>OX458976.1:5000000-7500000 GCA_949774945.1 Hoplodrina ambigua
AGAGTATGGCGTTGTGAAACTTGTGACTGGTTGCGTCATTACTGTTAAACGCGGGACAACAAATACAAGAGGCGTCGGGCGGAGGCAAGGCGCGGGCAAGGTGCGGGCCAAAAGCAGATCTGATAGTGTCCTGTTATTTATCAGATATGGATTGAAAACTAAATTCTGATGAAATACGCAACTATGATTAACCATCCCAAATCCCACAAGTTGTCGGATGAAATTTTTGAAAAACGTGTAGTACTAAAGGTAATTTAAATGATTAACTCACCCAATCCACTTTTTATTTTTTATTTTATTGATTCGCAAATAATTTTAATTAAGTTGATGTATGCTGTGTAATTTTGATTTTTTGAATACATACAAATGTCAATAAACACAATTATTCGTGAAAATAAAAATACGCGAAATAAACTGTTTTTATGCACCCAGATTCCAAAAAATATATATCAATACATTACATGTTTATTTAATTGTAAAATATAAGTTCTAAGTACTCAAATAATCAGTAATTATAACTACTAAATTGCAGTAGTCAAATTAACAACTACTTCATGTAGTTTGATTACTGTAGTTTGGTTACATGTAATCTTAACTACATGTAGTTAACTACTTTTAATCGTAGTTAGTAACCAGATTACACAATAGTAGTTAACTACGCCCTACACTGCAATATCCTAAACAAAAAATCGTTTGATTATTGTGAGTTCTTTAAAAATGCATTTAGTTTTTGCATACGAGTGTGTATAGAAAAATAAAAGGAATAAAAAAAATTTGAACAGCGATTGTGATTTGCCAGGATAATGTAATCGTAATAAAATTCATTATCTCTTCGTAATGAGAGAAAGTGAAATGACAATTTAGTCGCGTGCGCATGTTATCCTTGCAGATCATATTAACACTATCTAGTGGGGAAGCTAGCTCGAAAACTCCTTTCTAGCAATTATTTTTATTATACTGTCTAAGTCGTGTCTGATGCTTTCTGTATTCTTGTACAAATGGAGCTGACTCCAACAAGGTAGGTGTCACACTGTATACTTACTCGCTTCACTGTCTTTTGCTTTCTATATACAATGCGTCCGCTTTGTCTTATAGCTTATATGTATATTTATACAATATAAGAAGTAAGTATATGAAAAAATAATATATTATAAATAATGGGCACAATTCTAGTCATCACTTTAAATCACCTAACACGGGGTTCTGGTTTACCATTGATTGCTTAAAAAAGGGATTTAACTTGCTTTTTTTCATCATGAAAAAAGAATAAATAAATAAATTGAAAATGCAGGGAATTTAGGTAGGGTTATGTTGACTGGGACGTTGACTATCTCTTCTTCAAGTACGTAATAACTTGGAAAATTAATGTCTGTATTAAAGTAATAGGTAACTCGTATAATATTATGTAGCATGTATGTTTCTGTTTATTTACATACAACTGTGTGCACGTGTTTCAAGATTTTATTGTTATTTTATTTAAAACTAGCCCCTTTTACACGGGATTTTAATATGACAGTCTAAATGTAGGATGAGTGTGTTTTAACTTTTTGACTTTCAGTTGGGTATTACAGGCGTGAAATTAGGATTGTTTTTCTGTTTTAAATAATTGAATATTAAGTACTATGAATGTTTCTAAGTAAAGGTCGTCTTTGAAATTCAATAAAATAAGAAAACCGTGTACACAGTCCGTAGCATGTAGTAATACGTAAAGTAAGCATGTGCAAGCACGTAGTGTAGACGTAACTAGCACGTAGATGTAATGTACGCATGCAGAGCTGGGCGAGCTGTCTCCCGGTCCCGTTACCCCCGCCCCCGTCGCCCTCGCCGCCACCCCGCAAGCCGTCACCGAGACCGACTCCCCGCCCCGACCCTCGACCTCGAAACAGACGCCCGCCAAACCTGCACGCCTGTCCAGTGAGTATTTAGTGGTTAACAAAGTAGATCTTATAGTGACTGTGGTGTGGTTCAAATTTGAATGTGCTTGATTTTGTAGTTCAACAACAAGAGTAAGTTAAAGAAGAAGAATAGAAAAATACTTGAGTTAGTCACGGACTCCATATATTTTATTTGCAAGGAGTGATCGATATGCAACGTCATGTTCTGGACCTCCCAACTCTGTCGGGTGGTTTGGTCGCTTAAGACTTATACATACAACAAGTTTCACCTTTCAGTGAGAAATCATTCATAACATCCATTATATTTTAAAACGCTGTCATCTCCATGGAATAGAGGAAAACAACATTCAAATGTGAATCACGACTAATTAATGTAAATGAAACTCTTAACCCGCTGTCTAGTAATGGCGATACGGTACCCTAACATGTACAGTGTATGTGTACCTTAAACTGCATGGTAACATCTGTGTTTTTGTTATTTACCTACTACATCTCAGTGTCAGGTTCTACGAAAAAATGTTTTCAATATAGCATGAAAACGCTTTTGTTTTTGCTGCGACGCAATTGTTTTATGTTGCTTTGAATTATTTTTGTTTTTTTTTGTTTTTCTCCCTCGTTCCTGTCACCTCAATTTACGGCCTGACCTTTGAAAAAAAAAAAACAACGTTACACCTACCAAACCTCCTTTGCACAACCCTTTTTGTAACGTTGCACTTTCCTCGGTACCCTGCCTATTCCTTGTCTGGCACGTACAGCACCCGGAACAAGTTCCACACCGGCCACGCCGTCTAGTTCCGGTAAGGTGAAGTCGCGGTCTCGAAGCAAGTCGCCGTTCAGGAGTTTCCGATGGAAAACGGCGAAGAAACTGCTGGCCGGAACTCATCATAGCGACGATGAAGGTATCCGTGGTAGGGGACGGTGATGGATGGATGGGGAACATTCCTCAAAAAAGTTTTTAAACTTGACCTTTACTATGACCAGTCTGTAATGCCATACATATTTCAAAAGCAATTAAGTGAGGATGGTAAACACTATTTCGGATGAACACTATTTCGCTTATGAATGGCAGAATTTTGGTCTTCATTGACGAACAATTTCTATTTTTGCCCCACTGCCGAGCAAAGGTCTCTTCTCATACATAGAAGGCACAATCTTTATATTCTTTTTTTTAGTCAAAGTGCATCACGAATTTTTTATCGTATACCAGTGCTGTTCGACGATGGTTTGTAAGATAAACTTAGAAAAAACACAAGCTGTTAGTTTGCGTTTTATAATATTAACCGCGTTGAACTATAACATAAAATATAAATCCTATGGCATAACAGTGTAGCATTTCTATCAGTGAAGAAATGTTTGTAATTGGACCAGTATTTTCAGAGATCTTGCAAATAAACGAACATTTTCACTTGCTTATAATATTAGTATTAATAACAGACTCCAAACTATCCATCCACGACCGTCCACCGGCCGTTTACGCCTTACAATGTGTTTTACGCGATTAGCTTTGTTTGTGCTGCTGTGTGATTGTTACGCGCATGTTTTATTTTCCTAGTTTAGCCAATAAAGCAACTTTATATGCGTGGCTTTCATTCAAAATTGTTAGGTTCGGACATGACGCCTGCGTATCAAACCTATCACCATTAGAACAAAAATATTTTAATAGGAGCAAATTATATTAGATGTTTAATATAACACGTGCGTTGTTTGAATTAAGTTGGCTTTTGAAATGAAGATTTCCTGATGTCACATACAAAATAACAGATTTTTTACTTCAGTTGCTTTATTTCAAAAGTTACCTATATTTGAGGACGCTTTTAACCATTTAGTTTAAGAACGTGTGTACGAAGTTAATGTTGTGTACAGAGGGCGCTAGTCCCGCGAGCGAGGACGAGGGCGTAGAGGGGACCTTGGTGCGCAAACACGAGTGGGAGTCCGCCGCCAAACGAGCTTCCAACAGGTAATAATAATCTCATTTATTAAAGATATATTGAATTTTATAATAATAGTAATATGACTGATTTTCGGTCAATCTTAATGTAGTCAATTATGCAGTAAATATTAGGTATAGTGTTCAAGTGTATATTGAATATAAACTATTATTTTCTTCCATATTTTGTTAGTAACAATTTTAAACGTATAACAAGAGTTAGTAACAATTTGAACAGTTACTTATACTCTAAGCTGGTGGAGGCAAACCAACCCTAAGTAATATCTATGTATCCCCACGATCGGTGAGTCCCACTTGCCAGCTAACGTTCTTTCAATGGTGTAATCTACAGACATTTGTACGCTTAGATCTTTTAAACTACGCGATTTTTTTGCGGTTTTCAACATAGATAGAGAGAGTGATTCAAGAGGAAGATTAAATATTTTATACGTATGGTTAGAATTAAGATTTACATTGCGCCCATGCGAAGTCGGGGTGGGGCGCTAGTATTATTGAAAACCCACATTTCACACTAATTTACGTAGAGAGACAATTAAACAATTTACGTGTTTAATTTCCGCAGATCATGGGACAAGGTGTACGTGGTGGCTAAGGACGGCCGCATGTCGTTCTACAAAGACCAGAAGGCGTACAAGTCGTCACCCGAGGCCCACTGGCGCGGGGAGGCGCCGCTCGACCTCAACGGCGCCGTCGTCGAGGTCGCCGCCAATTACACCAAGAAGAAGCACGTCTTCCGTCTCAGGTATAACTTGTTCATTGCTACATACATAGACTTACGGAGCAATTATTCTCCTAACTTAGGAACGATCGCTACCTAATCTCAGTCTCAATCTGTCAAAAATGCCTCTAATTTACCGACATTTTTGTCATTCATTGTAGCTGAGATGAAATTGTGACTTTTGGTGTTTAAAAAATAAATTTAGCCTTCAGATGTTTAATCGTACTTAGGACTATTTTGCGTGTGTTTAGAATAGAATATAATAATTTACTTCAGGTAATTACAATCCATAACTTGTTAGTATATATTAGCTACAATAGCTTACAAATGTCAGTATTGTTAGTAAGACTGTTATTGTTTTCTTATCCGAATTTTAAAAGCAAACATTTTCCACTAGGTCATATCATATCATATTAATATTGATGTTGTCCCGCGTTACAGACTGAGCAGCGGCGCGGAGTTCCTGCTGCAGGCGCACGACGAGGCGGAGATGTCGTGGTGGCTGGAGGGGCTGCGGGTGCGAGCGGCCGCGCCCGCCCCGCGCTCGCACACGCTGCCCGCGCCCGCCAACAACGAGCCCAAGCGACGCTCCTTCTTCACGCTCAAGAAAAAGTCAGTGAACCTACTCTCTCAGCTATACGCTCCGTAGGGACAGCACTGCACTGCATGCCATGTGTGTACCACCACGTATAGGCGATACGGGGCTTTGTTACTGTCACAGTGCGCCCGTTTCACAACCGTATCGCTAACAGAATAAAAATCAAAATTGAATGTCCGTGGTGTCGTTTAAGATTTACGTCCTGCTATTTTGATCTTTGTATTGTTAGCAGTCCGGTGTAAATTAGCTTGTGAAATGGAAGCACGAAATGGTGCACTGTGTGTTGCCAGCTTTTTGGATCCTTTTATATTGCGATAGTGGTGTCCAAATTCTCTTCTATGTAGGGTATCAGGTTTCTTTTAAAACAGCTGCTGTAAGGTAGATGAAATACATTTTCTACGATGATTTAATAAGTTTCCGCAATTTTTTCTCAGAAGACAATATATTTCCTTTCTTAAAAAAACATGGAACAACACTAGGAATTTCTTCAGTATCATGGGTGCTTTTACATATTATATTAACTCACATACACAAACAGCCAGATCCGGAACGATTATCTGTAGGCTTACAATTATTTGTTCCGTGCGGGAATCGAACAAGCAGCCAATCGCTCAGCCTGCGCCAACCGTGTTGCCAAACACTCAACAGAGAACATACACAAAGAACATATTAAATGCCTCACTTCGTCTTTTGATCCAGTTGGCGGAAACGTCAACCATTTTAAAGATGGCGTTTTTTCTTAATTAGGCCTCGTTCCTTGGCGCTTGAAGAGGCGTCTGTTACTCTCATCTCCTTCCTCTGTTCACCATAGAAAGCATGAGGGTATCTCTACTCCAGATGATGTTTGGGTTTGTCTTCCTTGTTTTGGGTGTATATTATGTTCCATTACGTTTCATTTTCCAGAAACAGTTCGTGGTGTCCTTTCTCCAGTAATTCGTCATTCTTCGTCGTACTAATTCTGGTCGTCATTTTCAGTGTTAACACTTTCGTCCATTGATGTACTTGTTTTTCGTTTAGACTAACTCCTGCAAGCGACTTCGTCTGCGCTGCCAAGACTTTAACTTACCTCCACGGGAACACGAAAACGGATAACACACGGGTTAAACATAACTGGCGAAAATATGTGGGTGTACTGGTTGCACCTCTGCCTAATCCTTCGGGGATTACAGGCGTGATGTTATGTTATGTGGGAAAACACATAGGAATGTGTTAAGCTCGATCTATGTGTATCGAATTTCACCTCATTTAGTTCAGCCATTTAAGCGTCAAAGAGTAACAAATATACATCCATTCTTACAAATTTTACACAACTAACGTTAATAATAGTTCATACTTAGTAGGATGTCTCGCTTCACCACACTTCGATACTTACACTTGCATTATGTTATCTTTGACTAACCCCCTTTGATTTTTCTTAATCTGGACAATTAACCCGTGCTTTCTGTTTCCTAATTTGTTTTCTTTGATTGAATTTTTTTAATGTGTATGTAATTGGGATGGCAATGTAGATGTCCTCTAGTCGGTGACTACTTACAGCAGGTGGGCCGTTAGATTATTTTCCATCCAATCACAGAAAAATGAAATCTAATCTAATATGTTATAATGTTCACAGCTAAACAGTTAAGGAGCGTGTGGAGGCGGGCGCAAGTTTCCTCATTACGCTCGCGCGGCCCCTCGCGCCGCGTGCAGTGCGTGTGCTGCGTGCTCACGCACGCACGCACGCGCACGCCGTGCACGCGCCGACGACGGGCGCCGCGCATTTCTCACGACGCTTGCAGCTGTAAGCTTTGCTAATGACGAAATTGTCGACTCGCGGCACTATCGACCGTCGACACGGTTCAATGTTATTATTATTAATATTATTTTTTGTTGCGTACGAAACGTTATTTGAGACTGTTCGGTATCTGAGTGTTCGATCGTTCGCCCTCGTAAACCGTATTTATTGTTCGATATTCGTATCGAAGATTGAAGATATTATAGTAGATTTTATCCAGGTATGTACGATCCCACCCCTCGAAAGTGTAATTGTTATGATATGGAACGATTATGATTAAATGAAATACATATTATTATTATAAAATTCTAAATGCGTCGCTATTTATACATAGATGATTTTAGTGTTTAAATTCAGATTGAGAATATATATATATTTTAATTATTTATAATAAAAAATGGAGCTAGTGTAATGTAAATTCAGTTGAACTAGAAATGTATGTCGTGCGATTTACTAACGATTCAAAATAAAATAATAAAAAAAAAAAGTTTTAAACTACCTTATTAATGACCAATGTAATACCAATCGACGGAATTTGACTATCGCATTTGATAATGTTTAACTTAGCTAAGACGACGGAGGATTGTAACCGCATTTACATTCAATAGACGATTTCCCAGAGGATTGACGTTTTACTAATTATATCGACAGCTTTGCTACATCGGAGCAATGCGAGATAAATTATAACGTAAGCTACGTACATAAATTGTATTTAGATTTAATTTTCATTATAAAGTGTCCTCTCCGGCCGTCGGTCGCCGCTGCCCTCTTACAAGAGCCGCATTTAAAATAATAATTATCAAATTTCTTCTTAGATTCTCGTTGTTAGTAAAGGGCGAGTAGATCATAGTAGTCGGTACCGTAGCGTGGCGGGCGCGGCGACCGGCCGCCAGTACATAGTAATCCAAGTTGTAAGTATGCTTGATCGCCTCATAAGTGCTTCTACGAAATGACGTATTTCTATTATGAACATTAATTTTTTTAATGATTAATTTTTACTGCCAATTTCACAAATTGTTAATTTTTATAAGTAATAATTATGTAACTAAATTTCACACTTCATAATATTACGTACACACATTTTTAGTTCTATTCGTGTTATGGTTATTGTATATTTGGCGAGTGTGGCTATGTTCGCGGAGGCGCGTACGTTACTTTATGTCGTCGAAGTACTGCCACATTGATCACTGCATGTTTCGTAAACCTATGTTTATACTTATTTTATTTTAAAGAACTTTCTTTATGAGAATATAAAATAAATGATGTTTTCAAATAATTCCGTGTTTCTTTTTCTGCTATTATAAAGTCTGCTGGTATGTATGTTCAGGCACTATCTACCAAGGCAGAGGTGTACCCATTAGTACACCCACATTTCGCCAGTTATGTTTTTAGTCCCATGTAATAGGGGTCGAGCCTATTGCCATCAACCGGGAAATAAGAAATTTCTGATGGAAAAACCCAATAACACTTTGCCCGACCTGGGAATTGAACCCAAGACCTCATGCACAGCAGTCGCGCTTGCGACCACTAGACCAACGAGGCAGTACTATCTACCAAGTAATCTAAAAATGTTAAGATATTGTGTAAGATAAGCTTTGGTTAAATTATCTGTTGGATATTTTACCCAAAACCTATTCGGAGGTAATCCGGACATATTTTCCTATCCAAGTGCCTTTCTTTCTATGAGGAATATGAAGCTATAAAATCTAGATTTAGCTACATAATTTGACTTAATAATAATAACTACCTTCTAACTGTGGCTTCAAGAATATGAGACTAGGTCAAAAGTATTTCCTGTTATCATCTTTCCGATAACAAGATATTGATATCAACTATCACATTACTAACACTCAAAATTCGTCACATCAAGAGATAAAACAACATTCTCACACGTTGATCTTCTCTCTCGACATCGCGCTAGTTTTTAGTAAAATGTTAGCTAAAGTTATATGTCTGTGGCCTCTGTTAGTGCTGGGTGCCAGTGGGAGTGTGTGTGAAGGTGAGGGATGTGCCAGGCGCTCTGCTAGAATTCTGGGGGGAGAGAGATCCGTGCAGAACGGTAGACCATTTCAGGTAAATCTTGAGAAATTGGCAAATGTTGGCGATGTAAACTAACGAGAATAACTTTAAATTAACATTAATTTTATAAAAATACCACATTATTTTAGCCCTTAAAACCCTTTAATATTTTGATTAACTGTACAATTAAATTTTTTGTTGATTTGCAATCAATAAATAGTTAATCGATTGAGTTGGCAAATAAGTGACATCACAGTACCCTATTGCTGTACAAAATCGGGGATTCGGTTTTGACAGCTTGTAAAGAGTAGGTACCTATGTCAATTGATTTTTGGTGTGTTGTGGAGGCCCACATACGTATTGCATACTTTGTCTGCAATCTGCAACGCAAATCTTTCATATTTATTTATTAAAGAATGTAAAAAATACTATTATAACGAAGCCGAAAGTTACATGTTCTTTCTATCATTTCAATTTTCTTTTTGTTCTGGACCCTACCTAAAAGACTAAACTCTATATCATTATTTCACCAGTTATGTTTTCGAGGGGTATTAAAGTATTGTAAACTAGCTGGGTACATATTAAGTTAGATCATTACATTTTCAGTAAAACCCAATCAACGAAACGGTTAGATAACAATTTTTAATGCATTCGCACTCTATCGGGCTTCACAGATGTGCAATGTAGATACATAAACCTTTCTCTTGAATAACTCTATCTAATGATGAAAACTGCATTAAACCGTTGCGTAGTTTAAAAGATCTAAGGGTACAAAGGGCGAGAAACGACTGTTTTTACACGACTGCCCAAAAAAAGAAGTGTCATGTGTTCAGGGTTAATGTATGTATGTATGAGTTTCTTTATTCCACCATAACTTTTAAACGCCTGAACCGATTTAGATGTATGGGGTACCTATCGTAAATATCGTTGCATATTTCCGAGTAACATAGGCTAGTGAAAAATAAAAAATAACCGGTGTGGTCACTTTATAAGTAACGTAAATTAATACCAGCCTCAATTTATTTCTTTAATGAATCTGGTCGTGTCTATGTTTATCGTCTAGAATTTGACAAGTAGATTTTAAAAATATATAACACTGTTAATAAAAAACGTCGTAAAAAACTGACGAGTTAACAAAGTACAAATATTGCAATTTTTGTAGTCGTTTTTCTTAATTTTTAAAATTTTTACTTATTTTATTTATTTATTTATTAAAACTTTATGCACATGTAAAAAATACACTGTACAAAGGCGGACTTAATGCCTTAGGCATTTTCTACCAGTCTACCTTAGGGTGATGCAGAGACAAAAACAAAGTAGGTGCACAGATTTAATTGTAGTAGCTTGTTATATTACTCTTATGTAGAGAAACCTATCATTTAGGTGGCCCTATATTCTCGAGTGGGGACGGGAGAGCTGGGTTTCTGCGGCGGTTCGCTCCTCAGTCAAGAGTGGGTGATCACTGCAGCACACTGCTGCTTTCACGACGGAGAGGAGGTTGACCATGTACAGGTACAAGTGTGCAATGTGTAGACAAGTGTACAAGTGTGCAGTCTGAAATGATTGAATAGAAATTTTCTTAGAAGGATGAGAATATATAGGATGGGATGGACTGCCTCGTTGGTCTAGTGGTCGCAAGCGCGACTGCTGTGCATGAGGTCTTGGGTTCGATTCCCAGGTTGGGCAAAGTGGTATTGGGTTTTTCTATTAGGAATTTCTCAGTAGCAGCCTCGGAGTCTGGATTTGTGCCCGGTTGATGGCAATAGGATCGCCCCCTATTACATGGGACTAAAAAAAAACTGGCGAAATGTGGGTGTACTAATGGGTACACCTCTGCCTAACCCTTCGGGGATTACAGGCGTGATGTCATGTTATGATAAGATTAATGGCGTGGAATTGGAGATGCATGATGTCTAGCAGTGGATAATGATGTCTATAGGCTGATATAAGATAATACATATTGCTTTAGGAGGATTTAATACTTGACATTATGATGGCTGTTAACGGCTGACAATTGCTATTCATAATACGGGACTTTGAAGGGTTTCAGTTAGCCCTAAAAAGTACCTACTCATCATTAGTTAAAATAATAAACAAAAGAATTTAAGAGTGAGATCGACACTGAAATTGCAATAAAAAAATCAGCTGTTCTATATTTGATTATTTGAGGCCTTTCCAAATAAGTGCAATATTATCACAGGGAGAGTATTGAGATTTCTTTCCGTAGAACCATTTCTATAATATCTAGCGCAAACTTTCCCACAGGAGGACTGCAACCTGGGATATTATGCCGCTGATCTATCCATAAATAACGAACGTCGAACACACACGTGTAATATTGATAATATTACGTGTGTTCGTGAACCCATGGATGGATCAGCTTTCCGCTATTACAGAATACCTCTACGTTTATGAACATATGCTGTTTCTAGGCTATTCTTGGCGCTCATTCGCTGTATGGCCGCTATGAGAATGGTCGCCGCGTGGTAAACGTGGCTGAGCTGGTCGTCCACCCCGACTATGACCCGGACACCTTCGCTAACGACATCGCATTGGTCAGGCTCGCTAACGTTGTACAACTTTCAGGTACGTTTGTACTTGTAAGACGTCCCTTGAAACTACGCCTGTATGCAAATCGACGGATAAGGAAATGGTTTATTGTCACAGAAATACGTGCGTTTAAAAAGAGAATGTAAGTGGGCACAGGAGACAGATATTATTTGCAGCTGCACGTTGTAGGTGACTGTGATAAGCAGGCAGAGGTACTTACTATGGAATACCATGACCACAGCACAGAGCTGGTGTTAAATGGTCATATAAAAAAAGACTTCTACAGCCCACATTGTCAAATTATGAATATATTTTCATATAGGTAGTTCAGTATCAAAAGAGAAGATTACTAGGGTCAGGGGATATCATTTGCATTCTACTAGGCAGCACCGAAGACTAGTATTAAAAAACCTTTATATTAAGCGTCTAATTCAAGGGTTCCAAACGAAATACTTGAATAAACTTACAGGTACACTATTAAAATGAATTAAATAGTTGTTTTTCTTCATGAGTACACCTACTTTATGTTGCCGTTTCCAGACATGATCGACACGATCCATCTACCGTACCGGAACATATCATCATTCAACTTCGCGGGCTTTGGCGGTACTGTGTCCGGTTGGGGCATAGCAGCTGAAGGTTTGAAATTTGTAATTCAGACTATTTAACCATTTTAATTGGAAAGCACTGCACTACGTAGCAAGATTTTACATAAACCCACAATTATAAAAAAAAAAAAAAATTGTCGATGCTCTTAGTAAAATGTCTTATCTAAGTACCTACGGGGTTTATCAATTCGAATTTTAGTATGCATCTACCTAAATAATTAAGTAGTACTACCTACTACTTGATTTTTTACATCAAAAATATGTCGTTTCCCAGCTATAATTTTTGCTTAATGTTTACTTAGTCAGATGGGCAGTATGCATAGTCAGTCTATGTGATGTGTCTTTTTACACCCTATAATTTCTACTCTACAGGAGTGACGTTCATATCACCTACACTTCGTCAGAAGCTGTTGACGGTGATAACGGACTCACTGTGCAGCATATCGTACTTCAACCAGCTCCCTCAGAACACTATGTGTGCAGATGGAGCTGCTGGCACTTGCAAGGTAGGCTCTGCCTTCAGAGCGAAGCCACACGGTGCGGTGCGGTCGTGGCGCGGCGCCGGAGCGATGTCGCTGCGGCGTCCTGCATATAAAAATCAATGATATGCCAGATGGTGCGTTCCAGCGCCGCACCGCAGGCACACTGCACTTCGATTGAGTGAGACGCGAGGGGGGGAGGAAGTGTTGCTCCGGCGCCGCGATTTCGTTAGCAGGCATGTTGAAAGACTGGCTAGGTGGGGGCTCCGCATACTACGGCGCCGCAACGGTGCCGTATTGCGGCGCCGCATACCACATACTGTGTACAGTGATGCGGCAAAATGTTTGCGGTGCGGCGCCGCACCGCACCGTGTGGCTTCTCCCTCACTCTCATATAACGATCGGGGAGACATCAGGTGTAGGACCAATTTCTTTACATGGATTCCGGGGCACGGGGGTGTCATACTACCAAATTCCAAACTTCGGGCTACTACTGATACTAATGGAAAACTTAAAGGTAAAACTGAATCGTACACCTAAACAAAGAATTTCTCTTTTCAGGGTGATAATGGTGGCCCTTTAACAATATTTTACAACGCAACTGAAGAGGATATTTTGGCAAGTATCATTTTTTGTATGCTTAGTTTGTGCCTCGAGATACACATTATGCTTCAAACAAAAGCAACCATCTAAAAAGATTTCAAAATTCCAGTATGTTTGGGACATAAAGAGGTAAGTTTTCACCAATTATCATGAAAAAAAAAATTGTTTGTAAAAGATAAAAATAAAAAATGTGGTTTTTTAGATTTTTCACATGAATTTTGAGGTTTTGGAGAAAAAGTATGGAAACAAAAGTTGTAGATCTTTTAATTATCTACAACTTTGCCATTTAACTTTTTTCGATAGGACTTGTAGTTTTGCTGGAAATCGAGATTTACCCATTTTTACCCTTAAAAGCTCCCCCCCTACCCCTTCCCCACCTCAGATCGCCCGTAATTATTTTTCCTTTCATTTTAGTGGTATTCCTTTCCTTTTCCAATAGGTTTCATCCTACTATATTATTTTTTCGTTTCTAAAATTATCGACCCTGGTCTATAAACTCTATCCGTTCATTCATCACTAAGCCTATTTTAGTTTGTCCAACCTACAATAATTTGAGATTAAATTTTCAACTCTATAATTGTTGAATTTTAGTTCATTTTTAATCAAAACAAATCTGCTCACGCTGCACTTTCTGCACTGAACCTTTGATTATGATAGTAATATAATTATAGTAATATAATCAAATTGACATAAATGGGTATCTATATCCTGTTGTTATCAGAATTAAAAATGTAGGTCGGACCCACTTAATTAGGTAATCTTTCAGGGGTGAGTTAGTTACGTACCTACTCATTAATAATTATAAAAAAATATTAATTTTACTATGAAACCAACTCTGATTGAAGGTAGAATAAAAAATGTTTCATGATAACAATATTTTTTATTTTATCAATGAAAATATTATGAACATCTTCTTGACAAAAAAAAGCATAGTGTTTCATAATATTTCCTTCTGAAAGATGATTTTAGATTTCCCTCTAAAAAGATGATATTTTTTTTTTAGAAATACCTATAATTATGCATATGTATTTTACCAATTTTATACATTTGTAAAATCTCTTTTTATTATATTTTTTTGACTTTAAAATGCACCTAAGTGTAACTTTATCTCTACACTGTCCTTGGTTGACTGGTAGATAATGCTTAAGGCATTAAGTCGCCTCTGCACCTTTGTGCACTGTGATAAACTGTATATTAATTATCTAATCTATTATCTAATTAATCTATTATTATTAATAATTAAATATTTAAGAGCGAAAAGTCAATCACTTACTTACTCATCACAAAATATCGAAAACCGTTTGACTTAAAAAGATGAAATTTTGCAGAGACGTAAGGTGGGTGGACCATGGAAGGCCATGCTCCTTCGAAGGCCAATTATTAAAATTTCGTAGTTATTGCCATGTGATGCTAAATTCCTTCTATTTACATAAACATCCATCGAACTGGAAATCACAGACGCGGCAGTGAATCGTTTGCGCTACTATTTTGGCCGAACGGTCCCTCGTTTCATTGATATCGGAAATCGGCGACGTTAAAATAAGGTGGGTGTACCATAATAATAATAATAATAATTGTATGCGTCTTCACCAGAGGACTTAAGTAAACTTGCAGACGCCACCGATCAATTTTCGAGTGACATAGGAATGGAATTCGGAATTGATAAGTGTAAAATTAATTCAGTCAGAGCAGGCCAAACATACCAACATTCATATACCACACAGACAGGTGAAAACATAGATTCCTTGGATGAAAACGGTACATACAAGTATTTAGGATACATTCAGGCTAAGCAAATTAAACATAAAACTATTAAAAATAAACTTACCCATCAATTTAAACACAGACTCAATAGCATCTTAAACACCCAACTACACTCCAAACATACTGTCAAAGCAATAAATAGCTACGCAATCCCCGTCCTTACATATTCTTTTGGTATAATAGCCTGGACTAAAACGGAACTTAAAAACCTACAACGAATCATTAACACTATTTTGACTAAACACAGAAAACACCACCCTAGATCTTGCGTACAACGACTAACACTACCAAGGAAAGAAGGAGGACGAGGTATAATAGATATATCAAACCTACACAACAAACAAATTAGTACCCTAAGAAAATATTTCCACACTAAAAGCAACACATCTACCCTACACAAAGCAATAGTTTATAATGACCGAAATCTGACCCCACTAAACATGTTTGTCAAAACTACCCAAAATAATGAGATACAGACTGACAAACAGACAAAGATACTGGAATGGACCCAGAAGTCACTTCATGGACGACATCGCCAAGACCTGTGCCAACCTAACGTCGACAAATTAGCATCGAACGAATGGCTCAGGAGAGGAGAGTTGTTCCCTGAGACTGAAGGGTTCATGACAGCAATCCAAGATCAGGTTATAGTAACCCGTAATTACCAAAAGCACATTATGCGAGTTCCCCTTCCATCAGACATATGTAGACGATGTCATAGCGCATCTGAAACTATTCAGCACATCACTGGAGCTTGTAAAGCAATCGTTCAGACCGACTATAAACACAGACATGACCAAATAGCCAACATAATTCACCAAAAACTAGCAATAAAATATAAGTTAATCACAACACCCCCAGTACCTTACTACAAATATAACCCTGAAACGGTTCTCGAAAACGCAACACACAAGCTATACTTTGATCGGGCTATCCTTACAGACAGAACAACACACTACAATAGACCAGACATAACTTTACTAGATAAAAATAATAAAACCGCGCAAATTATTGATATAGCAGTACCAAATACACACAACCTACAAAACACAATAGCAGAAAAGTTATCAAAATATACAGACTTAAAAATAGAAATTAGCCGAATGTGGCGACTAGGTAGCGTTGCCATCATTCCTGTAGTACTCTCAACTACGGGTGTCATCCCCAAACAACTGCACAATTCTTTAAAAACTTTGGACTTAGCTCCCTCAACCTACCAAACCCTACAGAAAGCTGCTATCCTGAACACGTGCAGAATTGTGAGAAAATTCCTGCAAAACGACAATGACCCTCAAATAACACACACACACCTACCGCCACTCACCCGCGTACACGATCAAAGGCATGCAACACAACCTCTCACCACATCATCTCACCACACATTATCATCGAACTCTTAGGTTAATATTTTTAGGTTAGCACTTGGCTTCGGCCCGTGTTATCCTTTAAAACCGGCACATCAAAGCCGAGATACAAAAATGTATACCAACAAATAATAATAATAAAACCCGCAGGGCAGCTTGTGGCGAGCTGTTGGGCAGTAGCGACCCCACGGACCTGACTCCCGGGAGAAGTCTTGTTCCTCATCTCTGGCTTGCCTTCATTGGCCGGCTAGAGTGAGCACTGACGAGGAATAGACCTCCCACCTCTATCTTGCCTTAATTGGCCGGTTAGAGTGGAAACCCGCGAGAGCATTCGTGCTCGGGGGAGGAAGTATTCCAGTAAGACGCTGGTAGGGATCTTGACCGTACTTCCGGGATTGTCCCGATAGCCGTGGAATACCTCTCCATCCCCTAGCACCTCAAGATATGCTGCCCCCTAGTCGCTACGTCACTTAGTGCTAGCGACTATTTTAGGGGGCCCATATAGTGAGTGTGCAAGTCACCCCCTGCCATTTTATCCATGTATACAAACATAGGTCCGGCAGGGGCCATAGTCACTTCATAGTTTCAGGTAACCAAGTCACTTTAGCAACCCATACCCATAGTCCAGTTCTCTTAGTTTCCATGTCCTGTAATAGTTCTGCACCAACCGGGGGTTGTCCTTGGGTGCACTTGCTTAGTGCATACAGGGATAATCGTCGGTTAGTGTCTCATTTCATATAAAGCTACCTAAGGGGCCTCTGCGAGTTGGCCCCGGCCCCTCGTACGCCTTACAAAGGCCCGGGACCTCAGGGTCCCGAGATACAATATGCATATAATAATAATAATAACTTTATTTCCAGAAAGTACAATTTTACAGCAAGACTTAAGATTAAATCCATACATTTAGTTTTTTCAATCAATAAAAATTGTACGCTACGCAGGTTGTGATCCTCTGACACCCAAGCTAAGATTAAACTTGTGTTATGGGTGCCAGGGCTCTCTCTTAACACAATTTCCCAATGAATACAATTTCGATTAATTAGGTGTCTACGAGTTTAGGAATGATCAATTAGTTATGAGTGTATTTAGAAGTGAAAGTAATATTTATAAATTAATACAAATTTTTTTTTTTACATATAATCTAATTTATATTAGAATAAAGTCTCTAAGCTTGTAAGTGTGTGTGTAAGGGTGTGTGAGAGGGTGTGTGAGGGTGTGTGTGGGTGTGTTTGAATGTGTGTGAGGTGGTGAGCTGTGACTGGATATATTAGCAATTAAGAGTTTGAGAAGAAATTTTCTACTTCGTCATATGTAAGGGTCATAAGCCATTCAATCAGATTTCTTTTACAAATATGGAGATTGGTTCCATATATTTTGCAAAATTTGTTTGCTAAATTATATAATTTGCTACCCAAAAAGAGGAAATGTCTTTCCGCCATTTTTGTTTTTCGGCTTTCAACCATACAAACGTTTGTATTACGACGTCTTAAAGTAAGGAGTGGGTCATAAGACAGACACCTATGTTTGCGCAGTACTGTGTTGAGCACGAAGAGCCCCCTCACGGTCAGAACTTGGCAGTCTTTGTATAATTGTGTAGTACTGTACCGAAAGTGTTTGAAAGTCATGACCTTAAGAACAGCTCTCTGCGCTCTCTCTAATTGCAGTAAGTTTGACTTAGGAGCTCCACCCCAGACAGTTATACCAAAAGACAGCACTGACTGGCAGAGCGAGTAGTAAACCATGCGCAGTGTATGAAAATCTGCACTATGACGGAGACTTCTAAACACCGCGATAAGTTTCCTCACCCTGCCAGCCAGCGCCCTCAACTGGACGTTCCACGAGATGAAGCTATCTATAATGATACCCAGGTATTTGACGTTGCTTGACTTTGCCAAGGAGCGGCAAACACAAGTGTCGAAATGACCGTTGCAGGTATGTGCTCTAATCGTAAACCGGTTATCTGGTTGAGAGGATAATCTATGTGAAAAAGTCAAATAAGTTGTTTTATCCACATTAAGTGTTAAAAGGTTGTGAGACAGCCACGCCAAGACTATGTATAACGCGAATTCTGCACGCTCGCGCACTTCTACCCAGTCTCGTCCATTTACAAGCAGAGCCGTATCGTCTGCGTAAGTATATATATTACAGTGAGGAAGGGATAAGCTGCATAGTCCGTTCACATAAATAAGGAACAATGTAGGGCCTAAAATTGAGCCCTGTGGAACTCCGAAGGATATAGAGTGTTCATCACTTATTACAGAACCAATTTTGACACATTGTGTCCGTTCTGATAGGTAGCTTTGAAATAACGCTAACACCGTGCCCCTCACTCCGATTCTTTCCAACTTGGATAATAAGACAGGGACAGAGACAGTGTCAAAAATCTACAATAAAAAGAAATGGTTTGTTACGTAATAAAACAAAGTATTACTTAAATATTTGATAGTTTTATTTATCTAGTAAATAAACGAATAATAACTGTTTATTTGTTAGAGTGGCCTTCCATGGTACACCCACCTTAGTTTATAGTTACCCCAAAGGGGATGAAACGGTGCACCAAAGCTTGAATAGCAAAATTTAGGAGAAAAGTAAAAAAAATCTAGTAAATCAATAAAGATTGCTAAATCTGTACTATTAAAGGAAAGAAAAGGGAGTCAGTGATAGCATGACGGCTGACAGGACGGAGTGGAAGAAGAACATGTGATGCGCCGACCCCAAGTAGCATGGGACAAGGGCAGGAAGATGATGATGATGATGGTATTTTTTTTTTTCTCAGGTCGGCGTCGCATCGTTTGTGAGTGCTGACGGCTGCAACGACGAGAGGCCTTCAGTATTCACCAGGGTCCAACGATACCTCGACTGGATTAGTGAAATAACTGGAGTAGAAATTATTTAAAACATAAATATTGTATCTGCTTTGTAAACAAAATAATCCGTGTTATCATAATATATCATTGGCTGTTTTTTTTTTGTGTAAATTCATTAATCCACGTTAATCCGTATTACCTTATTTTGTTACCTACTACGAGTACTACGTACTTATTCATAAGCCGTTTTTTCCCAGATTAGTTGGTATTAGGTATTCCCACGAAGTAAAACGTAAGGTGCTTACAATTTACTAAACATCATCCTAACTAATATTATAAATGCGAAAGTAAGTTTGTTTGTTTGTTTGTTACCATTTTACGCCTAAGCCACTGAACCGATCGTCCTGAAATTTTGCATATACATTGCTAGGTATACAGGAACGAACATAGCGTACCTTGAATCCCGTAAAAAGTACTGTTTCCGAGGGAAATTACAATAACGTTCTTATGATCATAGATGGCGCCACGTGTCGTTTCGAATTGAAATGACAGGACATGTGTAATTTTTTCCGCGACTTCGTCTGTGTCTGCGATAACCGAAATTTACGCGGACGAAGTCGCGGGCAAAAGCTAGTATTTATATACTTATACACATAAAAGGCAACTGTTACTGACTGTCAGAGTACCAAGTGTGAGTTTTTTCAATCACGTACGATTGCGAGCGCGTTAGAATTTTATGTGGGAAAAAGTTATAGCGCCATCTGGTGGTCACTAGAAAAACTTTATTTCCCATTACAAAATACTAACGCGCTCGCAATCGAACGTGAGTGAAAATACTCACACTTAGCACTCTGATCTATCAACACACAGCTCAAACCACAGAACGGATTGCGATGAAAGGCACACAGATAGTTACAATGACTTAGGCATGCGCTAAGAAAGTAATTTCCAAATTTCACTTCATAAGGGTTATTGGGTTTTTTCATCAGGAATTTCGCAGTAGCAGCCTCGGAGTCTGGATTTGTGCCCAATTGATGGCAATAGGCTCGCCCCCTATTACATGGGACTAACAACTTAACTGGCGAAATGTGGATATACTAATGGGTACACCTCTGCCTAACCCTTCGGGGATTACATGCGTGGTGTTACGGTGTTCACTTCATAAGGGGATAAAACGGGGGTCTGAATCCAACTTTTGCGTGGACGAAGTCGCGGGCAAAGCTAGTATATAGGTATCTTCTATTGTATTTAAAAAGCAACCGTTACTGACTGACTGATCTATCTACAATTCAACAAACATTTAACGGATTGCACTGAAAGGCACACAGATAGTTACCTATTACCTATGACGTGGATATGCGTCAAAAAGGATTTTAAAAAATTTACCCCGTAGGGGATGAAAAAGGGCCCTACAAATATATGGTCGAAGACACTGGAAAAAGCTAAAACCTTAATTGCCATCTTCATCTTATACAAAACCGACTGTTAGGCGTCGTGGCTGACTGTCAAGCTCCTATCCTTCTAAATTCGAACAATGTAGATCTCTTATTCCAATAATATAACGTAGGTAAACGACTATTAAAATGTGGTTAAACATGCCAAGCCATTAAACTAGACAGAGTTTCGGATTCGGATCTAAGGTGTAGTAGTATTTTTGTATTTTTTTTTCTTGTGTAGGTACCTACCTACCTAATATTTGCATGCCCCGCGTGGCAAAATGTGATGAGACTATTTATTAAATTTAAGACCACGTTATGCACCATATTCGGACTAGGTAATAAATGAATTTGAATTTCAATAGATGCTAAGGCCGTACCGCTGTTTATTTTGGTAGGTATCCAAGAGCCACGTTTTCTTTATCAACTCGTGTTGGAGCAATTTATTAATAACAAAAGCAGTCGCAAGACTTTGATAACGTCCATTAAGTACCTACTGCATATTTATCCGAACTTGTGGCCAGGGTTTAAAAGATTATACCGCAATCAGATCGTAGATACGAAATTTAATCATGATGTATTAAGTAGGTATGTTCAGGATTTTAGGTAGGTAGGTAAGTACCTATCGAGAAAGAAAAGAGGCGACAGAGAAAGAGGAGAAAAAACGGGACGTAAGACGTAGTATTTACAGTAGTTATCCCACTGTCTGTAAGGCGATTAACACACGGCACCGCGCGGCGCCGCGGTTGGCGGTGAAGCGCCGATTAACACACGTGTGAAAGGCAACAACGGATTTCATATAGAGGCCAACGCGACATGAGATCCGCTTCACCGCCTACCATGGCGGTGCGCGGTGTCGTGTGTTGAGCCTCCTCTACACGTCTCCAGATGCATCCGCAGATGGATCACCACGAGCTGTCCACACGTCTGCAGGTAGATCAGTTTAGGATCATTCTCGACAGACGCAACATGCACGTTTAAAAATGGAAATTAAACAGTTTTCAGCTTGATATAGTTCAATAAACCGTTAGATAGATAAGTTTCGTTGGTGCTCATATTATTAGCCATTTCATGATTTAAACAAGAATTAAACCGCAAGAAGCACGCGTGCCCCCTCAATCGCAACTCCGATTAAACTGATGCGTCGCCAGACGCCGGACGTCCGCGCCGAAACCCTTTGATCTGTGTCACAAAAACCGACAACAATCGGATTCAAGGCGGACGCGTCTGCATGCGTCTGCAAACGTTAAATACCTACAACAGATGCACAAATCGCCCCCTCTATACGTCTGCGGAGGCATCCGCAGACGAAGTGCGCGGACGCATCTGCAGACGTGTAGAGGAGGCTTTAGTCGCTTAAGGCCTTGTATTTCCCATTACCCCACTGTCTGTCTGTGTTTCTCCTGGTAGGGCGCTTACAGATCGCCAGCATGCACTAAAGGAGGTTTAATACCAGCGAGGCAGAGTCTGGATGAGTGTGGATGGACGTGTGTGTGTGGAGTGTGGATGGGATGGGCGTGAATTGAAATCACGCTTACCCTTTTACACCGAAAGATTTCCAGCCAGCGCCGCTCGATGGCCGAAATAGAATAGAGTATAATTATTTATTGTAAAACAGGAGTGTACCTACATCAAATAATTCCGGACCGAGATTTGTTTTTCCGTTTTACAAAGTAAATAAATATTATTAATACTATAATTACTAAAATACCTACCTAGTTGCTTTGTTGCAAGCAAAATGCACTTAATTATTATCTGCATATGCATAACGTGAGGTGGAATAACCAACAAAGTTAGTTTGCTACCAACCCTTTTATCTAAACCCTAACATAACCCATATAAAACTAAACTATGATTAAAAAATAGGTACTAAACTTACTTCCTCACCGCCACACAGCCACGCCTAGGTTTTCACCATAACGAAATGTCCACTAGGTACACTTGAAACAATTTTCAAATCACTATCACAGCGAGATAAAGCAACTGATTGTCTGGGAACAATAATCAAGAACTATTCGAAAAAGGAACTACATAAATAATAAAAGCAGAAAGGAAGGAAAGCCGGAAGGTCTG
This sequence comes from Hoplodrina ambigua, assembly GCA_949774945.1. Classification (NCBI taxonomy): domain Eukaryota; kingdom Metazoa; phylum Arthropoda; class Insecta; order Lepidoptera; family Noctuidae; genus Hoplodrina; species Hoplodrina ambigua. The sequence goes on from OX458976.1 coordinate 5,022,637, forward strand.
CGTACGCGACGGTCCCGGTCAACTGAAGCGCGATGACAAGATCTATGGTCAAACCGTCTAAAAATAAAATCATTTGAGGGTAGGGATGATGAGGGGTTGTAGTGGGATAGTTCCCTAATGTTCAAATTTCGAACATAAATAAATTAAAAAAAATGCCTAGTCTCTGTGATAAACAGTTTAATTCAAACCATTTATCAGTGAGTCTACTTTTTGTTGAGTTTACCTTTGAATTAAGTGTTATAGGAAATATAATGTTATCTACCCACTTTTATTCATTGGTAGGTAAGCATCGCTTATGTTCAAAATTACTATGTAAAACATCTATGCAAATAGTCGTTTAAATGACTCAGGTTAAGGCGCTTGCCATTCATGCATTAAGTATAACATTTCGATTCATATGTAAGCTACTTTCTAAGTTTATCTTGGACATCTCTGAGATCAGTGAAGGAAAACATCATGAGAAAATCTGGGCCTTTTATTATTAACTTCATCCGTGTCAAAATTGATAATAATTATATTATTTTAGGAACATAAAAATGGGATGAAAATTATCATAAGTGTTAATAACTAGATGAATTTGTACATGTGTGCTAAAAATCGGCTAATTCTGTTTAGGCATTAAGTAACAAACATCCATACATCCATCCTCATTATCCCATAATTATTGCCACCTGCTCATGCACATAAAACCAGCCACACAATGTCTAAATATAAGCATAATAACTTATTATGTAAGATTTCGCGCTGATTTCACTGTGATACTGATATTTAAACGAAAAATGATAAATCGTGAATTAACTGATGGTAAAGTAGTAGTAGAATAACTAATAATGATAATAATGATAATAACTAATAATAATGTATATTAAGAATTAAGCACGTGTACTGAGTGACTCATTAGGATTAACGATTAGGTATAAATATTTTTTTTTTGCCGTTTTGTACCAGCTGTCATACCTACGGGGATCTTTGACAGTCGTTATGTGTCGTTAGAAGCCAGAAAGTCTGACTATCAGTCTTACTAAGGCGTATCGTTTTACCCAGTTACTGGATTGTGAAGGTCAGATAGCTCCATGTAAAATACTGGTATTCAGCTGCATCCGGTTAGACTGGAAGCCGACCCCAACATAATATTGGGAAAAGGCTAGGCAGATGATGATTCGAGGTATAAATATTTATTTATTTACATACTAGATCTCGTTTGTCAGTTTGTCCGTCCGTCCGTCACAGGGCTGTATCTTTTGCACCATAATAGGTAGACGCGGACTTTTCAAATATTACTATGACTGGTAGCTTCTGATATTGTCCTGTTTTCTCTTTTTCTTGTGTGAGCAGTACTGTGTAGTTCACACCATCTTTGCCAGCCTGTTTTTTATAAGTGAAGACTTGTAATTGGCTGTCAGTTTTATTTACTATTCTTTTAATATGTTTTATTTAGCTGTAAGTGTTCCATAAATCTTAAATAAATAACAACAAATAATAAAAACCAAATCAATTTAAGAATTAACGGGGGGTTTAAAAACTAAAACACATGGTTTCTTGTGTGGGGCACAAGAAACCGTGTTTTTTATGTATTGTTAAATATTGTGAGGTGGTAGGTCCTTCGTGTCCGACTCACACTTGGAGGTATTTTAAAGAAGGTATACATATATAATTAAGTACTTGTCACTTAAGCAAACATTTTCAATATTCCGATATCTATATTTTTTATTACTTCCTATCAAACTGATGCATAAAAAATGTTAGTCATAATGTGAGCAACAGTTTTCCTTTAAATAACTATTAGTGTTGTTTTATGGAGTTATATTTAATTTTATTCTCCGAAAATTATGTTATTCACTTCAGCAGGTGCAACACATCCTAGCTAGAGACAACATGGCTTTAATCTTACTTTTTGACTGTCACGGGTGCTGGACCAGGGTGGTTTAGGTCAGGTAGTAGGTACCCTCTGTCCTCTCACATACATACACTCACCCTTCCCACTATACACACACAGAGGACCGTTAACTCTTTAAGTTTTTGTTTATTAGTTTTAAGTTGCGATCTTAAGCATATATTTGTTTAAACTGTTTCTTTTGTATGTACCTCACATGGTCATCCTTTACTTGAGGGCTTGAGGCGCTGCTTGCTGAAACACAGGCTATACACCTAGTTCGGCAGCAGATGCTAATAGTAGACACAATTGTTTGTTTAGGGCTACTATGTTATAGGTCTATAGCATATAAGCAAATTGTGTAAACCTGTTTCAATTTCTTGTTTAATAAATATTAGGTATTATTATTATGTACTTGCGCCAGAGCTCATCCTGGGTCATTTGACCGCCTCTCGCTTTCGAGAGCGTATTAGTCAAAAGCTACCGTCGCCCAGCGCGCGCGCCCTTCTGTGTGGTCTTGCCCCTGTTGGGTTTTATCATGCCTTCGTGGTTTATACACCTCTTAACAGTGGTATTTTGTAAGTCATCCACCAATACGGCTGTTGTGTCATAATTAATTGGGTTTTCTCAATTACAAACAAACAAGCCTTAACCTAAAGGTAGGAACAGACAAGCGAAACGGTTAATTTTATCCTCATACTCAAAATCATTTTGATTATGGCTTCTTTATGGTTTTGCTTTCAACCGGTCCTATTGGAAATCTGTAGGGGCGGATAATATGTTCAGTAGTGGACGACCTACGGCTGATATGTTGATGATTTTTCTTTCACACGACTCTCATCAGAAGAGCAGCTGGGTGCTGATGAACGTAAACAATTTTCGGTTGCAGTATTCCGGTACCTATACCTATATACTGACTTCAACTCATGGGACCAGAAGTAACCGTAGGTTTTAGGCCGTAGAAGTCTCACATAATGCTTTATTCTCCCCGGACGAAGCGTATCCATGGGTTTCGCAACGGTACAAGAGGTGCTATAGCTCTATAAGCAGTTGGATGATAGACGCCATAGCAGACGATTGCGACGCGTATCGCATCGCTCGTCTGCTAACTTCTTTAAGCTTTATATGAGATTAGATTATACTAATGCTAAGGAAAACTCGCGATTGTATCCACTAATCAATTCGCAAATTATGAAAGATTAACTTAGATTTATAGGCAAAAAGTATATAAACAGTTTGACACACACGATTTCTCTATAACAATAATAACAATGCGTGCTTTAGTATTATTTGGTCTCTTGTTGGTCGTTTCTGCTTCTGCTTTGGTTGAAGTACCAACAAATTATCACGATAATGTCGGAATTCCTGCTGCTGAGAGGTTAAGGGCACTGGAAGAAGAGATTCTAGTGAGGAATGCTCAAGAGCCTCAAGATAACAGAATTGTTGGTGGGGCGCTGGCTCCTGCTAACGCTCACCCTTATTTTGTAAGTAGAGTTTAATTGATTTTGAATTGGTTAATAAAAACAAAGGCATCTTTAACATCTTTATTTTTTGCCTGCCTTGTTAGTCTCGAAGTCTGGATTTGTGTTATCCCCTGTGTTATCCCCCCATGTGGGTGTACCTACTAATAGGTACACCTCTGTGTAACACTGCGGGGATTACAGGTGTGATGTTATGTATTATGTATTTATCCAATTTACTTTTTTCGCAGGGAGGTTTGCTGATCGATTTGATTGGTACAAGCTCCATGTCAGTATGTGGTTCCTCGCTTTTATCTCCCAACCGGCTGGTGACGGCTGCTCACTGCTGGTTTGATGGCTCGAGACAGGCGTGGCAGTTTCTTGTGATTCTTGGATCCAACTTCCTGTACAGCGGCGGCGAACGCATTGCTACTAGTCAAGTCATTATGCATCCGCAGTATTTTCCTCAATTACTCACCAATGACATCGCTATGATTTACTTGCCCAGAAGCGCTAATGTCGACTTCGGTGAGTCTCATTTTTGATATTATTTTTTTCCGTGTTAGTGACCGTTAATTTTAGTTTTTTTAAATTGCATGCGTTATTTTTTTTTGCAGTTAACGTCAGACCCATAAGGCTGCCCAATAATTCGGAACTCTGGAACACATTTGAGGGACAGTCGGCTGTTGCTGCTGGCTTTGGCAAAACAAACGACCGTAAGTACCAGCGTTCATCTTAATATAGGTATTAAAATGTCCAATATACACCAGTTTTTTTTTTTTGTGGTATTTTTATTTTATAGTCTGGTCGCACGATAATAGAAACTAGAAAGGGCTTGTAGTAATAACAATATGCAATTTAATTGTATTTTACCCGATAAAACTAGCAACACTGCGGACTAACTCATTGGTCTCTTTGTCGCAAGCACGACTGCTCAGCGTTAGGTTCGACTTCCGAGTTGGGCAAAATGTTCCCATTAGGATTTTTTTAGTAACAGCCTTGATTTATAAAGTTGGACCTCGTCTCGAAAAGCACGGCAAGCCGTCAAAACACAACGTGAAACGCTTATAGTATTGAAAAGCCCATAACAAGCCGAAATTCGAAATATAAACTGTATTCATTTAAGTATGTACATTCCAGAGCAACAAACTGCTTCGACTGTGGTGAGCCACGTTTCACTGCGGGTGATCAGCTTCGCTCAATGCCAACCAGTCTTCGTCGCTGGCTATGTAACATTCAGTACTCTCTGCACCAGTGGTGCTGGAGGCGTCGGCATTTGTGGTGGGGACTCTGGTGGTCCTCTTGCTGCTTATGGCAATGATGGACAACCATTCTTGGTGAGCATTTATTGTCTTAAAACTTTTGTCACGTTTTTCACATGCGTCGTTGGGAAAAGGTATTCTGTGTATTATATAAATTGCCTAAATGTGCAACTACAGCGAACTTTATAAGCATGTCGAGGGTTCTGCTTCTCAAATAAACGACATTAAGAAATAGACATAAATGAAAACCATAACAATATTTTGTATACCTACTTATGAATGTATACACGGATAATCATCGGTTAGTGTCTCATTTCATTTAAAGTTACTTAAGGGGTCTCGGCGAGTTGGCTTCGACCTTTCGTACGCCTTCCAATGGGCCAGGACTCCAGGGTCCCGAGATATATTGAGGAGTACATACTTACGCACTAATGTTATAAATGCGAAAGTAACTCTGTGTTTTTAACTCATAATCAAATTTGAAAAAGAGGTGGCTGAGGATCTCAATAAGGACAAACTATTTCGTACGCGTACTAATTTTGATCTATCGAGATCAAAGATTGTCTATTTATAAACTTTTATTTTCTTCTCAGATCGGTGTCAGCTCCTTCGCTGCTCACAACGCTTGCCAAAACGGTCATCCTTCAGGCTTCGCGCGAGTCACCAGCTTCCACAGTTGGATCAGTCAACACATGTTTTAAACAACATTGGAAATGTACAAGAATTATTTGATAATAAAACTGATTAATTATATAAGGAAATTGAGCCTCTTTCTATTGTTTAAATACCTAAAGTATTATTTAGACGGTATAACGACTACTACGGTACTATAACAAGTACTTTACTAGCAGTGCAATGTGTCCTGTCCAAATAAACTTAGATTTTATTTCGTACGTCATTGACGCTAACTCGGATTTACAATCCGGAATGTTTTTTCGCCAGTCCGTTGAGTGCAAACTACAGCCCGGTACGCCGTTCGTATAATATGTAGGTATAAAATGTACCTTTGAAAATGAAGTAGGATGTGGCAGGACTACGTAGGGGGGCGTCCAACGTTAGGTATTACAGTTAAACCGTTTCAACTAGGGTTTGAGTTCGCTCGTGCAAAAAGTAGGTAGGTAGGTACGCTGGTACAGCTACATACGGTATTTGTTGCTGGTACCGAAGATTTCGATTCCGAAAGTTCCGTTCAATTCCATCGCCATCCGTGATCATAATCGATGATCGTAATTCTGATTGAACGTGTAAGAAGTAGCTTAACGGATTGATTATCTGATCGCAACATAGTACCTATCTAATCTAGATAAGCATAAAGTCGTGTTTGTGATGGTTTTAGGACTATTATTGCATAACAAGACTTATGCAATTTAAACACATAATGTGATGTGTGTCGCAATCCTGTAATCCGTAATCTGTCTATGGAAAATGGAGGGTTATGGCAGACTCCCGGAGTAAAACCAGACGGGTCCACCATTAGTCGTGTCCCCGGTAGGTATACACATGACGTAGGATTCGCTCCCCCGACTGGTGTTAGCCTACCATTATCGAGCCCCATCACCATGTCCGCCATGTCTTTTAACTGCACATTCTCCTACCGCATGGAACATCTCCACAGCGAGCTGCCGCCACAGGCCGGCAAAGATTTATGCCCCCGGCCCCTTTTTACGGTGGCCGGGGATTAGTGAGTGGTGAGAGTAGGGTTCCTAACCCTACTATATAATATAGTATCCTACTATATTAGAGCTCCCGCCTACAATATAATAATAAAAAGCTTACTTTATTTTGGAGAAAAACATACGTACATACGTAGGCGAAACTACTATATTTTAAAGGCATTCAACTCTTAAGCAATAATATATATTCATTTAATTAGGAAATAAAGTACCTATTTTGGAACCCACTATATTTTTTTAAACAATTTCCTTACCTACTATATTTTTATGGGTAAGAATTTTAGAACAAAATATTTGATCGACAAAGAGTTGGCAACCCTAGGTGAGAGGTACACCTGTTACCTGACGAATCTCTGCGAGGGGACGCACAATATACACTTACGCGTCTTGAAACTCAGCACGTGTAAATGATTCTTGATGAATATGTAATGAAAATGAAACATTTAATCCGTTTCCAGATAAGATATCCAACAGTTTACCCATCTTGATAAAACTAATCGGCTTCTGCTTTTATTATTACGGACGAATAGTTACGATAACTTGCGTTTTTACCAATGATTAGATCAGATTTAATGAGCAGAAGGTATATAAATGACAAAATAACTATCGTTGGTCATAATTAAGGAAATATTTTGACATAATGCGTGCTCTGTTATTGGTTGGTCTGGCCCTGGTGGCTTCGGCGTCAGCGCTGGTGGAAGTTGGGGCTGGATACCATGAGGAAGTCGGTTTTCCCCTCGCTGAGAAGATCAGGGTAGCTGAGGAAAAGATGTTGGCGGAGGCAGCTCAAAGCAGGGTGGTGGGAGGTTCTCTTGCTCCCGCTAACTCACATCCATACTTCGTAAGTACCCTGAGCTTAAGGTTAAATCTTCTCACTTATTATGGTACGATGTGTATAATTATGTAGAAATATAATAAGTAGGTACCTAATTGTGTACCTACTGCTTAAATTTATTATTGTACAGCTAATTACTCTCAATAGTAAATTGTTAATGTTTAATTACGACTTTATTTTCATAAAAAATAGCGTAAGTTTTTACAACAAAAAAAAATGTAGACTCTATTTTTATGTCTCTTGCGCAGGCTGGATTGATGATCGAGATCGTCGGTGTAACAACTGGTTACTCAGTATGCGGCTCCACACTCCTGTCTGCCAACCGCCTGGTGACTGCTGCTCACTGCTGGTATGACGGTCACAGACAAGCATGGAGGATCACAGTGATCCTGGGCACTAAACAGTTCTTCACTGGCGGCACCCGCATCGCTACCACAGACGTCGTGATGCACCCTCAGTACACGGCCAACACGATTAATGACATTGCCATGATAAGGCTACCTACTAACGTTGCATTCAGCAGTGAGTGACAGCTTTATTGATAACATAATACACGCCTGTAATCCCCGAAGGGTTAGAGAGAGGTGTACCCATTAGTGCACCGCCTACATTTTGCCATGAGTCTATTGCAATCAACCGGGCGCAAATCCCGACTCCGAGGCTGCTACTAAGAAATTCCTGACCTCATGCTTTATTGATAGATTTTAATAATTTGTTGTTGTCATAATAATAATTTATTTAAAATTATATGTACGATATCATACTTTGTAACGTGCTGTATTTACATTTGCATTATTACGATGTAGAAACAGAAGAAAAAATAATTGTTTTAAAGTGTCCTGTTATTCTAGGTTTTGGTAATTAAAAATAGTGAGAACAATTGTTTAATTTTACTTTATTTAAATTTCAGACAGTATCCGGCCAATAGCTCTTCCCACTGGTTTTGAGCTGTTTCTGACATTCGCTGGAAGCTGGGCAGTTGTCGCTGGATACGGCAGAACAAGCGACCGTAAGTTCTTTGACTAAATAATTTTATATCTCTTTATATCATTAAAGTAGTCTATCCGCATTTCATGATCATCTGTGATATACCTAGGTACCTATACACATATGCGTATAGTTCGTACAGTGTTTTACCTCGGGGTCTGGAGGGCAGACATTATTTCCAGTCCATTGCTATATTCTAGCAATGTTCTCATTGGCTGGATGGTTAAAAACAGCAAATAAGTATACAAATATCTTTCATATTATAGTGAGTATTAAAAATAAACAACATTTGTCTAGAAATTAAATAAAAAAAGTTGATTTTGTTAAACTTAGGAAAACTTTTGCACGCGGTCAAAAAAATTAAAGTTAATGTGTTTTTACAACTTTTTCTACTTATTTTGCAGAGCAAACTGGTGCGACTACGGTTGTGAGTCACGTCAGCGTACAAGTGGTGAACGAAATTGACTGCGCTGGAATCTACGGCCCAGACTATGTCATCCACAGTACGATCTGTACCAGCGGTCAAGGCCGCGTCGGCCCGTGCATCGGAGACTCCGGCGGTCCTCTCGTTTTCGACCGAAGCGGAACACCTGTTTTGGTAAGTGTATACAGCAAATTGTTAATCATTCAAGGGGTACTAAACTTAAAGTATTATTATGGAACAGTAAAACTCGGCTATTCCCTACAGAAAAGCTCCACCATACGATCAAAATTCTTTTCAATTCGCTCTAAAAGTTTCCAAATGTCTTTTATAATGTGCACATCAAAGGAGTGGAACTCGATCTCTACTTGCGTCTGTATTTCCGAACGCTTCTAACCCTAATATCTTCAAAGTTAAAGTGAACAGGATTCTTCTTGGTAAGCTCACTCCATCGTAGTCGTTGTCTCTGTCACTTCTGACATAGAGTTGAAAAAAAAAAATGTTTTTGACATTGGCAGCATTATAATTTTTGATGTTTTTTTCCTACAGATCGGCGTTGTCTCCTTCGTCTCCGGCGCAGGTTGCCAGGCAGGCATGCCTGCGGCTTATGCACGTGTCACTAGCTTCAACAATTTCATTCTGCAGCATTTGTAGAATACCATGAGACTGATGTACCTAAATACATGACATTTTAATGATAAGCAAATTCTTGTATTTTTATTACGTGCCGTCTTATCATAAAAATAAGTATTATATATATAGGTATTCTTTTCCTTTAAAAAACATTGACTAGGAAGTTCTCCTGTATCGTGGGTGCGTTTACGTACTAATTGGTAGCACGCAGCGGAGCAGCCAAACGCTCAGTCACCACGCCAACCGTCTTACCAGTGCACCGTACGTATCCCCATCAGAACCTGTCACTGGTTTAGAGCCCCGTTAGGATCTTCTAAAGGTTTTCGAAACAATCTCATTTCGGAAAATTGCCTGATGAGTTTAATTTCATTTTAGAAATTTAGAATGAAATGAAACACATCAAGAGAAACAAGAACTTGTAAGCGATTAGTCTCTTGCGAATTCTTGTTTCTCATCTGAGTGTTTCGTATAGCAAGAGAGCAACAATCGCCCGTTGAATCTCAACTACGGGACATCTACGTTCCCTTTTTTATTATGAGAAACTTTTAAACTCTTCATCTATATACTCTGATCTACATCTGATACATTACCTCTAACCAAGTACATGTGTATGACACTAAACGCCGACTTCATTATATTTTTTTGTGTGTGTTTGAGTTCCCGATAAGTGGCGTTACAAGCCAATGTCCGGGCTGAACGTCTGTCGGGACTGTTAGTTACTTATAATTAAAAAAAATATAACTAACGACAATGGAATAATAATGTCCATCCGTATCCAGATTAGATATACAACGGATTCATCCGTGGTGATAAAACTAATATGCTACTAATTGGTAATTTGTGCTAATTGGGTAAGGAATGATGAAGATGTGAATAATTAGATCAGATTTAATTTGCAGAAGATAATATCGATACATCGCATTATATTTAAAAGACATAGTTTGTTAAAATGCGAGTTCTGATATTGGTTGGTTTGGCCCTTGTGGCTTCGGCGTCGGCGCTGGTGGAAGTTGCGTCTGGGTACCATCAAGAAGTCGGCATTCCGCTTGCTGAGAAGATCAGGTTAGCTGAGGAAAATATCCAGCCCGAGGCAGTGGAAAATAGAATCGTTGGCGGTTCTGTCGCTCCCGCTAACAGATATCCTTTTTTCGTGAGTATCCTGATAAAATTGTAGTCCAATACCCAGTCTCATCGTAAAATCTTCTAAATCATTGGCAATATGGCAGTTTAAGTACTCACCCAAGAGTATATTTATATAACGGGCTATCTATAATTGTATTTACAACGGGCTGGTCCGCAACTACACATTTCGGCGCGTATTGTGCGTACCGATCCAAATGAAGAAATAGAAAGAAAAGAAATGTCGTTAGTCTCTTATACATTTTATTTTACTTATTGTTTCAGTTATCCTTTTCCTCATTATCAGTCACATCATTGCTAATTTATTAAGCTTTAAAATTATTAGAAGTATTAACTTATAATATTAATGAAGAACTACATTTTTAATTGATTACATTTAGGCTGGAATGCTGATCGATCTCATCGGTAGAACCAATCAATCAGTATGCGGCTCCACACTTGTGTCCGCCAACCGGCTGGTGACTGCCGCTCACTGCTGGTACGACTGCAACAATCGGGCGTGGCGGGTACGCGTCAACCTCGGCTCCAACCTGCTGCGCCCCTGTGGAACCTGCATTTATACCACTAACGTCGTGACACACCCTCAATACGACGCCGCCCATCTTTTCAATGATATTGCCATTATCAAGCTGCCTTTTAATGTACAATTTAGTAGTGAGTAATAAATTATGACATAAATCAGATAAAATATATCTTTATGACGGATATGAAGTGGTTATTGTCACCATGATTTAATAATTATAATTTGGTGACAGACGTATGGTCTACATACATAGTATGTAAGGACGGAGATATACATTCCTACGCAATAATTTATGTATAAGGTACTTTTTAACTTACTCTACAATTCAGCAAAAGAAGGAACAGGTTTTTTTTTGTAGTTGTTGAGACTTTCTTAATAGGCTCGCTCGTGTTTTTTTTTATGGAGTCAAGAGTTTATTTGACACGGTACCTATTAATAAGGATGTTGAGTTCTACAGTCAGCTAATCATTTTATAGATTCTGCTTTCAGTTTGTTATTTTGAATTCAGGTATCCGTATCCTCCACGGAACTGGAGAAATTATCGTTTTGGTATTTTTTATTTCAGACAACATCCGGCCCATAGCCCTTCCTACTGGTTATGATCTAAGGCACACATTCGCTGGAAGTCGGGGAGTTGTTCTTGGCTTTGGCGACATAAGCGATCGTAAGTTAAGTTCTACATTAAAAATTAAAAAAATAAAATTAATTTATTTCAGGCAACAGCGATCCATATTTTGTTAGTATTACAAAAGCTTATATTCTAGTGTTAGTAACAAAGGATGCATTGATACTAAAATAAATAAATATCAATGAAACCGGAGAATCACCAGGCAGGAAAATATGTGTCCTACCTAATCAACCTCCGCACAAAAAACCTTTTTTTATATTTGGAGTATCTCCGTCACAGCTTTCAGAATATAGTTGCGACTACTCCGCACTCTGCAAAGCAACGAAGCAGTTCTTTGCGTATTATGACTTGGAAGCCGTTTGTATGGGCCTCGGCAAACATTTCCAAAGCGCTACAGAAACGCTGCAGTCGCAAAACGTAAAACGCTATCATAAAAAAATGATGTATGTGTGTCTCATCATCACAATCATAATTTCGCAATTAGGTAACTCACAAAAGTGTACATACTATAACTCGTACTAACCACGTCGATTCATAACAATGTTTTAGCTAATGATCATCTAAGCTTTAATTATATGCTAGCACATTAAAAATGTTCATTCATCTTTTCAACCGACTTCAAAAAGGAGGAGGTTCTCAGGGGTGAATTGCGCAAGCAAAAAAAAATACACGGCAAACCTGAACCTGAACGGTAGTGCAATGTACAAGCAACGTAAGTACTTCTCTACCTTGGCAAAAAAAATCAATGACTTTTACCTTCTAATATACCATAAAAAAAATAAGTGTCATTTTATCATCACGGTGGCCTGTCCCGAACCCAAATCCGCTCATAAAATACCTTCCCCAGCAAATACATTTATAATATGGATTTAAATCGCTTTTGTTATCCTTAAATTATAATATATTCGATCAAATAAAACTATTTTTGTTTGTTTATCTTTCTCATGAATTTGACAGGCAGTCAACTTTTGTCTGGAAAAAAGTTATTATTATTTCATAGCCATGTCAACATTGCGTTGTTACACCCCTCTCACCTTTCCTCACTTCGGATCAGTTCCTTTCAAGCTCTCAACGTGAAATTCGGCTTGGTAAATACATATATTGGAATTCATGTGATCCGTTCTCACTGACAAAATAACGGACACCGATCGTTTGGCTTGCTCACTAATAAAATTTAAGATTCAAGTTAGTTATTATGTCTTTTGCAGAGCAAAAAGGTTCGCCTGGGGTAATAAGTCACATCGACGTACAAGTGATCAACGACATTGAGTGTCAGAAGTCATACCGTGTTCTCCTTAACAACACGATCTGTACCAGCGGTCGTGGCGGCGTCGGCGCATGCCATGGAGACTCTGGGGGCCCCTTCATTTTGTTCCGTAGCGGATCACCTATCTTGGTGAGTGTATTTTATCTATGTATACATATGGTAGGCTGTCGCTGTCTGTAATTTGATTTGATGCTGATTTATGAGAAAAACATTTATTAACGCAATAGAACCCAAAACAATGTATTTTAGAATTCTGTTCTGTTTGTTTGTTTATCGGTTTGTCTGTATGTCAGTTGTCTGTTTCAAAAATAATTTTAGCAATCTTCAAGTAATTTTAGACGACTTATTCAACGATTACCCACACGATGGGATAGACGACGAAAACAATATTCATCCCCACATCCCATTTAGGGGAGAAAGCTGTAATTTTGTAGGATTGTGTATATCAATTACACCGACAAAGTGGGGATGAATATCTTTTACTCGTCTACCCCATCGTATCGTTGAGCAAAATCAAAAGCAAAATCTCGGACAGACAGATGGACATGATTAAACTATAAGGGTTCCTAGTCAGAACTACAGAACCCAAAAAAATCTAACACCAGTGTGATTAAGTAGGTATGTGTCTTCTATTTAATTTTTTTCTGAGCTCCCGTGCATTGTTAGATACCTACTTACTTACTTTTTATTTTTTCCAGTTCGGCGTTGTTTCCTTTGGCTCTCGGAATGGTTGCCAGCTTGGCTTTCCGACGGTGTATACGCGTGTCACCAGCTTCAATAATTTCATCCTGCAGCATTTGTAAAAATACCCTGAAGGCCCTGAAGCTGATATAAATACATGATATTTTGAAAATCAATTCTTATTTTCTTCTTATTATAATGCACCTATTAGGGTTCCTTCCTGGGTAGATTAAGCTTAACAAGCATTTAGGTAATTCTTCTTCTTCTTCTTTTCGTGTCGATTGACTCAAATTTCGTCCGACCAATATTGAGCAACCTGTACTCAGTAGCTCAATAGTTCAATAGGTCATTGGCCTCATTGAGGTCTTGGATGGTGCTGGTGGTTGTGCACGTTGTTAGGTACCTAATTTATATAACAAGATAGGTATTATTATTTAATAAAATAGTATTATCATTTAAAACAAGAATTCAAGAGGCTGAATAAACTCTTTCCAAAAAAAAAATGACTAATTCGTCGATAAAGAAATTATCGGTTGAGATAAAGCCTTATAAAAAATATTCTCTTAAAAAATACATAGCGGAAAAAAACTGAACAAAAAAATTAAACTTTATCCAAATTAATTTAAATAGCGAATTTTGAGTCGTCGCCCAACCAATCAAACAAGCAAGGTAAGTTAGCTTGTTTCTAAATAGGGTACTTAGCTTGTTGCGCGGAGACGGCACGGCGCGGCCCTTCACCGGAAAATTGCCCAGCGTTCCCTAAGCTATGATTATTTCTGTAAATTCATTGAAATGATCTAAAAAGATGATGCCCCTTATAGGAATTTCTCCTCTATTGTGGGTGCGTTTACAAACCCGGAACCAGCCAGACCCGGAACCACTATCTGAATGCCATACAAATATTAGTTCCGTGCGAGCAGAGCCCGATCTAGCTATTATATTTAGCCGCTCCGGGCAAAAATAATATTCCCTGCCCTTTACACTAACACCATAATATATAATTATAATATAAGTCTTGAGTTTGTTATTCCAAAGATGGGATGACATAATTGTAGGTAGTATTAAGTGATATTGTTTAAATTGTATAATATACAAATACGTTAGTCTACTCTACTACGACTTCTAAACAAGTGTACAAAAATTCATGAGAGTATGTTGGTACCCTCAATTTTGCCGCTCTCCCCTAGATCGGGCCCTGCGAGCGGGAACTGACCTGCGATACGCAGCGCTGCTGCCCTGCCTGATCAGCTGCAGCGCCAAGTCGTCTTCGTGGATTGTATGTATGGTGTCTTATTGTCGCCATTTTTTTTGTACCTAGATAAGGTTATGACCAATACGAGACTATTGGTCATAACCTTACCGCCGTGATATATACATCATAACCCGCCATGATAAAATTAATCAACCATTAGATCATCCGATTAAAAATAATGAATGATTAGAATATCAGATTAAATAAGCGTAAGGTATATAAATGGGACGTAAACTCATTCGTAATAATTAGGAAAATAATTTTCATATAATGCGTGCTCTATTATTGGTCGGTCTGGTGCTGGTGGCTTCGGCGACGGCCCTGGTGGAAGTTGGGTCTGGATATCATCAGGAAGTCGGTATTCCTGCCGCTGAGAAGATCAGGGCCGCTGAGGAAAAGATCTTAGCTGATGCAGGGATCGAGAATAGGGTTGTAGGCGGTGCCGTCGCCCCCGCCAACGCACATCCTTACTTTGTGAGTCACTTATTTCTTTTTTTAATAAAAAACAGAAATCGACCAATGACAATATGCCTAGTCCAAAAAAAAAATTACAACGTAAATCTATTTAATAATTGGTAGCTACGTTTCTTTTGTCTTGTTCTTGCATATATATAACTAGTTTTAGCCCGTGACTTCGTCCGCGTATATGTCCGTTATCGCGAATGCAGAGGAAATAGCGGAATATAAGTAGCCAAACAACAGAATAGTTTCAGTGATTTAGTCGCGAAAGCGTAACAGTAGTATAAATCTTATTGTATAGTATATAGTGAATTTGTATTCTTCATTATAAATCAATAATTAGGATTATCGCCCACTTAAGTGTAGGTAAAACGTGTATTTTTATCTTCATTATAAGTTGATAATTATTACAATCGTGTCTTACACTCAGAGCGTCACATGGTCCACTTGCGGTTACCAGTCATATCCGCCAGTGGCCAGGACAGTCACGAATGGTCTGCCACTTTCCATGCCCTCGGCAGCCGCCGCAGACACTTCGTTATATAAGTGAAAGGCGGTTCCTGAAAGTGGTAGTCTCGAAATTTATTTTTGTTACTATTAAAAACACAACTGGCGAAATGTGGGTGTACTAATGGGTACACCTCTGCCTAAGCCTTCGGGGATTACAGGCGTGACAATGTTATGTTATGTTATTATATTAATATATTTGATTGATCTTTGCGCAGGCTGGCTTGTTGATCAGTCTGGTTGGTGTATCTGGTAACTCAGTATGCGGCTCTTCACTCCTGACCGCCAACCGGCTGGTGACGGCAGCTCACTGCTGGACCGACGGTCAGAACCAGGCGTGGCAGTTCCTAGTCATCCTCGGCTCAAACTATTTGTTCACCGGTGGTACCCGCATCGCCACCACAAACGTGGCCATGCACCCTCAGTACACGCCCCACAATCTCAACAATGACATAGCCATGATCATGTTGCCTACAAGCATTTTCTTTAGCAGTGAGTAATCTGAAGATAATTTAATTGCTAAAGATTAGACATAATGACATAAATAAATTTTTGATCAGATAAAAGATAGCTGTCATGAATTGATTTGATTATTTTGTTTTTGTCACCTAAATTACATATTATTTAGTATACAAATTAGGTACCTACAAATTATCGCTTACAGTGGAAAAACAAAAATAACTATAATGAGGTAACACATCAAGTTTTTGTTACTTTTCATTTTTGGATCTTTCGATGTATTAAAAAAATTATATACTTATAAAGTAGCCAAGAGTAACGTTTATCTACGAAATAAAAGATGTCCTTATGTATCATTATTTTGAACAATTTCTCAAATTTTCAGACAGTATCCAGCCTATATCCCTTCCGACTGGTTCGGATCTGTGGAATCAATTTGTTGGAAACTGGGCGGTTGCCGCTGGCTTCGGTAGAACTAGCGACCGTAAGTTTTTGTAAATTGTATCTTAGTATCTTACTTAACCGAACACAAATTATTTGAACTAGGTAGAAGTTGTCGTTATGTTGTTTCTTACTACTGCTCTATTCATTTCATTTCGGGAGGTCCCGGCTGTCATACATGGATCTTTGACAGTCGTTACACAGTCAGAAGCCCGAAACTCTCTCAACCAGTTCTACAAAGGGGTATCGATTATCCAAAACTTACTACCTACTAAGTTACTGGGTTGTGGAGGTCAGATAGGCAGTCGCTCCATGTAAAATACTGGAATTCAGCTGCATCCGGTTATACGGGAAGTCGACCACAACAAAGTTGGAAAAAGGCTAGGCAGATTGATTGATTATCATTATCTCTAACTGAATTAAAACCTTAACATTCATTCCCACGACACAGGGAATCCTAGTGTGGGCCTGTGGGGACCAGGGGACCTGTAATTTAGTGCTTAATGCTTTTTGTTACAAATAGTTTTATTTTATTATTTATTTTTTTATCTACAGAGCAAGCGGGTGCGTCTACGATCGTGAGCCACGTTAACTTGCAAGTAATCACTATACAACAGTGCCAGCAAATCTTCGGGTCCAATTTTGTGGTCCAGAGCACGCTTTGTACCAACGGCGCTGGTGGAGTCGGCGTGTGCGGCGGAGACTCCGGCGGTCCCCTTGTTTTTAGCCGAAACGGAATCCCTACTTTGGTGAGTCTACATGAACATACATACAACTAGAACGCAGCGGATAGGAAGCCGGATTGTCTCCGAGAGAGTGTTCGTCTAAAGCAGGGGTTTCCTAACTTATTTATGACGCGCCTCCTTTCTAATACAATTTTAGGTTACTATCAAAGCTACTACCAAAAAAAAAAAGATTTTTTGTTGCGAAAATGTTTGTATGAAATGCCGTAGGTACGGCGTACAGGCGTCATGTTATGTTGTGTCAATGCAACGCAGATAGTTAGATAACGTTCTTATTTCATGATTACAGATCGGTATCAGCTCTTTCGTCGCCGCTGCCGGTTGCCAGCTCGGCTTCCCCTCGGCCTTCGCACGCGTCACCAGCTTCAACAGTTTCATTCAACAATACTTGTAAACTATACCGTAAGACTGACGTATAATAAGGATAATATTATAAGGTTTTAATTTTAAAACATTTTTTTTTATTATGTACCTCTAACCATATCCAATTTCCAAACCCTATCCGCCTAGACAATTGCCTAGAAATGGATAACGTATTACACATTAATAGCTGCACCGTACCCGTCCTCAGGTTAATATAAATAGCATATTGTGACACTCACAAATAACGTGGCTTCCTATTGTTAAGAGAATTATCAAAATCGGTTCAGTAGATCTAGAGATTAGCCCTACAACCTCATATCCTCACAAACTTTATTATATTTTTAGAGATAATTAGTATAGATGACTATATGTAATCAAACCCTGGTCAGACTCCTAATCAATTGAGTGTGATTAATTTAAGAGTCAAGTTTAATGGTGATTTACAACCCGCTGAAATGATGAGTATCTACTACTCGTAGGTACTAACAAGGTAGGTACATTCGTAACTAAATCATTAACTACAGCTAGTCAAAAAAAAAAAAATTTATCAGTTCCTGCCGGTAATCTAGGAAGATGTTTTTGTTTACAAGAAGATGTTTTTGAAGATGTTTTTGTTGTAAGTGTAGGAAGAGAACACTGGGGTGGTGTTTAGTCAGTACCTACCTACTAGAGATCCGCCCCGACTTCGTACGGGTGTAATGTAATACATTACCTTCTTCTTGAGTCGCTCTATCGATTGATGAACGCATTAAAATTCGTTGAGCACGTTTATAGATCTAAGCGTACAGTATTTTTTTTCAGTATGACATCTCGCAGGTCGGTCTGCCTATGAAGTTGTCAGCTGCTTAACCTGCCTTTCCTGTGGTGCCTTTAATAATCGAGACCTACAGCCAGGGCTTAACACTAAGCGACTACACGCTAAGGCCTAAGGGCACCCCCTGTAGGGT
This sequence comes from Hoplodrina ambigua, assembly GCA_949774945.1. Classification (NCBI taxonomy): domain Eukaryota; kingdom Metazoa; phylum Arthropoda; class Insecta; order Lepidoptera; family Noctuidae; genus Hoplodrina; species Hoplodrina ambigua. Next base: position 5,041,191 of record OX458976.1, read on the forward strand.
ACGAGCCTCGGTTTAAGGCGCCGCTGGGGGAGGGCAGCAAAGGGGCAGGCTTGATCGGATTATACATAGGTACAGACAGTGGGAAGCGACTTTGTTTTATACTATGTAGACGTTAAGTATGACAGGCCCTGCCCCCTCACTCTCCTCACGGCGGGGGATATCCATATTTACAAATCTTCTTCTTTAGTAAAACAACCCGAACTGAACTTTTAAACAGAATGTGTTAAATTAAGTGTATGACGTAAAGATCTTTGTAACGATCCCGTAACAGTTCCAATAGGCAATCAATTACGGTTGTGGGAAAAACTACCGTAAAATTTTCGACCCACCTTGAATCCGTGTCGAGATAAGGATATCCTACGGTTTAACCTGTCTCGATAAAACTAATCGGCTTTTGTTTATAAATAATTGACTTAATATAAACTAAGCAATCACCGATTAATTACGTATTGATAAGATCAGATTTCGTTAGCGGAAGGTATAAAAGCAGCATTTTTTTTGTTTTTCACAATTAGGGAAATAATTTTCGTATAATGCGTGCTCTATTGTTGGTCAGTCTAGCGCTGTTGGCTTCTGCGTCGGCATTTGTGGAAGTTGGATCTGGATATCACGAGGAAGTCGGTATTCCTACCGCTGCAAAAATCAAAGAAGCTGAAGAAAAGTACTTGGAAGATGGACTGATAGACAATAGAGTTGTGGGTGGCGCTATCGCTCCCGCCAACGCACATCCTTACTTCGTGAGTTACTTGATTTATCTATGCTATTGACATACATAAGCTTAACAAAAAATACCCTGCATATTTTTTTTATTATTAGCGTTTTCATCTTTTTCTTTGATTGCGTAGTAGTTAAATTAATTAAACTCACTAGAATTTTAATAATAGATTAAACATAATAGACAATTAATAGTTTAAAAACTGGTTTTCATAAAAAATAAAAATCGAGTGGCACAGAAACTTTTAAATGTATTTTTCGTTTGTTTAGGCTGGCTTGTTGATCAGTCTGGTTGGTGTATCTGGTAACTCAGTATGTGGCTCATCACTGCTGACCGCCAACCGGCTGGTGACGGCAGCTCACTGCTGGACCGACGGTCGTAACCAGGCGTGGCAGTTCCTAGTCATCCTCGGCTCCAACCTTCTGTTCTCTGGTGGTACCCGCATCGCTACCACTAACGTTGTGATGCACCCTCAGTACACAATACACAATCTCAACAACGATATTGCCATGATCTTGCTGCCTACTCACGTTCCTTTCAGCAGTGAGTATTCTAAAGTTATCTATTTAATACTGGACATAATTAGTTACAATACGGCTGACGTATCTTGGCGGCCCTGAAGTTAGCCGATTGCTGCGCAGTAGACATTTTCGTTTCTATATGATCCATTGCGCAGCCAAACAGCTAACTTCAGACCGCCAAGATACGTCGGCCGTACTATATTATTGAAATTCCAAACTAATTTACTACTACTTTATATATGTTAATGTTTGAAAGCTCAATAAATGGTTGCTTTCTAAGAGTCTCGCATTTTAATCAATTAAATATGCAGATAGATTTGCTAACAGTTTGTTTCGGATATTCAAATCCACCGGTGAAACAGGAGGATTCCCAGTCTTCTCTGTCGTTAATGCATTGTTTGTTTAACTAATTTATCATACTTTCAGACAGTATCCGGCCAATCGCTATTGCCACTGGTTCAAACCAATTCGTTGGAAACTGGGCAGTTGCTGCCGGCTTTGGAAGAACTAGCGACCGTAAGTTTTTGTATACTACAGCAAATAAAATATAAGTACCTAATTATGAAGGACCCATATAATACCATCGTTTCTCCGTGAATATTTAGGTACAGCGTTACTGAAATGTGGCCACACACACTTCACTATGGGTTTGCTGACAATATTCGTAATTTTCTCTTCTCTCTAAACTTACCATCATACAATTACACGGACACCTCGTGATCTTTAATTTAGAAGGGAGAGAACATTATCGTCCTTATTAAATGAAAGCTTAGTTAAGAAATATTTTAAACATAACATCACGCCTGTAATCCCCGAAGGGTTATCCATTAGTACACCCACATTTCGCCAGTAATGTTTTTGGCCCATGTAATAGGGGGCGAGCCTATTGCCATCAACCGGGCCATTAATCCAGACTCTGAGGCTGCTACTGAGAAATTCCTGATGGCAAAACCCAATAACACTTTGGCCGACCTGGGAATCGAACCCAAGACCTCATGCTCAGCAGTCGCGCTTTACGACCAACGAGGCAGTGGCAAATATTTTATAATAGTTCTTTTGTTGAAGCAATACCTTCTCCATCTATTCTACAGAGCAAGCGGGTGCGTCTACGATCGTGAGCCATGTCAACTTGCAAGTAATCAGCTTGCAACAGTGCCAGCAGGTCTTTGGATCCAGTTTTGTGGTTCATAGCACGATTTGTACCAACGGCGCTGGTGGAGTCGGCGTGTGCGGCGGAGACTCTGGCGGTCCCCTCCTAGTAAACCAAAACGGAATCCCCACTTTGGTAAGTAGATAAACCGAGTTCCTAGGAAGTCGGATTGTCGGCGATACCAGACCAGTGCGCTTTCATGTTCATCTTGCGTCTTCAACTTTCATTTCGTCTCGCGTCAAGCGCATGGAATATTGATTGCCTTAGGACGCAGCTTATTGTCTACACCTGTGCGTCTACCGGTGTCAGATCAGCGTGGGCTACTGACTAATTTAGAAGATTGCGCTTCATGCATGCTTTAGACGTAAAAGGCAAGACACTCAGGCTGTTTTTTTTTAATAAATATCTCGATGTTTTCATTTTCCTTTAAGTTTTTATTATCATTATTTAATGAGCCTATTTTCCGTTTTCAGATCGGTGTCAGTTCCTTCGTCGCTGCTGCAGGTTGTCAGCTCGGCTTCCCCTCGGCCTACGCACGCGTCACCAGCTTCACAAATTTCATCCAACAATATCTATAAATAAAATGACTGATCATAAATTAAAATACATTACATTTAAATATAAAAATAGTCTGTTGTTTTCTTTTTTGTGTGATAATGGAGTTACATTTGATTTTTAGTTGCTCTGAAATCAATAATAGTTCATCAATTGAGTTCACTAGTAAGTGACGACACAGTGGTCTTTGCCATACAAAATCTATGGAAGAATCGATTTTTGACAGGTAATAAAAATAATGTCAATTATTGATTGCTAGTGTCAAATACCCAATTAGCTATGTAAAAGGTTATTCTATTTACCAAGACTCTTTGGTTTGACTTCCAAATCGACTGTGTTTATTTAGGCCTTTTTAGTAAGAAAATTCAATGTCAGAGGGTTTAGACAAGTAGTGAATAATAATTATAATACAATACAACCTTAATTTATATAACGATTTTCAATACCTCCCTCCACTTATAACAAACAAACTCCGTTGTAACAAATTTATTGTGGTAGCCTTGTTATATCGAGGTTGCACTGTATTATGAATAGGACACTTAATTGGACTAGACCAAGCAAAGTTTAGGTACAAATCGATTCTATAGCTAGACTACCTACGAATTACCCATGCGCCTTTAACCTACACCTAATTAATGATTGTATGACTTTATCCAGCGATAAGGCAAAGTTTATCATACCAAACAATCTTAATCGATTCTCCTCTTGTCTTAATTCGTCTAATTTTTGGAACTTAGCAGTTATCTTTATTTTAATCTCACTACATGGTGTCAAATTTTTGTGACAAATCACTCATTAATGACTACGTAATTCAATCAATGATAATACTTAGTAATTTAATGACTTCATTCGGTAAACAATCAATCAGTACCTACTCCAAACTTATCGCATCAAGCACGTGCTCAGTGCGCACGTGCAAACTGCAGAACATAATCTGCTCAAAAGTCACGAGAAATACATTAATGAATAGGTATCTTAATTTTAAACGCTATGATCAGAGGCGTTGACTGACCTCTGAAAGCGTTCGCTAACTACTAATAGCTGCGTTCGTAAAACCAATCGTCTCTGTCGTAAAGTGGTTCATGTGCGGCTTGTCTATATATTTTCAACCGACTTTAAAAAGGAGGAGGCTCTCAATTCGACGCGTATGTTTTTGTATATTATTATGTTCTACGATTACTCCGCCAATTATGAATTGATTTGGATGAGTATTTTGTGTTTGAAAGAGTATAGTTCCGAATAGGTTCCATAGAAATATTGTGATGATCTGATGATGAAGTTTGGAGATATGGAACGGAACTCCTTTTAAAATCACAGCAGAACCGTCGTAACAAGAAAAATTGCTTTGTTTATACGTGTAGTCGATGACTGACTGAAGAAAGTGGGGGAGGGGGTACGTCAAACCTCCTCCTAAAAAAGGGCTTTTTGTAAGGATTTCAAACATTGACACACAGGCACTAAAAAGTGAAAAATAAAAAGCTATTTACAAAAAAAGACAGATCCGCCTTCAAAAACTACAAAATAAAAAAAAATAACTTTAGCTTGGAAGTCGGTGGCTATACCTACATAACAAGAAACAAAACCAAAGCCGCCGACTTCCTTCCTTTTTATTTCTTCAAAACCTCGTATCAGACTTGGAAAAGCCATTTGCAATTAATGACTATTTATCAACCAAATACCTAATTGAAAGATGGTTCATGTCATGACGTTTTTATGTTAAGGTCGTACGTTGATGCATTTTTTTGGAAATTGATAATAAAAATTTGGGATTCATTTAAAGACAAGTTATCATTCAAGCTCCTTTATTTCGACCAGGTACTTACAATGTGTTCACGAAAACGATATCCTCTCTCAAGCCAGACAGACAGACATACAGTGATAGATAGGCAACATTTATTACGATCTTGCTTAAATATTTAAGTAAACATTACACTCATACATGACATTAAATCTTGATATCGATAAAGGTAACGCCACATTACAGTCGAAAACAAAATATCGATTATCGAAGGTTGATTATGTCGACTTACAAAAATAACTACAATTTTTTTTTTGACTTGTCAATATTTTTATATTACGTCGAGATTTTTTTTAATATTCAGAATCAAATACATAAAGATTATCCATGTTTTTTTTTTATATCAGAGGTCTTATTCCATTGAGTACCGTGTCCAGTCCATTCATTCAACATTTTATTATGCACAATCGGTGATTTCACTATTTGTAATTAAAATGTGCGACAAAAGCATTCGCCATGAATAATTTTGCAAACCCATTTAATACATACATTAAAATGTATTTAAAATTACAACAATAGTTATTTTACATACTTAATATCATGCGATTATTTATTACTCTTTAATGAACATCCAAGCTCCCTGCTGTCGTGTTTAAAAGTAATAACAAATTTATGACTACTACATGTTGAGACTAGAGATACAACTTAAACCTAACAATGTTATATGCCTACTTAAAATTTAACGATTAATAGAATTACTATAAATCATAATTAGCTGGTTTATTTCGGGCACACTAGAACTAGGAAGATAAAAACGAGCCTGTAAATAAAAAAAAAAAAACAAAATTCGATGTTCTATTAATAAAAATGACAAGTTCAAGGGTCAATAGTTAAAATAAAAGTAAAGCTACGAATCCTAGAAGCTGATATTTAAACACTATTTACAAGCCTCTTCTGAGTACCTACATACCTTAATTTATATTAGCTAAATGTTTAATATGAGAGGACAATTCCACTTTTCAATTTTACATATATATTTTTAAAATATTTACATTTGAATTCACATTCTGCCGGTGACAATTGATGAAATATGACAATTTACTCTAAAATAAATATACAATTTTAATATTCGAGAGATAGGTAGGTAATTAAAATAACAAATAGTTACGTAAATCTTAAAAGGAAGCATTAATTAAACTATCTTAATGATATCACAGTTCATTTATGCAAATAAAGATATATATAGTTGAATATATATTATACACTTGGAATTAACCACCAAAAGAATTGTTGTTATGGCAATGACTTGAACATTTCAACAGAACAACAATATTTTTGTTTGATTCATATTGCTGACATTAATTCAACATAACATTGCAAATTATAATAATAGGATATCAATTGTCTTGTAAAATGTGTTTTCTATGTTAAGTAATGCATATACAAGATGAATATTTAATATTATTATTTTTATTTATTGAATAATTTACTCTATTTGAAATGTGAATTTAGACAGTTCGATAAAGGTGCTTTAGTTAATTTCAATTATAATTGTAATATTTTTTTATTGTAATGAGCAACAATACTAGTTAAGATACGATACCTAATGATATTATGAATATTAGTCAATGTAATATCAATTTACGCTTACATTTTACAGTCACGCGATTTTAATAGTATTGATTGATGATAGTATGGCCGCACCTTTATTCGTTCTATCTTGAGTGCCACCGAAAACACCTATTTAATAAATTTATTCTAAGTGAACAAAAGGAAGTAGGTACAGAAGGTACGCTCTATACTTCGAGTGAAATCGCACGCACACATAGATAGACATGGCTCACGTGCTGCGAGTGATATTCATTTGATCGCCGTATATACGCATCTGTAAGTGTGTGTGTATGTTTTCGCTCATTGTATGCAGTCCGCCTTCTGGACCTCTCCATTTTGTGAATAAAGTACCTGTGTAGACAATGATATGGCCTAGAACCTGTTACAAGTGTATAGTGCGAATGTTGAAATGTTGAATGTGTTCAATTGTTTTAGATTCAATTGGCTAGAGTTGTGTTGTGTTTATGTTGGACACAGCACTTTGAGGATGTAGTCTGTTAATAGCGTCGGCACGGTCGGGCTGTCTTCGTTGATCGCCTTTAGAACTGGAAGAGAGGACAAATTTCATTAGTGTTTTGTTTATACAGTCAGAAATGATGATTGACTTATTGATGCGAATTGAAGATTTAGATTTGGGGATGCCAAATATTTGTTTTGTTTCTATCACATATTTAGTAGATCAGTTGATGTTTTCTGTGTAATGTGACTCCGTGGAATTAAGTGAAGTGAGCTGAAGGTGAGGTCACCTCAATCTCCTCATGGATATCTTTAATCTGGAGATAACGGGGGATAACTAATGCTACCATGAGTCGAGAGCCCCGGTATTAGCATGATCCGCGCCACTGAGTGGTACCTATAGGACTGCCATTGGCGAGCACGTTTAGGAGATTTTTATAGAATAGCATTGCAAGGATGAAAAGGATATTACTATTACAGTTTCCTTGAATTTTAACGAGTAAAGTAAAATAGTCATGAGAGACTGTAGCAACTTTATTTTATTTAATTAAAAAAATAAAACTTACTCTTGATGAGCACTTGGAGCGACTGGTTATCTGGGGGTCCGTTGTCTAGGTGGAACGGTATCACTGTGGTCAAGTACTGAAACAGATAAACAAGATTTGCTTTATTTCACTTTGGACTAAATCTTTCTCATTTTCCTTAGAAACACTGCAACACTGATGACAGACGCAATTTTTTTTAAATTACCGAACGTATTTTTTTTCTTTGTGGGATTAGAATCATATATATACCGAATCCATGGTAAAAGTTTTTGGTATGTTTTCCCTTAATTTAACCCGTTATTTGTATTATTATCATCTGTAGCGTGGCCTCACCATTAAGATGTATGACAAAAGATATCAAAGAATTTATTAGATGACGTCTCATCTTTTTTGACATTTGTGGTCATGTAACACACAGATAAAAAAAATAATTGCAAAACTACCTAAAAAAAATGATACCGACGAATTGAGAACCTTCTCTTTTTATTAAAGTCGTTTAAATGGTCGTAATATTTCTCTAACTCAACAAAGGTCTTAAATAATTGATTAGTTTTAGATTGTTAGCCTATCACGGACCGTCGACGGAACAGAGGCCTAACAATCCGTAACAAGGGACTTTCACTGTTTGATTGTCACTATTACAACTTGTATACAGATTTCTCAGCAGTAAGATCAATTTCAAACCAAAAGTAAGAACATGGAGTTAATTTTACGCAGCCGTATATGATAGTTTTGCAAAGTGGTTAAAAATAAAATTGGCCATGAGAATAATAATATAATAACACTTCTAGCTATATCATTTCATTAACTTCAATTTTTAAAATTAATATCTAAAATAATATTTAATATCCTAGCTTTTTGAGTCTGTTTCTACCTATGACTACTACTATTACTAATAATTTACAGGCATTGGAAAATCTCAACGGCGCGGCGGCGCGGCGGTGCTTATAAAATGTCGAATCAATACATATCTAAAGAAAATGTAACGGTGGAATCTAAATTGAATGATGTTATATTCTTTAGTTTACATAAATCATATAACAGTAGAATTGCAAATACTTGAAATAATTAATTTATTTATTTGCAAAATAGTATCTATTTCTGTAAACATAATAATGACTGTGTTTTAAATTATTTTAGTTTTGTTTTGAATTGTATTGTAAGATTTAGTATATTTTAATGAAATGAATAGGTTCTTTACCTTAGACTCAGAATGTCCACCTCCCAGATTAGGCGACCGCGGCGGCTGTGGCCTCTTCTTCTTCTCAATATGGTACTGGCGCCTCTTATTCTGAACAGCCAGCAGCAGAGATATGAACGTGTTCTTGAGCTCCTTCTCGTATTCCAGTTCGTCACGGAGAGCCAACTCGGCGATCAGAGTCTCCGAGAATTCACGGATCAGAACTTCTAACTCCATGAAAATTTCGTTCAATTGAGCAAGCGAGTATGTGCGCAGTTCTGGAAAGTAAACAAAACAGGAAAATTAAATTCATAATTATTAAAGGTTTGCTATATAATTAAATTAAAGGGTATCTATCTATTTACGGTCGTGAGTGTGGGCGAGGGCGTCGCCAGCCGATGGTTTTGGGGTGGGTTGAGTTGATGTTAATGGAGGATGGATTAACTATAAATTAGGAATTGAATAGATTGTGCAGAAATAATCGGACAAACATGTCAAGTGAGTAGAGTAAGATGGGTGCGCATTGGATGCTTTGCATTCCGCTATTTTTTTTTTAACTCTATGATTGGGCAACTGCCCTTCTCTGTCATCCCTTGGCGACATCCTTGAGTGTAGGTACAAGTAGTGCAAGATATCTACCACATTGAAGTTAGAACTAGGTTGAAGAGTCAGTGACTTTTTTATTTTAAAGGATTTATCTGCGAAGATTTCCTTGTTCATTGTTCATTGGTTCTACACATTATTTATTATTTACCTATAAATAAACCACTTACGTGAATCAAGTACGCGTATGGATAATAAAATACCAGCCTATGTAGATTGTCATACTACAGGCCAAGGTCTATTCATATACCTACAGAGAAGACATGAGCATTGATCACTATGCTTGCTCAAGATGGATTGGCAATTTTAGACTTTTATTAATTAAGTTTTCTCACAATGTTTTATGGCCAAGATAAACTTAGAAAGTACATAATAAAATAATATTATGACTTGAAAAAGTTACTTTAGGACTTGCCCGGTATTGAACCCGTAAGCATGAGAGGCGGCAGCAGCGCCATAACGAGCGACTGGGAATGTATAGGTACTAACTAACTTACTCAATAAAGAAGTTTGCAAAAGGGGGACGAAACAAAAGACACGCTACATAAGTCATGATTACTTTTTCATTAGATAGACAGCAGTGAAAAGAATTTCAGCTAACTTTCAGAAATAGATACGATCGTCTACTACTCGTATAGAATTCATTATTAGATGTTGTATTCGGTATAAGTTCGTTGAAAACTTGAAAATTATAATAGTCGTGTTCTTCGCATCAATTTGATCATTTTTTTTTGTTTTGACCTTGGACTTTCTGTTTACGGAGATAGTGAAGGTCAAATTTTAACAGAAGACATTTTTTAAATGTTTAATCTAAATACACTCATGATCCTGGTTATGTTGGATGAGCCCTTAGCGTAACCACAAGGTTTTTTGAGTGTTACATTCTGCGCTACCATCAATTGTGATTTTTTTAACCCAAAATATTGTTTCTCAGCAATTTTGTTAGTTCACACCTATGTGATGTGTCTTATCTATTACACCCTGTACTACAGTCGTACGCACAAAGTTCATCTCTATTCCGAAGCGAGTAAGTGTATTTTAGAAAAAACTTTCATACAGATCGCGAATAGCACACATCTGTTATTCTTCTACAAGATTTACTAGACATACTAATGTTTACTACCGTACTAGTTCTAACGCAAATAAATTAATCAGATATTTTTAAAACCTACTTGAGCTAGACCGTGATTTATTTTATAGATTGTAATTAGGTTGTAAAATACTTTAGCGTTTTATCTGATCAATTAATAAATTGTTCGAAAAATAAACGTGTTAAGTGCCTATGTATGTGTGAGGTTGAGGAAACAGAGTGATGCGCCAAATTAATCGCAAGCGCAGGGGTGAACGCACTCGAGCGAAAGAATCGGGCATTGCGCTGTGCCGGGCATCGGCAGAGCGTATAGTCGATTGGACGCCCATATCGAATGACGACAATGGAGCTTTATTGATCAATTTATGATTTACTTACTTTCACACTGAATTTTATATATAAACTAGTTTACAGACACAAAGAGCAACTGAAAGTAGATATAATCTGTAACAATTGTTCGAATATTTAAATTTTAATTGCAACTGTATCGAGATTGGACTTGTAATTATTAGATTGTTATGCTTTCTAGGTATGCACAATGGCTTTTTCGCGCTATTAAAACAAAAATACTTCATTTATATTGGGCATATATTTTAAACCTGTTTGTCAGTATTGGTCTAGCGGTTAAGGCGTCTGTTTCTTACACATGAGATTGCAGGTTCGATACCAAGCAAGTACCAATGTATCTTTGTCAATTCATATGCACTTTAAAGGTTTATTTTAAAGATCACTGACATCGGTCTACGAAAACATTGTAAGGAAACCTCGGCTTATTATGATTATAAGTCTGACATTGCCAATCTGCCCATCAATGCTCATGCCTTCTCTGTATGAGAAGAGGCCTTAGCGCTGCAGCAGGATAATAATAATCTGGTATTTTTATATTATATTACTATCAGTGTTGTTAAAAATAACATAGGTAGGCAATTGACGAAACGCAAAAACACAAAGGCAGTTCATAAACAAATTAATATGACATGTTTAGTTTCAAATGTAAAAGCAAAATAATAATTATTAAGAAACAAAACACGTAATATTTATAAACTAGACACATATTGTACTGCCTCAACATTATGTCATCAAGTTATATAAGATTCGTCTTTGTCAAAAGATTCCCACATTTCTCACGCTTCATAGTTGGCCTAACAGTAATAATGAGCCTAAATAGTTATTCAGCAATTACTATTATTGTGACAAAAAGTAAGTTACAAATTGTCGCGAAATGAATTATGTCATTGGGTGCAGAAAAACATGGCACGCAAGTCTCCATTATGGGTAATAAAAGGCAAAACCGGTACATATAAACCAGAGGCAACTAGATTCCTTAGGGGAATACTCAGTATACGATCATTATTAAATTCTAGAACTGTTTATTATATGTTTTAAAAGGAAATAAGTGCCTGCTGTTGAAAGACTCACCAGTAGAAACGAATTTTCGGTAGTTATTTATATTTTACTTCAAAGTGTGTTGATGAGCTTTTAAGAACGGGTTTTTTACTTCATCTTTAGGTACCTACTAATATTATATGTATACCTAGAGATAAAGTTTGTTTTTTTTATTGTAAGAAGTAATTAAATATCTAGAATTAGGTACAAGTCCGATGAGAAAAGAAATGCCATTGATAGAAAGCTTCTTTATCAGTGAATGCAACAGGATATGTTTTGTGGGCGAAGTCGCGGGCACAATCTAGAAGTAACTGTTTACAATTCCGCATTTTACTCATTAGTTCTATTGCATATTATTGTTCGGTTGTTGTGGTAGGAACTTTCTGATCTAGATTGATGGTCAAAAAAACTTGACTTGGGAACTTTAACCTACATTATTTAATGAAAACGAGTTTTAAATGTTCTAACTAAACTTTAGGTACCCTCACGACCCCTGTTAACTGTTGTATGCATAATAATTTGCGTGTGTTTTATAGAATGGCATCACAAACAAAGATACTTCACACCAAAAAAAAAAAAATGTTTCCCAGCAATAATTTTTGCTCAATGATGCTCAAAGTTTGATGGGGCGTATGCGCAGTTAACGTGTGTGTGATGTGTCTTTTTACACTCCGTATCCAAGTCCATCCTTGAAAATATTGCAATAATGTATTTCAAGAGAGGTACTATTTTTGGACTTTAATTAATGTTAACCCGGAGTGGTGGAGCTGGCAGATCTATGTTTATCTGTATGACGTCGTCACGTTAATGTTTCTAGCAGACATCGATGGTACATGATTCATTCGCGGGATGTTTACGTCTAATTAACAATATTTGCTTTGACCTTCGTACGTTTTAAAACCATTAGCTGGGTCCCCGCTGTTGGTAAGACTGATGAAAGATTTAAATGCGTGGAAATACAGTGTTAAATTTTATAGCGTTAGAGATATTTTTATGTTTTTGCAATAAATCATTTATCTACATCGTTGTAAAATTTATATTTCTTGATCTTGCAGCTTTAAGTTCAAACGATGAATTCAAAATTCGCCTTTTCTTTTTTGTCACTTCTTAAAAAAAACATTTACTTTAGGCCTAAAATAATTTGCCCGAATAATTTACAATTAGCAGTAAAATTTGATTAAAAATTCCCCTTTGAATATCTAAGGTTCAAAACTCCGGACCTAAGACAACCAGGACTAATGGCTTAACGTGCTTTCCGAGGCACGGAGAAGTCTTGGTGTGTAAAGATGGTCACCCATCATAGCTTAACCTGATGGTTCGGCCCTTGCGGCTATTATTACTTAGCCACGAGCTCCTCTCTATACTTTGGAAAGCACTGATGTATATGTATAATTTCGGTGTACTCACTGTCTTCATAGAGCGGCGCGCTGAGTACCTCCTTCCCTTTCTCCAGAGCCTCATTGTACTCAATGATGTCTCCTTCTGATGATGGAGTGTCCTGCATCATGTCGTCGATCTCTTGAATCACCTGAATTCGAAGAAACGATTTGAAAATGTTAGTTTCATATCAAAGCCTGGTTTCTTAAGTGGAATTGTACACTCTGTACAGTCACGAACGATTAGAAATAGAAAAAATATCGATCGAATAGATATATTTGATTGAAATATCATGCTTTCAGGAATATAGTATTTTGAATTCTATACTACTATGAAATAGGTCTCATAACAAAGTTACAACCATTATTCCACAAGAAAATCGCATTTGACTTTTACTAAGTGTATACTTGTTTTTGCTCGTGACTGTACGTACCTAATTACTCGTTAATCGTTCTAGAATTTGTTTGTTAAATGACAAGTTTTATTAACCTACATGGTTTAAACTTCTCAGTTATACACCGGAATTAGGAAGGTCGGTTCCTATTCACACGGTTGATTCTTGCCTTTCAATTTTGATGAAGCAACAAAATGGATTCGTATAAAAATCTAAAAGTTATTCATTCAATGCCCGCTAAACCATTCATTTCTACGCCTTTTAAGTAGAGTGAATCAATTTTATCGATCTATCTGCGTAATGTTGTTATTTAGTTCTGTGTTATTTAGTTATGTAGTTCTTAATAACACAAAAAAATCTCCCCTCTGTTTATGGGGGTTAAAAGCGATATCCATAGATAAAAGAAAACAGGAGAAGACAAAGCCGAAGAGGACTTGTAGTTCTATAGACAATCTGATCTTTCCTTACCTCATCAGCAGTCTTGACCGGGCACTCATGGTCCTGATGCAGCCCCCCCAGGATAAGGGCATGCATGTCCAAGTCTGAAGCCACAGCCTCGTCCTCCGAGCTGTGGATCTCGTCGTCAGGTGTCATTGAACTCTGGACAACGGACAATTTGTATGTTAGAAGCAACCTAGAAGCAAAACTAAAGGGAGGTTACTGTTTGGCAAGGATCTTCTTTTTTTTAAATATGAATTAATTTTTACTTGCGATTTTAGAACTTAAAATAATGATGAAATAGCGTCCAATTCGGAGGTGTCGATTTCTTTTGATAAATAAGGAGTAAGTGAAGTCCTTCGACCAATGAACTAATGAGAAAAGTGCCGCCATCAAAATTAAATATAAAACACGGAAAATTTTCGTTAACTTGTTATTTCTGTTGTAAATGTGAAAGTTTGGTTGGATGGATGTTTGTTACTCAATTACACCACAATGGCTGAACGGATCTAGATGAAATTTGGCACAAAGATAAATTATAGTCTGAATAATTTATCTCGAAATGTACGATTCCTGTAGGATAATATATAATAAAAATTGACGCAGATGAAGTCGCGGAAGGAAGCTAGTAACTTTGGATAAAAACAAAAAACACAATTATACAAAGCACCTGCTAAGATATCATATTCCGTTTTCACTATACATCAAATTAATTTAACACCAAATGTATGGTGTGAAATATCACACGAGTTGTGAGTTTCACTGCGATTCAAGCCTCAACAATAATTGGAACATCCACTGCAGTTTTGATGAGCATTACATTATAATGATACATCAGAATAATTTCATTTTCCCACGAAACAATAAAGACCGTATTCGCCAGTTTTTACACGACTGCCCCAAAAAAAGGAGTGTTATGTGTTCAGGGTTAATGTATGTATGTATGTATGTGATGTTCTTTATTCCACCATAACTTTTGAACGCCTGAACCGATTTAGATGTATGGGGTACCGTTACAATCCTTGCATCGTTCCGAGTAACATAGGCTAGTTAAAAATAAAAAGAATCCTGTGTGGTCACTTTGAAACGTAAATTAATACCAGCCTCAATTATTTTTTTTAATGAATCTGGCCGTGTCTATGTTTATCGTCTAGAATTTGACAAGAAGTTTTAAAAAATATATAACACTGTAAATAAAAAACGTCGTAAAAAAAACTACCGAGTAAACAAAGTACAAATATGTGCAATTTTGGCAGTCGTGTTTTTTAATTTTTTAATTATAGTTGCTTGTTTGTCATCGAATATCGTATAACTTCATAGTAAAAGAACATTATAAAAAGGAAAATTCTCATGAACATGAGATGTATGAATGTTACTTTGGTTTTACTAATTAATTATGTAGTTACGGTTGTAAAAATAGCGGTACTTAGCGGTAGGCATTTCATTACAAAGGAAACCCCATATTATACCTAAGTTAAAGGAATTACTCAAAGTAGTATTGATGCAGAGTTTTGAATGTCTTAGAAATTTAGTTCCAACTCTGATCTGTAGAACAATGTACGCGATGTTCTTCCGTTACCTTCTATCAAAAAGGGTTGTAGGTCGATGGAAGGGGACACATACCAGTCCATGCAGGCATACGGGTATTTTACAAAAAAAAACAATATGAAATTACCTTTTTCTCATTAAGGTTCAAGGTAGGGATATGCATCTTCCTGGAAAACGATTTTGTCCAGTCAATAGGCAGGATATTCCCGAAGTTTCCTGTGATTGTCCACCACATTCTGGAAAGAATGAAACACAAATTAAAGAATGTACACTTTAACTTAACTTAGTATAGGTCCCTACCAATTTTCATTTAAAGGAATTCGAATATCCTTTGAGTACGGTAATAGGTACAACACAAACTAATAAATCGTCAAATCCCGTCTCTAAATCGAAGAGATAAAGATAGTACATTAGATGTCGAATAATACACCAGTTTATTGGAACTCCATTTAAGTTAGTTCAAACACGGCGATATCATCTAAAGCCAGCATGATTTATGAAATAGTTTTGGGTGCTCGTGCGTCGGTGGGAGATTAAAAAGGCCTCTGGATACGAAGTTTATTATTCTCTAGAATTAGTAACGCTTATAAACTATTAAAGATTACACCACGTACAGTACTACAATTAAACGATAGAGCGTTTATAGCCATCGCTTCATTACAGTAAGATGAGATGGAATTCTCGTGTGAAGGCGGCTCACTGTCTTTGTTTGGTCAAGTTATGTAACAGACCAATTTTGTAAAGAATTTCGCGCTAATGAGGTGTCAAGACGCGAAATATCTCAGCAACACTCAAAGACTTGAAGTTTAAAACATTAAAATTTGGAGGTTAACATAACATTGTTAAATACACACTGTGGGTACCTATCTTATCTTAATAATAGCAGCCAACAAAGTAGACACGCTGCACTTTGCACTTTAAATTACGATAAGGAAGGTCCTTGTACAACTTATCTAGAGGTCACAAACTTGAATTCGTGAGCCTCTAACTAATTCCCCGACATCCTGACTTCCCGACGGCGACACTGGGAAAAGCTCAATTGCGTCAGTTCCCAATTATTCGCCAGCAAGGTCGATGTAACCATACCGAGCCGAGGTTTCATTTACGGCTTTGGTTTTATAGTTCAATTTCTTTAGATAGAACTCAATTTGTAGTCACGATTCTCTTTGATCGCTGTGAAAAGTTTTTGGAACTTGAAAGCAGCAACTATTGTTTGAACAAATGATTGTGGTTTAGATTTTGAGTGCGATCAGTTATTTTAAGAGTAGGTAATTGAATCGCATCGAGGTTTCCTTTTGGTAAACAAACAAAAATCTTTATCAAGAAAATATCAAAAGTGTGAGTACAACGATAAACAATTTATTTCTCAGTCACTACCTAGGTGCCTGTTATTACAAGTTGCTGTTTAGTATCTACCTGTTGTAATTGCTTTCATTATTTCGATGTTGTCGTGGCCATGTTGAGGATGATACATGTATGATCACCTAGTCGCGCCCGTGAGTCAGCCGGAGGCATAAATTGGCGCTAATTTGAGATCTCGCGGCACGCCACCGCTCAATTGAGGAATGTGTCACTTCATATTGCGTATAAGGACTGCATCTGATCAGAACTTAGTGTGTTTGCATGACGTTTGAATGAATAATGGGATGACTTCCGAATAACTACATCAGGGTTCTACGCACTTGTTACACTAACAATTCAAGAGAAATATGGTTTCAGAAACAAATTGTTAATTATTGAACAATTTCTAGAACAGCCGGTATATTCTGTAAAAATCCCCCCCTTACTGATTGTAGTGACACAGATTTTCATCAAAATGAGGATGAGGTTTGAATACCAGCAAACACACTTCACTTCTAATACCATTCGGAAATAAACAGTTTCTTTCAACACCCACCGAGCAAAGTCTAATAAAAATGCCTAGAAAGAACTAGATACTATTTTTGGCTACACAGCAGATGTAGCTACAAGTAGAGCACCTAAGTGTGACCTAGAAAACACTGGGGGTCTTTGAAGTTATTTTAGATATAGAAACAGTAATAAAAGCTGTTTTATTAAGCTAGTAAACTTTAGAAAATACACAGTTAGACTTTATTAGGTATGAAATAGGTTTCTAAACAAACCATTTTCTGGTCCCCAAATCTATGGTAGTAGAAAAATCATTTTTGGAACCAGTATTCCATATTTGAAAGATACAGCAATCCTGGGACAGAGTCAGAGTGGACTTCTATTGTTGTTTTAGCGTTACCTCAGGTTACATATTTGGCAATCTAGCCTAGATCGACATCTGCCATATGACAAGTCTTTGTTAAGACTATTCATATGATGGTGCAACGCTAGGTTTATTATGATCCATAAAAATTCGCCATTATTCATTAAATTTTATCAACTTGCGCTTTCTAGCGTAATTTTAGTCCTTAAGTGTTATTTATTTCAACTTGTATATACTCTTCTCATCATAATCCTACTTCCTACTGCTATTATAAACATGAAAGTTTGTGAGGATGGATGCTTGTTTTCAACCGACTTCAAAAAGGAGGAGGTTCTCAATTCGACGCGTATGTTTTTTTTTTTTTTTTTTTTTTTTTTTTTTTTTTTTTTTTTTGTGTGTTTGTTCTACGATTACTCCGCCAATTATGAATCGATTTGGATGATTCTTTTTTTGTTTGAAAGAGTATATTTCCGAATAGGTCCCATAGGAATATTGTCATGATCTGATGATGAACTTTGGAGATATGGAACGGAACTCCTTATAAAATCACAGCAGAACCGCCGTAACAAGACAAATTGCTTTGTTTATACGTGTAGTCGATGACTGACTGAAGGAAGTGGGGAGGGGGTACGTCAACCCCCCTCCTACCACTCTCCAAAATTGAATATATCGTGTGAGGTATTGTTTGAAAGGGCTTTATGTAAGGATTTCAAACATTAACACACAAGCACTAAAAAGTGAAAAATAAAAAGCTTTTTTACAAAAAAATTATGACCGCCTTCAAAAACTACAAAATAAAAAAAATAACTTTAGCTTGGAAGTCGGTGGCAATACCTACATAACAAGAAACAAAACCAAAGCCGCCGACTTTCAAGCTAAAGTTATTTTTTTTATTTTGTAGTTTTTGAAGGCGGTCATATTTTTTTTTAAATGTTCCACATTAAAACGCCTGGACGAAATTAATTGAAAATTGGCACGCTTTTTGACCTTTACATTTCTTTTTGTGTTCTCGTGGGATAATTGAGGCCTTGGGCTTGATCCTGAAATCTACGTAGACGAAGTCGCGGGCACCAACTAGTGTATAAAACTAAAACCTTATCTCGCACTGATTGTCTGCACAGCATGTCGTGGGAATACTTACATAAAAAAGCTAGCTGGTTTCTCTAACATGTTTTTTTTTGTCTACTTAATTTGCGTATAGAGTTAAAATAATAATAGCATGAGGTCTGTTGCGGTCGTTAGCATTGCGTCAGTCTGCCAGACCATATGGCCATCTGCGCTGATTGAAATGACACCCAACACACATTCTGACATTGGTGACATTTTTTTTGCGTGTTTGTCACATTATTATCACGTGCTCGCAACACTTTGGAATGATACTTCCAGTAATTCAAATAGATTACAGCAATGTTTGAGTGAAGACAAAACATTCGTAATGTAAATATTTATTCTGTAAGTGCAATCGTTGCTTCGAGATAATGTTTCGTCTTTCGTCGTTATTGTCTCAATGGGGAAGGGATTATTCGAAGCTTATTGTTTATTTATTATCTTTAAGATGGTAGACGGAATTAATGCTTTCAAAATAACCATTGTGAATATAAATTACAAATTCAAAATCGATTACTGTAGATTATTTTTGGTTTTGACAAGATGAAAGATCATGTTGTAAGACTTGGGTGTCTTATTTTCATAAATCACTTTCCTATGAGCTTACAATTACCGCCTTCTGTGAACCGAATGCGTTGATTTAAATTGATGGTTTATACACACAGTTTGTTATGGTTTAACTGATTGCTAACTGACTTTCTCTTTCAGGATACGCTGACTGAAAACGTATTTAAGAAATAACTGGTTGTGCAGTTATCAGTACTAAATTTATTTCAATCTAATTGCTCTGCTAAACAATCAATAATATTCTTTTGTTCTTCATAAACTACATTATATGATGTGTTACTGTTACTTGTGCTTTGATTTGGGATGACTAACAATCCGTTACGTATTTTTCCTTTCTCGGCAACGCAACGAAGTATAGGCTAGCCCGACAATTCTGACTCATAGTTTGCTCTAGCGTAGGCGCACGCATGCGACAATTCAGGTCTAACAATCCACCAAAAAAGTCTACCATGCGTGAGAGGTCGCTAAACGTGATCAAAAATGGCCGGTCCACTGGCCTGAACGGTTTCACCATACCTCTTATGGTGTGTACCGTTAAGCCTTGTTTACTTTTCATATTAGCAAATAATGATTTGAATACGACTTCGTTGCATGTAGGCATTACATGCTTTGTTGACTGTGATATTATCAGCACTTTATTTTACTGCGATGAAAAGGAAAAGATATCGCTGTACGACTTACGTATCATATTGCAAATTACGTGTCGTTCTTCGAATATTGTAATGAGACTGTTTGTGTTGAGATTTTATTAGGTACCTGCAGATATTTACTGTTCCTTCGTTTTCACTGCAAATAATGTTATTTACGAGAAGAACACGGAGTTTCATCTCAATAGTAAACCTATTTAGATACTACTAAGGTTTCATAAGATTGCCAAACATCTATGGCTTGAGGGATCATAAACGGCACATAAAGCTAGCTATATCGAGCGTTAAGAGTTAAACCATTAAATACTTCATAGCCATTATATTCACACGTCACTCCCACAAGGCCGATTCAATTTCGTTTAATTGGTTTCATAACATAAGGCATAAAAAAATTCTTCAATGAACTGTAAAAATATATCTATTATTTTCATCAGTTGAAAATCTAGCCTTGTCATTAATGATACAGCAATATCTAGATTGGGCATCATTTAGCTCATTGGAAGTCATTTGGTAGCATTGGAGAAACTGATGGTACATGTCAACGGGAATTGAGGTTCTGAATTTGCATCATTTTATTTATGAATAAATTGAACACGATCAATGCTCGTGGCCACTTGTGGCTGACGATGACGTTACTGTTGGCGCATCAGATTTCTCTCCATAATTTATTCGAGTCCAATTACGATAAATGATACCAGATTTACCTAAATGACTTCGGTGTTGTCACGAAAAATTAATAAATGCTTTATTTTGACTTATTCTTATATGTATCATAATGCAAAATAGGTGTACTTTACAAATCGGGCAGTGTTGTCCTTATACAACAAAGATTTAATTACTAAAAAGCTTATCAAGCTAGTAATCGTAGCGTAGGCTGATTCAAACATGACCTCACGTCCATAAAAGGTCAGCCTAGGTAAGCTGGTAAGAAAAATGGCGCTCATAGTAAACGATGTGAAAAAAATAACAATCGACGAATTTAAAACTGCGCTTTAAAAGTTTGGCTAATGACTGCTAATGTGCTAGCTAACAGAAAACTTATACAACTGAGTATTTAGTTGATTAAAGTAATAGAAATGCTATAATGACTGTGTGAAGTGTTTTATTATGTTTCGGATTATGGTTAACGGCTTCTATCGTGAGAAGATTCTTGAAGATGAAAGAATTTGGAGAATTGTAGTACCTCTAATGTAATTTGGTAATAAATAATTCTAAATATCTATTGCATTAATTCCATAGCCAATACCAAATGAATCTGTATTTGTGTCTCTTTCCTTAAATATATCAATCAGTTGGTAAATGGTTTTGTTATACGTTGATTTATTAAGCAATATTTCCTCCTTCCTTATACATATATCAACTTGACACATAGAAAGTCCAGATTACAATGTAGGTAGGTATATCTATAATACGGCTGTTTGAGGAAAACTAATAACATTATTTATCGCAATAAAAGAGTGATAACAGCCAATTAAAATTATATACTTAATAAGGTGCGCCCTGATAATTATTTACTTAAGTTTAAATGCCTATACCGTAGCTAAAAGTTAGTACAGATAATTAAATTTTCAATTAGGTACCTAAAAGTATTAGTTATAATAGGTACTACTTATCTTTACAAAGTATAAATAAAACTAAGTCTATACGCTTAGATAGTTTAAACTACGTAACGGTTTTCATCGAAGATAAGAGTGATTCAAGAGGAAGGTTTATAGTAATTAATAAGTATTTAATCAACATTGCACCCGTGCGAAGCCAGGGCGAGTCGCTAGATTCATTATTAAATATTTAAATCCAATCTTACGGTTATGTCTGCACAATAATTACACAGCCCTTCAAAGTCGAGCAACCGATAAATCGATGTATGTTAATAATATCGATTTCTCAGAATTGGCTTTCTTATTTTACCGTCCAATCGAGCGTGAATCGATGATTATAAAGGGTTACGTATACGCACTGGTGACGATGCTTGTACCAAAAGAGACAGTGAGGCTGAACTATACGTCAACTTTTAATTAATTTTATATTTTATAATTTTGATAAACTGAATAAACTGAGAAAGGCATTTTTTCAGAAATAAACTGGCAGAAAATACTTTGAGAATGAAATTCAATGGCGATCTTGGGGCAAAGTGAATAACAATGATGAATGCAGACTATCCAACTGACAGAAGGCAGTTTAAAATATTGTTCTATTTTCGAATAGCTAGTGAAATCGTTCAAATAAAGAACTTTTTGCTTATTCCGGTAAAAAAAAATGTTATTTGGTTTCGTATCATGCAATCCATTCGTTTGTCGTAAATCAGCAAATATTTCGGAATGTATTGCACTTCCGTACGGGAATCACGACTTCATGTATAGAATCCGAATAGGTTCATCCAACCGAGTCAGCGATATTGATACAACTTACCTACTAATAACATTTAGGTACTTGTTTTAATTGTGAAAATAAATGAAAATGGCTCGGTGTCTGATGCTATAGGCATTAATATTGTATGTCTGCCGTATCATTTGCATACGTAAACGAAGCAGTGAAGGTGAATATGTTCGATGAATCAATAATAACTAGTTGCAAGCTACTTTTGCATCAGCTGATGTCATGTATTTTTAGCAGCCTCATTTTTAGCTAATTATAGAGTTAAGAAAACTGCTGCTATCTATAAACATGAAAGGTTTTTTAATTTGCATAAAAAATGTGCCAATTAAATGCTTTTTTGTGCAAAACCATTCTTTAATTTGCCCTAAATTGAGAATTCAGAGCAGACGAGACATAAATAAAAAAACATCGAGTCTGTTTGGTCGCTCGGAGCTAAGGTTTAGTTCCAAGAAATCTTGCGCGACTGGATTTTAGTCCACGTATTCCTTGACCAAGAAGGGCAGGCGGCTAACACAAAGTGTTTACACAGCACACAATCTTACTTTTATTAGCTTTTGAGAATACAGTTCTTGAGTTCTACGAGTTCAAAATTGGAATATTACAAAAACGACGTTAGTACCTAAAGTGAAATTAAAATCTACTTTGCAATAATGGGATTTATTTGGGTATCCTTTTATTTGTCATTCTTAGTAAGTACGTCAGTATATATTACAAGGTGTAACATAACATCACGCCTGTAATCCCCGAAGGGTTAGGCAGAGGTGTACCCATTAGTACACCCACATTTCGCCAGTTATGTTTTTAGTCCCATGTAATAGGAGGCGAGCCTATTGCCATCAACCGGGCACAAATCCAGACTCCGAGGTTGCTACTGAGAAATTCCTGATGGAAAAACCCAATAACACTTTGCCCGACCTGGGAATCGAACCCAAGACCTCATGCACAGCAGTCACGCTTGCGACCACTAGACCAACGAGGCAGTGTAATTTCATAGAATTCAGACTTATTCATTGTTCGACATTAATAACATTGTGACTGTGTTAAAGCGGTATTCGCAGTCATCCGGAGAGATAAGAGTGAATGAGGTTAAGTTCACATCTCCATTCCACATACTGACATGAGTAGGTACCTACCATGATGACTTGTTTTATCACAAACAAGTCATAGGTCGCATTATTGGAAAAAGTAAAATATATAGATTATTTCTCGCGTTTTATACAAAAAAAAAAACTGCATAATTTTCCGATTGCCTGAGTATGTATCACATTATTGCCACAAACTTGTAATTGGCCTTAATTTTAGTTAACTGTTTATCTATTTTCTGTTATTAGCTGTAAGTTTTCCTAAGAAAATAAAATAAATAAATAAAATATTATCCACATTACAAGAAGTACCTACTGTGGTCTTCATTAAGTCGCTCAATCTTAAAATAAGAGCCGAAATAATAACTAAAGGTATTTTTTACAAAGTTATTAAACTATGAAAGTCTTGACTAGGTTCTTTTTTCAAAATGGTGGATGAATAGAAATCAATTGCAACTGTTCCTACTGTTATTCATGCCGGTGTGAATCCACAGCGATTCAATAGAAAATGATTCGGAGTTTTTTGATTGGACATGACTGAGTGACATTGAGGGCAACTTGATCGTTGCTCGAAAGGCCAGCATACAAGCTTCCATTAATTGTGATGTACTGTCGAACAACTTATTTGATATACAGGCACAAATATACAGCTGTTTGCTGCCGGTACCAGTTCTTTTTATGGCGCGTGCAATATTTTTTTTTTGGCATATTTTTATAAGTGCCTATAGCTTTCATTTCCCTAAAGGGGTAAATTTTGGAAAATCCGTTCTTAACGGACGTCTACTAACTATAAACTACGTCCCTGCCAAATTTCATCTCTATACGTTAAACGGTTTTCGATATTTCGTGATGAGTGAGTGACCGTTCGTTTTATATATTAAGTACTAGCTTTTACCCGCGGCTTCGCCCGCGTTTGTTTAGAATTTGACAATCAATTCGGGCTGTACTCGGCTTGTTGTTCGGCCAGATCCAGAATTATTAAATACCTACAGACCAACAGACTGTGACTCATAAAAGTCCGTCGGCGTTCAGTTTGCATTTCTGCAAGAGAGGTCCATCTCACCTGCGACTATTTTAGAGTTTCTGTCGCTGTAATGGCTTAGCTTGTTCTCTGAGACGAAGTTGTGTTTGATTGAAAAGGCGTCTCAGTTGCTCTTACAGCTCTCTGGCTTTCGGCTTGTTCCTCCAAAAGCAATTGCGTTTAAAAGGGCGTTTCAGTCACTCTCTGCGAAGCTTGGAGGGCGAACAGCTTGGCTCTCTAGTCTTTCCTGGCTTTAAGAAAATGTCTCATCAGCTCTCAAATTTACTTGTCGCTCCGGTTGTGCTTGCCTTCTCAATGCGGCATGAACGGAAGATTCCGAGGATTGAGCAGTAATTTTTGCTCGGGCTCGCAATGAGCTTTTGGTTGTGAGTTGGACCTGCGAGATATTCTAAAATTGAAAAACGTAACCTACCTACCCTCATTAAAACACACCGGAAATACCTCTAACGAAAAAATAAACAGTACTGAGGGACAAACTTAACTTTGCCGTTGAAAAACTGTTGTCTACATACATCGACATAGGTCACGGTTAGTTTAGCAACTAACCTCTTCCTTCAGTCAATCATCGACTACACGCATTAAACAAAGCAATTTTACTGTTAAGACAGTTCTGCACTGTGATCTTATGAGGAGTTTCCTTTCCATATCTCCGAAGTTCATCATCAGATCATGACAGTATTTTTTTGGGACCAATTCGAAAAAATAAACAAAAAAAGAATCATCCAAATCAATTTACAATTAGCGGAGTAATCGCAGAGTATGCTTCATTGACAGAGCGTAGTTATAAGTTCACCTTTATTCTTCCATGCATCCTCTATGAATGCGTTTACACCTGTCAGTGTCAGTGATGACAGTGTCAGTTACGCAGTTTTTCTGTATCCCTGACAACGTATATAAAGTGGGTCACAGACAAACGCGAAATGTTGTGGCGGCCGCGTCAATTGCAAATTTTAACAACCGGCCGCGTGTACTGCTTTGTAAAATGACGCCAAATAAGGAAATAGTAATAGAAATTGTTGAATTTAAATAATAATTTAAATTTAACTCACACTTCTCTATTCCTAAGAGTAATATGCGATGCTAATGATAATATAGGTAGAGATAAACTACTATACCTTGACGCTTCCCTCCATATAACCATTTCAATGTGTGTAGTCACATTCGTATGAAAGACTTTGTGAGTAATCGTCTTCAGTAGCAGGCTAGGATATTTTTTTGTCAACTAATCATAAATAGCCGACCGCGCAAGACGACGTACCTCTCATTTTCATAGAGAATTTCAGTGCAGCGCCATACTAATGCCATACAACTGACCGCGGTGGTGTGTTTTTGGAGCGTTTGGAGCCGCGGCCTGCGGTTTGCCGTAACCGCAAGTCCGTCCGTCTGGAAGCCACTTTATGCAAAATGTCAGGATACTCTTCAGCGGTTTTGGGCATGAAAAATTATTAAGCAAACAACTATCGTACTCCTAGGTTGTTTACTTGAAACTGGTCTATCGACAGTCTGGATTCATAATGTATTACATGCTTAAACTTAAAATTTAATCATGATCCGATAGACACGTGGCGCCATCTACTGTCATAAGGACGTTATTGTGATTTCCCTCGGGAACAGTACTTTTTTTCGGGATTAAAGGTACCCTATGATCGTCCCTGTACACCTGGCAACGTATATGCAAAATTTCAGGATGATCGGTTCAGTGGTTTAGGCGTAAAATGGTAGCAAACAAACAAACAAACTTACTTTCGCATTTATAATATTAGTTAGGATAAATGTATACATATAAGTACGTATGTATTATATTGTATAAGATGTAAAAGAATTGACTACCCAGCATAGGTACACTTAATATTGATTAATAGCTAATAGCCCGTATACCAAATAACTTAGTCGACAGTACTTATCGAATAGAGATCGTGAGACGAGAGAATCATTATAAATAGAAACTTTCTTCAATCATCATTACATAAATTGTTAGTAAACAAACTTATCGTTTACAGATACACAATAGACAATAAATAGCTGAGAATCGTTCCTATAAGTTAGTCGACATTTTTATACTCCCACGTGGTAAATCAAACCAATCTAATTTACATCTTATTTTAATAGCTATAGCGGTTTTCTTACAATAACACTGTTGACATTATTTTGTAGGTAATAAATAACCCATTGTCAACAGGAGTTTCCCTAGAGGCAATAATTCATTGTTAATACCTGACTGACCTTTTAATGTCGTAACCTTTATAGCTTTTTCTAATTATTATACGTAAATGTATGGTATTTTCAGTATTAGGTGTGTTTAGGTGGTTTAGGTACCATTTTTGTGTAGGTAATAACTAAATAGGATTCTTACCCCTTTATTTATTTTACAAAAAAAAATTTAAGCGTGGAGTCAGTCTATTTTTACAAACTATTATCAGAAAATGCTGCACTGATTGTGATTTGGATGGCACTTTCAGGTCAACGTATCAGTTACCACTCAAGTGTCAAGTTACGAAAATAATAATAAAAGACCCGTTTTTTTAACATCTGGTTCGTAAGTACCTACTTCTATTCAAAGTTCAGAAACAAAAAAACCAGCCTTTGAAATTGTAGATACTCTTTTTAGACCACCTCGCGAAGCCTCACATTACAATTAAACCACGATTGTATAAGATGTATGGTATAAACAGTGATCTGTACCTAATTAGTTTATGACAAATTACTATAATTAGTTACTGGTTGATGCCGTCGGCGTCGGCAACAGCTCTACTCTTCAATTATACAATTTAGTGTCAATGGGAGAGCGTTAATCTTAGTGCGGTTAGCTCCTAATTGAAGGGACGTTATAGAACTTTTGTTGAAGGCAAGATTTCACCAGTAAACTGTATAGTCTTAGATAGGTACTTATACTACTAGTTGGCTAGAAATTATGAATAATTTTTGCTTTCGTATGGGTATTCCAGGCAAGTAATAAATAAAATACCTTTGAATGTCATGAGTCAGACCAATAACGGCAGTTCTGTATATATTTCAAGTCTTAACTAAAGAACAATAGAAACATGTAAGGTGTGTTCCCTTTAGCGCGTTTACAAGTTTTAGTGCTAATAAACCTGCGGTATGGTCTCGGCTCTCGGTTACAAAAAGACCACCCTGACCATGGACCGCCATAAAGGCGACTTTGGAATTATTTTGGGAGAATATAGGTAGTTAAACGGAACCAACAGTGTCGATAATAACATCAACACGCCAGCCAATATTATAAAAGTAGGTAATTTTGTCGAAAGAAGCATCATATCCATGAGTAGCAGTAAGTAATACTGCTACTTATGTAATGATGCTGCTAATCGAACAACTACAAAGAAGACAATCTTCAAATATCAAATATTTTTATTGGAACAAAAACATGGTTACAATTTTTGTGTACTGCGTTAGTTTATTAACTGTGTCGCAGTTATTAGCGCCCACCCCAAGAGCAAAAGACACTGAGTTCCTTAACAACTTTGGAACACTTATTGGTAGAAAGTAGACATAAACATTAAATAGTAAAAAGAAACTAAAACTAACCCTAAAATTAAAACATTGTTTAATAGTTGTAGCAGTATAAGTGAAAAATTAACACTACTCTTGTTCTTTTTTTGAATCAGTGAGACTGTAGATGCAGCGAACAGAATACCAACAAAGGTAAAAGCAAAAACCGCAACAACCTATTCTAGAGTTGCACGGCGAAGGCTACACACCGAATATGGAGTACGATGCGTTATTGATCCGTGTTCCAGCGACCGCAGCCCGTTCACCCCAGTAACCCCGACGGATGGGCGCCGAACAGGGTTGCCATTTTGTAATAAATCGCTACTGCAGTTGTTAGGTCACTGGTTCCATTGTACTTGTACTGTATTTTGGTTTCAGTTAAATATTTTTGTTCTGGTGTATGTTTAACGTGGGCTGAGTTCTCATCTAACAGTCATTATAAACAGGATATGGAATTAATTAAAATGATACCCACAATGCTACAACGCAAAATTATGTTTGTGGTGACCCCAAAAGACAATGAAAATAGGAGGACCCAAGAACCTCCAAAATCTTTCTTCAGTATCAATGAATTCAGGTAGCTTAGCAATAGTACATAGTAGCTACCAGTTTATTAGAAAAAGCAATTATTCTATTTGTTTTCAATTCAGAATCCAGCAAATACGATCAATACGGAACAACAACGAATACCGGGAATGGCGAAGTAGGGCAACTTGTTTCGACGTACAATTTCATGAACACGAAAAAAATAAAACAAGATAATCGCAACAGACAAAAGCACCTACGGCACGAGAACAGTGAATTTTGTTTTTAAGACCCGCCTTGTTTTACGACTACGGTCGGATATGAGATCTCAGGTTTTATTGTGTTTATATTATGGGTCAAGTATATCCCTGTAAGGTAAGAAATCCGTATGCCTTAATGAACGTTACTGGTCTGATAAAATGACTTTTTTCTTGAGACCAATTATGTTTTATCTAAAATTATAGTTAAGAGTGTCGAATTTTTAAGCACTCTATTAATGAACCTACCTAATCGAATAACTGTGTGCAGCTGAGACGCGATCTGGTCCACAGATTTAATCGAGATAATCTTAATAACACACCATCGGCAATCAACAGCGAGAGATACTTATCTAATCTCCACGCTTTTATCACGACTCATAAAAATAGTTTAGAAGTAACCGTACTTTATGATACTAATTGAGAAGTAAGTAGTTATGCTTTTTATTTTTTGTAACTTCTCATCGTAAAATGGTGTCAACGTAGGTAATAAAAAACCGAGTGGCATAATGGCGTCTCGGGAACGACGAGATTTAAATATAGAACTTTATATCAGTACCGCCACGAGTCCACTCGAGTATTTTTTTTTTTAATTTTGCTTGGCGATGTCACTAACCGAGAAGTGTGAATGGGGCCGACGCGAATAGAAGCTCCCTGGTGGTATACCTACAATATTTGTAGATGATATTAAAATTACAGAATTTTTTAAACGATATTGCGGAGAAGTCGCGAGAATAGAATTCTTGGAATTGCGCTATCTGTTTGTTTTAGCAATAAAATTGGGAACGTGCGTCTCTGTAAACGTCATTTTGAACGCCATAAAAACGTACCTTGTGCTAGAAAGCAAGACTTCGAAGCAATAATTTACGGTTCACTAGCTGGTAAGACAGTGTATTGGTTCCTAAAATAGAGGGCAATGTTTACATTTTTTTTTGTGGAGAGCAGGTGCGAGGTACTCTGAAAGTATGGATCCACGGGGAGCAGGTAGTGACCAGACTAACCTTGTTGCCCACTTCCTGTATAAAAACGTTTAAAAATAAAACAGAGGCGTAACCCTAATGGTTAGGTGTTAAAGTCACGGACGAAAAAATAATACAGTATCGATTTTAAATTTTAGAAGAGTATTGTAATAACGGCAGCCCATATTTAAAAAGCACGTTTCCTAGAGAAGCATGGAGTCTTTTCCCCTTTTTTGTTTGTGTAACATTAATTTATAGGGAAGCGTTAAGTTGGGTACTTACCTACTTGAATAGACGTCTTAGCTTGATTAATGATCGAGAGTTCTTTGGATTTATTTTTTAGAAGTTTAGACGATACTGGCTAATTGGATGATGCAGTGAAAATATGTACACTAATAAACACTTCAGAGATTCATCGATATGGGGAGCTTTGACTTAAGTATATTTTATTAAGTAGAAAGTTATCTAATCTTCTTGTTTACCAATTAGTAAAGGTAATGCTTGCCAGATGTTCTATTCCTTGATAAGATTTGATTTAGGGGAAGCAATCCTTACAAACATCCTCCTCCATTTGATTAATTATCTGGCAAAGTTCCCATAATAATAGGTAGATAAATTGTAGATAATATATACGAGAGCTGTATACGACTAGATTGTCTCGAGGCTCTCTAATTAGTATGCTCGTACGCACAAATGGAAAGTGAGAGTGTCTGTAAGTTGGAAGCAGTTAACGTGGGCACAACAACTTGTCCACTTAAAGATACAAGAGCAACGCATTAGCATACGGCCTTTGGTGCCTTACAAATCGACCATCACGATATACCGCCATCAAGTTGACTAATGTTCAAGTAGACAGAATAACGGTGGCTTTCATAAACGTAGCATGACAAATGTATAAGATCACATTTGAACAATAACCGATTTTCATTCAACGCAAATAACTTGAAGCTTCTAAAACCTTTTTGTTTTTAGCGGCACCTTCTAAAGATAAGAAATCAAAATCTCAGTAGACTTTTGTTTTGTAAGGTTTTGTAAGTCATGTAAATATTGTGTTGTATTATGTAATCTTAGCAAACATTATTACTTCTACTATTGTCATAGGCGCCTCCTACTCCTATGCAGCTTCATTGTCTACTTTTAGGAGTTTATGTTTATCGTTCACATAATGTTTTGACTAAGTACTTGTGTAAACTAAATTGAGCAAGATACTGAAGTTGCCAGGTCTAAGACTGGTAACTAGCTAACATGGCTGATATTTTAAGAATAGATAGAGGAATATGTAGTTAAGTGTAGTGTAGTTTAATGTTTTTATTCTGATCAGCCATGCTAAATTGAAGTAGATCTGGGGATTTTGAGATATTAGTCTAAAATATAGAATTAGAATCAAACTTTGATCACTAATAAAAGATCATTTTACTCGCGCTCAGTGATAAATGAAAGTACAAACACACTTCACAATGTCACAATCCCTCTACGTCTCAGCCCAAAATGAACCAAAGCAACGCTGGAATGTAAGTGTAGATAATTATCACTTTGAGGAATTTCTATCTGCATTGACTGACCTTTTGTACAGAAAAGGAGTGATATAGGTTTTTTATGCAAATAAAAACCTACATGCTGACAGCATAAGACCTGAGAATTAATGTCAATACCTATCTACACAGCCTACATAGACATGGAAACTCAAATACACCACCACTTCAACTCCTACGCAAGGTCGAAGCTCTGTACACAAATCTATGTTAGATTTAAACTTAACGACTCAGCTGTAGGTCAAACGGCTATTTAATGTTATGAACGGATGTTGTATAAATATTATGATTTCATTACCTAATAGTCTGTTAATATTAAAGGTGACAAGTCATATGCTCATTTGAAATCATATTACTTATGATAAGAATAAATCTTTGTACTTAGATATACAATGACTAAGAACAAACTATATGGTAAGTCAATACGACAATAATAAACAAGGACCTGAAATAATGTGTGTCCATTGGGATTTCAATAGTAATTCCACCCTCGAAAGTCGAAGTCAATAGCCAAGCCCACTTAGTACACACGCAAAATGAGGGTACTTAGTGTAATTAACCCCCTTTTCCGCCCTCGTCTAGACGCACCCACGCATTAGGTTTGAGGTAAACCACATCAATATTACCCTCCTCTTTCCTCTTCATGTTAAAACGCAGTTATTGTTTCTACTATCTACATCGAAGGACAAACCCTAGTTACGTAAGTGGCCTGATTTGTATAATAATGTAGGTCGCCGACACGACGCCGGAGCAATACGGATGGTTAATATGCTGTGGAAGACTGCCATTAAGTGCAATTTGCTGCTGCATCGTCATATTTATTAGACCCAAATGTAGGGATTTATTCAATCATAAAGAATAGTTTAGGTTTTTTTGATTTATTGCCTCTGAACTTGTTGTTTATTGCTTATTTCAGTTCACGCAAGGAGCCTTAGTGTCGCCGCACACGAGCCACTCGCCACAGCCACAAACGCCGCCACTAGAAGATTTGCGCCGCCGATTTGAAGCGTGTGGCCGCCACCGGCGCGCGGCGCCAACCGGTGCGGCGAGTCCATATAAAATGTATGAAAATTACAGGAAATATGCCAGTGGCGGCGTTTTGTGGTTGTGGCCGGTGGCCCGTGTGCGGTAGCCCTTATCGTTTATGCCGTTGACTCAACTGAGGGAAATTGTCGCTATTATGGTAATCGCATGCAGACCATTTGCCAAGTATTACAGTGTTAAGACTGTTTCGTGTTAGTTCAAAACGTACCTTTCAGCCAACGTAACAAAAGCTACAATAAAT
Organism: Hoplodrina ambigua; assembly: GCA_949774945.1. Lineage (NCBI taxonomy): Eukaryota > Metazoa > Arthropoda > Insecta > Lepidoptera > Noctuidae > Hoplodrina > Hoplodrina ambigua. Next base: position 5,073,599 of record OX458976.1, read on the forward strand.
TCTTCAAAAGCGCTTTCATTTCCTGAGGCAAGAAAACGGGAACTATTCAAAGCGTTTGCATGTGCTTCTGTGTTACAAAACCATGCATAGAAACCCTATGTTTCTATTTGTATGTGGTTCATTTCTTAGTAAACTAATTTTAGATACTAGCAATTCCGTTAACTTCAAGGCACTTCAATTCGTTTTGATAGTAAAACCTGAAGTCTAACAAAGTATATCTTAGTTTGATTAAAAGCAAGGAACATAAATGAAATAAGGTCGATACTCGATAGGTATGAAGGACAGCCCAGTATCTATCCACGGCTGAAAGCGCTCGTAAATGCGACACTGAAATTTTTATTGTCAATCGCTTTACTACTTAACTACCGACCTCTTTGTTGCCACAAAGTATCTAAAACATAAACGCATAGTAGTAAATTACAAAATGAAGTTTGAAATGAGAACTTCATTTTGTCTTTCATAGGCTTTGGGGAAGATTGTGCGGCAATTTCTCATTCAATGACAATTCTTGTGCAATGGCATCATTAATGATTTGTTTACCACATAAATCATTATACATTCATTGCACAAGAAACATGAAGGGTCCATTGGAGTGGAGTACTTCAATGATCATTAAATGAGTATTTCTAAGATGACACGCGTCTATTGTACCATTTTCTTTTACCATCTTCTATTATGTTGAAGCACAATAACAGAGTTCAATCGAATTGATGAAAACCAAATAAATAAAATAACTTGTGTAGCTTTGTTTACTGTGGTTGCAACAATGTATCAATGGACTATTGATTGACATTCATACTTTGCGTCGAGTCGGTTGAACATCGATCGTGCATTTAAATATGCGTGCGTGTGCGCCGCGTTTCTTTTATCTGCGGTATAGACGCGATATCGGGTGTGTAGGAGTACCGCCCTTGGCGCGCCTCATATTTGTTATTCATTAGAACATTTTGAAATCTTATCTATAAACATTCACTAACAAATTGCTTGTTTACATTATAAGATAAGCAAGTACCTACATTAAAACTACATTACTTACTGCAAAGTGCAGTAACTACTTTCTTTTGGATAGTCTTTCTCGTTATAAAAAGTAAAAAAAAAACTGTTCAAAAACTGAATCAGAAATGCATCACGGAATCATTTTTCAGTGGTTACCAAAATAATTTCTGTTAGATCCGTCCATTTATAATCCTATTTCTGTCAACGGAAACCTGTGTAAAAAAAGACAATTGATGAAATCATAAGTTTAATGCATAACAATCACATTCAAAAACGTTTATTTAATTTGCTTGAAAATTGAAGCATTCATTGACATTTTGTTGTTTCAGTAAGAGATATCGTTATCGCTTTGCGAACAAAGGAAATGGAACTAGAAATACAGGCTTTTATCGGTAAGGTGATGGGTGCAACGACCTCATCAATGTGCTTTATCTTATTGTTAGTGTTAGTTTTAGGTAAAAGGTAGGTAACTGAGACAATTTATGCAGAAATATGCTAAAAGATGCGCGTGTGAACGATTTTTGTTGATTACGTAATAAGACTGCCTACACAATTTTTTGCTATAGCACACCACGTCCATACTATTCATAGTTGCAATTTAATTTTGAGAGAAATAACAAAATGTGTGAATATTATTTTATCGTCTATGTTTGTGTGAAATTCTGAAAGCAAAATGAATACCTACACACTCAGTTTTTCAGCGGATGATAATATTATTTCAAAGAATTTATGATAAGTTTGTTTGTTGGAAATGCACACTATTTCGGTATCGGTTATGCAATAAAGACGGTTCTCACAAAGAAACCATTCCTTCTTTTAACAGGTAGAGAAGGAAATAAATTGTGGGTAGTCGTGTTTAAACATAATTAACAACTCAGGGAAAAATCTATCTTCGTTACTTTCTACATTGTCTAATTGAACCGAACTGAAGTGTTGACATGAATCAAACGTCTACTTAATACCTGATTTATTGCCCGATACGAAAGTTGCATATTTGATAAAAACAATGTTTCATGTTACTGTATTGTACAACACGCAGTCATAATTTTAGAAAAAGTCCTAAAATTAGAACCGTTTTTTAACTAACCTCATAAAACGAGACTTCGCCAGATAGAAACACTAAAAGATATCTAAATGAAATTTATTTTCATCAAAAAAGTTGGTTCAGTAAATTGAATCTGCCTTTTGCCGAGCAAAGAGCTGTGGAGTAAAAAATAAAACAATAGATACTCCACCAGAGCACGTATTGTCTTTAAACCAATCTCGCCTGAAGGCTCGAATAAAGATAACGGAAAAATAAAACTATCTGCTTCAAGTATTACACAATATTCTTCTTGACTTTGCATGTCTAAGTACAAGCGATTCTTGCAACTATGCTAGGCATCCGTATAAAAACCATAAACATCATCGTGTTATTTACCGATATGTTAACTACTTCATTGGAAACAAACTTAAATTAACTGGAGTGAAGCGTAAAGGGGAATGTCCGGACTACTGATTATTTTCTTGCGTTTGATCTTCAGAGATTGCAGATTGTATATTCGATTTGTGCAATTCGGCTCCTGGATATGAAGATCAACAATTTCCGTTTGGCTTCCCTTTACATTATCGTTTCCATTGAACTGAAACTTTCTATTTCTGGTTCATCTTTATTCTGATCGAAGATTTTGGAAACACTGTATTTTACAGTTTGCTTTCAAACCACATTTACCTGTCTTTGTTGGTTTTAATTCCAGCTGACTGATTTCTTTCACATTTTGTTTAATTCAATCACCGTTCATTACTGACAGCATCGCATAAGTATTGTAGTAAATATACATAATGTAGTACGAAGTCATGGGATTTCCAATCAGTGCGTATGACGGCAGACACAGCACTTCACAGGCTTCTCCAACACAGGTTTAGCTGTAGTGTTTCATTGGACTACATGCTACTACTCAATGGGATTTATTATTAATGTATTGCGTCAGCGTAGACAATGCTGTCCCAGATTTTTGATCCCTAAACGCGCATCAAATTGAACTATTACAATGAACGGAGAAAAGTAATGTTCCTATTACGAAAGAATATCATCGTCAATCAAACTACTATTACCATTATAAAATAGTCATTAGTGAAGACGTACGATGAGTTGCTCCACCGCTCCACAATATTAAACGTCCATTTCAAACCAGAAATCTTCGCTTACGTAACGAAATGATTACGTTTTTTATACAAATCTTATTAAGTTATTTCCTTCATATGCGTGGATGTAGTTGACAGGAGGAAATTGCAACACCTGCTTCAAGATTATGCTTTCAGGTGACTGATTAGGTACATCTGTAAGCCATTTTCTTTTTTAAAAATATGTAAGTACTCATTGCGTTCCTTAACACGTGTTGTATAAATAAATCAATCCTGACCTTATCGATGTAGTTACATAAATATGTGCACGGTTTCCAATAATACTGCAAGTATTGCAATGCTATATCTATAAGCGGTTAACAATATAGCTAGGTTACACCTAACTGTTTTATCTTGATTTCTTGTATAATGATTGGTATATGGGTAGTGTTAGCGCCAGGATTCGCGCCGGTCAAACCGGTCGTCGTCCGCCGTCGGAGAATGTACTACAATCCAGTTCGAGCGACTCGACCTGACTTTCTTTAGCTCCTAATACAGCTAACTTTAAATCTTAACCTTTTTGAACACCATAAATGTTCAATTTGTCGAGAACGTCAACCGCTAACACGTTGGAAGCACGAAAATATCTTCGGTCGTCGTAAGGTATTCAAATTATGTATCCAAAGGAACTTCGGTGGATATAATAGTTTCGTCGGCACGACGAAGAGAATTCAACGTGATACTTCGTGTTCAAAAGTATTATAAAATATAGGACAGTTGCTGTTTTGGTTTCTTGTGAGCCATTATTTGCTTTTTATGAATTCAGTTTTCGTTAAACATATTGTTTTTGATATTTTAGTTTTACTGATATTTTTTGGATTATTCTATTCATCATCTAGATAATTAGTTTGTTATTTCCAAGATTATTCTAGATCTACATCATAAATTTCGTCATCGTTACCATTACCACTCATTTTGATAAGTTAGGCTATAGCTAGGTACCGGATTTCGTTTAAAAATTGTATCATACTTAGAATTTATTTTCCATGATAAAAAAATCTTACTCAGCAGAAGCTGAAGCGGGGTGATGACAAAAAGTAAGTAATAGTAGTTTTAGAAATTAAAAACCTAAAAAATTTGGACAAAGTATGTTAGGCATAAATACTGGAAAAACAACATAAATCTTCCTTTGTTATGATTAAATGTATTGCACGTCAATTAAAAATAGCGTGTACTGACATTGGTATTGATCGCGCCGCTAGGAAATTCCAGACTATTTCAGGGTAGACGTGATTAGCGTGGCCAGTTTTAGTGTAGCGAGCTTGCAGTACTGCTGTCAAAATGTGGTTTTGTTTTACACATACACATGTTTACCTATAACTAGGTTTACTAGCGATAAGCACCATGTAGAAACATCCCGCGACAATGATTTATCCTTAACTACCTCAAAGCCAGCATACGACAAAAACGGCTGACACTACCCTGCTGCTTCAAAAGCACCTTTATCTTTATAAGTCATACGAGGATGTGAACTCTCAAGTAGTTTAGGTTGCAAGAGTAAAAGAGATGGACATCTATGCGTGACCGTTCTTACGAGTCGGGGATAAAGCGGACTGTCGCGATACATAAATCGATAGGCGTCTCAAATCGTACGTACCTTAAGCCGTGTATGGAATAAGTTACACTCTAAGTTTAACAGCTGAACAGCTATAAATCATCTTCCTTTGAAGATTATATTGACGTCTCTGTGTGTGTTTGTAACCTATAGTATGTATGTTTGGTTAGGAGCATGCGTATAGCGCAGGTCTCAAGGAGAACGGATGGAAGAGAGGAGGGGGAGACTCAAGAGGTCCGGATGGAACGACGACAGAGCCCGTCCTTGAAAGATTTTGTTTGGCAAGGTTACGTGTGTCTGGCGTATTGTAAAGACGTGTTTAGTTTTTATCTTATCTTCTTCATTTGTCTTTTCTCAGAACAAAATGCATATTTTTAAATACCTGCGCTAGTTATGAGCATTTTATTTGTTCTTTCAGTCTACATTCAGACTACGGTTTCATTACGCAGCTATAAATTCCCTAAACTGATTACTCACTGGTATGACCGGTAATGAGTTACAGTTTTAGTCATACACGGAGTCATACAAACAATCCCGGACCGGATGACGTGAATCTCGCGAAAATAATCTTAAGGCGAGGGCTGTATTTATAAACAACGTTCAATGGTGTGAAGTAATATACCGCAATGGAAAAGAACCATTCCGAATTGAAGGGATTTAAAAACACACAGTTGGGTTCCTTGAATAAACAATGTTTATGGTAATGTCTTCTTCAAGCAGAAGCGGATCGTTGTTAAAAGTACCTTGACAACTAAAGATTTACCTACTGACTCACTTTAGACCTTTTAAAAATAGCTTTATTACTGTTTTTATTTTCTGAATATTGTTATCGTGATTGAGGTAAAACAAAACAGCTTCTTATAACAGTATGCCATATTGTAACGGTTGATCGGGACCGGTGGAGATATAATGGAATTGTGCAAAAACTGTCATGTATGTGGGTTTTATCTTCGTAATCATCATCAATCAGTTTGCGGGAAACTTAACTGTAGTCTCACTGTGTGGTATCCATGACAAAAGTAAAATTAAATGGTTCTGGCAGTAAAAACACCACCTCTTATTTATCAATACAAAATTAAATATTCATTTGTCTTAATTAATATCTGTTTTTGGCAAGACTGCTCTTTAACGCTTATTGATTTACTTTTACGTCTGGATTTCGGGCGAGCTACTCTAAAAGCTTTAACCGTGATAAATTGCGGGTAGGCAAAATATCACTGTACTACTATGCGAGACCACCTCAAAACAACGTGGGCCGTGTGAGTTTGTGCAGACAGTACTATAATCTATTTTAAATTGATGGAAGGTCAGCGTATTGAAATGAACACCGGCACGCCACCGCTGTGCACATTGTGTTGGAGATGAGCTGCAGCGAACATGACGCTGACGCCTAAAATATTGTGGTAATTATTCAAGATAGACTTTGTGACAGTTAAAAATAAAGTAATAGAGAACAGAGTTAAATATTCAATAGCCATATGGAATAGACATGTGGGATAGGGGAATTTATCGCTAACATTTATCATCAATATGGTTCAGGTGTTATTGGTTCGAGAAAAATGGACCTCCAGGAATCGAAGCAAGCGAGGCACATCTACAAGTTCATATTATTATTACAACCTCTGCTTCTACACTTGTATTGATTTTATAAATAGCCGTGCACCAATCAAATCTGCACGATACGGCCATATTGTAAGGTGTATCGCGTTGGCGAATTCAAGGAAACAACGACATATGGCCTGCCTGGGAGTGGGATGCGTCACACAGTGAAACTCTGGTCTGCCTGATAATAATATAAATAATATAGTTTAACTTACGTAGGTATATGGGCAAATGACTTGGAGACATTACGTCATAACTCGCAGAACAAAATATGTAATAAATCATACTTCACGAGGAAACGAGGATACAGTTATTGAATACGCAATATATGTATACGGTAATTCAAAGAAGAGTTGTGTCCTAGTTATTAATTAAATAATTATACTTTTAGACGTTAATTTACTACAATTTGGTCATTTAAATTATTATGTAAACATATGCTCTACTTGTACATAATACAGGTTATTTTTACAGCCAATCAAGGCGACAAAAACTTGATTATTTACGTAATGTTAATAAGTTGACGTTATCAACATAATTGGTGGACTGTGGGTTGGATTAAACACAGAATCAAATTTCGTATTGTTGGTTGAACTGTATTTGGATGAGTCATGTGGTTTCTATAAAATTTTGTTTATATTAAAATGCACGCTAAACAATGATAAACTAGCGTCTGCTTTTCATATTAATCAGTTCGATGATTGTGTTTGACACACATCCACCGTTTTTGTCGTTATCTATTGTAAGCACTGTTTTTTTTTTGTTATGTCCTCAAACTTACATGTATTATAGTGTGTACTTTTCTATAGATAGTAGGTAGCATAATTTATGATCCTGACAGGTTAAGGTAGTAAAGTATTCAATATTTTGAACTTGTGACAAATGAATCGAACGTATTAGCATTGTTGCCACAAACCCATCCATTAACAAGTGGCTAACTAGGGGATTGTATTCAAAATCACTACGCTGAAAGCTATGGTCGTTGCACCTGGTTTACTCGAGCGTGTAATTGGTACGGCCTACGCCTGCCAGTGTTTTTGTGGCTGTATTACTTGCTAATGAAGCCATTGTCAGAGATATTGATGGTTACAATAATACGAGTAGCATTCAATCTGTATCCTGTTTAAGTTCTTTCGCAGACATAGCTTCCGCAGAGGATATAGTAGTTAAAAGAATGATGTGATAAATCTGTGACGAATAATAAAAACAATTATTATTTTAAACCACACTGGCCACATATGTTTGAAAGACAACTTCTTGTCAAGAAGGTCTTGACGTCATATTTTGAAGCGATGACGTAAACTCTTGAACAGCAAAAGCATGTTAATTACATAAACATAACATGATTACTTAATAAACTTGCCACAGACCAAGATAACTGCAACTTGATAGTAACTTTGAAAGCAGATTTAAAAGCATTTACTAGAGTGGCCCATCCATGTCTTAGTCACGACTAACAAAGATGCAAGAACTTTGTTTTTCACCCACGTACCTTCCAATTAAGCAGTATCTACAAAAGTAACATAAAATTTCTAAAAACCATAAAAAGACATCGCGGTACGATTGTCGAAAGTTAAAAACTTTATTCATATCATTAAAAAAGCAGATTATAGTCATAAATCGGTTTTATGCATACGAGAAACGGCCTGAGTTCATTTTACATCCGACTCTTTGGGATCGATAAATTAGTGAGAGAACCAGAATTCCCGAATAATAGGATATACATTGAAATTAGATCCACTTCAAAAGCTTGAAGACACAATTAATATTCACGGTACTGTCCACTCTTACGAAGAATCATTTGTCTTTTTAGATCGACATATGGGATTCACAGCTTGTTTGTTGAACATGTGATTAATGGTGCACCACGTGTGCTGTATACGGGTAAATTAATGAAGACGACCTTAAAGGTTAGTTACGAAATCATTCCGAGATGACGCTCCCAAGATATTTTATTAATACATTAATGATGGACTCGGAATACGGCGCCAACCGTGGTAATAGATATACCTTCCTTCTCTTAAAGCTATAAAAACCACATAAAGAACTGGTTGACAATAAACTACGTACCAATTAAAAGTAATGTTCAAAGAACACACCGGCCCAAATAAAGTCTACATTTTATGGTGTTCTCGGATGAGATTGGGAAACATGTGGGAACGCCTGGATTACCTGAAGTGTTAATTGAAGCTGACTTTCTAATAAGAAGATTACATACACGATTACCTGCATTATTCAGGATTTGATCTTACGCTACGGGAAGATCAAAGAAACTACATATTAACTTCACTGGTCTATGAACCCTCTTCTAGCTGCGATTATCCAGGAGGGGGGTTAGGTATATGTGGGTAGTTGCGAATTGCAGGTCGTTGGCCGGATGCCCACATGTGTGGGTGCCCTGAGAAACTAGGTTTTATTTTATAGTCTCTTTAACTTTTATTTCTTTAGTATGTTGCAAATCGATATTTTAACGACATGATGTACGAATACATTTATGACTGGAAAGCGAGTTTACAAACACACAGACTTTATTAAAAAGAAAAATTTAGATAGAAATTGAGAAAAAGAACAGCATTTATAGGATTGTTTAGACATTAAATGCTTGCCAATTAATTGCTTTAGTTTTATGCAGAACATATACCTAATTATAATGATAGTAAATTACGAGGAAACTTGGAGACAGTTTATTAGCTTACTTGCGCGGTTGCGCCAAAGTGTATGCAAATAACAAGCAGTTTGCAGTAGACAGACAGTATGCTAATTCAATGTTTCCATCGCTAGATCTAGGCCACATTTCCTCTGGGGAAGAGTAGCTAGATAAAGTGCAAAAGGTGACGCATTTAGCAAATATATTTATGACATTAATTTGCTCATTTTGGTTTAAAATGGGACTCAACAGGGGTAGGAAAAAAATGTAATGAACGTATGAACGTACTAATAAACGTTTCAATCATCGTAAAAACGATTTATTTATTTTCTCTTTTCATTATTTTATTATTTCTTACTGTTGATATCCTGAAGCCAGGCGCCATTTTATACAACAACGTGATTGTTGATGAACATAACACACATGATTAGATCATGTTTTCAATGCATATTAGCTGATAAACTGCTGTTATTTTTTAGAAAGCCTGCTTCGGGAAGGCCACACAATTAACTACGCTTACGATTAAGATAGACACGCAAACTTAATTTAGTTTGGAAACTGAGACAGGGTGCAACATACAGGTTGCGGTTATGAAACAATTTTCGAGCACGCAAATGTGCGTAAGGTCACAGGTTACTTGCGCAATGCAGTTGTAGGTAATGCGTAAGTCATGTTAAAAGGATACAATTATACAACCCACCGCGCCGAAAGCCTTCCACCTCTGATTTCAGGTAATAAAATTACGTAAAACTTTGCTTGGTAATTTCAAAATGTTGTACGAAAATAATGGAAATTAAAAGGGTTTTAATCTAAATAAGAAATAACTTGTTTGTTTAATATTCAAAACGATGCCGACTGGTAATCGAGACGGACGTGTGTCGTGTGCCACTGTCGATGTGAATGTTTTATGAATAATAAGTACCTATGACAGAATTTTAAATGGTTTCAATAATATTGACTGCATTATGCGCGTGAGAGTTAATAGCGAATAATAAAAGAGAAAACTTGTTAATAAAAATATAAAACGACTAAAATAATTAACATTCCGCAAGTAGATTCCATTATGTGTTTAAGGAAAAAATATCTATCCCTTTTGAGCACTATTTTAATGTTATAAACATAACCATAAACTTATTTTTAAGGGTGTTAGATCATAATTAAAATCTTCGTATTTTCTTATTTGGAAATATAATGTGGGATCGAATATTCACTAACACCCTAGAGCGGTACAAGAAAATTGATTTGAAATAATATTTAAGTATAATCGATTCAGAAGCCATTATTTTTGGGGCTTGATACTGCTAGTGGAACGGAACTCATAAGTATAGCAATGAATGACAATGAGGACGATTAATCATAATATTTTGATGAGCTATTAGTCCAAAATATTAGCTGCTGCTATTCTAAAAGTCAGCGCTAGTGACTCAGTTTACAAAAACGTTTGTGTGGATTACAGTGTTGAGAATTGTAGAACATAGAATTGAAAAGCTTGATGTAAGTATGGAATTTTCATGATAAAGTTTCCCGAAAAAAGGGCGACTCAATTACGATCAATAGATTTTTTTTTTACTTCTGTAATAGCAATCAATTAGCTTCTCTATATACCTTTAAGAACAATATCGAATAACATTATATCAGGTCGACCATTTAATTCTCACCTGTTAAAGTTTAAATACCTCAATGTTTTGCAACAAAATTGTTTTTGCAGGTTAAAGAAAAGATCTTTCAAAATAATAAGAAGACTATTATTATTTTTTTGTCAAAAGGTAGTACCTTATTTGAATACGTATGCCATATGTTGTATAGGTATTCAAAAGAGTATTGGACAAGGTGTTCCCTATAGTCCTAAACGCAAGGTGGGGTTGCCATCTGCGGCCACTTGCGGTCGAATCACGGTAGAATCAATGCACACCTGTCATGCTACAAAGCTTTTTTGTGAAGATTCAGCTTTCGTAACAGGTGCGTCCATTTAGCAGATTTTAACAAGTATTGGAATGAGGTTAAATGTCAGCATGCATCGGTTTGATTATAAGCATAATGTTTAAGTCTTAGCAACTAATTTTTTTATGATTATTTTTAAAACATGCGTGGGATTGTTAAACTTTTTACACAATACTCGGTTGACTTTTGTTTGTCTTTAATTTATAGTTGAGCGAGATTTTTTTTCTTGTAACGACCGATAATAGGTAGGTATGCAATAACTGTCTAAATAAATTAAATTCCTATAAATAATACTAATTACTTTACGCTGGACTTGAAGCTATAAAATATCTATTAACAATCGGGTACACCTCTTGAGTACTGTTCGCGAATTGTTCTCATTTAAAATCTACGTGTTTCTCGGCCTTCTGGCATTTGGGTCATCTGGATCGTCTCCAAAAGATTTGGCTTGACACATGAAAAAAAGTTATGTTTACAAAACGACTTTGTATCATACATTCTGTAGATTAACGATTTACTTATTTCGAGAAAAAGAAATGAAAGGTTTAAAGTATTCTGCACTACAGCACCATCATGCTGTGTAATTCTAATTCTCTACACTGCCATTATCATAAAAGAAAAAAATGAAAGAATGGGAAAAACAGAACAATGTATATAAAGAATAATTGAATCTCATCAACTTCTCATAATGCTCAAAGGGAATACAGCAGACGACAGCAAAAAGCTTTTTCATTTTCCCTATAAAACAATAGGCTTATGTGAGAGACTTTTACTTTATCTTCCGACCCGCTCGGGTCATGAGAATAGATGCAGTTGCTCGAGTTTTGATGTGATTAATGCCTCTGAGACATAGGTGTAGCCTACAACTATGTCTCAGAGTACCTACCTACACCGTGTAGGTACAGTAGAAAATATTAAAAGTTAGACAAATGTTGTAACTTGATAGGACGACCGACTATAGGCACTGTAGGAACCTATATTTAAACAAGCCATACAAAATGTGTCATGTAGGCAGATATTCTGTCAATACCTTATATTTAACCAATTTACTTGCTTAGCAATAAGAGCTTTAATTAGAATCACAAGGTAATATAATTAGGGTACTATTTAGCATAATTTTAATCTTGTTACGTTTGCGTGTTGTATCGTCTTCCATAAGTTGGAGTTGGAAACAAAGAGGGCAGGGTACGAGGCGGGGGTGCGATGCGTCATCGCTACCACTCCGGCACGCACCCCCTGCGCACCCTCGCCCCAAAACATTGATCGATCTCACAGCCACAAATGCCATGCGCAAAGCCCGCCCTTTTTGTTTATATTTTCTTTTATTTTCATTTACAATTTACTTATTTTGTAATCATTTCTGTACTTGTTAATAGTATCAATATTCATTTTAAAAACATAGCTAGGTACTCAATATGTTTGAAAAATATTTGAAGCTGATGACTTCACAGATGATATCATAATACCTAATTACACGCTCTAATTAACAATTTATTAAGTGCTAATTGGTACTCACTGGCATTCGTTCATGATCTCCTCCTGGCTGCGAACCTGCACTGGAGCCAGCTTCTCCACGCTCTCCTCGTAGTTGCCGAAGCACTTGGTGATCTTCTCATCAAAAGTGTTCACCAAATCTTCCAGTGAGCCGGAGAAAGTCTCCGTGAAATTGTCTCCTTCGCCGTTTGGCATATTGTCCTGTTTGCACTTCACCGGTTTAGGTTCCTCATTGTCGTTTATTTTGTTGGAGTCAGTTTTCATTTTGACCATTTCACTTTTGATATTTTTAATGTTGTTAAGACGGATGTCGTTTCCATTTATGGTTTTTTGCGGGTAGTCAGCAGTGGAGAGACAATCATCCGCCTCCTCGATTTGCGCGAGAGGCGCTTCGAACTCGAGCTCGGCCATTCTGCCAGCCGCTTCTCGCATGACCGTACAACCACTCGCGTTGTTTGACGCGCGTACACTGAACGCTTCCACCGATACGGCGACGCTCTTGCCGCTTCACGCCCGCCGTCCCTCGCGGCGGCCGTCCGTCGATTCCGCACGGTACCGGTGGCGCGGCATCAACAGTGGCGTACAAAATCACAGTTCGCTAATGTTATGACGCCGGTAAAGCCATTTGGATCATTCTCAGGCAAGCAAGACACAATTAGGTACCTACATTGTTACAAAATTATTTTTTGGACATCGAAGTAAATACCTACATTCAGCAATGTAGAAATAAAAATAAAACAATAATCCAGATATATGAGCAAAATAAAGGATAATGCAACAGCAATAATTTATTTATGTAGTATAATCATAAAATATGATAATTCAACAATGCATTTAAAGCTATTTATTACTGAAATGAAATGATTCACAACTTGATAGGTACCTACCTACCTACCTACCTGCCTGAAAAGCTAACTATTTTAGAGAATTAGCTATAAGCCATATTAGGAGAAACTTAGGTACCAAAATACCATTGTAAGACTGAAATACAATGGATTTCCTCCTCTTTATGTAAACCTTTCGAGTTATTTGATTTCAGAAAATAGAGTCCGCTTGCGCTGTGCTGGAATACCTACACCATGTTGTACACAATTGTCGCCACAGTAGGTACTAGGCAGTAAATTTTACCTGTACATAAATTCTATAATGTCATTGTTTCATAAATTTAATGGTTAGACAATTTCAAACTTGTTTCAGTCTTGGTTTTCATCATGGATTTTTAAGAAAACCAGCAGGCAGGCTCAGAATTTACGCGCCATATTTTGATGTTTGTCATTTTAGTTACCAGCATTTAAAAAGTAATCATTCATTTCAGAAATCATACCTTAAAATTTCAATAATTCAAAATTGATTGAAACATTGCTTGCAAATAGGGAAAAGTAATACAAAATAAATAAAAAATGATTATGTTTTGAGCCGGTAAACTTCGGTTTGTTTTTTTTCGTCAGTTTTCTTTGTGGCAATGTTGTGCTAATATTGTCATGGCCGTCACTTTTTGTGTTGACAAGACGTTGACATTCCGTCAGCAGACTGAGACCGTTAGACGTAATCCATCAGAGTTGGGACAAAAATGGAAATTGCAAAATAATAACATGAACAACTTTCACAACAATATTAGATAAATTAATATCGTGTAAATCGTTATGTTTTTTTTAAAACGAAATTTAGACATCAGAGCAATAAGGGCACTGCTGAGGCGTTACAGGTAAAACAATGAAACCGAAATAATAAAAGTCATTTTGTGATTCTAAGAATATCACTTTAATTTTATGCGTAATTATTTTTCAGTTCAGCCAGACAAAATCATTATGAGGTCCTTAATCTACGAAGAAATTGTTCTGATAAAGAAATCAAAGAAGCATTCATACAAATGAGCAAAGAGGTAACTGATTTCTCTATTACAAATTGATGCTGTTTATGTAAGAAAAAAAGGCGGAGGCTCGCCTTTAGGGTTTCTAAAATCATCATTATTAATAGTAAAAGGTGTTTGAGTAATATTTTATTTTTTATTTATTTTAAAGAAAGCTTACAGACTAATAACTAACATAATATCATACATAAGTAGGGACATTTTTGCAAATTACAAGCTTCCACATGTAATAAAGTAATGTTATTTTATTTAAAGTATCATCCAGACAAAAACAAAGATGCAAAAGCACAGGACAGCTTTGTGCGCATCGTGGAGGCCTACCAAATACTGAGCAAGCCTAGCAGTCGTGCCCGATATGATAACATGACGGAAGTTGAAACTTACAGTCACTCTGCGTCTGCAGCTTCCAATATGTACAGATCTCATGTGCCATACAAGTAAGTAGTATTATTGAAAATTCAATGTTAAAGTTAAAGGTTATCTCCATTAAATTTTTAGTGACTTTAAATTGCAACACTGCTATTAGTTGATTGCATAGAGTACTCAGTAAACAGAAAATCTTTGGTTGAACCCGTTGACTGCAGGCAAACATTCGCTACGTCAAGTCCGAAGTGCAGCTTGCTACACAGTTGGTGTATTCACTGTAGAAAATTACATACCATTGCATTTTTTGTAGAGACACAATGGGTGTATTTTCCTGCAGTTAACAGGTTAATCAGGTTCGCCATTCCTCCACTAGAGCTAACACAGGTTACACCTTTCCTAGCGTCATCCTTTAATAAAGTCATGTTATTATACTAAATAGTAATCGTTTTACTCCTTTTTTCTTTTCTGGTTAATTTTGTTGTGGGGTCCAAGACATTTGAATTGTTTCTCTGAAACTTGTCGAGCTTCATCGCCTCAACACTTTTCTATTGGTTGCCACTGTTGATTCTGGCTTTCAGGAGTTGTAGTAGTTGGCAAGAGTATGGTGGACTTATACTTAATAGTAAAATAAATCCTTTTACATCTTCTAGTATACGGAACAACCCACAGTACAGTTATAGTTACTATGAAACCCAAGCTCCCAGGGCATCAAGCAAAAAAGAAAATATAGCTGTGAAGAAGTTGCCGAACTACATCATCATAGCCATGTGTGCTGGTGTTGCATTGATTGGGATTATACTGCAAGTTTTTGTTATTAGGTAACACTTTAATACATTTGTTGTACTTTTACATTTAACTGTAATTATTGCTGGATTACTATCTTTACTAATATGTATTATAAATGGAAATGCACAATGGCCCGATCAAGTGGCTAAGTGCGGAGACAGCCCAGCTAAACTATTATGAATGCGAAAGTAACTCTGTCTGTCCGACTTTTCCTCAACAGTGGGACAGTGTGGGCAAATTTTACAATGCCTTTCTCTTAAGCCACACACACACGCAGCGGGTACGTGACGCATTGGCAGTATGGCGGGTTGATGTCAACACAGCGCGGGACAAGGAGCAGGATCGGAAGCGGCTGTAGCGTCTTACATCTCGCCGCGCGCCCGTCACGCGCAAATGTTCAGTGTGTTAACATCCAAATAAATAACTAGGAATTCAACCCGCCGTTCTGCCGTCCAACCTGCGCACGACATGTCCCCTTCCCGCTCCTGCTGTCTGTGTGTGTTGGGCTTTATTGAATTTCCATACCTTAATAACAATTGCACACTTGAAATTTTCAGAAATTTATACGTAGCCCAACGTAAGCAAGCTCAAGAGAAGACCAAACGTCTTGCAGAAGAATATGACAAAGTGCGAGAGGCCGCCCTTTTAAACGGAAATGAGGTATTAACATTTGTTTATTTTACTGTCCAGGCCATATTGTTGTTACTTAATATTATAGAAATACGATCTATTATTGTCCCTCTGTAATTTAAAGCCTCCTTCTCATACAGAGAAGGCATAAGCATTCGTCTTACCACCCTTACTCGGCGGTTTTAAGATTTCAGACTTATATTAATGATGTAAGTCTAAGTTTTGTTACAATGTTTTTCTTCAGAACAGTCAATAAAAACAAATATATAAAAAAAAAATCGATGGTTGTTATCAATGATCACTGGTTATCATTACGTGGTGCATAGAAATCGCATACCTGCCTTCAGTAAGCATGAAAATCCATGCTCATGGCTTCTCTGTTGCCCTGCAGTGGAACAAAAATAGGCCAGTTTTATTTTTATTACTATATTATTGTCCCATTTATACCAACTGGTGTATTTATTATTTTCAGGTGCAAACCCGCCTTTTGCTAGACAAGATCGTAGGAGCAGCAAATGCAAACGTTGCAACAGCATCCTTAGGACAAGCATTAGCGGGTGACAAGAAGTGATTATGTTTCACTTTTTTACGTAGAACATTTATGCCCATTGTCACTTACACTAGGCACTAAATGTAATTCCTTAATAAAAGCTCAGTATTCGATTATTAACTCTCGGCGCAGTGCCGAGCGTTGAAAATTGAATAGTACAGTAATAAGGCATTTAATTTAGCCGCCTAGTGTTAGTAAAAATAGGCATCAAAGAAGTAATTAACATAGAGGAAATCTTAAGAAGGTAGTCACTACAACATGTTATTAACCGTCTCTTCCTAATTACCAAATATTCTGTGGGTAGCGAAGAGAAACCTATAGTTTTTTATTTCTGGCTTTTCTGTCGTCTGTAATTTCACAAAGTTGTCATCAGAGAAGCGAGAAAGTTGTCTGATTTTTAGATGATGTGGCTACTTTTGACATCTTCCTAAGCTTAGATCAGGGGTTTCCAATCAGCAGTCCTGCTACACAGATATTAAGATTACTAATTTATTATTTATATTTCATTAAAGAAAAGTCCAAAGATTATATTGTTTATTATTACTAATTGTAATAAAATATAATAGTATAAGGATTGTACTACAATCAATTCGACTTGTGCTCACCGTCCGATAGCTCCATAACGCACCGGGAAGTCGAGAAGCATTTTGGGAACCCCTGGCCTAAACAATCTCTATGTTAGTTCTCTAAAGTAGAATATTAGACCATTTTGTACATTACATTACATTGTTTGCTTTAGTACATTTAGTTGAGAGACTTTAGGAGTCTATAAATCTTTAATGATACACAATATTTAAGTAGTTTGTTTTATAATTTATAGTGTTTGTTGTCAGTTGTTTTGACATGATTCCTGTTATACAATATAAAAGCCACCATTTATCCAATTTCCTTTTTGTTCCTATAATCTTCAATTTTTACCTTTTTTAAAACTACTACTATAAATTTTTCATATGTTGGAATTAATATCAAAGATGAGCCGGATTTTAAATACGGATCATTGGTGTCTAGATCCTCGTACGCGGATACGGATACCTCAACTATCATAGTCCGTATAAGATCCGCCAAAAATAAAGGAAATGGATCTCTTCCCTCGCAGATATCCGCGGATACGGATATCCGGCACATCACTAATTATTATATTGTTATCATGAGTTTTTGTTTAAAGACATGTTAACAGGAATCGTTGTAAATAAGTACATAAGTAGATTGTTACATAAATAGATTGTATGTATTTGATTTTATTTTTTTCTCAAACAGTACAATATTTAGTCTAAAAGACAGTGTACATTATGTAAATATTGAGTAAAAGTTGTTATATGTTTTGTAAATCTTTTGACTCATTACCGAATGTTGCTGTACATTATACTGACGTTGTATAAACTACCTCTGTAAAAACATTTGATGTAAATAATAGTTGTAGATTTTGTGAAGCATACTAACCAACATTGTATAATATATTTTTGTATTGTGAAGAAAGTATAATGAGGTTTTTATTTGTATTCCTTAAATTATAAGAGGGACTAAATAAGTTAAGCTATGGGAATTGTTTAGGGGACGTTTTATGACGTATTGGTATAATGACAACCTATTTTCACAACGGACCTATGATGCGGTCTGTTGTAGGTTGGTGCTATCGGTCATGTACGTATAGTTCTGTTTCTCTCTCTCTATCTGGGAAAAGGGTGGCGGTGGTGTTAAGGTCATTCCTCATTTATCAATCCGGTTCCCGACCAGCACTGTGTCGTCGCCAGACGTCCACTGGTCGAATGCCAGGTTGATAAGGGAGTTGGCCAGCCAGGCCAGGTTGATGACCTTAAATCATCCACCGTAGGCCACCATCTTCGTGGATGGCTCTCTAAGAAACTTTTTAATTACAAATTAAGACTGCGTTTACGAGACAGCGGGGTGTTGAGTATGATTGTCTAACGTAGAATTTCTATATTGTACTGACGGTTTCTCAACAGCACCAAAAAGGGTTACGTGGTCGAGTGGCGCTCTCGGCCGTGAATCTGATTGGTTGCCGCTGCGGAGTGTTCTGCGGGGGAACATGCAGTATACCTCGCTAGTGTCTCGTAAACGTCTGTCTAGTTTTTGGTAAGCAGTTTTAATTAGTAACGTATATTTTTTTATTTATGAATATACCTATATGTCAAAATAAAGAAGTAGTACCAACACTGGCTGGTGGTGTTGGTCCCGCCTAATTTCTTTCTTCGCGTCGCGACCTTCATCCGCATGAACATCCGAATTGATTATTGCGTTTACAGATGTTCAAATCGCGGATGCGAATATTCGCAACATGTCTTGTTCGTACTCCGAATCATTAAGAGAAAAGATAAAGCTTACGTTATTTAATATTTACGTTAACAATGATATCATTGCAGAGCCTCGCTGGTTTCAATCGTCACAGAATACGGATTAACAGATCTGTCAAATGCGCCAGAAGATTGGTCTAAATTAAACAAAAATGAACCACAGACACCTCTGCAAGACTTCATCGGAAAAGTTATGTCAAATTTCATGGGTAGCTAGTAGTTTTTGTTTTTTTTTATAACAAATTGACGATTGTTTCGACTTAAGTCAGTCAAATTATTTTTCAATTTTACACGAATGTCCTTCGCTGTTTTCTGGAATGCGATGTAAATTACTTATTTTGGTACTAGGTAACCTAAATGAAAAGTGTTTTAGTAAAAATAAAAAAATATATAAGGTTTTATTGGTCCTGTAAATATTGTGTAATTTTGTTCAAATGTATCTAGACTTTTGGTTTTTATTGGAAATACAGCAGGTGCATCGGAAGAGTGCATAATCAGCCTTAGAAGCAGCCAGTGTTACGGCTGAAATAGATTTGTAACACACTACGCCACACGTCCTCAACGTAGCTTGGTCTTTAGCCACAATTTGACTAGAAGCCATCTTGTTTCGGCATTTGGCAAATAGCATTGTGTGGCATCGGGTGTTACCTATGTTATGAGCGGGGTTACTTTATATTATCACTGAATGTTGACTTCCAATCAATTCATTCTATATCGACATGTCACATATTTATACCATTTTTCCCATGTGTGGTAAACTGATAACGGAGTTATTATCAATCGAGGTTGGGGGTCAATAAAATTAGGTTGTTTGACAGGTAGGTTGTTTGTCTGTTGTGTCGCATAGGCCGGGAGACAGTGCCTTGGTGCCATTGTCAGGGCTGCCCCGAGAACAAGGCGCAGCGTACGATGTAGAAGTGCCCAGCTTAGGCGAATAACACACGGCACCGCGCACCGCTCGACCGCGCGGTTGGGCGTCGTTTGTGTTAGGCATCAACGGATTTCTTATAGGCCAATGCAACATGAGATCCGCTTCACCGCCAACCGCAACGGTGTGCGGTGCCGTGTGTTAATCGTATTAGGAAGCGCAACGTTGTCTAATTCTCGGGTCCACTTGGTCCTACTACAAAGTCGGTGGAGGTTTGTGTGTTCGGGTCCAATCGGAGCCGCTTCCGAACTATACGGTTAAGTAAGTGTAGGTACTATCTACGTTGTTTAATGTAAAAGTCAAAGTAATAACGGTAACATAATTTATTATACAAATACTAATAGTAAGGATGTTCCAACTTAACGTCATATTACATTTTATTCATACAGTTTCAAATACATCATTTTTTTAAAGTGGTAAGGTTAACAAAAAATTCGAATAACACTTTAGTTTTAAAAAATTGAAATAGTTGTTAAAATAATTCGAAACAAATGTTGCTATAAGTAGTTCTATAATTTAAAAAATGTAGGGTAGTAATGGACTTTCGTTGCTGACCGTACCTATCTATTTATTGTACTGGATTAAAGCATAATTTATTATGGCATCGCCACCGTAGCATAGGTACTGCAATAATAATCTTCAATCGACACATATAGAGAAGATATAGATATCTCACATCTTCAAAAGATAACTTATCTAGTAATACGATTAATCTTCAGTCACTAAGCAATCAGATTGGTTTAAGTCTATACATGGTGAGGCCACAAAACTGAACTACTTATCCTGGGTTTGGTTGCTCAGCAGATACTGTTAAAATCGCCATCGTTGATTTATTTTGGGCCTGAAAACCCGATATAAAAATATTAGTTGTTATGAAAATAAGTGACATCACAATTTGCTATTGCCTATTCCCCAGACCGATTTCGATCACGGTGGCTAATCTCATTGGAGAATAAGAAAGAAGAAGTAAGGATTGTATTGCTCCAGCGCCGCATTAGACCTAAGGCTCTAGACAGACGGACTGCATTTCAACTGCACTCCGACTTCCAAATTGCAGTTTGAATGCAGTTGCGACTGCAATTAAACTGCCAACCGTCCGTGCCAACCGTGCAGTCGGTGTGCAGTTGGCGTGCAGTTGCAACGACTACGCGCACGCTAAATGCAGCCCGATTGCAGTCGGCATGCAGTTGTTTAGCAGTTTAATTGCAGTCGTACTAACTGCATTCAAACTGCAATTTAGCAGTCGGAGTGCAGTTGAAATGCAGTCCGTCTGTCTAGAGCCTAAAGCTGGAACTATCATCATCTGAAACATCATGACCTATGGTTTAACTTAACTAGACGGTTTTCTCAAACAGAATCTTAGTATACACCCTGTCGTCAACGTGGGGAGGTTCAGGCACAATGAGTGGACGTCCATCCAGCTTGATCTCACTGTATGGTGCTGAGTACATGCAGGTGAAGCCGAGTTTCTCTGCTGACATAGCTGAGTAGGCACTCGACGTGTCCATTCGGAGAATTCTGACATTACGTTTCTTTGCCAAGTTTCTGAAATGTGACGGAAGATAGGATTATTGTATGTTGAATACTTAGGAATTTTACAGGATTTACTAATTTGAGGTAGCTTTGGCTGCTCGCATGGACACAGACAGACCATTTCTAGGGTCACATTAAAAGCGTATGTCCGACCTATCAAACCGACTTTAAAAAAATGGGAGTTAAAAATGATAAAGGAACATGCTGATTTCGGCACTAAATCAAGGTTTTTACAGACCGTGTTCTCTTGTCACACTAATCATATCACCAAAGATTAACATTAAAACTGTAACCAATATGAGGTCGAGCTGTCCGGCCTTTAAGTATTACTATGAAGGTATCACTAATTTTTATGCAAATAGAACAAAGAACTTGGACAACTTCTAACAAATGGATTCTTTACGGTTGTCTATCCGTCTTGTCACATTTCGATACACTAATTATAACGTTTCAGTGGGTTGGCGTCACGAGATTCCTATCTCTGTAAATACTTAGGTTGTTCAGTCTGCTTAGTACTGATTTACGGACCCCTTCTGCCCTAGACGAACATATTATCTTGTTCCTCAACAAAGCACTCACTCAGTCTCAAACAACAAGGCATTCATAATGCCTTTCTTCCTCCAATTAGGGTCTGTGGCCGCGATCTTCACATCCAGCACTTCGTGTTCACCAGGGAACTTCTCCCACAGCCTGGAGCCTTCCTCACGTCTCGCTAGCACGTATAAAATCTTCTGGAACTTGGGATTTTTGCACTTTTCTGCCAGGCTTACGTAGTCGCTGCCGTCTTCTGCCTGAAAATATATGAAAGAAAGACGTTTTTGCAGTGGATACAAGTACCTACTGGCAGTATCACAATATCACAAGTTAAATATTGTGTCTTATGGGTGCACAAATAGAGTGTAGTTCAGTATGTGCCTTCAGTGCAAGGCACGTAAAGATCAAAGTTTCGGAATAAAGTTTAGAGTATCGGAACAAAGTTTAGAGCAGTTATAAAATGTAGCACGTTGGATATTAAGCTTTATTTACAAGAAGAAGAAGAATAAAAGGTTTCCGACACATAGATCGTACTTAGATTGGCTAGTTGGCAGCATTATATCGTTGATAGGTCGGTTCTAACCTACCTATTTATGTGGTAACTAGGATAACCGGAACTAGATACTGACCACAACTAGATTG
Source organism: Hoplodrina ambigua (assembly GCA_949774945.1). Lineage (NCBI taxonomy): Eukaryota > Metazoa > Arthropoda > Insecta > Lepidoptera > Noctuidae > Hoplodrina > Hoplodrina ambigua. The sequence continues at coordinate 5,096,148 of OX458976.1, forward strand.
GTAGGCACCTATCTAAAACTATCTTGCACTGTGCTATCTAGGAAGTGGTTTGTGGTGGTGAACTCTGATATGATAGATAACAAACTGTAATTAGGTAGGAACCTATCCAGGGTTATTTTAAATTTACCAGAAACCTGAAAAGGGGTCATTGTACTCATCATTATAAACATTTTTTTATTAAGGGACCTACACTGAAATCATTAAAGAAAACAATCAGCTGTTTCATACATTATGATTGTGTTGTAAAGAATTTATGTAGGGAACAGCAAATTTTAATTTTCATGATCTTAGGGCTAAAAGAAAGAAAGAAAAATAATCCATTTATTCACGCGAAAATGACGCACATAACATAAACACACATATGGGTTGGTCCCATAGCAAAAGTTGTTCATAAAGAAATCTGAAAAGGGATCATTGTACCAATGATCACTTTTCAGGTTTCTGATATTTTAAAAATAACCCTGTATACCTAATTGTGGGAGACTTTAACTAAGTTTATGTATATTATCGACTGGCCCCATGATAGGAAATTTTTACAAATTGAAATATATTTCGGAAAAGATGTACTTAGGTAGGTACTTATACTTATTACGTAATGTTATCACATTATCGAAACGATGTAATCCGCTGATAATATCTCGATGAGGTCATTCTTTTTTGACACGTGTTAGAACCGAATCTATTTATATCTACGGAATCTAACAAGTCATGTGTACTTACCTCTTTTAAAGCACAAATACCGCTGACCATGACCCCGACGATGTTACCTTCTTTGTCGACAGCTTTGAACGACCAGCCTTCTCCAGGCAGGTATTGTCTGCAGTAACCTTCAAGCTCGGTGCAAGTACCTTCAGTGCATAATCCGACCGCCTGGTTCATCGGTTCATCGATGAAGAACGTTCTGGAATTTGTAAATTGTCGGTTGATATTTTTATCCGTTTTCGCGGTAGACGAAATGAAGAAGTAGGTATATAATTATGGGTACTGTTCCATAGGTTTACTAAGTTATTAGTTTGGTTTACTAAGGCTCTGGGTGTAAAAGGTTTCCTTCTCAATCTCAATCGTACTTATTAGGTAGGTACTGTAATCTGACTGGTTAAGTCATGTTCAACCTTATGCAAGCAACCTTATTTTAATACTTTTCTCTAAAGTAGAAATATTATGAGCTGCGCATTTGTTGAAAATGGAAGGATGGGAATTAACATTCTGACAGGCGGTTTCTCTTTAAAAGTTGTAATAATTATGTCATCTGGGTTCAACTTCAGTAGAAAATAATACCCAGGTAGGTACCTAAGTCGGTAGGTACTTAATTAATGAGTGTATAGAATTTCACCTCCACCTTTGGGCGACTGTTAGAGAATGCCTAAGGCATTAAGTCCGCCTTTGTACTTATTTTGCATAAAGTTTAAATAAATAAATTAATCCCTATGGTTCTTCTCAATACTGTTTGCTTTTCTTTTAAACAAACTCATCATCCGACTTACCGTCGCAATAAATCCAGAATGACCTCCGTATCACCTGCTTCCACTGGCTTTATTTCATAACCTGCCATTGTGCACGAACCCTGAAAACAAAAGCCGACAAATTTTGTAACGCTTTCTGCTAACCTGCAGAACCTATTTACGTAAGATTTTCATGACTAGTCCTGTCAAAAAACAACCAACTAGATGAAATTATAGATTTGTAACGTAGAAAATGTTGCATGTGTTTTAAATAAATAAATATTGTTTGAGTGAGACAGAGTAGCTTACCGCTCAAAGCCCGGCCGTCTTACCGGTATGACAGAACAATAGAAAATCAATTGTGTCTCATTACGTGGGACTTGAGTAATTAATTGTTTTTACTGTACAATAGCAATCTCTGTCATTTTGATAATTCAACAATATTCATAGTGTTTTATTTACGTTGTCGAGTCGTCGAATTTTTTGATCTATTGTCTATCTCTGTGCCAAATTTCATCCAAATCCGTCAGCCGTTCTGGCATGATTGAGGATCAAACATCCGTCCTAACTTTCGCATTTTTTTACTCACTTTATGAGTCACAATTGATTTTCTATTATTCTGTCATACCGGTAAGTCAGCCGGGCCTTAATAAATTAATGATAGAGAGTTTTCGTGTCCAATAGATGTCTTAGGTTGCGAGCGAACATTCGCTACGCCAAGCGCAAGTGCGGCTAGCTACCACAGTTCGTGTGTTCGCCATAGAAAAACACATACGGTGTGTGTGCGCCGCATGCGCGTTTCTTAATTGAAACACAAAGCGTGTGTTTTCCCGCAGTCTAAGGGTTAAGTGCTTATGAGAATCTAATTACGTAGAAGATAGGAACTTCTTCGACGAGCTACACGAAGCAATCCGAAAATTCAATTAGGCATTAAGTTCTTGTAGGTACCTATGCACTGTTTACTTAATCAGTAATTAAACAGATTAAATATTGCAAAATATGGAACGTGAAAATCGATTAGATCTTATATCAGACTCAAATAAACTCCACGACTTTTTAAGAAGGTAGGTAACTACTACATATAGGTAAGTACTTACCCACCGATTCTAGTATTAAAACAATTAAGTACCTACTGTACCTAACTATTAAGTGTAGGTAATTAATGTAATATGCAAGCGTAGGTATCGTAGTAATGTATGTTATGTCTTATTGTCTATATTGTAATTAAAAATACTGTAGCTTACCTACAATAACTGTGATTATAAACACTGTTCAACAACGCTATGTTATAACGTTATTTTGGTTAATACACAGCACTATTATTTTCGTAAACAATTAAAATTAATTTACAGTCCACTGAATAATGTTTGAAAACAATAAATTGAGTTATTCAACAAAACTTAGCAAATAAAATGTATTGTAATTTAAAAACAAATCGCTGTAGCGTACGGCCAGCGCGCAACTAGATAATGTTTTGAACGCGGCGCGTACGCATTTACATATTAACGGTGAAAGATAAAAATACTATATTTAAGGCGAATACGATGGTCTGTTTGTTTATGTTATCGTTCATTACGCACTAATATACACTGCGTAGGATTTATTTGGTAAGTATTTGGAAAATCAATTTATGTTTGTAAAATTATTATAATAATTTGTTAACTAAATACTTATACAGTTAAAACAAACTTGGCTATACTTACTAGCGAAATGGGTGTTTAATAAGAACTTGCCTTTTTTTGAAATCAATTAAGTATACATAACATCAAGCCTATAATCACCGAAGTGTTAGGCAGAGGTGTACCCAATAGTCATATATTTTCGCCAGTTATGTTTAAACCCCATGTAATAGGGGGCGAGCCTATTCCCATCGACCGGGCACAAATAGCCAGACTCCGAGGCTGCTACTGAGAAATTCCTTTGCCCAACCTGGGAATTGAACCCAAAACCTCAGCAGTCACGCTTTGCGACCACTAGACTAAAGAAGTCTAAAGTATGAAATGGGTAGTTTGTTTTTTATCGCGCGTGACGTCATTTTGTGCAGCAGTAGGTACTGTGCTGTTAAAATCTCACTCTCTGTGCATAAATAAAGTGAACTTGGCAACATATGACTTGCATCTAATAAGAGTGCTTACAAGTATGTACCTAAAGGTATTTATCATAATCGACAAATAAAGAACACGTGCCAATTAATTTAAATTGTTTCTTTATACTTACTGCTAGGGAGCTTATCACAAGCATAGCTACAGGTATTCAATACTTTCAAATAGGTTACTGATATCAGTACATATTATCAAATTGTTGGGATGGACAGTCAGCGCGCCTTGATAAACAAGATAATCTTGATAAAATATTGTATATAGGTAAATACCTATTTGCGTTTGTGTTGTATAACTAACTAGCTATATACTGCCCGCGACTTCGTCCGCGTGTTTTTTTCACCCAGGTTAAGTTATGTCTTTGTTACTGCCTCCGCTGCTGTGAGTCATTGCGTGATGTTTTATAGCCTATATTATTTCCTCATATGCAAAAATATTTTTTCAGAGGCTGCTACTGAGAAATTCCTGATAGAAAAACCCAATAACACTTTGCCCGACCTGGGAATCGAACCCATGACCTCATGCACAGCAGTCGCGCTTGCGACCAAAAGATCAACGAGGCAGTAAAAAAATAAAAATAAAAATAAGTTAAAGTTTAAGAAATCGTTTAATTACTACTTAATAATGATTTGATCGCTAAGAATTATCTACATAAAAAAAATTACATGAGCATTAGGAAAACTAGATTACCGTACACCAGAGTTCACCAGACGTATTATAATATAACTTACCTAAAGGGGACCGGTTTATGTAGGTATCACCGAAATACTTGTACCTCGGCATATCGAAACTAGGTTGTACCCGCGATTTCATCCGCGTGAAAATCAAGTAGGAATACTATAATCCATAGCCTTTTATACAAACTTAGTGAAAACGTAGCTGCTCTTCCTATCAGCGATATAATTTTCAGGATCGGAGCAGTAGTTCCGGAGATTAGCGCGTTCAAACAGTCTATTCAGGCGTTTACGTAGATTGAATTAAACAAGTTGTGGATGTAGCAGAGCCTTAAGTTCCACCAAGTAGTGGGGATCGGTCGCGATGACCGAAGCTTGGAATTCTGTGTCGGTATATTTACTAATCCTCCTGCGCTCGACGAGATTTGAATACATTGTGACCGCTATTACGACTTTAATGTCAATGACTTAAGAGTGTAAATAAGATGTTTTGGTAATAAAAAAGCGAAACATTTTGAAGGTCATTGATAAATAAGTTTCCTGTCTGATGCGGCAGATGATTCACGTGGTGTATTGTGTCTGCCTCGCGTAGTGTTCAAGTTGTTGACACCCTCAGTTGATGTGTGTCACGAAGACTTTATAATGTAGGTGTATGTCTAAGCTTCTCTGAACCCCAGCCCCCTGTCTGTTATTGTTTATTTCTGGACATCGACCAAAACATAAGATAGAGTATCTAACATAAGAAGTAGCCATTGCAATGTTGGCCAGATTGTATATTTTGGTGGATTTTTTTCCTAGGTTGAAAATCCTCCTAATGGATGTACACCGCCCTGTGGAGGGCGAGGGTGTGTCAGACTCTTACTGACTGAGAACTACCTCGGTGTTCCCTTCTCACACTTACGCCGGGGAACCCGGGAAAGTACGCACTACATTTTTATTTGCTATTCGCAACCCATTCTGTTTCCGACTGAGATGTTCGTGAAGCTGGAAGGGTTAACACATGCGCTTTACCATATGCCATACTCCAAATGTTTTATAGGTGGTACTTTACTACTTACTACACCATCTGGTCGCCACTCTTGAGTGAGACGACTCCATATTGTGACAATTTGTTAGATATATACTTATATACTTATAAATATTTCTACTTATACGTACTATCGACTACCGTCTACTCGCCCACGTGTTGCGCATAAAAATTGAAGAACATACATTAGCATAGCATTGTAATACATGGGCAAGTTTTACTAAATAAATACAATTAACCTTCGTTATTGCGCAGTAGTATGAGATAGGTAGGTGTTCGGGATAAGTATCGACAACCTCCTTAGGTTACTTATTCATCATGTGACAACTAACTTTTTTAGGTCCTCGTTGTGTCTAAAATCCTCATGGATGTCCCACATCTTGGGGGATGTAGGGCGTCTGTCAGACTTCTGGATGTAATAATATAATAATTCATTTATTTCAGATTAAAATCCATAATGTCCACAGTAAAAAATAATAATAATAAAACAATCAAATAAAAATTAATTAAAAATTAAATACAAACAAATTAATAGTAATAGACTGCTGAATTTTTCGTCAAAAATGTTTAAAAAAGACATTTCAGGAAGTTTTGTCTTTGATTTCTTGATTTCATTTTACGCACGTTTTTATTAAAATGTTGGCTTTTTTTTTGTGTAATCGCCAATCTCAAAACCATCTTGTCTGGTATCACTCATATAATATAATTATCATGCTTCGTTCGGAACCAAAGTAAAATAAAAGAAGAAAATTAGTTTACTGAGAACACAAACAAAACGCACAAAAAAAGAAAATAATGAAATTATCAAAACAAAACAAGTGACTTTATTTATTGGTAAAATTATAAAAAATAATTACACATTTGAGAGTAAATCATAACAGTCATAGTTTATTTTTATTGCAGCTGATAAAAAATACCTGCATATTCTGATCGAACATACGATCTACAACTCGATAAGTCGGGTAATATTATTGGATCATCCAAGCTTCCATGATGTGCTGGTGACAAACAACAAATAAATTGGGATATCATAAAGCAAAGGGAGGAGGGAGGATGGTGTGCAAGGTGCAGAACTTTTACTTGTTTGTCAAAGAAGATGGACGAAATGTGCCCCAGTTTTGCACCCAAATAAAAGTATTACAATAGTGTCGAAATCATTTTTTTTTTATATCTGTACAAGCCCATATAATTCTGGAGTACAGGTCCACATAATTCCCATGACGCCCATCTCTTTTCAAGAGATTGTCATAAAATTATAAATTACAAAAAAAAAGACTCCTGATCAATATGAATTAATATATGATACATGAAAAAAAAAAAAAAAATATATATATATATATTTTTTCATGTTTGACAGTAGGTATTTCAGAATACAAAATACAGAATTGTCCCATTGCTTATTGCGGTAGGAAGTGACGCGCTACTATATCACTGTGTGCGTACGGGTTCATCGCCCCGCCTGTCTAAACCCAGCGGCAAGATGGCTAATTCAAATTTCGAAAATCACCTACGAGAAAAAAAACCAATTTATTTTATAATTGGTTCGTATTGATAATCGCTATTTACCCCCTTGAATTCGATGTGGTTGCTATATTGCTATTTTTAGGTGTCTAACAAGAACAGGAAACTAGTTTTACCTTAAAATACTTTAAGATAGACGCTAGCCTCTACATGTGGCTTCTCCGGCTGTGGGGCGTCGGGTAGGTCAGCGTACATAACGCTGTAGATCTTTTTGTATCCGAGTCGCTCGGCCACGGCGGCCGAGAAAGCAGAAGTTGCGCTCATATGTATTCCACAAGCGCCGCATTTTTTTGCCAGGCGTCTAAAAACATTAAAACTGTCTTTATATCAGGTAGCCTTCCTAGTAGAATGCAAACGTCAGGTTAGGTTTTTAACATGCATTATTCTCTGCGAAAACTTGAGATATTTGGCGAAAAGGAGACGATCACAGATTTCATAAGATCAAGATTTCTAACTCTCTAACTCTGGTTCAGCTTATCTAAGCGATGGAAAGACTTGACGTGGTTTTCCTAAATGCTGCCCAAACCGACTGCCTCCTTCTCTCGGGTCGGGTCGGGTCTACACAACTAGGAATGACGTTTAAAAGTAACTTAATGGTTCAATTAAAATAAACGGTTTGACTTTGACTCGTTCCGAGATGGATACAAAATAACATGTGAATTAAATATGAACTTCATTACCAATTTCATAACAAAGTTTATATTATGCCGAAATTACTTGAATAACTTGCATACTCTGTCTCTTCGGTCAGCATCTTCATCATATTTCGTCTTCTCCACTCGGGGTCAGTGGACGCGATCTTGAGCTCCACCAAGCTAGTGCAGTCACTTGGCACCTTTTCCCAAATCCGAGCCTGGGATTCTAAGTGCGCCAGTACTCGAAGAATGGACTTGAACTTGGCATTTGGGCACGCTTCTATGTCGCCTGTAACAACTTCCTATGGAGAAGAAGTAGGTACCTAACTATAATTAATTCTATTCTCCAACTGCTTTATTGGTCGGAATCAGTAGATAAATCAGGAAAGCGTCGAGAAAATAAGAGTCCTACCATTCAACTGTATTGAAACCTGTTGCGCGGTTACAGCTTCGATATAGTTACTTATTTTCTTATTTGGGTTACTACATAAGTGATTTGGTGCTCACATTTTTGCGTGTACGTCCACTGATGACAACTCCTACCAATTTTTGATCATCACTTACAGCCGCCACCGATAACTCGTCGTCCATTGCTTTAGCTACGTACTCTTCCAGCTCAATACACCGACTACTTGGGTTATCCAGCAATTTCACCGCAAGGTTCAAAGGTTCGTCACGGAAGAACAATCTAGGGAAACCATTCAAAGCCATAAACGCAAATCTTAGTCACCTCTCAGATGCACAAATACTCCAATTAGTGTGTACCCATATCCGTCGGTGCAGTGTAGGTAGGTGGGCTTCTTACAAGGGGAACTCATGACCTGGTGCAAGTTGCGGAAATCCGTTGAATGCGAGAAACACAGGACCGGTCGATGTCTAGCTCGGGACGTCATTGGGCGAATGATCGAAGATGACAATAGTGGCTGTTTATGGAAGTAGTGTGGGCTGGATAAGGCCTAATATGAACGGTTTAGGATGAAGTCTGCAAGAATAATGTAAACACAGGTTTGACTGCTGCCGGTTTTACCTATTAAGAAAATTAATCGTGTTTTCTTTATCATTCGATGTGAGTGTTCTGATGTGGAACGCAGGTGCTACCTTCTTCTTGGCGCTACGCTTAACCACTTGCTCTGGACCCTAAACGGCGAGTACAAATGAGAAAAATGCTATAATATTGTAGTAGTACCAGAACTTTCAGTACCTGATCCAGGGGCTGAGCTAAGGGTCTAAAGCAACCGCCCCCCCAAAAAGAGTTCTGTGATAATTCCAATTAAACTTTTTTGCAAGCATTACCCACATTAATGCTGTGTGCTTCTTAAGTGTTTACTTTGCTAACAATCTTTTCCTTGCAGTCGGGCAAAAACCTCAGAGGAGTCAAGCCTCTCCCTAACGAAAATCCTGGATCCGCCAGTGAAGATAAAAAAAAGCTTATTTACAAAGTGCGAGAAATAATATATCATGCAAATTGCGGTTAATTTCCTTTGATGATCGATCACTTAAGATGCCATAACCGCGCAGCCCCGCAATGTACTACAACTCGCACGATATTTCTCGTATCGTCTAGTGATCTAGTTAAATAAAACTTAACTTACAATTTGCCATCGCTTTTTGATGTTCCTGTTTATGTAAGACACACACAACGAGCTTGTCTTTTTTATCATTTCTATACAAATTAGGCATCTAGGTACCTACTCGTGATAGCATCTGTATTATTGTAATTGAAAATAATTGTAATTGATAAACCATCTAGAATTCTAGTTATTGTATAAAGTGCTATTTAAATATAAATTAAATAAATAAAGTCAAAACACAAATTTACAACTGATGTCAATTATTAAACAGATAATAAAAAGATCACAGAGTACTTTTGAAAAAGATCACAGAGTTGTGAATTGTCATAAATGAAAAAATGTATCAATGAGTTGTGTTCAAAAAGGTTTAAAGATTTGAAAGGTACTACAAGCTCAAGGCGGATTGACGATTTTAGACTTATATTAATTATAAGTAAGTCCATGTTTCCTCACGATGTTTTCCTTCACCGATGTCAGCGATGTCCAAGATAAATTTAGAAACTACATTTGAATTCGAAAAAATCACATTGGTACTTGTTTTTACCCGGTTGTGTAACCTCAGCTTGGTGCACGAGAGGCAGGCGCCTTAACCACTCGGGGATCACGATATTTTTTTCTAAGTAGAGGGTATTTGAAGGGGACAAAATCAAAATAATTACTACAATACATTTATTGAGATAAAATTACAATATTTACAGACTGAATCACAATTTTGTTGATTTCACCATCCATTTTATTTCGACTAAATTTAACTTACAAAACATTATAAATATGACCCAGTACAGGTTAAGCAGGGTTACAGGGGTAGAATTATTTAAAAATACTTCCCATAAAACCGTGTGCCATATTAAAAACCTTTGCTTCAAAACCACCAATTAGAAACCGTGACAAATAATTTGTTTTAGAAAAATATGAACTACCATCAATATAATAAGACGTAATTTCCAACAAAAAGGCAACAATATTGAACCTACAATAAATTCTACTCATCTACATAATTAGATGCCTATTTCCCATTATATGAGCTGACAAAACTCTGGTCTTCTCAAGTTATCAAGTAGTTCCTACTTGCAACTGGCCACCCGGGCCAGCCACCAGAACTTTATAAGGACTCACAATAAAAAAATTGCCACAAATACATTAAAATAATACTAAATTTATTAAGGAACTACAAAGACATAATCTAAGCTGGTACACGATACAAAGTCAAGCCTAAACATTGTGACATAACAATGTTCTGATAAAACGTTGCATTGCTATTATATTTTACTAGGCACCGCTAAACTAAACCTATTTTTTTTAAAGTTATGGAATGAAGAACACTGCGATGCCTGTTCAAATTTTAATAAGCAAACATTTTTTTGAAGAGAAATTATTTCAAAATTAAAATCCCTTTTAAAGTTTCGTCCCGATTCAGCCCTGCCTCTTTATTCTTACCGTTTTACCGAGATATATTGCGGCGTCTTTTTTTTTTTATTACTCGTCACCGAATATCCTTTAAAAAATAGTAAATATACAAGTAAACATAGCCAGAGAATAGCAAACTGGGCCCATGAGCTTCTTCTTCTTCACAGACTAATACGGGACTTGCCACATGAGCCGCTCAGTGTAAGTCCAGTTTAATTGCGTTTCCATTATAGCCTTATAGTTGCCAGGTACAGTTATTTATCCATAATAATATCATAATATAGTTTTATAACTCCTTATTTACATACAGGTACTTTGTCAAGGTAAATTGCTGCTGTCCTATACTCCATTTAGAAAAATAACGGCAACATAACAGCTGCTGTATTGCTAATATGACGACGCTTTGGTGATTCTTTTTATGTAACCGGACTTTAATATACGAGGACATTGATATAGCTATAACGTTGTAACGTTATTTTTTTAAATGCTATTTTAATGGAGCATAGGTTTGAGTAAATTCTAGAAGTAACGTGCGCATTTAAGAGCTAATAGTTCTAGTAGTGTTCTAATGTGGATTAATTTTTCGATCATCGTGGCGAAGAACATAATTTTGTTTGTGCGTGTTGTGCAGATTCTGAAAAAGACAATAAAATACTTATTTTTCATAGTTGCGAAAAAAACACAAAACCTATACAAATACTGTTTACAAATGATTTCAGTTTTTTTTGTTCTTAAAGCGGTAATCTCCGAAAATAATCGTATAATTATTAAAAAAAAAACAAACACAATGGGAAAGTGTAGTTTTATTTATTGACGAGTGCAACAGGCTGTTTTATACTATACTTGACTTCCACGCGGACGAAGTCGCGAGCAGAAGTTACATAGCTATAATGTCGTGGAGGTGATCAAAGAGCTAAAAAGTCTTATTATGAGCAGCTGAATTTTAGCATCATTTTGTACAGTCTACAGCACAACATACAATACCTTTTTGTTGTAAAATCGCTCCTATAACGACCGCATAAGATGCCGCAGTGTTTACCTTAGAGAGCTGTCGTCCGTGCCATAATTCTGAAATTAGTAAATAGCTGTAACTTCGAATTCGTCTTACCTTAAAACTTCTTGAGATAAACGCAAGCCTCAAAGTGTGGTGGTTTCGGCTGTGGGCCATCAGGGATGTCGGCGTATTTGATGGAGTAGACCCTCTTATAGCCGAGTCGCTCGGCCGCGCGGGCAGAGAAAGCTGAGGTCGCGTCCATGCGAATGGCGCCAGCGCCATGTTTTTTCGCGATGCGCCTGAAACATTGAAAATTACCTTTAAAATATATGTATGTGAATCCCTTGTTGATCTACTGATCGCAAAGCGTGATTGCTGAGTATGAGATGTTGGGTTCGATTAACAGGTCGGGCAAAGTGTTATTGGGTTTTTTCATCGGGAATATTTCAGCAGCAGCCTCAGAGTCTGGATCTGTGCCCGGTTGATGGCAATAGCTCGCCCCTTATTACATGGAACTTAAACGTAACCGGCAAAATGTGGGTGTATTAATGAGAACACGTCTTCCAAACACTTCTAGGATTATAGGCGTGATGTTGTGTTTATTTTAACAATCTTATAGAAGGTTACGACGGTCGGTGCTAGGCTGTGACACATTAAATAGCCGCGTGTCTTCCTAGACGCGAATACGACAAAATATTTTTTAATAACTTGACAGTCAAGGAAGCAATCTTACATGTATGTAATTACATCTAAATACTTGCCATTTGACCTCTAAAACGAACAAACGAACATCCCTTTTATATATTTACAAATTATTAGTAGTATTTCTGTAAAACATTGCAATATTTGATTTGCTTGTAAGAGGTAATCTCTGGAAGTAGGTACTTTCACTATTTTCATTTTTTTTTCTTGTGTATGTCCTCGTTTACCTACTGTCTCCGCTTTAGGAGGATTGTGTCTTACTGCTACCGACTAAAACTGAACCGAACCGCACGGGGGTCGATCTGAGCATTCTTCCGCACCCCAGCACAAGACAGGTCCTGTCACCCGCATTGACTCCTGAAAGGCGCGCGAGGAACACCACACCCGCAACGCTTTTGCCATACCGACATAGGGTTTATGATATACTTGACTTCCACGAAGACAAAGTTGTGGACAGATAAGCTATCAAGCTATTTACTAACACAAAATAACATCACGCCTGTAATCCTCAAAGGGTTAGGCAGAGGTGTACTCATTAGCACACTCACATTTCGCCAGATATGTCCAAGACCCATGTAATAAGTCACACTAATTATTAACAAAGTGTAATGATTGAGTAAGACTAATTATATCGCAATCGTACTACGCCATAGTGCCCTATTTATTTCAATTAGTTTGTTAACAAACATCCAAGATTGCAAATTCCTATTTAATAAGACAGTCTTGTCACGTAAGCAGTATAGATTTTTATTACTTATACACTTTTCCTTTCTGGTGGTGGTCTATTACCTACTTTGTCATAGAATCAGAATAGTCTTTTTGCGACTTAAATATGCCTGTCTGTGCATCAGAATTATATGTTAGTACCGAATAATATTCTTCTAATCAGATTTGTGCCACGACTACCAATCTCAGTGGAGACTAGCCAAGTACATAGAAAGTAAGGATTGTACACAAAAACTTGCGCAAATACGGATGCACTCGATCTTCTCTCACTCTCATAGTCCTACGCATATGTGTGCATTTGTGTCGTGATTGCCCAGTGGGTTCAAATCCGGGCAAGTACTAATGTGAATTTTTCAATTCATATGTACTTTCTAAAGTTTATCTTGGGCATCACTGGCATCGGTGAAGGAAAACATCGTGAGGAAACCTGGACTTACTGTTCCACTCAAACCATGTCAGAGGCCCTTGAGGCGGTTTAGAAACTCTGACACTAGGGTGTGTAGGGTCGTAAGGCCTAACTACCCACACGATAAGAAGAAGAAGACGCATATGTGACGGCTATCCGACACGACCCGAATCCGTGGACACGACCAACGGCTTAACGTGTTTTCCAAGACATAGGGCTATTACACAACAACCATCCCGCCAAGACTCCATTGAGAAATTCCTTATAGAAAAACCTAAAAACACTTTGCTCGACCAGGGAATCGAAACCAGGACTACACGCTTATCAGTCACGCTAGTGAGCAAGATGTCATGTTAGTAATAACATATTAACTATAGTCTCGTGACATACAACGTCCTTGCGATGTTGTAACAATTGCACAATAAACGCGTGGACATTTATACGGAACTAACGTTACGTTGAATTAACATTATAGCTGGAGTAAAATAATAATTATACCAGCCTATTGTTGTTCTACTACAGGGCAAAGGCCTCTTCTTATACAGAGTGTTAGTGTAAACACCGTTATCCTTGAAACCAGTGGTTTGGTTTCACAAATAGAACGTAAATTCTATGAAAAAAAATATGTTTTTTTTTTAAGTAAAATCTCCATTTTTCCTCAAAAGTATTTCACCCCATATTATAATGATGTAATTAGTTAAAAAATTAAGATAAACATTTTTTATAATAAATCAAGCACCTATGGTTTCAGTGACAACGGTGTTTACACTAACAGTCTGTATAGAGAAGGCCCTAGCATAACCACCACGCTTGCTCAAGGCGGATTGGCGACTTCAGACTTATATTAATTATGAATCATGGTTTCCCTTATGATGTTTTCCTTCATCTATGTTGACCGATTTGGCTGATTTATTTATTTGTTGTGTTCTTAAGTTTATAAAAAAATTAAGGAAAATCCACCGGAAAGTTCGGTGCAATGCAGCCGCGCGACGTCGCTCGGGGGCGGTTCGCTAGTATTAAAATAAATATTTCTGTTATATACATTTCGATAGTGTTGTAATTTCTTTTTGTAGAGAACAACTGTTTTCTTTAACATAATATCACGCCTGTAATCCCCGAAGGGTTAGGCAGAGGTGTACCCATTAGTACACCCACATTTCGCCAGTTATGTTTTTTAGTCCCATGTCCCTGTTTTCTTTTTCATGTCTGAATACCGGTGTCCGGGGCAGACCGGGGAAAAAACACCTTAGAAAGTGTCGAAATTAGGGGATGCCAGCAAAACGTCTAGCAAAAAAATTTATACCGAGGGCTCCGAGATCATTTATTTATTTATTAAAACATTATGCACATGTAGAAAAATACACTATACAAAGGCGGACTTAATGCCTTGGGCATTTTCATTTATCAGTAATGGACATAGTTTATACGACGTTAAAACAGTTAAAGTAGCGAAACTCCTATTTAGATACGTTCATGCAAATATTTATTGAAACACCCACGTACTGCTAAAGATTTGCAACGATATATAAATTTTAATAGGTATTACTATTATTCATGGACACGCTTGGCGACATTTTGTAAAAATAGATTACCTTTTAATACTTAAATGAGTAATGCCGGAAGAAATTATGTAGTTATTATATTATGCATTTCTAAAACGGTCAATTAAAATAATTAGAGTTTAATGAAGTGATAGTTGACTATGTAAATATTGATTGTCAATTATGAATTAAGTGGACATTGATATGTCATGTAGGTTTTGCCTAGTTGGTTGATTCTCAGGTCAGGGCAAATGTTATTGGATTTTTCCATCAGGAATTTCTTAGTAGCAGTCTCGGAGTCTGGATTTGTGCACGGACCTAAACATAACTGGCAAAATGTGGGGTACTACAGGGTAAACCTCTGCCTAGCCCTTTGGGGATTACAGGCGTGATGTTATGTTATGCTGTTTTAGGTTTTTGTGTGTCTCTCACAAAACTATATATTTAGAATTAGAAAACGCCCGATTCCTAAAACGGCCGTGGAAAAGTCACCAAGGCTTGCGAAATAATATTTTTCATTAAATAGTTTGATAATAAACAATTCATTATTGGTGAAACTGCATTGATAAACAAAGGTACAGTTATTTTTAATTAAAATTTAAATAATGATTAGATTTGGGATGCCAATAAAAATAACGGTTTTGTGGTTTAGTTGTGAAAGCGTAACACACAGCAAGACAGAGTTATTTTCGCATTTAAATATTAAGTAGACGATAGACGGTAGGTTCCTACTAACAAAAATTACGCAATTACTGTGTCGTCCTTTTATGTAATGTCTTCATACGCGTACAATAACAATATCATTACGACATAGCTGATGTGTGTATGACAGATAGATTCTTTGTATTCGTAATTATGACGTTATTATCTTGGTCTTTGTGGCGCATTTTTTTGCCATAACAAGCTGCATTTTGCCTGAGGAATATTTTGTAGTACATACGTAGGTAGACGTAGTATAGGTATCTACATAATTATGATAGGACATGCTAGTCTGAGACAAAGACTTTTGGTTTTGCTATGGTACTGATAGTCTAGTTACTTTAAACAGAACATTTCAGACATCAGCCGTACTTCGGGGCGTCTCGTATAAGAACATGGTAGGTACCTGTTTTGGCGAACGTCTTTAGAAAGCACACATTTCGTCAGTTATAAATGCTATAAAAACACAATTAACGCAGCCGAAAGTTACATTTTTGGGAAGGACATAGGAATAATTATGATAGTTATTTTTTTTTCTGGACCATTCGTGGTTCTGTTTAGTTAGGGAGATATTGAAAGTCAAATCTTTGACTATTTTTTAAGTTATAAAATTCTACCATAAACGGTTCTCACTAAACTTAAAATTTTCACGCGATATGTTGCGGGACGTCTTAACAGGATACCGTGGCCCAGGAACGTAAAGGGCAACAGAAGGAACAGGGTGGTTTTTTAGTCAGTAAAAGTCTGACAGTCCCTTCCACCCCACCAAGGGCGGATGGAGTCATTAGAAGATTTTTACCACCTTAAAAAAAAAAACCCCTGTAGTATTAGATGCACTCGTAACCACAAATGTTTGCGTACGTTCCATTGCAAATCATAAACAGTGATTATTTACACCAAAAATAAAAGTAGTTTCTCAACAATAATTTTTGGTTGCTTAGATTGTTTGCTGTGTCTTTACCCCCGTATTTGTAAGGCTCATGTAATGGTTAGGCGGCGACTCTTATGCCATCAACTGGCAAAACCAGGCTCCAGTCAGATATACAACGTGTAACGGAAAGGGTATACAAAGAGTAAGGCTTTTTTGGATGATAACTAACGATATGGCAAGGGTTTCAGCTCAATATAAAATACTCTAAGAATTGATATCAAACTTTAATATGTTAAATTCAAATCATAACAAACGTGTCAAACTGCACTACGTGAGTCAAAAACTGTCCACGTTACTTGCCTAATATCACGATAAATCTCTTTTGTAATTCTGCGCGCCTACCTACTGCAGGCGGTGTTCTTTGTTGATCATAATTTCCGAACATGTAGAGATAGGATTAAAAAACCCTTGCCATATCGTTTGTTATCATCCAAAGAAGCCTTATTGCTCTTGGTATGTATATACCCTTTCCGTTACACGTTGTATAAACTGAGAAAGTACCTATATTGAAAAAAACCCAATAACACTACGTCCAACCTAGGCATTGCATACAAAGTATCTTGTAGTAAGCAGTCGCGCGACTGCTAGATTAACAAGCCAGTTTGTTATATTTCTTGTCTCGTCGATTGTGATTGACCAATTATAATAATTACTTTGAACAGCTACTGTGGATGTCCTCGAGGCTTTTATTTCTGGGATCAAATTGTTCAGAATGCAATTTATTATAAATCATCGCTCGCACAAGTATAAAAAGTTGGTGATTTATAAAACAAGGATTCCGCGCAGATTTGGTTTTCGTCTATCCATATCGCTTAACTTATTTTTCACCGGATTTTGTTCGCGTTCTGTTTCCGTGCAGAACGATAGTTCGTTTTCTAAGATAAAAGTAGCCTAAATTACTCTTAATAACATCAGCTATTTATCAGTGAAGTTTCAGAGATTAGCCGGAAAAAAAAGACAGAAACAAATTAGAAAAAATATACATATTTATTTTAAAATGCCGTCATTTTTATATTACAAACAGACACTTCAACCCTATTTATTTGTATATAGATAACCTAAATATTTCACGAAGTTTTTCAGTTGGTAGACCGATCCTTTGTCTGCATTATAAGGGCAGGAGTCGAAACCAGTCCTACTAGTAATTTTATATAGGTCTCTTAGTTACAGTGTTCTTCAGAAAAAAATATTAAGTAGTATATGTTACATTAATTTGATATGTAAGTGGTATAAATCTTAATTAAGTGGGAGTTCCGGTTCGTAGTCAATCAATCATAGTATTTTTTTGCTTATGTCAAAAACGGCTGTTTAATTACTTATTAATAGTATAAGAACTGGTGTAGGTAACTGATCTATTGATCCGTTTTTATTGTGTCACTATGATATAAGTTTCATTTTCAATTGTAACTAAGAAAAAACGTATAACTAAGAAGAAGGGAGTACAATTGTATAAAAAGTTTAGTTTGCTGAACTCTTTATTTTATCAATTACAAATGCGGTACATAACATACATAACATCACGCCTGTAATCCCCGAAGGGTTAGGCAGAGGTGTACCCATTAGTACACCCACATTTCGCCAGTTATGTTTTTAGTCCCATGTAATAGGGGGCGAGCCTATTGCCAAACAACAAATGCGGTAGTTTTTGCAATACTTCTACATGTGATGATGCCTGTAATTCCCGAAGGGTTAAGCAGAGATGTACCCATTAGTACCCACACCCACATTTCGCCAGTTATGTTTAAGTCCCATGTATTAGGGGGCGAGCCTATTGAAAGCTACAATCGTCTCAAAAGTTCCAACATTCGTTAAGGTATCCGCCTTTTTCCTTGCGAGAATTCGAGACTAATCTAAAACTAATTATATTTAATATTTTTGGTAATTGCATTATGCTGTTAGATGATGGCTCGTCATAGAAGGTTCTGATAAGAAAATGCTTTTGGTTTTTGTAGTATCATGTTGGTAATACGATACCCTTGATACTCTTTGGTAAGACTGGTTGTCCGACTTTCGTGCTTCTAACTACCCGTAACGACTATCAAAGATATACGAATTAATGACTATGAAATCGAAGGCAGGGAGGTGTCACACCAGGAACTTGGTAACAGAGAAATTGTCTAAAAACCCAATGACGCTTTACCCGACCTGGGAACTGGGCCCAGAACCTCACGCAGTTGCAGTGGTGTTTGCGACCACATGGACCACGGGGCAGTCGAGGTGTCTTTGGTCTCCGTAGTCTGAGGTAAAAATAAAACATTATACTCACTCAGATTCTTCAGCCAGAACCTTCATAACCCGTCGTCCTCGCCAGTCGGGGTGGGTGGAGGCAATCCTGAGGTCCATTATGGTATTGACACTTTCTGGCACCTTCTCCCATATCTGGGCCTCATTGCTTAAGTGCGTCAGCAACCGGAGGATGCGCCTGAACTTGTGATGGGGGCAGCTTTCTACTTTGTCTGATTCTTCAACGTCCTGTGGGAAAAGGAAAGGAAAATGAATATGAGATTTTTCTCAATCGCTGTTGGAATCCCTAGTATTAATTTGAATACGCAGTGTTTATTTGTTTTTCCAAGTGTCCAAAAGTAGGAGTAGGACTTCAGAAGTTTGGTTTTCAACATTTTATATATTCTGAGCTGGTAATATCAAACCTGAAACTTAGCAGACAGTAAGGATACAATACCTATTGAGTATTTTGTTAAACATTATATTTTGAGCTTATTTTTGCCACAATCTCTCAATTTAATTAATGAAAATTTTACAGCAGTTCGATGTACATCAAAACTTATGCTAATCAAGGCGATGCGGAAGATATTTTTTTATGCTGTTTTAGTTTCTTTTTTTATTATAATTGTATTTTTCTTAATTAAGTTTGTAAATATTGTACATAATTAATATTCATGAAAAATATTATTTAAATTTATCAGTGTAATATCCAATAACAATATAATTAGGTACTTCAATTCAATTCAATTCAATATATTTACATGTAAGATAATAACTTCGAAATATGGGAGAAATCTTGACGAAGATTGGTTTGTTTGGCAGAACTAAAGCCATTTCTCTTCCTCATTAGTTTTTATTTAGCTTTTTTTAATTATTCAAAAAAATGAATATTGTTGACGTCAAAGCAGGGTGGAGCTGTGCTCTCTTTTCATTTCTTACAAATTCAACGCCATCTTTTTCATAATTCTTCATAATCTTTGCCAAGTTTACTGGCAGTAAAAGGACAGTTTACCTACGCATTTTCAATAATGGCGAAGTTAGTAAGGTTCAAATTGCAAATGCAATTGGTTCAAATGTCCTGATCGTTGGAGCGCATCGGTCCGTCAAGCAGAACCCTTTCCTTTTCGCCCTTGACTTCATTTTAATTTGTTTCGACAATAAGATGGAAATTGAGGATGTCTCTGTCTTGTAGCAGTTCTCGAAGATTTATTTCTATGGGAATAAGATTTGAAAGGAAATTGATCGTGTTTCTTGGAGTATTTCATTAACTGTTTACATAAGAACCAGCGGTATCTCGAATCTAAACCAATGCAAAATCAATGTGACAAATTGTCAATGATTAGTTATTGATAAATCAGTCAAAGAATCTTAGCAGCATAAGTGCTCTTGACAAATTGTCCAAATGTACCTAGGCTAAGTTGGTATTTAAATAGATAGAATGATTTCTTCCTAGATTCGAAAATGGATATCTTCCTAGATTGTAAAGAGATAACTACATTGCATGTTTACTTACCTCTAACGACCAATTCAGAAACTAAAACCGGGCTGATCTGCAGTAACATGCTTAGAAATTGGCAATAAATTAATTAACCATTATAATTTCTTCGAATAATGAGAGCTATTTTAACAAGGGCTGGTTCGTTTTAGTAGACAAAACTTTTACCCCGAAATCATTACGAGGTACAGTGCTTCGGCAGTTTTGTATTGTCTCAATGACATATACGCAGTTCAAGAACAATAGAATATCATACTAACTATGTCTTATTCGCCATGATGACCAGAAACCAAAATATACCGTACCTACCCTACCTAAGTAGTAAGTATATTCAATTATTTAAGGTACTCCGATACTAAGCAATTCCTTGAAAGCAAGCTTTCATCGAGTTTTCTGCCTCTCGTACCTAAATTAAAACTTGAGGTAAAAGTTTTGCCTCTTTGTGAAGAGAATATGATAAGTTGATTATATTTGCTTGGGTTTTTGTTATTAACTTTTGAATTTTCCCTTATATTGCTATACAAACCTTGTCCCACAATAGGGTAAAAGCATCCCTTTTCCAAACTTTTGTTTGCGCGGGCATAATCTACTTAAAATCTAAAGACGTAGGCAGATTAATATAGGTATTTCATGTCCATGTTTAATTAAATCACTAGCTTCTGCCCGCTACTTTGTCCGTGTAGTTCGGATAAAAGACTAAGTATCTAATCTTGTTTGTCCATACAAACTTTGGAATCCCGATTTTTCCCCTTAGGGGAAGAATTTTGGGAAATCCTTTCTTAGGGCATGTAGCCTATGTGCTACTATTACGATGTGCTGGGTTGTGAAGTGAAACTCCGAATTACACTTGACAGTATAATTATTTTGCTTTCAAGGGGGGTACATATATAAAACACGGAGCGCAAGAGACGTGCGGCGGACGCTAACGCTAGGTCGGCACCAACCGGGCGGCCGCGTTGAAGACACGGCCCCCGCTCACCCCCCCACCTCCCTTACCTCTTACAATTCTTTTAAAACTACTAATTACGTCGCCGCGTCGCGAACAGCGCATATACCTAATTTCAGCGCAATTAGTTCGGTGGTTTGAGCTGTGCTGATGGATTAGTCAGTCAGTAACGGTTGCCTTTTATAGGATAATCAAGGACTTATAATCTTTTTTTTTTAATTTAAATCAACAATTCTTATCACAAAGACCATTAATGAGACAAAGTGATTGCTAATAGGTATATAGTTAATTGAAATCATACCGGTTCCGCGACAGGCAATCGACACCTGCGCGGAAGTTCAAAGCCATTATTATCCTGCACACGTTCTTATTGTGCCATATGGATAGGACAGAGGTGCTACTTCACAAGGAAAACTGGGCAACTGTCTATCAAAAAAATATTAATTGGTTCATGGGCGTTGATGTCTTTCGTTCGAAAAATCAATAGACATCATAATTTGGTGAAATTGGACATCATAGACGGACGCCTGATCGGACTATGTCCCATATGCTGAAGTATCCCAATTGTCCGTTCACCTGCACACTTGATGACCTGTGCAACGCCTCGGCAGTTCCAGACATTTGCGAATTTAAACAAACACACAAACAAAGAAAAATCTCGACTGCTTTATATAAATAATAAAAAAAGAACTTGGCTTAAAACTATACTTAATGCTTTGTGTTAGAAATGTAGTTGAAATAAAAGATTTCGCTTTTTTTAAAATAGGTTTGACTAATGAATTACATATGGATGTACTTACATTTCTATGTATAAGTCCATTGATGACGATTCCCACAAATTCTCCATTGTCATCAACAGCTGCCAACGATACTCCTTCGTCTAAGGAACTGGCTGCGTACTCCTCCAGCTCAATACACCGACTAGATGGGGTCTCCAACAAATTCACTGCTAGGTTCATAGGCTCGTCACGGAAGAAGAACCTGGAATATTAATAAAAGTTAGTTTTTGAAGAAAGAAATGAGACATGGTACCGCGCAACGCTGAGGTATGCGATGAAGTGCCGATTATCACACGGTGCACTGCATGATCGTGCGGTCTTCCGACCGCTCATATATGATATGATAATCGGCGCTTCACCGCATACCGCCGCGGTGCGCGATGCCGTGTGTGTAACCGCCTATATGTACTGTATCATTTTAATTTTTAACTGAGAACTTAATTAACTTAAACTTCAATTATTTGTAAAGATCCACTGCTGCATCCGATTTGTTGCCGCTATAACAACAAATACTAAAAAACAGAATAAAATAAATATTTAAGGGGGCTCCCATGCAAACTAACGTGTTTTTTTTGCTCATTTTTATAGATCATCTACGGAACCCTTCGTACGCGAGTCCGACTCGCACTGGCTGGATTTTTAGTTCCGATTCTATTACTATTTCATCTGCGATGTACGTTACGTATTGTTATATGTAATCACGAGTGTGTCACGTAATAAGGGAATTGTTTACATAATAACCCAATGAAGGTCCATAGTTTAATTTGAGGACATTTCAATGAGAAGTGGTATTTATTAAGTCTTTTAATAGCTATGGTATGTTCTGTATTTAGATTGGCCAAAGTTCATATGGAGGAGGCGCGGTCTATACCCATGTTATTATGACATCTTCGCGTTTCCCGGTTGCAAATTCATAGAGGCAGTTATGAGCAGTTAATATTTAATTAACAGGCGTAAAAACACACTTAACGAAGCCGAAAGTTTCGTGTTTTCCTCGTCATTACGATTATTTTTATTGTTCAGCATCATACATTTTGTTTACGGAAATCTTGAACGTCCAACTTTTTTTTTACATTATTTTATTGTTACGACATCAAGATTAGATTTATATTGCAAACCTTTAAATACCCTTACGATCTCTGTACTGCATGCAAAGGTAAGCACACAGTTTATCATCAGATCATGACAATATTTCTATGGGACCAATTCGATCCAACTCTTTCAAATAAAAAAAGAATCATAACTCCACCAATTACAATTGCGCGTAACAAACATACAAAAAAAACATAATCGAATTGAGAACCTCCTCCTTTTTGAAGTCGGTTGAAAATGAAGATCAATTTCCAGTAATATTTTTGCTCAATGTTACTCAATTTAATGGGTATTATGCATAGTTAACGGCGATGTGACTTGACTTTTTTAAACCTAGTACATATCTCGATCTTTTCGTCCTGAAAGGATCTTATGGAAGAGGGATCTCTTCCATAAGATCCCAGCAGTTGACTACAATCTAAGTTGGTTTAATTGAGTTCTGGCCAAATGGGGCTTTCTTCACTCATCCCAAACGGAGTGCCAGTGTGGAGCACCATCACAAGATAGGCGTCACCTCCTCAGTTGCCGTCGTGCTCAACTACCGGCACCATCCAAGACCTTAATGAGGCCTATGACAGAGCTGTACAGGTTGCTCAATATTGATCGGACAAAAATGGCGACGATCGGCACGAATAGAAGAAGATTAAGTTTTACCTCCTAAGAAAGTCGAGAGTGCGTTCCTTGTCTTTGGACGTGATGGTTTTGACGTGGTACGCAGGTTCTATCTTCGTTTTGATGTCGAGAGCCGCCACCTGCTCCGGTAGCTTGTCGGCGAGCTGCAAAGAGAAAAGGCTTATTGATTGTCACCAGGAAGGAGTGTCTTGTCATTGTGTATTATTTTGTGTACCTAGTGGAAATGGTGGAATATTAGGCCTGACTTTTAATTCATCACTGAATATGGAAATAATCAGCTGTTCCCTAAAAAAGGAACACTACGACACGATAATCAAAATGTGTAGAAAAGCAGATTTTTTTTTTTGACCTGGCCTGTTGGTCTAGTGGTTAGCGGCCCTGACTGCTAAGCCGGAGGTCGTGGGTTCGATTCCCACCCAGGACAAACTTTGTGTGATGAGCATGATTGTTAGTTCTGTGTCTGGGTGTGATTTATCTATAATATGTATGTATTTATATAGATATAAGTATGTAAATCAGTTGTCTGGTTACCATAACACAAGCTCTGCTTAGCTTGGGATCAGATAGCCGTGTGTGAGTTGTCCCAAGATATTTATTTATTTATTTTAAGTTTGTCCCATATTGTAAAATGGCAAGTAAATTAAAAAGCAGTCTGTATAATATGTAAAATTACATTAAGTAGGATTATTAGCCTAAGTTAGTATGTATTTAGGTTTATTTAGATTTTTACTTGTGTGTTGATTTGTCACGAATTACTAAACTTCTTGTCCGACTGTATCCTAAATTCCAAAGATTTATATATCAATATCGTATTATATTATACTATACTGTCTCGTAATTTTTTTATGTAATTAATTTTTTTTTTCTATCCCCTACTTGCGCCTGTATTGGTCACATATCAGAGACCGTTAGTGAATTTAATACTCCTTAATAACAATAGCTTTATGTATAACATTTTCTTACAAGCTGGGGACACACCAAGGAATGCCAAGGTGTGGAGTGTAGATTTAAATGGATAAATCGTTTAAATGCCATTTTGTTGCGACAGCCTTGCCACGACGACAACTTGCACGTTGTCTTACGGTTGACATAATTACGATCTACAAAACCATTGTTTTGTTTACTTGTTTGTTCAGGAATGCCTTTTGCTTTTGTTTGGTTTAGTTTCACCCTAAGTAATGGACTATAGGAGCTATTGTATTGTAACTGTTATCAGACTTTAAAGATGCAACGTGCAACTGAGAAACATTGTACAATAAAGATAAGCAATTACAAGCTTTTTTATTCAAAAGCCATGTCTAACTTCCAGCTAAACATCTTTTAGTTACAGAGTATGATAATAATTATTCTCCTGACCCAAATTCGTTCACTTCAGCTAATCTTAAAGGAGACTAAGTATACCTATTAGTGCACTATTGTTTGAGCGCAAACACGGTGAACTCAATCTTCCGTTACTGTCATAGTCCCATGGGACGGTGACAGAATATGGTAGTGAATAGCTGCAAAAAGTGTCAGTAAATACTATAAGTATTTATTTATTTCTTTCAACGGGACTGGCAGATATTCGAGAGAAGACAGAATCGAAACTCAAAACCATGATATAAAAAACCACCAAACTTAGACCAACTTTTAAGATATTGGTGCCAATTCCCTTGTTCACAAACTAGACTAAATTTAAAGAATTGACATCTCTTGCTAACATACAGAAAGGAAAGGACGGTGACATTAAAGAACTAAGTTAGCGATGTCAAATTAGTTTTGCCTTGAACTTCTCCGTATTTTTAATCCATACATTTTAAGATGTCAACTATAACTGTATTGATGTGTCAAATTGACTACATTTGACAGTTCTTATTTACATTAGTCTCTTTTTTATTTTATTGGACAGAAAAAGATGGACATAGTCTAATTTTAGTTTAGTTTGTGACCAAGGGAATCGGTACGATTATATGGTATACTTAATCTTGAAATCGACACATGATCCTATTTATAAAGTGTCACAACTTATCACTAGAAGCGCCATCTGAATAGTAATCTTCTGAACTGCATCATCAACACAGCGGCGCAGTTATATCATGTTTTGCAAGCAAAATTACAATTTAATTGAGTGGATTGTGTACCGCAGTGGTATATGTATAAATTATATGCGTTTAACACTTGCATATGTTTGTACTGAAATATGTGACTTTTTTAATAAACTGAGTGGTTTATTCAGATTGGTTATATGTAAAACTTTTAAATTGTTAGAGTGTGAGCTAAAAAAAACTACAAGATCAACTTTAGAGTTTATTTGTTGAATCATTATTATTTATCATTAATTATCATTATTAATTATTATGTCATCAGATTGGATTTAGCTTAATATTCATTTTTTTTTATAAAACTGTAATAGAAAAATACGGAGTGTTTTATTTAAAAATACGAAGAGTTTTTTATTTTATTTTTTATTATGCAACAGCAGTTACAAAGGCAGACCTAATGCCTCAGGCATTCTTTTCCAGTTAACCAAAGTTGTTTAAGAGATAACATGGCAGGTGCAATTTAAAACTCGGGTGCAAATTATTGTAAAACTGAAAAGATAATAAAAAATACTCATTTACGACTCAAAAGTTTAACTTACTTATTTAATTCTTGGATAAGAAAGGATGCTTTTTGCATAGAAAATTGTTTAGTAAACAGTAGGTACAAACATTGACTGCATTTACACGTGCTCCATTTGGCTACACGCCAATTATTGTGAAATAGATACTTAAGCGTTAAATGTATTCAACTAACATCGTGATACTTATTCACTAGATATTAGATTGGTTTATTTACTGTAAAAGGCACTTGCACAAACAACATAACAAAAAAATACGTAATGAGGCGTAAGGCAGAGATGTATCTACTCATTAGTACACCCATATTTCGCCAGTTATGTTTAAGGTCCATGTACCTAATAGGGGGCGTGCCATCAACTGGGCAGAAATCCAGACGTCGAGGCTGCTACTAAAGAATTCCTGGTATAAAACCCAATAACAATTTACCCAACCTAGAAATCGAAGCCAGCTTTAAACCCCCCCAGCTTTAAACCGTTTTGAACAACGAAAGTATGCATACTATCAAAACAACATACCTATTCTAACACTTTTCTGCATGTCCTATTGTACTGTAAAAACTCTTGCTGGTTTGTCCATACTAACCTTATTTAACAATAATATTACGTCAGTCAGTCCGTCACAAGGGCTGACAGGCGATTTACATAATAAATAATATGATAATTTTTATTAGCTCAAAGCACGAAGTAATTAATTTAAACTGTATTTCAATTAAGTGTAGATTCAACTCCCTGTACCGTGATTACAACTAAAGTGGCTACTAAAAGTACCATTGGATACGGCTGGCCCAAATCTAGGAGCGTCTCCTTTCTTTCTCTCTAAAAATAGATCAGTTTATAAGAAAGGTCAGGTGTGAAGTACTCGTAATCGGCGTGCTTTTAAGACGAGATGTATGAACTTGGACGAGGCGAAAGGAGGAGGTAAGGATCGTAGCAGGTGGCGTTCTGTGGTTTCTGCCTACCCCCATGGGTATGTTGGTTTTCACCAGCTAGAGTAGGTTCTTTGTACCTTATAGGGCGGCACATACCTACAGGCTGTCTGTTTATTTACCGTAAATCTTGCAATGGGATTTTCAGCCTTGCTACATGATAACAAAGACCAAATTGTATCGTATTATATTGTACCTATATTTTTATTTCCTCAATGATGTGCAGTGAACTAAAAGTCATCTGTGCCTATGTGTGTACTTAGTACAATCCTTTTTAGGCAGGCCCTTATCAACTTATGGCATTATTATTATAGCCCTTTGCATACCGTATCATATCCGGCTGTGTCGCCTTGGTTAAATGCAATAAAATTATGTTAAACCTTTATGCAGCTGACCTAAGCTTCGGTCACAATGACTGATGTTTTATTTACAATTTAATTAATTATTATGATAATACAATATGACTAAACTGTAAACAATTTGAAATGAGC
This sequence comes from Hoplodrina ambigua, assembly GCA_949774945.1. Taxonomy (NCBI): domain Eukaryota; kingdom Metazoa; phylum Arthropoda; class Insecta; order Lepidoptera; family Noctuidae; genus Hoplodrina; species Hoplodrina ambigua. The sequence continues at coordinate 5,123,707 of OX458976.1, forward strand.
GCTAAGTGTTTGAAAATTTTGCAGCAAAATGTCGCCTAAATTGTTACTCAGAATGATTTTGACAAGTGACATCTACTTAGCGTTCACTGGCGGCGAAGCCTTCAGTTCTCTTCGCCATTAAATTATGTAATTCATGAATAATACATAGCTTCTTCAACAAAATCTGACAACTGGTCTTACCAAGGGTTATCGTATTACCCAGTTACTGGGTTGTGGAGGTCAGATAGGCAGTCGCCCCATGTAAAATACTGGTATTCAGCTGCATCCGGTTAGACTGGAAGCCGACCCCAACATAATTGGGAAAAGGCTGGGCAGATGATGATGACTACTATCTCTACTACTACTACTACTATTTATTATTTATTTATCATAATTCTCAGTGTGAATAAACCTCTACACAATTAACGTGAACTATTAACATCTATGTACCTCTCTGTACATAGATAGGTACAACCAACAGTCGGCACCGGATTGATTTAAATGCAATTGATTGTGAATTAATGGGTAAATCCGACCACTGTCACGATAAGCGGCTATAAACGCATTGTTACATATTTATTTATTCATTAACGTTTGCAATAGTTTCTGTATATATTCGATCTTAGTGTAACTAATTATCAGTCACGGTTTTATACAGTCGCCAATAACAGGCCAACCAGCATGTCATACATACAAACCTACATACATATACAACGCACATTTATGTATACAAATATGCTGTAACTTTGAAATACATAAGCATTTAGGTAGTTAAAGTCTAATAAGTATCCATTTCCATAAATATATATGTCCATAATAAACCCATAGGTACCTAGTAAGGCGCGTAACGTAGTCGAAAGACAGTAATCGTAAGTTAGGTTCTTCTAATTAAATAAACTTTTTTTTTTACTCTGAACTTTACTTTGAAACCTACTTGTTACGAAGATAATGAAGGGCAAAGTTTCACTTTCAACTACAGTGACATTTTTTTACGAAAACCACTTAGTAGACTTAGTTTCTGTCACCTCTGACCTAGATTAGAGTTATGAGCAAATCCATACCAGATAAAAAAAACCCTAACTCAACAATAAATACCCCCACGACCATCTTTACACACCGAGACTCCTCCGTGCTTCAAAAAGCACGTCAAGCCGTTGGTCTCAGCTGTCATACGTGGCTCTTTGACCATTTTTATGGGTCGTCAGAAACTCGAAAGTCTGACAACCAGCCTTACCATGGGATATCGAATTACCCAGTTACTGGGTAATGGAGGACAGATAGGCAGTCGCTCTAAGTAAAATACTGGTATTCAGCTGCATTCAGATAAACTGGTAGCCGACCCCAACATAGAAAAAAGACTAGACAGATTAGATTGGGCTGTATCTAGTAGGTAGTAGGTACTTACAAATTGTCCGATGACGTGTTTACTGTAAATAAAATTCGTTTCTACAGTTCTTTTGTTATTCTAGACAAATAAAATCCATCTGTTACAGCCTTGCATTGTATTAGAGTAATTAAAGTATTATGAGCAATGCAAGCAATTAACATTTCGTGAACGGATGCTGAACGTCGCGCAGACGGATGTATCCGATCATGAATCTGTATAATATAGGGTAATAACACTAAGTGATTGATTGATTGATTGGTGTTGTGTTAATTTGGGGGTGAGGGTGTGTGTGTGCGAAGAAGAGGCCTTTGCTCTGTAGTGGGACAATAATAGGCTGGTATTATGTATTATTATTTTGAGTTCTTTGTTTTTCTTTTCTTATACGAGAGTTGACGACCATAAGCAGTTTCACACACTGAAAAATGCCCAGTATCTAAGCTAAAAGTCGGCTTGTATATACTTGTAGTAGCCTGCAGCCATTCAAACAAAAACAAAAATAGTTAGAAAATAACTGTATTTTTTTTCTCGACAAAAATAAATAATTTATTGATTAAATATTTATATTATTATTTTATTAAATATTATTGTTAGGACATTATTCAAAATATTTTTAACTTTACATCACGCCTGTAATCCCCGAAGGGTTAGGCAGAGGTGTACCCATTAGAACACCCACATTTCGCCAGTTATGTTTTTAGTCCCATGTAATAGGGGGCGAGCCTATTGCCATCAACCGGGCACAAATCCAGACTCCGAGGCTGCTACTGAGAAATTCCTGATGGAAAAACCCAATAACACTTTTCCCGACCTGGGAATCGAACCCAAGACCTCATGCACAGCAGTCGCGCTTGCGACCACTAGACCAACGAAGCAGCCAGGCAAAATATTTTTACAGGCAAAATATTTTTACTTATAAAAATAATGCATTACATCTGTCATATAATGTAATATAATGTACTTAACGGTGCAATATGAACCAAAAACCGTTCAATAAGGGCTACTTTACAAGCAATTATGTTGAAAATAATTTATTTATATCTATTATACAAATAACTTAAACATAATAATAGTTTAAAATAACAGTTATTTTCCGTTTATCCGGTAGTTCGTAGGACAATAGAATGGGTGTAATAGATATAATTAGGGCTTGGTGTAATTAATAGCACGTTGCACTTAGTAACAGTTTGCAGCTTAATAGTTGTTGTTAAATCTGGAACAGTTTAGTTATGGTTATATAAGGAAACCGTTCCTAAACTAGTATAGTAATACCACAGGTAATACAGTCAGTAACGAATATTGATAATATGTGTATAAATTTCAATTTTTAAAATAATATTTACTAAAAATAATGTTGACTGCCTCGTTGGTCTAGTGGTCGCAAAGCGCAACAGCTGAGCCTGAGGTCTTGGGTTCGGGCAGTGTTATTGAGATTTACCATCAGGAATTTCTCAGTAGCAGCCTCGGAGTCTGGATTTGTGTCAGGTTGAAGGCAATAGAATCGCCTCCTATTACATGGGAGTTAAACGTAGCTGGCGAAATGTGGGTGTACTAATGTGTACACCTCTGCTTAACGCTTCAGGGATTACAGGCGTGATGTAATGCTTGTATGTTCTCCTGTTTCGTGTCCATAATAGTCCAGAAAAATGTCGGTGGAAAGCTTTTCAGTCTGTAGATATGTGTTAAACAAAAGTTTGTACCAAGTCCGTATCGTGTGATCGCACCATAAAACCGAAGACATTGTATTTCCAATAAATTTTCCATATCGATAATTAGACGTCATCGCGGATTATCATATTTATGAATGAACAACAATAACAAAAATTAGGTACAAACTCGTCAATGATTGAATAATTCAACAGACTACAAAGTCATGATACTTTGTAATTGACAGCTTTTTTCACCCTTTGTATAATTAATTGGTTAATTACCTCGATTTTAAAACGCTTCGATTGTTTTAACCTACCATAAAATATTATACCTTTAAGGTGCATGCTAAGAACCTATATTTTATTTTTGACGACGTAACAACAGTTATCAATTGTGATTGCTTATTCAATGAAGTATTTCAACAGCCATTTTGTGGTTGTATTTATTCATTTAAATTCCTTTGTTGGGTCAAAGTGTTATTGGGTTTTTCCATCAGGAATTTCTCGGTTACGCGGACGAAGTAACGAGCAGAAGCTAGTAATATAATTAAGCTGAATATTTTTTTTTAATGTTTGTTTGTTTAACTATGCTGATATCTAGAAGTACCAGTCGGATTGGATTATTAAATCCTTTATGTATATGATAGTCAGAGACATGAGAAATAATATGGGTTATCACGCTACGACCGAGAGGAGAGGATCAGTAACCAAAAATGTTACTTAACGCAGGTGAAAAATATCGGACGAAGTCTTGGGCAGAAGCTAGTAAGTTGTACTAGCAGTAGTTTACCCATCAAAGTACACACATAAAATAACATCACGCCTGTATTCCCCGAAGGGTTAGGCAGAAGTGTGCCCATTAGTACACCCACATTTCGCCGGTTATGCTTTTACTCCCATGTAATAGGGGGCGAGTCTATTGTCATAAACCGGGTACAAATCCAGACACCGAGGCTACTACTGAGAAATTTCTGATGGAAAAACCTAAAAATTGTGAACCCAAGACCGCATGCTCAGCAGTTGTGCTTTGCGACAACTAGACCACGAAGCAGTCAGTAACCTTTTATACAAATATATAGATTAAATTAGATTATAGTATAGACCAGTTACAGTTTTATTATATGTATAGATAGTATCGATAACTTACTCTGCTTTGTCACGGAAACTAAAGCTTAGACCTATGGTCACGATCTACAAGAAATGCGGCAGTGATACATACTTATGTACCGGAAATAAGTGCACAGCTTCTATACAAACTCCTTAGTAAGGATATACTGGTTATAAAGCCGCATATAATAACAATGTATTATTATAGATAGCGACTTCCGTATCGTATAGGACAATCAGGAAAATGTTAGCCGTGCGAATGTGTGGGATAAAAAACTAATACTATAAAGTTCTGTAATTGAATCTAAACTCACCTGTCATATAAGAACGTGAAGTATTTTTATATGGAGAACTAGCATTAGACCGCGGCTTCGCTCGTAAATTAAATTCCATCATGATTAGAAAGACATGTGGCGCCATTTATCATCATAAGAACGTTATTGTGATTTTTCTTGGGAACAGTACTTTTTTTCGGGATGAAAGAAACCCTATGTCCGTTTCTGTACACCTGATAACATTATATGCGAAATTTTAGGATGATCGGTTCAGTGGTTTAGCGTGGAAAGATAACACACAAACAAACAAACTTACTTTCGCATTTATAATATTAGTTAGGATTATATGCATCTAGAACGCGGTTCCTTATAAATGATGACATCCAATGACACAAGCCCAAAAGTTCGGAATCTATGATCTGAAATCACCCCATTTAATTGAAAGAAGTATCATTAGTTACCTATTACTAAAATTGTTTCATCAGCAACTTTAGTAGACTACTACTTACTGTTTCACTCAAATCATGGCAGAGGGCTTTTTTATTTTTTGATGTGGTAAAATTCGTCTATTTGACGAATTTCTTTCTATTCGACAAACGTCAAATGACTAATTAGTAAAAGTCTGACAGTTCCTTCCGCCCCACCCAGGGCGACTTTTACTGACTCAAAAACCACCCTGTTCCTTCTGTTGCCCTTTACATTCCGGGGCCACGGTATCCTGTTAAGACGTCCCGCAACCCCGGATGTCAGAGGCCCTGAGGCGGTTTAGCAACACAGACACTAAGGTTTGTGGGGTCGTAAGGCCTTACTGCCCACACGATAATGAAGAAGTAGATAATAAGTTATATTATATATTATGTAAATATACATAATTACCTCATAAAGTAATAATCGTGAACGGATTGAATAAATAATTAAGTACTGTAATAAAATAGTGAGCGAAATAAAAAATTAGGTTTTATATCTGATCTACTAAACTTTGTTTTAGTTATAGTAATTATGTATTTAAAATTGTAAATGAAATTATATGTGTAAAACTGTACGATTTAATATAATCCAACACAATCTTTTTTTATAAAAAAATGTGTGTTATTATTTAAATAATTACTTATTAATTTATTATTATTATGTTTTCCGCGAGGAAATGATACAATTTGGATTGTTAAATTTTTCGAACTCGTACTCTTTGTTTAATATTTACGTTCGCAAAAAATAAAATTCTAATGTCTTTTCAGTCTAGACAGATACTAAATATGTAGGTACTTATAAGGGAGAATTTGCTAAAGTAGGTAGAAGCAACTAGTTACATAATTATTCTATAATTTTATTAATCAAACAAATTCCAAGCCAAGACTTCAAATTCCAAGACTTCCTCATTGGTTTAGTGGTCGCAAGCGTGACTGCTGTGCATGAGGTCTTGGGTTCGATTCCAGGTCGGGCAAAGTGTTATTGGGTTTTTCCATCAGGAATTTCTTAGTAGCAGCCTCGGAGTCTGGATTTGTGCCCGGTTGATGGCAATAGGCTCGCCCCCTATTACATGGGACTTAAACATAACTGGCGAAATGAGGGTGTACTAATAGGTACACCTCTGCCTAAACCATCGGGGATTACAGGCGTGATGTTATGTTATGTAAATTCCAAGCCAAAGTTAATAACGAATTGACAAAAAAGTCATCGAAACAAACAAAATGGGTTCCGTCGTTCGAAAAATAATCAGAAAACAAAGAGAACGAACACGTGTCAAATAAAGATAAAATGAGCAATAAATCTGCGCTAATAAACGCAATTTTGAGCACGCTCCGACATCCTACAGACGATTATATTCGGTAACAAAGTCGAGCATCTAATGAGAAGCGGTCATTGCCATGCCATAGTGATTCTATGTCAAGGTTCTTGCATTACGAACTCGCGACTTGCGCTCACGTCTGTCGTAAGTATGGAAATGCCTTAATTTTGCATGTAGGGCAGGGATGGTGAATTTTTTAACATAATCGTGTCAATTTTTTTTTCTTAACTTGATGCTTAATTATTTTTTGTTAATGTTTGTAATGAATGATAATTTATTTATTAATCGGCAAGAGGTATGACCAAAATTAAAACAAGTAGTTATGTGGTTGAATCAATTAATGTTATTTAAATTCGTTTTCTTTTTTATTAAAGAATCAGGTTTCAGTGTTTTTGTTGTGGCGCCTTTTCTTCATCATTTGTTTTTTTTATCGCACTGCTTTGGTCTCTAATGCCTTAAACTGTATATTTTATTATGATTTTGCAGATAGTGCATACATAAAAAAGACACCTTGGGTTTATTCTATTGAGGATTCTTCTTTAATAACTTGAGCTTTATAGTAATAGCTTTTAAGTTTTGCTTAAATAATTAGCAAGTGAAATAATATTGTTATAATAGAAGTTATAGAAACAAACGAAAATTTAACAGTTAATAATTTCTAAATATTTTTTAAAGTTAGGTAGATATAATTTGTCATTATTGCCAATTGTTTATTTTCAAGGTGTGAGAAACTGGAATGTACCAAAATAAATCATTATTTCCGCGCGGAAGTAATAAAAATATAATATAAAATTAGGGAATTATTATGAAACCTCATTTATTTTTTACATTAGTGAAAAAAACTGAATATATTTAAATATTCATTCGGTGTAATTGAGGAAATTAATTGTTTTCGCCTTGATATTTTCTCAATGAAAGTATTTACTTAATTAAATTTATTGATTAAACAAATAATTTTTTTTTATCATACCTTAGATGTGAAACGATAACTATTTACAACTAAATAAACAACTACAACACGATATATTATGTATATTATACGAGTATATTTACAACTAAATATGTAGAATCAGTAGGATAAAAAATTAAAAAACCTCATACCCCAATTAAAACATCTACTAAGTAGCCGTCAGCCGAATGACGGAAATTTTAAATGAGTAGGTATTATGACATAATTGACATTGTGTTACGTTAGGACAGATCCAAACAACTAACGGTTCGCCGAAGTGTGAACGAACCGCAAGTATTAACTAGTAGTCTTCCGGAATCTTTAAAAGTCGTCTCAGATATCTATGCAAAAAAACTTGCCTAGACTACACTTTTTTAATATTTGATTTTAATACTAATTAACGGCCTATTTCCGCGTTGAACTTTTCAACAAAAAATATGACAACAGTCCAGGTTACTGTGTTAATTTGAAGCACTTAAAGATTTAATTAAGCATTCCAGTCTACACAATTCTAAAAAACCAAGTAGGTTCAAGTAAGCAAATACGGCAACTTAAGCCTACTTGCTTGTTGTTTTTTTTTAACGTTACCACTACGTACTTTATTTTTATCAGTTCCGCATTTAATTTTTATACAGCAAAAACGCGTCAAATGTAGAACAATATCTATTCCATAGATAAAAAAGCTATTAATATTAACAGCATGACACGTGACGGAAGCATTTTATTAGGTCAAATTACACTTCTTTTAATAATATTTATGCAAATATTGCTGCATCTTGTCGTTCATTTTTGCATATAACAAGCCGTTTAAATGCGAGATTAAATTTCCATGATTACTAAATTGAAAAAATAACAGTGCAATAAAATTAATTACTCTCTTATCAATCAAAAGATAAACACGAAGTAATCTTCGCTTAATCTGCAAGCATGCAACTCTTATCTAACCTTTACTTTAACCTTTTTATCGAACATGAATCTCCTAAATATCTATTTACAACAACAATAAAGTGTCGCGATTATTAGCATCAGGTATTACATGATTTTTAGGAAAGGGATACTGCTAAACAAGTACTTATTAGGGATGTTGTAAATCCGCATCAGCAATTGCGGAGCTTCCGCATCAATTTGGACATCTGTATCTGCATCTGCAATAATTAATGCGGATGCAGGTGTAGTACAGATCGCGACAGAAAAGAAATTGGGCGTGGCCGGCGATTGTCACCAATACCTACCATTTTTATAATTGCGAATATTTGTTCAGTAGCGCGGGTTTAATTTGCGAACCCTAAGTATCTGACTTTACCTTGAAAAGGCTTTTTATTTAATTTAATGCTTTAATTATTAACTTTTCTTACTAATTATTATTATAGAAATATAATAGCGCTCATAATTATAGTTTCTTATAGAAGATCTTAAGATCCGCATCCAAATACGCGGATTTAAACCTTAAAAATCCGCATCCGCAAATGAACATCCCTATAGTACTAAGTTATGTATTATAAATCTTATTTATCTCTTTCCGAAGCAGAATTATCCTTAGAACTGTCAAATGCAGGAAACGCTTTGCTTCGGAAAGAGGTTAAATGTTTAAAACAAGTATGTCTCATTGAAAAAATACTGCTTCTAATCGTTATAAACATAATTCCTTAGCCGGCTCAAAGAATCTAATACCTGCCTTGAATTAGATGCTATGACCAAGAAAAATGCAACGCGGAACAACTACAGAAATTAAGATAACTAATTGTTTAGCGAAAGGCGATCATCGAACTCTGGACCTTGGTATTGAACGTGGACAAGGTCCGCTCACCGACGCCTGCGCAGCGAGAAAATTGGTTCACGCAATTATAAGTATTCTTATTAACATTACATAATTTATTAATGCCCATTGTGTTTTTTTTTTAGAATCGAAATTATGTAGGTAGCTATTTTTGGAGATTAATTAGGTTTTTTTTCGTTGCAATACTTTTATTATTTTTATTTATCCTTGTCGACGTCCTTCTTTGGTCTTTGTGATAATAAATAGAAAGGAGATCCGCCAAATCTCATACAAAATAAAACCTACAGGCCCAGAGCGCAAAAGGAATGTATCTCGGATTTCAGTCTTAAAAGTGTCATTTTTACATCTATCATTTATGAAACTACACAGGGAAAACAAGCTACTATAATTAAAAAATTAAAATACACGACTGCCAAAATTGCACATATTTGTACTTTGTTTACTCGTTAGTTTTTTTTTACGACGTTTTTTATTTACAGTGTTATATATTTTTTAAATCTATTTGTCAAATTCTAGACGATAAACATAGACACGGCCAGATTCATTTAAAAAAATAATTGAGGCTGGTATTAATTTACGTTTTAAAGTGACCACACAGGATTCATTTTATTTTTAACTAGCCTATATTACTCGGAACGTTGCCAGGATTGTAACGGTACCCTATACATCTAATTCGGTTCAGGCGTTCAAAAGTTATGGTGGAATAAAGAATCTCACATACATACATACATACATACATACATTAACTCTGAAGACATAACACTCCTTTTTTTGGGGCAGTCGTGTAAAAAACTATATTTGCCACCGAATTTAGCTAAAGCGATACTTTACAATATTTCTACTTTTATTTTATTACTTTGAAATCTGAGATACATTTCTTTTGTTGGCCTGGGGCAATTTTTCCCCTTTCGGTTTATGAAAAATCAGGAGCGCAATGTGGAAAAAGCAATCCGCCAAATTCGAAGCATAACCCTTTTTAGATTCCACAAAGCAAAACTACACGTGCTGTTTTTATATTAATATTAATCACATTTATTTAATATTTGAAACTAAGTACTTAACAATATTTATTAAGGCAAGCAATTGTTTACGCTTCATCTTAGCGTGGTCTGTAGCACTTTGTTTTCGCAAGAATCTTCTAAACGTTGCATTTATTATAAACAAGCTTAAGCCTGCAGCTTCGTTCGCATCTAAATCGGATACTTGCGGGAATTTAATCTTTTTGCGAGGAATAATAATTAAAATAAAAGTAGCCTAATTTACTTCTTATAACAGATGCCAGTAAAAATCCCATCAAAATCGGTTCAGCTGTTTCGGGAACGGACAGATAAAATAATCTAATAATTGTGTTTTTTGGTATAAGTACAGTGTAAATATGCATTTTACTAAAAAGCTGTTACTTTGACATTACAAACAGACACTTCAATTTAATTACTTTGTATAGATTGGGTATAATAATATCACCGTCAGAAACAACTCTAGGTCCAAGTAAATATACGTTAACGTAAATACTTACGTAGTTTACTTCACAACGTAATTACCTACCAACAATTTTATTATTATTGTTTAGCGCTGAGAGTAAACCTTGACCGTGACAGTAAATCAAGTGGAATGCGTTTGTAACGCGTGTTTTTATTATGATTTTCTGCAGCTACCGTTTCGCATCTAATGTGAAGGTAATAAAATGCAAATTAGCGTGCATTTCTATGTTCTCACAAAGTGATTCGATATAGTTTTCTTTTAAAATATTATTAAATAGAAGATAAGCAATATTTTTTTTGTATAAAATTTTACACAATTTTTCATAATTATGACAAAAATAGTGGGTACGTATGTTGCAGCTAATTGAATTAAACATTTACAAGATTAAAATAAAACCTTAATACATACTTTTTTTTTTCAAATTTTGACCACGGGTTGCTTAAACATTTACAAGACCAAAATAAAACCTTTATACCTACTTTTTTGTTCCAATTTTGACCAAAGGTCGCTGTTTTATGTTTTTCAAAAAGTGTATGTTAATCAAAAGATTATTATATTATCTCATCATTATATATTTTTATTGCAATCATACGCATAATAAGTAGATATCAAATTGGCATGAATCATTCTAAAGTCTGATACTATAAGGTGAAAATTTTGTTGCTACGAGACTAATAACTTAATCTGGCAACCTGATTAAAGTGGGCTTGCCTAGAGTTATTTAGAGAAATAGTTAAGAACCTATGACTGAATTAAAACTGACCTTGAATGTATACCTATTGAATACAATTTGCTTAAAAGTGAATATGTTAACAATCGGCTTATTGTGAGGTGTTATTAGGTGAGCTTGAGGTGAGTGGTCATGTCATTCCACTCTAGGGATTGACAGCTGACTATAAAGGTTACCAAATTCACTGAGGGAGCTATTCTTTGAATATCGAAGTAACGCTAACGTGGTTATGATTTTCCACCTTGCTTACATATATATTATTAGCTTCAGTTCGCAATTTCTTAACAAAACTTCAGAATTAAGTCAATGTCCTAAATTATTCATCAAGAACAAAAAAAAAACATCTATCCAACAGTTTAAGCGTGTAACAAACATCCATCCATTTCCACATTTTTTTTGGTTCTGAACAGATGCGCCGAGATATCCAAACATTTCAGTAAGTCACCAACCGGACGCAAATCGAAACTCCGTGTTGTTACGGAGAAATTCGCGGTTACACCTTTTTCATTAGATATACCGGAACTGATATTACAAGCTCGCCCCTAGTACCAAGAACTGCGTTTTTATTAGACGCCCGACATAGTCATGCTATTAATTTATTATGTGAATTGTAAGTCCATGTCACGAACTGATATCTGCATTACAAGGCCAGGTCAGGATATGGCTGAAGATATATAAGCCAATTGTTGGTGCCGTGATGTCAGCTATACAACTGTTGTTAATTTATTCATACGATAATGCAGTTATGGGAATTTAGTAATGTTATAATGAATTTTTGAATCTTTGCATTTTCTCGTTTAAAATGCCTCGTTTCTTTCTAACTCAGAATATTTATTGTAAAATATTGAAAAAACTAAACAATTTAGAATTCTAGTGAAAAATACAAAAATAAAACAGTAACTTCTGTCACTTCTCGCGCGCAAAATTCGGGTGCGTACCGTTTCCAAAGACAATGTTATTGTTGTTAATTTATTTATCTATGAGGTGGCAGTTATGGGGAGTTAGTACTGTTACTGTTGTTAACGTAAAGGGGGCATGATTAACTCGATTTTAATAATTAAATATCAACATTTGATAGTTCCTAAAAATATCTATCATAAAGAAAAAACTACGTTCAATGGCAAGGGTAGCCTTAAGTTAACAAATAAGGAAATCTATTTTCGCGTGATGATTAGCGTGTAGCGAAACCATTAGTAACGGAGAAATGGATTAAATTAATAATCACAGTGTGAAATAGAAAACCCTTGATTAAAAAATACGGTCGGGTCCTTAGATACATAATATTATTTTTACGAATATTGGGTATCTGGATATTAAATATTTCGGCGAATTTATTGAGGAACGTGCAAAAAATTTCACTGTCAAAACTGCGAATAGATAAATATTAGGTTGTAAGTAATTATTAGGTAGATATTAGACTGTACCTACTTCTGGCTTATATTGAGGTATCCTCTTTCTAGACCTTCGATATATTTAAATGTTGAATATAGTCCTAGCTACACTCACAAGAGGCCTTGAGTTACGACAATTTACTCTGTACGTATTGATGTCGTTTACAATTCTGTTAACTGTGAGAAATTGCATTGTTTTAATTTGATTTCAAAAAAGAAAATCATCTGTCTACGTTTACGTTTGTCTACGTTTATGATGAATGCAATTTTTTATTTTCTAATACATATAGGTACATTATTTTTATATCAACGTAAGTAGAACTTAGTTATTGCTACAAACCAAAGCGTTTATTTTAGCAACCTTTTTGGATCATTGTCATATCTAACATATTTCTTAAAAAAGTAAACAAAACCTTAAAACCTTTAACTAGAGAAAAAGAAAAAATCTGAATGAATAAAATTCAATTCAAAAATAGATGACAGGTAAGAAAATTCTATTTTTTTCAAGACCACAATACCTTTTCTTTACAGCAAAACGAAAAGGAAAACAGACGCCAAATAGTCCAGTTTAAATTTAGAATGCGCTACACTAAAATGCAGCAGTACTATTCAGTGATGTGAGCTTGATGTGAGCTGCCAATCCCTAGCATTATGTGAGATGACAGAAAACCTCAAGTCCAGTTAAATGTTAAAATTAATTAATGACTGTAACAATGATGCCTTCAGTACAGTTATAACACTGACCTAGTTATCAATTATTATGTTATTGATAGGTACCTACATATTATTAGATTAATTATCTTGAGACTAACAGTGGACATCAAGGTAAAACATCTGTAACTAGCTAATAATAGAGGGAAATTGGTACTCGTAAGGCAATATAGGTATAAGATGGTACCAACAATATAGCATAATATTCTTAAATTGCATTGATTAGATCGATTTAGAAATAAATCTTTAAATAACAATATGTTGACTATTTTGGTGGTTAATTTTAATTTAGTTAACTATATTATTCTAATTTTAAATTAACCACTTCAGTGCTTTCTCATCGTTCAAGGCATAATTAGAATAAGACGGTAGATGCACCTACTTAAGTTTTATTTTCTCTGATTTTGGAGGATTCTTTTCGTTATAAATTTTGTGTAGTTAATTTTTTGTTTATTTAATTTGTCCACATAATTAATTATGTAAATAATGCGATTTATTTTTAAGATTGAGTAAAGTGTTCTTGTTTGTGTTTTCAAATGATTTCATTCGTTTCCATTAGCAAAACTTACCGTATATTTATCGATCCTTGCATTTTCTCGTTCAAAATGCCCTGTTTCTTTCAAATTCACAATATTCCTAGCACTTGTAACAGCCATATTGACAAATTAAACAATGTTTCTCGTGATTAAAAAAAAACAATAAGATCTGTCACTTTTCGCGCGCAAAAAGCGGGTGTGTTCCGTCTCCCTGCGTTCCTCGCGCCGAGATTCCAAATTCGAATGGTTGCGAAACACGACGCTTCTTTTATATAAAAGCTGTACGTATCGTTATAGCTAGACATGAATGCGCCCCCGCGCTCTTGTCCCTTTCATTCTCTATTCAGACTATGCAAGCAAACGCGTACTCTTGTCCCACTTTAGTAATTGTTTTATCTAAACAAACCCAGCAAGAGCAGGACGCGTCTGGATGTACTGAAATATGAAACTGGATTAATGAGATGTTATCTTAGCCGTTCTTTAATTATTTAAGTGCACCTATTTATTTTATGTCATTTCATGTGCGCTATTTGTTTATTTTCAAATTGCGTTGTTCCATTGGTACAAAAAAAAAACTAACAAAAAACGAGGCGTATTTGAAATAACAGCTGTTTCTTTTCTTGGGGATGAATGAAATTGAGCATGAATTTAAACAAATTTTAATAAAAATCTTCTCAAAAAAGCATTAGGTACCCCTTAGACTTATTATAAAAGTAAATACTTATCTAGGTACAGGTATGTATCAGAAATGACTGAAAAAAAAAAACATAAAGGCTGTCTCATTCTGAAAAAATATTCTAAATCTCAAACACTGCAACTATTTCAATAGCCCAGCAACGAATAATGAGTCTTAGTAAGTTTCTAAACTACATAGGTAGATACTGACTCAATAAATTAATCAATCTGTAGACTAAGTGTAAACAAAGCAATTACTCAACTTAAAAGACCAAGGATCCTTTAGGACCTAAATACCTGATTTCAAATAATTATTCTGTTGACGTATATGAACTAAACATCATTGAATTATTCAGAAACTGATTATTTTTCAAAGTGGGATTTATTACAAAATAACATGAAGCGACATTTTGATGCGGAGCTACACGCAAATTGATTGTAATTAAAAAATAATAATTGAATTTGTCACGAAGATTTTTTTAATACAATAGTTGCTTTATTAAAAAAATATATGATGATTTATTTGTGAGAAATTATGAAAGATAACATCACGCCATTAAACTTCGAAGGATCAAGCAGCTTTTGCTGTTACCTAGGTACTGATTCAACCATATTAAACCATATTTTATGTAAGTACTAGTTTCTGCCCGCGATGTCGCATTTAAAGTCTATCGAATCTTGCTTCTCCATACAAAATTAGGAACCCCGTTTCATACCCGTAGAGGGTGAATTTTTTAAAAAGCCTTCTTAGCGGACGTCTACTATCTATAAACTACCTTCCGGCCAAATTTAATCTTTATACGTCCAGCTGTTTTTGATATTCGTGATGAGTGAGTGAGTGACTGACCTTCCGCTTTTATATATTTAGATTTAGATTACTTACATGACAAATTTACGTATTTATTCAATATTTTAATGGTATTTTTCAGAGCTTGAATGATTTAATGGAGATGTATGTACATATACTGAAGAAAAAAGACAAAAGATGGTTTTGGTACTAAAACTGACAAAGACGGTAACTGAAAAAAAAATCCTAATCGGCAAAGGAAGTTTTAATTTTTACATTTTATTTCATTTTTATGTGCCTACACACACATACAAATACTTACCTTTACAGTAACACTATATGTGTGTTTACATCATGCATTATTCAATCGCTAACACTGCTAATGGACACGCGAAGGCATTCATAGTTTGTTTTGTTATGAAGAAGAAACAAACAGTACACGGAAAAGACAAAGCATCAGGTGTAACTGAAGGCAGAATCATACTAATTATGTAATTAGCTATAATTATGTAGGTATACGTTACTCTGTATAGCAGTCAAACCGTTTCAAAGTTATGACGGTATTCGTCTCGCGGTAAATTCTATTTCAGTTGACAGCGCGTATTCGATTTTCGAATTTATTGAAAAGCTTTTAAAGGGCTAATTTTTTAATCATCAGATAACTCATAACGGAGGGATAAATATTATAATACTACTACACACTACTACAACTACTACTACACTACTTATTATGATATTTCTTTATTTGACAGATTTTGTATAGAAAATATGTCAAACTGTCATATTTATTATTCGGATAAAAGTTATCCGATCATTAAAAAATTAGTCCTTAATAAATATTTTATGAAAAACGAGTACCTATTTTGAATTTAAAATCGAACAAATTTACGCCACCTGTTTACTTCGCGCACTATTTACGATAATGGATTGGTTACTGGTTTGTTAATTTAGTTTAAAGAATAAAACGGGAAATGATGTTTATGAAACAAAAAATAACTCCCTTTGGAGGATTAAACTACACCAGTAGATATTATTAATTAACATTAAAAATTCTAACTTTGAATCTTTAGCTGTTCAGTTATTTTTCTTCCAGTTCCTCGATTTCAAAACCCCTCAATTATTCTGTTATTCTGTCCTAATAATAAAGTGTAGTCTCTATAGCGATGCGTAGTCTTGCGTACCCTTGCGTAGCTCCGCGGAGCTCCGCGTAGCCGCGTGTAGCCGCGCGTAGCCTCGCGTATTGTAGCCCAGTCCGTTGTTACATCCGCAAAGGATATACTAAACTGGGTAGGCATGTATTAAAGTCTTAAAATTATTTTACGAATAAAAGAGAATAGGTATAATATTTTAATAAAATGCACCGTTTTGTTTATGTTACATATTTGTTGTATGAATAAATAAATATATGTAATTATGATTTACATTCGTGCATAATGTTACAACTTACAAATATGCTAATTAGTACTGCTACTTATTGCCTAGTTTTTGTCTATACAGTCTTGAAAAAAATGCGACAATTTTGTCTTAGTTTTTGCTGTGGTAATTGTGACAATCATCTTCTAAACATGATATAATTATCAAACAGTTCCGTAACTCACAGACAGGCAACGCACTGCTAAAGAAGTTACAGTAACAAAAAAAGGGTTTAGAAGTGCATTAAAATAGGTAAAAAAAAACAATCCTTAAAACTACTTTGTTCCTGTTCAGTTACAGTAACAAAAAAAGGGTTTAGAAGTGCATTAAAATAGGTAAAAAAAACAATCCTTAAAACTACTTTGTTCCTGTTCTTTGACCTTAGTTATGGTCGTCCTTTGACCTTAGTTGTTAAACGGAATATTAACCCTTTAGTGTTACTTTTTTATGAGGGCGAAGTTGTGGTTGACTGCTATTTTGAAATTACTTATTGTAATAATTACTAATTTTCCTTGACTAGTCTATATTGCTGATTAGACAGATAGTCACATAATAACAGCCCCACGTGAAAAGGATAAACCCAATAACATCGAACTATTCTTAAACTTTTTTTTTAATATTGAATATGAAGATTCTGAGCAACGATAAGATGACGTTGAAAAGTGCCTTTTAGTGATCTAATTGGAATAAAATGATCTAACTTTAACTTTATAAAATTATCCGACAGCACATAAGCTCTCTATTAGGGAAAGCCTTTATCTTAAAATGAAATTAAAATGGAAGCAATCCAAAAAGTAATGCTACTTACCCACCCTTTTGCTGCAGTGCACAATACTCGCATTAACTCACCAACAAACATTTACAATACCTAAAAGTGCGTTGACTCTTGCTTGATTTCCACATTGTTACCGATCGTAGAAGGTTGAAACTACGACTTGTGTATCTGTTACTAATGAGCGTATAATATACATGTACCTAAACATACAAACAGTAGCTTTAAAAACTTTCGCAGATCATCACTTTTTATGTAATGGTACGGTCGAATAAGCTATTTGGTTGACAAACAGCAATAATTATCTCTCTGCTACATCGCTGTTCATTAATTATTTTGCATGTCTATGTATAATGTTTAAAACATTTGAATACTATTCAGTGTTTTAAAAAAAATGACTCACTCGAAACATTTTTTAAAAGTAGTAGCAAGTTAGATGGCTTGATAGCACAAAGGCTGCCTTACTGAGAATTGCCTAAATGATATTAAGTAAGACATTCTGCCGCAGATAAACTGTAGACTTAAGTAGCATAGAGCTGGTACTCTGAGAGGTGAGACAAAGTCGTGGTAAGCATCGATGGATGTTTTTTTCGGAATGTCATTCATTTATTTATTTATTTATAAAACCTTAACAACTATCATTACAGGATTAACCTAATGCGATAGTGTGGTATTTTTAAACACTAACAATATTTAATTAACCTAATAAGAAACTTTAAAACATATTGATAAACATACTTAACCTTAGTTATACTATTTCTAATACATAACAATAACATTTATCACACAACAACCAACAATAACATAACATCAACATTAAAATTTAATACTACACTAATATATACAATCGAAAACCTTTTTTATACTTTCAATTGTCGCATAATATAAATAATAGTACCCTTGCGAGTTCACTCCTAGCACATGTAAATACGTCATCTCGCACCTGTGAGGTTTTCGGCAGCTTAACAAACTTTGCTTCGAAGAAGATCGCGGGATGAATTAAATGGATTCCTGCAGTACTGGAACGAGGAAGTATGGAATCGCGAAAGTCGTGGAAGGGGTGAAGGGTGAACTTTGCCCAAACAAAACGGCAAAACTGTTTTATTTTTCATTAAAATTGGACCGTAACAGCAAGGTTTGCGGTTTACATTCATATGCACTGATTTCTTATACTTATTGCACGTAATAGGGTGCGTTTTCATATTGAACTTAGGTCTGTTAAGAAAATTTTGTTCCATACATTTTGTTGATTTATGAAAAATTATTCAATAATTTATTGCATTCCACAACTTATTAGCTTAGGTGGTAAGTAAACATTGGTTGTAAGAATCGTGGACCCTGTCGGGCACAGCAAAACTTAAATTTAAAGGAAGAGGACCTATATAAGCATGCAAGCTAACTTAATCTAAGTATAATTAAAGGTAACTTTATTTATTTATTTAAACATTATGCACATGTAAAAAAAATACACTGTACAAAGGCGGCCTTAATGCCTTATTAACATATGTTTGTTTTTTTTTTATAATGAAAAATAACGTTATATTATTCTCGCTATATTCAATTATTGTACAAACATCATTAATTCGAGGAAGTAACGGTATTGTACCTACCTCATATGTTTTTATGTCAAACACCTACCCACCACGCCGAACGAGCGAATTTATTTGTGAACTATGAAAGACTTACTTAAAGCTAAACAAAACCGTATAAAAAAATAATAGTGAAACTGAGAGCCAATTACAAGTCAACACTTCTGAAAAACAGACTGGCAAAGTTAATTATTAACTTCATCATCATCATAACATCTCGTCTATAATGCTCGAAGGGTTGGGCAGAGGTGTACCTCTGCCTATTGGTACATCCACATTTCGCCAATAACGTTTACTACTTATGTTGCCAAGCTAAGGGTCAATTTCATTAATCTTTTACACCTAGTAATAAGTTTTAATCAGCGATTTTTTTACCATTTAAAAACTGTCAGGCGTCATTTTTATTCCACAAATAAAAGACATAAAGTAACAATAATAAATATGTAGGTAAAATTCGCCCTTAGTAAATATTAATCAGTATAATTACGATAAATAAAAATTGCAAATTATTTACCGAGAAGGAAGTGGATACCAAGTACCCACTGTGGTACCTAAGTACCTACTGTATTGTTTTTATTATTCGTTGTCTATAAGTTTAATTAGGTCTAAAGTAATCTGTGGTACACCGCACATAAATTTTCCTACACAATCAATTCTTAGCACCATAAAATAAAATTACAAGTAAGTCTAAAGCTATTTATATTCAACTGCACAAAAAAACAGAAATAAAGGTACATTGTCAGATAATTACTAAATTGAAATGTCGTGTGTCAGTTCCTTATTTTATAACAATATCAGAAGGACATGACATATTGTAACGCAGTCCCCAATTATCCGCGTAACACCATAGTAACACGCTGGATTTTGAAGGAAACTTATAATACATTGCTTCATATGATTGAATCAATCGTCTGCTCGGTAACGTAAATAACGCAGTGAATATTGTTGACTTGTCAAAATGTTAGCCGTTGCCATTCTACCGAAGTAGTTACGTAATTAGACTGGATCACACGGAATATTTTTAAAAAAATAAACGTTTTAATATTAAATTTACTGACAAACAATAGGCGAATGACCACTGCAATTTTTTTTTTGTGATACAATTTTTATGAGAAATTATAGTCATTTGTTTTCTGATTGTAATTGATTATATTGAAGGTATCAAAAAGAGGCATCGCAACATTATCTATTAAGATTGAGCATAGAACCAACTAGAATCGACTGACCGGACTCAATTATTATTTCTGCAACGTCACTGTAGTGACGTCTCGATTTCTTAATGAAGAGAATCGATTTGTCACCATCACGGGCCATTAAAGTCGACGTATTTATTTAATTGTAGAACGAAAATAGGAAGTGTTTGCGAACTGGTTGAAATAATGACAATGAAGCAGACGCACTTGGTTTTAAATCGTTTGTGCGTCAAAAATTTTCAATAATAATTGACACAGACACAGTCAGTGACTATTCTATGTTAATAATTATTGACAATTTAGTTTTAAAATCAACACTGACCTTATTGGTGAGGTTCTTCAGAAAGGTCAGGTGAGCAGGACTAGTAACCGGCGTGCTTGTATGACGAGATATATGAACGTGGATGAGGCGAAAGGAGTATGTGAGGATCGTAGCAGGTGGCGTTCTGTGGTTTCTGCCTACGCCCATGGGAAAAAGGCGTGAGTTTTCGTATGTAGTTTTGTTTAAAAAAAAATACCTAAATGAATTAGGTTTTACCTTGGCAGGTGTTAATGAGTTAACTTCAATGAACTGTTAACCAGCGTTGTTAAGAACTTTGTTATTAAGAACACTGGACCTATTTAAAACCTTAAATACATACTTA
Organism: Hoplodrina ambigua; assembly: GCA_949774945.1. Classification (NCBI taxonomy): domain Eukaryota; kingdom Metazoa; phylum Arthropoda; class Insecta; order Lepidoptera; family Noctuidae; genus Hoplodrina; species Hoplodrina ambigua. The sequence goes on from OX458976.1 coordinate 5,144,536, forward strand.
TAATCGTCAATTTTGTCAAGCAATTGTAAGTTGAAAAGTCCCAAGTTTTAGCTACCTCAAGCTATTCGGATTATTCGGGATACATATATTTCAGTACTGGATGGGAGTCTGGGTTTATTGAAGTGCACCATATAGGAGCTTAAAGACACGGTCCGTCGGAACTTTATTGATGGTATTCCATAAGGCTTCAGTTTACTGCCTACCTAAAATTGCTAACCATAAGTTTACTTATTTATTTATTTAAACTTTATGCAACAAAAGTACAAAGGCCGACTTAATGCCTTGGGTATTCTCTAACAGTCAACCAAAGGTGGTGAAGAGATAACATGGTAGGTGCAAATTAATGTACGAGCGCTAAACAGCAAAATTGTGTATAGTGTATATAAGTACAAAATACTTAAAATACTAGATATTTACTATAAAAGTACCATTGAACAAACATACATACATACATATTTTTATATACCTTTAAGTATTCATATTAAATAGATAACTAATAGAGAATAGAAAGGAGAATTATAATACAACATGCATGCATTGTTTTTTTTAAGTTTCGATGTTTTAGTATTGCAAAAGCGGTAATTTAGTCATCTTCATTCTTTCATTAGCCCCATGAATCTATATCTATCGTAGTTCCTATGAACAGATATTGGGAAAAGAGAAATAACCCCTATTGCCAAACAAAAACGCCGCAATTATAGATATCCATATTGATACATGATACACAGAAAAGCAATTTATTTCTCTTTCACAAACACTCAGAGTCCGTTGATTACTCGTTTCTATCTGTAATGTTTGTGCAACTACATAATATGTATCTCTATCTGAAAGCTCTTTCATCACGTTGAAAGCGGGCCCGCCCTCCCCTTTCACCTCATTTCAAACCCCAGTTGCAGAGGTACGAAGAATAAATTCAAAATGGAGAAGGAATAAAATTATATAGTTTTTGTCAGAAGTGGTTATGAATGAATTAAGGAGACTATTCCGAAATCGCGCTCAATATAAAATTTGTCTAGTCATATTTTGGTCAGTAAGAAATTAAAGTCGATGAAACTTTGTAGATAGGATCAGGGTATTAATATTTAGACTTATCACTTTAGTCTGTTACCCGTCAAACAACTTCGTTGCAATTTCGAAAACGCTGATCTGACTAACCTAACCATAAGCCCTTTTTAAATTGGGGGAAGTCTTCATTGATATCCTCCGTCGGACCCATACAGCCTTAACCCTTTAATTTTAATTAAATTATTTTCTTTTTTCATTAGTTAACTATTAGACAGCAAAAAAATGTATTGTTGTTTTATATTCCTATTACTAAAGTTTACCAAAACTGCATCTTCCATAAGCTACTAATATGTGGAAACGTAGTGGATTGTACATTTACTTAAAGCATACTGTATATTTAGATGTAACACTCAGTGTATGATTGTTTGTTTCCCAAATAAAATAAAATAAAATAAACCCTACGGTTCCACCTGCTACCATAAGTCGGTAACCAGATAATATTCGCTTGACGTATGATCCGCACCCCAAATATTGTACCACTAAACTACCTACCTACATACATCGAGCCTAATTACATAATAAACAAAATATGTCTAGGCTCGTTGGGAGCGGATTAAACGGGCTTTAGGGAAAATACTCTTAGCCGTAAAACCAGTGACCGATACGGGAGAAAATCCTTTGAGTGAAAACCAAGATAAAGTCGAACATAGCGTGGCCCGCCCGCTAAATGAGATGAAGTCGCCTTTTAAAAGAAGAATAAGTGAATGTGGAAATCGGAAACACGAGTAGATGTAGCAATAATTCATCACCTGGATAGGATACCATAGGCCTCTCCAATCGCAGGCCACTAAGATCGATTTTCGGCAACTCTTATCCAGTTTCTACCAGCTACTCTGCGAAGATCGTCGTTCCACCGAGCCTGAAGGCCTCCCACCTTACGCTTGCCGATTCGCGGTCTCCACTACAGAAAGGAAGTGTGGCATTATTTAGAAGTGGCTATATCATTGGATTACCGTAGAGTAGATTGAGTAAACGTTACTTAAAAAAGTTTGTATTCACAATTCTGGGGACCCACTGAATTAACTAACTATGCTCTGCGCATCTGCTTCATCGAGTGTCCATTTCTACTTTGTGAACACAAAGGCGATACCTACTCGCACAGCTGGTGCGGGATAATAGAGCTTAACAGGACAGAGCAGTATGTTGGAAAATAGTACGTAGTTATTCAACTATATACCTACATATTATATTTATACCAAAAAATAAAGTTGAAGTGTCTGTTTGTAATGTCAAAATAACATCTTTTTACTAAACGCAGCATACCTATTAAAGATTATACGGTACTTATACCAAAAAAGCATTTTTGATTTTTTTGTTTGTTTGTTCCGGCTGATCCCCTATGAAGAAAGAAAGAAAATCTGTTTTTTTTCGTGAGAGTGATGCACGTATTTAAAATTCTTGTATATAAAAGCTTAAAACAAATTAATTGGGTATAGTATATTTTAAAGGGCTGGATCGATTTTGACCGGACTTTCACTGGCAGATAGCTGATGTTATAAGGAGGAACTAAAGCTACTTTTATTTTAGGAAAATAATTAGAGGTCTCCGAAAAAAAAAACTGATGACCGACATTCACGCGGGTGAATTAGCTCAGAATTAGCTTATGCTAATTCATATGTCATATGCCCAACTAATTTAAAATACTAGCTTAAAATAAAATCGAACTACTTTCCATGTTATATTCTGGGTTCTGTGCCTGAAAAGGAAAAGACGGAACTCTTTTAAGATCACTTTTTAGTTGCACTCGACTGATTTTGTGCGTGGGCTATAATTATTAAGCACTGCGGTTATATGCACTAAGTAGGTAGGTACATTCATGTCTATACGCTTTAGTTGCAAGAACACCTTGGTGACATGTCATGTATTGTAGTCCCGGAAGTCGGAAGGATATCACTTAAACGTCAATTTAAGATTTATGCCTCATCTAATCTTATGTGTTTATGCAGACATGAGCCTTATAAAGATCGCTTTAAATTGTCTTTCTTATCGGTTACTAGCTTTATACTTATTGCTGCCTAGTCAGAACATGTCATAATGAACTTCCGTGGTACGACAGTTAATAGGAAATCTATCAAGTAGTCTCATTAACTATTGTTGCTTATAATCTTGCAAGGTTTTATAGGTTGATAACTTGTTTATTATAGACGAGAGCGCTAGTCTTTTATGTTCTTAAAGTGTAATTAACGTGCCCACGTGTTTCTTGATCATTTAATAGTCACGTGACAGAGTAATGTCATTTTTTATGATGGACAGGCAGACTTGCTACCGCCATTCTGGCTAGTAATTTTACAATAGGCTTGTTGGCACCACCAATCAATTGACGTACTTTTTATGAGCTGTCAAAACGCGATTCTTCCATAGATTTTGTATGGCAATTTAGAAATGTGACGTCATTTATTTACCAACTCAATTGACTAACTATTTATTGATTTAAAAGTCACAAAAAATCTAATTTGACAGTGAATTAAAAATTAATCGGGTTTTCAGTGCTAAAATAAAGTATTTCTTTAAAGAAGTTATGTCTTGGTATTATTGGTCTCAACTACCCAATTGCTAGGAGACACCATCAATCAATAAGCTAGATGAAACTACAGTCGATTGACGTAATTTTTATGACCTGTCAAAACGCGACACGAATTTTACAGTCATTTGAAAATTTATCGGGGTTTCGGGGTTACAATTTAGAGTGGTGGTTTCTGTGACTATTAAATAAGCAGGATTTTTTTTGTTACTTTTTCCTGTAGCTACCATGTAAAGTTTTTTTTTTTCAAAGTATTAATGCGGTTACATACAAATATCACACATACGCCACAGCCACACTTTAAGCAACTTTCTGTAGACCATACCAATATTTGTTGTGTGATGGTAGAGGTATTCTCCCGTTTCTGCGCACTAGTGCCACCGGAACGCACAAAGACTTAGTGCAACTAAGTGATACTAACATAGTTTTAAGTTTTATTTACATTTTACAATTATTTTTTAAGGTATTTATCTATGGATCTATGTCTTTCTAAAGTTTATCTTAGACATTACTGACGTCATTCCGTGCCTCAGAAAGCACGTTAAGCTGTTGGTCCCGGCTGTCATATGTGGATCTTTGACAGTCCTTACGAGTCGTCAGAAGCTTGAAAGTCTGACAACTAGTCTTACCTAGGGGTATCGTGTTACCCAGTAGTAACTGGGTAACACGATACCCCAGCCCAACCCAGCCCAACACAACCCAGTAGGGTTGTTTAGGTCAGATAGGCAGTCGCTCCATGTAAAATACTGGTACTTAGCTGCATCCAGTTAGACTGGAAGCCGACCCCAACATAGATGGGAAAAGGCTAGGCAGATGATGATCTATGGATCTATGTATCCTTAGAATAAATAGTTTATTATTTTTATTAAAAGGTTAGTTTTATAACCTGAAATATTCGTAGATCCCAGGTTGTTTTCCATTTACATTTCGTGTTTCACATGGCTTGCATCGCCGAGCGCAGTGAAAACATCTACCTGTGCCGCTTGCATACCGTTAGAGTTCCCCAGTGAGGTGGGTAGTTAACTTTCGACATTATTTTTAAGTTTAGGAAAGAAACGGTCGCGAATTTGGCTAAAGCTTTGGGATTGATTTGGGTTTTAGTGGTATTTTTCTTCAAATTACTTTTCGTGGTAGACTTACTGTATATGCGAATACTTATAACAGGCATAATCCGAATGAATATCAATCTGTGAAAAATTAACCATAACTTGTAATATATCTATTTCTTTTTAATGTTTCAGTCCATATCTAAACTCTTTTTTACTTTTTATATTTAGGTATTATAAACAGTAATAATAGTTTGTTAGTTTGTAAGAGGCTCTAGAAAGCAGTCATTATAAAGAAAATTTATCACTGTTATAAATCTACACTGGCCGAGGATGTGTTTTGTTGTAGGTATATAATATAGGTAGGTATATATATAAGCTTTGCAGCTTTATAGGCTTTGTTTTCTTCTTCTTTATCGTGTGGGCAGTAAGGTCTTACGACCCCACACACCCTAGTGTCAGAGTTCTAAAACGCTATAAGGGCCTCTGACTTGGTTTGAGTGGAAAAGTAAGTGCAAGTTTCCTCACGATGTTAAAGGATAGGCTTTGTAAATAGTAATTATTAAGTTCTCTTATAATCCCGTACGAGCCACAAAGCACTCGAGTATTGTACGGAACCTTGTATTAATATTACTGCTGTGTTTTATACGGATGTTTTTCACGGAATATGAACATGCAGAAGGGGGATGAAAGCGCTCTCGTTATTTCATGCAACAGTGAGGAATGAACTCTGTCGATGTTTTTATTATTAAACCATTTAGCTACATTTTTAGATTTTTATATGTAGTTTATTAAATACCTTGATGATTAAATGTTAAGGTTTAGTTGAATACTTGTTTGGTCTCCTGGGTCGCATACAATATCTGAAATGGCTTGTACCTAATAATGGCAAAGATGATATGCACTTGAATGTTAAACGTTAAAAAAGATATTTGGTTTGGTCAACTAATAATAATTATCTTCCTACTACATTGCCATTTATTATTATTTTGTGTACACTTTTTAAGCTTTTAGTGTCTAATAATTTTGAAACCTATTTAGAGTGATTTAAGAGAATTGACACACCCGAAACATTCTTTAGAAGTTGCAAGTTATCTGCCTGTATACCAAATGGCTTGTTCGATCGTACTAAGGTGAAAAGTCAACCGCTATTGTCCGCGGTTGTACATCCGAGCAGTCAGCCTCGTTGAGCTGTTTTATTTATATCTGCCTCTTACAGCTTAATTTAAGCTGATATCATAATTGTGAGGACTTAGGGATGATTCTCATTAGAACGGGCCGTGCCCGGGGCGGGGCCCGGACGGGGCACGGTTTTAAATCTGTTACATATATTTTGTATGAATCAATTTATAATTACATAGTGCATTATCCGTGTCCCGTCCGGGCCCTCTCGACGCACTTCAATACCACGTCGGCACGTCCACGAGAATCATCCCTTAGAGTATTTAACTTATAGAGATACTGAGCAGATCTCAATCATTGCTCCATAATACCTTTTAGTTCCGGAGTCAGTACTCGCGGGCAGAGTATTGCACGCTCGCAATGTGTCCGGCTTAGATATTTGCATTAAAAATTATATCACGATCATTTAGTGTAAGTGACACGCCTGAGGTGTTTAGGCAGCACTCGGTGTCACCAACAGCCTCGACTAATGGTAATTGATGGCTAATCATTGCGATCTCGTTATCACACGAGGAAATCGATTCTTAGCTGTCAGAATTTTGCAAACTAGCTTCTGACCGCGAATTCGTCCGCGAGGTAATTTTTTCACCAACGGTATGTTATGTCTTTTGACTGCTCCCGTGTCTCGTAGCGTAATGATATGAAGCCTTTACTATTCCTCATGAATCTGGCTTTCATATAACATAACTTAACGTAACATCACGCCTCTAATCCCTGAAGGGTTAGGTTGTAGTGTACCCTTTAGTACACCCACATTTCGCCAGTTATGATTAAGTCCCAAGTAATAAGGGACTGGCCCATAGCCATCAACCGGGCACAAATCAAGACTCCGAGGCTGGCTTTCATATACAGAAATAATTTTCCAATCCGGCTGGTAGTTCCAGGGATTAGCGCGTTTAAACAAACAAACAAACAAGAAACTCTTCAGCTTTATTATATTAGTACAGATAGTATAGATTCGACTGGTAGGTCAGAGATTAGCGCGCTGAAATAAACAAACACAAAAAAAACTCATTAGCTATATTAAATTAAAGTTTAGTTTTGACAGACAAATGAATAATCCTTATCACTTCTAATGGCATTTTTTTTTTATTTAAAGCCTCAACACATGACATGACCAAAGGTTTCTCGGCGACATTGACATTGGTATGCATAACGTGCATTTGTTTCCGGCCGAGTTTAATTGGATTTCTTAATTACGGGTAACCGTTTAGATGGTAGATTGATAAAATGCAGATTTTCAATTTAAATTAAGATAAGATAAAAATAATAATAAATCTCTTAACTTAATTCCGGTAACGGTGGCTAATCTTAGTCGAGATATTAGTAGGAGATATTATAGTGTACAAGTGTATCAGCAAACACAGTACATTATTTATTTATTTATTATTTATTTATCATGTGTAAAGAAAATCGTACCCGACCCGAAAAGGGCTCATTGTATCCTTCATTCATCATTTCACCCGTATGACGTCCACTGCTGGACATAGGACTCTCCTATAGATCGCCACATTGACCGGTCCTAAGGTGACCGCATCCAGCGACTTCCCGCAAACTTTACCAGGCCCCAAAGACCCCCCCGGACTTCTGGTCTTCTCATACTGAGCCTTCCTATACTCATGATTTTGAAAATAAATCAGCTGGTCATGTTGTCGAGTAATGCAAACATAAATATATTGATCAGCTGATTTATATCGATTTTAAAATGAGTTCTAAAGTAATACTCGGTTATTAATAAGTACAATGACCCCTTTTTGTTTCGGACAAGAATTTATTTACGAAATAATATAATAAATGTACTCTATTATTATATTCGTAGGTACTAATATTATTACAATATTACTAATGTTTATGTTTTTTGTTAGGAAGTACTTACTGAAGCAACTAGCTCTAACTTTCTGACTAACTGACCGACTCCTTGACAATTTAAAAGTGCCTGTTTGGTCTAATTGAAATAAACGTTTGACTTTGACTGGTCCGATTACAATTTTTTTTACTGATACAAAACTACACGACGTTTTGGACAGAAGCTAGTATTGTTTACTATGATAAAGAATGAAAAATATTTACGTAAAGTTAAATTGTTAATGCGCAGAAACATGCTGCTACTGACTAACCCCTTAATTGTTCTGTTGTCTTCAAATTCTCCAAGCTTGGGGTACCTCATGGCATTTCCGCAACGCAGATGACGCGTCATAGGTATTATTATATGCTGTGACGTCATTAATTAACTTCAACTAGATACTGATGTCATGAATAATCTTTGGAATTAATTAACTTGCCACTCTGTCTGTAGTATATTCTCCGGAGTTAGGTTTCCATAGCATGACTAAGAAAATATGTGGAATGCATCCGTTATTTTTAATTGAAGAACAAGTGTATATAGCTTCTGCGGCATATTGTTCTTTTCGTATCGATGAAACATCTTAATCTATAAAAATAATAATCTCATCTTAAACTATTTGGACCCAGTAGGTCGCCATGTTTACTACCGCGTCAAGTGTGCAGGTGAACGGGCAATTGGGACACAGCATATGAGACATAGTCTGATCGGGAGCTCTGCAATGCCGGACGGGTCAATGATGACCTGTTTCGCAAAATATATGTTAATCTGATGTATTATATAGGTATGTTAAGTATATATCGTCGTGATGGCCCAGTGGTTAAGGCGCACGCCTCTCATGCATGAGGTTGAAGGTTCAAATCCGGGCAAGTACCAATGTGAATTTATCAATTGATATGTACTTTCTAAAGTTTATCTTGGACATCACTGGCATCGGTGAAGGAAAACATCGTGAGGAAACCTGGAGTTTACTGTTCCGCTCAAACCATGTCAGAGGCTCTTGAGGCGGTTTAGAAACTCTGACACTAGGGTGTGTGGGGTCGTGTAGACCTTACTGCCCACACGAAAAGAAGAAGATATGTTATATTATTGTAAAGCTTTATACGTTCATGCATCCGCCAAAACTCTGAAATAATGTCCATCTTTCTCATGGCTAACCATGAAACGAAATCTAATCTAAATATATTAAAGCGAAAGGTCATTTACTCACTCACTCATTGCAAAATATCGAATACAGCTTCACGTATAGAGATGAAATTTGGCAGGGGGGTACTTTATAGTTAGTACACGTCCGCTAAGAAAGTATTTTTCATAATTCAACCCCTAAGGTGATGAAACGGGGGTCCGTTATTTACGCGGACGGATTTGCGGGCAAAAGCTAGTAATAATTATGTAAAATTTACATTAAATGCCTGATAGAACCGAATTTAATCGCAGTCTCTAATTTGTGAATCAGACATAGATTTATGCTAACTCCAGTTAACTCGATCGATATGTTATCTATTTACCAATTACAATAAATATTAACTGGATGTTGTATTTATATAAGGACAGAGGTATTAGTTTCCGTTATACTATTTTAAGATCTATGTGCAGCCTAGATTACCATTTGATTCACTATTTGTTGATACTCTACTGCAATGTTACAATATAAAGATAAAATGAAATATTGAATTGAGAAAAAAAAATGTAATATTGAATATAGGGTAAACCATTACCCTTTATTCAATATTACATTTTTTTTCTTTTTTCTAAGTAGAGTGTTTATGCCATATGGTATTTAATCCAAACTAAGTATCAAGTCCTTATTTTACGAAATGAATGTACCGATTTTAATGAAACTTCCTATGCATAAGCGTTAACTTTTAAAGGTTACCTTTTTAGACCTATGTATCCTTACATATTAGGTTGGGGAAAAAGTCTTTTCGCATTATAGTATGTATGAACTTGTAATAAAATCTCTTTGGCTAATACTATTTGTATCTGGCTGGTTTTGGTATCATTGAAAGTTTAAATTTTAAAGAACATAATTCTAAATTCAAATTAGAAAAATGTGTGATATTCATTTGTTTTTCGTAATGTCAAGATGAGTAAATCTAATGAAAAAATTCCTATACCTAGAATACCTATTATATTATAGGTTAAAAAGTTAACCTTTTTCTATTCAAGGGGTAGGAGAGTGGTCCACCCTCTCAAAATTTCAAAGAGCCCACGGAACCTTGGTGAAAGAGAAAAAAAGCGCGGTTTAGCTGTTTAGATATCTATTAGTGTGACTGTTGCTGCTACTTATGCTGAAATATGGAATGCTTTAATAATATGCTGGAGCATGTCATCTTTAAGTTCTAGGCTCGTCATGGACCACCGGCGTTTATCACACGGGGATAGGGAAGGGTAGGGTTAGGGGTCCATGGAGCGTTAAGAAACCCTGATCTATTACAGCCTTATTGAATCCTGTTGCCTACGTTCTTTGGTACCGAACCAAAGGCACGTCAGGCATTACACGGCGGGTAATCAAACTAAACATAATAAATTCAATAGTCGTTCAGTCAGTGTTGTCTAGAAGTAACTAATCTATGATTTTGTAATTAATTTAAACTGCACGCACAATGCTCTAATAGATATTTAATAGGTGTGCATGTATTTTATCAAGCCTGGTTTATGTCAACAGTTATAATTACGATCGTTTGTTATTGAAATAGGTCTAGCAAGGTCTCAGGTGCGTAGGAATGGTACTAGGTACTGTGGTCGCTTTACTTGTGACTAGGGTTGTCAGGCTTGCCAAGGCGGATTTTGTACGAAAGACTCACCGCGGCTGTGGAACGCAAAAGGAATTAAGAAGAGCACGGATAGGTTTTAGTCAATAAGGGTCTAACACTCCCTTCTCCGCCCAGAGCAAAAGAAGTCGTTTGATAATTTCCCGTCCTAAAAAAAGACGGGTTGCACTCCGGGAGTGCCGGCAGAAGTGAAAACTTGATTATTAACCGGCAAGCGCCCTGCGTTGCCTAAACGAAACAGTAGGCCCAGGCATACATTTTTCCACCCCACCCAGGGAGGAAGGAGTCATTTGATGATTTTTACCACCTAAAAAAAAAAAAAAAAAAAACATACATTTTCGCCGCGCCGTAGAGAGGGGATAGCTGTCTACTCTCCATCCGTCTTACGCTTTTTCGATCAGGTCACGTGTCCTGACGCGAGTTTAAGATTTTATACCCATTACAGAAAAAGTGCTCAACGCCGCTAAAGAAGTTTTCACTTCAAAAAAAGAGTTGCCAGACGCCCGGACATAGTCAGCCTTCGGTCAAATGGTCAATTTTACTGGCAAGTGTCGTCTGCGTCCGAGGTAACCGCATTTTCGCGGTCGAAGTCACAGGCATTAGCTAGTTTTGTTATAATAAATCAACCTTTTACAATCATTAAGGCTGATTTCTCAAAAATACATGATTACACGGTATTAAACACTTTTAAACAGTATTAATATGTAACCTAATACAACCTACAGACAGTCTTAATCGGAACAAAATAGTAACAGGTTAAGTACTGCGTTGTGAACGAAACCATAGCGCGATTCAGCTTTCTAGCTCGGCCGGCACAACGCCATCTATCGAGCACAGTGACAACGGGACGGGTCCGATTTGTATAGTTCTTTTACAGACATCAAAATTAAATGCACAAGTTTCTTCTAAATATTTATTTAATTAAACTTTATGCAACATAAAAGAACAAAGGTGGACTTAATGTCTTAGGTATTTTCAACCAGTCAACCAAAAGTGGTGAAGAGATAACATGGCAGGTGTAAACCAACGACCAAATAAGACATTCAAAAACTCATCAATACAATTACATATCTAGATTTAAATGTACACAAGTACAAAATAATAATAATAATAATTATAAAATTCACAAATAAGTATCTGTCTCGGAACCAGAAATAATTACAATACATTCACAATATTTCACTGACAGACAGCTGATTAAGGAGTAACTTGGGCTACTTTTAATTAAAAATCAAGAAATAAAGGATCGGCACAAAAAAATAAATAACCGATATTAACCAATACTCACTCGAACGGGCATAAGCTAGTAAAAAATTAATAATGGACTGCTTCGTTGGTCTAGTGGTCGTAAAGCGTGACTGCTGCGCATGACATCTTGGGTTCGATTCACTGGTGAAAAGTATTACTGGGTTTTTCCCATCAGAAATTTCTCAGTAGCAGGCTTAGTGTATGGATTTGTGCCCGGTTTATGGGAACACTGGCGAAATATGAGTGTACTAATGGGTACACCTCTGCCTAACCCTTCGGGGATTACTGGCGTGTTTTTATGTTATGTTATGTTAAATAAATAATGGATCTCCAGGAACTTTTGTTCTGTTGCTAACCGGTAACACGGTATGGTGTAGTATGCATAGGTAGGTATTAGGTACGGGTTTTACCTATGTAGGGCTGTGTAGTAAATGAGTCATAGCAGGTAGTAAAATTGAACTTACTAACCTAAAGAAACCCAGTGTATAAAAAGTGTACGACAAATAGACATTATAAAAAAGGCGGTTCAGAACCTAATTTATTATTTAAAAAAATATATATATAATACAGCTTGTATTAAAAATAAACTTACTTTTTTTTGCATTGTCATGCAATGTGAATTTTATGAATTAAAAATCTCAGCTCAATCGGAAACCGGGAAACGGGTCACTTGAAAAATTTGATTAGCCACAGTAAAAAAGCTTGTAAGTATCTTTATCATCTTATAAACCGGATCCTAAAATTAAATAAATATTTAAATTATAATTATTTTTTTAAACGCTTTTTATTTTAATCCGCCTGTATAATTTTTAGTTGCATAGGTACCTAAAGTTTTTTTTTATTTTACTAATTTATTTATAAGATAAATATATAACATAATACAGCACTATATTTGGTTATATCCTAACTATGTAATATATATAAACTGAATAAATAAATAATTTAATAAATTCAGTTCAGTTTCAGTTTTTGTCGCTTAAGAAAAAAATATGGCAATGTTAACAAGTTTATATTTCATACCAAAAACCGAAATGTCAAGTACTTTTAATTTCAGGAAAATAGATAATATTTATAATTAAATATTTACATAATTGAAACCCACTTACAATATGCAACTACTGCCCACATAAATCAAATTAGTACATTGGGGGGACTATGGACTATGTAGCTTTTAATCACCTTCCTACCTAATGCTTAGATTAGCGTTACACGATTTTATTTTAAGCGAACCGGGATTTTGAAACTGTCATGTAAAAACATCGAAATTAATATTTTTATGAAAGCGGGACACATCTAACAAAAACATCTATGAATGTTATTATTATGTATTCTTGTACAATTACTGTTATGAGCGTTTTCGCCGTAGATACGGCATTTCATATTATAAACATTGAAGTCCAAATTTTGGGAAATGAATGAACCGATTTCAATGGAGCTTCCTACACATTTATAGCAGAATTTATAGGTCTAAAAATTTAGTTAAGAACATTTTCAAAAACTTGTGTTCCAGCGAAATTAGACCGAATTTAAGTTGAAACAGGGATTTCCATTTATCTTTTTTTAAGACACTTCGAAAATATTCTGAACTAACTTTTTAGACCTATGTATCCTGCATAATGTCAAATTGCCTCCTTGAATTTGACTGTACCTTGTTTCTTACTGGAAAGGTTACAAACTTGCGATGCAAAAAGTACTTAGTCTTGCTATTAAAGGCCAGATGCAGTACGAGTACATGAACTAGGTGCTCTTTCGTGGGTAAGTTGGCAATGACCTGTCAAATGTCTAGACTTTGTCAGGAAGGAACCTTCGATGGTTATCTTAACCTTTGGGCTTTAAGCTGATCCTGTAAGATAGCTCACTGGGTCTGTTTACTTGGTGAAGTGAAAGTCATATTAAAACGAGCAAAATGGCCGCCTATTCTTAGTTTATTTATTAGTTGCAAGATATTGAATACACAAAATGTTCTATCATGTTAACAAGAGATGGCCCATTCATACTAATATTATATATGAGAAAGCAACTCTGTCTTTCTGTTACGCTTTCACGACTAATCCACTGAACCAATTTTGATGAAATTTTGTACGGGGTACGTTTGAAACCTGAGAAAGAACGCAACTTTTTATTATTCTGCGACTTCGTCTGCGACCGCGATAACCGACATTTACGCGGACGAAGTCGCAGGCAAAAGCTAGTACCTAAATAATAGTTATCAAAACTAATTTTAAACGAATTTTAGATGAATGTTTTGTGGTTGAACAGCTAAACGGTTCTGGATGATACAGAGATAGATTATAGTTTGGAATAGTTTAAAGGCTAATTTTTATCCCAGGAAAATATAGGTACGATTACCGTGGGATGATATTAACTCCGGGCGGAAGCTAGTCAAATTATATTTATTCAATAAAAATTATCAAAACAAATTCAAAGTCCATACTTATTTTTACACGACCTGCCCCAAAGAAAGGAGTGTTATGTATGTGTGTGTTCAGGGTTAATGTATGTATGTATGTATGTGAGTTTCTTTATTCCACCGTAACTTTTAAACGCCTGCACTGATTTACATGTATGGGGTATCGTTACAATCCTTGCATCATTTTTAGTACATAGTTAGTCTAGTTCTAGTTAGGCTAGTTAAAAATAAAAATAAACCGGTGTGGTCACTCTAAAACGTAAATTAATACCAGCCTCAATTTATTGTTTTAATGAATCTGGTCGTATCTATGTTGATCGTCTAGAATTTCACAAGGAGATTTAAAAAATATATAACACTGTAAATAAAAAACGTCGTAAAAAAAAAACTGACGAGTAAAAGTACAAATATGTGCAATTTTTGCAGTCGTGTTTTTTTTTTTTAATATTATGTTAATACCATAGAACATAGTAATATGTCAATGAACAAGGTACCACTGGTCTTGTTATTATGGATATAAATAATTAATAATATACTCTACTCGAATGTATTGTAATTGATAGTATGTCACGTTCTGTTTAATTATAGACATACCTAGTCTACCTTCCTATATAATGTTCATTGAAGGCTGGTCTACTAATATAATGGATAGGTATACAAATACACTCAGGGGCACATTTAACCGGCCACCTACATTTTGTCGATTATTTCAAAATTGTATCGGATTTTAACTAATTTTGTTATAAAATTACTTTGGGTGAATCTTTAAGAACACAAATAAAACATGTGTAAGTTGTGAAATGGTTTAATCAAGATAAAAAAAAATTAAATGCGAATATACAGTTTTCTGACCAAAAACGACATTCAGCAAAATTTTAATTTAAAAAAAAGTATGCTCTAAATTATGGCACTAATAACGCGTATTTCCTCCTCTGGCCCTAATCACCTCTTGTAATCGATTTGTAAGCCCGTCCATTATGTCTTGGATGTCGCTTTGTGGAATGTTCCTCCACTCCTCAACAGCTGCAGTTTTCAGTTCACTGATGGTCGTAGGAGCGGGTATTCGACTCCGAATTCGTCTTTTTAGGTTGTCCCATACATGCTCTATCGGGTTCAGGTCAGGACTCCGAGCTGGCCATGGTAATCTCTGAATATTGATGGCGTCCAAGTACTCTGTGACAATTCTCGCGGTGTGTGCACGAGCGTTGTCGTGCATTAAAACAAAATTATCGCCAATGAATGGAGCAAATGGCATCACATGTGGTTCTTGGACTTCTGTCACGTACCTGTGAGCATTAACGCTGCCTCTATCGAAGACCACCAACTCTGTACGGGCTTCGTAACAAATGCCACCCCACACCATAATCGAGCCTCCCTCGTAGCCTACTGTTTTAACCACAGCACATTCAGCAAACCTTTCACCACGGCGTCTATACACCCGCTGACGTCCATCAGGACCTCGTAAAGCGATTCTTGATTCATCGGAGAAGAGAACTGCTTTCCATTGCTCTCGTCCAATTTAAATGTTCTCGAGCAAAAGCAAGTCTCGCTCTTCTGTGAGTTGTTGTTAGCTGTGGTACTCGAGCTGGTCGAAATGATCCCAGATCCCTCTCTGCTAGCCTTCTTCTTATTGTTCTTAGGCTCACACTTACATTTCGTACCTGAAATAAGCGGTTACGAGCCTCAGAAGCCGTTGTAAACCGATTTCGAACAACATTCAAGACGATGAAACGGTCGTCTCTCTCTGATGTACACCGTCTACGACCTTGTCCTGGTCTCCTTGTGTAGGAACCGGTCTCTCTGAAACGCCGGATAGCATCTTGGATAGTGCTTCGTGGATATCCGAGCATTCGTCCAATCCGACGCTGGCTGAATCCAGCGTCTGCAAGTGCCACAGCCCTAGCTGCTTGAGCTGCGTCTAGTGGCATTTTAATGATGTAAATAAGGTCACAGCACTTCAATACCTCGGTTTTATTCGAAACAATGATAAGACAACGTTGTAAAACAAATTTATTCTTCACACAAAACGAGGGGCGAGACTGTCAAATTTCTACTGAACTGATTATTGTTGAATAAAAACCACAAAAGTAAAGAAAAACGCGGGTATACGTGTTTTCTTCATTACAGATACACCCACGCTAAAGTTACGCCTAGTAGTCAAAGCGCAAGTTAACATAAACAAACGATATGAAATTTCGAATGAGTGGACGGTTAAATGTGCCCCTGAGTGTATAATGAAGATAAAGAGATTTTTGTTTTTTTTTTATTGAATGGAATAACTATGGATGGACACGGATGGGTTTTAGGCAGGAGTCTGACACTCACTTCTGCTCTGCCCAGAGCAGAAGAAATCATTTGATCATTTGATCATTTGCTAAAATCAATTAATCAATCTGCCTAGCCTTTTCCCAATCATGTTGGTGTCGGCTTCCAGTCTAACCGGATGCAGTTGAATACCAACATGGTACATGAGCGACTGCCTATCTGACCCCCACAACCCAGTTACTGGATAATACGATATCCCTTGGTAAGACTGATTCTCAGACTTTCGGGCTTCGGGCGACCCGTAACGAATGTCAAAGATCCACGTGTGACAGCAGGAACCAACGGCTTAACATGCTTTCTGAGACACGGAGGAGTCTGGGTGTGTAAAGATGGTCACCCACTACCCACTGCCTAACATAACCTGCAGTTATTACTTAGCGACGAGGACCTACCACATAACTTACCATTGTTAACACATATTTCAATAATGTAAGGACAATTATTATCTACTCAATTAATTACACGTCCGTATTAAATACTTTGTAACAATCTGTCATCGCCGCGATAATTGTTCTTTGATTGCTACTATGTTGTAAGTACTTGTAATTAATTAAATTATATTATTATTTTTTTTATTGCTCTTGACACATGCCAAGAAGCATGCTGAATGGAGAAACCTAACTTTACCGAAGTTCATAATGAAAGCATTATGTATCTGAGCTTTTGCCCACGACTTCGTCCGCGAGCAAGTTGCTATAATATCCCACAGGAATCGTAAATTTTTCCGGGATAAAATGTAGCTATGTGCTATTCAGACTAAAATATATCTCAGTGCTAAATGAAGATCCGTTCAGGGCCGAACCTAAGTACTTGTGCAATCAACAAAAATAAAAATAGGTACCCAGGGTCGTCAGATATAGTTGAAGCTTTCTTAGAAACCGATGGAATGGTTGCGGGACGTCTCAACAGAATACCGTGGCCCCGAAACGTAAAGGGCAACAGAAGGAACAGGGTGGTTTTTTAGTCAGTAAAAGTATGACAGTTCCTTCCGCCCCACCCAGGGCGGAAGGAGTCACTTGATGATTTTTACCACCTCAAAAAAAAAATGCCTTCGATTGAAACTTATTGTTAGCTTATTTAATGACCGTTTATTATCTACTTTTTAAATAAAATCACATTTGAATGAAAACATCCATCAAACTTCAACTATAACTTACGACCCTGCATACCTATCTCTTATGTCGACTGTATCTACTTTTAGTACATTGGGTCGTTATTTATATCGACCTAAGGTTGGGCCTTACTAGGCTATATCAAAATCTAAACAAAATAATCGTTATTTAAAAGCTTGAAACAAAAAGTAATATGATAATCCATTCACAAATGTCAGCTTCATTGTATTAGGATCAACCTTCAAAGTAACAAATTCGAAATTAACCAAGCTTTCGAATCTAAGCCCAAAATGTTTTGGTTCTTAGTTCTAATTGATATTGATTGATACCGGAAACATTAAGTCTAGATTTTTTATGGCTTTTAAGAGTCAAGGCAATTTAAACTTTGGTGTTTTGAATTAGGTAGGTAGGTTTTTATTTTTCATAGGGCTGGGTGATTTACTATTAGGTACCTATGTCGTCTGAAAACGCCTATTCTCTCTTGTCTAAAAGTGGGTTGTAAGGCATAAAAATAATGCGATGTAGGATTTTAAGTAGGTTTAATGTGGAAGTAGCAACTAACTTTTACAACGGAAAAGAAATTGTATGTGTTTTCGGCGTGGTCTTAGTAAAGGCAATGGCGACGCAAGCCTAGTTGGGCATAGCCTGTGGCACCCGGCAGCTTTAAGGAATTTATTTTTCACGCAAACAACCGCAGTCGCACGCAGTTCAAACATGTCATTGTTACCGGATCCGCGCCAATAGAAAATCCGTGTCCGTCTTTCGGCGAAACCGAACCTACCTTTGTCTCATTATGTCATAGAAACGTTTTTGTCATACGGATATACGCACGGACGCTAACACCTAACTGTATTTTAAATTACGGGAATACCTACCCGATAAAAAATGTCTTAGTATGTATCTTGTTAATCAAACAATCTGCGTAGCCATTTTCGGACTTTGGCGTCGACTTCCAGTTAAACCAGATGCAGCTGAATACCAGTATTTTACATGGAGCGACTGCCTATCAGACCAACAGAACCCAGTATTTGGGTAATACCCTTTGGTAAGACTGGTCAGACTTTCGGGCTTCTGATGACACGTTACGACTGTAAAAGTATGACAGCCGGGACCAACGGCCTAACGGAGAAGTGTCGCTGTGTAAAGATGGTCACCCATCCACGGACCAACCCTGGCAAGCGTAGCTTAACTAACTTGTTAAAATTGTTACTTAGCTACTAGTACCTAAGTTGCAAGATGCACAAGCGAGTCTGCAGCTTGTCAGTAATACAATAATAATTTATAACTGAAACTTGTTTAATCGTGTGATCACTCTTGAATGTTATAAACTAATCACTTCATTTAACTTGTCATTCAAGTGATTAATTTATTGGCGTGCACTACTTATTTTAGATTAATGAGATACATTTTTTTTCTTACACTTCTTATTTTAGATTAGGTATTTATTATGAGATCGTTTTTTTTTCTGTTTATCGGTATTGGATTGAATGATTTATTTTTTGCTCGTAATCTACTTATATCTACTATTATTATCAAGCTGAAGAATTTATTAATTTATTTCATTATGCTGAAACAAGTAGTCTAATTCTAATTTTGCTAATAGGTAGCGTTATCGCTGAGTACAATTACTAAATTTTATTATTTAAAAAAATGTAATCTGTAAGAAAATTCATGCGTACGAAGTCGGGGCAAAAACAGTAGTGTAAAATAGTGGTTTGATGGGCCATCTGAAAAATGCGCAAGCGCATCCTATACATCCATTAATACTCTAGGTAAAACATTATATTCTTGAAGAAATAAAGACGAGTTTTAGTGGGAAGTCTTACTTATTAAGAGGTCTTCCACATATTTTCCAAAAAAAATAAATGCATAATAGAATCTACAAAAAAAAAAAAAAAAAAATGCCTTCATAACTGTTTAACTTTGCACTTGGTAAATGCTGTGCAAAACCAGTTAAAACACAATAGAACAATGAACCGCTAAACGCGTTTCCTGCTAGTAGCAAATCAAAAATCTATTAATAGATTAATTAAATGCTAAATTATGAATTAAGAATCTGAACGAAGGTCTCCGTACGATTACGAACGAATGAATCGATTACGGTATAAATAGGTATAGGCCTAAACTAATAAACAAGCCCTCATTAGGATCTTTAGGTATTATTTTTAATTCTTTGTATATTATAATATGGTAATTTTTATGCAGGTTTTTTTAGTCAGAGGTGTTCCCATTTGTACACGACATTGTACATAACATTGTACCTAATCCCCGAAGGGTAAGGGTTTACCCTTCGGGGATTAGGTACAATGTCATGTTTTACGACCGAATCCAAGACCTTATGCTCAGTAGTCGCGCTTTGTGACCACTAGACCAACGAGGCAGTGTAATTTTAGTCTGGCTGATTAAAACTTTATATTATTTATTTATTCTAGGAGGAATCCTGAAATTTTTATTCGGTACAACTCCGCCATAACCATCGTATTTCCCAGACGGAGTTCATTATTTACTTGCGTAGGTGTCTAGGTATTTTTTTTGTTAAAAAAATAATAGAGTTCTTATTCTTACGACCCCACACACCCCTAGTGTCAGAGTTTCTAAACCGCCTCAAGGGCTTCTGACATGGTTTGAGTGGAACAGTACCTATGTCCGCGTTTCCTCACGATGTTTTCCTTCACCAATGCCAGTGATGTCCAAGATAAACTTTGGAATAAATAGATTGAAAATGTCACATTGGAACTTGTCCGGATTTGAATCCACAACCTCATGCATGAGAGGCGGGCGTCTTAACCACTGTTAATTTCCTATCTATACTTTATGGGCGTGTGTGTGCCCAGTGTCGGTGCAACTGTCAATATAAAAAAGGAGATAGTAGTTACCAACCCAAGTAAAATTTAACCTTGAAAAATTACTGAGGTACTTGGGTGTATATTTATAAACGATTATATAATTAAATAATGCGTACTTAAGCTTATACACGTGTTGGTAATTAGATTGGTTATTGTAAGGTCAAGCAGGACGATTAAGCTTGAAGACGGAAGGCGGCGACTAAGCTGAACTAGGCACACCTATGATTACTGGATCAGAAAATTAGATTTTTGGCAAAAGTTCCTGATTTTTTAATAATTTTCTTGACGTTTTGAGTCAATGTTATTGAAAGTCCAGGAGGTGCTAACAGCGGTATTTATATAGAAACTTGTACTGTGCCCATAGTTATCTAGTACTACTGGGGTACTAGTGAGGTTGTGGGTTCGAATCCGGGCGAGTAACAATGTTTTATTTATTTATTTATTTAACTTTTTCAATTCATAAGTAAATTCTAAAATTTATCTTGGACATCACTGACATCGATGAAGTAAAACATCGTGAAGAAACCTAGACTTATACCAGCCTATAATATTACTGTCCCACTCAAACCATGTCAGAGGCCCTTGAGGCGGCTGAGAAACTCTGACACTAGGGTGTCTGGGGGCCTAAAACATTACAAGATAAAAGAAAGAAAACTCTAAGCATTCCGCCCAATCTTCCGCTCCGCTAATCAAGCAAGCCAATCGGATGTATCGAAAAGTCGGTAACTTCAATAAACTCTTGAACTTGATCAATGCTTCGATTTTTTGTGAACCCATTCAATACGTAACGAGTACTTATAGGTACTTTGTTTTGTTTACTCATTTTACAATGACACCAGGAAAACGAAATAGATACCTAAGTACCTACCTACATAGGTAATGGGTAGACCATGAGGTTAGCACTTTTTTGTTGGTATAACCTTGAACTCATAGCGTAAATAATTGTTCGATAAGGATATTAGGATTTTTCCTACGCGGATGAAAGGAAGTTGATAAAAACTGACACAAAACAATGTCAAAGATATACCTAAGTATTTATAGCAATAGCTAAACCACTTAATTAAGTCCTCGCCTGCTGATGTTCACCGTCGAACACTATGAAGACACTTGTGTATACCTACGAGCGATCCTCGTTCTCGTCTTACCTAATAATCATGCGCCTTCACGGAAAAACGTGAAAATGGTTTGAAAGAAACTGAACACTGTTACAAACTCCGTGGCATGCCCGTCTCAGTATAATTCTTTAAGAATTGGAAAGACGTAGCGCAATAAGTCGCGACCGATGGAAGGAATGGAGGGAGGGTTTTGCCCAGCAATGGGACAGTATGAGCTAATTATAATAATTTCAATCTGTATTTTCTAATACATGATATGTTAGTAGCTGTAGGTCTGTATAGGTATTCTAGTTTTAGTCTAGTAAATATACTTAGAGTAACTTAAGTGATAAAATTTGACCTTAATTGAACTATCTAACTATCAGACTTGATTACAAAACTATCGTAATTGTAATGATTAAATAATATTGAGTACTTAGTACACTATAGCTACTAGGTACGACCGTCCGCCAGTAAATAGCGGAACCTAGATTCTCGCAGTTTTTGATTCCGTAAAAGATCCTGGACACGATCCAATGCCTGACTTCATCCTAAATGCTAAAGCCTAAAAGCTAACTGTGTAGGTATATAACAAATCTTTTTCAGCCGGATATTTTTTAGAAAATAAGTAAGTAGTTAGTTACCCACCTACATTGTACTCTGAGTTTTTCTACACTGCCTGTAATAGGTAGGTGCGGTGGCCGATGATTTTATTTTATGAAGTCTTCCGAAAATCAGAAAAAAAAATTTAAAAAACTGTTTGATCTTGACTGATGCATAATTTTGTCAATCGGACCGTCAAACCTGGGTTTAAATAAACCTGCATTTCACTTACCTCCATAATCGCCTTTTGAATCCCAGAAGGATGTAATAACCACAAAATGTTCTGATCACTGAGTGCCCAGATGGAACGTGCCCGAATTTCTGGTTAGGGTCCCAACAGTGTGGGACTGGGGACCGAGTGCGAATGATTACAGGATGATAACGCCGGATGATAGTCTGCTATCTATTTTATTAGGTGACGTGACGTCCCTGCTTGAGGGATATGCACACTCGTCGAGAAATGTGATTTTGTTGGTTTCATAGTAGGCAGGTATCTACATAGTACTAAATGTGAACGCAGTTTTAGCACACCATCTTGCTTTTCTTCTTCTTGTTCTTTTCGTATCGATTATACACATACACCCTTAACCAGAGATATTTAATGCGACTGAGATTAGAATGAATACTTTACAGCTGAAAAGCTCATGTTGGATCCTCGCAATAATCATGCGTCTTCTTATTTTTGCTTAAGTTGTGTAGAATCTAATTTAGACATCCACTGTTCACTCTTGATAACTTGTGGTAGGTATGGGAGGTAGATAGATATGAAGAAAGAAAGGAAGGTAGATTTAGGGAAAGTAGGTAAATATATAAATCTCAAAGTGAAACTGAGATAATCATGATTATGTGCTCAACTCTTTATTCAAGAGATCTTAGGTACTATAATTATGATACCTAATATGTCGCCAAATAAGAAATTACTGAAGGGCCTTGTACGATTACGCGGAGTACTTTCCTAACGTAACTTTAAATCTATTGAATTTTTAATTACCTAATGTCAATCTAAGGACAATTTTATTTATATCTACTAAATAGTAATTCAACATTTTTTGCTAAGTTTGCACAAACACTAGGAATTTCTCCTGTATCATGAGTGCGTTTACAAACATTAAACTTCATATACTTACACAAACAGCGAGACCTGGATCAACTATCTATAGGTAGACCATACAAATATATTTGTTCCATGCGGGAAATGAACCCGCGACACAGCGCAGAAGCCATAATACCTACTGCTCGGCCACTGCGCCTTACGTGTCGTCATAAGTCTAATAGTTTAAGTCATTGTGGCATAAAAATAAACCAAAATATTATATTATTAGGACTTGAATGTAATATCAGAAAATCGGATAAAATCTACGTGAACTAAGTTTGTTGATGACTGTACTGGCATAGATATTCGTATCTATGAAATGAATCATAGCATTGTGCACATTAATTATTGCATATTACAGATATTTTTAGTTCCGTATTATGTCATCCGAAACCTTAGCAAGTACTTAGTACCTCTACCTACCAAGACGGTAGGTATAGGTAGGTACCGTAGAACAAGCTATTTGATGTACAGGCAACTTTTTTCTTTTTTTTTTAGGTGGTAAACATCATCAAATGACTCTATCCGCCCTGGGTGGGGCGGAAGGGACTGTCAGACTTTTACTGACTAAAAAACCACCCTGTTCCTTCTGTTGCCCTTTAAGTTCCGGGGCCACGGTATAACTTGAAACTATGGTCTAAGGTCTAAACAACCTTGGTAGTAAGTTAACTACTAACGTTGTGTAAATTGGGTTGTTTAAAGTTGTAGTATTCTTGTTTGTTTATAATAATAATAATAATAATAATCCTTTATTTCAGGCAACTAAAGCCCATAAAACACAAATACATATATAAGTACAATAACTATAAACTAATACATATTTTAACAATAAACTTATAAACTACTGAACACGCAGTGTCGGCGTCGTGTTACGCTGCGAGGTGTCGCGTAGCTGGCCGCGGAAACGCCGATACAGCACACCTTTCGGCCAAAACTCTTCCTTGAGAAAGGTCATCAAATGTTGGGTCGGAACGCGCACAACAAATGAGTTAAAATTGGTGCTATGTCGCGCCTCCAACTTCACCACCCTCAAGGTCCAGTTGACTTTCACCCGTATGTACTCTACGATATCCTCAGCCTTCGTGGTATGATGTAAACGGGATACGTTGAGGAGCGTCGTCGGCACTGCAGGCCGTAGCAGCATGTTATGTCCTGCCAGCGCCGTCCCACACTGGTTGCGAGAAGTAGGCTTCTTCTTCTTTCTCTCCACCTTGACGAAGCCGTCCTCATCGCAAGCGTTCCTAGCCGCGCTCAATGTTGAGCGACACTGCTTATCCCCTCTTGGTTTTTCTGCTTGTCGCTTTGTTTGCGACACAGCAGGTTTCGTCTTGGCGACAATTGCTGAATAGGCACGCGTGGGGGTCGACGTACCTATTACACGCGCCGTTTCCCCGGTAGGTGCGACGCGATCAGCAGAACACGATGCAACGCTTGCAATCTTGACAGCCGATGACGTTGATTCATTCGCCGACTGAAAACTGCAGACAGAAGCACCTGCCCCGCGACGTGTGTTTACGTTGAAGCCATCCGGCGACCCAATTGCCGGAACAGCGTTGCGCAACAACGCAACTTCTGCTCGCAAATCACCAATGGTGACATCCGATGACTCCAACTTGGACTTCATCTCAGCCAGGCTCACCTTCAGAGTCGTGATGTCTTTCAGCAGCCTGGTGACGTCGACGTGGTCGAAAGTGACAGGAGGTAGCTTGTGCAGCTCCTTCGCCACAAAATCTGGCACGTCATCCGGATCGGTCTTCTTCAGCAGGTCGATGATGTCCTGCAGACTCTTCTCGCCACCATCCCTCCGGCGAGATGGCATCTGTTCGACTTGGTCGAGTGATTGAAAAAGCAGCAACTTGGCACTGCATACCTCTTCCTCTTTGAAGGAGGATTTGCAAATCTGCAAGATGCTGACCTCGTCCATGTAATCGATGGCATGCTTGACGAATGCCAAAAGCTCGTTAGCAATGAGCTGCTTTGTTGCCATTGCGAACAAACTCGGGCAACGGCTACCGCTGCGCAAAACGCGAATAAAATATTCGTGCTGTGCAGCGCAAACACGTCCGATTCCGAACGCGCATCGCGCGACACTGATACTGATACTGTGTAGTTGTTTATACTAGTAAGTAGTAGTAGTGTATAGTAATAGTTGTTTAAATAATAACAATAATAATAATTTCCATCCAGTGGATGGAAAAAAAGGGGAAAAAAGACGACCGTATTTCGGGGCCCATGGGCGACAAGTGACTATAAAAACTACATCTATAAAGTATTTTAGAAGCACCCAATTGGTACAAATTGGTCTCATCCTTGCACCGAATTTGAACCCGTATTATTTATAGGTACAATTTTCTTATTGTGAAGCCTTATTATATTATTGAGACTCAAGTGTCAAATGGGACAGATTTTAGTGTGGCGTGGTAGTAATGTTGAAAGTAACTTGTGTGGAAGTGTTTTTTTTTTTTATCTTTATTGTTTATAGAGGGTTTGATCACTATGATCATGTCACCCTCATAGGGGCATTATACAAACATTATCTACGCCTAATTCCTAAGTTAACTAATTTATATAACTCCTTGGCCATCTTAGACAAAGGAGTAGATAAGATGCTATTAAAAATACCAACATTAAATAAATCTATATTGTTTCTTATCAAATAATTACTCCTTTCCGCTCCGTTCCGGACACACTCCGCCACGATATGGGTCACGTCCTCTACTTTACCACATTCCACACAGCTTGGCGACTCACATTTCTTCATCAAAAAGGCAAAGCTATTTAGTGGAATATGTCCAGAACGAAGCCTGAAAGCAGTCACCATGTCGCTTCGATGTATATCTGTGCCCACAAACCAGGGCTGGCGGGAGAGGCTGTGTTGCATGGTTCTATACCAAATACCCTTACTTAGTGACCTCTCATCAAAATATTCTTTCCACAACTTCAAACCTAGGTCTCTAACTGTAGGGATTAGATCACTAAAGCAAGGTACACAGTAAAAAGGTATCCCATCAGAGTGTGGATGTGTTAGGATTTTATCAATGCGTTTATCTGGAATTTTTTGACAATTTACCTTTAACAATCTTACTTTTGTTGCTTACTGTATTATTCATGGTTGTTTTATAATTAACTAGCGAGCCGCCCCGGCTTCATACGGGTGCAACGCTGATACTAAATATAATAGGTATAGCGTATGTCCTCCGAGGATAGTGTAGTTTTCCAACAGTGAAAGAATTTTTCAAATCGGTTCAGTAGTTTCGGAGCTTATTCAATGCAAACAAACAATCAAGATGGGTAGGTAACTAATCACATTGAGTCATTTTCACGCCCGGTCCTTGACTATTGGCAGTGATTAGTCTTCTTAAGCTGGGTACTCATTAGCGAGCTGTAACTGTAATCGTTGCATGTACTGTAACCAAAAAACATAGTGTGTACGTGGTTCGCAAAACTGCTGCGAGCGGAACGCGTGCGGCTTGCAGCGACCCGACGTTTACAACGTACTCATTCGCGTACACACTAGAACCTCGTTACTGTATCACATAAGTTACGGTTACAGCTCGCTAATGAGTACCCGGTTTGATAGTCAACACTTATACAGCACCAGTCCGACAGGGCAACGGTGAGGCCGGAATCTCTTCGAAAAATCTTGGCTGCCAGCGCGCCGCCTGCGAGTCGTTACCTTTTTTACCTTGTTATAATTTTTTTTAATGCATACGCTTTTAGGCCCTTATTTGAATAGCAAATAATTTGCTATGTCGGAGAAGTGTTGCTATAATGTGCGACCTTGTTTCAAATTCTCTTGCTCTGTCATCGACCGATTACAAAGATCGGCATCAAGATTGGGATTGCGATACATTATTTATTTCGGCCGCTAGTCGTTAGTAGCTAGACATACGTTATACGATCCTTGAGAGATCCTACATATCCAAATCAAATGTAAGTAGAGATAGGATGGGAGAGAAAGACAGAGAGAAGGGGGGGGGGGAGAGGAAGATAAAAACTGAAGAGCAACAACAACAACGCAAGTAAAACAACAATTTCAATATTCACTAATCTATATATTTCAGACAGGATATCTCCACTTGGCCGGTACGTCCGCGTGATAGAAGTTGCATTCGATTTTGTTAGCACAACTCTTGCCGTAGCGACACGGCTTCGGATGGTAGTAGTGGCACGCCGGGTTCACGCAGTTTGGGTAGAACTTGCACATGTTAGGCACAACTGTGGAAATTGTCTTGTAGTTCGCCGCTGGAACCACGTGAGACGCTGTGAAAAACGGTTGGATTTATTAAACATCATTCTTCTTCTTCTTATCGTGTGGGCAGTAAGGTCTTACGACCCCACACACCCTAGTGTCAGAGTAAACATCATTAAAATCTAAGTTTACTAATAGTGAAGTGTTTTTATTCAGTGTCTGCCTCTGCAGTCGCAAAGCGCGACTCCAGAGCATATTTTTATGTACTAAGTGTGCCAAGAAAGTAAGTCTGCTATCGATTTAATTTTTGTAATATTTTAATCCCGAGTCGGGGCGACATTATTCGGACTTGATCATGATTTTCTCTCCTAAACATACATAACAATCAACAAACACAACTCACCAATAACGGGCGACGTAGGAGTAGTGGGCGGGGCCAAGGCGTTGGGTGCGTGGGAGTACACACAGTTGCGTCTCGTGCAAGCGGCCGCGAACTTGCAGCGAGGATGCGCGAACGCACACGCGTTGCCGTAGTGGCACAGAGGGAAGGCCCGACACCACACTACTTTGCGTTCAGCTGTAGTTACTGCGGACAATACTGAAAGAAAATGTGATTACGTTGAAGTAGATCAAATTATAAATAATTATAATTATGAAGTTACTTCATTATATTATAATATATAGTTTTTTCTCAGACAACTTACACAGAATATCGATTTTGTAGCTCTTTAAATAAAGTTGAAAATATTATGAATAGTTGCTGCATGATAGCTAAACCTGTTTCGTTAGCGTTAATATTATTTGTTTTGCTTGCTGCTAGTAATCCTTAACATTCAACATAACATCACGCCTGTAATCCCTCAAGGGTTAGGCAGAGGTGTACCCATTAGTACACCCACATTTCGCCAGTTATATTTTTAGTCCCATGTAATAGGGGGCGAGCCTACTGCCATCAACCGGACACAAATCCAGACTCCGAGGCTGCTACTGAGAAATTCCTGATGGAAAAACCCAATAACACTTTGCCCGACCCGAGAATCGAACCCAAGACCTCACGCTCAGCAGTCGCGCATTGCGACCACTAGACCAACGAGGCAGTCCTTAACATTCGTATAAAAAAATGATTTCATTTCTAGCCATGAGAAGCTTTGTATATAAAATACGATTTTGTTTTATTCACTTTAGCATAGCTGTTTCAATTCAATAAAATATATTATAATAGTTTACATAATTATACTCACAAGGCGGCACAGAATCATATTTGTGCGTATTAGTAACAGTTGCGACCGTCACATGCTGGTCACTGCTCACACTCTCCGTCCTCTCCCTCACTCTCTCCGGTTCCTTGCCCTCTTTCTTCTTATCAACATCAAACACTATAGGAGACGCCCTCCTCTTTTTCGCTGGAGGTATATCGACTTTTAATTCTTCGACGTTTTTCCTCTTTTCGGTTTTTTCCTCTTCTTTTTTGATAATAACTTGAGTATCGCTCTCCTCACTTGTATTGCTAAGGCGTTTCTTTTGAGTCGGTTCTGTTTCTTTCTCTATAGGTGTTTCTTTCGGAGTCGGTTCTCTCTCTTTCTCCTTAATTTCAGGTGTTTTTGGTTTTTCCTGTTCTACTTTTTTTAGTTCATCCTCTTCGTTGAGTAAGCCTTCGGTAAGGAGTTTCTTAGCTAGGAAAGCGTTTGGGTGGTAGCCGTCCATTGTGACTATGAATTGAGTGTTCTTGTCTTTGTCTATTGATGGGTTGTGGATGTTGCTGTGAGAACAGAAATCAGGTATTTAGTTACTGAGTTGGTATGGATATTTTATATTACATACAGTTACGAAATATTATATTTGGAGATTGACACATTGACATCTTAGAGTCAGTGCAAGCAATATAAGCGAGCAGTTATCATTTGTTACTTAAAAAGTACAGTTAGCAACAAAAGTCCACCAATGTTACCAATGTTACTTTTTTATATCAATTAAACAGACAATAAACACAAGTGTACCCACTGCCTTTCAGAATTTCAGGTAATAGCTGAGGTTTTATCTTAATTTTATATTCATTGCGTTTTACTTTTAATATTGTACTTAATAATTAAGATTTAAATATCATAAATTTTAATCGACTTTTGTTGCTGACTGTGCTAAAATTAATTACAAATATAGCTGAAAATTGTGTACAAGATATAGTTCCGCGCGGCATTTGTTATCTTGCGCGCAATATTGTAATTTTCAACTCTTATTTTGTTGAGTTTTGATTAATTATTAATTAAAATTACTGAAGTATATTCCTGCCTGAGACGACTGTTGTTGTCATTTTGTACCGAATAAACAAAATGACAGTTGTGATTTTGAAAACAGGGCCTTTATATTCGCGAAACTTGTGTCATCACGATGTCGTCATTTAATAGCCATAAAATCTTTTACAAAATCATAAATTCCACAATCATCACCATTACTTGAAACATTACATTATTATAACAGTTTTGTTTTGTTTCTGTGTTAATTAATGTAACTGGTATTGTACCGTGTTAAATAACAATAAATTATAAATTAACCTTCTTTTTTTTTGTTTTATATACATGGCAATTGAAAATATACCTGAAACCTGAAAAGGGGTCATTGTACTCATCATTATGAACAACTTTCACTATTGGACCAGCCCCGAAAAAAACACGAAAAAAAAAACAGCTGTTCCCTACAAAAATGCTACATAACATGATCGTAATGTATGGATCAGCTGTTTTTTTTTTTTTCATGATTTCAGTGGTGGTTCCATAGTAAAAGTTGTTTATGGTGATGAGTACAATAACCCCTATTCAGGTTTAGGGTATATTTTCAATTACCCTGTATACTGATACCCTTCAAGTTTCTGAAGTTTCTCGCAATTAGTTTAAAAAGATATATGAATAATTTAATTTAATTCATTGTTAGTACATTTAGGAGGCCATACTTAATTGTACAGATAGGCAAACGGATTGTTTAACAAAAGGACTCGCAAAGGTTATTTTGAACAAGATTATTATGTCTTACATGGTCTCAATGATGAGCGTGTCATCTTTCCTGCTCGCCGTCCTGCCTTCGTTCCGTCGTGACGGTGTGTACTCGCTGTTGATGATCTTCTTTGTTATGGACGCCGGTACATACTCGTCTCTTTCGATATCACTCGCTACTCTGAAAAGAAAAGTAATAAAATAAAGATATTGATATAACGTTGTCGCGTTTGTTTTATTTAGTATTTTATGAAAATACTAGCTTTTACCCGCGGCTTCGCCCGCGTTGGTTTAGAATTTGACAATCAATTCGGGCTGTACTCGGCTTGTTGCTCGGCCAGATCCAGAATTATTAAATACCTACGGACCAACAGACTGTGACTCATAAAAGTCGGTCGGCGTCCAGTTTGCATTTCTGCAAGAGAGGTCCTTCTCGCCTGCGTCTGTTCTGGAGTTTCAGTCGCTGTAATGGCTGAGCTTCTTCTCTGAGACGAAGTCGTGTAGTCATGTGTGTTGTGTGTCGTGTGTGAATAGGCGTCTCAGTTGCTCTTACAGCTCTCTGACTTTCGGCTTGTTCCTCCAAAAGCAATTGCGTTTAGAAGGGCGTCTCAGTCACTCTCAGAGAAGCTTGGCGGGCGGACGGTTTAGCTTTCCAGTCTTTCCTGGCTTTAATAAAATGTCTCATCAGCTCTCAAATTTGCTTGTCGCTCCGGTTGTGCTTGCTTTCTTAATGCGGCACGAACGGAAGATTCCGGGGATTGAGCAGTAATTTTTGCTCGGGCTAGCAAAGAGCTTTTGCCTGACTTGGAGCTGTGAGACAATTTAAAAAAAAAGGAACCTACCTACCGTCATTAAAATACACCGAACATACCTCTAAAGAAAACATAAACAGTACTGAGGGACAAACTTAACTTTGTCGTTGGAAAACTGCTGTCTACACATCTACATCGACATAGGTCACGGTCATAGTTTAGCAACTAACCTCTTCCTTCAGTCAGTCATCGACTAAACGCATTAAACAAAGCAATTTTACTGTTACGACAGTTCTGCTGTGATCCTATGAGGAATTCCGTTCCATATCTCCGAAGTTCATCATCAGATCATGACAGTATTTATATGGGACCAATTTGGAAAAAATAAACAAAAAAAGAATCATCCAAATCAATTCACAATTGGCGGAGCGTGTTATAAGTTCGCCTTTATTCTTCCATGCATCCTCTATGAATGCGTTTACACCTGTCAGTGTCAGTGACGACACAGTGATGACAGTGTCAGTTACGCAGTTTTTCTGTATCCCTGACAACGTATATAAAGTGGGTCCCAGACAAACGCGAAATGTTGTGACGGCCGCGTCAGTTGCAAATTTTAACAACAGGCCGCGTGTACTGCTTTGTAAAATGACACCAAATATGAAAATTGTAATAGAAATAGTTGAATTTAAATAATAATTTAAATTTAACCCACACTTCTCCATTCCTAAGAGTAATATGCGATGCTAATGATAATATAGGTAGAGATAAACTACTATAACCTCACACCACTCACCACCTCAAGTGTTTAAATAAACGGTTTTTTTTCTACCTTTTTTCTCATCATCTGAGAGGGCTAATGAGTCATGTGAGTAATAAGACAACGTTACGGTTAGCCATATTGACTGACGTCCGATTGTGGCACAGACACCGCGCTAATGACACTTCAGGCCGCCACTGTGACCGCGGTGGTGTGTTTTTACAGCGGTTGGAGCCGCGGCCTGCGGTTAGCCGCAACCGCAGGTCGGTCCGTCTGGTAGCCACTTTATGCAAAATGTCAGTATGCTCTTCAGCGGTTTTGGGCATAAAAAATGATTAAGCAAACAACTCCGTACTCCTAGGTTGTATACTTGAAACTGGTCTATCGACAGTCTAGACTCAAAATGTATTAGATGCTTAAGCTTAAAATTTGTTCATGATTCGATAGACACGTGGCGCCATCTACTGTCATAAGGACGTTATTGTGATTTCCCTCGGGAACAGTACTTTTTTTCGGGATTAAAAGTACCCTATGTTTGTCCCTGATCACCTGGCAACGTTTATGCTAAATTTCGGGATGATCGGTTTAGTGGCTTAGGCGTAAAGTGGTAGCAAACAAACAAACAAACTTACTTTCGCATTTATAATATTAGTTAGGATACTTGTATATATTCTGTTGTTTCTGCCTACCCCCATGGGAAAAAGGCGTTAATTTATGTATGTTTGTATACTGGTATAAGGAATTCACGACCATATAAAAACTATAAACGTCTATTCTAAAAAAAAACGAATTTTAGTACTAATTAAAGAGTCTGAGGGTGTACCAATTTACATAAGAAAAATAA
Organism: Hoplodrina ambigua; assembly: GCA_949774945.1. Taxonomy (NCBI): domain Eukaryota; kingdom Metazoa; phylum Arthropoda; class Insecta; order Lepidoptera; family Noctuidae; genus Hoplodrina; species Hoplodrina ambigua. The sequence goes on from OX458976.1 coordinate 5,177,227, forward strand.
AACTCAATCTATTCTATACCGACATAGTAGTTGTTTTGGGTGATCGTATACTTGCCGAGCAACCTAAGCTGGTTGCTAAGACTAAATTTTTTAAATCTTGCCTTTATAAGGAGATGCCTGAAACAACTTTCTAACGAAGGATTTTATACAACTCGATTCCTATCAGCTTTCCTTCGGAAGTTCAAAACAACAGCTACTCTGTCGCCATTGAAAAATAGCCCAGTCTGTAGTGACTACTATAATATTCACAATCACATAAAAACAGTATTTAGTAAAACCATGTGTTTGATTGCTTCGATTTTACGAAAGATTATAGTTATATTTACAACTAATTGTACCTAGTACTAAGAAAATTTAACTGCTGCTAAATATCTAGTTACTTACTTGGAGCTCTTATCATCATCGCTGTCCATATCTCCGAGACTGATGCTATCTCCTCTATCCGTCTCCTGCGGGTTATCCGCGGGCACTTGTATGACAATCTTCTTCGCGTCGACGCAGCGCCGCATCGGCAGCACGAGGGCGCGTTTGATTTGAGAATCCGCTTCGGTTCTGTTTGGTGGTGCCTGAAAAAGACGGTTAAAAGTCGAAAGTCAAATAATTTATTTCAATTAGACCATTATGGGATGATTCTCATTAGAGCGAGCCGTGCCAGGGCCGGGGCGTAGACGAAGTTCCGATGTATTGAAGTGCGTCGAGCGGGCCCGGACGGGACACGGATAATGCACTGTGTAATATAAATTGATTCATACAAAATATATGTAACAGATTAAAACCGTGCCCCGTCCGGGCCCCGCCCCGGGCACGGCCCGCTCTAATGAGAATCATCCCTAAAAGGCACTCTTAAACTTCATACAAAAAATATGTGTATCCCTAAAATGCAGTCATTTTAACAATATAACACCTGCCGTTACTTGGCGATTTTTTTTTAATAATCTATACAAATATAATTAAACAGGAGTTTTTTTTTTGGATTCTTGCGTCAATCTCTGGAACTACCAGTCGGATTGTAAAAAATCTTTTTTGTATTTTGATAGCCAGATCATGACAAATAGTATAGGCTATAGAACATCACGCTACAGTCTTCGAGAGCGGAGCAGTACCAAAGATATTACTTAACACGGGTAAAATCGCGGGTACACCACGCGGTTTTACTCGTGTTATGTAATATCTTCTAACTAGTGCTATAACGAATGGATAAAAGGTCCTTACATTCAATAAGCTTTTATGTGCATCAGCGACCGCTCGGAGCAGCAGACTGTTAGCGGGCGTGGCCACGCGCGGCCGCGGTCGCACGCGCACCACGCTTGCGCATGTCGAGCGACATGGACGATTCTCTAGCACCGACACTCTGGAATGAGAGGTTAGATCTTTATGAAAACTGTGGAGAAACATCTAAGGGTACATTTTATTTTGAAAAAAATCAGCATGACAATATCTTTTCGGCAGAAAAGTTTTATTTTCTTTTTGGGATTGTTGACTTTCAAGTGCCTATGGATGGACTAAAATAGTAGTAGTAGATGTCATTTAACTTCGAAAACTACTGTGCTTTCTCATGTGAGGAATTATGAGACGTTTTAAGGCAGTTTGGGACAAGTTAGAACAGGGGTCACGAATTAGTTTTACTGGCGGTCCGTATTTGAAAATTATGAGACTGTCGCGGTCCACTTGGTGATAACAAATAAAATAAATATTTTTACTAAGACTAGGTAGGCTGAACAAATATGCCACAAGGTTTTATTTAGTTATTCACTTATATATAAATATCTCGGGACAACTCACACACGGCTATCTGATCCCAAGCTAAGCAGAGCTTGTGTTATGGTAACCAGACAACTGATATACATACTTATATAATTTATAAATACATACATATTATAGATAAATCACACCCAGACACAGAACTAACAATCATGCTCATCACACAAAGTTTGTCCTGGGTGGGAATCGAACCCACGACCTCCGGCTTAGCAGTCAGGGCCTCTAACCACTAGACCAACAGGCCCGTCCACTTATATTCTGACATATCTAATTGATAGTTTTAGGTATGAAGTTTTCAGTTTTCTTAAGGTCCGCACAATATACGTCGGCGGTCCGCCATTTGGTGACCCCTGAGTTAGAACATATTTTTTCATTTATTGCAATATCTATTACATTGCTCAGCTGTTTTATCGCAAAATAAGGTTTCCACACTAATTAGGTTTACCAAGTAATATGGCTTTACTTACTTTGACGTTAGTTTTTTTGGAAGCGGTTCAGCTACGTCAGACGCAGTATCATCAGATAAAGAACTTCTCTTTGAAGGTTCAGCCGCTCCTCCGAGTCGACTCTTGGCTGACTTAGATTGGGGCCAGAAGTCTGGCTCTCTTTCAGGCGTAAACCTGAAAATAAATCAGTTAATAATAGTACTTAGACGGTATAATGTTGGCCAAAAATAATAAATAAATAAAAATGTATAATATTTTTAGAATGGAGAACCTTTTTAGTTTTTATAGGAATTAATTATTGTTTGTAAAGCTATATTTTATTATCTGAATAAAAAATATGGCCAACTTAAATAAATTAAATAAACATAATTAGATTGAGCTCGTATTTATTCTTACTACCTCAAATTTTTAATTTAACAACCTTTCGGGACTCTCTGTCCTCGTTTTTGATTCCTTCTGTTTTGCTTCTGGAACTTTTTTTGGTTCCTCACGGATCCCTAGCCGGTCCCTTACAGGCCTTTTGGGGAGTTTGAGTTCTATCTGAGGCAGAGTCTCTATGGGGTCTTTTGGGGGGTCCTTGGGTACTTCTATAGGCTTAGGAGGGGGTGGAGGGGTAGGAGTTTTTACGCGCTCTATTGGCGGTGTGACGGTTACGGGAACTGGAGGCGCCTGTTGAGATATTTCCTGAAAGTAAAAAGTGAAAGTTTTATTGTCATAATATATACAACATAGATCTTCAAATATTATTAATATAAATTTATTCATATTTTTTTCAGTATTTTTCAAATATATTTCACCAAAAAAAAGAAATTAAATTTCTTCAAAAGTACTTAAGTATATGCTACTTTGAAAGAAAAAACAAATGAATACCTGAAACACATCTTCAGCAAAATCATTCATCAATTCTTCAGCTTCAGTCCTAATATTCAAAAAGTCTTCATCGTCCGACATAGAATCTAATTGCTCTGCCAATTTCTGCTTTAAACCCTGTATTTTAGCTTCAATTTGTGTTATTTCCTTTAAATGTTCTTCTTTTGGGGCACCCACGGATGACACACTTGTTCTTTTAGGCTCTCCTTCTACTATTTCTACATCTACCTCTGGTTCAGTTTGTGATGAAATAGTTGCTGGGTCAATAATGGGTAGAATGGGCCTTTTAATTTCAGCCAAAACTGGTTTCTTATCTGGTCTGGTATCTTCTTGAGGCACTTCAAGACTTATTCCATGGTTTTTTAATATCTGTCCAGCAAACACATCTGTGATTGAAGGTTCAGAATCCTTTTCCATATTCATTAGTAAAGGAGGTATGTTCGGACGAATCATGTCGTGATGTTTACTTTTCTTTTTAAGCTTATGTACTTTCTTGTCGTCCTTTTTGCGTATAACCTTTTCTTTGTCTTTTTTCTTGGCCTTTTTCAAATCACTCTTTTTTTGTTTATCTTTCGTTTTCTTTTCTTTTGTTTTTCTCTCTTTAGAATCGGCTTTTTCTTTGCTTTTGTCTGTTTCTGCAGTTTCTGTAAAATAGTTGCATAATTTTAGTGTTTTCGCTGTCTGTCCATCTTTGACTATCAAAATATTGGTAATTATAGAATTTTTCTAATCTGGCTGGTAGTTCTAGAGATAAGCATGTTTAGAGAAACAAAAGTCACTTTAGCTTTACTATATTAGAATATATAATTTGTACATACTTTGGGGAGCTACCGTCACCTCCTGCAGCTTTTTTAGTACTTGGTGTAGCCAATTGACGAACAACTCAGTATTGTCGCCAAGAAAAAGCTGTAGGTCATCCTCCATCTGCGCCCGCGTCCGCTTGTTAGCTACCATTACCATCACATAGTCAGGCAGCTCATCATCTATAAAATACAAATATTTAGACTTTTTTAGTTTTCTCTACCCAAATTGCACTCCATTGTCTGTCTATCCATCTTTAGAATTGTTATAGGTAGACATTTGAAATTTTTACAGAGTGTGTATTACAATGGCCGCAATATCAACAAATAGAAATTAAATAAAGTTTAAGGAGAAAACCATGTCAATTAAACAATAACCATGTGTTTTTTGCTGATCCTTATATTGTAAGTTTTGCCCGCGACTTCCTCTGCGTAAGTTTCGGTTATCGAGGTCGCAGACAAAGCAGCAGGGCACAAGTAGCCTGTAAAGGACAAGGCTAACTGATCCCATACCAAATTTCATCAAAATCAGTTCAGTTGTTTAGTCATGAAAGTGTAACAGTCAGACAGTTATTTTCGCAATTATACTATTAGTAAGGATAGTGGTATGACACCCACTTCATGTGCTTGCTAGACTCATACTTGCCTAGTTTTATTACCTCGCAAGTACTTACTATTAGTCAAAGTAGTAGTAACTATAAAACATCAATAAATTTCATTTAGTCAGTCATAGAGAAAGTAGTCAAATAATATGACGTAATTTAATTTTCTATAAAAGTTTCAATTGCTTATCTATGTTTCTGTAAGTAGGTACTAAATAGAAATTGAAAATTTGATTGAACACATAATAACTAGTTAACTTTATCCACAAGGTAGCTTCAACAAAGGCTTCTGCTTCCCAAAGTTTTGAAAAAACCTATTAAGCCACAAATAAAATGGGTTTAGTTTTGGCTAAACAAACCAAACTACATCAAATTTTCCTCTTTTTATAATTATGCAAATTCTAAGTCTATTTTGCCCATCATTGACATAATGAAGGGTTGACTTAGTCAACATCTTAAGAAGATACAAGTTTTTTCAAGAAATAAGATTCATTCTAAGTCTATCTTGGACATCGTTTTAACATGAGTAGAGGCTTGACTTAGACAACAGCTTAAGAAGATACAAGATTTTTCAAGAAACAAGCTTAAACTGCTAAACAACAATGTGAAAAATGAGATGTAATAGTAAAAAAAAAATACAAATACAACATAACTGGCTTAGCGTGGGGTTATTTTTGCTAATTGTTCAACATTATAAATCTTGTTAGACTGATTTTGTGTTCTTGTCAATGTTAATAGATAAATGAAAAGCCGACGATAAATGACTTGCATGCGAATAAAACAGTAATGGATTTATATGTTCATGAATGAAGAGGGAGAGGAAGTCTAAAGAAAAGATGGATGGATTAAATGAGGGCTTATAAAAAGGAATAAATTATTGTGAATTGGTTGACAATGGAAGAAAAAGCATGTGTTGCACCGAGGTTACAATTTATATAAAAATCATATAAATGATAAAATACCCTGCCTCGTAGCTCTTGCCCTGCTGTCAACTATTGATCGCCTTTATAACTGGTCCTTAGACCTAAGTTAATAATAAAATGAAGCCATACATACCTAGGTAACTAAGTTTATTACCCAACAATGTTTTACTTACCAACATAGCACCCTAATTCTGTCAACTTGGCCTTGATGGCCGACTGAAAGTAAAATATTTATAATGAATACACTCATCATCCATAAATGTCAAATTTGTGTCAACAAATGAGGAACAAGCTTGTTCCTGAAAGCATTAAGTATAAACACACTTATTACAGCAGCTAATTAGTATTTTTTAATGTCAAATTGTATGAATATCAACCAAATACAACATCAGTCATCCTAAAAGTTAATTTCAGGTTAAATTTACGATGTATTTCTAGCTATTTACCCGCATTTTTTGGCCAATTTCACTGCCGACGACATCCATTTTTTTTAATTGTATTTTTTCCAGTAACACTACACTAAATTAAATCAAATGCACACAACTAAGACTATTTATTAACGATAAATAACATTTATTATATTCAATATTATATTCTTCATGTTTTATAACCAAGGTAGAAATAAAGTAATAATTTCATTGACTTAGCACTATTCACGCTAGAATAATAATTTTTCCTTTTTGGCATTTTTGGTTTGACGTTTGTTAATTTTGTTTGTCATTTTGACAATTCTTTTGAAGGCGTTTAGTTTTACGCAGTGTAAGTAATTTCATTCCGTTGTATGGTTGCATGCCAACTTCTGTTTATTTTTTTATTTAGTATTTTGTCAATGTCTTCCTTTAGCTCTTTTTTACGGACGTTTCCTATTCAAATCTGAATAATATACACATATTAAGGTTAGGGGTCACTTCACACCGACGCGACGACGCGACCGACGCGACCGACGCGTCGCGACAATACGTGCATTTTATGATAGCGATGATAAGTAGATAATATACATAACTTTATATTATTAATAATTTCATTTAGAGAAGTCGAATAAGCTCCACGGGACGGCGTCGCCATTGCTCCGCTGGAAGACGTTAAGCCCGAGCTGCAACACGCGAAGCCAAGTTTCTCACCTAGCGAAATCTCGATGCGTTTGATGGCTAAACTCTTTCAAGTATTGTCCGGTCTCGGTGTGAGTAGCGCCTTGATTAGATTTATTCATTTATTGAGGTTTGATCAAACAAATAAAATAAGGTTTGCCATAACTTTGCCACCTATTTAGCTATAGGTATACCTAATTGTAATAATATTGTACTGTTACCTTTTTTCTTGGCCCTTATTATTCAGGACTGTTTTTTTTTTGCTTTATAATGCGGCTTCAAGTAAATAGGTATTATAACCGCGGCCTTTAGAGTAGATTAAAGTGTAGATCACTACCAAGTAACTATCCAACACCTAGAACTAGGTAATGTAGTAGGTACCTACTAACTTATGGGTATTAAAGTGTGATGGTCAGATGTTGTGACTTTTACTTGGGAAACTTAATTGAAAATTGAATCGGGATTCTTGTATTTTCGTATATTCTTACTACGAAATTATAATGATCTTGCACTGTTGTAATCACTAGAAATTTATATGCAGTGGGGCCTTGAATCAATAGTTGGGGGGGCTACCTAGCTGCGAGTTGAGATTCGAGGCCTCTGCTGCTGAGAGGCCCCGAATCACTATCTAGCTACCCCCCCTGCTTATATGAGACTTACCTATAGCCCATTGTAAAGAAGATCTCATGACCAATACTGGATTATAACAGATGGAGAAAAAGGCAAAGGGTTAAAATCAAACAAATTAGTACAAATCATTTTATACATAAGACCTATATTTTATTTTTCCAACAACCTTTGATATTTTGAATAGGTACATACATTATACACAGTAATAACAAAATAATAAATAACAAATCAACCAGTTATTTACACATTAATTTATTACAATTAATTTTCGAGAAATTCCTTACATAATAAAATAATATGGCATAATTAGGTCCCTAATGGTAAATTACATAAATACATTGTTATAACTTATTTATTACAAAATACTGTTTATACTAAAAATAAGTCATACGTAGATAATTATTTTATTTTGGTCGTGGAATAAAATAAGCTTAATTTTATTTAAAACTTTATTCATCTTTGGCCGCGAAATTAAATGGAATGTAGTTCTCTAGTGATAAATTATTTTAAAATTAGCACTCTTTTGTATAAAACGTGCAAAATAATGTCAATAATAAGGTATTACACACTATCAACTAATAATTCCAAGACATAACTTCCTTAAAGAAACACTTTATTTTAACCCTGAAAATACGATTGATTTTCTATTAACTGTAAAATTTCTTTTTTATTGCTTTGAATTTAATAAATAGTTTGTCAATTGAGTAGGCAGAAAAGTGACGTCACAGTTTAGAATGGCAATACAAATTCTATATAGGAATCGCGTTTTCACAGGTCATAAGAAGTACTTCAATTGATTGTTGATGTCTAATAATTACCCAATTATTTTGTAAACTTAAAAAATATGGAATGTAGGATTAAAAAAACATCACTGTTCAGTATATCGGGTGTCCGGTAAAGAATGGATTATCTTGAAATGGGTGATAGTAGAACTAATGGCGATTCAGAAAAAAAATACATTAAAAAATAAAAACAAGTAGTACCAAAGATATGATTAACTTAATAATATTCATTGTTTTTTGTTACCTTATTTTACATTCTTGTACACCACGACCACGAATTAATGAATTCCGTCGGTTTTTTATTGTTATCGTAATTTACGTTAACTAAGCTAATAGATAAGTAATCAAAAGTAGGACTGCTATTACACGGTTTTGAAAAAAAACAACTTAAAGTATGTTCTTTTGGAAAAAATTGTGAAAAAAAATATTTTTGAAAAAGTTTAAGCGTCCGTAGTTTAAAAAAAATGTATCGAAACACAAGTGGCCAATAATTTTAAAAACTTATGTGTTTATAGCCAATTTCAAAATGGTATGATTCAGTTTTGTACCTAATGTAAATAGTGAATTATTGCTATTCGTTTTCAAAAGGAGCGGAATTTGGTTAAACAACAAAGTTTGCAATATTGTAACAAATTTGAACATTAGAGGAACCTGACCATCAGGGTTTAAATAAAAAGATTTGTAGACGTTAGTAATTAATAGGAAAGCTTGGTTAACCTGTAATGCGACTTGTCGGATGTGATATGATGAAAATATGGTGTGACCGTGTTTTTTTTTTATTTGGGCTGTCTTAAGGAAAATTATTATGCGAAGTCGATCCTTGAAAGACTTAGGTAGCCGTTTCCGGTCAACCACATCAAAAATAAGCGATCGACGTGATATACGACTACTTAGGAGAGCATTTATTCTAAAATGTAGGGTCTGAATCAGTGTGGGTGGCAGACAATTTACAACGAATGTAATTTACAACGAATACAGTCTTAACATCACGCCTGTAATCCCCGAAGGGCAGAGGTGTAGCCACATTTCACCAGTTATAACAGTTTACCCAATAACACTGCTCGACCTGGCAATCGAACCCAAAACCTCATGCTTAGCAGTCAAAAACAGTGTCATTAGTATCAAATGCTGTTTTTTATTAAACCCCAATGACCAGAAACATTTAATGTAAATAAATATTCTAATATCTCAAACTTTGTTGTTTACCCAAATTTCGCTCCTTTTGAAAACGAATAGCAATAATTCACTATTTATAATAGGTACAAAACTGAATCATACCATTTTGAAATCGGCTATAAACACATAATCTTATAAAATTATTGGCCACTTGTGTTTCGATACATCTTTTTTAAGCTACGGACGTTTAAACTTGCTCAAAAAGAAAATTGTTCACGATTTTTTTCAAAAGAACATAGTTCAAGTTGTTTTTTTTTTCAAAACCGTTTAATAGCAGTCCTATTTTTGATTACTTATCTATCAGCTTACTTAACGTAAATTACGTTAACAATAAAAAACTGACAGAATTCATTAATTCGTGGTCGTGGTGTACAAGAATGTAAAAAAAGGTCACAAAAAACAACGAATCTTATTAAATGAATCATATCTTTGGTACTACTTGATTTTTTTTTAATTTGTATTTTTTTCCAGATTACTCATTAGTTCTACCATGACCCATTTCAAGATAATCCATTGAAAACCGGACACCCTGTATATTTGTAGTTGACAGTAGGACAGTAGCAAAAGAACAATGGCCTTTAAAGGTAGGCACACTTACTTACAATAACAAATTCGGTACATAAATTAATTGGTCCCATTTTGGCGTCTACAGAGATGATCTAGGCATAGCATAGGTACCTGTATTATGTCTCTTTTACACTAAACAAGTGCAGTACATTTCTATAACTCAGCACTAATAATTTACCAACTTATGAGAGTATTTTGGAAGACACAAAGCTTATTTAACAATGATATCTTAAATTATTAGATACTTTAATACTAGAAGTCACCTTATTTACATTATACAATTATTAGGTATGTCGATTATCGCATACTTGTCGCTCATTATAGGACGGATTATAGAGATATTAAGTTTTAATTAAGTAGATAATAATAAAAGAGAGAGCAATTTTTCCTGTCATTCACAAAATATCGAGATTTTGACGCTATAGTGTTTATTAAATTAATGTAATAATACCTGCAGAGCTTATCTAATAGATAAATTCACGTGAAAATTAAAGTTACACCTACGGCACAATCAATCTACTAAATACTGTGATGATTAGACCTAGTTAATTTAATTAAAATCATAAAAATGCTAAAATATTTGGTACTAAGTCTTGAATATCTTTGGTATGTCTTATCAATGAGCGACAAGTCGCTATACATTGGTTTGTTTATCACTTCGCAGAGCATCCAACTGGAATCTAGTGACTTTGGGGCCTAGACTCTGCTGGGATCCCGTCAACGGAGGTCTGATAGACGGGCCAACAGATTTCGAACCAATGCTGTGTTGCGATCCCATTATTTGAGGCCGAAAGTTTTCAGATTTACTAATACTTTGTTGTGATCCAGTTTTTTGTCCAGGAAGTCTTTTTCCAATTTTGGGCCCAAAGCCAACGGTTTCTGTGGCTGGTCCGATGCCTTGAGTGGGACCAGCGCTGTGAGAATTGGAAGACCTGGAGTTTATCTTCCGCCAGGGCCGGCAGGGGCCAGGGTGCCCCGAGGGTCGACTCTCGACTCTCCCAGGGACACTTGGCTGAGCGCCGTTTGCGTGTTGTTGTAGCTCATGCCATGACGCTCGTTCCATTTCTCTAAAAAGAATAAAGGACTAGTTAATTGTTGAATTAGGTTGAACACAGATTTTGGCAAGCGGTAGATATTAAGAACAATCGGCTAAAGATGTGTTATTACGAACTTTGAAGAAGGTACTACCTACTGTGATGTAGGTAGGTGAAGCATCGTCGTATTCGGTGATAGGTATATACGTAGTACGTGCAAACATTTAGTTGATTCAACATGCAGTTAATGAGACTATGAATATGATACAATGCGCTGCATGGTAAACGTTCGGCCATAAGGATTTTTGAGAGTAAATAATCCATTTGTGTTTTGGGTAATTGGATAAGTAGCTTTTAACAATGCTACCTTGAAAATACGTTTCAGTAGAATGAACTCTTTCTTAATTATTGATAGAACGGTAGTCAGAATAAGCAGATTTCATTTACAATTTACATACAGTAAGTTATAAAAGACCATTAAAGCATGTTCAATACACCCAAGCCCGGAAGCGTCACCGTTGCCAATAGCGCGTTGCATCGAATGATACCTTCACGGTCTGACATATGAGGCGAGAGCCGACGTGCGTTCCGATTTCTTGACGGCTTGGCATGCGACGGGCGAGGATGGATACGCACCGCTGGTGAAGCCCGAAAGTCTTGCCAGGGGGCAGCACAACGCCGCTGCGTACGCCGCGCGGTACTGAGCATTCATTATCACGTAGATGATCGGGTTTACGCATGCGCTCGCGTACAGTAGAAGGTAGCCCGTGATGTGGAATACTGTAAAAAATAAATAAAGTTAGGTATTAATAAGGCTTCACGTTGCTGGTGAAAAATGCCCCACACTCATGCCCTATCTTCTTCTGGCGAACGGCTTAAAAATCAGGGCATAGACCGCTGATCGTGGATCTGTCCTGTTTTAGAAAGATACCTTACGAGTCTCATCCTAGAGCAGTGCTTCAAGATATAATGTTTAGCATTGAATAAAGAAATATGCAGGCCTTTTGGAACTGTAAATGTTCTCTAGTGGTCATTACAGAAACTGAAGTAGGAAAAGCCATGAGCAATAAAATTGTCATATTACTTTTGCTTAATATCTTGAAATAAATATTTGGTTGCATCAGAAACGGTTACATGACACTTACCAGGGTAATGCACATGGTTGTCAGCCACCTTCGCAATAGTAATGGGCAGGTAGCACACGAGGAATGACAGGAAAATCGCTAGCACCATCTTAGTAATCCTCCACTCGTTGCGTCTTGCTTTCGTCTCTCTATTGTCTTTGATTGTAGACCTCTTGTCTGTGCTGTTGTTGAGCGTGCCAGGACTGGTGTGCTGAGATCGCTGGTGCTCTCGCATTCGCTGTTCTGAGCTGGAATTAAAATAATAGTGTCAAATAAAATTCTGCTTTCTGTAAAGCCTCATAAAGGTCTAGTTCCTTTGTTAAGAGTGTTAACAGGGTGAGTTATTTCTCTTCTTAAAACAGTCGTTTTATACTTGTTTGGAAGTGATGGATTGTTATAGTAAAAATCATATTTATTATTATTTTGTGTTTCATAATTTTAACGGACGTAAGTAGTAAAATGTTAAAACTTTGCGAAGAAAAGTTATTTGAGTCAGTCTTTGAGTTAGTTGAGCATATCTGTCACATTTACGAGTATTACTGCAGCAAGTCGTAAGATTTATAAACGTGTTCAGTTAATACAGTGTTTGTACCTCTCAGCAGTTTTTTGCTACACCCTTCTTTATTATGATAAAGAAGGGTGTAGCAAAAAACTGCTACACCCTTCTATCTATCTTCTATCATTTATTCTTCTATAAAGATTCATACGTTATGACGTATGAGGGTTAGTGCGAAGACTGTAATATCATATCATATTCCTCCATGAAAGTTATGACACCAAACTGTAAATGGGATTTGTCGCTTTAGGCTAAGTTATGATGAGCAAAAGTCTCGTCATATTTTCAAGGCATTTAGTTTATTATTTCTTGTTGCTGGCTTCTCTAGGCCAACAGAGTGTTTTGTCTTTTCAAACTATGTTTTTGCTAAAATAATTGGGCACTTAAAACCACCAAACTAACTACCAACTTTAAATTACCTGTCAAAATTAAATTCCATCATAGATTTTATCTGACTTATAATAAACTTTAATACCCAATTCTTCAATAAACTAGTTAGTGGTTTGTCGTTTAGTTAGGAGGAGTAAATACTAGGCTCTTATAGCTAAGATGTAGGTGTATTTAGTCATTATTAAATTAGTTGCAGCACGTGGCATAATGCCGACTCGACGTATTTCCGGATCGTGCCGTTTAATGTTTTGTTCAATCATGAAAGTGTATTGTGAACTATCTCTCACACAATATGTATAATGTAGACATAGGTAGGTATAAAGTGTCTATCTACTAACTGAATAAGTACTTTATTGACATAAGAGTAGAAACGTGACAATGGACTTGTCGTCTACGTGCCATAACTAGAGGTTTCAAGATTCATAGATCACAAGGATTTCATTAAAATCGTAATTGTCTTGATTGATTTTGAAGATGACGTACAAATTTTTCCGACGGCCTTATTGCGCTAAGCAACGTTTAATTTTGGTTACCTACTCTGAACTTCTTGCTGCGGTAGTTGAACATACTTGAGAGATTCCTGCCCCCAAGGAGACTACTAGTAGAATTGTAGTCGATAAAAGTCTAACAATCCCTTTGTCTTTTCTAGGTAGACGATCTATGAGGACAGTTTAATAAAAAATGTCAGCAAATAGGACACTATTTTAACACTAAGAAATGCTAACGAAAAGAGGGCAAGGTAACATAAAACCTAACACGTTACTTAAAAATAACTTTACCTGTGCACCACCCAGAAGATCCTGGCATAGCATATAAAGATGAGCAGCGCTGGCACAATGAAGGCGATGACGAAGAGGGCAGTCTTGGCTGAGCGACCGTTGCTATCGGGCATTATTGAGCAAGTTCCCAACTCAGGGTCGTAGTCGAATTTACCTGTGTGAAAAGATTGTTTTAATGCTAGTAATAATACACCAATAGAAGTCTTTTAACTAAGGAAGATAAGGCAAAAATAAAGTATAAAGATTCATTGATTATTAAAGTAACAAAAAACTTTCAAATTATAATAAAATTACAAATGTACAATTTATAAAAAGGAAGGAGGAAGTTCATAAGGCTTAATGTACAAATGCCCAAAAGGCTGATAGCATTGTCACTCGGTGAAAAACTAGATGAATGGTCAGACCCCATGGCCCTAGTGTTTCAACCCCAAACGGTTCAAACATAAAGCTTCAAAGAATGTTGCTATATTTACGAAGGATTCATTTGAATTATCAGAGAATGAATGGAATTTATGATGACGGTGGTGATCAAAACTTACCCCATACTCCGACAAGGGTGGGTATCTGCATACCGTACGAGAACATCCACGAGAACACGATCATGAATGCTATGTTGTGTTTGCGGTACACGCGAGCGTACCAGCTGTGGTGGGCTATCATTATGTACCTGAGAGATCAAATAATGAGTTGATAACGGTTACAGAAGATTAAAATTAGGTGGTGGAAAAAATACTCTTAAATCTAAGGGTGAAAAGACCATTCTTAGACCTACTAAATTTGGGAGGAATAATACTTGAGAAAAGTCAGGTAGGACCAACCTACTTATTCATTACTAACTTCTGCCTACGATAATGTCGGTCACCGCAGACGCACACTTGCATAAAGCACCTCTGTGACAAAGATTACGATGGGTTCAGTTGTTAATCGCGATAACATTACAAAAAGAGACACACTTCCTTTTGCATTTATGCCATTGAAGCCATAATATGATCACACTTGTTAATCGGAAGGTATCTATTGTTTATCACAATTAGAACAACTCACTGGAGGAGTAAACATGCATCATTTCTCGACAAAGATAAATAATTTAACCAATCTCCCAGTAAATTCATGAGAAAGGACACGTGTACCTCACGGTCAATGGACTTCACTATCATGTCAGTATCACATTACCCACAGACGAAGACAAATTTCCAAAGTTACGGTTTCTTCAGTCCCCTATTTATAAACGTTACCAACTAAACTATTTATAGTTCTGATTAATGAACATTGTTAAGTAAAAGGCCGGACCACACGCGATGTAATCTTCGACCTCTATGGTTTACAGACAATAGCGTGTCAGAATTTGCATTGGGTATAGCTGTTCGAATAATGTGCAATGTATAATTTGTGTCTAGCAATTATGAGCAATTTAGTACAGACGAGGAAGTTATTGTTGTGTTGGACTGTTGGTGTTGTTCCTTATGTGGATTCTATAACTCCTACTCCAGTAGAAATAAGTATCATCTTTAATGATATTGTAGAAGGAGTTATGCCCTTGTGATTCTACGTTATTGGTTGTAAGTTTTATTTTAATGTTTGTAAGGATAAATATTATATTAACTATTGTTTGGTGTGTTCTATCGTTCCTTATGGTGGAGATTCGCGACTATCAATGCACTCATGACACAAGAGTCCTCGTTACGTATTTAGTATATTAGGGTATACACGGGGAAGTTTGTGAAGATGGATATATGGACTGATGGATGTTTCTTAAACTCCTTCAGGTTTAAATGGCTAAACGGAATTAGCCGTTATTTCGCACACATATCAATTTTAATCCTGCTAATCAAACAGGATTTTTATCCCGTTTTTGTGTTCCCGTGATATAGCTTTCGACTTTAGCTTAATTCTGAAGTCTAGGCAGAAGAGGTCGAGGGCAGATGCTAATTCATAAAAAATATAGTGGGTTAAGCAAAAAATATCCTCTTTTATGCAAATACTTCAATAAAAGCAATCAACTAAGTTCTGAATTCAGTACCTTGTAGAATTCCATTTCATCCTTTTGCCTCCATTACCTTATCTACCATTCATGGTATTATTACCATAACTAATATCAATTCACTCGATGAGCCACCAACTATGGGCTGTTAATACGATTAGCCTATTACGATAACGCACTCACAAGGCCAAACGTGAGATGAATTCTGATATGCTTCATAACGAATTTAAAGACCGTCTCCAATTGGTCAATAACTTGGCTCTTTGATAGATACTACGTGATTGTATGAGGAGGAAAATGTTGGTGTTGGGAGGGAAAATTGTTGAGTAGCCTTCTTTCTATAGGCCAAGGTCTATTTGGTATCAAGAAAAAGGTTTTAAGGCTAGTTTCATAAGGATAAATGATTTTATATGATTTTAAATGAATTTAAATGAATGAATGAGATTGGAATTATGATTGTGTCTGATTTAGCGTCGGTAGCTTTGATAGCTGTACATGCGTACATGTGTATATTTTTATCACTATAATTGACTTTCGTCGACATAAAAAAGAAAGTAAGCTTGATACTTATTAACTTTTTATCTTAAACGCAAACTTCTTAAGATGTTAAATCACTTACTACAAGAAAAATCTAAAAATAATCGAAGATTCATTCACAGAGTTCCTACAAAAAAATCTTTAAGCAAATTCTTACGTGTTCTGAATATCCATTCAGTTTGTCAAACACAATACCTCCCACGAGGATTCTTACCTGTTCAAGGTTATGAGGGCGATGCTCAGGAGAGAAACACCGACATTCCCGTACCTCAGGAACGGGACCATCTGGCATAGTGCGAACCCATGGGACCAGGTCCGCGTCCAGAATCCTGATATGGCGAAAGGGAGCACTATGGCGCAGAACAGGAAGTCGGCTATGCAGAGACTGGAATTACAATTAGTTAGTATTAGATTATAAAGGATTAAATAGCTATTTGTCACTTTAAATTTAAGGTCTGGCGAAATACCGTTAAAACGGTACAAAGTCTGCGGCTGTTTGAATAGGTTATTCCATTATGGTACGGAAACAATTGAACATTGCCTCATACGTTATAGCCCTAGGGCTGCAATCACATAAATTTCCGACGCCTGAGACTTCAAAAATCCCGGATATTTCGGTAAAATTGCCTTTTTTGTTCTGTGTCTATTTTTGCAGAATTGGAGTTACTTTGGATGCAAAAATTTTCAATTTTAACCATAACTTGTTTTAAATTAATCCGAACTCTTATAGAAAACCCTTTTCGGTTGACCACCAGAAAATCTCTAATGTGGGACAAATCCGGGTAATCCCGGTAGGACGGCATCCCTACACAGTCCGAACACGACAACCACTAAACATCAGCTTTACCGTTTCGTTACTTTGGACATTCAGAATTTTTCCACAGTAACTGAAAGTCTTAATATGGACCGTGCCATTTACAGACATAGCCACAGTACGACACAAGAAAAGTTCCGTTTCAGGATACTGAAAATAGCATGATTCGCCGAATAAACTGTACGTGTATGTCTAGCCTAGTTTTGATTCATGCTGTTGGATCTACAAAGCGTATTGTCAATTGGTATTTGAGGGCCATGAATAGAGCGGAAATGTTTGTGGGACATGCGACAATATCCAGTTACCTATTTGGATATCAAATAGGTCGTCAAAAGGCCATTCATTGCACGGTTTTGTGAAAGGAACTGAGCAAATTTTTGTATTGATATACTAAACTAGCGATTCGAACGGCTTGGCACGGGTGCAATGTAGATACATAAACCATAATCTTGAATCTATTATTTATGAAATCGCATTAAAATCGTTGCGTATTTTAAATGATCTAAGCGTACAGACGGCGGGAAGCTTTGAATACTTTGTTTTTTACTATACAAAGAATATAATGTGCTAAAGGACCAGAATTTGTTAATGAATACTTAGTGTTATTTTATCATAACAGATTACAATATTACAGGCCATACAAAGCAAGAGTTTAGAGGCTGTCACTACAAGTTGACAGCGATCCTTATAGGGATTAGGATGTTGATAGATGAGCTCCTAAAAGGTTATTCTGTATCGATAACTTTTAGGGGTGAAACATCGATCACGATAGGGCAAGCAATTGAAGGGTTCTTATGTAAAAAGCCTTTTGGGGATCATAGGGTAAATTACTACCCATTTCTGAATATAACTGGATATCTTAATGTACTATACCTATTCACAGCTAGTTTTATAGAGACGTCGTGTTACATTGTACAAAACTTGTTCGTATCCATAAAATGTGTGTTTGTTTATGGAAAATCTGGTTGTTTTGCATTTTGTACAAATAGAGAGTAACGCTACATAAGTGCTGGAATTACATCATGCGTTGCGTTGTGATTACGTTCATCTTGATGTTATAATGATCAAATATGAATTATGTTTTTTATTAATCTTAATATCCATTCCATTGAAGTTACATTTGTTTTACATATTTATTTACAATAGGCATAATAATTGTGTCATTATTTTGGTTGATAGACAAAACTAAGTTGTGGTTGAAACCTGGTTTTTAGGAAAGCAAATACACGACATAAATAATAATAGTTTTATTTATTAATTTTATCAATGATTTCTGACGATGTTTTGGCCATCATATTCAAAAGCAGCACTATTATCTGTTTAAGCTGAGGGATGTAAAGCAAGTTCTGTATTGAACCTTTCTCAAAAAGGACCAAAATAATGAAAAGGCAGAAAACTCAATAGAACACATACTGAACAAAAATATTGAAGAACGAGAACTGGGGTAAAACTCCGTGAAAGATGTTTTTACGGTAACTAAACAATCATAAAGTTTCCCGTATAAGTAAAAGTTATAGATAAAGTTACTTTCCAACTTTCCCACCTCACAAATTGCTGGATTAAACTGATTTTCTGAGCAACAACAGTTAAACATTTTGTGGTTGCTTTTAGAAAATTATTGCTGGAAAACTATTACGAACTGTTATTGGAAAACTTTGATTAGGGGCGATTAAAGTACATTTTAATGTTTGTTTAAGTGCTTTGATTATGTTTATTTAAAGCGTTAGTTTCGACTCTATAATAATTTTATTTCGAGTGGCACTTCAGAACTTTTTAAAGTTTTCCGGCGTGAAAAACAAAAATACTTGGCTCAAAGGACCAATAAATTAATTTACCTGATTATAAAAGCAGCAGCAACATTTCTCACTTTCGGGCACTTCAGCAACGCGACAACCGTGAGCAGGTTACCGAACAACCCAACCACCATTATGGTCCCGGTCACCACAGCAGCAAACGTCAGCAACCCTGGCGAGAACCTGGAAACGTACCAAATTATTTCATCCACCCAGCAGTAAAAAAAGTAAGGTTGGTCAGACATTTTGAGAGGCCAAATAAACTCTGAACATTAGACAGGACGTTTGGGCTTTCAGTAATCTCTTTTCAACAACGATATTAGTATCGATGTCGTTGATAACAGGCCAAATTACAGAGATAAAAAGTATCATCAAAAAGTTTGAAAAATGTTCAGTATTCGAGATAATAATTAAGAAGTTTTTTTTTCTCCGTATCCTTTCTTTTAAAGTATTAAAAAAAGCTATGTTTTACAATACTGCTCTACCCGCAGTCAGGTGGTAAGCTGACGGTGAATAAAAATCCTGAGTGAGGAACTTCCTACAATGCATGCGACGTACAAGACGATCGCAGTTAGTTCTCAGCATATTGATGGAATATTTTAAATTGACTTCACCCCTATCATCGGTTTTTAAGCTAGAGTTTCCTAAAAGTTTCCTGACATTCTTGTAGTTAACCAAGGAAATGTAAAAAATGGTTTTCCGATAATTACCAAAAATGAAACAGTTATTTCGTATGCCTCTTAACAGTATGGAGTATTGTTAAAGAAGTCTAGTTAAATTTAATTATGTTTTGATCACACACATATGCGTTTTTGTATACATTTTGTCTTTTACCTTTACCTTCTTCTTATTATTATTATTTTTATTAATATGTGGACAATGTAGTGGGTTACATGTTTATAATTTTAGTACCTATAAGGATTTATTGTGAAACTTAGCATGTAACTGTTTTTTGACCCTAATGAATAAATAAATAAATAAATAAACAGCAATTTTTCACCTTATCAAAAACCTTGTTATACCTACCCGATGTTCTTCTGTTATTTCGGTATATTGAGCACGTAATATGAATAACAGATAGTAACCGGGTTGTCCGGCATAGTGGACGATATCCTGCTCGGTTATAATAATGGGAGTGTCACACAGGATGTGTCTCGTGCGGTGCTTTGACATGAGCTGTTTGACAGATGACTTGCCGCGCGTGGATTGAGGATGGGGCTCATCTATATATGAATACGTTAAGCAAACATTTTGTACCCCTATATACGAAAATTCGCGAATGAAGGAGCATGTGGCACAGTTAAAATTTATATGAAGTAGGAATGCAGAAAGCTAATGTTTTAAATATAATAACAAATCAATTAAATTAATTAAAAACAACACTACACAAAGTACTATGTGTTTGACACACATATGTATACTGTATACAACTATTTAAGTTAATCTATATCATATTATATCGGTGGTTCTATTTAACGTTGAAACTTATGAATTATTATGGTCGAATTTAGACCAGTGAGCGACCATTTGTTACATAAGCAGGTCTGTAGTAGGGTCTTTAGAAGTACTTAGTAATGTTGTATCAAAATTGTAGGGCTTAAGTAATCGTTGTTGGCTTAAGTTTGCCTTATCATTCCAGGTTTATGACTTAAAAAATCCGAAAATGTATTTTTTTTACCACGTGTGCTTCAGGCCCAGTGCGCCTGTAGCTACAGGCGTAGTCCTAATGACTCAAAAGATTAGATAAAGTATAAAATATATTTTAAGTTTTTCTTACAGAATCCAAGCTTTGGAAAAGTTTTTAAGTTCAACGGTCTTAAGTAACTTTTTGATAGTTTTATAAAAGGAAAAGGCAAATTTCGGTTGGGTAAAAAGTTATGCCTCTAAAGTGTTTTGGGGTTGGGAGACGGAGAAAAGATAAAACTTATTAGAAAACAAGAGACGTGAGTTAAACGTGGGATTTAAAGTTTAGAAAAAATTAAGAGTACCTAAATGTTTCAAGATGTATCTTTATGTTCCATATACATTTTATATTTTGTCTCATCCATGCTAATATTATAAAAACGAAAGTAAATCTGTCTGCCTGTCTGTCTGTTACGCTGTCACGACTAAACTATGTCACACTACTATGTACTATGTAGACTATGTCAGTCTACTTTTTATTCGACTTCTACTTCAATTACGATAACCGACATTTATGCGGATAAAGTCGCGGGCAAATACTAGTTTTAAATAAATAAGTATTTTAAGCTAAAATAGGAAGCCAGTTAAGAAGGAAAAATAAAATAATAAATGACATACATTTTCAGCGAAAAACAAGTTTTTTAAACAGAATTATGCAGCTTGGTATGAAGCTGAAAAATATTTCAAACGTTAATTACAAAATGGTCACAAAGGTACCGTGTAATTAGTATCTTTCATATTTTGTTTCTGTTTATTTATACGTGCAGGTTTTTTAATCAAGATCTAATATTTTTGCATTAATTCTAGTAGTAACGGGATTAAGAGACTTAAAATATAGACTGTTTTTTAAAATACTGTCATATTTCGATTATCGCGGACCTAAGCGTAATCGCGGAATAAAAAGTAGTCCATGTCCTTTAAGGGGGGTTCAAAGTTACCCCGTAACAAATTTCATTAAAATCGGTCCAGTGATTTAGTTGTGAAAGCTTAACAAACGACAGACAGAGTAACTTTCGAATTTATAATATTAGTACCTATAGTAGAGTAGTATGTATGTATGTCTGTTTAAAAGTCCTAAAATCAGAAGACATTTCATGTCTTTTGATCTCAGCACTTTTAGAATGTATGTGATTGTTTACAGGATTATCTAGTAAACTGTTTAGTTGTCTAGTCCTAAAATGAATCTAGACTATAAAAGTCGGCAAAGAGGCTATCTCTTAGCATTATTTATCAGCCTTATACTGAACTCCGATTTCTTTAAACCACTTTATTTACCGTATCATATATCCTTTATTCGCAAAGCTTATAGTCTGGGAGCTCGGTGCCGGATATCTTTTATACCTCAGACTTGATTATATCCGGACTATTGATCAAATAAACAAGAGAGATGTTTGACGTCCGGTTCATTATAGTATTTTTTAAATCTACAAATGTAGATAAAAATAAATTGCCGCATGAATGAAAGTATTATGGTTTGTTCACACGTTATACAATCTTACGTAGATTTCTACAGAATTTTGTGTCTATACTAAATCAATATCGTGGGGACGCATTAGATGCTAATAAAAAACAAAAGCGAAAATGTACTGTTTATGTATATCTACATAGTTTAAGCCATAACAACTCTGAGAAAATAGGTAGAAAAGATCAACAAACGACTGACAATGAATTGGTCACGTCTGCGCCTCGAAGGACTGAAAACAATAGATCGTGACTTCAACAAACGACGATCGCGTATTTTGTCGTTTTAGTAGGTATAGTATATTTTTAGAGTTCCGTTTGAAAAACTTTACCTTTATGAGACCGCTTTTTGAGTACTTGTCTGAATTTTATTTTCGGCACAATTTTTAATGTTGATTTCACACACACGGATCGTTAGGCAAAAATATAAGAAATTAATATTTGGCGAAGCGTGGAGGAAGCTATGGATATTCACACACCACCCGCGATTGCTCTTAAAGTTTATTTTCTTTCTAAGACTTTGATAACTTACTTGGACAGTTCACTTGGCTCCACCGTTGCACTGACTTCGTCTGTAAAGTTCATAATGTCGTCTGCCATTTTGTATCTGAAACAATTGACGATAATTCTCATTAGTAAAATTATTACTTTAAATTTTGTACAAAACGTTTTTCATCTATGAACATAAACTTATGACTGAAGTAAAATAAAAGTATGACTGAAGGAATTGCTAACTAGCTAACCGCCCCAGCTTCACACGGGTGAAGATTTCAGTACAATTTCCGATGTTTTCGGCAAATTAAAAAAAAAAATCTTGCATAATACACGTTGTCCGGAAAATAACAAACAAAACAAAAAATAATCAGTCAAATCGGTTTTGCGCTTAGCAACATATATTAAGCGATTCTTTTTCATTTGTACAGACCTTTATTTTATCTAAAACGAGTTACAAATTGCCCTAGTATCTTGTCTATTTCTTTGATTCGTTGCATCAAGTCGGCTGGGGTTACCGAAACAATGCGACTTGACCCTCATAATTATTAAGATCAAGTCAATGAATAGTCTCGTGACGCATGACTCATGCTGACAAACCGCGGCTTCGGAGTAATGGAGGTAACGCACCATGATTCCGGATATTTGTGAAATAATTGTTTTGGTTTAAGTTTAAGCTGAAATGCATGACTTGGATTGCGATGTCGACAAGTATCGGAGCAGTTTTCTTGTAAATAACAAATGACAATAATGTGACATCTTAAGAAATAAATAAAATTAATATGTCTTAAAAAATGTTGAAATAATAGCTTTTTTACAAAATAAATATGAATTAAACGGTTCGACCCATTTTACTGGCAGGTAGAGAAATTTAGGCTACTTTTTAGGAAAAAAAAAATTAGGCAACCCCGCAACGAAAATTAACGAATTTACGGACATAGGAAGTTAGTCATTTATAACTGAGTAAACTGACTAGATATTCGCCACTCGAAAGGCCAAGTGGCGAATATAAACAGCTAACGATCAAGCAAAACCAACATAATATATGATATCTCTCACGCAAATCGTATGAAATATAGCCTCATGTCGTGTAGAACGGCGCTCCTAACGTCATGAGGTCATGCCAAGCCCAGCGAGCCGTCAACCGTGCACCGACACTGTTCCATCCGAATAGGTCCGAATACGTAGAGGACAAAATACCATAAACATTGGACTGAAGATAAATTGATGCATCCGTCATGATTATATGAGTCAGTTCCATTAATCAGTACAGCACAAAAAGGTGGAAAAGAGGATGAGTTCATTTTGATTTGGATTTAACAGACTGGAGGTCATATTAACAATCCTGATAAGGTCACCGCATTCAGGACGGATTAATAACAATGTTATCCTCTTGACCAAATTTCAACGGAGACTGACGAAGTACGCAGGAGATATTATAGTACATTAGTGTGTCCGTAAATATATTATTAGGACCTTAGGACCAAAATTTCAACTAAGACGAACTAAGTATGAGGGGACAATAAAGTGCACTAATGTGTCCACAATGTTATCTAAACAACTACTTACGCAGGTGATATGATAGTGCACTAAAAATATGTGTGTCCGTAAAAATATTATTCTCAGGACCGACTTTCAATGAAGATTAACTAAGTACGCAGGAGATATAACAGTGCACTAGCATGTCCACAATGTTATCCTTAGGACCAAACTTCAACAGATACTAAACAAGTGCAAATGAGGATATCATAGGGCACTAGTATGTCCGAAAATACAAGTGCTCTCTCTTACTCCTCCACCTTAACTCTCACAGTCCAATAGGTCGGCCATTCAATACGAACGGGGAGAGATAAAGTGCAGGACCAACGGCTTATCGAGACACGAGGGTGACACAAATACTGCATACACAAAGACATACGATTAAACGAGAATTTCATCTTTATAACATACTATAGGTATCATTAAGTAGGAACTAACACATGGTATATTAATCACAATGATTATACATACATAGTTTCTTGCAAAGGCCTTATGTACTAAGGAATGCATGCATGAAGGTACAGTAATACATTATTATGACATTACCTAGTCTTTGTGAAGGTAAACTACGTATTCAATGTTGCGGACGTCTACAACTCAGTCCACTGACCTTTTGTAATTGTTGTTACTATAATACTCCACTAGACTTTTCCCCGCGACTATATTCCGAGTGAATATTTGTTAAGGATTCCTAATGTTTTTAAAATAATGTGCTATGTTACTCGCTGATTATGTACGGTTGACTGTTAGAGAATGCCTATGTCATTAAGTCCGCCTTTGTTCTTTAGTTGCATAAAGTTTAAATAAATTAATGAATATGTAGCTTTCAATAGGTGAATTATATTTTTTTTTTAGGTTAAGTTATTTTTTAATTTATCCATTACAACCAAAAAAACAAACTTTTCTCCGTGTAATATTTAAACACTCTTCCCGCGCCTTCGTTCGCGTGATATTTCTTACGGATCCTTAATTTTTTGATAATAAAATATAGCCTATATCACTCAATGATAAAGTAGCTTCCTATTTGCGAAAGAATTTTTGAAAATCGGTTCGGTAGATCCATAAATTACCCCCCACAACCTCAAAAACTTTACCTCTTTATAATGTTAGAATAGATAAAACTATAGATAAGTTTTAATAATATTCTTGTTCCAAAGAATAACAATAACTTAAAGGCTTCTAGTAGTTAAATTCAATTCATTTTAATTATATTATAGTCGTTGACATATTATTTAGGTGCTTTCTTATCATTATTCTACGCTAGTAGGCACCTTTTGAAAGTACTTAATATTCTAGAAGTTACCTTTGAAAATATCTTTTGCTAGCAAAATTTTATCAATTGTACCGTTCCGGACTTCAATAATTATTCGATATTTCTTGATTTGTTTTTCTTGCTTTTGTATGATGTCAGTGCTACTAACGTAGACGTAAGTTTTAGTAACAGTCTGGTGTATTGAGCCACGGTATGTACTGTGGTTGAGTCTTGGTTACTCGAATAAATAAAATTCTATTCTATTCTAATAAACCAAAATCCGGCACCGCCATTTAATATACAATTTTTAACGTAAAACCTTTAATTTTTAACGTTACCTACTTTATTTTTAATACTAAACTCTCTACCTATAACGGTTACCCTTTACTTAACAAATGGTACTTACTTTCTTACCAGTACATTTCTCCATTCACAAAGCGTAAATGTAACACACTGCAACGTTTATTCACGCTGTCCAAAGAAACAAAACTAAAATGGCGTCTAATTAACACAAGCTTAGCGTTAGCATCGGCGCATACGCTACAATTGTTTGAATTGCTCCAGCGCCAATTTGGACCACTTAACGCGACCGCTGAAGATAATGCATTCATTGAAACTTTGGAAAGAATTATATTAAATATTTTGTGCTGTTGTGTTTGCTGTGCGGTCTGGGATCATCTGTGGACTAGACTAGAGGTTCCCATCCGGTTAAACTGGAAGCCGAATAGTTAAGAAAAGGCTAGGCAGATAATGACTGCCTATTTGACCTCCACAACTTAGTAACTTAGTTAATACGATACCCAGCAAAACTTTTAGGCTTCTGACGACCTGTATTGACTGTTAAAGATCCAAGTGTGGCAGCCGGGACCAATGGCTTAACGTGCTTTCCAAGGCACTGAGGAGTCTCGGTGTGTAAGGATAACCAAAATGGAAAATAACTTCAAAACAGGAAAACCAATAATTTTAAACTTCTAAAGGCATCCGTCAAAAGCATTCCAGTTTGTCCTATTATTGGATCCGGAAATAATTCAATGAAACAGAGATCAAATCACTTCGAATTTGTATAAAAAAAACTGGAATACCTAATATCTTTGGCCGAATTTTGTTTTGATTTTCTTTTGTATGAAATATAAGAAAGCCGTATTCCTTTGGTTTCGTAGGGCAACGTTCTGTTAAAGCTGTTTTTCTTTACAACGAGTTTTGTGATTGTATTGTATAGTAAGCTTCTTTTTTATTGGGTCAAAATATGTTCTTTCGAGTAGACGAACTTCTGATGCTTTTCAGCTTTTTTTAAATTTAATTAGGCAATTTAACTGTTGATTTTTACGTGTGTATTAACTTAAAGCAATTTTTCATGCCTAGGGGAAAGTGGTTACCCTTCGTACGCGGGGCACATTCGTACAGTTAGTATACCAGAAAAACAAAACGGCACAGAAACACGCCTTTGCTTGTGTGCATAGACCTACCGGCCACCATGTTGCTAGTGGAGTATCGCGACAATCGTACTACGGTGTATCAACTGACAAGACTTACCGTGTTTTTGTGCGCGGTGAGTAAATTTTTTACCTATGTTTAGTTCGTAATTGCAAATAGAATTGTTATGCTTTTGACAAAATGGTGATGTTTAAATAATGTTAACATTGTTTATTTTGAGTTTTAATAGTTATATTTCTCAAAATAAATTAGAATTTGTATAAAGTTGTATTTTAATTTTGTGCAAGGCAATGGGGCACTTTCGGACAGCCAAACAGGGGGCACATTCGTACGCGTACGAATGTGCCCCTTCAGATTCTATTAACTACCAGTACATGAAACATCAATTTTTATGATAAAATTATCTTGCAGACAGCCCAATAACATATTTTTCCTTTTGTGAAGTATTTCTACTTACAAAATGAAATATTTTTTATTATGTAGGTAAACCTTATAATTAATATTTTATTGCAGAATCATGGTGCGAAAATATAAGAAAAAGGGTACACGTAATCAGGAAATAGGTGAAGAGTCCACGAATTTAGCAATTGATAATATAATTCAAGGACGGTTGTCGTATAGAAAAGCCGCGTGGCTACGAATACGCGAAAGCGTTGAATTTAAAATATCATAATACAGTTCATTTAAATAATTATAATGTGCAATAAGTTCCAAAGTAACAGTCAAAATACCTACCTGCTTACCTACTTTATAAACCCAACGCACAGAAAGAGCGGGAGCGGGACGAGAGCGGGACGTGTTCATTTGGCACCGATATGTCCTGGACTAAATGTCCCGCCGCTATTGGTCAGTCTACCGACCCGCTCACATCCCGCTCTCCTCACGCTCACGACCCGCTCCCGTCCCGCTTCCGCTCTCTGTGTGTGTTAGGCTTTAAGTTTATATTGTCAAAGACTGTACCCTGACTGTAAAATCTCATACAATATGGTTGTAAAGACCTCATTTAGACTGATCGTAAAGCTTAAAATATTATCATCAACATTTTATTTTTTGTTATTTTTCTAAGGAGAGATTTATCGACTATGAGTCAAGTCAAATATTATTAAGTTAGTTCCTTTGATAAATAAATATTTTTATAACAAATAATAAATAATTAACGACTTAAATGGGCTTTTTAATTACCCTGTATGAATCTACCCCATGGCGTACGAAAGTACCCCACCCACTGTACGAACGTACCCCACACGTGGGGAACATTCGTACAAAAATCTTATCGTAGAAAAATGACTATAACTTTTCAACCTTTTGGCAGAATAGTTTCGGACTTTTTTGTAACAAACTACAATATATTGGTTACACTTAAGTACATAAATGAGATAAATTCGACAATTAACCGTAAAGTAATAAAATAAAATCTAAAAAGTGTACGAAGGGTAACCACCTTCCCCTACCTACATAATTATTTAACTCTAAGAAATTAATTCTTAGAATAATGCATGACGTATGACGTGTAACGTATTGTATATCCATAGAATACCTTATGTTTTGATTTTCAAGCCCCCATAGGAAAGGTTTATTTGTGATAAAAGGGTAGGTAATATGATCATGATTGCTAAAGTTTTATGATTTACTAAATAAAAGGGGTTCTTTTAATTGATAATATAATAAAATATAAACAAATAAAAAATGTCACGGTATTAGAAGTAAGCAAAAAACAGCCTTAGAAATATTAAAAATATTCAAATAGACATTTTTTTAAAAGCTTTTAGCATAACCATATATTTTTTTTATAAAAGCCAAACTTCGAGGGAGTGGTGAAAGGCTGGTTAGATAAAACAGAGCCTTATAGTAAAGATTAAAAAGTAACAAAAGATTAACATTCTACAAATATGCCAACCTAACAAAACAAAAAAAAAGAAAATTTTAAATAAGAAGAAACAAAATGTCTATACTTACAGCCAAATTCACAAACGCAATTCAATTAAGGCGCCCTTAACCCTTACGCTATTTCTGTCACATTAAGGTGTATTGTAGCGAAAGAGATACATTTAGGTCTTAAAGTTAAGTGTTGTCTAAGAATTCCGGAGTAAAGGTCATGGCACATTATCCCAGCACCGCAACTGCTCAGCAGCAGCATGGCGTCGCCTCGAATATAGGTTACGGCTAGCCGCCGGCGAGGCGCAAGCTCGCAGGCCGCGCATCGGCTGCGAGGTGCAAGCTCGCAGTCCGCGGGCTGGCCGCGAGGCGCAAGCTCGCAGTCCGCGGGCTGGTCGCGAGGCGCAAGCTCGCAGTCCGTGGGCTGGCCGCGAGGCGCAAGCTCGCAGTCCGCGGGCTGGATGCAAGGCGCAAGCTCGCAAGCTCGCAGTCCGCGTGCTGGCCGCGAGGCGCAAGCTTGCAGTCCGCTCGCTTGTAGCGCGCGGACTGCGAGTCGAGTTGCATCGTAGCGGCAAGCGCACTGACCGCCAGACGTTGGCTTGTTCATATTGACATTATGAAATTTATAATACTCCACACGATTTAATGTTCTCATTTTAATGACAAGTAAATTGCTGGTATAGAGCGGTGCCGTTGCGGTGCTGGGATAATGTGCCATGACCTTAAGGCGTTTGATTACATTTTCCAAGATTTCCACCGAACTAAAAATTTCCACAACGACAAAGCAAGAGCGACACTTACCCGATACAACTTATTTAGACACTCCTTCGAGAGCTATTACTACAGAAACAGGAACTTTAGGTCCGGGACGAGGAGCCAAGTTTAGAAACTACCTGTGCTAATGGATACCAATGCGGTCTTATTTTTAGAGTACAAGGTACTATTTTAACTCGCGTGGGTTTCACTGAAGTTAAATTGAATCTGAAAATGCTATTTAGGATATTTCCCTCGGTGAATTTAGATGCGAGCATGAGGTGAGTTGTCAACGCCTACTATTAGGTGAAACGACATCTCACTTCATGCTTCCTTAAGAGCGTATACGCCTTTTGGCATTTAATACAAGCTTTCAAGTCCTTATTTAAAAAAATAAATGAACCGATTTTAATGAAATTCTACTATAACTCTACACATAAGCAGGATACATGGGTTTAAAAAGTTAGTCGAGGTTTTTTTTTTAAAATGGTGTTACACCTTTTGACCGAATAACATTTCAAAAATGTTTTCATGTAACCTTTTTCCTGCTTCTGTCTTTTTTATAAATTGAAAATATTTTTAAATTTTATAATTATTCTTAGGTTTTATGTTTATGTTAATTTTTGTAATTATATAGTTTTAAAATGAATAAATTAATTTAATATAATAACCATTCAAGTTTAATTTCCTAATTATTTTTATTTTATTTTACATTGATCCAAAATCAGGGAAAAAAGAAAATAATATTAGCAGGTACCTAAAATGTATGTTTAACATAAGAAACAACACTACACGGACCGTTTTCATTCAACTTTACGATAATTCAGTGAGTTTTTTACATACAGTAATGCAGACGGAAACATCTGAATGTTTAGGGACTACATAGTCCCCGAACAATACCTGCAATTGTGTCTCTTTATAGTGCCTACCTACCCCTCTTCTGTACGTTTACCTTATTACTTAGAAAATTCCCGGGTTATAGCCTGTTACGGCACACTTTCACGGTCTTTGAATTTTTTGTTCTTTTGTAAGCCTTCTTTTTAAACAGTCGTTCGAAGTTTTTAGGATGTTTAATTTGTATTTTGTTTTAACCTAAGTAAGCCTTTCACTCTTTGAAAACTTTGAGTCTTTGTGCTATTTGATCACAAATGAAGTATTGTAAGGATAAATTGCTTCTATACTATTACTTTTTTCACCATTTTTGTTCCTTGAAGTCCAAAATGAGAACTATTGGTTATAGAAAAATATTTTTGTGAAGAAAATTGCTGTTGACAATATTGGCCTTTAAATCAAATTGGCTTCGATAACCGTCACATAAATGTTGAACTTAAACAGTAGCTCGAAAGTCGCAGTGGAAGTCGAAGTTTAAAAGGTTTCTTTGAGATCAAAGTATCGTATATTGCGAAAGAAAGCTTGTTTGCAGAAAACCCGAAGAGTTTTCCGTTGAATTCAACTCGACGACAATTTGTTTTATGAAGATGTTATGTGATGAACTTTGAGTTATTTATGAATAAACAGCCAGAAAATAATGTTGTTGATATTTATCCACATTAATTTGGCTACGACGATACCAACATACCATAATATTTCGAAAACAATTCAAACATAATTTAAACCAGATTCGTTTATGTATTCCATTATTTTATCAGGGTTTCAAATTGAAATAAAAATATATTATATTTTTCTGATAAAGCTGTTATATTAAATTTAATACAAATATTTTTATATTTAAGCTTCCAGTTTGGTAACAAATAAATTCGTATCAGTAACAGTCTAGAAAATCATATTATACTACCCATTAAACGAGATTACTTTGGCATAGGATAGCTATCTCATTTTTATGTAGATACCTAAATTGGTTTGGGAATTCATGCAAATGTATCTAGAAAATATAATAGGAATATTTTGAATTGTAACAGAGAAAGCGTTGAAGAACCTAAATTAAAAGCCCACAGCTAGATATTAAGTACTAGTTAATATTAATTTACATATTACACAAGAGGAAAGAGCAATGTCTCATTCATCTGCTATGATATGTAGGCGTTAGTCAGAAGTTCAAATTGTCTTAATGAAATCCGGTATAGAGAAGTTTGTATAAGGCAAGGGAATTAGCAAGAGAGATCGTGGAAATAAGTAGGTGAAAAAAAATTATAGGCAGCAAGAAAATATTATAGCTAATGTGATGAATTGCCAAACGACAAATAAAAAAAAAACTGGGGATAAGAAAGAAGAGGCTAGTATGAATTATAAAAAAAAGAATATGTGAAGTCAGGGGACCCCATCAGGAATGAAGTGCGCATGAACTAAAATAAAATTTGCACGTCTTTAAAATTAAAGTTATTAAACTGACCGCGCACAATGCTTGCTGCTCGAATCTCGATTCTCGCACGCACACACCCGTATATAATAGACAGACAGAAAGAGTAGGTTATAACAAATTATAGAATTACCGACCACTATAATAGAATATCATACTAGTATTACAAAGATTCGATGTTCTAAATACATTAGAATAAAGACTCCCAAAGTAAGTATCGTCTCATTAAAACCCTCTTATTATGTCATCGCTCACTTTAGCTCTAATTTAAATACCCACCAGATCCCGTTGCACCGACAATTAACCAATTTAGCGCGACAATAAGTGGATAATGTCCATTGTTCAATAGAGGAAGCGCCTACGCAGCTAGTCCTTTTTAAATAACTGTGCTATGTATATGATAGAACATTGAAATAGTCTTAATGATTTGCTAGACTAAATGTAGATGTTTTCGTTAGGTATTTTATTTTTTAATGTTGTTCCGCTCTATGAATTTGTTCTATATTGTGGGTGTACATACAAACTCACATACATAAACAGCCAGATTCCGAGCAACATCTGTAGATTAAACAAATATTAGTCTAATGCAGGAATCGAAAGCTAGACACGTAGCGTAGCAGCCAATCGCTCTGCCAAGCACCAACCGCGGCTTACTCTACGCCGGGACACCGTGGGTAGTTATTAACTACCAAATCATTAGGTATTCATCTGATAACTGGGGTCAGATATTATTGTGGGTATTTTTTTTTGGTATGCCTTGTAGATTTTGGCCGATTCTGAGAATTACCCAATATGTACAAAATTTAATAAATATCTGTCCATCCGTTTCGGAGAAGTTTGGCAACAAACACTGCGACTAGAGTGTTGTACACGAATATATGAATATTGCATCTTTATCTCCCAATGCGTATCTATTACAATATTCAACGTTTATAGTATAGGTGTCGTAGCAGCGATAATGATTGCATTAGTACCAATTTGTCGGTCGTTGTCCGGCCACCACCTACACTGATCACAGATAATGTCCCCTCTGTTATGAATCAGGCAATAAAGTAATCTTTGATTTATGAGCGTAGGAAGAGAATTATTACGGGCACGCTTCATATTGTCATCCGTCCCCGGATTTACACATAACAAGGGGCCTTCCCGGGGCAGGCAATGATCGGTAAAGGAAAACATCACATCATCACGTCTAATTTTATTGTTTTACGCTAGGACAATTATTTACTTTCACCTTTCATGTTATCTCTTTAGAACCTTTGGTTGACTGATCATCGAATGACTTCTCTCTGGGCCGAGCCAGAGGGAGTGTCAGACTTTTACTGACTAAAACCCATCCGTGTTCCTCTTAATGCCCTTTGCGTTCGAGGGCCGCGGTAACTCTTTCGAACCAATTCCGCAACCCTGGCAGGCACTGGTCCTAGCGGGCCCCGTCTACTATGTTGACGCATGTAATTTAACGCGCCGTCAACCGGGGCCTGGTTCTGATCGGACAGCGGGCCACCTAACGCTCGCCGTCCGCAGAGCCAGGCCTGCGGTAGCTGGGAGTCGCCAATAAAATATACTGAGGTGTCTCTGACTCTGACGCGGCATTAAACGTGGGGGACCTACTGGACCTATTAAAGATGTATCATCGATACCAAAACAAGAAAAAGCAAAAAATACTACGTTTACGAAATATAGGTATATTCTTCTACTTTCCTTCTTCATAATTCCTATAAGGTAAAGCTTTTTTTATCTATAAAATATCTTTCGTTTGTTACAAAACAGACTATTGTAATTAGCCCGCTTATTTTATGCAAAGCAATGTCGAAACAATTAGCATAAAAAGGTAAATAATTTGCAAAAAAAAAGTTCATTTTACCCTTTAAAGCTCCAGGGTTAAGATAGGTACATTATACCTACTTATATTGAAAATCATAATAATTCACTTGTTTACGCAGGAAAGGGTTTAGAAAAAACATGCAAATTTTCTGGTCTTTTGTGGCGGAAACTCCCGTTAAAATAACTTTTGCTTGTTACCCGCTTTTATGTTTACATTTATTATCCACATAACATTTTACATAATACCTAAGTAATATCTTATACGAGGACATTCAAATCCTTTTATGCTATGTACTTAAGTAGGTTTAGTGAAATCGGTATTACATTATTATATCAATAGACCCCTACGATTTTTTTACCCGTGTTAAGTTAGGTCTTTGGTTACTGCTCTGCTCCCGTGGGTAGTAGCGTGATGTTATAAAGCCCATACTATTCCTCCTAACTGATTGCCTCGTTGGTCTAGTGGTCGCATAGCGCGACTGCTGAGCATGAGGCTTTGGGGTCAGATCGGGCAGTGTTATTGAATTTTTCCATCAGTTGAGTTTAGATTTGTGCCCGGTTTATAGCAATAGGCTCGCCCCCTATTATATGGGGTACACCGCTGCCTAACCCTTCGGGAATTACAGGCGTGATGTTATGTGTAATAATGTGTATTTCTCATGAGTCTGGCTATCACATACAAAAAGAATTTAAGTAAACAAAAAACTCTTCAGCTTTATTATTATAAAGGATAAATAAATAAAATTATATTAGTATCCATATATCCATATTATATTTATTATGTTATTCAATAATAAACATTGTTAAACAATAATCATACCTACAACTTAAACAAACATTAATAGTTTAATTATTAATATCTGTGGTAATTCCCTGACTACATTAGTTATGAGTAAGCGTACAGTTTAGGTAGGGCTGCCATTACCTAAATTGCTGACTCTTTAATGATTTAATTTATTACGCATCCTTCATTGACGATGCGGTTGGCGCAGTGGCAGTTGGCTGAGTGATTGGCTGTTGCGCTGTGCGCCGCAGGTTCGATTCTTGCACGGAACAAATAACTATATTGATAGTTGTTCCGGGTTTGGTTGTTTGTGTTTGTGAATATATGTTTGTAAACGCGCCCACTATATAGAAGGAAATCCTAGAGAGTAGCGTTTAAAAAAAAAACAAAACAAACAATAAAGGTTTCACCCGGATCCTTTTTGAAAATCCCTTCCGAACGATTCCCGAACGCCTTCTAAACTAGGTCAAATCCGCTTAAACCCGGACGGATAACAGCCCTATGTGTAGAATACATTATACATAATGAGTAAGAGGTTCTACAGTACACATATAGGTACTATACATATCCGTGAAGCTTCAATGAGTCATCGCGACCTTAAGATATTCGAAAGTGTTTCCGTCCTATGATTTAATTTTAAATGCGATGATAATATTGGTTTGGTATTTTTTTAAACATATAACAAAAAGATGATCACACCTAGTATACTGTCTAGATATAAAAATCTAGTTTAATAGGTAATGAATGTACCTACCCATCAATGAAGAATATTCTTGTGACTGTACCTACAAAATAATGTGATTAATAAATATTTTTTAATATAGGAATTTTTAATCTTTTTATGATGACAAAAAATAACCCTTGAGTCTAAAATATGTTAAAATAATCTAGTTCAATATTAAAGATCGATTGACTGGTAAGTTTGTACGAACTAATGTGTGTTCGGAATAAAAATAATTATATTTTTAAGTTGTATTAAATATATTTTTAACTATTTTTTATTTAGTGTTATTTTTTGTATAAAAATATTATATTTTAAACTAAAGAATGCGGATATTTTAAATATATGCCAAATACAACGAAATATTAATTATAATAGTCAACTGAGTCAAATTGACGATGACTCATTGGCTCAATAGTGGCCGCTACCTGAGACGAGAGAATGTGCCTGAGTCAGCTTTCTGATTCATACCAACATTGGGAAACTGACGTAAACGATTTGCATGTTAACTTGAGATTAGTTTAAGTAGATGTAACAAGATGGTTTAAGTTTTGTGTCTGTTAGGAACGTGATGAGGTCACTTAATATTTATTAACTTAAATCTTAAAACCAAGATATAGAGTATTACCTATTAATAATAAAACATATAAAGAATTATTATGAAATCGAATCAAAGACCATAGAAAAGATTCAGAAATAATAGTAACATTGTTTACCTTTTTATGTTTCGGGACTCGGGACTCGGGGAGACATAGTAATAGGCTACGTAGTAATAGATTACTACGTAGCCTGTTACTACCTAAGTCTTTGCTGTCCGTCCGGACAGACTATTGTATCTTAAGAACCAATAGTACGGTGTAAAGTTAACATTTTCACAGAGTATCTAATGCCGCTATATCAACAAACAATAAAAATGAAATAAGAGTGACACTTTGTAGTTTCAACTCTTTACCTATTACGGTTCAATAGAAGACAGTTCTTTACAGAAACGATTGGCAGATGGTATATAAATTACAAAACTTCCCCAAAAAGGAGTGTCGTTTTCAAGATATTCACTCAATGTCACTCAACACCACCGAAGTTAAGGAACCGATATGTTATCCAGTCAAAACAAACTCCGAAGATCAAAAAACAAGCGCCAAACATCTTTTTCCTTGACCGAGTTTCACTCTCATAGAGGTTACGCCATCCCTTCGATACCCAAGGGATTGGTCACGCCAAAAGGTTATGTAAACAGATTTAAGACGTTGGTCATATTCTATTGGGTGTTATATAATTTTCAATGTTATATTATCTTCAATATTAAAATTTTACTTGACTGCCCCGTTCGCCTCGTGGCCGCAAGAGCGACTGCTGAGCGGAATTTCTTAGAAACTTCTTAGTAGGAGCCTGGAGTTTTAAAGTTTGTGGTGTGACACTTTTGCTTTACTTTTTGACGCCTTAGCCTAGGAAAGCATAGACAGATGTTGGTCCTTCTCCTGACCTCTTCCCGGTCGAGTCGGATTGCTGCCCCATCGGACTATGCGAGTGAGGGAAGGGGAGTGCATCTATGTATGCGCACTATATATAATATCTCTCTCTATCTTCCGACCGAAATTTATGTAGGAATAGTTCTATTTGCATTAAAAAACGCATGAGAAAAAACAAAGAAGCTTATCGTGCCTTTTCACTTGCACAGTATTGCGAGGACTAAAACGACATGATAAACACCGCCATTTTCAATACATTTTTTTAATAGCACGGGTTTAATACCATTATTTGGTTGACTGTTTAAAGACAACAAAAGAGGTAATGGCGATATATATTTACAAAGGACAGTAGCCAAATGTTGATAGGGTTCAAAATGTATAAATTTTATTGCAGGTGGGTGAGAGTGATAACACTTTAAAGGGTATGGAGGTACTTTATGATGATGACTCCCATAAGAACCTACCAAACGTTTTATTATGCTGAAGTCGATGGAAAAGTGTCGTCAGTGAATGCCACATTGATGATTACAGTCATCAAGTCGAAATGTTTACCGAAATAATGTACCTACTACCTACCACTAGTTAACTACAAGTTTTTATTGTAAGAGATGTTATAACTACATTTAAAAATGCCATCTAGATTCTCCATAGAATGCATTTGTTTCAATTAGACCTATTGAAAACAATTTGAATACTAGAACAAAAAAATCCCCTTGTAATCGAATTCAATACCTCATGCTCAGCAGTCGGGCTGCGCGACCACTTGACCAATGAGGCAGTCTAAGAAGTTATATGTATATGGTCAAATAAAATAACAAATTGGTCTGCAAAAATCTTGGCACCATATCCCAACAGCCATAAATACAGTTCACCAGATGAATGAACAACAGACAACCAGGTCAAGATACGAGTAGGTACGTCCCTAAACGATGTCTCGATAATACATCAACCAGTCTTTCCCTCACAATACTAGGAATAATCGACCTCAAACCGATTCCGATAGCATTGCGATTAACCTAAATCGAGAATCGAAAACTTAGGAGGCTATATCCATTACTCATTATTATTGGGATTGATTCGATTTCTTGAGTTTATGTTATGAGATGGTAATGTGGTGTTTATTTTGTTGTCTTTCTTTTGATTGATGAAGCCTTTTTTTTGGAGGTGGGGGGTTTTTTGAATAGGGCTAGCTGGTCATTACCCTAATATTGTTACGTATTCACCTACAGTTTTTCTCGACAGAGTATCACTCGCCACGTCGCCGTCGCGTCGTACACATCAATAACTTTTTTTTTTAGATCGTCTTGGCTTTAGTTTTATTGCGCACTCAGAGGGTCAGACAGCGACAGTGTCTTCAGCAAATCATGGCTTGACTTATGCTTTTAATTAATTACAAAAAAAACCCTTCCGAGCCTTAAAACTGAGTCTTGAGTTCTACTGCAACTACGATTACTATAACTTGATAATAAGTAAAAATGTATCTATGTTTATAAGTAAATATATTTATACACTATCAAATAAAAACAACGTTCGATTTTGATGTATTTTGGTTTGACGACCAATAGTTTAACTGTACCAAATTTTTGAAAATAAGTTTCTTAACTTGCGGTTAGAGTTAACTGGCAGAAATCGTCACGTTAGGAAAAAGCGCTATGCCCCTTCAGGTGACCTTTCCTCTCTTTATCTTTTTCTCTGTCTCTTTCTATTATATAAGGGTATTAGGATTTTTTTTCTAACTTTACATAATAGAATTAAGCAACTTTTACTTTTGGGTCTTCCGAAAATTAACCCTTACGTTATGATAAGTACCTACTTTTTTTACTAAACGGGCCAAAATATTTTACATTAAATCTATCCACAGGTATGTACAAAGTGAGTGCTTAAATTGATGTTATAAGTAGGTAGAGTACCTTTACTAATAAATCCTAAAAGGTCTACAAACTAATGAAGTTGTTCTTCTATGAACCAGCACTTAGTGGTTTCCATTTTTTTATGGGTTTTTCGCTTTTAGGATTTTTCTTTTAAATATTATAAATGACTGGTGTTAGCACTCACAGGTGCATTTAGTTTTAGTATTTAATCCTTCTTAAGTAAAACAAGTAGTTTCCTTTGTTTAGATTAGATAATAACATTATTTAATTAAATATTTAGATAGCGTTGCGTAGTAAATGAATATTTGTACTAAGATAAGAAAATATAGTTAGTATGATGTAATTGGAAGTCTGCTTCACCAGAAATGAGAAGACAGAATATCTGTACCTACCTATACTTTATTAATTCTAGCACCAGCGACCACCTCTGGCTTTGCACGGGTGCAATATAGATACATAATCTTTTCTCTTGAATCATTCTATCTATTGATAAAAAACCGCATTAAAATCCGGTGCGTACTTTAAGAGACGTAATCGTACAGACGGCAGGGAACGGTAGGGATTAGAAAAATAGGGCCAAATAACGGTAGTTACTGTATAAAAATATTGAAAATATAGTATTATGGTGATATTTCTGTAATGTGAATGGCTAATAACTTGTCTAAGCGGCTTTATAGTAATCGTAAAAACAATAATGTTCGATGTTGTAATTTTGTGTTCAATCTAATATTACATTTATTCTTTTACAAGATGTTGGAGAATGTTATAAGTATTAAATTCTTGAAAGAAATACATAGCTTGCTAGTGCGGGCAGCATGACGTCACGAAAAAATGTTTGTGGTCGACACGGACGTTAATCATGGCTCAACTTTACACACCAATTATCATATTTACTTATAAACATTGCCTAATATTAAGGAATGATTAATGTCTGCTTCACCATACATTTTTACGATTAGTCATGTCTTTTAACTTTGAGCAACTTTGTAAGTAAGGGGGATGTGCAGTCGTCAAGCAACAGTGCTATACTGAAGTGAGGTAGGCTGTTGTCCTACCCGGAGGTTTTCCAGCCTACCCCACCTAAATTTTCCGAGTAGGGATATTTTCACAGAACAGATCGGCTGGTTATAAAAGACGAACCGTACAAAATGGAACAAAAGAACAACTGCACCAAGACAAATGGGAATGAAAAGTCAACCTGTTCCATCAGTCTTCAATACAATTTCTCTCGACTGACTTATTGCTACTTGGCAGACTGATACCTTTCCTTCACTCCATTTCCACGCTTCTTAACCAAACAAACCATTAGACAGTATTCAAGACAACGTACTATAAAAAAATGCGTTCTCGACAACCTTTATTTCAACTGCACCAAGGTCAAAATTGCATTGCTTCAGCTGTTACGTAATTTGTACAACCGCTCTAACAAAACTCGACACATTCCAGTAAATAGTTTTCATGCAATCCTAAAGCTTATGACAATGGCAGTAAGGGTGTCAATCCTGTGGTATATTTTAGTAGTTGTGGTTAATATGTGTGGTGATAGCCGTGGAATGGCATCAGCAAAGTAAATGAGGGAATTAAGTGACGTGGAAACGTTATGTATTAGTTGAAGAGTGACGATGGTTACGATTCTAGTCGTTGATTGGCGGTTTCTTCAGGAAGTCATTTATACCGTATGTAACGAGGTCAAAATATTATGTAACTACATCTTTCAAAGAAGTGCTTAACGGCTGAAACCTGCCTGAAAGCCACAATGCAAACTTGTTGTTTAAAAGGAAAATATCGTGAGAGAAACCTAGACCTATAATT
The DNA here is from genome assembly GCA_949774945.1 of Hoplodrina ambigua. Classification (NCBI taxonomy): domain Eukaryota; kingdom Metazoa; phylum Arthropoda; class Insecta; order Lepidoptera; family Noctuidae; genus Hoplodrina; species Hoplodrina ambigua. The sequence goes on from OX458976.1 coordinate 5,217,167, forward strand.
AACTAGCTTTTTTTCGTCCGCGTAAATGTCGGACCCCCGATTCATCCCCTTGGGAGGTGAATTTTGGAAAATTCTTACTTAGAGGACGTCTACTAACTACAAACTGCTTCCTGCCAAATTTTATCTTTATACGTCAAGCGGTTTTCGATATTTCGTGATGAGTGAGTGAGCTGGATTAGATATAGATGAGTCTGAAATCGAAAATTTACCTTGAGCAAGCGTTCTTTGGAAGAGAAGAGGCTTTTGCCCTGCAGTAGGACATTTATGGATACAATAGACACTTTAAAAAAATGCGCTGGTATTATTATTTTTCTTGCACAAAAATTGCCACCGAACTGACAACTCGTTCTCGTACTCGAACATTTTCTCATGAATAAAAATCACAGGTACTTCTTAACTAAAATAGGATAGCATAAGTACGTTTTTACTTTGAAACTTATAACAGTTCAGTGGCTAGCCCAGTCAATACTATTAGGATTATGGTAAATCTCTCCTCGATTTATGTTCGGAAGCGTTCACTGTGGCTACCCTATTTCGGATTTACTTTAGGGAAGGGACACACTTATTTTGTTTAGATTAGACCTTGTCCAAGTGGTTTTTTAACCCGAGTTTAGTTACGTCTTTAGTTACTGCTCCGCTCCTGTTGGTTATAGCGAGGTGTTATATAGCCTTTACTATTCTTCATGAATCTGGCTATCATATACAAAGAGGTTTTTTAAATCCGACTGGTTTCTTTAAAGTTTCTTTAAACAAACACGGTATCACTGATGTGTTTCTCAAACGATATAATTATGAAATATTTTTCATAGAAGCAGTTTCATTTTATGCTAGACAATGTATTCGATAGATAGGAACGATCGACGTTCCAATCTCTTGCTGAACTGTAAAATATGTTAGATAGTGATGTTCTACTGACTCTTTCAAAGATTAAATCATATGAGCACTTAATAGTTACGAGTAATAAAAATTAAATAAAAGTAAGATGAAAACAGTAGATGGTTGCATCTACTGTTACCTATAAAGGCATAAGAATGTATTTCACTGCGTAGGTACTAGAAACTCGCACACTAAATAGGTACCAACAAAATAATATAGTTAAGTAAATTATTTATACTCTTATTTGTATACCAGTCGGTAAATAATATAAGTCGATTTATTTCTAGTAACATAAACCCATAAGGAAACAAAATCCTAAAAACAGATCATACAGTCATATCAATGTGAGAAAATGAAATTAAAAAAATAGTTTTATTTTTGCTTGAGTGATTTATTTTAGAGAAAAAAATCGCGTTGTGTAACATGTTTAACAAAACACTATCCCATCACTAGTTTATCGCTTCCACACAAGATCAAAGAATAATCGGAATACCTTTGAACATCACTAACTCTGCGTTGACTCATCCGTTACAAAGTTAAATCGCTCACTAGCGTAACAAATATGGATTTGCACTGATTCTTTCAAAGCAAAAAAAAAGAACTTGCTTACATGTACTTAGTCTTAAGAAGTCAGTTAAGCTGGGAAAGTCGCATAGTAACAATCTTTAAGCCGGGTACGCACGTGCGTACCCCTGACGAACATCGAACACTATGTTCGTTAAACATGTTCGCGCGATCCTGTTAGTATGTTCCGGTGTTTGAATACTTTTAATAAATGTTACGTGACTGCCTCGTTGGTCTAGTGGTCGCAAGCGCGACTGCTGTGCATGAGGTCTTGGGTTCGATTCCCAGGTCGGGCAAAGTGTTATTGGGTTTTTCCATCAGGAATTTCTCAGTAGCAGCCTCGGAGTCTGGATTTGTGCCCGGTTGATGGCAATAGGCTCGCCCCCTATTACATGGGACTAAAAACATAACTGGCGAAATGTGGGTGTACTAATGGGTACACCTCTGCCTAACCCTTCGGGGAGTACAGGCGTGATGTTATGTATATGTAACAAAACTGTTCGTATAGTATCAAATATATCCGACGGCGCCGCCATGGCTATTGAGACACGACACGACTGTTGTACGCGAACACGATTCGTACTATGTTCGCGGACATGTTCGAATATGCCGTCCATACCTACGTACGAACCAAATGTTCATGTTTGATGTTTGTGTTCGCTATGTTCGTGTTCGCACGTGCGTAATGGCTTTACATTTTGTCACGAAGAAAAGAAAATTGAAAATCGGATAATTGATTTATAGTTGAATATCTTAATGGTAGTAATGTAAAAGAAACCGTCAAAGTAACATCATAAGGAAACCTGGACATCCGCCTGGTGATTAACGCAACTCAACTTCTAATACAGAGAAGGCACAACCATCTCTGTATCAGATGTCGCTTTTGTTTTTGCGATGGGACAATAATAGGCTGGTATTACTATAAATGTACCTAAATCAACAAGCTACTTAATTCTACCACTACGAATCGCATTTGCTAATGATTGTGGTGGGATAAGGAAAACCAAAATTACATATAAAGGAAAAAATATACCTATGATTCATTCATTGACCACTGGACACCATTCACAAATATGGACATTTGATGTGATCGCTGTCGATGAGCAATCGTTACAACACGTGATTTGAGCAAACATCGAATAAACAAAATGATATGCTAACTGGTTGGTGTTTATTTAAGATGTTATCATATCTATCATTATTCCCATAAGTCTAACGTAGGAAAAATCGATTACTCGAATCGATTTTTGAAATTGAATTATGACTCTCGTGTAGCATTTTTGTAATTTTTCATTAATTCTTAATTAGTATCACCCATTGAAATGAATACTGTGTGGGAATTGTTCAATACAGCTTATCCATCAGTTTACACTGTAAAAATCTCTATGAATTATTCCACCTAACGCTAGGGATTGACAGCTAACCTATGGCTTATTCTGCCTTTAGATCGTCAGAAATATGATATAATAAAAAAAACTCAATTCAATTTTACAGATGCGTAACTCTAAGCAGTTAGTTAACTTAACCGGCCCGTGGTATGTATAATGAAGTGGGTATAGCGGCGTGTATAACCAGCTCAGTGCGGGTCAGTTCATTGCTAATCGTGCCTTACGTTTACTACTCAGACACGCAACCATTGTGATTTAATGGAGAATGTATGAAATGTATGCTTGTGTATGTATCTAGAGACTAATAGCTACGCCGATTTAGTCACATAGATTTTGTTTACCTAAATTAATGCATAGGAATTAGGACCTGCATTTTTTCGGAATAAAATGTGCCTCGACTTATTCTATAACAGCACACAAGTTTTTAGATTCAGTCAGTAAAATCCATAGATACAAAATAAAGATTAAAGCTGCGCTTATACTTAACCTGCTCCGGGTGTCGCCACGGGTGAGAAAGCTATAAGCTTCATACATAAGCTGATAGCAGATTTCAAAAACGAACCGTAATCATCATAATTAGAAGCAACGCAAAGCATTGGCAATCGCAAGGGAGATCTCTTAACCCAGATTAGGAGTGAGGCTCAGGGGAGAACCCTTTACAGCTTCCGCAGGGATGTACCCTAAAAAGCGTTGCAGAGGGAGGATGCTGGTTTAGTCCCTTAAGAGAAAACGGAACCTGTTCCATGTGCAGCTGATGATGCCCAGCGGGGTGGTTTTAGTGAGGTAAGAATTCGGGCTACGCTGCCAAGTTTCATCCGCCATGATAAAGCGCCTCTGGAAGGATTCCACAAGAAAGAAAAATGTACCTACAGATTAAGATTTTGTGGTCCAAAGTTCTCAAATCCCTTCCACTCGATACACCGAAGCCTGAACACAGCTGATAAGAATCATCTAGGACCTAATCCCCCCCTTTCAATGGTTTGACAACAAGACTATCAAGACCTAAGGACAACAGGCGATCGTTTCAATCTCGTAATACCATCAAAAGTGTTTTGGCTAGGCAGGCTCTACAGTAATAGATTGATTACCACTTGTCAACCCGTCGCCCACAAACAAACATTGTTTATAGAGGCTCTCGACGCGTGGGAAGACGCGCAGCCGCCGGTTCAATCCTTAATACAATGTTTTTCTTTCACTCATAACCGATCCGACCGCCCGAAAAGTTTGTTATGAAAATAAAATATTATGGCATTTAATATTGCGTGACGAAGACTGTTTATAGTTGAACCGACTGACTTCGATCTACTCAGAGAAGATTGCAGAAAAACCGAAAGCTATGACTTACCCCAACGGCAGACGGCAATTGTAGAACGAATCTGTGGTCTGTGCTAGAATCTTTCTGGAGTGTTTTTCTGAGTATCGATGATACATCTTTGATGTAATTTATATTATTTAAGCCCCATTCATTGCTGTGTCAGAGGCGTTATTCAGATGTAGTGTAGACTGGATGTGACATTCGGATACTTGATTCTTTCCGAAACGACTATTAAAGGAAAAGATAAAACTTTTCCTATTTTTATAAGTTACAAATTCGCATTTGAAGCAACATAGAAGATTATCAACTAACGAATTTCTAATTCAAATTCCATTTTCTAAACACATTGCGATTTCGGGTTCAGAGAACTCTTCGTACTCAGAGATGTTATCATATTTTTTTATCCCAAAATAAACAGGCTTATCAATCAACAAGGCGCCACACCTCGGTCTGTCACTTCGCTAATATACTCGTAAAAATTAGGGAACTTTGCTACATCCATCAATGTTATTAAATCAAACGTCGCGGGATATAGGGAAAAGTTTTTAGACTTGAACATTACATTACATTTACTACTTAATGGAATAAACAATTATTTTAAAGCAACATTATTTGTAATTGCTAGGTATTCCCCGAAGTGTAAGACGGTGGTATAAAATATACCCTCATGGCACCAGAAACTTTAGGTTCGTAGTAATATTGTAAAATACACACATATCTATCTTCTATACCTGCATATAAAATGCTTTCTCCTAAACGGCTGTCTGACTGACTGGCGGATCAACACACAGCCTAAATCGGTGATCGTAGAGACCTGTGTGTGCTCTTTGTATGACATAGGCATCCGATAAGAAAAGATTTTCCAAAAGTCTCCCCCCAAGGGGATGAAATAGGGGTCCAAAATTTTAATGTAGAAAACAGCTTTGACGCGGTCTAAGTCGCGGGCATAAGCTAGTATACAAGCGTCTGCTCGCGACTTAGACCACGTCGAGGTAGGTATAGCACACAAAAGGTCCGGGCACAAATCTAGATTCGGGACTGTTACTGGGAAATAGCTAATAGATAATTCCAATAACAAGTTGTCGGGATTATCGGTTAGACGTAGGAATCCAAGGTCAGCGCGATCATCAGATAAATCGTGATTCCAGGTCCATTCCGGGGTGTGGTACATTTGCGAGTAGGCATTGTGGAAAGAGGATTTATGAATTCAACAGGTGTAGCTAGTTTCACCTGGTTTTTGCTTTAAATATATTATCCAGGTAGGTACCTACAGGATACTCTGGGTATACTTATGTTACCTAAGTTTTTATCCTCGAAAATGTTCTTAAAGCATAGTATATCGGGCAATTGGGATGTTGCGTACAAAATGGAAACTAATGTTCATTCAACCGATACTTGCCTCATACGAGCACCATATCAGCTTAAAGAGATTACGTAGCATTATGTACACATTGTGGCATCTTATGCGGTTGTGATAAGAGCTATTTTAGAACAAAAATATATAGTCTAATAAGCTGGCGACTGTATCATCACGCTACGCTATGATGTCCCACTAAATATAAATAAACTTGACTAGAATTACAGAATTAATCCTACGCAGTTATCAAAAGAAAATATTTGCATGGATTTAACACAACGTTTATACGGCAAATAATATTAAACTAACAAAAATATTTAGTAGGCAGGTAAATTATGTAGGCACTCTGTTATTTAAGTCGTTTTGTGTACTTAGCGTAGGTCGGTATTTATTTGCCATAAAAACTTATAAATGATACAAATCAAAGGATATAAAATGATACTTATGACAATTTGCTACGGAGCTGTAGATACCTATATGTTGTTCTAGATTTTTCTCGCTACTTCACCCGCGTTTAGTTACGTCTTTGGTACCTGTTCCGCTCCTTTGTGTCGTAGCTTGATGTTATATATCCTATACTATTACTCATGAATTTATCATATACTAAAGATTTTTTACAATCCGACTGGCAGTTTCAGAGATCAGCGCGAAACAAACAAAAAAAGTCTTCAGCTTATACTTAAATACTCGCTTTTGCCCGCGACTTCGTCTGCGTAATGCCGGACCCCCGGAATTTCGGAAAATCCGTTCTTAGCGGACGTATACTATCTACCTTCTTGTCAAAGTTCATCTTTATTCGTCAAGCGGTTTTCGATATTTCGTGATGAATGAGTGTATGACCTTTCTTGACCCTCAAATATATTTAGTATCTGATCTCTATTTTATTTACGGCACCTACTGCCATCTATGACCCGAGGGTCTAGCATGAGCCGACAGAGTAAGTGTAAATAGCGTAAATTGGATCGATTTTTAAATTGGAAATATCAGTATCGCACGCACATGAGATTTATTTAGTTTGAAGGCTATATTCATATCAATTGCGCGTGTCGTGTAATGTAACCAAAATTCGATAGGATAGAAGTGTTTACAATCGATTACTTTTACTTTTAACAACAGCAATAATATAAGTAAACATAAACTAAATCAATGGATATTGTAGGTATTCGGGAAGGAATGAAAAGGTTGAAATATAACTTTTCAAACAAGTTCATGGGGGCAAAAAAAATCTATTGGTTAAACAATCACTGACGTACTGTTCTGTTGGGGAACAGTGCATGGGCCAACCGTGGTTTGCATGAAAAGTGAATGGTCAAAACATTCTGTTGGTGAAACATTCGCTGGCGAAAAATCATGTTGGCGAAACGTTCGTGGGTGAAAAGAGCTTTGGATGAAAAGTTCATGGTTGAAAGATTATGTTGACCAACAGTTCATGGGCCAATCGACTGTTAGCGAAACGTCTCAGATTCGTCTTGGTTTGTGCCCGGTTGATGGCAATAGGCTCGCCTTCTATTACACGGGACTTAAACATAACTGTCGTTTGAGTGTACTAATCAGTACGCCTCTGCCTAACTCTTTAAGGATTAGAGGCGTGATGTAAGCGTCGGTGTCTCGATCTTAAAATTGATGGGGAAAAATATTCAAACATCTACTTATGTGTCAAATGCAGCCTAGAGAAAATAGGTCTCGGTCACACGACATATAAGGGTTGGTATGCACCACACGTGTCGGACATTAAAATTCACAACGTCATACAAAATCCGTGCCTTGGTGAGGAAGACCAATTTGAATATCCTATTTTAGACTTTCCAGTAGATACTAATACTCTGAGAAAGGAACGAATAAAGGTTATCGCAAATTGATAGTTTAACTTTGAATTGGAAATACCCGTTTTGCACATAATATTTATTTAGTTTAAAGGCTTTATTCGTATCATAAAATCACGTCTGTAATCCCCGAAGGGTTAGGCAGAGCTGAACCCCCACATTTCTCCAGGTATGTTTAAGTCCCATGTGATAGGGGGCGAGCCTTGCCATCAACTGGGCACAAATTCAGACTCCGAGGCTGCTACTGAGAAAGTCCTGATAGAAAAACCCAATAACACCCGACCTGGGAATCGATCCCAAAACCTCATGCTCAGCAGTCGCATTTTGCGACCACTAGACCAACGAGGCAGTCACGTTGTTGTGTATGTAATGTTTATGTGGGTGTGTATATGTGACATGCTAGTTGATCTGTTATCCTAACTAATTCCAACTAATATTACAATTACAATTACAACTAATATTATAAATGCGAAAGTACGTTTGTTTCTTTGTTTGTTACCATTTTACGCCTAAGTCATTGCACCGACCATCCTGAAATTTTGCGACCACTAGTCCAACGAGGTCCAACCATTATCGTTATATTTCAACCAATTTGCATAAAACCTTGATCAATTACATTCCTAAACCTTCCTCATGAATCACTCTAACTACTGGCGAAAGCCGCAAGAAAATCCGTTCAGTACTTTTTGGGTTTATTGCCAACAGACAGACAGACGCGGCGGAGGATTTATAATATGTAGTGATTTACTTTTGGGTTTATAAAACAAGTAGGTAGGTAAGCATTGAAAAGGCTTTCCCAATTTTATCATAACGCTTATTAAAATAAACGTTATGATAAAATTGGTTGACTAGTTCGCTGCATTAATATGTAGGCTGATGTCAGTTTGAGCATTTGTAGGAAGTCTTTAGTGTGGTCAACGAACTGAAAGTATAGTAGAAAGTATTGACGTATTTATGAATAAAATTATTGTTATAATTTACTGTAGAACTATGAAAATGTTAACATATTAAAAAAAAAAATATATCTGTGGAAAAAGTTTATGTAGTCTATGATATATTTTTTTCTGGAAGATACTAAGATGGCTACTAAAATAAGATATGTATTGTGTGAGAATATAATAAAATAAATATAATTAAAACTAATCTTTAGACTTTCTTCCTGTGTGTCCGCAAATAATAAAAACCTTAACAGGTTATGGGCCCAGGTCCAATAAAAACCCGGCGGACGCAAGGAAAACAGTGCTAAAATAAAAATAAAAACAAGAGAAGGTGCGGCTGTGATCCGTAAAACTAAAAACAAGAACCAGGAAAAAACCAGTATAAAAACGAAATATATTTAATAAAAATGGAAAGAGAAGAGATAAAAATTGAACAGTTGAAAGATGGAGAAAGTTTTCTTTTATGGAAATTTGAATTCAATATATATGTCAAGGCGGCAAAACTATGTGATGTATTATCAAAACTTACAAAGGAAAACATAAAAAATTCCGAAGAATTCAGTACTAGAGACGCCAAGGTACAAAAAATAATAATAAATACTATAGATAGAAAGCTGAAAAGTCATATTTTAGGATGTCAAAATGCTCAAGAAATGTATGAAAAACTTTGTAAAATCTTTGAAGGTCAAGAAGAAAGAAATAAGTCATCATTGTTACAAGAATTCTTTAATTACAAACAGGATAATAAGTCACTTGCTCAAATGATTACTGATATAGAAAATCTACAGTTTCGCTTAAACCAAATGGGAGAAAACATAAATGAAGAAATGGTGATGTCCAAAATTCTAACCTGTTTACCGAGTAAACTAAACTATTTCATCACTGCTTGGGAATCTACATCGGAAGATAAAAAGACATTAATAAATTTAACGAATCGCTTGTTAAGTGAGGAAAATAGATTTGAAACAAGAAAAGAGATAAAATAGAAAATCAGCTGGCGTTCCAAGCTGTGAAAAAAGGTAATTTGAGCATGAAGTGCTTCAAATGCAATAAAACAGGACATATTAAAAAGGACTGTAAAATGTGTTCAATATGTAAAAAGTATAATCATCAAGAAAAAGACTGCAAATATAAGGTAAAACAATGTGCAGTATGTAAGAAAACAAATCACCTGGAAGAAAATTGTTTCTTCAATAAAAACAAGAATAAGAAGCAAGATATGACATTTTTAATTAAACCTAAAAAAAATAAAAACATGGTATTTATTGTGGATTCAGGCTGCACAGCTCATATGACAAATGATATACAGATATTTTCAAATTTTGAAAATAAAGAATCAACAGTGTTAACTGCTAATGACCAAAATGTTGAAGTGAGAGGCCAAGGAACTGTAAAAGGTGATATTTGCTGTTTGAATAACACTTTATTTGTTCCCGAGTTATCACAAAATTTGTTGTCAGTCAATGCAGTCACAAATAATCAAGGATCGGTAGTGTTTACTAAAAATAAAGTTGAAATTTACAAAGAGTCCCAGTTAGTATTAACAGGAGAAAAAGAAAATGGTTTGTATAAAATAAATATAAATAATACAGAAGAAAAGACATTATTAATGAAGGAATATGGAACTGTACAAGAATGGCATGCAAGATTAGGGCATCCAGGAAAAACAACATTGGAAATATTACCAAAAATGGTAGATGGAATAAAAATACATGGTGTTAAACAATTGGATAAATGTGAAATATGCACACAAGCAAAACAGACAAGACTACCATTTGATACAGTAAGAACTAGAGCCACAAGACCATTACAAATCATACATACTGATGTTTGTGGACCATTTGAAAATAAAACATATGATGATTATAGTTATGTATTAACAGTCATGGATGACTACACTCATTTTACTAAAATCTACCTACTAAAGTACAAAAGTGAAGTTAAGCATAAACTGAGAAACTACATACAAGAAACTGAAAGAGAAAAAATTGAAAAGGTATCAACCATAAGATGTGATAATGGAGGTGAGTACACAAGCAATGATTTTAGAGAATGGTGCATGGAAAAAGGAATAAAACTAGATTTAACAGTACCTTACACTCCTCAATTAAATGGCAAGGCAGAGAGATTAAACCGAACATTACTAAATAAAACCAGAGCATTGCTGTTTGATTCTGAATTTGGAAAAGAAATGTGGGGTGAAGCCATGTACTGTGCTACATACATAATAAATAGACTACCAAGTGAATCGTTGAAAAATAAAACACCATATGAAATGTGGTACGGTAAAAGACCTAACATAGCTAACTTACAGAAATTTGGTTCTAAAGTATATGCTAAACAATTGAATACAACTATTAAGAAACTAGACCCAAGAAGTAAGAAGTTAATAATGGTTGGATATAGTAATAATGGATATAGACTATGGAATGTAAAAGAACGAAAAATAGAAATAGCAAGGGATATTGTCATATTTGATGATATTATGAATAAAGAAAATGAAGACAATAATATATTAAGAAGACAGGTAACTACAGAATTATTATTAGAAAATAATGAAGAGACAATTGTCAATGAACAAGAAAATAATGAGAGCTATAATGAAGTACAAGAATTAGAAATACAAAATAATGAAGTAGAGGAAAATGTTTCAGCTGCAATAGAAGAGGAAATAGAAGTTGATGAAAATACAGAAAATAATATAATAGAAGAAGAGATAGAAACTATAAGAACAAAAAGACAAAGAAAGAAACCAACTTATTTACAAGATTATGTATTATTTACCTATAGTGAAGTAATGAAGTCTGCTGAAAAGAAGAATTGGGAGAAGGCCATAGAGTCAGAGAAGGATTCATTGGAAAGCAACAATACATGGGAAATAGTTGATTTAGAAAAGGCAAAGGGACACAAAATACTGACAAATAAATGGGTTTTTTGTGTAAAAGAAAATGGTACATACAAAGCAAGACTCGTAGCAAGAGGTTTTGAACAAACAGTTGTTGACTACCAAGAAATTTTTAGTCCTGTAGTAAGTCAATCAGCATTAAAATCATTATTAGCTATTGCTGCTTCAAAGAAATATGAGATGATTACATTTGATGTGAAAACAGCATTTTTGTATGGAGAATTGAATGAAGACATTTTTAGGAATATTCCTGAAGGATATGAAAAACAGCCTAATAAAGTTTGTCACTTGAAGAAGGCATTGTATGGACTAAAACAAGCTCCAATAACATGGAATAAGAAATTTACTAAAACTATGCTAAAACTTGGATTTAATCCTATTAAAACAGATCAATGTGTATTTTCAACAGAAGACAATACAATAATAATTGCAATTTATGTTGATGATGGACTAGCTATAAGTAAAGATAAAGAAAAATTGTTAAAATTACTTATTCATCTAGAGAAAGAATTTAAGCTAAAAGTTTTTGAAGATCCTACAAATTATATAGGATTTGAAGTTACAAGAAGTGAAGAAGGAATTTTATTACATCAGAAAACCTATACAGAAAGATTACTCAGAAAATTTAATATGTTTGATTCTAAACCAGCAGCTACACCATGTAATACAGATAAGAATATTGATTATGGAATGGAAACTTCAAATTTCCCTTATAGAGAATTAGTTGGAGGACTGTTATACTTATCAACTCGATCAAGACCAGACATAAGTCAAGCTGTAAATGAAGCCAGTAAAAGATTAGAAAATCCATCTAAACAGGATGTATTAGCTGTTAAGAAGATATTGAAGTATTTAAATGGGACAAGATCAAAAGGAATAATGTACAAGACAGGACAAGATATTACCAACTTACATGCATACTGTGATTCAGATTATGCAGGATGTACTGAAACAAGAAGGAGTACAACTGGATTTATTATAATGTTATCAGGAGGACCCATATCATGGTGTTCTAAGAGACAGCCTATTGTAAGCTTGTCATCAACTGAAGCTGAATACATAGCAGCTGCAGATTGTGTTAAGGAATGCATATATTTAAAAACATTTATAAGTGAGTTAATTGGTAAAAATGTTAAAATATGTTTGAATGTTGACAATCAAAGCACAATTCAGTTAATAAAAACAGGTTCATTCAGCAAAAGATCAAAACATATTGATGTAAGGTTCTATTTTATTCATGAAAATTATAAGAAAGGTAATATTGATATAAAATATTGTCCTACTAATTTACAAATTGCAGATATGTTTACAAAACCTTTGTATAAAGATAAATTTAATTTTCACTGTAAGGAAATTTTAAAATAAGATAAAAATATATATTGTTTGGTATTATGCTCTACAGGTGTCTACTAAGTGAATATTTTTTTAATTTGTTTAAAAAATTGCAAAAATAGGAGAAGGTGTTAACATATTAAAAAAAAAAATATATCTGTGGAAAAAGTTTATGTAGTCTATGATATATTTTTTTCTGGAAGATACTAAGATGGCTACTAAAATAAGATATGTATTGTGTGAGAATATAATAAAATAAATATAATTAAAACTAATCTTTAGACTTTCTTCCTGTGTGTCCGCAAATAATAAAAACCTTAACAGAAAATAATTTGAATTAATTTTATAATATCTTATTATGGTACCACAAACATTGTGACGGATTTCAACAGTTTTGTTTAGGGCCTTCGCCCACTTTAGAATTTTGGTGAGACCAATTATTGGATCGGACGATTATTTCATTTCATAGGACCGACTTTTTGTAGTACCTGTGCTTGACACTATAATATTGCCATGAGTAGGACGTTCCATTTCTCGCAAACAAAAACTAGGTCACCGATTGTCAGACGCAGGTGAAAAAAAAAAACTATTGTAAGCAAAAAATAACTTATTTAAAGATTTTAAAATCATTTAGGGATCAAAATCTCTAGTCAGAAATTCTTTGAAAAAAAAAATTACAGCAATAAAAAAAATTTTAGTCGGTGACCTCCGTACTGTATTCCCCTTTTTATGCCCTATTTTTTTCAATAACCCATTCAGTTATAACAATAGAAGAACCCTAAAATGGTATATCAAATGAAATTACACAATTTGATTCCTTGTTAAGCAACAGTTGGACTGTGGACACTGTAATGGATGGCTAAGCGACAATTAAACGTAATTGGTATCATTTGAGGGGCGAAGGACCAATGCGGGCATTTTACACTGACTTTTACAGTTCAGACTATGTATTGAAATCATGTGTGGTATTGTTTTCAAATTTCAGCCAACTTCTATAAATATCTAGAAATAATAGCATCACGAATTTCTCAGTAACAGCCTCGGAGTCTGGATTTGGTCCCGGTTGATGGCAATAGGCTTGCCCCCTATTACATGGGACTTAGACATGACTGGCGAAATGTGGGTGTAATTGGGTAGGTACACAATTGGGTACACTTCTGCCTAAACCTTCGGGGATTACAGGCGTGATGTTATGTTTCTATAGGTATATATAAAAGGCAACCGTTCGTCCCGATTTAAACGAGCCTCTCTATTCTCCCCGTTTTACCGATATGAGAATTTTAACTTCATGTGTACGGTAAGTACACTTAAACTAATATTATGCACAATCCACACAGATTATGTCCCGGGAAAAAGCTAGTTTAAACATTAAAGAAAAAAAATAACAACAAAATAGTTTATTCTTCACAAAATACATATAAAAACAGTACACTATAAAAAATAAAAATATTACAAATCTAAAATATCAATAATCTATATAAAAAAAAGAAAAAAGGAAGCCGCTACTGACTGACTGATCCATCTCGCGGACAAAGTCGCGGGCTGAAGCTAGAATAGAATATTAAAGAAAAGATAGAATATTAAAAGCCGTTGCTGATAGTCACACTGTCTGCGCCTTACCACACGCTCAGGCCGGATGCAGGGTAGTCAGTCGGCACCGGGTGTGAAAAAGCACTTAAAATAGGAAACAATATAACCAATAAACTAATAAAAATTATTCATAATAAAATAAATAATATAAAAAATAATAATAATAAAGGAATATCGTAAAATTTGCTAGTTAGAGCTTTGTTACAATATCTGCGAGAACACACGCACACGTGATAACGAGCGAACAGCGAGATTCCTCGCGAGAACGGAGTCAGTGACGCGTACGGGCTGGTTATGCAACGATCCTGATAGCGCTTCAGTATATTTTCCATCTTTGCGAATCTAGAGCCTGCCAGTCCACCACTACCATCCGGCCAAGATTTTCGACATCCTCGAGCAGTGTAAATCGTCCCAATATCCAAGAACCTCTTGTAGCATCCTTTCATATAACCCCCCAGCCGTTCAGTTGTAAGACCCCGATCATTTTGAAAAATTTGACCATACTTCCGGAATTCAACCTTTCTGGTAATGCTGGTGTGTCGCCATCTATAGTTGTAGTAACAGACACTGCGAAAATACCTTTGTAAGGCTCTCATTTTCCAGTTTTGTGAATTAAAAGCGTCGTGACATGTTTGATCAGGTATGTCCTGTGTAGTGTGGCCACAAGTGTAGCAACGTGCTACTATCGGAGACGTGTCCCACGGAGATTTAAACCAGTCAAAGAAACTATCAAAAAACCATCTTCGGCTATCGTTGAGAGATGTACTATTTATTATGAACGGCAGCATTCGGGATGAGCTTTCTGCTTCAGTTGTAACTGTACTAGATGTATTCTCCTCAACCAGCTCTAGCGGTTCGTATGAAAACGGTGCAGTTCTACTAACATTGTTTCTATACAAGGCTTCCTTGTTCGCTGTTACCCCGGGGTGACCATAGTACGCAAACCTGTGATAAACAGACGGAATATTAACGGACTCTGTCTCGCCTTGTCGCCGACTTGTTGTCCTTAGGTAGGGCATCCGCATATTGCGCCGAACTATTTTCTTTCTTAAAGGGTCTAGAATGGGCTTTAAGTCTGGTCTTTCATTTATCAGGCGCTTATAAAGGTCATCAGGTAAGTCTTCGGGTGGCAGCATTCTGTCATCCGAGGTTTCATCTTGGTTCCAAAAATGGGAACAATTTGTCCATTGTAAAATTATTATAAATAATACAAAACCATAAAAACTGCGCAAAATGCACGTCATCGTCAAAAAAGGATATAAAAGATATAAAATTGACATCTTGTTCCAGAGACAGATAAAATACTCGTAGTTTTTTCTTCTTTTCTTAGAAAATATAAAGAGGATTGGACTCGTATATTTTTAATACCATAAAGGCTCACTTATTAAACAAGAGCAGTTCCACAACGATTAAACGAACCTTCTAAACAATTACCTACTGACTACGCTTTAAATTAGCTATGTTCTATAAAAATGTGTATAGCCATTTTGCAGATACTCAGCTCCACTTGTACCAACGACACGGTTAGTTAAATACTTGGAACTATTCGGTAGCAAAGTAACCACGACAATTCTTACTTCCTTCTACAGTTATGCAAAAAACAACTTTATTGCAAACAATTCCTTACCTCTGACTCACATTAATGGAAAATGGCGTCTTTGTGCATACCTAATCGTATGTACGGAACGCACACGAAGTGATCGAAGGACCACGTTGGTGTAATAGGTACTTACTTACGCGTTTAAAGGTGAAATAAACGGATGACTGTTTTGATATCAGACGATGGCCATGTTTACGATATCGGTGCTTCCATTCGCCAATATAATTATATCAACACCAAACCGTTCACCGTGTCACGGAAAATTTAACTCTATTGTTGAAGTAATAAGGAATGATCATTTTTTCCTCCTGGAGTCGGGACCTCTCTCGGTGTTCGCTTGATCTGCGCTCGCGACTGGTATTGAACCATAAAGTGTAGTATAAAGTTGGTTTGTTTGTTTGTTTATAAGTAGTAGTTAGTTTGTTTAGAAGTACTGGTAGGATTACAAAAAAAAAATATTTTGGAAAAAGCTACTTTATTGCTGAGTGCGATGAGGCTATGTTTTATGGCACACTTGTCTGCCACGCGGACGTAGCCAAGCTAGTTATAAGTATTACTATAAAGCAAGTGGTACTGTTTGTTTGTAAGAGGTTTTTTTAACAATTATTTTATCAATAAAAAGCTATACTCTATCCCAGTACCAAAAGCTATGTTTTAGTACTTAATTTTCTGCAAACAGAGTCGCGGGCAAAGGCTAGCCCACTGTACAACTGTACTGTAAACAACATAACGTGATTTTCATTGAATACGTGAAAAACTCAACCATTTAACCTTAATAGCCCTAACCTTATTAACCCAAACTTAGCCCCGAGCTTAGCTCTAGACCCAAATTGCAGTGGAAATTTAAAACTGCGGAACCAAGCTGCGAACTTTAGCCATTACGTTTTGGAGCAGAGATACTCACAAGTGACTCAAACTTTAACCAGTTTAGACTTATCGGAATATAATTAACTGTTATGAATAAACAATTCAATGAATCGACACTCTGCTTCCAACCTCCAATATTGAATAATTCTGTCGAGATTCAATTTAACGTCATAATTTATTTATGGAAGATAGATTTAAGTGCAAGTTGTATGCTTCAATAATTATAATTCATAATTAGTTATCTATGCTTAGAGGAGTTTTTGTTTGTTTGTTTAAATGCGTTTATCTCTGAAACTAGCAGTTCGATTTCAACAATTCTTTCGTATATACTAACTAGATTTATGAGAAATAGTATAGGCTATATTATAGCGGTAATCAAAAGCGCAAACTAAATGTGGGTGAAAAAACTAAACTGCGCAGGTATTTATGTATGTGTAAAGATTGTATTCTAGTTAAATTACTTAATAATTTGATAAAAAAAAAACAAACACTTTGATTTGTATATAAATAAATGGCAATAATAATTACAAGAATTTTTAGAAACACTCTTAAAATTCTTTTTTTTTACATTAAAGATAATAATTAATGTTAGGTACGGAACGAGTTTTTAAAACAAATAAAGCTTATCTATCACCAAGTAGATACATTTTTGAATACAAGCTTATTTTATTTTTAATATTTTAATTAAGTAAGCAAAAGATAAAATTTTAAGAGTTCTAGGCCACATGGTCCTTAAAAACGAAGTGTGAGTGCTAACAATAAACAGTGGACAAGATAACCCTTGGTGTCAAATTCAACATTTATCACAAAAGTATACCTACTCTACAGTAAAGTAAATAAGATGTCATTAGTCGTAATTAGTCACACAATTTATCTTGTTATAAGGTCTTAACCTTGAGTGAGCTATGTGCTTTGTTGCATACAACTGAAGGCTAGACTAATTGAATAATTATTTATGTAAGTGATAACTTCGCCTTAAATAGAATTTCTACGCGGCAGGTGTCTATATTTAGTTGAATATGGGTGGCCTAAGACACTTCTTGTACCTAATTGATCAATGGACAAATTGCTCGGAAATAATAAGTCATTACCACACGGATAAGGCTACTGTCAACCTAATATATGTATATTAATTAAAAGTAATGGTTTCCAAATTTTTGGTAATACTTTAGTACATTCATAAAATTATCTTTATTTTTTAATAATTAGACTTTTATTTTAGATCTTAAATGAAACATATTTCAAAGTCAAATCATTTATTTAAATTAGACCGTTCTGTAATAAGTATTAAATAGCTTAAACACAAAACTAATTAATATAATTACAAAGTATGTACAATTTATGAAAAAGAAAAGAACTGCTAATCTGTGGAACTACTAGTCTGATTGGCTACGGCCTTTTTGAGCCCGATAGGTTCCACGATTGTTAAATTAATAAATTATTTTTCTCGTAAATTATTGTACCTTATTTTTATTATGTCTTCGATTGGAACTTAACTTAATAAATGAACTGTATATTATCTACATTTTAAATAAAAAAAAAAAAAAAAAACATTTAAAATCATCCAGCGGTGTCTAAGAAAATTTCACCTATATCTGACGCGACACTGCATACCTATATCTTTTGTTGACTGTACATTGAGGAATGCAATAAATGATAAGTATTGGGTAATTTTTCTAATTCCAGGCAGTGATACCTACTTATACTCTATTATATTACCTAATCTAAGTATCATTTAGTTTGTAATCCATTCTGGAGTAGGCAGAGTAATTAAGTATCCGTTATCATGAACGCTTGATGTAGCAGCTGATCGCTATCGCACCATTAATTACGGTGAGGTAATTAATTATGCGGGCTCTGTTTAAATTATTGGAGAAAAGAATGGAAAGTGTAAATATTCGTATTCACGAAGTTATGAAAAACCGTTTTTTTTATTTTGATTTTATTTCCACATTATGTAACTATAGCTATTTATTATTGCTAGTAATATTATCTTGTATTATAATATTATCTATTATTATTGAGCTGAAATTTTGTTATATTTTCAAAATATAAAATAACCCAAAGTTTGGGACCTCTTTACCTTTTCGGAGCTTAGGACCAAAAATTTGACACCCCACATTCGTCATGACCTACGTGTCATTCCTATTTCCCTTCACATAATTCATCACAGAGTCGAAATTTATTCTTTCCTGGCGTTATATTTTTCTTACATTTTCGTATCAGTAAACGTAAAAATACGAGCATAAACATAAATAATGTGCATCTGTTTATAATTTATATCGCGGAAGCACTTTCGGCTTTGCCCGTATATAGTAGGAATATTTGGGCATCGATAACATTGATTTACGCACAGTATATTTTTCATCATGTGTGTTTGGTATTTTAGAATGATGTCGATAAAAGCCATCAAAAAGAAATGAAACTGGTCACATGCGAGTCGAACTCGCACACGAAGGATTCCGTACCATCGTAGAAGATAATTATAACAGTATTGCCATTATAGTATATAGCAGCAATAGAAATACACATAGGTACTGTGGAAATGTCAACTCTCTAGCTATTACGGTTTATGAGATACAGTGGAGGCTTAGTATTAGGGTCCCGTTAGCACCCTTCAAGTACGAAAC
The DNA here is from genome assembly GCA_949774945.1 of Hoplodrina ambigua. NCBI lineage: Eukaryota > Metazoa > Arthropoda > Insecta > Lepidoptera > Noctuidae > Hoplodrina > Hoplodrina ambigua. The sequence continues at coordinate 5,236,352 of OX458976.1, forward strand.
CCTAAAAACCATAAACACGTCATACTTCTACGCGTGTTCGGCGTGCGAAAAGGATGACTGTAGATCCGACTGTATAGTCTAAGTAAATAGTCATAACTCGGATGTTTTCGCTTCTATAGCTCTCGTCTATTTCTTTCTTTAATACTGAACCAATATAAAAGATTATTTCATAAATTGAATTAGAAGGAAATTGTGTTCCTATGTTTTTCTTTTTTATTGAAATGCTTTAAGTTTTGCTTTCCTCTGTTGACAACGGTATAAATAGGAAATTTTCTGTGGGTTCTAGTGCTTATAAAAATAATATGTAAATCATCAAAAAGGAAAGCATACATACAAATAGTTGATATTTACTCTGAAAAATAATGGCTTTAGCGTTTCTATAGAGAAAAGACCACCCACATTTTTCTAAAACAGGAATGAATCATAATTATTTGAACGATTTGTGAGGTACCAGTGACCTAATTCTCGTAAATATGTATTTTTTTGCGAAGATAAAAAAGTATAAGTTAAAAAGAGACGTCAAATAATATCTTGATATATCCTTCTGCCCTCAATCGGCTTCAGCGTGAGAAGATCTGCAGCTGTCACATTGAATACCCACCTACTTGCTTTCATGATCACAACGGGGTCAACGAACTTTATATTATGACTATACTGAATACTCTTTTATTGATAAAAAAATCAACCTAATGAGGTAAGCACATTAATATCAAAGCTTGGATGTTTTTTAATATGTATTTTTGTCACTTTCGATGTTTGTCTTTCAACCACAAAAGCCTGGACGTGCTTGCATTAGGTCAGGCAGACAGATCATAAGACTTTATTAACATAAGGATACTTTTTATTGTGTGGCAACGCAGGGAGGGCATGCCCTAGGAAGTTCTACACTGACCTCATTGGTCAGGTTCTTCAGAAAGGTCTGGTGCGCAGTACTCGTAACCGGCGTGCTTGCATGACGAGATGTATGAACGTGGACGAGGCGAAAGAAGTATGTAAGAATCGTAGCAGGTGGCGTTCTGTAGTTTCTGCCTACTCCCATGGGAAAGGCATGGGTTTATATATGTATCTAATGTATGTATGAGATACAAATAGTAGGTTTCCTAAAATACAAATGAAACCGCAGGGAACAGCTAGTCGAAAATAGATTAGCGCAATGCTACGAAGCATGATTAAAATTTTAAGTGCTTGAACAAAATAATAGTAAACATAAATGCAGATACTATACACTGAAATTACCAACAGCTGCAATTTTCGTGGAGCAAGAGTTTCTGCATTGTAGCTAAGCTATAACCATGGTCAGTGTGCACTAGGGATTATTTAACATTCTCATTAGAGCTGAGTGGGGCTCGTTTGATCACTTTGCATGCGCCACGTGCAATATTCAGATGTTATGGCCTTTCACATTGAACAGCGATACGCAGTGGTGAATTTTTAATTTTATTGTGGATGCGTGAGCTACAATTTTATTTTTTTAATAGATTTATCGGTCGATTTATCTCTTTTAAACGTAGGCAACATTAAATAGGTACCTAGATAGGAAGCAATAAAATCACGACTGTTTATTTGGAAATTATAGGTACAAACTTATTTTTTTAATTACCAGAAACCTAAACAGTGGTTTAAAAAATTAGCTAATCCACACACTTATATTCTACAAAATATATGGATAAGCTATTTTTATTGTCGCATTTGCAGGTTTGGTTCTGTAATGCAAGTTGTTAATAATGATAAACAACTTACCACCCATTATTAGGTTTCTATGTAGTAAAAGAAAAAAGCTTGTATATTTAAAAACCAAAGTAGGTTAAGGAATGCCTCTCATTGCAATTGAGAAACACTAGTAAGTTATTCTACAAAACGGTCGACACTAAAATATAGTGTGGAAATGTCTTTACAATTGTCGCAATTCTGAGTAGAACTAGTGAAATTAACAAATAGCTTCAATGGTATTGAACGCTCGCCTGACTAATGAATGCTATTCTAATAACTATTCGATATGTTACTGTCCAATTTACTTAATTGTCATAATTTTAATTTTAAGTAATTGTTCTCCGAAAAAAATACTTATTAGTTTTATAATTAGGTTATTTAGTAACCCAAGGGATTTATAGTTACCACACAATATTTATTTGGTATAAAGACTTTATTGAAATCAATACTAATTATGCTTGTTGTATAAAGTTAAAATGCTGTAGAATAATTGAGTTTCGAATTTGTAAACGGTGTGAAAAAATCTGTATTCGTAAAAACTTTAGTGCGTTTGTGGTCATCTTATAACTGTTTCAAACACGATATTTTAATAACATCGCTCTGAGATACTTATGAATGACGAATAACATTTTTGTAGAAAACTGTTGAATTATTCCGTCAATAAATTAAAAAACCGCACCCATATTATATCACCCTTATGAGAGCTAAGGTAAATCTAGCGTCAAACTTATAACACCCCTCTTTTTGCGTCGGGGGTTAAAAAGGTCATAAGACTCAACACGGTTCCAACAAATAATTCTTTGTTTGAAGTATGACTGTTACTCTTGTTTCTGAAGAAACCCTTTATGTTAAAAGAAAATGTAAATAGAACAACTTCCGTGAACGAAATTCATGTTTCCGAAGTATGTTCAGCTCAAAAAGTTACTTTTAACATGGTACTTATGGAAATTGTTTAGACTCAAGGGAACACACACATACACACCCCCACACCTCTCTAATAATTGTACGAGCTTCAATATGTTTAAGTTGAGTGCCTCTCTAAATGCTGTATTACGCTGAGGTCTAATTTTATTTCTCCACTTATATAACATGGTTTATATTATTTTGATGAATATGGAGTTTCTTGTCCATATTTATACATACGAAACTACTTTTTGGGAGGATCAACTACGTCAAATCTAAGAAAATAAAGCGAGATGCAAAATTATTTTTGTATTGATAATTAAAATATTATATCTTGAACGTGCGAGATAAATGGCAATACGATATCATATCCTTACTAATTTAATAAATGCGAAAGTAACAATGTCTGTCTATCTGTTACGGTTTCACGACTAAACTATGGAAACGATTCTGATGAAATTTTGTACGGGGTAAGTTAGAACACCAAAGAATGACATAGGTTACTTTTTAATCAGCGACTTCGTCTGATTCCGCGATAATCGACATTTATGCGGACGAAGTCGCAGGGCAAAACCTAGTATGGAATATATGGGACGGAGACCGCGTTTCCCATCAAACCCTTTTTCTTAAGATGTTTACCAGCTCAAAATTATGTTAGGTCGCACAAAGAATAAAGAATGTGTGTAACATATTGACAATCTACATGTATTTTGGACTTATAAATCCAATTTTCAAACCTTGTCGGCTAATTTGTTTGGGGCCCAAATTCTGGTCCCAATAGTTCAAAGGGCTATATCAAAACCATGATGGATACCATGTTTCTACAGTTAGTAATTAATATCAGTAAAGTTTATTAATGGAGCGATGTAAACTGACTACGTGTATCCGGAACGTTAGCAAGAAATTGGATTCTCATAAGAACGACGCCTAAGATATGAGCCTGAGCATATTTCAAACTTCGTAAACATTTGTAAAAGCGAATCCAACAAGTATATATAGGTAAAAACCGTTGCTGATAGTGTCACTGTCCGCGCCTTACCACACGTTCAGGCCTGTTGCTGAATTGTCAGTCAGTACCGGGTATGAAAAAACACTCAAAATAGGAACAAAACAACCAAAAAACTGAAATTATTCATAGTAATGATATGTAATTGATGGGACAAAAGTAATAAAGGAATATCGTAAGCTTCGCTAGTGTTAGCTTTCGATGACCCCCCTCTTCTGCTTCACTTCTGGGTACTTCTTCCTCGACCAGCTCTATTAGATCTACCGGTTCGTACGTATAACGTGCCACTCTACTAACATTGTTTCTGTATTTGACTTCCACGTCCACTTCTTCCAGGGGGGGACCATAGTACTCTGTGTCATCTTCTTGCTGACTTGTTTTCCTTAGGTAAGGCATCGCAGTTCGCCGACCGTTTTCCTTTCTTAGAGGACCAAGAATGGGCTCCAGGTCTGGTCTCTCCATTATCAAGTTATTGTACAAGTCTTCAGGTAAGTCTTCGGGAAGCGGTGATCTGCCCTCCATGGGGTCGGCATATTGGTTCGATAAATTGGAACAATTTGTCCATTGTAAAATTATTGCAAATATTACATAAACATAATTTCCGCGCAAAATGCACGTCATATTCAAAAAGGATCAAAAAATTGAGTTATTATTGACATTTTGTCCCACAGACGTATAGAAAGAAGTCTTCTACATTTTCTTTTTTTTTTTTTTAGATAATCTAATGAGGATTGTAACTATGTTATTATAACCAAGCAGGTTCACTTAATGAATAGATTAAACCAGCCTTCTAAAAACTATCTGCTAATAATAACCTACCGATTACGAAGAAAATTAGCTTAAAAAGAAGAAGGAATTTTCAAAATTGGTTCAGTAGATCCAGAGATTAGTCCCTACAACCTCACAAACACAGGTTCGGAGCCCAGGGCCAGGGCCAGGAGCTGGAGGGCCGCGTATTTTTTATACGGCGATAGTTACGTACCTGTATTAGTTTAGTATCTAAAACAAACAAAATCCGTAGAATAAATTTTCATATAATTTGTTACGGAATATTATGAAAAAGGTATTTATATACTTGTAATATTTTTAGAAGACACCTAGGTACCCGTATTTCAGACCATTCAGTACATAAACAAGAACAGAGACAACACATAATTTAGTACCTATACCTACCTTATATTTTAAACCGTGTGGTTTGACCTACATGCCAAGTAAATAAATAGCCGACAATTTATACAATCGTTTAATTTAATCAAACACCTCCAGCCCGAACAATGTCGTCTGTAATAATGTTATTATGAAAGTACTGTATTATGACGTCAGCATTGTATTATGTTATGCTTTGAAACTATGTATTTGTCTTGGTTTGTAACTAACGATCGATTTTGATGTACAGAAAGGCCAGCACCAGACCAGAAGGAGAAAATGTAAACTGAAATTCGTTCGAATTATAAATTGGAAATATCCGTTTCGCACATAATATTTATTGTGTTTGAATGAAGCCTTATTTATCAATGAATGGTATGGATTTACTGGTTCTAAAAATAATACAATAATGATATCATCATTATCACATCAGCCGAAAGACGTCCATTGCAGGACATAGGCCTCCCCTAAAACTAGCCACAATGACCGATCTTGCGCTGCTTTATTGCAAAAGGATAAAAATACCCAGAGTTTAGTATATCATAATATTTTACAAATCCTGAACAATATGTACAGCTCTAAATAATTGTAGTCCTAGCATACGCATAGTTCTGTTTACTTCTGATTTGGTCAAGTTCAGTCGTTAATAAACACATAGTTAACATCGGTATAAAGTTGATCTTAATTCCAACTGTAAAAGTTTGTGTCATCATTTATATTCGAGTTCACCAACTAGTCTGAAAGATATATAGGCATGAGATGAGAGTCTGTTGGCTCGGACTCACAACAACAATTTCCAAACATTTAATCACAGGGATTTTATAGCTTTCAAAATGAAATGATGTGAATAATTGGACACTTCCATATTTTTTATGAGTTCCGCACACCCACCGTGGACTTTAAAGAGATTTTTTGTTTGAAGGGATGAATTTATTAACGTATGTTTCGTTTTATGGAAACCTTTGAAAACGGGACGTCCTACGTTACACGTTCTGAGAAGTTATGAATGTTTTTTTACACTAAATCCTCTAAATTTATAGGTACTTGCTTATTTATGACTAAATATTACTCTCACAATTTCCTGTTATTTAGTCTTTGATATAAATACACATTACTAACTGTTTATAGCAGGGGTTCCCAAGCATGTGTCGTGACGTCCTGGGACGTCGTAGATCTATCCTGAGGACGTTTAAGTCGCATTGATTGAACTACAAATATTTTACTGTTATATTGCTTAATAAACAGAATAGCTATAATTACGATCTTTGATTTTAGACATAAAAATCTTGAAAGACAACATGAAAAAAATATAATGAAAAATATGTAAAGGGAGTCGCAGTATAAAAAGTTTGGAAACCCCTGGTTTTTATATAATTTACGCGCGACATTTTATTTTATTCGTCTCGACAAATCAAAACTTTGTGGCAAGACTGGTGAACTTAAAATTAACCAAGTAGGTATAACACACTGGATTTAAATTAATGACTAATATTTAACTTTCAATAAATTATAAATACAATAACATGTTTATTAATGAGAACTGGAAGTACGTAAGCAAACTTGTGACGAATACGATATCAGGCTCATTAAAATAAATGAAAAAAAAAATGTAAATGGTACTAGAAATGAAGTATTTTTGGTAGCAAGATAAAGGCGCTGCCTAGTTTAGAGAGCATCCTAAAATGAATAACAAAAAAAAAAATATTTACTTACATTATTTTAGTAAGCCAGTAAGCAATACTATAATACTAAGTACAAATAATATAAACATTGTACTAAATAGCAAGACGGGCACGCAGTAGACCAAGAAGGAGTTGGCGGGACGATTTGGTCGGCTTCCTTAATAATTGATAAGACGTAGTGTTAAGTCGCGATAGATGGATGAAATGGAGGGAAGCTGTTACCTAGAAGTGGGACAGGGCAAAAAAAAAAAAAAATATATTAATTATGACTAAAATGCTATTATATTTTGTCTTTGTAACACTAGACTTTTAAAATAAATCTCCACATTCTTTATTTTAACATATTTTTAACAATTTTTTTTTAAAGAAATTCCAAATAATGTAGTTTTCTTTTTTATAAATATGTATAAACCAATGCTTTGCTTGCAACGAGGTGGTAAAACCCAAAAAATAAAATACTCTTAGTGTTATATTTCAGAGTTGGTCCTTCAGTAAAAGTATTTCGTATTCATAAGTACTTTCACCCCTGAAAAATGCCCGGTGAATTAAAAATCAGCTGTCATCTATTTTATTATGGTTTTTCTGTCAATATAGATAAAGATGAGTTTTATGTGTAAATACACACAGTACCAATATTCCTGTGGTCTTAAATGCCAGGGAACGGAGATAGGAAGTATCCAAATTAGGAATGAATGACTGTCATAACATGGACACGTCTACTACCCATCGTTTTCTGTGACGACGGACATCCGATGGCACATGTTTGTTTTATCTTCCAAAGGATATACTAACGTGATATTTTTAGAAATGTTCTTATTGCTGTAGATGTTTAAGCTAGTTTGTTGGGTTAGAAATGTATTAGTGTTCAAGGTTTTGTCTTAGTAACGTTTTTGTTAAATAACATCAAACGCCTGTAATCCCCGAAGGGTTAGGCAGAGGTGTGTAATTACATATGTTTAAGAACTAATATTTTAAATGTGAAAGTATATCTTTGTTTGTCTGTTACGCTTCACGACTAAACCACTGAACGGATTTTGATGGTACGGGATAAGTTTGAACTCCAAGGAAGGATATATCTAATAGGCTACTTTCTATTTCGCGACTTCGTCTGTGTCCGCAAAAACCGGTATTTACGTGGACGAAATCGCGGACAAAAGCTAAATGTTTATAAGTTTAGTGTCTACAATTGAATGTAGTGTTGACACAAACACTAGATGATTCGAACATTCTACTCATAGAATGCTTGACAAAGCAACAATATTGTTAGATAAGTGTAAAAAAAATGGACAATGCAATTGTTATTTTTTTCTAACAATCTACATATAAGTACTATCTAATATTATAAAGTAGTAAGAAGAAGAGTTCGTTTGTTTGTTTGCTATTTTCAGGAATCTCTTTTACTACCTACATATAGCTCGATTATCAAGGTACTATAAAGGCTCTATAACATAACACTACCAAAGACAAAGGCCAAAGGTGAAGCCACGGGGTTTAGCTATTTTAGCATAAAAAATATTGTTTTTCGATCTTAATCTATTTAGTGTTTACATACATACATACATAACATCACGCCTGTAACCCCCGAAAGGTTAGGCAGAGGTGTACCCATTAGTACACCCACACAGTTAGTGTTTAGGATAATGAATTAAAAACATGTTCATAGAACAGGTACATACCTACCTTTCTTAGAACCTAAATATGAAATTATTTTTCTTACTCACTAAAAAATTGTTGAAGTATCTATTCCCTTCGTGCGTATATTTTATTTTCTGTTTAAATAAAATGGCCTTATTAAACTCTTTCATAAAAATGTGGGTAGTACTCACCAATTATCTGCAAACAGAAGTGAAGTAGTAATCCAATGTCAATTTGAGTTTGTCGAATCAATTCCGGGCCAGAATCGCTTGATTTCTTTGAACACGCATATCAAAGTATAATAGAATATCGTCACAAATATAATCCTTATAACGTATTTGAACGTTTCTGTCATCACAAAACTTGGTTATCAATATAACTTTCACTGTAACAGTTACGAAGAATTTTTGTTCGTTAAAAATATGTTCGCGCCAATTTATTTCAATTATCAGCACAGACGTGCGTCGTCGTCGGCACCATATGTCACACTGACATAACGACGGTACCTCACAATGCGCTAGCGCACGCATTGTCAATAAAATTGTACACATTCATTTACACAATCAGCTAATCAATACTCAACTCTCAGTCAACGACATAGAGGTCAAAATGAAATCGACCAAGCAGTTAAGTTGCACGAGTAAACGGGACAGCATGAGTCATTCTTTGATCTACAGCTGGCTGCGTCATTCATGAATGTCTCATTATAAATTCGATTTTATGACGTCACGTTAAGGCCTACATTGGATTGATTGGTTTAATATTTTATTGTATTTTCACAATGGGTATGTTTTTTTGTAGCGGTGTTAATGCATATCCTGATGTTCTGAGTCAAATTTTAATGTCTAGTCTTGGAACCGGTAATTGCGAAATGAATGATGAATGAAACTGACATTAACGGAATAATCAATTACACTCAATTACACGGTTAACCGTAATTGATAATAGTTAACTCTAAAAATCTATCGGTAGGCAAGTATTGCAACAATCATTAAGAAATACTTTTTACCTTCTGTTTCAAACAATGAATGAGCTAGGTACCATTACTTCCGTGTTTACAAAAGTTACGACTGTCTTTAAATGTTCGTACTAACATAACATAACATCACGCCTGTAATCCCCGAAGGGTTAGGCAGAGGTGTACCCATTAGTACACCCACATTTCGCCAGTTATGTTTTTAGTCCCATGTAATAGGGGGCGAGCCTATTGCCATCAACCGGGCACAAATCCAGACTCCGAGGCTGCTACTGAGAAATTCTTGATGGAAAAACCCAATAACACTTTGCCCGACCTGGGAATCGAACCCAAGACCTCATGCACAGCAGTCGCGCTTGCGACCACTAGACCAACGAGGCAGTCCGAAATGTTCGTACTATTAAAGTCATTAATAATATTTATGGATTACAATATATATTTAAACATTATGATAATAATATTATTTTATGCAAACGTACATAAAATTCATGATTATCAGTTCAAGTAGGTTATTTTTTGAACTGGTAATCAAGAATTTTGTGACATTGGCCTTGAAATTTGCAACTGTTCTAGATTTTATAAAACCACACATGTTAAGGAAGTCATAGTGTGTTTTTTTGTTTTCTTCGTACATGTGTACACACTTCCATTTTCCAATATAATAATACGGAGTATAAAAGACACAACCATTCTGAACCATTAAACTAAGTAACAGTGTGCAAAATTTAATGATAGGAAATGGTTTTTACTTCTTGTATGAAAAATCACTTTGGATAGTAGCACGCAATGTAACGCATACAAAATGTTGTGCTTGCAGGTGCATCTAACTGTACTAGGGCCGTGAGGGTATATTCAGTTTAGTTACAACAATAAAATCTTATTTCGTATGAAAAACTGTTGGAACTTTGATTTCCAATCTCCTATCCCTCCTATTCTGAAAGTTCCCATGCACATCCAAGAGTAAAAAAAATATCGCAATAATGAGATGACGTAACTTTCGGCTTAGCTACATGTGTTTCATTAACTCATTATAAATAGTCTTCAATAATATAATAAAATTGCGATGCTTTGTTGGTTTATTGTCAAGTACCTATACTTTGCGTCATGGCCATTATAATTTTAATTAGAAATTATTAGTAAATTGAGTTGACTACAATTACAAGGTACAATAATTAGGTAAGTAGCAAGATTACGCGGCAGCTTACCGTTTTGAACGATAATAGAACGTGTTATACGAACTCCCAGTTGTCATTAAGTATCACTCAACAGCCCTTTAAATTACCCTTAAAGTATAATTACACTGGTAATTAAAAATGAAATGTCGTTTAGGGTCGCACGTTAAAAATAATTTATGTTTTGGGGGTAAATCAGGATTTAATATGAAAGACCTTTTGTTTGGTGAAGATATGAATTTGAATACCTGAGCTGCCTGAGCTTAAATTGCTTGGAAATAAGGTTTTATTAAGCTACCTGGGGCCTATCTTTCTTAACTCTAAAAACTATTTATGGGGCTACTTATCTAGGTTGTATGTGCTACGGTGCACCTGTTTGGGCCGATAGGGCCACCATAGGGGCGGTACGACGTAAATTGCTTCAAAGTCAACGGTTAGCTTTAATATTTTTATGTAAAGCGTATAGGACCGTTAGTACTGAAGGCCTACCAGTACTTGCAGGTGTACTTCCAGTCGATCTCGAGGTGCAGCGACGTGCTGCAATGTACTATTCCGCACGAGAGACCATGGACACAAACTTTCTGACACAACGTGACCGTGCTAAGATCTCTAGATTATTTAAACCGCAGGCTGACGTCTGGGAGGAACTTTTAACCGAATGGCAATGTAGGTGGGATAATTCTATCAAGGGCCGGCACCTGTATCAGTTCTTTCCATCCGTTCGTGAGCGGCTGGCCAGAACATGGCTGGAGGTGGACCACTGTGTTGCCCAATTTCTCACAGGTCATGGCAACTTAAAGAGTAAATTATTTTCTTTCAAGCTTGTTGCTACTCCTTTGTGTCAATGTTCTACATCTGACTGTGAATATGAACAATCTGCTCATCACATCTTATGGGAGTGTATTCTTTGGCAGAATGAACGCAATATTATGCTAGATAATGTACAGGCTACATCCGGTGTTGTTTATTATGCGGACCTTGTAGAAACTAGAACTAATTTCCGTGCGTTCAAGCGTTTTTGCCATACCTATTACTGGAATCAAAAGTAACAGCTCACATTAGGACCCATTAATTTTGTAATAATTGCAATCCGTGGTGCTTGGCAATCTGGGCTTTTCCCAGTTGCAAACGTCCCTTTGTGCCTATTGGCCTAGTTCTGTTCTGTCTCCTGCTTGTATGGAGGGAAGTGGAAACTATTTTTTTCTTACTCCTCCGCTATTATTTTCTGATTAATTTCGTTGCGGGACCCAAGACAGTTATACGTTTCTCTGGGACTCGTCGAGCTTCATTGCCTCGACGCTTTTCTGGTGGCCTCCACTGTTGATTCTGGCTTTCAGGAGTTGCAGTGGGTGGGAAAAGTGAGGCGGGCTTGTCCCAAAAAAAAAAAAAAAAAAAAGGTTTTATATTATTATGGCGGATGACCTAGGTAGTAGCGATTGAAGCTTCAAATCGGTGTCGACTAAAAAAAATTCAGATAAATTTGGTTGAAGTCATCAGTTTAACCAAACATGACTGCTATAATTGATATACGAAATGCTTCTGCCCTCAACTTTGTCCCCATGGAAGACAAAACCATAAAACATAACATATGGCACTCGGCCGTAGTGCAGTTTTCTATTAGTGAAATTCCAGTAGGTACTTCCAGAGATTACGTTTTACAAACAAATAAACAAGCAAAGTGCAAGGGCAAAGTGTTATTGGGTTTTTCCATCAGGATTTTCTTAGTAGCAGCCTCGGAGTCTGAATTACTAAAACTTAAACATATGTTTTAGGCTAAATGTGGTTGTACTAATAGGTACACCTCTGCCTAACTCTTCGAGGATTACAGGCGTAATGTTACGTGTTTTATGTAAATGTTAAAAAGCAAAAAATAAGAGGGTCGACCTACTCGGTTTGGCATTCTCATACAACCTTTAATAACATTGTTTTGAAAATGCCGAACCGAATGTGCCGACCCGTTTATGTGCATACCAACCCTTGTTTATTTTTAACACTAGTCATCATCATCTGCCTAGCCTTTTCCCAACTATGTTGGGGTCGGCTTCCAGTCTATCCGGATGCAGCTGAATACCATCAGTATTTTACATGGAGCGACTGCCTATCTGACCTCCACAACCCAGTAACTGGGTAATATGATACCCCTAGGTAAGACTGGTAGTCAGACTTTCGGGCTTTTGACGACCCGTAACGACTGTCAAAGATCAATGTATGACAGCCGGGACCAACGGCTTAACGTGCTTTCCAAGGCACGGAGGAGTCTCGGTGTGTAAAGATGGTCACCCATCCACGGACCAACCCCGGCAAGCGTAGCTCAACCTGACGGATCGACCCGTGCGGCTGTTATTACTTAGCCACGAGCTCCTCCTTATTTTTTAACACTAGTATGTGTAGATTTAAAAACTTATATTTTAATTGCTCAGAGACCCTTTTGATTTTGTATGATTTGATATGATTGTGTACTAAAAAGAAATGAATTGTCATGTCAAATAAAATGATACCGATTTTCTATTTCAGCAAAAAATTAAAGAACTGCATTTCACAATGAAATCGATAAAAAAGAAACCTAACGATCATCTTTTGATCGAAATCGTGGTGAAATGCAGTTCTTTCTTTTTTATAAATGTTAGCGTTTTTTTTTTAAATGAAAGTGGTAAGTATTATAAACGAAAGTGTTTCAGAGAGCTAAACATTACATAACTGTGAATTTTTAAACCGCCAAATTAACTTATCATAAACTTCGGTTAACCACAAAACGCAGTAACAATCTTTTTTTTTTCTTTAATCTTAAATACCTACCTATTAATAGTCCATTTATTATAACCTTCGAATAATAACGGCAGTTATTGTGTCATATTGTTGAAATAACTACAAATTAGTGTTTTTTTTTTTTGTAAATTGCTTAATTGAATAGTCTAGATTACCTACATTTGTTGTGAAATAACGCTTCTTTTTACATTAACACTAACATTGAAATTAAATAACGACAGCTTTGTAACATTATTTCATATTATTATATTGAATGGAATATAAACTCCTTTCTTTTTTTATAAATTGTATATTCTTCGTAATTTTATTATTATTTTAGGTTAATAATTCATATAGTGTAATGAAAAATACATTATTATATTGTTTTAATAGGCCTTAATACCGAATATTTAGTACATTCATTAATAAATAATCAAATAATAAACGAGCATAAAACGTATATTTTAACGCACGACTTCAAATTAACTTAAGCACGTAAAACTTTCGAATTCACACCGTTGAACTTAAATACGGCGGCGAAACACTCCGTCGAGCTATTCGACACAAGTAATTGATTACAATTTCCGAATTTCAAGTGAACATTCATGAATGTTTCACGTTTAGTTATGGTTGACAACTCTCTTTGAGATGCAGCAAAAGTTAGCCAGACACGATTGTTCAACTCACGTAAATTGAATCGTCACAAATTGTAAGACTAAATTCAAATTTTATTTCGGTTTGCACCTTAGTATTTTATGTAAAAGGAATTTTTGGCACGAAAATTCTTTGCTTAAAAATCTAGTGTATAAATAATAAAAATAGTCTCAATGGTACTTGCACGTGCCTGGTGACAAACCTAAAGCCTCATGTATGACAGGCACTTTAAACTAAAAATAATGGATGTTAATTTTTTTTTTGTAATTTTTTAACCACCTTTTTGCAACACTACAATTTGCTGGTTATTTATAAATGTTTTTTTTTACTTACCTTTCTACTTTAAGTGGGAATATATTTTTGTTTATTCCCAGTTATGTTATATTTTATTATGTACTCGTATACCCTTAAGAAGAAGCTTTGATCAAATAACAACTAAATGAAGACCTATTTAAAACCACCGTAGGTTTGTACTATTTATTTTGGAAGTCGGATAAAAGACAAATTGTTAAGTCATGAACCAATCATCATCGTCATTTTCCAATCTTATAGAAAATAAAAGTTGAAGAAGTGTTTTTAGGTTTATTTCATTACTTTATTAACAGCCATGATCATCTTGAAGCATCTCACAAAATTGGCGTGATAGGTTTTAGTTGTTATTGTACACTTCGCAGGTTCACAGCTATCATTGGTTTCATTTAGATTTTGGATGTTGCAGGTGATCATGCACGACGTGCAACTGAAGAGGTGACGTATGTCATGTGATGGTGCTCCGCACTGACACTGCGTTTGGGATGAACGCAAAGTACCTACTTCTGTTAGGTTACTAGTCATAATTTAATTCCTAACCATTTAACGAACCGTTGAAATATTGTACGCTGTCTTTTTGAATTAAATTATAATTTAATTTAAAAGACAATTAACATTGGTTTATTACATTATTAATAAACGATAATTATTATTCCGTTTATTATTAATTCAAATTCTCCCGTATAATAGGTAATTTTCCCCACAAATAATAATAAAAAAACAGTATTGTTCGATTTTATTCTTGGTAAGCGATCTTTTATGAAGGTTATAAAGTGTTGAAGGTCGTAAACGATGCACCATACAGACGTTATGATCCTGCAATCTTCGTATCCACGTGTGGAAGGTATGGGAAGAACTATAGGTATTATGAACTTATGAAGTTGGTATTGACTTGTGAGAAAAAAAAAAGCAATTTTGTAATTTGTTGGGGCGCTCGTATTGCATTGAAAAATATAGCTTTTATTATTAAAACAGGTGATCTTATTAACATATTTTGTTTTGTTTACAATGTTATATTGTAGCAAAAATCAAGTCTCCTCACAAAAATTGGAATTCAATTATTTTCCCTCGCAAATCTCAATATCACCGAAAAATCCACGACTTAGTCGACCTAAAACATATAATTTTCCACCTTTTTACACACAATTCAACTTCGTGACATTACTGTCACGCTTATCGCATCCTTTCGGAAAGTTCCCGAGATGGTCCCGAGCGTGACGTTCCATGATTTATTATGAAAAGAAAAACTTTTGCACGGTCTATGTTTTTGGAAGTGTACTAAAAAAATTCACCTTTTGTACTTAGTTCGGTACTAAAAGATGCTTTCTTTAGTACTTAGAATAATAATGGCTTTGTGTTATACCTGTAGGTAAATAAAGAGATTTAAGTATACCTACTCTTTAAATACAAACATACATACCTACATAAACTCACACCTCTTTCCCTTGGGGATAGGTAGAACAGAACATCACCTGCTACGATCCTTACATACTACTTTCGTCTCGTCCACGTTCATACATCTGGTCTTTTAGTCATACAAGCACGCAGGTTATGAGTATAGCGCGCCCGAACTTTTCGAAGAACCTCACCAATATCATGGATATGATATACATAATGTACTAATACCCACACTTCTGTCTAACCCTTCGGGGATTGCAAGCGTGAAATGTTTTAAATCCGTATTATTTTGTGTTAAAAAAAGCAATAAAGCTTATTTAGACGGTATGAGAAATATCGTGCAAATTGTGGTACATTTCCGTCGATGATTGGTCATTTATTACACGATAGCCGCGCGGTCCCGCAATGTACGGCTAATCGCACGATATTTCTAGCATCGTCTAAATAAGGCTTTATTATTTTATCAGTGGATATGCACGCCGAAGACCACCGATGTCAATAACGTTGTGCCTAACAAAAATATTGTAGGTACAGGTAATGTTTATATTACAAAACTAAATATTGATAAAACATTGTATTCTTAACGTATGCAATATGAGATCATTCATTTACGATATAGTAAACGACACAAAACAAACAAAATACAGTGCTCTACTAACACAACAAATGCTACTAGAAGTTACATCAGAAAAACTTGTTTCTACAAACAAAACTAACCTATACAAACAAATAAAATTTAAGTGTCTGGTTATAATGTGAAAATAACAGTTTTTAGTGTATTCATATAAGTAGTAAGATACTCACTCAAAAAACAAAAAACAGATTTCAAAATACTTGTCTGTCCGTCTGTTTTTTGTTCTGGCTAATCTGCGAAACGAGTGCACCGATTTTGAAGGAACTCTTACGAAACTTACTTTTATTAAAAAAAAAATAGGGCTCCGTGCAAAAGAATTCAAATCCCACAGATATTTGATATTTACACGGGCGAGGATGCGGGTATAAGTTAGTAAAGAACATTATTAAATGTACAAATAACATATATTTAGTCCATTGTTCTACCCTAGAGTGGAATAATTAAAACGTCATTTTCTTCACTCTGGGAGGAAATGAGAGTAATATTTTTTGGGACGCGTTATCGTGAAACATCAAATCATTAGCCGTGCTTCTTTTCCGCTGAAAACAAAAGGACGGTCGTGTTTTAACAAAATGAGAAGTAAAATAAAATGAGGGTCGGTTAAAAGTGGTTTCAAACGGGCGAGGCGAGGAATGGATTAAAACGGCGAGAGTTGAAATCATGCTGACCTTTTCTCATTAAATGATGTACTCGCCGGTTTGAGTGAGATTTGTGTGTCGAATTTATATAAAAAATCTATTGATGCAACAATATAGTTCAATATTTTACAAATAAATATTTCAATTACCGCTACATTCCTTGAGCATCCAGTCTTCATCATTCATACCTTTCACACCAAAGACTGTCTAAATTTGTGTAATAACTAATGTAATTAAACTCATTACCACTTGTATTAGAAAAAACATTTTAGTATAGTATACTATAACAGTCAGATTCATCAGGTATTTAATTCATGAGGATAGTGTAGGCTGTATAACATCACAACACGCTCCATGGGAGCGGAGCAGTTGCGTTAAAAAAAAACACGAGTACAAAGTCGCAGGGAGCAGTTAGTTAAACTATATTGCTACATGAATTAAATGAAATTATGTTTATTCAGTAAATTGGTTATAAATAACACTTTTACACGTCACATTTTAAACTAGCTGAGTCCAGTGTTTCCTAGCCGACTGCTCTGAGAAGAAACACCGAAACAAACTCAGAGGTCAAAGTCTCGTTTAAAGTCCATAAAATTAGTCCATAGAATAGAGTACTTTTACAAAAATACTCGCCCATTCAATTCATTCCTCGCCTCGCCGGTGTGAATCCACTTTAAGCCTGGAAAGGATGCGAGCGGTTTTTGTGACAAATCCTATCGTTTGTCAAATGTTTATGATACGTGTTCAGTTTGATAAAGAATAATCATTTCCGTGTGCGAATTCAGACGCGCAATTTATGGTTAAAGGCTTTTAATATTAAAAACAGCCCGTAAATAATACGTGATGCGTGAAGCATGGTACTTATATTGTTTTATTTCAGCTGAACAGGAACTTTGTGGATGTGGTTTGGTGATAAAATACGAAACTGCTGTAATTAATGAGAATTGACGGGAAAACCAATGTTGACAACTATAAACGTGTAGAACCTTCCTAAATGATGAATGATATTTTGATTCATAAAATATAGCTACTGGCCGCAACTTTATAGTGGTATGTAACTTTACGACTTATTCTCATACATACCAAATATACATAAAAAAATCACAAATATTGGTCGAGCCGTTTCGGTGAAGTGCGACCACAAACACCGTGACACGAGATTTTTATATGTATAGATAATTCATAACATCACGCCTGTAATCCCCGAAGGGTTAGGCAGAGGTGTATCCATTAGTACACCCACATTTCGCCAGTGATGGTTTTTAAGTCCCATGTAATATAGGGGGCGAGCCTATTTCCATCAACCGGGCACAAATCCAGACTCCAAGGCTGCTACTGAGAAATTCTTGATGGAAAAACCAGTATGTATAGATAATAATAAGATGGTAATTGGTATAGATAATAGGTAGGCATCTATCTAATAGTACTACCTACTGACTGTGCTGTTTTTTAATGGCGGTAGAGTAGCTATTGTTTTGCACCGAAGGGAAGCCTTTCAGACTTTAGAAGAAAGAAATAAAGTGGCGAAACTCCATACAACTGGATTCGTACCGAGTAGAATTGTATGATGTCCTTGTCAGTGTTAAATACATAGAACGAGACATACACTAGCATTGGTATTTATTTTATATTCATTATTATATTTAATTGTTTTGTCTGTCTGCTTAATTGCACTTTGCTTAAGTATCCCGTCATGAGACATCAGGGAGACGATATAAAGACGATATAATGATACTCGAAATTTTAATTTTTACGACCGCTGCGACTACGTCGTTGAATGCTATCCTCCCTTTACTTTTATAAGACTGTTTGATGAATATAAAATTGACTGACCTGATGGTTTTGCGGTCACAAGCGGGACTGCAGAGCTTGGAGTTTTGGATTTGATTGCCAATTAACTTTGTTTTTATGTAGGTACAATTTTTTTGTTGTGTGCGTCATTTTCGCGGGAAATAACAGATTTCTTTCTTTCTTTTCTTTAAATTCGGGTAAAGTGTTAAAGCTTCGAAGTTGGTGGTGTGACACTCCCGTGCTTCGGGAACCATCTAAAGCCGTTTGGTACCTGGTCTTTTACCGACAGTGTCGTATTGCCGGCCCATTGGACTATGAGAGTGAGAGAAGAGGGATTGCACAGTGTGTTTGCGGACACACTTGTTCTCTGCAATATCTTCAGTACATTGGCTATAGTCTTTATTAAGATTGGCAGCCGTAAATGGAATTCGGTCTGGAAAAAAATATTATTATAAAATCTGCACTCACCTAAAGGTTATCAAACTTATCACTTGACTGACAGACCACTTCGGTACATTCATTAAAAAAACTGCTGACTTTATGTCTCTGATATTCGGCAAAGCAAATTTTTTACTAACAATTCTGTGTGCTTTTCAGAACATTATTTACGAATGCATCGCAATAAAAACAAAATGAAACGCCGAACATAGTTGTAATTACCATAAATACTTTATTGTTGCGTTTTATGGGGTGATAAAATAACATTTTACTGCGCAGCGTCCGAAATGCACTATGTTAATAACATTTATTTGGTTTTATTTTACTGCAATAAGTACGGTTAGTAAAACATTATTGCTGTCGGCGTCTGTACATATTAGTTTTTCGATTCGCGCACAAATTGAATATTGATGTCAGTTTGTTTATCCATTTAAACCAACAACTATTTGGTTATGTAATTTATTTTGTGGCGAAATTCAAATTAAAAATACCTAGGCCAGTGTAGAATTAATTACAAATGTGTTAATTTTGTACAAGATATTGTCACGTTATTCTAAATATAAATGTAATTTTTAAACACTAGTTTTGTAACTGTTGGGACTTGAAATTATAAGGTTAACTTGCTAATGTCTTTAAAAAGATAATGCAAAGTGGAAGTCAAGTCATTTATTTAAATTGTAGCCATTAAGAGCACTTTTAAATGTCAGTAAAAGAATAGAAATCTTCAACCATTTTAAAATCAATGCTTTACAATATTGTATACAAAATCAATTATGGTATTACCAACGAAAACAAATTAACGTTATACGCAAGAACATTTTTTTCTCCTATTAAATGATTGTATCTATCTGTTACCAGCTGAACTAAAATAGTCGTTCGCTTACACTTGCTGGTACCGAAAACCAATATTTACATCTGGACGCAATAAAGGAAGAAAAATAGGCTTCTCCAAGAAACATCGAGCATTGCAAACGAGGTTGACGACCGAAGACAAAAATACACAAACATGAACACAATTAGATGGAGGCTTTCGTATAATTAAAACAATTAATCTTAGCTTTTTTCTAATTAAAGGAAAAATTCGACCGAGGTAATTGTTTAATGTCATTGAACTTTGTCAGCTTAAATCACAAAGTACCTACTTTAATTCAAAAGCCCTAATTAGGTTATAGAACTACCTACCTATTTGTTTTGAATATAGAATTTTTCTTTGTAAATCTACTATTAATATTTCCATTTGAAAAACTCAGGTTCGGTGTCTGTGAAAATTGTTTGAAGGAAATAAAATACTTATTGAGTTTTATTTCAAATAAAAAGAAGGTCTCACCTACTCGTATTAAACGGACTGGAATTAATTTAGTCACTGGAATGTGGATAAGTAGGTATCTATGTTTTGAAATAAAAAACTCTAGAAATGAAAGACCTTATCTGGATTACTCGAAACAAATGCTAAACTTAAGTACAAAGCAAAATTGACTTTTTGCGATCAAACTTGCGGTTGCGCAATGAAACCATGAAATACACGATTTCCGTATGTTCTCTAATCATTACATCAAAATCTTAACAAAAAGAAAGAGATCTATTGTACTATAATACTACTAACCAATAACACAACGTCTAAAAAAAAACGCTGAATTTTGCTTTAAAAACTTGTAATTTTTTTTATTTATTGTAAAAAAAAAACGATACATTATTTTTTTTATTGATATAATATAATTATCCAGTATAGTTATTTTAGTTCCCAAATATGGGACGGCAAAAGTCGCTATTACCATACAAAACCTTTGGGAAAACACGATTTACCAACTCATAAAAACTATATCAATTGATAGGAGTCAACAACCCAATTCCATTTGTTTACCATAATCTAGGTCCGAGATCCTGGGTCCTAAATAGTCTAGTTATGAACGACATGCGGTCCCCGTGCAGGGGGCCACATCCTCATTAGAACAAAGGGGGCTGAGTAAATGGCGTGTAACACATCGGTCCAAGGTGACATGGACTCAGTGAGTGAGAATCTCACTGTGACACCGTTTGTTGAAGGAAGTTGGTTTGATTGTTGTTATACTTATGTTTAGTGTGGCACGTTATGTCAATTGACACTTATAGAAGCAGGTAGTACAATATTTTGTGCATGAGAGTAGTAAATGATATTTGATGTTATTTCTATATTTTTTGGTAAACATTTGAATACAATTGCTAATCTATATACATATTTTGTTTCAGCGGATACGAAACAAAATGGCTACGAACATAAACAACATAACATCACACCTTTAATCCCTGAAGGGTTAGGCAGAGTTGTACCCATTATTTTGCCATGTTTAAACATGGCGTCTCATTCCCATGTAATGGGGGCGAACCTATTGCCATCAACCGGGAACAAATTCAGACTCCGAGGCTACTACTGAAAAATTCCTGATGGAAAAAACCAATAACAGTTTACCCGACCTGGGAATCGAACCCTAGACCTCACGCTTAGCAGTCGCGTTTCACGACCACTAGACCAACGAGGCATTCAAAATGGCTACAATATGCCTTTATGTTTGAATACCTTATAGTCCTAGGGTTTAAGCTTATTGAACTCCAATATTCAATATATATTTATCGCAATTAAGGGCAGATTTTTCAATCATCGGAATTTTTAAGCATCTGAAGAATAAATGCCTGTTTAGTTTCGAATAAAATATTTTACGAATTTTGTTTTGTTTTTATATGGTGAATATTATCCATTCAGAGGCGGCGACAGACTGATAGAATTACAGATTGATAGCTATAGAAACTTATAGAAAAAATTAAAGCACCTTATTTCTTCTTCAGATATTGTTATCTGACAATTAAAAAAAAAGTTACCAAATATCAGCAATCAGAGTACCTGCCACTTTATGACTTTACCTACCTACTATTACAACTACCATAGGTACTTGTTGGCATCTCCACTAACTCTTATCACACAGAATTTTAATTATAATTTCGAGCCACGGAATTTTCTGTTCTTTTTAGGTCATTACATTTACCTAATTATAACATAAATGAAGTCCGTATATTCTCCGTACTACTTTAGATAACTTTTGAACTGTGCTTTGTGCATTGTCACAGTACAAAGAGAGTTGTTAAAAGTGATCGTGAATAGCTATCTATATATATAAAAGTCGGTTGACAAAAACAGACCTTTTAAAGGTTGGACCTAAAATTGTTTGGAGAATGTGGACATTGCTGTCAATTCAAGAGAAGAGAGAAGGCAAAAGGATTGAATGGGCACGATGATATTGCTTCATATCTATGCAAATTATGGGTTCCACGAAATTGTAGTACAGTACCACCAGTATAAATTAATTTGGTGAAATATTAAGGATTCAGAATGAATAAACATATTTTGCGAGCAATTTATTTAATTAATTTTCCTTGGGAGTTGGATTTCTTCGACGGTTGTAATATACATAAAATGTTAAACCTCAATGGTTTGATTTTAATAAAACTTAATTATTGTTATGTGCCTACATCAGATTTTTGTGTTATCTTGACTAAAGCTACAATTTATGGGATACTAGCTTCTGCCCGCGACTTTGTCTGGGTCAAAGTTGATAATTTTTTCCACGGAAACCGTAAATTTTTCTGTGCTGAAAAGCAGCCTATGTCCAGACTTTAAACTACCTTTGAGCCAAATTTCATCCAGATCCCTTTAGCCGTTCTGGCGTGATTGAGTAACAAACATCTATACATGCAAACTTTCGCATTTTTAATAATAAGATATTAATATTTAGATCTTTATTAAAATGGGACTGCCATTGTGACAAGTGTAAGAAATGTTTCTTACAAGATATTGAGAAGTACTGGACAAGTGCGAGTCAAACTCACGCAAAGAGAGTTCCGAACTTCGATAAACATTTTTATTCACCATGTCGTTTTAAGACATAGCCTTCTTACAAGAAGTTCTTCTGTAAAGAATTGTTTCATGTAATTAAAAAAAAAATGCCTTCTTTGTTTTGGAAATAAAAGAGGTGTGATCGATTTTCGTTCGGGTTCGTAAATTACTTCTATTGCACCCCAAAACTGACCCTATATTCAAAATATTTATTTAAAGTAGACGTCCTTGTTTGGGTCACAGAAAGTCATATACAGTAGAAGCAAGTTAGTTGTGTCGAAGAGACAGACACTCGAGTAATCCTATAAAGGTTTCGTTTTTCATTTGTAACCCTAAAAAAGTTTTATGTAATTTTTTTGTAGATAGGTACCTTAAAAAATCTCTCACAAATATCTTCATACGTCAGCATTGGCCTTGACTATTACTAGATCTACACTTTTAAGGGCAGTTTACTGTCGTATAAACGTAGATAAATATTCCAAAGTGATAATTATATTGACGGTTTAATGGGGCCCCGGCCATCTCGAACAGATAAAAACAGTTTTTTGGGCACTTTCAAATTCGTTACGACTAGGATTAAAGAGGCTTCCAATTCAATGGGATAGTAAGTGATATTTTTTTATTGAGACCTCTCGGGTTTCTGCTTTAGTCATTGAATTAAAAGGTGTGTCATTCATTTTTATTTAATTCCGAATGATTGCAATTGAAATCATCATTGGCATTAGTAAATAGTGATCTTACCTATTGCTAATTGAATTGCCTATTTCTTGATTTTAAAACATAACATCACGGCTGTAATCCCTGAAGGGTTAGGCAGAGGTGTACCCATTAGTACACCCAGATTTCGCCAGATATGTTTAAAAGCCTTGATTTCAAAGCCTCTGCTTAACCTTTCGGAGATTGCATGATGTTATATTTATATTGTTGAAGATACAATAAGTTAAAAATAACAAATGGCAGACAGCAGTCGTAACATTCACAATTTCGGTGCAACACGTTTTTATGTCACATACAATTGCAAGCGATCTCGACGAGACGAAATGAATGTGCTACTTATATTCTCATTTCTAAAAGTATTATTAAATTGGTTCAATGTGGACTTGAATAGCGTGCATTATGAGTTATGTGACAATGTCGTTCAATTTTACAAATAAATGAGTAGTAAACAATGATTGTAAAAGATGTTTTAGCTTGTTGTTGCTTGTCATGTTTTCACTGCCTTGTGTGTCACAAAGTGCGACTGCTGAGCATAACGTCTTGGGTTTGTTTCCCAGGTTTTTGCATCAGGAATTTTTCAGTAGCAGCCTCGGAGTCTGGATTTGCGCCCGGTTAATGGCAATAGGGTCGCCCCCATTATATGGGACTTAACTGGCGAAAAGTGGGTGTACTAATGGATACACCTCTGCCTAACCCGTCGGGGATTTTTTTTATGTTTAAATCCTTAAATGTGTCCGTCCGCCCTAGGTGGGGCGGAAAGGACTGTCAGACTTTTACTGACTAAAATCCACCCTGTTCCTTCTGTTGCCCTTTACGTTTCGGGGCCACGGTATCCTGTTAAGATGTCTCGCAACCCCGGGCCCTTCGGGGATTACAGGCGCGATGTTATGTGTATCCTAAGTAGGTACTCACACGCATGTTATCTGCCAATACCAAACATGCGATTACTTATCTACCTACCTAAATTATTATAAAACAACGCCCTTTTCCTGTTCCAAATATTTGATCAACAATAGGTCTTTATTCAATACGTAAAACTTTTAATTATTCCAACAACTTCTGAATTTAATTTTCTTTACATGTCATTGGGAACTTAGTCTTCACTTATCCTTAGTTTTAAGGCAATTAAAAGTACCTACGGCTTTTGTCGTAATTGCCTGTTAATTACCATGTATGCGGTTAACAGTCATTATTAACTAAAGTTTTAGGTAATTACGAAGTATTGACTTAGTGAGTTGCGAAAAGGATTATCTTGAACGCTTTGAAAATTTATGTAGGTTTAATTTACCGTCTGTGGATCAGACGGCCTGTTATACATATGTCAATCTGCCTAGCTTTTTTCCAACTATGTTGGAGTCGGCTTTCAGTCTAACCTAATGCAGCTGAATACCAGTATTATATAGAGCGACTGCCTATTTGACCTCCACAATTCAGCAACTGGGCACTCCGAGGTTGCTTCTGACAAATTCCTGTTAAAAACCCTAATAATACTTTGCCCTACTTGGAAATCGAACCCAAGACCTCATGCCCAGTAGTCGCGCTTTATTACTAGTATACGAACGAGGTTTTGGTGTAGAATTTATTTATTTCGATATATCTCATCAGTCTATGAGATCTTCGGCCTTGGGTATGAATAAATTCTACACCAATATATGTATATTATGAGGAACACCAAAAGTATCAGGTCTTCTTCTTTATCGTGTGGGTAATAAGGTCTTATGACCCCACACACCCTAGTGTCAGTTTCTAAACCGCCTCAAGGGCCTCTGACATGGTTTGTATAGAACAGTAAGTCCAGGTTTCCTCACGATGTTTTCCTTCACCGATGCCAATGATGTCCAAGATAAAACTTTAGAAAGTACATATGAATTGAAAATGTCACTTTGCTACTTGTCCGGATTTGAACCCACAACCTCATACATGTGGTGAAATATGATCATACTTAATACCGAACATTAATTGTCGCTGTCGCTAAGTACCAGTACAAACATTGGTGGCAAAAAGACACTTCATAAAGCCGAAAGTTACATGTTTTTCCCGTTACTGCAATGCTTTTTTTTTGTTCTGGACGAAAAATGATCTGGGAGCCTTTTGGTTACGGAGATTTTGAAGGTCAAAGGTTCATTTTTTACGAGTAGGTATAAGTATTTATGGTTTTAAGTACACTTTAAATACTCCCATGAGCACAATGATAAGCGTGTGTTACATTGTTCTAATATAAACAGTGCTTTTTCACTCCAAAAATAAGTCTACTTCAGAATAAGTATTTTTAGTTCAATGATATTTATTTTAATGGGTAGTATGCATAGTTAATTAAGTTACTTATGAGACGGGGACGCGGCTGACGAAGAAGGAGATGGCGGGACGACTTGGTAGACTTCCTCGAGAATCGGCAAGACGTAGCGCAAAGTCGCGATAGATGGAAAAAATGAAGGGAGGCCTTTGCCCAGCAGCAACAATATGGGCTAGCTATAATAACAATATAATACGTTGTATACGTAGTACGACAGATGACTATAAGATAGATTGTTGTTCTTTGTACACCTCATATAAGGACGTCGCTTCTGCCAGAATACTCTATGTTCCCCCAATCAACACGTACCCTCACTACGTCAAGTTTTGCAGGTGCATTTCATAGAATTTAGCAGAAGTCATATATTATGAAACTTTTGCACGTCTAACAGACGCGTGCGGTGTTAGTACTGAGTAAGGTTCACATCAAAAACTGCTGCAGGGCTGTAACTAAGTATATGAAATTTTAATCTAAGTTGCTGTAGTCGCGTGTCTACGAGACGTTTTATTGCAGTCTGTCTAAAACACTGTAAGTCAATGAAAATAGAACTTGAAGTGAAAATACAATATTTATTTATCTTCTTACATATACATGTGACTGCTTGTTTGGAGGGAAGTGGAAATTATATTTTTTCTTACTCCTATTCTTTTCTTATTAATTTCGTGGCGGGACCCAAGACAGTTAATCGTTTCTCTGGGACTCGTCGAGCTTCATTGCCTCGGCGCTTTTCTGGTAGCCTCCACTGTTGATTCTGGATTTCAGGAGTTGCAGTGGGTGGGAAAAAAGTGACGGGCTCGTCCGAAAAAAAAAATAAAACAAAAAATACATGTGACAACTGAAATATAATATTTCCTTCGTACATGGCTAGTAGTGAAGACTTTACCAAACGATAAATTGTCGCATTCAGTGTGCTCGAGTTTTAAGGTAATAAAATGTCAATGAAAATGGAGTGCAAGAACTTGCAGGCTTCAAGTTAACAGCTCGTTTGTGAGGGTTATGACGCAAGTTGCAATGGTAACGCATTTACACTTTGTAGGATTTCCTTCTGATTCCGATATTTAATTAAGAAACTTTTTTATTTTGCTTCTTTCGAAGTTCGGTGATTGGTACCCGATGTTGTCGGGTATAACCAGCCTATTCTTGTCCCACTGCAGGAAAAAGGCCTGGTCTTATACAAAGAAGGCACGAGTATTGAATACATGACACTTGCTCAAGGCGGATTAGCGATTTCATACTTATTATTATTAAATTCCAGGTTTCTTCACGATATGTTCGGGTTAACTGTTAGAGAATGCCTAAGGCATTAAGTCCGCCTTTGTACATTTGTTGCATAAAGTTTAAATAAATAAATTTATTCCTTCACCGATGTCAGTGATGTCCAAGATAAACGTAGGAAGTACCTACAAATGAATTAAAAAAAAACAACTGAGGTAGACGCACAATAATAATAATTAAAATCAAGGCTGGGGTTGAATTTTATGTTTCAAGGGAAACAGTAAAAATTACTTTTCCAAAAAAATTATTATCTTTTTGTAACGAGCTTTCATCTGTATTATTAGAAATCGCAAGTTTTAAACAGAGCTGAATCTACCTATATTATTTTGCGAGAGTTCCATCGTCTGAAAAAAGGAATTACCTAACTTACATAACATAACAGTAGGTTATATAAAAAAATATTATAACATAACATAACATAACATAACAGTAGGTTATATATAATAATATTATATAAAATAATACTTACCAGCCTAATTATTGTCCTACTGCAGGGCTAAGACCTCTTTCCTTACAGAGAAGGCATGAACCATGAATATCAACTCAAAAATAATTTAAACACGCGCCACGAACAAACTTCATTATTTCAAATTAAACATTAAAATATTGCTAAGAATTTTTATGTAAATGTCGTCGAAAAATCCCTGAATAGATAAACAATCAACTTCTAAACACCATGACAGAAAGGGTTGAGTGTCCTATTATGGGGCACTGGAATAAGGTGCACAGTTCTGGTGGTGTCCTTTTTAATGTAAGGTAATTCGATAAATTGTATAAGTAGATATAAGGTACTTACATAGTTGTAAGCTCTACTAACAATTTATATAGAATTATTTTCTAATTATAAATAAATAAATAAACAAATAATGGATAACTATTTTGTATATCCATACCTGCGCAACCTCCCCACTACTGACGCTTGTCAAGTCTCATCTTTCGTGTCGCGTACACGTACCTACCTAGATCTGTGACTTGTTGCTACACATTTTAACGTAGGCGTTACACAAGTCAATATAAACCAATTTATTTCCAAAGACTTATGAGATTCATAGGTCCGGCAGAAATAGGCGGTTCCAATATTTTCTGTTCCTTGCCATGAATATTGGCAAAAGGTTTGAATTATTGCTGTTGACCCTACATTTTACTTGTGCTTCGAAAATCATAGAACCTTCATCGTTTCGCTCCAATGATCCGTATATATAAAAACGGTGTTTTCTTGTTTACTATTTATTGGTTTCAAGAACTTTCTTTAAAACGGGTGTAAAGACACTTAGCGAAGTCGACAATTTTATTACATGTTTTTCCCATTCATGCGATTTTTTTTCTCATTACGGAAATAATAAAGATCAAATTCCAGCAGTTTTTTTAAGAACACTGATTTTAAATGTTGTAACTAAACACACCCCCACGACCTCTGTAGGTACTGTTGCATGCACTCACGTATCACTACAATGATTTACGTATAAAAACAGGGATTTTTCACTCTGAAAATAAAAAATTGTAATCCAGCAATTTTTTGGCATAATAAACCACGTTTGATTGCAATATACGAAATTAGCGGTTATGTGATGTGTCTTGTTCCACCCCGTTAGTATACCTAGATAAGAGGAGGCGAGCCAATTGCCTTTAAGGCGATTAGCACACCGCCCCGCATCACGCAGCGTAGCGCGGGAGTGCGTGGTCTTCCGTTGTTTGCAAGTATCTGTGTTTCTATAGAAAACACGTGTAGTCCAACACACAAAAAACGCATTCACGCGCAGTGTTGCAGACACGCGCCTATATGCGGGAAACACAGACCCCCGCGCGTGGCTACCGCATGACTGTACTACAGCCCCGCGCGTTTGTGCGGGAAATCTGCACGATGATGCAGATCGCACACGCACGCGTGGCTCCGACGCCACGCACCCCGGAGCGTGGCGCGAGGCAGTGAGCAAATCGCCTAACCGAGCGCAAATCAGTTATAACCTACTTTTATTCTTATTGTTGTTGGAGTTAGAATTTCTCTGAAAAGTGTAACCACGAGTATAACGAACCTTTTAAGAAATAATATACTTTTGTAAAGATTTTGTCTTGAACTTAAGTAGGTTGTTCAAAAGTTTCATTTCTGAACATTAATATTTGATTTCAGTTTGGTATTGTGGAATTTGTCCGGGTTCATTGAGTCAGAGATTCGCATTTGAATTTTGGTGGTAGTATATTTCATTTTTTTGAAAACCATTACGTCTTCGAATTAGATGTATGATTGAAGCTCAGAGTTTAAATGAGTAGTTGTGTGTGTGTACGGCGACCCACCTAATACTGTCTTACCCTCTTCATCTTAGTTATTGCCAGTAGCATCATCTGCCTAGCCTTTTCCCAACTATGTTGGGGTCGGCTTCCAGTCTAACCGGATGCAGCTGAATACCAGTATTTTACATGCAGCGACTGCCTATCTGACCTCCACAACTCAGTAACTGGGTAATATGATACCCCTAGCTATTGCTAGTTATTGCCAGTAGCATACAATAAAATTGAAGCAGTAAATTATTTGCACTTTCCAAACACTGTTTTGTTTTTACTTGTCCTTTCTGTTTCAATTGATTGCATTCAACACACCAATTGCATCGTGTAATTGTGTAAATGGGCCTCAGTCTTACAAAATCCCAAAGTCGGCAGAGCTACTTAATTTTAACCTAGCTCACATTTTTTCAG
Organism: Hoplodrina ambigua; assembly: GCA_949774945.1. Lineage (NCBI taxonomy): Eukaryota > Metazoa > Arthropoda > Insecta > Lepidoptera > Noctuidae > Hoplodrina > Hoplodrina ambigua. The sequence continues at coordinate 5,266,030 of OX458976.1, forward strand.
CATCGTTTATTCGTTTTACATCGGCTTTGCCAAAAAATTCCGAAGGTTAGTCAGGTGACTTGTGACATTTCAGTCTATTAGGGTCATCTAAAATAGAAAATGTAGGAGTACACGAGCACACGGAGTAAACGCAACATTAATTCGATCGATTGTTAAGTTGGAAACGCCCATTTCGCACAAAATATTTCTTTAGTATGATGGCTTTTTTCATATCAATGGGTGACCATGCCTGCTCTACAAAATTAAATCAAACACATAACATAACATCACGCCTATAATTCCCGAAGAGTTAGGCAGAGGTTTACCCATTAGTACACCTACATTTCGCCAGTTATGTTTTTAGTCCCATGTAATAGGGGGCGGGCCTATTGCCATCAACCGGGCACAAATCCAGACACCGAAGCTGCTAATGAGAAATTCCTGATGGAAAAAGCCACTAACACTTTTCCCGACCTGGGAATCGAACCCAAGACCTTATGCACAGCAGTCGCGCCCACTAGACCAACTAGGCAGTCAATCAAAATGCCATAATTTTAAATTTACGGTACGTTTATGCTGCCTGTTCGCAAAAAGCCCTTATTCTTATTTTCGTTTCGATAAACCATTTAATAATATGTAATTAATACTTCTTTTGCCCAGTAGGTGGTTATGCGGTACTAAGGATGTATTTATTGACGCAGTAGGAAATAAATATTGCATGAATTGACAGTTCTAAATGTTCAACGAATACTTGTCATGAGATTATCTTTAAGTTTAATTATATTTTCTTAGAAATTAAAGCAATAGAGCACCGGAAGGCTTAAGATAATTCCCTTGATAATTATTTAGCAAAATAATATCACGTAGGTACTGAAATTATGTATTAAGAAATCTCATTAATAATTTGTAAGGCTAGATTATAAGCGATACTAAACATTGTATGTAACAGTAAATAATGTAAATTAAGAAGATTCCTGGAAATTAAAATGTAGGTATAACTACTGTAGTAAATACCGTAAGAGTCCTTCCGCCCTGGGTGGGGCGGAAGGGACTGTCAGACTTTTACTGACTACGGGTGGTAGTACGTAAAAGTTTGACAGTCTCTATTCAGACAGTTCCTATAGGTACGTTCCGGAGCCACGGTATCCTGTTAAGACGTCCCGGTCTTGGGTTTGATTTTCAGGTCGGACAAAGTGTTATTGGGTTTTTCCATCAGGAATTTTTCGGTAGCAGCCTCGGAGTCTGAATGTGTGCCCGGTTGAAGGTAATAGGCTCGCTCCTTATTACATGGCACTTAACCACGACTGGCGAAATGTTGGTGTACTAATGGGTACACTTCTGCCTAAACCTTCGGTGATTATAGGCGTGATGTTATGTTATGTTTAAAATCCAGTCACAATATCATCTCAGCGGCAATCAATGCCAAAATCTTGTCAAGAACAAATTAGAGGTATTTTCGACAAATTGAAACTGGGATTAGAATGCGATCGTTATTTAACTCACGGGAATTTCCCTTTAGAACATCGAGGATTATTTAACTCTCTGATTAACTAAAGGGCTGGCTACAAGGTATCTAGTAACAATCAATTGGAAACAAAACAAATTGATTTCAAAGATTTAAATCTTACAAATTCTGTTTTCTTCGATTCCAAATAATACGGAAGCTGTTTCGCATCGAAATAACATTTTCATTAAAATATATATTATTAATAGATTTCATATTAAAGTTAAGAGAGCTTCTTAGAATATTAGATACCTTTACATAATAATAATGTCGTCATTTCTCTCCTCAAAGTTTATTGACTTCGATTTATAAAATCAAAAAACGTTTTACTCAATGTTTTGAAGGTACCAATAATAAGATACCAGGATATTATTAAATCTTCTTTGCGTGGGTATATAAACCAGCGGTATCGGTGAAATGAAAACAGATTATAATAAGCCAATAAATAACAAATCCATTTGCGAGTTTCATGTTATTAATGTAGTAGAAGAGGTTTTGAATAACTAACAAAAGTATACCTTTAACTTGAGACTTGATGTTCGTTAACTAGTTCTTTTCATTATAAGTGAACTAGCACTCACCCCCGACTCCGTTCGCGTGATTTTTCTTACGCATCCCTATTTTTTAATAATGAAATATAGCCTATGGCACTCAGTGATAACGTAGCTTCCAATTTGCGAAAGAATTTTCATAATCGGTTCGGATCCAGAGATTACCCCCCTACAACCTCACAAACTCACAAACTTTACCTCATTATATAATACTACTATATACTATATATAATACTCGTATGTATATAGATGAAACCTTAGGAGGTTTTCACTGCTGATTGCTGGTTTTCACATTAAAAACCCATTTCTTAATGTTTCTGGTTGTAGCCACTGTTAATTCTGTCTTTCAGGAGGTGCAGTGGCTAGAAACAGAATGGCGGGCTTGTCCCAAAAAAAAAGATAGTTACTGGTGCTTGTGTCAGATACAAGATACTAAAGTGTCCACGTTTGAACAGGGCCTTCACCACAGGGTGTCACCACGAATTTGACCTACCTTGCCGACTGTGTCGTTGTGTAATTCGTTCCATTAAACCATAATATTTCAAGGTCAAATGTTGTTAATTATTCTTAATTTCCGGCCAATCATGAATTTAAGGGCCTCATAATTATTCTTACATATTTAATGTGTTAGTAATATACTGTTTATTATGTTTTTATTGAGAACGGAAGTAATTTATGATAATATCTTTATTATAAGCTGAAACTTTAAGCTAGGCCCTTAGGGATAATCCTCTACTGGCCTGCTTAGTAGTTTGATTTGCTAAAAAAATATTGTAATAGGTTAAATCCTATTACAATATTGTTTTAAAACCCTTCCAGTAGTGTACGTCATGGACGCAATTTCAGCGATGAATATGAGTTTTGTTTTACATCTTTTATTTTTTTACTTTTATTCTTTAGCTGCTGAACAAGCTTTCTGATTTACCAGTTAGATACCACATTTTGTTTGTACACTACATAGCGAAATGAAGTTCTGTGAAAAAGCAATTACAATTTAATTTGCATCGCAGATAAATCTCTTTACATAACATTATGATCCAAATGTTTTTATTTCCATAAAAAAACAATTATCTCTTGAGAAATACACACGGTGACCACCCGTTGCTCGCACGCCTGCCTTACGTAGCCCATATGTAGGTCCCGAATAGATGCATAGTGATGATTCCTGACAAGACACCTATGATGGGTGTAATGAATGACCTTTGTATGCTTCAATATAATGATACATGTAAAATCAACAAAAGAGGTGTTTCGGGAGATAAATGTTTTTGTTTTGGAATTAAAAACATTTGGAACATAATGTTACGTAAACAGATGTACCTATCTGCAATGCAAAATAAACTGTAATTACTTTTTGCACAGAATTTAATTTAGCAATGTGGTGTTCCTTTACGTGTGTAGTATGAGAAGAACACAAAACCAATCGATACTACTTGTTATTGGTTTATCTAAAACACATAACAGTGCAATGACTCTACAGTGGAATGGTTTTCTGTGAATGACTTTATTGGGTAACTAAAATAAATGTCCTTGTTTTGCTTGATTTGGTTAGTCATTATCATTGATTTATTTAGATAATGACACGGTTATATGATAGCATAAAGAATAAAAATGCGTATTATTAGGCCTTCTATTCTTTTCAAGATTATTATTATTATACTCTCATTAAGGTTAATGAAAGTAGTTTCATAGGTTATGGACAATAAAGGTCATTTTAGGAAAAAAACACAAGAGTAAATTAAATAAGAATAAATTGGTTGGTAATATAGAAAACTACTAATAAAACACTCACATTTGAATAACTTTTTAATCATACTTATAGTTGAATAGTTATAAAAAGTAACACACATTTTTTTATATAATTCTATTAGATTTAGAAAAAATTAGTAATAGCGACCAGAGCAGCATATAGCGCCATAGTTATACCCGCTACCACCACAAACTGACCAGCTGGGTGCTTCGTGAAACAATATCCGTCTTTACAAACAGCATGCCTGAGGATCATTGAAAATATTATTAGTATTTTACTTTATTAGGGTGACTGGTAATTAGTGTACGATATTTTTACAATAAGTAACAAAATACAGAAAAAAAAAATATGAAAAAAAAATGGGGTCATCGGCTGGCCTCGCTCGGATCAGCTGTGCACGCGTTCCGTACAGTTGATATTTGATCGAAAAAAAGAGTAATTAATGCTAAAAGTTGAACAGTTTTGTTTGTAAAAAGGGATGACTAAGTTAAATTACCACTGATGGAGTGTTTTTTGTCATATTTCGTTATTTAATTTTTTTTTTCATTTACTCACATACATACATAACACACGCCTTTTTTCCATGGGGGTAGGCAGAAACTACAGAACGCCATCTACTACGATCCTTACATACTCCTTTCGCCTCAACTACGTTCATACATCTCGTCATACAAGCACGCCGGTTACGAGTACTCCGCACCTAACCTTTCTGAAGGACCTCACCAATAAGGTCAGTGTGTTTTTTCATTTCTAAAATTTTTTTTTTCGTTATGAGTACAATCATGTACTAAGTATCCAACACTGCACCCTAAATAATACTGGCTGCTAGTTCGGTAAATGGTTAAATAAAGCTAGGGACAGATAGACGTTTATTATGCTATTTAATAATCTAACCGACAACGGTAAGGCAAAAAGGTGTGTTATCATTTTAGCAAACTGTATGACTGTTTTAATATCCGCTACCTACGTCAACGTCGAACAGAGGAAATTCAATTAACTGGTATAAAGTTAGTACCTAATGATTTATTTTAATTTGTTTCTTATTGGATGGAAAACTAGCCTTAAACTATAATACTTTTATGGACCCATCTGCAGTTTTTGCTAGAGGTATTGCATAATATGCTTTGTCACTCAAGCGATAAAGTTGGAATATTTTATATGTATACAGACATAAAAATATTTTGACTTTATTACTTGTTTCCGGCACTTGTTCCGGCGGGTTTTTTTTTTATAAAAAGCCCATTTACACAGTAAATAATATACCTATGTTTTTAACTAAGCCTTCGGTGTCCGTCCGACCGTCCATCCATCTGTCAGCGGGCTGTATCTCATGAAACTTAAAAGCAAGAGAGTTTTTTTTTTACAAAATGTGAATTCTTATTGCTGCCTTACCAACAAATAATTAAAATTAAAAAAAGTTAAAAATTAAATCTTCTACGATGGAACGTAAGCCTTGTGCGAGTCCGACTCGGACTTGACCGGATTTTTACCACATTACAGTTCATGTTCGTGAATTTTAGAAATTTTCCCCTATTTAGGCAACATCATTGTTTCTCCTGAACACATTATATCTACAATAAAATTTAATTAAACTGTATGTGATTATTATAGCTGAACAACAAACATTAATTTACAATGATTTTCACAAACATTGCAAAATTACTTTAGAGACTGCGAGTGCTACGAGGCGCGTAGCACAATGCTACGCCACGCTACGACGCCTACGCGGAGTGAAATCATTTGTTTAAAATTAATGAGTACGGATATTGTTGTTGCATTGTTATAAAGGCATTTCTAAACGGGCCTTATTATTACTGCAACGTATAAGGTCAGAAATATTTTCAGCATAACCAGGCCGTTATAGTCCACATTGCTGCAATATTTTTGATACATTACCGCATTCAACCGCTCTGAAAACATTGAACATTTTATTTTTCATAGTAGTACAGTTAAAATATCTAATGACTTTTAAAGACAACAAAATTTTTCATCGCACTTGGTTATACATCATAGAAAATGCAAAAAAACCTTCTTGATATTGACGAGATTGCAAAACTGCGCTTTTTTATTTTTTATATAAAGAGTTTGAAAATGAGTATTACTTTTGACTCTAGTCTAGGTCAGAGGTGACAGAGACAAAGTTTACGATGGAGTGAGCTTACCCAGAAGAAGCCTGGTCACACGAACTTTTAAGAGATTACGGTCGAATGCGTACCTTGATATAGTGTTAAATATTGTACGGTGGTACGAAAGCTTTTGTTTGCGAGTCCGACTCGTACTCGCCCAAATTTTTTTATACTTAATTGGATCACGTACTTAATGAAAACAAGGCCTTTGTAATTACAAAAACAATGTTATGTATGGATGAAATATATTCAGATGGATTCGTGAGTTAGATTAATCTTTTCATTATATGAATGTGTAGCGATGCGATTAAAAGATAAAAGAATTCCGATATTGATGAATTGTTTTACAGAACATAAGCCTATAGATTAAGAGCGCGTCTTTTTAAAATCAATTTCAAAAATTTCATGTTTTTATTAAAAATTCACACATTCGGGCTGTGAAAAGACACATGACGTAACGTCGAATATAGATAAACTACTATAACATGGCGTGCCCCTCCATATTACTATTTCAATGTGTGTAGTCATATCCATATGAAAGAGTTTCTATGTAGTTGTTAGAATTCGTCTTTTGTAGCAGAAGGTTTGTTAGTCAACTAATCATAACTATCAAAACCGCGCAAGACAACGCACGTGTCATTTTCATAGACTATGTCAGTGCAGCTCCATACTAATAATAATAAGTAATTAATGACGCCGCTTGTCGAGCAACAAATCGCTGAGTTGTTTTTGTTTTGAGAGCCATGTCAGTACACACACATGCGTTGTGAGTCTCGTTAATACCTTCGCAAATACTTTCAAACGTTTTGAATTTGTGGAGGGGCGCACCATATTAAAGTTGTTTCTCTCTACCCATACTGCCCATCAAACTAAATAACTTTAAGCAAATAAATCTGCTGAGACAAGACTTCTTTTTTCGGTAAGCAAAATCACTCTCGAGTGCATACAACAGTATAGGGGCTGTGGCAGTAAGAATAATTTCACAGCTCCGTGTAATTACAACATTTAAAATTGGTTTACACAAAAAAAAGTGTCAAAATGTTGGACCTACGACCTTTAATATCTCCGTAAGAGAAGGTTCTTCAGGTATGGTCTAGCATAAAAAAAAATATCGATAATGAATGATTAACATGTAACTCTCGGCTATGTTAAGCGTCTTTTATAATCCCTTATTAAAAACGACAAGAATTAGATACACCCTGTATATGACATTAATATCGTGGTTAAATGAGGGTAGGAAGGTAAGTATCAAATAACAGTACTTAATAATGATTCCGAGTATCCGTAACGATTATTAGAATCGTTATCATTTTACGAGTAAACCATATTAGGTAATATTTACGTTAATATCAATATTATCTAATTCATCTTTATGAGTACCGAGTACTTGTATAGAAGCCACATATTATGTAAAGTGTAGCAAGGGTTTAGATGAGCTTTAAATTATTAATTGATTTTATTACAATCTATACTAATATTATAAAGAGGTAAAGTTTGAGAGATTGTAGAGGGTAATCCCTAGATCCACTGAACTGATTTTGAAAATTGACACTGAGTGCTACAGACTATATTTTATTATAAAAAATCAGGCAAGACACAATTATTTGCAATTCCACTTTGAGCAAGCATGATCATTTCTCGTGTCTTCTTTGTATGAGAAGAAATCTTTGCTCTACAGATAGACATTAAAAGGCTGATACTATTTTAAATATATTGTTTGTATTTTTTTGAGGCTCTCACAGGAGCATGAAGAGGAAGAAAGGCTTATACCCAGCAGTGGGTGAAGTATTGGCACTTATCTAAATATTTTAAAGCGAAAGGTCAGTAACTCACTCACTCGTCACGAAATTTCGAAAACTACTTGACATATAAAGATGGAATTTGGCAGTGAGGTAGTTTATAGTTAGTAGACGTCCGCTAAGAACGGATTTTCTGAAATTCAACCCCTGAGAGGATGTAGCGGAGGTCCAAAGTTTGTATATGGAGAAATTATCTTTGACGCGGACAGAGTCGCGGGCAGAAGCTAGTAGTTAATATAAGTATGAATTGAAAAAGTCACATTGGTACGTCTTGTCATATCGAAACGACAACTTTATGCACGAGTGGTAAACAAACCATTTACAGGAAAATATGAGCGAAATGAAACCTTCTAGAAATATTCTTAAAGGAACGAATTAATAACTTGAGTATAATAATATAAATTTTCATAAAAGTATATTAATATTTATTAAGCAAAGTAGAACAAGATGATTACTGGAATATACTGAAGTAACAAAAGCGAAACATAACAAAAGTCTTTAAGTCCAATTTGTAAGAATTAAGTCAAAAGTCAAAACAACACTTGGTCGTATTACAGCATTAACCTAGATTCAAAGTAATTGTTCTCTGAAATATTATAATTATTAAAGACTAGCTCTGCCTCGCGGTCTTAAGTTATTGCTTCGCTCCTTTGGGTCGAAGCGTGATAATAAAAATCTTCGGTCTATCTTTACATATAAAATGCTTTGTCCTGAATTACTGACTGACTGACGGATCAGCCTAAACCGCTGATCGTAGAGACCTGAAACTTGGAGGGTGTGTACTTTGTATGATTTATGCAAGATTTGTCGAAATTTTACCCCTTAGGGTGTGAGAAAGAGGCATAGTTTGTATGGGAAACATGATACCTTGGTCCAATTTACTTCAAATAAAAATATAGTTTGCGTTAAACATCATTAAACTTCATATCTTCATAACCACGCGGACGAAGTCGCGGTCGAAAGCTAGTATATTATATAGCCTACTAGAGGACCCAATAGACTATGTTCTACTCGAACGTTGACTCGCAATCTACCGGGTCCACTTGTATTTTCAAACCATTCAGTAACATAAAATGACCGAAGTGAGAATTCAATGACGAAACTGCTGAATGAAATCTCAGCTAGACAGTTATGACATCACCAATCAGTGATATAAAGTATAACGCGATAAAGATCATCGACCTACATCAAAAGTTTCCAAACATTTTTAGAATTTCCAAGTCTATTAAGTTTTTTCGCCCACAGTGAAATTCTGTATGGAAAAACCCACAGTTTATATCTGCGAAAATACTACTTCCTCCGCCTTCTTTATTTTATAAATACTTCACTTTTATTAGAACGGTTCGTGTTTCGTCTATTTGTGCTATTGTCAGGTAAAATCAGATTTACGTAAAGAAACTGAAAAAAAAAGCGGAGCGGAGCGGAGCTGGAAAAAGGCGTGAGTTTATGTATGTGAACGTAAAGAAGCTACCAAAAATATTTACGTCATGTGTTCTCATTCTGAGCAGGCACGAGCATTGATCACCATTTACTTACTTAAGCTGGATTTTTTATTTCAGATATACACTTAAAGCCTTACTTAGACGATGCGGTAATATCGTGCGATTTGTCGTACATTGCGGAACCGCGCGGCTGTCGTGTCATAAGTGACCGATCATCGACGGAAATGTACCACAACTTGCACGATATTTCGCAGCGCAGGACCGGTCATTGCTATCTTTAAGGGAGGCCTATGTCCAGCAGTGGACATCGTTCGGCTGATGATGATGATGAGGTTACGCACTGTAATGCATGATTGTCTTTATTGCATGATTGTTTTTCAGAGGCCCTTGAGGCGGTTTAAAAATTCTGACACTAGGGTGTGGGGTCGTAAGAACTTTCTGCCCACACGATAAAGAAGAAGATTGATTGATGTACTTAATGCTTGAATCTGTACTGTAACATTACAGGCGAATGCTTCCAGTAAGGGAGTTCCTTTAGTTAAATTTAATTACCTTATAAACAATACTCCCAGCACCCAACAGCTGGTACCAATTACAATGTAAGTAATAATTGTGATAGATATCTCAATATAAGCTCGTATAACTGCCTCGATAATTTTGTATGTAAGCTGTATAACGGCGACTAGAGGTGTGATGAACGGGTCCATTTACCACAACGATTCGGGTCATTTCTGTTCCCTTCTGAAACCAATTACGGGCAATTAATTTCTTATCGATGCATGAAGTGAATTGGTATCGGTATCCGTTTTGATAGAGTCATTATGTATTTCCGGATCCGTATTTCCGGGTCCGTCCGTATCCGTGTATCCAATGGATTGTATGAATATATCGTCCTTATATTAAAGAGAAGGTCGGTAAACGATAGAGGAAATAGCAATCCCAAACCTTCGTAGGTCATTAATAAATGCCCAAATAACCGTTACATTCGAAGAGGTAAGCTATTTTGGCGCAGCCGTGAGGTACACACTACTATTATTAAAGTGTTCGTGTTTCATCTGTACGTCTATACAATTAAATAAAATTGAAATGTCTGTTTGTAATTTCAAAATTACAGCTTTTTATAAAAAAGGCCTCTTCTTATACGAAGAAGGCACGAGCATTCATAATAACGCTTGCTCGAGGAGGATTGGGGATTTCAGACTTAGATTTATTATAAGTCTAGGTTGCCTCTGATAAACTTCGAAAGTACTTAAGAAACTGAAAAAGTCACATTGGTGCAAAGTCACTTGCCGTGCCTGGTTATGAACCCACAACCTCATGCATGAGAGTATTTACATTGCACCCGTGCGAAGCCAGGGCGGATTGCTAGTACTAAGATAAATGATACCTTGAATGTCTCGGCATTCCCACTTCGAATGAAAATTATTTACCTGTAGGTACCTACTTATTAGGTTCAACAGTTGGTCACAAAGTTATCACATAAATCATAAACTATTCCTTTTCTTCGTGATTTACATATTCATAAATACATTTAAAAGGTACTTTCAAAGGACCTAAATATTCAAAATACACAAATTTTCATAGCTTACAGAGTTCTGTCATAAATTGTCTGTGGTGTTTAACAAAGAGTTCGGTGCTAAGAAGTATTACTGAAACTATTAACATAAAATGAGACTGGTGTTTATGTGGCTTCTCTTAGAGTCTGTTTTGTATTGTTTCCTTAGAGTGTACAGAATTTTAACAATAATTTAAGGTTTAAGTCTCCTAAATTATGATTAAAATTACCTATATAAAACAATATTTTGCGCGCTTCTTCGCCCGGTTCAAAGTTGATATATTATGCCACGGGAACGTGTATTTCTTTGGAAAAACGGCTGAAAGGATCTGGATGAGATAGACTACAGTATGGAATAGCACATGAGGTACTTTTCATACCGTTTTTGTGATCTCGAAGGATAGTTTAGTACATTGACTTAATCCTGAAATGTAAGTCATGGGTCATCCTATATTTTATATTGAAAAAGAACCAGATCCATAAAAAATATTGAGGCTGGTACATATTAATTTACGTTTTAAAGTGACCAAACAGGATTCTTTTCATTTTTAACCTATATTACTCGGAACGATGCAAGGATTGTAACGATACCCCATACATCTAAATCGGTTCAGGGATTCAAAAGTTATGGTGGGATAAAGAATCTCACATACATACATACATAAATACATTAACCCTGAACACATAACACTCCTTTTTTTGGGGCAGTCGTGTAAAAATATAACGCTTCTTTAAACCATAACTCAACTTATTACAATTAGGCCCACCCCATAGCACACACACACAGGGTGTGTGTGTGTTCAATAAAAGTACAAAAACATGTTTGAAAAAGAAGCTGCGATCACAAGAGAATTAACGGCGTAGGAGTTATCAATACCCTTCAGATATTGATGGCACTTTAATGCCTTGTAAATCGACTCCGAAAAAATGGCGTCGATATACGAAACGTTCTAAATATTACGGCTGTAAGGGAGAAAAGATTTTCAAAACGGATTCTGAGAGCATTAGATGGTAATGGATAATTTATAGACACGCATTAGGAGCACGATTGAGATATCGAGTAAGTTCACGCGTGTTTTGTTTGCCTGAAATATTAGCTGAGTTGAATAAGTTTTTCAGTATCTTCTTGCTCGACTTAGCGGGCTGAAAATGAATAATTATCGAATTCTCTAGTCTTTCATAACAGTGCTTAATGAAACTTGAATTGATTGTTTTAAGACTTATGGGAATTTAAATTGTGCCAATATTAATTTAAGATCTAAATCTAAGTTTCCATTACTTATTTTGTTTTTGTGTTCATTAAAATTTCAATTTATATGAGGAATTGTTTTGTTTCTTTTTCTATTTACTTATCTCCAATTTTATTGTTTTGCACCTGACATGTTTTCTCTTTTCCACCTTTGGTTGACTGCTTCAATACGTAACTTTTCCTCTTACTACACTTATACTTTCACATTTATATAAATGTAGTTTACTTTCACAGTCCCTAAAGACACAGCTGGTGATCATTAACCCCAAAAAAAAAAATCAAAAATTAAAATTTTTAAAGAGTAGAATTACATTAAAAACCCTATCAAACTCTTCAAAAGACAAGTTTTGACAATCAACAAACCAATTTTGCAAAGTTTTAATAAAATTGCATATAATTTTAAAAGATATTTACAAAATCTAAACTAACAGAGAGACGTTGTAAATGAATAAGCTGTAACTTTGAAATCGTATTAGAATCATTTAAAATACCTCAAGCTCAGCGCAGACAGATCATTATGCGAGCAGTTTTCATTATAGTAAATGACTAGCTTTTACACTCTGTAATAGTGTAGCTTTCCATGAGCGAAAGAGTCTTAGTAATAGTAGTATAATAGTAGTACAAATTGTAGTGTGGGAAGACCCCCCACGAGGTGGCCCGACGACCTAGTGAAGGTCGTAGGAAACTGCCCGAATCGGGTAGCGCAGGAACGGCCATTGCAGTTATCTTTGGGGGAGGCCTATGTCCAGCAATGGACGTCGTTCGGCTAATATGATTATGATTAATTTGAATTTCCCAAGTAAAAACAAGAGTTCCTAACCTGTGCTTTTTTACTTGGATATACCTTTGCATTTCAATTTTATAAGAACGTGTATATTACCAAAGACCAGACAGCTAAAGGTCCAATGTAGGTACACAATGACGACGGTAATCGGAACCAAGCAAAATGTAGAACACAAATACAAACAACTCCTGTAAAACTGAAGTGGGGAACGAGTACAAAAGTAAAAAGGGTCACTAAACAAGCAAGACTTCACAAACGCCCACTTGCGCCAAATACCTAACTCAGAGTTAGTTGCTAACACGAGGTTATGTTACAAAATGTCAATAAATAATAATATTCTCTAGATTGGCGGCTAATTCCAATGGAGACGAGCCAAGTACGTAGACGATATTATACTGCAAACAAACACAAGTGCACTTTCTCTTCCTTAACTTAGTCTAATGGACGATAATCAGACACAATCGGGGGAGATCAGGCGCATAAGCAATAGCTTTACGTTTTTCTGAGGCACGGGGATTACACACCACCTACTAACAAACATCAGGCTGCTACTGAGAAATTCCAAATGGAAAATCCCAGTTACACTTTTTATTCTTTCTGGCTGGCGAACCTAAGACCCCAACTACTCAACAGAGAGGAAGTCACCGCCCGCGTTATCAACTAACTCGAAGTTAAAATAACCCTGAATGGCGTAAGCGGGTCTAAGAACAGTCTTAACTTGATGCCTTAGTACTTCGTGTAATGTCAGACTAGTATAGTAAAAGAACCTCCACAAGTGACAAAGGTATTGCGGTCGAAGCCACATAGCTAAGTACTTTAATGCTTGAAAAAATACTGAAAAGTATTTGTGGAGTCCAACTCAACGTTCCTCTCCATAGAGACCTACCTACGTTTGAAAAAGGCTACCTACCTTTGACTTTTAGACTAAGTGACCGACTTTTAGACAATCCAAATGTGCTTTTAAATGGTTTAATGTTTGACTTTGTTTCTCTTAGTGCCAAGCTGTGTGCTAGGTGACATGTGCTTAGTTTGCCGAAAACGGGTAACCCAAAAAATATCAAAATCTAATTAATTTGGTCCAACGAAAATTCAGATCAATGTATTACATTATTATTGGCACTGGCAGTAACCTTATAGGTATATACCATCCAAAAATTATGGTTGACATAGATTTAAAATAAAACAATGCCATATTTTTAGAAAAACATTTTGATGTGGGTTGGTTCCTTTTGGTAAATCAAAATTAACTACTCTTTGGAGCTATACTTCTGTAACATCAAGTGAAGCTGCTCCTAGCTTCTGCGGCTTAGAACTTAACGATAGGCCCGACCATTCCATATTGTCGGCCTAAATTTAAATGTAAATAATTAAGCAAATTGTGCTTTTAGGCAAATTGGTTATAGATGAGCGATTATTTATGGACGGTAGAAGGATAACTTTAAGCCGACAAATGGGACACTGTTATACTTTATCAACAAAGTTAGACATCGATGTAGAACTGAGTAAAATGAAAATAATTTTCTTTCAAGTTATTTTATAGGGTGTTTTTCTCGTTATGGATAGTTTAGGTCCGTATCCCACTTTTAGAGAACAAAAACCTTCACATTATCATAATTTTAGTGTCTCGCTTTAATTAATCGTGAGTTTATTTTTATAAAAGAAAAAAAAATAGTATGTTTTAGTCGATTTTTGTTGGAATTCCTTCCATTTTACTCGATTTTTTACCTCATTTCCTGAGGAAGTAGAGGAGAGGTCAATGCCAAAAAGTGGGACAGAAAAGGCTAGAAAAAGAAATAAAAAAATTAATATAACTAACTATCCTTATTTTATGCTCGTGCTTTTGTTGTATGAGGCCTATGCTCCCTCAGCAGGTCAATAATAGGCTGACATTATTGTAATAAATATTTTCTTAGTTTCCTCCCCTGTCTAAAAACACAACCTGAATTCAAGTACAAATATTACCAAATAAGGCGATTAACACACGGCACCGCATACCGCCTAACACAGAGACTGTAAAAACATCGTGTTTTTATTTTATATTAATTACACACATATTCAGGTATATTATGCCACAGATATATATTATTACATAAATAATTTTGTGTCACAGAATTATAACTTCATAATAGGTATACCGTTATATAAGGATCATGAATTCGTGACTTTCCAGGTAATATAAAATTAAGTTAGGTTAATATCGGTGACCCTAGGCTATTGTATTGTTATGTCCCAGAGGATTAACTTGAAAACTGCCACGTTTTGTACCACTGAGTATAATTCATCATAATGATACCGAGTCCCTGTGGCAGAGGTGTTAAAATATTATTTTAACTGTTAGTAATAAGTAGGTAATGGACTCATTTTCAGTGCGAATATGAAATGTACATATTACATAACATAACGCTTATGTAATCCCCGAAGTGTTAGGCAGAGGAGTACCCATTAGTATACCCACATTTCGCCAGTTATGTTTAAGTCCCATGTAATACGGCGAGCCTATTGCCATCAACCGGGCACAAATCCAGCAACTTGGACGTGGATCAGCACCATTGAGCTCAACTATCTTGAAGGGAACCGAATTATTCAACTCCCACCTCCATCAGCAAGACATTTGAGTGAGCATGACAATGCTCTTAACCGCCATGCTCATTATGTCAAGCATATAATAAATGGCCTATGGTATACCTCACATAAACAAAAAAAAAACGAAATAAATCTGTGTTAACTTCAATTTGCATGATAAAGCAAATTGGTACCACTTTCTTTACTAAGTTGGCTCACACCCAAGATATGGAGAGCTTTTGATATAGATTAAACTAGTTTATAAACGCGATTTCGTTCGCGTGTATGTCCTTTTCTTTAATATGAATTTTAAAACTATATTTTGGTTTCTAAAAAAAATTTTAAAACTATCTGTCAGCAAAAGTCCCTTCAAAATCGGTTCAACCCTTTCGGAGATTAGCCGAAACAAACCGACAGGTAAATAATTTTTTTTCATGCATGTGCCGTGTCACCATTCATATCTATTTTGTACAAACGTTGTTATTTTGACATTACAAACAGACACTTCAATTTTATATACATATTTGTATATATGAAAATTTTCTCGCAAACAGGAAAGCCGGAGGCTAAATAGCTTTATATATATAAGCAATACGAACCGTATACGGAGCCTGTTGGTGTTTGCTCACCCTCCCAGTCTTCCTCATAAAAGATTATGGTTACATTGACGTGTGGATCATAAACTGTTATGGCTTAAAATTAAACTGACTTTATCTACAATCTATTTCGTATACATGGATTATATAATTACATTTGAAGACGATGTAACATAACATCAAGCCTGTAATCCAAATGTACACGCACATTTCGCCAGTTATGTTTAAGTCCCAAGAAAGGAACTATTAATCTCAAAAAGAGACTATTTCCTTCAACGGGGCACAAATCCAGGCTCCGAGGCTGCTACTGAGAATCCCCACAACGTAAAAACCCATCGCCGATTATTTTTAAATTAGAATTGGAGAAAGAGGGTACGAAGTTTCTTAACCTTTATTGTACAAGGGGGATCATCCGACCAGACGGGTGTTAATATTCTTGAATCCACCTGTTTCAAAGGGACTTTAGTTAGAACCCATGAGTACACAGTATATAGGGTGACTGTAAAACCCTCCTCGGATCAGCTGTGCACGTGTTCTGTACAGTTGTTATTTGATCGAAAAAGGAGTAATAGATAATAAAAGTGGCATAGTTTTGTTTGTAAACAGGGATAACTAAGTTAAATAACCACTGATGGAGTGTTTTTTTTCTCTCATATTTCGATATTCTTTTTTATCGGTAACTTGTTTGTTATCTTGAGTACAATCATGTGTATAAATATTGTACCTACACTATTTACCATTATTCTATATTTTGGCCAATCCTCACTGAAACTTTGAATCGGTTGAATTAAGACAAAAGTAGCTAATTAATTGATTAACTTGGAGAACTTTGCCGCACCCATCTCGGACTTAATCTTTAATTCATGGTGAGAAGCTAGATACAAAAGAGAATATCTTGTTTCATTGACTTAACTTTTCTTTGGAAGCCATTTTGTATGTTTTATGAGTTTTTTTACAAGGTGTTAAGCGTGTATTTTTTAGGCGGGGAATACGTGCGGCCTATGCGTTTATCGCTTGTTTTGCACATAACCTCGCCCCGCCAAGCTTTCAGAGCCTACGGCTATCTCTTAAAACAGTACCATTTTAATATTACTTTATAATTTATGTTGTTGGATTTCCAACTCTCGGCGCTGAGCCGAGCGTTGAAAATCCAACAGTGCGCAAAGCAAGGTAATATTAAAATTAAACTGTTTTAAGAGATGGGGGTATGCCCCCTGAGCTGTGCACAGTTTGAAAATTCACATCTCTCGCTACGCATCATAGAACAAACTTGGTGAAAACGTAAACTTAACATGCCCTCCGAGGCACGGAGTTGTCACATCGCCAACTTCATAACTACTGACGAGATTTCAGACGGTAAAACACCTCAATAGGGACACTCGGTTTTGGCCTAACCGACTCAGTTTGGACCTAATGCTCCCCAGTCACTGAACTAGCCTAATCCATACTCACCTTGTATCTTACTCCGGTATGATTTATTTGTGTATATCTGTATCAATATTAAAAAAAAGGGTAACAGCAGTGGCTAGATTTATAGAGTGCAGACCACGTTTCTGATAGACAAACAGACTGGGGAGGTTGTCTATGTGTGTAACGAATTCAGAAGATAGTGCGATGACCGTCTGGGTAGCTTATCATTACCTATATACCATATCGTGAGGTTTTAGGTTATGTAACTTGACTACGGTAAAACCGAAAGAAAGGTTTATTGATTTCACTTGTAAGTAAAACCTTTCATTATAGTACATAGATAACTTTCATATTTGACTTCGTAAACGATGGATGAGAGAAAGTTGATTATCAAAAGGAATTATACTATATGGCAGATGTGAATGGCAACGCAGGGAATAAGGTCAGTGTAGGTTTTCCTAAGGGGTCCCCCTTAGGAAAACCTACACTGACCTTATTGGTGAGGTTCTTTAGAAAAGGCGGGTGCAATATTCGTAACGGGCGTGTTTGTATGACCAGATGTATGTGGATGAGGCGAAAAGAGTATGTTAGGATCGTAGCAGGTGGCGTTCTGTAGTTTCTGCCTACCCCCATGGGAAAAAGTATTTATATTATTCTATCCCCATGGAACGCGTGAGTTTATGTATGTGTATTTCGTGGTATAAAAAAAACTAGATAGTCAATGTGCATAGATCCATTTTAAAAGTAGTTTTATCAGATTTATTTTCTCCCCAAAGTATGAGGAAGAAAATGACATTTTTATTATTACGAGAAGATATAAACTTTTGTTACCAGAGGCGGTATTGAGTTTTTGATGAAAAAGGTCAACTTTGACAGCCAAGCCATACGTGAGGTGGCGGCCCGTCCATTTGAATCACATCAACTTAGAGTAACTTGACCCATGGATTAAATCAAGCTTACATTTGGAAAAAATAAGGGTTGTGAAGTGTTGACAGACTGGAATTATTAGAAGAACTACTTCAATAGATACATAAGTATATCACGATGGTCTTATGGGCACAAGTGCGACTGCGGAGCTTAAGACTCGAGATTGGATTCCCAGCCGAAGCCTCGCTACACAGCCGTGCCTAGGGAAGCATGTTCTGCAAATCCAGTCGTTTCGGATTCCCATCTCATTGGGCTATGAGAGTGAGGGAAAAGGAATTGCACCAATATATGCACAACACTAATAGGTCAAATAACATACTTTTCAATGTGGTAAGAATATAATACCTATATATTACAATAACTTAGTCTAAATTTTCATCTAAATTACACAATATATTACATACAAACCGATGTATTTAGGTTCTTTAAATTATCTGGCATTAAAAAGCTATTGACATTAGGTCAGTGGGTTGTTATCGCCAAATAAAACCAAATTAGGGCTGGAATGCCGCCAAAAGCGTCAAGTTTAAATGGGATAAATGGTGCCCAGAGCGGAAATGGGTTGAACTCAAACCAAACTTGTACAGACCTAATATTATAAAATTTTCTATTTTTGGGACATGTTTCATCATCTCTCAATAGAAACTATATAGTGTAACAACCCGTGTGACAAAGAATGAGTTATTAGGCGCGAAGACATAGCGAATGTCCACTCCTATGGGCGAATTCGATTTGGCAAACGATGCACCAAACACCCTGTATGTTAGACCATACGTATTCAAACATAGAACAGAATATTCGAATCCCGCATGAGACAAATATTTGTATAGTATACAGTAAAATGTTCCGGGTCTGATTGTTTGTGTATATGAGTTTATATGTTTCTATTTAAATGAAAAAGTAAAAGAAGAAAGAAAGAAGAAAATTATTTGCCAAGAAAATAGCTTTAAATACTAAGCATTGGAGATAATATGTATCTCTCTCTTCTCTCATTCTCATAGTCCGATGGGGCGGTAATCCGACACTGCAGTTGAGAAAATAGGTGAAGGACCAACGAATTTTCGTGAAAGGAAGAAAGAAAAAAGGTTTATTTAACACAAACCATGTGCACACAAAAATAATGAAAACAAAAAGACAATAAAAATAAGAAAAAAAAAAACACGTGCTCCCGAAGCACATCGACGCTGCTACTGAATAATGTTAAAACACAATAACACTGCCCGACACTGAAATCGAACCGAGAACCCCACGCATAGCAGTCGCACTTGCGTCCACGAGACCAACGGTGCATTGGCAAACAAACCATCACTATGCACCATACTTGAGTGTTATTACTATTGGTATCGCTACTCGAGATACTCATAGATAAGTAAATTGGTACTTAACCCTGATAGGTTTAGCATAAATATTTAGTTATATTCAAACCCGCAACAGTTCTTTACTAGTGCTTGAAGCAGAAACAGTGTTCTAATTTATACAAAACTTCTTTTCAAAGTAAGTTTTAATTTGTAATAAATTAACTTGATCTTCTTTTTAAACATCGTGAGGAAACCTGGATTTACTGTTCCAGTCAAACCATGTCAGAGGCCCTTGAGACGGTTTAGAAACTCTGACATTAGGGTGTGGTAATAAGACCTTACTGCCCACACGATAAAGAAAGAAGAAGAAGAACAAGAATTTTCGCTTTCGTGTCGACGGCTTATTGTTGAGTTTTACTGGTCTTATATTATTTTAAATAGCTTATAACGCGACTACCTACGTCCGCGTCAATTTTTTTTGCACGGAAGCCTAATTTTATCACTATTTGCTTATAAAACAGGTCCAGCTGTTTCAGAGATTAGCTGGAACAAACAGACACACAGACAGTATTTTTTATTCATTTTTGCGGTACGTACAGTGTGAATATAGGGTCCTGGGTTCGATTCCCAGGTCAGCCAAAATGTATTATTGAGCCTGATCTCTCCCTGGTTGTGTCGTATTGCCGTCCTGTCGGACTATGAGAGTAAGGGAAGAGGGAGTGCACCTGTGTTTGCGCACATACTTGCGCACTATATTATCTCCTGCGTACTTGGCTCATCTCCATTAAGATTTCCGCCGGGACTGAAACCGATTTGCAGAATAATTTTAATATTATTGTGGATTTTGCTCCAGATGACAATCCGCTGGGGTATCGTGTCTGCGGGCAAGATTTGCAGCGACTTCGTCAACGCAGTCAACTCTTATCCGGATAAAGGGGATCAAGTGATTGTCGCAGTTGCAGCCAGGGACAAGAAAAAGGCTGTTGAGTTCGCAAAAATTCATAATATTGAGAAAGCCTTTGGTTCCTATATAGAAATGGCTATGAGTACCGATATAGGTATGTTAAGAACTTTACTATGCAGTTTCTGGTAGAGATAAACTACTATAAGATGGCGCGCCCCTCGGTATTACTATTAATTAATAAATATTTTACTAGTCAGGCAACAATGACACGCTGATTTGTTTTTGTTTTGAGAGCCTTCTTAGTACGCACACATGCGTTGTGAGTTTTATAAATACTTTCAAACGTTTTGATTTGTGGAGGGGTGCGCCAAGTTATCGTAGTTTATCTCTACCTATAATGCATGTGATGGCATTGTTGAGCGACTAGTTATAGTAGACTACAAATAGTTGCTATTTACTTAACTGTAGAAAATCATTAAAGTTCATTCATTCATCATTGACTGCCTCGTTGGTCTAGTGGTCGCACAGCGCGACTGCTGAGCATATTTCCTTGAGTTCAATACCCAGGTTGGGCAAAGGGTTACCGGGTTTTTCCATCAGGAATTTCTCAGTAGCAGCCTCGGAGTTTGGATTTGGGCCCGTTTGATGGCAATAGGCTCGCCCCCTATTACAAAGAACTTAAATATAACTGGAAAAATGTGGGTATACTAATGGGTACCCTCTGCCTAAACCTTCGGGAATTACAGGTGTGAAAAAAATCATTGATTTAAAGAATTGTCTGAAAGAAAACAAGCGTGCACTTTTGTAGGTAAAAATACTGCCTGCATTTGCTATTAAGTAATTATGAAGAAGTATATCTATTTACAAGGTGTGTGTATTTATCAAGGTGTGTATTAATCATGTTTCAATGATATGCACAAGTATGTACTCCTCCTTATCAGTCCTTAGTTAAGTGGACACCTGAAGACACTTATAGATAGTTTATACCTAAAATAAAAATAACTTTCTAAAAAGGATATTAATTTGTTACATAAATATTACGTATCACAGACCAGCTTGTGCCCGCGACTTCGTCTGTGTAAACTTCAGAATTGAGTAAGGTCCTAAATTATCCTACAGGATCCCAAAAACGGGATAAAATTTACTC
Source organism: Hoplodrina ambigua (assembly GCA_949774945.1). Lineage (NCBI taxonomy): Eukaryota > Metazoa > Arthropoda > Insecta > Lepidoptera > Noctuidae > Hoplodrina > Hoplodrina ambigua. The sequence goes on from OX458976.1 coordinate 5,287,613, forward strand.
CAGATACGAGTATATATATCTGTTTCAAACATTCCTATGAAAATTAAATTCACATTCAGATCAAATTCACAGATTCAAAAGTTGCCCTCATCAATGTGGTAAGACCTTATCCACATCATGTGCTACCTCTTTGTCACATTTCATTACGATCGGTTCAGTGGTTTTGATTTGATGGGGTAACAAAATTACTTTCTTATTTATAAATTAGTGTGAGTTAATTAATATACGTGTAGTGCACAGCATGTGAACTACAACTGACAATTCTTAAATTCGTAATCGAAGTTCAACACGACGATAGCATATTACAAAATCCCGACAACAACCGTCGGGCAGCAGCCCACCAGACGTAACCCCCATCTGGTCAGAAAATCCTCCCATTTCAACTGAGGATAGAAACTTTAGCTATTTCTCATCCCTCAAAATACATATTTCTTAATGAAAATACTATTTCTGTTACAGATGTAGTTTATATCGGCGCTTTGAATCCATCTCATTTCGACCTTGCCTCAATGAATCTGAAGAATGGAAAACATGTGTTATGTGAGAAACCTCTATGCATGAATGCACGTGAAGCCAAGCTTCTAGTTCGTCTTGCCAGAGAGAAGAAGTTGTTTCTAATGGAAGCAGTGTGGTCTCGCTTCTCTCCTGCTTACGCAGAAATGGAGAAGGAGATAGCGAATGGAAAAATTGGAGAAGTGAGATTCTTGCAGGCCAATTTGGGATTCTTTAGTGAAAGTGAAAGAGTTAAGTGAGTGATTTTCTTTTTCTTTTCCGTCCTTTTTAGCAGACATCTTGATTCAACCTTATGTGCCACTGTAATTTCGTAGGTTACAGGGACAAAACGAAGATTATCTTTAATTTGCTTTCAATTAAAAATAACAGAATCCAAACTATTTAGCACGTTTAGCAAACTTTCTGTTTTACCTCACATTCATATTATTTTCAGTAAAAAACAATTCGGTGGCAGTGCAGTTCTCGACGTTGGAGTGTACGTTCTGCAGTTATCACAATTAATCTTTAAAGAATGGCCGATCAAAGTGGAAGCTTTCGGCAACTTAAACGACGACGACGTAGATTACACGGAAACTATTATCTTGGAATATAACGGCGGGAAACGAGCCGTGCTCAATACTCACACTCAATTGCAGTTGGATAATCATGCGACGATTTATGGGACAAAAGGACGCATTACGGTAAACTTTTGTTCCTTGAAAGATATTGACGGGCCTGTTGGTCTAGTGGTTAGTGGCCCTGACTGCTAAGCCGAAGGTCGTGGGTTCGATTCCCACCCAGGACAAACTGTGTGACGAGCATGATTTTTAGTTCTGTGTCTGGGTGTGATTTATCTATAATATGTATGTATTTATAAATTATATAAGTATGTATATCAGTTGTCTGGTTACCATGACACAAGCTCTTCTTAACTTGGGATCAGATAGCCGTGTGTGAGTTGTCCCAAGATATTTATTAATTTAATATTAATATTTTGAGAAGTATTCCACATTTTATCCACTTACTAAGCCTGAAAACGGTGAAGGAAAATAGCGTGAGGAAGCTGGCATGCCCCAGAACCGAAAGTTATAAGCAAGCCGCAGTGCGTGGACGCGGTTCACTCGATCGAGTCCCAGCAGTAGGAGTTATATTGAATCAATGACGTTTCAAAATTTTCTTAAATAGGGGAGGCCTATGACTAGCACTAGACGTCGTTTGGCTGATATTATTTATTTATTTTTTATAATGATGAATGAATTGTAACAGTAAAAAAAATATGTTTGTATTTCAGTTAATGCCGCCATTTCACTTCCCAGACAAAATGGTTTCTAGTGACGGAGCAATAAAACACTTTAAGCTTCACACGTCAAAAATTCCGTACAATTTTGAAAATAGCGCCGGTTTGGTATACGAGGCCCTTGAAGTTGCCAGATGTATTAGAGAAGGTAGGTTGTTTTATGATTGCTAAGCTCACAATTGACCACTATCTGACCAGATACTGCATACTTACCAAGAATTTTTTTAAGTACCTACTTAAAGGAATGAAGTGACCCCACCATTCCGAGATACAACTTTTTTTTAGCCCTGAGAACAAGTTAAATTTTTAATTGACCGTAAAATAAAATTTTAAGTCGTCTTGAATCAATAAAGTTAATTGAATTGGTAAAATAAATAAATGACGTTACAGTACCCTAGTACCCTATTGCCATACAAAATTTTGCTATGGGAAATCGCGTTTTAATAGCTCAATAAAAAGTATGTCAATTGATTGGTGGCCTACCAAAAACGTGATGGCTCAGTAGTTAAGGCGCCTACTTCTCATGCATGAGCTTGGCAGACTCCCAACCGAGCATGGGCAAGTAGCAATGTGCCTTTTTATATTTGATGTTGTAGCTACTTCCTAAGTTTTCCTTGAATATCACCGTTAGAAAATCTGGAATTATAATAATTACTAGCCTAGAATTGTCATGCCTTCTCTGTACGTGAAGCGGCCTTTATTTTACAGAAGAACAGCAGTATGCCTGTATATAATTAAGAATAATATAGGCACCTGCTTCAAGTAATTTCAAAGCTGATAATGATTTAAGTAATTTATTTCTAGGTCTGATAGAATCACCACGGATAACGCATAATGAAAGTTGTGCGTTGGCTGATCTGGAAACCGAAGTTCGAGAAATATTGGGAGTTAGTTTTGATTGTGACCATGTAGAATAATAAAATTGCGATATGGAACAATTAGATATTACATAAAATACTAACATACATTTGTTTGTTGATATGTTATGCATTTATAATCTAATATATATACATAAAACAATGTCGTGTTATTCACATCATTATCTAAGCAGAATAGCTATTAAAAGATAGGTACGATAAATTTACAAAAAAAAATATGATTGCGAGACGGTACGGGCAGTTAGTAATAATAATAATTTGTGATCACCTAAACCAAATTTGTTTATTTTTACTATTCGCAAAACAATACTCATTTTAACAAGTAAGGCTTTACTTGCCAAATGGGTATTGTTGATGTTGGTAATAAATGAACAAAATTCACTGAGCGAGATTTTTGTACAATTCAGCCGCAGTACCTAAAACGCCTCGATCTCGACTGCCTCGTTGGTCTAGTGGTCGCAAACGCGACTGCTGTGCATGAGGTCTTGGGTTCGATTCCCAGGTCGGGCAAAGTGTTATTGGGTTTTTCCATCAGGAAAAACCCAATAACGAGAGCCAAGCAAAGCCGAGCAAAGGCCTCGGAGTCTGGATTTGTGCCCGGTTGATGGCAATAGGCTCGCCCCCTATTACATGGGACTAAAAACATAGGTAACTGGCGAAATGTGGGTGTACTAATGGGTACACCTCTGCCTCCTCTTTATTTTTATTTTATTTTTTTATGTTACCTAAATCGGTGGTGGAACATAAATTCCAACTAAAACGCTCATTCAGTATAAATCTTGTCTATCGAACAACTAATCTGGTACAATACAATAGGTTGTTGTGGCAAATAGCGGAGATTAAGACCTTTTCAAAATGGGGACGGGGCGGAAGTAAAGCCTGCTTAGTTTTAATACTCCAGTTACTGTTGATGTTTGAGATACAGTATGTTTAGGGTAGTGACAATATGAGAGCAAATGTACAGTATAGGTTAAACTATACTATTCGCCGGACCGAATCTTGGTTACAGAGGCCAAAGTCAATGGAGACTGAGAAGTACGCAGGAGATATCATAGTGAAGTCACTCCTTTTTCCGTCATTCACATAGTCCGTTATGATGGCAATCCAACATAACTGAAGAGATCAGTCGAAAGACCATCGGCTTGTTGTGCTTCCCGAGGAACGAGGGTGTAACAACACACGAAACCGTGTAAACCACGTATAGAAACCAGTCATCTCTAGAAAGTCAACTTTGTAAAGCTACCCCTTGCGAAATATTAAATCTCATACAATTCCATTTTTCCAAATTAAGAATTCCATTTCTCAAAATCAAATCAAACGCAAATCAATTAGGCACGTTATATGAGTAGGTAAATCATAAAACATTTAATAAAATATAATATAATTTCTTATCTATTGATAAGAAAGCGGATCATTTTAGAGAATCCTTAGTAGGTAGGTAGATCTACCTGAATACCTTTTCAATACGATTAATATATTTTATATTGCTTTACATATTAAATGGTTCTTATCAACCATTATTAATCGAGTGAGTACATACTTAAATAGGAATATTATTAGGTACTACATATTTTCTCATATACCTACCTACTTTTTTTTAATGGAAATTATTTATTTATTTATTTAAACTTTATGCAACAAATAAAGTACAAAGGCGGACTTAATGCCTCAGGCATTCTCTACCAGTCAACCAAAGGTGGTGAAGAGATAAACAAATTATTTTCCGCGCTTTAAATTATTATTTTTTGGAACAATCGAAACGAAATGTAAATATTGATTACAATAATCAAATCAATTTCAAAACGGTTTTAAAGGATCCCCAGCAGGATCAAACATTAATATACAAGACGATTAATGTTTAAGCCATACAATAAATCTACAATTGATTGGATTTTGACCTTTCTGTATTCAATTACTTTTTTTGATGGACAAAATTGAAATTTTTGTGACAGGTTATGTATGGTGATGTCAGAAGTACTGCTGTAGAGACTCTGGTTGGTTAAGCCATGTGTAACCGTATTTTAGCAGTTTATAGTTCCTATTGTTGAGACGGCCCTGTGATTAAGACGCTCGCCTCTCATGCATGAAGTTGTGAGTTCTAATACCGGGCAAGTGCCAATGTGACTTTATCAATTCATAATGACATGTATTTTCTTAGACATCACTGACATTGGTGAAGAAAACTATCGTAAGGAAACCTGGACTATAATAAAAGTCTGAAATCACCAATCCGCCCCTCTCTTTATGAGAAGAAGCGTTATTATTATCATTTTATAGTTTCTATTATTTAAACACAATTCCGAAATAGAATGGACTTTTCTACTATACTAGCGCATTTCTTACTGCAACATTCGGACCGAAAATACAGCACAGAAAACGCACTCAAACTAAAATGAGATCATAAAAGGAGGCTGCATATCGCAATAAGTACCGCAACCATATCCTACGACGTTGCGGCAGCAATAAATGAAACCGCATTCGAGTATTTCATACAAAAATATTTCGGTAGGCATTTCGTGGCGCAGTAGTAGCTGTACTTTATGTGATTGCAAAATCAGAATTTGAAAATTACAAATTGGAGAACTTATACAGTATGTTGATTAAATAGAGCGTATCGTATTGGTATCTGTAAGTTTTATAAGCATTATGATACAAGGTAATGTTTTATGGATACTCTTTTCATTGTTTGAGTAGAATAGCCGCGAGTGGGTTGTTTATTAAGAATAAGTTTCGAGAATTTCTAATAAGAATACCTCAGTTGACAAATTATTAAATGGACACGTAAATGTACATAAAGTAAGACTTAAATTAAAAGTGCAACACCATTACATTTCGGTACTTAACGCGTAGCGTTAGTGTAAATTGGCAAGTGACATGATTTCACCTATAATATAAAATGACTGATGATTCTTCCCTAAATCTAACACCTTTTATAAACTTAAACATATAACAAAATCCGTTATAAAAATGCACTCCATTCATTTTATCAGCACACAGAATTTAATAGCGTAATAAAAACTGTTTCGTAAAATATTAATACAATACAACGTTGTCCCAACTTAATAAAAGCTAGGTAATGAATTTCGAACACAGACGAGAAAAGTCACGTACAAGATATATTATTTGGGTCAAGGCGACCGCAGCCAATATTATTCTGAACATTTTAATGATATTTTCCTCATAATATAACTGGAAGAATGGAGGCTCATCCTATTATTAATTCGGACACCATACGTAGTCCGAATTAATAATACGATTACGAATTAGTAGTACCATTAAACGGAAGGGTTAGGTAGAGGTATACCCGTTAGTGCACCCATAAAGGGCGATCCTATTGCCATCAACCGGACATAAATCTAGATTTCGAGGCTTATAACACTCACGTATGTATAACACTTTGTCCGACCTGGAAATCCAACCCAATACCTGTTTAGCACTCACGCTTTGCGACCGCTAGACCAACGAGGTAGTCAACGAATTAGTAATATGTAACGCAAATTAAAAAAAGGTTCTTTGCTAAAGTTTTTTGTTATTTTGAGTACAATCACATTAAAGTATCGGCCACTAATTACCAGTCACCCTATATAAAGAATAGCACCGCTGTGGATAATTCATCATCGTCTATGTTCTTGTAACCCAAAAGCCTTTTTGAATACCGTCAGATTCCTTAAGCTCCTTCCAACTTTTGGTGCCAAAAGCGACACGGAATTAGGAAATTCCCGATAAATCCTCCAAATAATACCGGATTTACTAAAGGAAACTGACGTTATCAATTAATCAAATGATTTGTTAAACAGAACATAGAAATAGCTAGGATTACAATGTCAAAGCGACTTTTAGAACTCCTAAATTTGGCGCAACTTTTCGATTACGCGACCCTTCTAAGGACCCAGATTGATGGATAGTATACAGTTGTAGTAAGCACGCTAATAATTCAGGCCGTTGTAAAAGAAGCTTTAGTGGACTGAAAAAGGAGGTCATGAGAAATGTAGTTGTAGGTATCAATGTGCCTTTCCTACGTCAGAAGATTTAATTATGATGGTACTTCAACGTGATTTGATTCTTTTTCGTTTTGAAAATCCTAATGGGTTTCCTCCGTCGTGGGGTGACGGTGTGGCATGCTGGACTCCTACCGGCTAAAACCTCCAGTGTTCCAGGCCTTGACCCGCTGTTCCTCATCAGGCTCCGTGAAGGCATTTCCATAATGGCCGCACCCACTGTCATGGTACTTTAATCTACGGTTCTACAAACGAAAAATTTATAGGTATGAATCACAGTGCTCATGATCGCTTGACAATTTGTGGCATTTGATTTTAGTTGAAAGACCTGGAGCATAGTTAATCAATCTATGCCTTAATCGATGTATGTTCAACTAGCTGTTGACCGCGACTTCGTCCGCGTAAATGCTGGTTATCGCGGACGCAGACGAACTCGCGGAATAAAAAGTAGCCTACATCCTTAAAACATAATTGTAGATACGCGATGTAACTACGTGGTTCTTGATGTAAAATACACGTTCACCTCATTTACTAACAAAACAAACATGATGTTATTCACAAAACCTAGTTTATAACTTTTTTCATAAACAAAACTTTTACAAAGCCAATAAAAATTTACCCAATTTCCTGAACACGACGCAATAATCACAAGATAGTATACGGACTTTTGGAAACTTTTAATGGAAAGCTAACTCCATATGCATGTTAAATGAAATGAAAATGTTATATCGTACCATATTAATTGTAATGGGCCACGAAAAGTGGGATCGATGAATTAATATTAAAGACGAGCATTTTACCTTCGTTTTAAGGGTTCCAAAACCCTTCGGCACCCTTTGGACACCCGTCCAAGGGGTGTCAATTACTAAGCTGTCCGTCAGCCTGTCTGTCAGTGAGCTGCTGTATCTCAAAAACGGTAGACAGTTGAAATGTTCACAGAGTGTGTACCTATTACCATGGCCACTATAACAACGTAAAATAAAACAAAGTTAATAATTAAAAGGAGACTCCTCATGCAAGAAACGTACGTGTTTATTTGTGTGTAGTGTATAATATTTTACATTGGTACGGAACCCAGTGTGTGTGAGTTAGTCTAGTAGTCGTAAAGCGTGACTGCTGTGCTGAGGTCTTGGGTTCAATTCCCAGGTCAAGCAAAGTGTTATTGGGTTTTCCACCAGGAAATTCTTAGTAGCAGCCGCGGAGATTTGTGCTCGGTAGATGGCATTTGGCTCGGCCCCTATTACACGGGACTTAATATAACTGGCTACATCTCTGCATAACTCTTTGGGATTAAACACGTGATTTTATGTAACGTAATATCTTGGCCACAAATTCCTCAATCCATTCTCAAACGTTCGTCCATAATAAAATGGCATAGGTTCGGCGTGTCTAGGATTCCACTTCATACGACGAAACGGCTTTTCACTAAAATTGAGTCTTGAACTCCAGAAAAAAAATGGTAATGGATGGCTGATGTCGGTGTGGGTTCAGACTTCAGATGTTTTGCGATATAATGAATGTTTTGTGTTCAGGCTGTGGATTAAAACGATTAATCAACCCAATGATTCGACACTTCTCACTGATTGCGACTAGAGCGTGTGGGTTAAGTGATTCGGATACTGAGATGTATAAGGCAAAAGTGTTATTGGATTTTTTAAAACAAATCTCAATAGCTACCCGGTGTTTGGAAGTTGGTCGTGTGGCACCCTAGTGCTTTGGAAAGCATGTAAAGACGTAAATCCTGCTCCTAATCTCTCCCCAGTCGTGTTAAATGTAGAGATCTTTGAGAAGTCCGGGAAAGATGAACTAAATCATCAAATAATTAACCCTTACAGACAAACCGTTTCATTTTAATTGTTTATTTCCGTGGTAACCTTAATTGAGCAACAGTTGCTGTACATTCTTTCTAGCTATATGAAAAGTAGCTGAAAGTTTGACACCAAACTTTCTAACACTGTAATCACAACTGTAACATTATGTTGCTAGCACACATAGTACTTTTTGTTATCAGTTTTTTAAATAAAACGTGAAGGCCTTGTAATTACCTATTTGGTAATATAATATTAAATTCTTTATATTATTAATTTATAAATCTTTAAGGCTTCTTTCTGTAAAATAATTTTAAATATACATGTTGCTGTAACAAATAATGCTGTGCAACTTTTGTATTTTTACAGTTTCGTAATTTTTATACTACAAAATCATTCAGTGTTGAAATTAACATTATAAATTGGCATTGCTTATTTAACTTATTTTACTCCTATCATTGCCAATAAAAGAAAAACCTTATTTTGTTTAAAGAAGGTGGCGGGAAGCAGATGGATGCTGGCTGTCTAAGACCGAGATGATTGGCTCTTATTGGGGGAGGCCTCTGTTCTGCTGATAAGATGATGATATGATAATGTCCATTTTCAAAATTCGAATACCAGTGAAATGTGAGTGTGTTGTAATATACGTTACTTTTACCATTTCAGAAATATTTTATGTTACTAAAATATTCGATATCCCTTCACTGTGCGGTGTTCCTAATGCATGAAATGCGGAGTAATTAATTACACGGTTCGCTTTTCGCTAATGTTCTCAGATGTTTTAGGAAAATTCTATTAAAATTAGTTAACTAAACTAAAACATTTTCTATTAATAAATAACTACATTATGTATTTTGTGAATTTTGTCTCATTAGTTTTGTGGTTTTATGCACATAACATCACGCCTGTAATCCCCGTAGGGTTAGGCAGAGGTGTATCTATTACGACACTCATATTTTGCCAGTTGTAGTTGGTTTTATGTACATATTTATACAAGTAAAATGTACAAGTAGGAAATGTACATGTACTGAACCACAATTTATACTTTCTCCATCCTCCTTTAAATTGACTTGCTCCCCTGGAGTATCAGCTTCGACTTTCTTGCTTGTTGTACTTATCATTACGAATATGAGTACATACTATTATAATACCAACCCCTGAAATCGCAAAAGAAACATCAACTGTTCCATGCGTATTTTGTTGGTCATAGTGAACATAAATGCACATTTTATTTGGATCAAACTAAGTAAATAAAACAAAATGTTTACTAAGTTTTCCTGCTTCAAATTGCACGTTTGCATGATACAGTACAAAGTTTTAAATTGCACTCCATCTGAGTGTAGTTTTAAAACTTGAAGCACGGTTGCCGCTTGCAATGGCTCTTTGAAACTCCTTTTTGATTTACTTTATACTTATTATTTGTTAGTAGATGAGACATATTATGTTTTAGAGTGTAAGTTACTATTAAAGTTATTTCTTTGTATTAAATGCAGAGTAAGGTGAATTAAAGAAACATATTGACAACACGGTTGGCGCAACAGTCAATCGCTCACGTTTGACAACTGTGCTGTGTGTCGAGGGTTGAATTCTCGCAAGAAACAAATATTTGTTACGTGTGTAAGTTTATATTTTTGTAAACGCACCCAACATTTAGCAAGAGAAATTCCTAATGTTTTCCTTAACAAACTAAGAAAAATAAAAGTGAACCTACAGGTAACTTCTGCTTATCAAGTTTTGGTTCCAGGTGTTTTAACTTGAGCCCTAAGCCAGGTGGTAAACTATTTTCAAGCTCCTCGTTTTATGTGACCTTTCAGTGCCATATTGATGCGCAAAGACAGCCTTAAGAAAAAAGGAAAGAAAACACATTTATTCAAGTCAGACCTTTAAAACATTATCAACCAATAATGTTCTGATTCGACGGCGTATGATTTTACTTTAACCCTGTTAAACTAGACCAAACTTACACCATGTTTTTCAAAAGGAACAAAACGCCAAAATATTTGCTCGGAACAGAAAAAAAAGCTATTTGCATACCTAATTTAGGGGCCGAACAGAAATGAGAGCACGTACAAAAGCGGTAGAAAAATATTCGCAGATAAATTGAATAAACAATCGGAAGGTCAATTCCCTTTGCTCAGGATCAAGTGGAAATATTTGATGGATCTGACTTTTTAATTGAATGATTTTCTAGTTTTACCCAATCATTGCTGAAGCAGTCGTATCAACGTATAGAACCAATTTTATTTCCTGTCTTATGTAAAGTTTACGACTGCTGAGCATGAGATCTTGGGTTTGATTCCTACTTCGGGCAAAATGTTATTGGGTTTTTTCCAACAGAAATTTCTCAGTAGCAGCTTCGGAGTCTGAATTTGTGCACGGTTGATGGCAATAAGCTCGCCTCTTATAACATGGGACTTAAAACATAACTGGTGAAATTTGGGTGAAATGGGTACACCTCTGCCTAGCCCTTCAGGGACTACAGGCGCGATGTTATATGTTTATGTAAAGTTTATGAAAACATTAATCCGTTGCTTAATGTTAAGTAATTATTAGCGCTTGTTTAGTCATATATTTAAGCCTGTCTCAATTTTAAGCAACGTTTATAAGTTAAGAGGCTAATGACTTCATAAAAGTGACTTTGAAAATTCGATGAACGAAACCCAAGTTCAATATAAAAGCATTTTCTAACACATTCTTGCTAAATAACATGATGGAATGTTTGTCAAAATTAAGCCACAAAATTAACGCCACGCCCTAAAATGACACTTCACGTTTCCCAAGCTGTTCAACATAATAGGAAAGGCCTATAAAAGCAATTTGGTTGCAAGTGGCTTCGGAGGCGTTTTCAGGTACAAACGGCAAAGTTATTAAGTGCACAGGTAAGAGCAGACAAATGCTGGAGGTTACTGCTAGTGATTGTCAACACGAATCAATAGTAAAATAAACAGTTCTTGTTTTTTTTTATTTAGTTACTAGCACTCTCCCCGCCACTTCGTTCGCGTGATTTTCCTTACGGAACCCTAACTTACCCTAAAGTATATAAAATAGCCTATCTTACTCAGGGTGAATGTAACTTTAATGGTGATTTTTTAAAATCGGCACAGTAGTTTTTAAGTTTATTCATTACAAATATACACACCCTCACACAAAAATAAAAATCTTTCCTCTTTATAATATTAGTGTAGATGTAGATTGTCAAAATTAAACAAGCTATTTTACCTTTATCTATATCATACATTGATGCACAAAACTTATTCAACTTAGTATTTATGATTTAATAAAACTCTATCCACATGCATAAAGGCCGACGTGGGCAACTAGTTACACACACCTTAGTTAATTTTGACCTAATTTCAACTTGTGTAGTGTTCATAATTAGTTGTGCGGATGCGAAGCAAACTTGCTGGTCATCAAGGTGGCAGCGGGACTGGTCAGGATGTACCAAACTACCTTTATACCTTTTTTTTGTGTTAAGTAATACTAATAACACTAACATAGCATATAAGCACAATCTGTTACTAACTAACAACGTATGGACTAGTATAGGCCTGAAATAAAGTTTCTTTTTTTAATAGTAACGACAATTTTGGTGGCTAAAATAGCAGACCATGGCTAGCTATATACTAATTGGTTTCGTCGACAGTACATCAAAAAGGTTGACGCCTTATAACGAGATGACTCGCGGTTAAATATTAGCACAAAGGAGACGCCGACGGCCCTTCGTTCGCCGCGGTTTGTTCACAGCTTAAGTACTTCGATTCGAGAAGGAACGTTGGCAAACAATGAACCATAGGGATTTGTGTGCGGTCGTTGGCATACTGCTGATAAGGACACGAATTGTTCTCTGATATTTTTGTGAGATCGCCAATTTCGATTGTCAGGATTCGATTCAGAATTGTCCGGTCAAAGGTTATTATAGTGGTAACAGTGCAGGTCATTAAACTGTGAGATAATTAATGAATAGTCTTGGAACAGATTCGTTTTTTTTTGTTACGCTTTTTGTATTCCAACTATCATCATACACTAAAAGATTACCTACATCTGGCGATGTAACGGTGTAAAGTTTAAATAATATATCCAAAAATAAAGTTTGCTTTAACTAAATAATTCTGATACCATAAGTCATTAGTGATCGAACTTATCGTTAAAGTTATCTACTACAGGTAGGTACTACATAGTCTAAAATCTTAAATAACGACTTTCCACATACATGTGATGTTATCACAGATGAGATAATATCCCAGGCTACCTATATCCCCTTTAAATGAGGGGACGCACGAGATATCATATAAATTGTTCTACGGATCTCAATATCCCCCAGTTATAACATGACACCTGTATGGAGAGCCATAGTGTAGTGACAGCAACTGCGATGGTTAATAATTTGCAACACGTGTTAGCATTTAAATAGTACCTGAGCTTAATAAATTACGTTCGCACGTGCTCTCTATCAGTTACGACTTCCACACTTAATAAGACGACCTCACATTGTCATGCTTACTGAAAAATAACGAAACATCACGCCTGTACCTAATCCCTAAAGGGTTAGGCAGAGGTTTATTAGTACACCCACATTTCGCCAGTTATGTTTAAGTCTCATGTAATAGGGGGCGAGCCTATTGCCATCAACCGGGCACAAATCCAGCCTCTAGGGTTTCTACTGAGAAATTCCTAATGGAAAAACCCAATAACACTTTGCCCGACCTGGGAATCGAACCCAAGACCTCATCCTTAGCAGTCGTGCTTTGCGACCACTATACCAACGAGGCAGTACTTAGACAATATAATATAGGTACTTAAAATAATTTTACACACCTAGAAAAGGTAGATACATAAGTACGCCTAAGGGGCCAAAAATATAATGAAAAGAAACAACTTTAGACCTCTTAAACATAATGAAAACGTTAAAACCTTTTATATTCAAATATTTTTTATTCTATTTTCTGTTCTGAATAAAATAATAAAGTAAGCGAACGCCCACGGCAGCTTAGCACCGAAACCTGAGGCGTGAAAGCTTTGAATTTTTATTTATAATACCACACTTGAAATCTATTCTGCCAGTAAAAATATTTAATATTTTTTCAAGCGGAAATATTTAGCATTTATGTACAAAAAGAAAATGTTGTTGACCCAGTCGTCAAGGCGCCCGCCCGCCTATCGTAGGAGGTTGCGAGTTTGATACTGAGCAAGTAACAATGTGTTTTTAATTCATAATTTCTAAGTTGTTATGGACAAACTGAAAGAAAACATCGTAAGAAAACCTCAACTTGTATGTAACTAGCTTCTGAAAGTGACTTTCCTTAAAGTAAGTTGAACCCCTAGAGAACACATAACCGGAATAGAAAGTATCTTATGTGTTAATTCAAGAAATAGTTTATGTAAGTGCCAATTTTTAACCAAATCTGTTCAACGGATTACGCGATATTGAGTAACAAATACCCAAACATCTTCACTTTCACATAGTGTAGGTATTTATTATTAGTAGAATTCTAAGTCTGGAATCGCCAACCCACCTGGATCGCCGCATGGTGATTAAAGCTCGTATCTTTTCTGTAGTGGAAAGCCTTTGCTCTTTTTTTTTTAGGTGGTAAAAATCATCAAATGACTCCTTCCGTCCTGGGTGGGGTGGAAGCGACTGTCAGACTTTTACTGACTAAAAACCCACCCTGTTCCTTCTGTTACCCTTTACGTTCCGGGGCCACGGTATCCTGTTAAGACGTCCCGCAACAAGCCTTTGCTCTGCAGTGGGATAATTATATGCTTGAATAGACAAGCGGAAGTATTAAGGTTTATGTGTAAGAAAGATTCATTCCAATAAGTTTTCGATGCCAATCTTGGCACCATATTTGTTGCGCGCAGATTTTATACTTGTTTGTTCGGGTTTGAGTGTTTGAGTATAAATATGATTTTTGTATCAGTATAGCCATCTGTGAGACACAATCATGTTAATTGTTGCGACAGTGTCAAAGTCAAATCATTAATTTCAATGAGGCCATATCGAGGCAATTTTGAACGTCATATACAAGAAAAAAAAGAATTGAATCTAGTTGCCCTTTCCAAAAGATAGTTCCACGTATGGAGAAGAATAAGCAAGAAACTCCAGACATCGTACTTAAATCTATATTTAGATAGTTAAAAATAGAACCAATACTTTATATAAGGCAAATTAATATCAAAACTTAGTAAATTAGGTCAGAGATATTGAGACTTTTAATTAAATGAAACTGTGGGTAATATCTACTAAGATATACTAGCGTGAGTTTCAATGATAAGCGCACCTATATTTAGATTGACCCTATTTGTTTTAGATATATTACTCACGTAGAGATAAATCAATTACAGTTCAGTTCTTCTGCCAGGTACCTCTCAGTAGCAACCTCTAGTAGTTAAGGCGTCCGCCTCTCATGCATAAAGTTGCAGGTTCAATACCAAGCAAGTATCAATGTGATTAATTTAATTTTATCTTGGACTTCTCTGAACGGTGAAGGAAAACACTGTAAGGAAACCATTTCTCAGCGGTGGGACAGTACAGGTGAGTTATTATTATTATTGTTTTTTACAGGAGGGGCGATATAGAAGAATTCTCTTGTCGTAGATACAGTTACACTTCACAGCTTATTCCAAACGTAATGAAACTGCACAGTCATATTGCTCCTTTTCCAAACCAATTTGTTCTTAACGAGTTTTCAATATCAGCTTGTTGCCAGAAACGAGAAACTCAACTTACTTATTTGTTTGCCAGTACGCAATACAAAAGCTCAAAGTTTAAACTTAAAAACTAAGTAGTACTGTTTGAAATTGGAATTTCTATTAGAACTATTTTAAGAAAATGTGAATAAAATCAAATATCATTTTTAGTGTTAGAACTGATCGAATTATGATGAACTGGTTAGCGGTCGTAAGCGAGATTGCTAAACGTAGGGTTCTGGGTTCGTTTCTCAGGTCGGAAACTGTTATTGATTTTTTCCATTAGGATTTTTTCTATAGTAACCCGGGTTACAGATTTAGGCAATGGTAATAAGATTGTTTTCCTTCTCTACAACCTGGGATTTATTTATTTATTTAATATACTCCTCTGTCGACCCCTTTGTGGGCAAACAGCCGTGACAAAATGAAATGAACATAAAGATCAAATGGTAATACTTTAACACGCTTGATAAGTAAAATTATTAATGAATTTGCTGCTATTATGAAACACAATATTTATAGGAATTTAGTTGTAGAGATTTCCCTAATAGACGTAATATTATGGCGCCCTTTCCTTTCACAGGCTGTGATAATTTTAGTGAAATAACGTAACACATAATACATTCATAAATATTATTATGATACGGTAGCTTTATTTCATAGGATATGCTGAGCTAAATGTTAACTCAATGAGTGCATGACATGCTATTGTTTTTTTAAAGTATATCTATGTTATTATTTTATATAATTTAACCTAATGTTAAATGTTGATGTTAAATATTAAAGTTAAATGTTAATGTTAAATGTTAATGTTAAATGTTAATGTTAAATGTTAACGTTAAATGTTAAATATTAAAGTTAAGTGTTAAATGTTAATGTTAATGTTAAATATTAATGTTAAATTGAATGTAAAATTAAATGTAATGTTAAATTAAATGTTAATGTTCAACAATTACACATATTTCATGAACTAAAATCATAACAACCAATTTTATAGTTACAGTCTGACGCCAAAGATACAATTACCAAAGATTTGTTAGCAATTGAATACCGTTCGTTATTTATAAATAATTCAGTACAGAACGTGATGTTTTGTGAAACAAGACGTTTATACAAGCACGTCATTTGAGAGCTACAGTTGTAATCGCTTGAATTAATCAGTGACGAATATTATGGACCGAGTTCTCGGAGTTGCCAGACCTACGTCATGTAAGCATGACTGAAATTTTGGAAATAGATAGAAAAATAACATAACATTACATCATTAGTACACCCACATTGCGTCAGTCATATTTTAGTCTCATGTAATAGGGGCGAACCTATTGCCATCAACCGGGCACAAATCCGAGGCTGCTCCTAAGAAATTCCTGATGGAAAATCCCAATAACACTTTACCCGACATGGGAATCGAACCCAAGACCTTATTGTCAGCAGTCGTGCATTGCAACCAGTAGACCAACGAGGCAGTCTTCCTCAAATTCTTTTTTTATATCTACATTTTTTTTTAAGTCAACATTTTTCTTAATACATGCTATAAGGAAGAGATTCTTTTTCTAATTGAAAAATACGAAGATGGCTTCTGTTCATTCTGGGGTCATTTAATTTAAGTGGTGCGGCACGACCCGCATAACTTGAATTAAATGACCCCAAAATGAACATTTAAAATCCAATTTAGACTAACCACGGCAATATTTTATTTAAATTCAGGACATTTCAACTCTTACGATCATTATAATTTAACATCCGTAAGTGCTATAAAGGGATCAAAGTTAGGAAAACTAAAATTGGTGATAGACATTCTACTTAAATGATACAAGTTGAGATTTAGATGAGGGTTTCAAAGACTACGATGGGTGCTAGAACTTAGATTGCCGTTTTGTTTATCAGATTTGTGACATAATTTGGATAGCTTATGTCCAGTATCATATTAGATAGCCCTTAGTTCCTAAGGAAAAGTCATGTGACAAATTCATGTGCCAGCACAGTTGGCGCAGTGGTTTAGGGATTGGATGCTGCTCTGCGTGTCGCGGTTTCGATTCCCACACCGAACAAATATTTGTTCGGTATAGATATTTGTTCCAAGTCTGGTTGTTTCACGAAACAGGAGATAGTATGGGGCAAGGTTTTTTATTAAGAAAAGGTAAAGGATTTATAAGAACCAACCTCATTTTTACTTCTTTACTATTTTACTTTCGCTTCAAAAAATAAAGTTAACCCTTTCATATTTATAGTAACATAAAAATGCAAAATTCTATAACGATTTCAAACCTGAAACATTTCGAAAATAACTCTGCAAGTTCATTCTAACTACTCCCTTGACGCTAAATCAGACGAAAGGGTTAAAAAACCTTCTAATAGACGTTGGTTTTTTATTTTCTTAGCAAACCAATTAAGATGACTACCCACGCAATAACTCTTTGAGGAGATTGGTACTTACTTTTTACCATATTTAATTTTCCACCTACCACACCTTTCCGTTGACTGAGATTCATGAATCGCCAGACTTACGTTAATTGGGCATGGCTAAAAAACAATGCATACGGTTACACTGGAAGCTAGACCCCATCTTAGTCGAGAAAAGACTGGGCAAATGACGTAAGAGGAAAATGAAGTTGAAAATATATACTTACAAACTTGCCAAATTCAATGCTGGGCTGTTTTTCAGGTATCGGTAATAGAATAGGTAGAATACGAGACGCACACACATTTAAATAAAAAAGAATTTTCTACAAGATATTGTTAAAAATCATCGTACTTTCGATTCGACCCGAGTTGCAGTAAGTTCAAAAAGTTAATAAAAAAATTGAAATACCTCTAATGGCGGCCATCTTGGACCGATTTTCATCAAACGTAGCTAAGAACACTCCGTATTTATTCACCATTCAAACAAAAAAGAAAAAAAGTAAAATCTTTTCATGAAGCTACAATGCCACAGACAGACATACACACACAGACACATCAAACTTAGAACTCCCTGTCGTTTTGCGTCGGGGTTGAAAAGTATTATAAGTTTTATTTTTGAGGAAAAAATAAAAAACTATATTCTTTGCTAATCAATCATTAAGTCAGTCAATTAGTTTTCAATTCTCTGTGACCTTTTGCATCCAGTAAGACTGTAAGTCATCGACATATTCGAGTGAAGTCCAAGCAAATAAGGAGCCGTGAATAAAGTTTATGAATGTTCCTCTCATACTTAGCATAACTGCATCAAAATAAACTTGAGTAATGTCTAGTTACCAACAATTTATGCAAGAAACTTAACTGTGATTAGCGCTGTCTCCACTCAAAACTTTTTCACTGAATACCTAAACGAATAACTTTCGACGTCTGCTTTGGCGGCGAGTTGGATATATGAAATACAAAATGGCGCCTACTATACAAACCCATGGTTACCGTATATTAGAACAGTGGTATCGAGTTTCAGGCTATTAAACGCTTAGGACCGAGTGGCGCCGGGTCGCGAGTTACTGTTGCAGTTGTTTGATTTTCTTTATTTATTGAGATATGTATCTACCTTAAACAAAGTACAATATTAGACTTTTATTGTTTTATGGGTAAAGGGAATCGTTGAGTAATCGCAAATACGTCAAACTGTACCTATAAATGACAAATTCAGGTGAAACTGTGTTTTCACTCGGTGGTGGAACTGACCTTGAAAGTACCTACATCTGGTGCACACTGGGCACTTAGCCCGTCAGTGACGACACATTGCTCTCAGTGTCAGTTCCCCAACTCTAAAGAATTGATATGGAACGCTGCCGGAACTGTGCCGGAATTGCAACTTCACTGATAATGTGTGAACCAAGCTTAAAAGTGTTATCTCTCTACACGAAATTCATTTTACGTTCGGTCGGGTATAATACTTATTGTGAGTTTATGTAAATACTGTAAGCATATTCCAATATTTACTTAAACTCACACACTATTCACTAGTTTATTCACAAGCTCAACAAACTATTCAAAATAACAGTCTCAAGTAACACCTGAATCTTCCAAACAGTCTATTAAATAAATCAATAGTTTTATAGACACAAAAACTTTTCGAGTGTACCGTGATTAATAGCCATCGCTTTTATTTTTTTACTTTCAACCATAAAAACTATTCCGCAAAAACGAACTAAGTGTAAACTTTAGTCATAAATTTACAAAAGTTGCCACATAAATCTGGCTTCAATCAAACTTAAGTTCTAGTTTAGACATCCTGTAGTATGAACTGAGGTTACACTACCAAATTAAGAAGCGGTAACTCATATAAGAGTTGTGTTTCCTGTGACGACTCCTCGTCATTGTCATGTGCTGTTCGACTGTTTACTGATGTGGTTTTTCTATTACCAGATTAATTGTTGTAGTACGAACTAGTTTTCGCCCGCAACTTCGTCCGCCTGAATATTGAGTATCGCGGACGCAGATGAAGTCGCGGGTTAGAGTAACCCGTCCAACAAACGAATAAATAAAATGACTTTTGCAGTTACAAATAATTTACGAGAACGTTTTGACATGAAACTGATGTAGTTAACAACTTGATAAAAAACGTAAATTATTATTATTTAAATTAATACTATAATTAGTATTAATATACTATTAAGAAAAGACCGGCCTGTAGGTAAGATTTTCATCTCATTTTGCTTGTAACATAAAATCGAAACTACCTACCTACTTACTAACCAATTGCATAACAAACCAACTATATTAGTACCAAACGACCTCAAATCTTACAATCATTACCCGAGCACTCAAATTATAAAAAACAATTTTATTTGTTACAAAAACCCAATCAAAGACCTCCATTTAAAAACCCATAGCAAAGACTCAACAACAATTTTCAATTAAAATGTAAACGTCAGCACAAAATGTCTGACGAACGAAACATTTTAATTGAGCTGCGATTAGATTGTTTACGTTGCAAATGAACGGACGTGCAAACTCAGTGTCTAAATACATAAAAGGCCTCGAGAAGTAGCCGCTTACCGAATATTAATTAGCCTTCTTGTATCTGCATACATTTTAAAAGCTAACCACGTCGGCGGAACTTGAAAATTCTATGGCTATTCACCTGAGGAAATGGCGAATACAGTTAGACTAGCAAGATGATTGATTACGTTTTGCGAATTATTTATTGGTACTTGTTCTATATTTGTATTGTAATTTTATGTCGGGCACTTGTTGGTCGGTAATCTTGGCTAGATTTGGTAGTGTATGGTTTTAGATAGGTTGGTACCCTTTTGTGCAGTGTGCACCTGACGAGACCCCTTGGTACATAAATATTTTTCTCCGGTTCGTAGTTAGTCGAAATTTATTTTACACACTAGTTTAATGAGGCTTTTTTTGCACAGAACTATAAATCTTTTTTGAATATAAAAAATAGCTGTAATTACTTCTTATAACGTGAGCTATCCGCCACTTAAAGTCTTAAAGTAAAGAAAAGTAAAGGTCTAGCTATTTTGGAGATTAGCCGGAACTAACAGACAGAGTGACATAATTTTTTTAAATTGTTTTTACTAGGCGGACGTACCATGTAAATATTCATGATTATGCATGAATTAAAAAGCTGTTATTTTGAAATTACAAATAGACACTTCAATTTTATTTATTTGTATAAAATAGATTATAAAATAAAATTAGACTAATAAAACGTAGAACACTACTACCAATCGGAGTTTATCAAACTAATCCCTTTATACTTATTGTAAAGATAAAATACAACATAACATAACATCACGCCTGTAATCCCCGAAGGGTTAGGCAGAGGTGTACCCATTAGTACACCCACATTTCGCCAGTTATGTTTTTAGTCCCATGTAATAGGGGGCGAGCCTATTGCCATCTACCGGGCACAAATCCAGACTCCGAGGCTGCTACTGAGAAATTCCTGATGGAAAAACCCAATAACACTTTGCCCGACCTGGGAATCGAACCCAAGACCTCATGCACAGCAGTCGCGCTTGCGACCACTAGAGCAACGAGGCAGTAAAATACAAACCTCTAGAAAACATTTTATCGAAATAAAGACTTTTCATTTCTTTTCCAATCAAAGAAAATGAAAAAGACTAACAACTCAACCCTCTCCATGAGCACGTAGGTAAGGGTTGAAGTCGTAGGAATTAAATCAGATTTCTAACCCTCTGTTTGCTTAGACTTAGACACTTGAATAGTAATCTCAGAATAAAGAACAAACCAGAAAGCACATACGATCATAATGCAGGCTTGCTGCACCCAGTGTTCTGAAATAAAATTCCCGTGTACCATTTTTCGGGAAAAAAATATCAAATACCTTTTAAATTATTGTATAAGATTTACTAGCTTCAGCCCGTGACTTCATCCACATGACTTTTATCGGCCTTAAATGACGTCATTGATGATTGTTTGGCTCCCAAAGATCGTGGTTCGGTAATACAAACGCAGGCAGAGAGTTCCACCCCACCACAGCGTCTTCTGGGTTGTTCTTTATTCCGGGACACCGTATAGTTATGTCGTCACGTTTCGCTTCGGTTCTTAGTTTTTAATTTAGTTTAACTGTGCATTGGGGAGCCGTTTGCCTGAAGACATCTTTAATTTTTAAACTGCGACTCCTACATCAAATTAGTTTTAGATAGATTGGAGGGAGGGAAATAAATTACGAAGAAAGTGTATTCGTTTAGAATGAATTCCTGCCTGCTGAAGGCTTCGTTGGTCTAGTTGTCGCAAAGCGTTACTGCTGAGCATGAGGTCTTGGGTTCGATTCCTAGGTCGGGCAAAGTGTAATTGGGTTTTTCCATCAGGAATTTCTCAGTAGAAGCCTCGGAGTGTGGATTTGTGTTGATGGCAATAGGCTTGCCCCTGTTACATGGGACTTAAAAAAACATAAATGGCGAAATGTGGGTGTACTAATAGGCACAGTTCTGCCTAACCCTTCAGGATTACAGGCGTGATGTTATGTTATTAATCTCTTAACAAATTTGTTAACTTAACAAGTACGGAATAAGTTAAAGTAGGGCCAAATTGTATTCATCCATTGGAAAATTAATAATGAAAATATTTACCAAATTACCATTACCATATTACATACTTCCAAATATGATAATAGCATCAGAGGAATTTGAAATGAATACTTATAAAGCCACCCGTGTGTATTCCAGTTTTATATTACCCCCAGAAATAAATGTAGGTAAGTGACACGCGAATTGACGTGACAAAGGCAGTACCTAATGCTTGCTAAACTGGTAATGTGTGAATAAAACGAAATTATTAACAGAGAATGGTCTGAATAAAGCAACACACATTTAACTACAATATATGCATTAAAAAAAAGAAAATATCACGCTGTGCCAGTAATAATACAACTGTAGAGAGAACCTCTTAAAAGCTGATAAAGAAACGATGGTAAAATATCTTAATTTTGCTCATCAGGAAAATGCGTGCATTTAGATACGTTTGGAAAATGGACTCGGTAAAACGGTTCACACAACATAAAATTTTTGTCTGTCTGTCAGTCTGTTTGTTCCAAAAAAAATTCGAAACGGCTAAACCAATTTTGGCAGAACCTTTGCTGGTAGATAACTGATGATGGCTTTAGAACTTCAACTACTTTTATTTTAGTAAAAAATATAAGGGTTGTCATAGTCATGACGTCACGCATGTGATCCTCAAGGGTTAAGCAATGGTGTACCTATTTAGTACACCCACAATTCGCCAGTTATGTTAAAGTCCCAGTAATAGGGGGCGAGCCTATTTCCTTCAACCGGGATACAAATACAGACTCCGGAGCTGCTACTGAGAGATTCCTGATTTAAAAAAACACTTTTCCCGACCAGCCTCCAAGACCTCCACTAAACCAACAAAGCAGTACAACATAAGGGTTCCATGACAAAATATTAAAACCCCGCAAATAACCAACACGAAGTCGTTAGTGTTAAAATAAAGAATACTCTCTCTATTTCTTTATTTTCACACTAGCAAACTCATCTAAAACTTTGACTAATTGACCGAAATTAGAACAAAATAAATAAAGATACTATCCGTACCTATATTGAAACATGAAACACAGGAAGACGTGAACAAAATAACAAGAGTATAAAACGAACGACAGAACGGAAACACGGGTCAGAGGCATATTGCGAACAAAACCATGTCGCTGTGTTTTTCCTTAGTTTCTATTCAACTACGGAAAAGGCAGAAAGAAAGAGGGTAATGAGTTTACCAGTCTATGTACAACCACACATAATGTTTGTATGTGAAAACCATTTCGATCTGAAAAACTGAATACCCAAATCCTGCATACTTATATACAAAGGTGATGTATACCTACTTATATGATCATAGCTAAGACTTTAAATACATATTTTAATAAAAACTAATAATTCTTATAAAATAAACAACTAATAATTCTAATAATATAAATAACTAATAATTCTAATAAAATAAACAACTAATAAATTTAATAAATAAAATTGAAACAATTAAAGGAAGAAGCTTATTTAACTGTTGACTTTATTTTATGTGTTGTTATAGCGGACATAGTAAAACACACTCTTTGAAAATTAAAAGTGTCTATTACGGTTCAAGGGACTTACCACCATCTTTTAAAACAGTACCAGTTCATAATTTCAGTTGTTGAATTTTCGACTTTCGGCGCTGAGCCGAGCGTATTAATAAAAAAAAACAAATGCTAATGCTATTTTAGTAGAAGGAGAAAAGACAAAAACAACCAATGTGCCGCGGTTTCGAACCCACAGCCTTGTTCACGAGAGGCGTGCGCCTTAACGATAGACAATTGAGCATAAAAAATAGACCACTTAAGAAACAAATCCATCCCCCATTCGATTGGCTAGACAAATAGCTAACCAAATAAAGTACCGTCCCTACTCGTTCTAGATAAACGAAGGGACTGACGCTGAAACAGCATGTTAATCAAAGGTGAAAATTGGACCCGCATAGACCATCCATAGACTTTGTTTACGCTTCTATGCGTCCATTTATCGTAACGGCAATCTGATCGGGAAGGTAAATTGTTGACTGTCGATATTCCATTTCGATAGTCACTTGTTTTTAGCTTGATAAAATATTAGTTGTGAGAAAATAACTATGTTTGGTCTCAGGTCATTGACAGTGTTTTAATTGGTTTTGTATGAGTTCTGTGTTTGCAATGATTGGCAGTCTAGGAGTAACGACTAATCATATTTTTTGTAATTAGTATCCATCTTCACAGATATTTTCACAAAAATAAAAATCAGGACTTCAAATAATCGTTTTCGAAAGACCATCTTTTTTTTTGCTGAGCCGACAATAGAATATCCCTACTTATTAAACTTGGGGTAATTTCAAATATCGGTACCTACTGTTTAGAATTAAAATGCAATTTTTCATTTGAGATAAAGAACCTTGCGGTCATTTTAATATGAAACAAATTATACCCTCAAAACGTGACCGTAAACATTATTAAAAGTTTGTAACAATATTACTGTTCTGTCATCCTTAATCTCACCCTTGAATTTAAAACACAAATATAATTAACAAAGTTTAATTACAGTAAAAAGGTAATTAAGTATGCTTAATGCGTGGATTATTCAAAAATGTATTGCCTGAATATCCTTCAAAGTATGACTAAATAGGTTTCTTGTTCTTTAAAGAGCGTAATTCTAGACGTGACATAGCTAATAATACTTATGTTAAATTTATTAAAGACAAAGTATAAATCATTTATTCTAAACTCTTAAATTAAACGGTATTCGAAATACAAAAAAATCTCTAATGCAATAATTAAAGTTACCCCAGTAATTGTACCTCTGCTCCGCAGCGCCGATCCCTTTGGCCCTACCAAAGGACTGAGAGCACTTAACGTTGAGACCTCATCCCTCCAGAGTTGATTGACCCCGCGCGAGCCTGCGTTTGATAAAAACGCCGGGAGGCCCTACCATGTGCTTATATTTTCAGTCAGTGTTACTGAAGGAAAGCGCCAGTCGGCAACGAGCCGTCACTGACGACGCATGTGTCCACGCGAGCCCCTGAAAGCTCAGCGCCGCGTAAATAACTTCGAAAAACAATACGAAAAATCTAGACTCACTATTTTAATTTAAAATAATTAGAGGTGTAAAAAAATAATGTTTTAGATTTTGTGTTGTTTAAGGAATGAGAAAAAACTTTTAAAGAAATTAACTTTGATTTAAAACTTTTTGTGCGTTTGTAAGGAGACCATTGCTCTGACATTTACGTTGTCTTCGCACCTAATCACGGTTGAAATACGAACTTGGAATTGTACGTAGTGAATTGGACTATACTCTCGATCGTATCTGTAAACGTGCTCGATGAAATGTAAACGATAATGTGAGGACATAATAATGAATGTTTTGTTGATATAGTTTGAAAACAATCGCTCGTCGGTGCGTGTAGTGGTGATTCAATTTTATGCTTTGACTGGCGGTTTCCTGCGACGACAGTGAACGGAAGTCGCCGATACGAAGACCGTGTAAAGTCAGTTAGAAATAGCAGCTCGGTTCATCAACAGAACGGTAGGTAACTCAACTTGTTTCCCATAAAATGTTTGCTGTGGCAACAATTTCCATAATGAACGTATGTACAATGTTTAACCACTTTTACTTGCACACGTTTGGAATCAAAACAAACTTCAGCTGCATGTTTGGTGTTTCCATTCGATGAGGGAAACCTATTTCGGCGTTGCATTTCGTTACGTCATGGAACTCGACTTAATTGAACATGGGACGTTGCTAAGGACTTGGGAAATTAATTGGAATTCCTTTCACGTCCGGATTAGGAATTCGATTAGACATAATATTTTGTAAGAATTTTATGACACGAATGAAAGTGAATCCAGCTGTATTAAACTTATTCGTTGAATATTTTGAGATAACGCTTGGATGTGACCGGTTCGTTGTTATTTCTGTTAATGGAAAAAAGTTTTTATTGGACACAATTGCTGTTCGTCCAAATATTTATATGACAAAGCCTTAGTCGTAAAACATATGAGCTTTACTTTCTTGAACTCCTACGTACAGGGTGTAAACAAGACTCACACCAAACCAAAATATTCGTCATGTAAATTAATAACACTGAGCAAAAATAATTGATGGGAAACGACTTTTGTTTTTAGTACTTATAAAAAATATTCTTTGTTCACCACACAGATTACTTGCAAATTCCCAGTTTTTTTAAGACAATTGCAAACTCGAACGCTGATTGGTTAATGTCAATTTATAACATTTTTATTCTGGCTGGTTCATAAATCAACTGGGAAGTCAGCATACCTGTTAGTGCATTACGCTTATATCAGTCAATTGCAAACCGGTTCTTTTAAATCGTTCTACAATTTTTACATAGGTAGGTACTGTGTTTTTTTTTGGATTATCTTTCGACAATTCTCTTCCGTTTTTTGTCACCTATTTTTTTATGTTATAATTTTTTTTTACATAATTGATATTTTTTTCTAAAAAAAATACGTTGCCCTACACAAGGGCATATCTCATGTATCTTGAACGTAAACCCACATAAGCAACACAAGCCCCGTAATATCTATAAGCCTGAAAATAATTATCCCGTGCTGGAATCGGACCCACGACACGCAGTGCAGCGGGCAATCTCTCATCTAATATACACGACACTGTAAATTTATAGGTCATTGAAAAATATGGGAGCCATAGTCGCTGCTCGCAGATGTTATAATCATCATCATTATCAATTTTATGGCTATTGTACTGTCCTCTCTTACTCGAACAGAAGTCTATTTTTAGTGGCTATTACTTTTTAGAGCCGATCCCATCTTCATCACTATTATGTAGTATTTATGTTAGATTCCTATCTCTGCTTTCGGCTTTTGTTTCAAGTTTTCCGTGTAATGCTAATTTAGTACTAAAAGATTAACTGTTTATTACCCTAGTCTGTTTTGGTTATACTGTCAATATAGGAACTGCTTATTTTTCCTAGACGGTAATAATAATAAATATTCAATATAAAAGAATTATAATATTTCATTTCATTTTTAAAAAAGAGTGTTTAAAAAAATAACATAACATAACATCACGCCTGTAATCACCGAAGCGTTAGGCAGAGGTGTACCCATTAGTACTTACACCCACATTTCGCCAGTTATGTTTTTAGTCCCATGTAATAGGCCTATTGCCATCAACCGGGCACAAATCCAGACTCCGAGGCTGCTACTGAGAAATTCCTGATGGAAAAACCCAATAACACTTTGCCCGACCTGGGAATCGAACCCAAGACCTCATGCACAGCAGTCGCGCTTGCGACCACTAGACCAACGAGGCAGAGGTTTAAAAAAATGTTTTAATAAAGAATGTTGAAAATTAAAGAAATACTTATAATCCGAGCCTATTATTGTCCCTCTGCAGGACAAAAGCCTCTTATATATAATTAGATACAGAGAAGGCATGACCATTGATAACTGCGATTTTAGACTTATTAAATAGTAAAAGATTCAGTATTTAAACTCGCGATCTTAAAAGTATTTTTATTGATTTAATCTTTTGAATAAAATATTTAAGTATTCTTTCATCAAACAGACAAGTAGTTATAGATTACAATATTATTGAAACGTAAACTTGGCTTAACTGTTAATTAGGTTTAGTTAAATATATATAGACTCGATCCCTCCGCAGAGACCTTATTTCTCTCCCCCCACCGCCACTCCCCTCGTAATACTTTGGTACAAACAATAACGTAACAAAACATCACATTCCAAGAATGATTTCTCAATTGTTGTATAATTGTTACCGTCTATTGATCGTAATACGTAAGCCGTGTCTGCAAAATTGTTTATACAAATATAGCGAGTCGATCATCGTGTTGGTACATTGATTTGTGTATCATGATCTCTGTCACGCCTACAAATTAGAATGTGCGTATTTTGCAATACGGAAGATATAGGTATGATAAAAATGTTAGGATGGTTGGTATTTTCTTTGTTTTAAATCTAATTTATTTGGTTGAACACATATTGTGTTTTACAGATTTTTAAATACAATAAATAGTTATTCATATTCCGCCTTCTAAGTTTAGGATGCAAATTGTTAAATAGATAAGTCCATGATTCTAAACTATTGCTCGTAACAATGTTATTTAAAAGTAGGTACTCAGTTGGGCCAGTTCCTATAACACTAACGGATCATTATTTTTACAACTGTATTGTTTGGTAACTTCTACAATGGTCTAATCTTTAGAAAAACCAGTACATTACGTAGTTCACAAAAAAAAAAGAATTGTGAATTTTAATAATTCTGCACAAAAAAATATATACAAGAGAGATCAGCGAAGTGTGAATCTACGTAATTATTAATAAAACCCGGAAATAACTCTTGAATAAGGGTCGAAGTTTAAGAGAACCTTTTTAATTTTAAATACTTATGAACCTCGACACCCTGTATAGAGATTCAACCCTGCTACGGAGAAGTTTCCTTGGTTAAATTTTAATAATAAACGGACAATTTTAAAGGGTCTTACGACTATAAAGCCAGCGACCAAGTTTATTAAGAAATTTTTTAATAAATGTCAAAATAACAATAACTCAGTACAAAGGACGTCAAAAGTAATAAAAGTTGTTTTGTTATAACATTTGTAAGATTTCCGCATTTAGGCATTATTCAAAGACAAATTTATAGTCCTGTCAAATTAAGCCAATACACAATAAAAAATAATAATAAGAATCCACCAAGATTTTTACTAACAAAATCTGCCCCATCAAATCAAATTAGTGGGGCATATTCCACTGCAAAAAAAGGCAGTCTATGTTGCCAAAGGTGAGGCCTTGATGTGGCAAAATGGAACTACTCAATAAAAGCTTATTATTTTCCCACAACAGGGCAAAGGCCTCTTGTCATAAAGAGAAGGATCGATTACGACGCACCACAGTTGTTCAATAATTAAATTAAGTACATCAAACTAATTCAATATGCTAATTATGTTACATTATTGTCAAGCAATAATAATTCAATATACAAATCTAATATTGTGCTTACAATTGGTTTGAAATTAATCAGCGTTACACAATCAATTATAAAATAATATTATTAATACTCAATTATATCCAAAGTCAGTAGGTACAGTCAGCAACACAAGTCGATTAACAATTCAGTTTTATTAATCTATAAACATAAATAAAACAACACGCAACAAAATAAAATACAAAATGGACAATATTAAAAGAAATACAAAATGGATGTAAAATCAAAATTAAAAAAAAATCCCTTGAAATGACACCTATAACATTCAAAGAAGTGCATTGTGTTATTTTGTTTGTATTTAAAGATGTTTAATTAAGTGTTAATCGACTTTTGTTGCTGACCGTTTACTTCGAATAATTTATTGTATTTTGATGTAATTATTGCTTTTTGCCCAGTTGTGGGTCAGAAATACCTGAGTTATGTATACTTAACATAATTTAATTCAGAAATACCCGCGCTGGTTTTGATGCCGGACGTTTACCGAAATGCTTTATAAACATTATGTACGTAATTTATTACTAGTATCAAATTTTAAAGGAAAACATGGCACAGTAGCACGATCGCAATAAAATCATACATGTACTATGTATGCTCTATTTACAAAAATGATATTAGTATTTGGATTGTGACGTCACGGATATGTAACATCAAAGGTACAAGGATTATATAAAATCTAAGTTCAAGAGCAGGTCTGTCTAAATCTTATTTGTTTAAAAACTTGAGACTTTCAAAACTGTTTTGTTAAAATATATGAATTTTACTGAAAATAAATGTTCTGCGGAATACAAATAGAGAGCTTGTTACTTGTTTTAAGATCAATATATCAAATGTAAGAAAATCTTTGAAGATGAGCTTATTACAAAACTCAGATAAAACAACATTGTATTAATTTTGATTTAATTCCTTTATTTTGTCGTACAAATTTTGACATTCAAAAATGCCTTTAAATGGTTTAATTGAATCTTATAAGTTGACTTTGACAAATTCACAATAAGCTAGCAAGCGTTTAGAGCTCTAAATCTTATAACATACAATGCCAAAGCCCCACAAGTGTTTACTGAATATTATCGGATAACGGTTGGACCCAAAGGAGTCCTCAAAAGCTAGTAAATCCCTAAACATATTTAATGATACTTATCCTAACGAGTACGCCCTAAGGTCAGGGGTTTGTTTGAGATAGAATCCGTTTAGACTAAACTGAAGTATAAACAAGAACAATAGGTATTAGAACTTGTAGTTAAGCTGGATAGAGCAATTAGGACTTACCTTTGAGTCATTCGTAGTTTCGAAAACTGGTAGGCACGAAATTTACTGTTTATAATTCGCATCATCGTTCATCATCTGCCTAGCCTTTTCCCAACTATCTTGGGGTCGGCTTCCAGTATAACCAGATACAGCTGAGTACCTGTATTTTACCTCCACAACCCAGCAACTGGGTAATACACAGACACGTTTCATCGTTGCCGCGCTGAAATCAATGATAAAAATCATGGTGAGAAAATTTATATGCCCTAGAACTAAAAATTAGAAAAAAAAATTGGACTCGTTCCAGTGGAAATATTATAGGGAGTAGGCCAAACAAAATATTTGTTCCGTGCGGAAATCGAACCTGCCGCGAGACGCATCGTAGCAGCCAATCGCTTAGCCACTGCGCCAACCATGTCGCCAAACAATAACATAAAAATACCTAAGTAAATACTTTCTCATTGTTCCCGCTTCAAAAATTTATTGCACGTTTCATTTCAGTTTGTTTTCCCAATTCATTTGCTTACAAAGATCAATAAAGTGGCTCTCCAGTCAATTTTATCAGATAATGCTCGTTAGAAACCCAAGGGTCTTTTAACGATAATTAGATTGAAGAGAGTACACTCTTAATGAAGAATTGAGATACAAAATTTTAAGGTAGCGAGAATAAAAATAATGCAGTCTGACTTTGATGGAATGTTTTGAATTTTGAACTTTATTTATTCAGTCTTTAGGTAGTACGAGACAGACGAACAACTTTTCAACTACCTCAGGCAAGACAAGCAACTCAAACTTTCGGTCAATGAAGTTATATTTAGCTTTAACCTAATTTACGTAGTTAAGATTTTATTTTTAAAGCTTTAATTAAAGATTTTTCTGAAAGTTTTTTAAGGGGCTATTATTACTTAATTATTTTTTTTATGTTAAGTTGCTGTCTGACTTTATCAATCTATACTCATAACTGTACAAATATCTGGACGAATAATATTTTTGTGTGTTATGATATTATACTTGGGGTTTTAAAAAAAACGATCTATTTTTATAGTAATAAGTACTGCTGAGTTGTGATTCGCTTTTATTAAAGTAGTTGATCATGTATTTGGAGACAGCGACTAATGTAGGTAGGTAAAATTACTAATAGATAATTCACGTGTGTGATAAAACACGAAATACGGTAAATTGGGATTTTATAGAGAAATATTTAGATGGTAGATAGAATAAAATAATTTGCTATCGGTTAATGTGTGAGTAGCATTAATTGTTTCATGCTACGAAGAAAATATGTTGATAAAATATCTATTTTAATGTAGATAGAACCAAATGATTAAAATAGATCAATATGATGTCATCATCATCATATCAATCGTAGGATGTCCACTGCTGCACATAGGCCTCACCTACAGATTTCAAATAGGATCGGTTGAAAGCAGCTTGCATCCAGCGCGATCACGTGGTCTTTATCAGATCGTCTGTCCACCTTGTGAACAAGAAATCAATATCAATAGTCAATATTATGCATCAACGTAATAATAAAACAATAACATTTAAGTACAATATTTAAACAGATTTATTTTTAAAGGACACGAATCCATTTTGAATTCAATTCAAATTCTATCCAAATCCATGCAGCAGTTACGAAGTAATTGAGTAACGAAACATACTGTCGCAATTTATTCCAGACACAAATTCATTGCCATACTTGAATGTTGTACTTTGAATCATCAAAGTATGTCTTCAATTCGTACATCGTTTTCATTTAAATTCTTTATGTGTTATTGTGTTTCTAACTTCAAGCTATTTATGCAATCATGATCTTTTAAAGCGTGGTGTTCAATTCTCGTGCCTTCTCTGTATGAGAAGAGGACTTTGCCCTGCAGTAGCACAATAATAGAGTAGTATTTTTGGTTTCACTGCCTCATTAGTCTAGTGGTCGCAAAGCGCGACTACTAAGCATGAGGTCTTGGGTTCAATTCCCAGGTCGGGCAAAGTGTTATTGAGTTTTTCTATCAGGAATTTCTCAGAAGCAGCTTCGGAGTCTGGATTTGCGCCCGTTTGATGGCAATAGGTTCGCCTCCTATTTATTTAAACTCTCTCAATGTAACAAAAAAGGTACAAGGGCGGTCCCTATTACATGGGACTAAAACATAACTGTCGAAATGTGGGTGTACTAATGAGTACACTTCTGCCCAACCTTTCACGGATTACAGGCGTGACGTTATTTTTTATTTATATTTATTTTTATCCGATTCTCCTATCGTCAAACGGTACCCAAGTAACAAAAAGCATTTACAAATTAAAAAGAACGTGACAATAAACTACCGACTATACTAAGATGATTGTATTTAATCCATCAAAGACCGGCTTTCAAAGGAAATTAAAATAAACAAAGCCGAGATCAAAACAATGAAGATGGCAACAATAAAAGGTTATTTACTTTCACATAGATGGTGTTTTATTACCTCCGTATAGTAACGATAAATCAAATATTATTTGGGACATGCTCGTCGAGTTGAATGAAATGGAACTAAGATTGAACTGAATCACTATCGATCAGCGGGTCTTCCAATAGATTTAGAAAAGTGTTGAACGTTATGGCCCCGTAAATGTACGAGAAGACCGCTTTTGGAATGGTCTGTGGTATTTTTTGATAGACGATCAAAGTCAACTCGCTTGCTCAAGGCTGATTGTCGATTTCAGACTTACATTAATTATAAGTCCAAGTTTCCTCACGATGTTTTCCTATACCGTCGTCAGCAATGTCGAACATAAACTCAAAAAGTACATATTAATTAAAAAAGTCACATTGGTACTTGCCCCGTATTGCATGAGAGGCAGGCGCTTTAACCACTGGGCCGTAAGTTAACGTGAATAATATATCCCCAAATACAACCACCAATATACACCATATATGTATAACATAATATGTTACACAATTTGGTGGAGCGGTATTCAATTGTTTCCGACACAATCTAGTTTTACATATTATGTAAAACTGGATTGTGTCGAAAACAAGCAGTAGGTGGAAATGCAATAATTTTAAATGAAAACTTTTCTTTTGTTATAAAATTATATAAAAAGAATTGTTTGTAAGAGAGAATCTACACCGAAATGGTTTCAATTTAGGACATACAAAATTCTTCACACTACAATATCAGCAAAATTCGTAACACAGATAAAACTAAAGCCTTTCTACAAATCCCTTTGAAAGTCACACAGCGCATATCAACGAAACGTTACGTA
The DNA here is from genome assembly GCA_949774945.1 of Hoplodrina ambigua. Taxonomy (NCBI): domain Eukaryota; kingdom Metazoa; phylum Arthropoda; class Insecta; order Lepidoptera; family Noctuidae; genus Hoplodrina; species Hoplodrina ambigua. Next base: position 5,321,204 of record OX458976.1, read on the forward strand.
AATGGATATATTTTATCGTAGCCGGCAACGCTTGACAATGTGTCTTCTTCTAAAATAAAACGCCGTTCACAAATCCTCGTAAAATGTTCACTTGTTTGTACAAGATGGCTCCTAAATATATGTGTTATACACGGAACTACTTTGTTAATGTATAATATTTTGATAACGAAATATTTTAAGATTCTTACGTAAGACAAAGGTGTAGAACATTTTTCTTCCAGTTTACCTTTAAGGCGTTATATTTCAAACAACAGCTTTTAAAGTATACAGCTCAAACTCAAAAGATTTAAATATAGGTACCCACCAAGTGTACTTGAATTGGTCTTATTGAAATCATAGGTAACTTCCAGTTCTGATCGGACGGCGAACCACCCAATGCTAACCGGTACCTACCTACTATTTTAAACTTAGTGGTCTTTTGCAGGTACTGCCAACACAACACATGAACAGCCATTCAGTTTTTTATCCTTCTTATCATTTTCATTCTTAGATGCAGACAAGACATCTAAAAGTATTTACTTAATGAAATGAAACTTTTCTAACAAAAACAATTTTAATAAGAATAATTATGAATTGCATTTAATCAAAAATATAAATAGCAAATAGCGATGAAAATCGTTTAACAAAAACTAAACGGTACTAAGTATATTAGTCTGAAAACAGCTTTTGTTAAATTAGGGCTGTCTGTGTGAAGCATCACACAGCTACTAAAGTTTTGAACACTCATTAAAATGTCTGCTGAACTTAGGGTTGTAACCTACGAGATATCTTTCGACAAATCGTCTTGCAAACTGCAAATTAGCTGTTTTATCTGATTCAGATGACTTGATTCTGCAGACTTTGTTCTTTGTTAAATACTTGGATTACTTGAATAATATTATATGTATTTTCTTCTGTCATGTTATATTTACTTAGACGATTTTTAACAAGACGTATATGTAAAGGAATATGATGATAACAGAGTACTTAGAACGTTTCATCTTTTAATATTTTTTAAGTCAATAAGCCTTTCAACTTCTCTTTTCTTTTGTGTATATGTTTATATTTACTTTGTGCATGGTCTTAGTATATTTATTACCTACTAAGCTTGAAGGACATGTACAAACAGAATTAATAATATTATTTTTGAAGCACTAATATTTTATTTGATCATTTTATTCTTACAAATTATTAATTAGGCCCAGTCTTACAAATAATAGTGCTGAGTTTCATATTAGTGGCAAACAACGTCATTGGTTGTATTTTCTGTTAACAGAAATAAACACGAATATTCAAAAAATTATAATTATTTAGATAAAAAGAATCTATGGAATAATTTTATTAAACCTATAAATAATGAATTTTGTTTAGCATCTTATCACATAACATGTGAATGATTAATATTTATTTTTATTATTAAAAAAAAAGCATAACGACATTGACATATCGAGTACAAATAAATATTCATGATTTAAATAAAAATAAGAAATAGTTTGATTTGTACACACGAAATTCAAAAAAAAGAAACCAATATCGTCAACTTTGGCACAAACAGACACTACTATATTCCACGGAGGGCGCGAAATTGTACAAAATACTTTTGCTCTGAATTTTTTTCTAAACGAGTTACGAAAAATATCGGGTGCTATTCGAAATTGAAACATGTCTTAGCCATATAGCTGAATATAAGAAAGCAGAACAGATTTTTTGTTTGTTTGTTTAAACGCGCTAATCTCTGGAACTGCTAGTCGGATTAGAAACAATCTTTGCCAGATTCATGAGGAATAGTATAGCCTATATAACATTACGCTATGACTCATGGGAGCGGAGCAGTAACCAAAGACATAACTGAACACAGATAAAAAAACACGTTACTGTAATATCAACAGTAAGTATTCATATATTTCGTGAAAAGTAATAAAGCACTCCGTACTAATTAAATATTACCTACATATTACATTTAGTATGTTGTCACAAAATCACAAAAAATATAATAGACTTTTGAAGTCGTAATTAATTACATCTTCATATTATTTCTCGGAAAATGTCTTCCATATTTTTCGCTCCAGACTTGATCGCAAATAAATGAGAGATATTACTAAGTAATACCTAATCGCAAAGTTTTATTACTCTTGAAGTATTAACGAATTCAGATCACATAAGAATCGTCGAACACGATATCCATGACCCACTTTCCATCAATTATGTACACGAAACTTTTACAAACTTTTGTAATTACGTTATCTGATGAGCATTACAGGGAAAATGTCGGACAACAAAAATCTCAAAGTTTATTATTCTGTTTTATCCAATATTGATGAATCCATAATCAATTTAGGAATATTGTTCCCTTCTATATCGGAAAAAGACGCTACATTTTGTATTGAATTGCTTTTATTATTCCTGTGGTTTGTATTATTCTCCTGCCTAATCATAATTATATTTTCCGTGTGTACATGAACAGAAAACAAAATATCTACAATATCTTCAGCCAAGATCTTGACAATGTGTCGAGGGTTGATGATAATGAAAAAATATCCAACAAGCAGTTACATCAATATACTTATTGTTACTTTTATTCCGATTGGAGGAGAAAATCACTTTGGCACAGATCCAACTCAATTAGAGACGATGCAATATTTTAGGCTTAATAAGGCCGCACAGTGTGAAGGGGGCCGTCAATGGGAGTTCCATAGCAGTTGAGGGGTCAGAGATTATCAGGCCCCCAACTCATGGTAGCAGGAGGAGCGGGTTTTAGTCTGAAAGAGTCCGACATAACCCTTCGTTCTCCCAGACGGAGGATATTCAAGATATTCTGCCCACGAGTAAAATGAAGGCCTATGTTATTGTCTTTTTTGTTCTATCTCTAATGACATGAGATACCTCTCATCTCGAATGTCTTGTCTTATCTTTCGTCTCACAAAATTGAAGTAAATATCTACGCGTTTTTTTTTAATAAACACACTTCATTGGATTTCTAGAAAAAATATGTAGAACACAAGAGGTATATTTATTATTTAGACCTGAAAAAGTATTCGTCAAATCGTTTTTCGTGGAAGATTATTCAAGCAACAGCAAGTATGAAATGTAAAAATAAAAATGATTTGTAAAATGACCTAGAATTTCAGATATTTTTAGATTTTTCTTTTGTAGGTCGTTTGTTTTTCTAAAAGTAATTAATATTATTGCTTTTTCTATATCAACGGTAATAATATTATTTTTTGCCCACGCCGTTTTTTTTCTAAAAATGTCTTCTACCTAGTGAGTAGCTAAAGTAATTATAATAAATTAACCTTTTACCAAAAATATTTGATTACTTGATCTAATTATTTTGCCAGTGATTTTTCTTTTTTGGAAGTCAAAATGTCATGGTTTTCGGTTACGGTGTATTGGACAGACTCCTTTACATCAAGTGAACATAGCTTTTCTTAACAATTACTATCTTACATAATACAATATTGTATAGCTTTTAGTAAGTGCTCATTTAGCCCAATTTCTCTTATGATGGCCTAGTGGTAACGTGCCTTCCTGCATGTGATCGCGGGTACTATACCGAGTATAAAGATAGGATTCCGATTCGAATTCCGATTCCGAGTCGATTAGCAGTCGCGCGACTCACTGTTTAGTATGAATTTATATGGACTCCTGAACAACGTAAGTCTTCGGTCGATACCTTTTTTTTTTTGAAGTGGTTAAAATCATCAAATTACTCCTTCCGCCCTGGGTGGGGCGGAAGGGACTGTCAGACTTTTACTGACTAAAAAACCACCCTGTTTCTTCTGTTGCCCTTTGCGTTCCGGGGCCACGGTATCCTGTTAAGACGTCCCGCAACCCCGGCAGGCGTCGCTACCTTGATGTGACATTTTCAATTAATAATAATATGTAGTTTCTAAGTTTATCTTGGTGGTTGGTACGGTATAGTGGTCGGACTCCTTTATCGTCACAATTCACGGTCATAGCGTTAATATAATGAGCTGTTGTATTTGAGTCCTTTTGTAGTTTCCTACGTATACAATTTCAATTCTATGTCTGTCTGGAGTATGTTCATCATGTATAAAGCACAGAGAATATTTGATTACTACCGTCTAAACGAAATTGAATAATTTGAGTTTATTAGTACGCGCACGAAATAATTTAGGCATCTCTTATAAATGGGAATTTTTCATTCTGGCAAGCTTTTGTTAAATGTATGTTTATATTAATGTATAGCTATATCCCGTGGTGCTACCCGCGTCAAGTAACGTCTTATTACTGATCCACTTTCGAGGGTCACCTATGTTAATCGATGATAAAGTAACTTTTCACGTGTGAAAGGTTACTTTATCAAAAGTGAAAGAATTTTTAAAATCGGTTAAGTATTTTTGTGTTTATATATTACAAACAAAAACACATATCTTTAATTTCTACTTCAGTAGGCTACTGGTAATTCTATTAACGTTTAGAAATGATCGCAACGTAATCTGATTCGTAATCTGTCAAAATTGCCTCTAATTTACTTGCATTTTTGTCATTGATTGTTGCTGAGATGAGATCTTGAAGAGATTCTAAACGTTTTTAATTTGTAGAATTGGCCTTCCGATTTATTTATTTTACTCCAATTATAACGGTAACCATTAAAAAAAATTAAAAACATAACACTAAAACGCAAGAAAAGAAAAAAACAATACGAATATAATTATGTATCTACATTAAAACATAACAACGTCATCCCTTTCATGAATTTCACTCAAAGTACCTCAGATGTGAAAGATTCACTTAAACCTTACGACACGATACTTTACGACATTGTTTTGCCAACTAAATAAATAATACGAGTAATTATCGCCGTCAAATTCTACCATACCAGTGTGTTTTTCCCAATACACCATTTTTTGTTACACCAATTAATGTTCGGAGTTTTGTTTTGGAAATTGTATTTTTTGGAGCGTGATGATTGGTATTTGTGCTTCCTTTTTGGAATGATAATATTATTGGCACGAGTATATATATGCCTAGCCTTTTCCCGTTGGGGTTGACTTCCAGTCTAACCGGATACAGCTGAATGCCAGTATTTTCCATGGAGCGAATGCCTATCTGACCCCTACAACTCAGTAACTGGGTAATACGATACCCCTTGGTAAGACTGGTTGTCAGACTTACGGGCTTCTGACGACCCGTAACGACTGACAAAGATTCACGAATAACATCCAGGACCAACGGTTTAACGTGCTTTCCGAGGCACGGAGGAGTCTCGGTGTGTAAATATGGTCACCCATCTACGGACCAACCTCAGCAAGCGTTGCTTAACGTGTGGCTGATATTATTTAGCCACGAACACCTCCTATTGGCACCAATGTCAGGTACTTAATTGAGGTTTTTAATTGAAAGTAACAATTATAGCCTAACCAGTTGCTGTCATGTTATCAAGAGACATACATGGGTATCTTAATACGAACGTGGCGCGACCTACCTGCGCGATTGATAATAATTTGTTCGTGAGTTGATTTCCGAACAACTGATCGCACCGATCGTGTTAGGACAGTGCCTTATGAAAACACTATTTTGTGACTTTCTGATCAAGAAAATCCATGTTAATTTAACAATTAAATGATTAAAAGTTTTTGCTCTGATAAGACGCCTGTAATCCCCAAACGATTAGGCAGAGCTATACCCATTAGACACCTAAATTTCATCAGTTATGTTTAAGTCCCATGAAATAGAGGACGAGCGTATTGCCATCAAACAGGCACTAATCCAGACTCTGAGGCTGCTACTGAGAAATTCCTGATGGAAAAACGCAATAACACTTTGCCTTTGACCTGGGAATTGAACCCAAGACCTCATGCTCAGCAGTCCTGCTTTGCGACCACTAGACCAACGAGGCGGTCAATAATAATAATATATCTTTAACTAGCATACCGGCTCACGCGTTGCTGGGGCTCAAGTTTACAATCAAAAAATATTAAAACCACCATAATGAGATAAAACTATACTATTTTTAAGTTGGATTAAACTGCACACGGTGTGCAAAGATTAAAATCTGTTAAGTAGTTTAGAAGTCCATACCGGACAAACAACGTGACGCATAATTTATAGCTATTTAAGATTTCACAAAGATTCATAATATAATGAATCGAAAAAAAGTTACCTGAGCTCCTCAAAATTAATTCCATTCATAATTCAATTCAACCATAACTCTTTTACTACGCACATTATTGCTTAAGCGCGTTGAGACCAGTCACCTAATTAGCAAAGTTATTAAAACAGTTTCAAACACATACGGAATTCCATTACTAAAATTAGTTTTGTGTACACGCAAACTTTTTAGTGGTTTGACAAACAAAATTGGTTTACGTCCTATATTATAATACTTCAGGCCGAATTTCGGTCATGGCAGCCATCAATGGAGACTAGCCAAGTATGCAAGAGATATTAGGTATAAATAGTGCACAGATGTGTGCGCAATTACAGGTGCAATCATTTTTCCCTCACTCCCATAGTACGATAGAAGGATAAACCGACACCACTGGGGTCTCCCCAGTGGTGTCGATTTATCCTTCCTTCGTCTGAGAGCGCTTGATCTCTCGATCAGGCGCTCTCAGACGGACCTTCCACAAAAGGACTACATACTGTTCAATTAATTTGTAACGAATTTATTGTCATTTTAAGTTTTCAAGATCATTTATATTATCATCTTAATCAAACAATTTCCCTAACCTTTTTATAAATATGTTAGGGGGATGCAGCTGAATACCAGTATTTTACATGGAGCGACAGCCTATCTGACCTCCTCAACCCAGAGACTGGGTAATACGATACCCCGTGGTAAGACTGGTAGTCAGACTTTCAGGCATCTGTCGACCCGTAACGACTTTCAAATATCCATGTATGATGGCCGATACCAACGGCATAACGTGCTTTCCGAGGCGTTACCCTTCCACGGACCAACCCCGGCAAGCGTAGCCTAACTATGGATCGACCTGTGCGGCTGTTATTAGTTAGCCACGAGCTCCTCTTGTTATTATCATATATTATCATCTTAATAGTAAGTATAAATATAGATAAAAACACGTGCAGTTACTCTTGTGAACCACAAAAATGTCAGCAACTCAGCATACATGTCGTTAACATTCATTTTGAGAACCTCGTATCATCATAGACTATCATCGCTGCTCCCTCTCTTTCATCTAACCCCCATTCATCTAATGTTTGGTATAAAAACATCGCGCTAATAGTTTCTTTGCTCTGGCGATCGGAAGTCTATGGGGGATCTTTAAAAATAGCCTCCCCCATATCGATGTGGTATGGACGTATATCATAAAACAAACTAAGTTATGGCCCGACCACAAATAGCCCGTTAGAATAGCCCGCGTCCGTTATAGTTAAGTGCGTATGCGCATTGTTATTGCCCTATTAAACTAACTTGTTTTTCTTAATTATTTATGTAAAGGCTGAGTATAGTAGTGTTTTATGTAAGTTTAATAAACAAACGGAAACTGTATATTAAGTTACTCTTGAATTTTTTTGGCGGTTAATTAAAATTAGGTGCCTATCTGAAATGGCCCAAATGCAAGTAAGACAAAATAGCTAATGCGCATATGATAATATTAATACGTATATTATAATCCAACTGTATGGGGAAGGCGTGCTCTTACAGACAATCATGTATGTTTTTCTTTACCGATGTCATTCGATTCATGTAATGTCAAAGATAAACTAAGAAAGATCTAATTTTCAAAAAAGACATTGATTGCCCGGTTGCAAACTCATATATTATTTTTCTAGAATAAAATAATAATCTCACCTTTACCTACCTATACCTACTATTTTCTCGATTTCACGATAAAATGATCACTTAGGATAATCCTGGATCAGTTGGAAAAAGGAAAATTGAAAATAAATGGCCGACTAAATAAATCGCCAATTAATATTCCGCTAACTTACGCGTTTGTACGATGGCTGAATAAAATGATACTAAGTTAAATCAATTAATAAAGAGATACCACGTCTATCTTTGACTGCCTCGTTGGTCTAGTGGTCGCAAGCGCGAACTGCTGTGCTTGAGGTCTTGGGTTCGATTCCCAGGTCGGGCAAAGTGTTATCGAGTTTTTCCATCAGGAATTTCTCAGTAGCAGCCTCGGAGTCTGGATTTGTGCCTGATTGATGGCAATAGGCTCGCCCCCTATTACATGGGGCTAAAAACATAATTGGCGGAATGTGGGTGTACTATCTAATGGGTACACCTCTGCCTAACCCTTCAGGGATTACAGGCGTGATGTTATGTAGCACATCTATCTACCTATAGCTGACTGGTGCCCGAATTGGCTACTGCGCTGATTGTCGCCAGTTCTATTACCAGACGGAACAAATATTTGTATGGCCTACACGAAATTGTTGCTTCGAGCCTGATTGCTTTTGTATGTCTGTAAACGCACCCACGTTACAAGAAAGGTAAAATAGATATAAGCAATATCTGTATTCCACGGAAAAAAGTGAGGCACATTCACCAGCCCATCAGACTATAACTTTTTGTTGTAAAATCGCTCCTATTACAACCATATATGATGCCGAAGTGTTTACCTCGACGCGCTGTCGTCCGTGCTTCCTTGAACTCACTTCTACAATAAAACGAAGTACTATAGTCTGTTTATTTGATTTAAGCCACAACGACAAACACCAGCTTCTAACAATTTGTAATTGTCCACGTCTAACTTCGTGCCAAACTGTAATCAGACCTGAAATCAATCAAATACCACGAAAACTTAACAGTAAGATCCGATTGAAGATTTCTCGTGATTCCACTGTGGATTTATAGCTAAAATTTGTAACAAAATGAAATACGAAACAGAGTCCCACCGAAATTAATGAGTGACTATCCTTCAACGTTTAAAAGCACTTAATAATTTCAGCAATGAATGGCATAGAATACCTAATAAAAAAAGACATCATGTAGGGTCTCATAAATGAAAATACCTGCTCCCTACAACTTCGTACGAGTGATTTTTTTGCTTCCGTTCTCGTAACTTGTAGCGTAATCCATACTAATATTGTATTTTGTATAGAGATAGTTTAAGACCCGGGGAAGGACATGAAATAGTTTTTATCACGGAAATCACCCCCTAAGGCGGTGAAAAGGGGGGTGAAAATTTGTATGCAAGTACGAGATAAACATGTTCCACGCGGACGTAGTCGCGGGAAAAGCTAGTATTATATAGCCTCTACATTTCGCATGAATCTGGGCTATCATATAATATAAAAAAAAACAAATCCAAGTAGTAGTTTCAGAGACTAGCGCGTTTAAAAAAACAAACAAACAAAAAACTCTATAGCTTGTATAGATGCCTGAAAAAACAACATGAAAAGACCAAAATGCTTTAGGTAAACACTTTTAATTAATGTAAAAAAGTTATGCCATAAAGTACGGGCATAGGTATTACAGAGGTTCATAAACATTTTTACTATCAGACATTACTTGAACTATTTCATATCTGTCAGTCCGTATTTTTTTCACTAGTATGCCTCTAAACGTCTTATTACGATGATGACAATGTATGTTCCAATAACATTATAGCGGTATAAAAAGCTTTAGCAAACATGACAAATGATGGACTGAAAAACATGACAAATGACATAATTTTCGTATAAAAGTACTGTTCCATAAGGAAGTAGGGAACACAACCCAAGCCGCGGGCAAAAGCTAATACCATTATAAATCGGTCTAATATTGTTAATTCGCCAGACTCATTAGACTAAATTCAAGGCTTAGGACCAACTTTGAAAATGTTGGCTTTTCTACAAAGTCTTAAATAGCCTTTAAGTCTTGCCTGACTTGTCCCAGTTTCTCTCCAAGAAGAATGGAGTCTTTACTGTGTTCGTTCCGCCTTTTTACTGTTGTTAGTTTTATGTGCCATATCGCTTTTACTATTCACTTTGAATCTGTGTATTGTTTACTGCCATAATGAAGCTGTGACTTTATGTAAAGCAGTTTTACCTTTTGAACGTTCTGTGAACTCGCTGAAGATTGAACACTTGATCGACAATAATTGAACAGCGTAATATCTGAACTGTTTTGGTCAGTATTAAAAAGTACTTAGTTGATTTTAGGAATATTATCCAAAAAGTTAAGTTAAGTTAAGAAGGATCGGCTTGAACGAATATATGCTTAATAAAATAAAGCTGAAGAGTTTATAGTTTGATTAAACACAGTTATCTTTGAAATGATCAGTCGGATTGAAAAAAATATTTTTGTCTATGATAGTCATATTAATGAAAAATAGTAAAGGCTATATAACAATACGCTACGAACCACTTAACGTGGGTAAACTAGTTAAAGATTTATATAAAAATATTATTTGCTAAATGTTACTCTAATAATAATTAGTTTAAGAGAAACTATCTAAACATAAATGAATATAAATCTCTTGGTTTTCCTTAATCCGTCTGGAGCCGAGATTAACAATAAAATAGCTACTAGTAACGAGGGCAGAGTAAAAAGTGCTCTTTCTGGTCCACAGTTTAGACTAAAAGGTTTTTAATTTACTGGCTCTTGGTCTTAAAGATGTAAAAAGATCGGTTCCATTTAGCTTATCATCATCTGTTTTCTTTAGCTTATTTTTGCTTTAGACTATTACTCCTTCTGCTAAGCAGTGGAGTCTCATCAAAGTATTATTTTTATATATATTAAAAAAATATATTATAATATAAAAATATTTGAATAAAATTTACACGTGTTTAGAATTGAAGTTATACAGCTGGCCGCGCACAACGATTGCTGCACTAATATCGAAACTTTCACGCACACACACACCCGTATAAGTCATAATAGAAATAAACTTAGCGAAAGAAAAGGAAGATCGCCTAGAAGGGGCATAACGCTTTTTCCTTGCGTGACTATTTCTGCCAGTCAACCCTTACCGCGAGCCGCGTTAAGGAGATTCGTTCCAATTAGCATTATACACGACATGAGACCTTTTTCAGCTCGATCGGTCATCTACCTGCGTCCTTAGTGACTAGTTTGTAATCACATCCCCTTCCAATGTCACCTATCAATCGAAATTTTGCCGGTAGGATCAAATGGCGGTGTCGAATTGTTACCTATATAAATTTGACAACGAGAGGAGTAATAAAGGAAGCTTCGAACCCTCGGCCCGGGAACGACCTGTCTTAAATTTGACTTCTCTGGCTACGCATTTCATCTTTTTATATCTACCAAATTTTTTGATGAATGCCATGTCAAGTCAGATTTTTTAAAGAATGTCACTATATTATGGTTCTTTTTTTTTTAAACTTTAGAAAAATTAAAAAGAAAACGACAATGACATAATGACACTCACTAGGAATTTCTCCTGTATCATGAGTCAGTTTATAAGCATAAAATCTCGCATACACAAACAGCCAGACTCGAAACAAGTATCTGCAGGCCATACAATTTTTCTTACCGTGCGGGTCCCAAACCCACGACATGCAATACAGCAGCCAGCTAACTCTGTCACCTACGTCGGTGCCAATAAGCCGAGGTCAGTTCTCCTTCATAACCTATAATATTTTATGACTAGTCTATACTGCCATTCTTAACTACATTAGTTTTATGGCGTCTCGGCCTGGATTATTTATATTAATAATTATTGGCTGTTACAAGTCCGCAAGGTTCTATACAAGTACCTACTTGTCATCTTTATGTAAGATATTTGGTAGAATAAGAATCTCTTCGTGCCAAACGATACCTAAAAGAATACTATATAAAATATAATAACTAGATTTTTTCTGGAATTCATAATGTATGACCTTGAGTACTAAACTGTTAATAAAATAAAAGTAAATGAGACACATTCAGAGGCAATAATTCAAATCATTCATTTATTTCAATTAAACCATTTAAAGGGTCTTTTGAGCGTATAAAATACATTTATAATAGAAAGAGACATAGAAAAAAAGAAAGAAACGCTTTTTCCTAACGTGATGGTCTGCCAGTTAACCAGCGGTCTGCCAGCGTTAAGAAACTGGTCTACTTAAACAAATAAACATTGAAATAATAAAATACCGTTTAAGTAAGCCTTTGTCTCTTCTGTTAACTTTTATTTAAAAAAAGCTAAATTCAATCTCATTAAAATAATATTTTTTTGTAAAACGTTTCATAAAAATAACGTTAATCTGAATGTTTAGAAAGATACTAGTAGCGTAAGTACAAAAACATATTCGTATATCTGTATTCAAACTGAATATAGCAATCACAATGAATCCAGCAAAGAGAATACACTCGAATCAGTATTCAAGAAAAGCTGTTGTAATAAAACAGACTAGTCCCCCGCATTTTGCCTCTACAACCATAAAAACAGTTGTTTCTATTTATCGCAACTCGTAAACTTCATCCTTATTAAAATTTAAATAAATACTTAAGGATCTTATAGAAGTAACTGACTATTCTTTATTATTTTTCTATATTTACTTAAAATATTATTTTTTCAATTGGTATTACCTAAACTACATCTAGTACTCAAAACCCAGCTTCGCTGTCTTTTTTAAATAATCTATGTTTTGAGTGGTTATAAGATATATAAAGTTATTGAATCTACATCTAGATGATTTTAATTGGATGCATCTTAGATGCATTATTACCTTTTTTATAGATTTTATTCCGACCGGTTCTGTTGGAAATCTGTAGGGCTCCTATGTCTATCAGTGGACGTCCTACGGCTGTTATAATGATGATGACGATATCTGTTCCATTTTTTGATGACATATGTGATTGTACATCAGTTTTGTGAAGTAGGTATCGAAAATAATAATACTAGCATATTATTGTCCCACTACAGGGCATAGCCCTCTTCTGATACAGAAAAGACACGAGCTTTGATCACCACGCTTGCTTAAGGCGGTAGTAGGTATATTAAGAAAAAAAAAATGTTAAGACTCTCTTTCACAAGAACAATATTAGCACTATATTAATTTTCGGCTTACAGAAGACTCACAACGTCACTATAAGAGCATATAGTTACATGATACACGTAACTATGTGCATCAATCACGGAGAATACCGATCAATTAGTAGTGACGGGCTTTAATTTAGACTTGTCAACACGAACCGACTAGTAATTAAACATAGCTAACTACATAATTGGAAAGTTACTTGAACCCTAGAATATAGCACCAATAGCAATCAAGGAGGATAATTACTCAATCATGTTAATGATAGGGTAGTGTTCTCAATTTGTCATGTTGAGTAGACTTATGTAGACTAAGTAATGAAAGATGATAACTATATAGGGATTTATGTAAACGGACTAGCAGCTCTAAATGAGTAACAATACCAGCCTATTATTGTCCTAGAGGCCTCTTCTCATACCAAAAAGGCACGAGCATTGATCAGAACAGTTGCTCAATTCGGGTCGGCTTTCTAAAGTTCAAAACATATTTGGCACCACTCGCAAACATTGCTTATTCCAAATTTGAAACAGCTCGCTTTAAACCATAAATTAAACGCATTCATTTGTTTCTTATCGACTCTGATCTCAGAAATGTCATTTTTTTTTCTTTAATCCCATGTCTGTCAGTAACAGTTTTCCCACGTTACAAAGAATGATTATAATCTTACTGATTCATAAATTAAACTTCTACAGTTTAATTTAAACGTGGAGTAAAAGTGGAAGTCATAAAGGCAAAGTCAAATTATTAAGCAGAGAAAATATATCACATTCCAGTGGCTCAAGTAACTTTGTAGCAACTGCAAAAGATTAAATCTTTCACTCTTTGTTGCCCCGTTAGTTTAAACTCCCAGTAAATTGAAATTTTCTTAGAAACGAGCTAATTAAGAACAGTATAAACAATTAACACGTGTCTTGAATCCACTTGTGTGGCTAGCTGGCGATAGATTTACATGCTTAGAGATGGCAGTTCCTATAATTTACGGATCGTTATTTGATTTTAAATTTAATACCAAGATGTTTACCTACAGCGAAGTATATTTTCGTGGATTATGTAATAAAGAACATAACAATGTTTAATAATAAAGCTGTTGCTTTAACTTTAATATTCTAAATTACTTCTGGTCTTTTGAAATCTACCAGTACTAAGTTTAGCTATTGAACTAGTTTTAGTTTAGTTTTTTAATCCTTTACGGTTTAAGTAAAAGTGGAGTATCACAGGGTCTCATTCTGAGCCCTTTTCTGTTTTTGTGATTTGAAGCAAAACGTTTATTGACAGATACAGCCAATCTTTATAGTGATCTGGAAGATCCTGTATATTTAAGAGACCCTGAAAGTTCAAAGCAACCGATGTCGTTTTATAAAATTCAAATATGATTTATCGTAATATACACACGTGGAAGCCTTTTAAGACTCACAACCTCATAGTAATATACCCAGCAGTGTAAATTGCTACGTAAAGTAGGTACCTGACGTTAGCAGAAATCTTTTGAATTAAAGGTACCTATTGAATTTCCTGTTATTTGAAATAAACGACACCGTATAGATACTGTAGGTACTTATTGTAAGACAGTTTTGACTCTTATTGCTAAAAATTTAAGTAAAATTGGAATATCTGATTATGGCTTTCACAAGTTTTTCTCCCAAATCTGAAGATTTAGAAAAAGAACGTGTGACTGAAATTTGAATTCAAAGTACCGTTAAAAAAAATAAACAGCCAAAACACCACAATCTCAAGAATATATTAAGCGAAATGACGTCATTCACTTAACGACATACCGTGGCACCAAAACTCAGGCATTTATATTTAAAAAAGGAATGGGGAATGGGCTATAAAATTTGAACGCGACGTACGAAAAATTCTGTACGTTTATTGTGTCTGACAACTGTAAGTGAGATTCTTGTCGAGAAAAATATTTCATGAGACGCCTAAGTACCTTTGCAAGAAATTTTCTTAGCCGTAACCGAGTGTATAAAATTCAATTTTCGTCTGTAAATGCTCCAGACATGAAGATGAAAACGACTTTGTAGTACGAATTTTCTTAATTCAATTACTGCATAAAATCTTGTCAGTCCAGTGTGTCTGTCCAGTGATTGATTTAGAGATGTAGAATCCATTTTTCTTCTATCTTGGTAAAAATATATTCCTTTGTTCAAGAGGGCAATTTAACTATCGTTTAGAAACAATTGCAATCTCATCAAAATCAATCAATCTGTAATTTTTTTTCTATATTCATTTACATTGATTGTCTTTGAGAAAAATTGCTACTAAATTTCAAAAAGTTTAAATATTATAGTAGAATTAAATTGGTCTTTAGAATGATGGTCAGGGTTTAACGCATAGTTCACACCGGCAAGTTAATAGAATTCAATCATTTTTAGAAGACACATTTGTAGGTACTGATGACAAGCCTACCTAGATATTAATCTCGTATAATACTGTATTCATAAAATACTAATCAATCTGCTGTCAAAATAAAGAGAACATTATACAAGATACCGACACCTTCAATTTAAAACAAATCGATATTACAAAGTTTTGAATCCGTGCCTGCTTGTATTTGAAAGTTTTGCCTTTAATTTTGTTTGAATTCAATTTCGGATATTGAACAAATCTAGCTGGCTTTAGAAAGTTAAATAGAACTTTTCTTTTCAAGTTTTGGTATTGACAACTCTGTTGAAGATGATTGACATTTAAAATAATACGTACGCTTGTTTTAACCTCTTTACCTTTTCATGCATAAACAATTGATAAGAACACAATAACTAAAGGCCAACCTAGTCACAATCTCATCTTAACGACAATCAATGTCAAAAAATGTAGAAAAACTTTTGACAGATTGACATTAGAATGCGATCATAGTTAAAACTCAGTAGAATTGACCTTTTGGCTTCTGAAAAGGTAAAGTCAAAGTCAAAAATCAAAGTCAGAGACAAAAGCAATAAGCTATCTTACTGTTCAATCTTGTCTCATAGTTATTGCTTCTGAATGACCATTAACCAAAAT
Source organism: Hoplodrina ambigua (assembly GCA_949774945.1). Classification (NCBI taxonomy): domain Eukaryota; kingdom Metazoa; phylum Arthropoda; class Insecta; order Lepidoptera; family Noctuidae; genus Hoplodrina; species Hoplodrina ambigua. The sequence continues at coordinate 5,337,089 of OX458976.1, forward strand.
TAGTCGGTTGATACGTTTATATAATTAACTGCCGAATCAGAGAACTCTATTAGCGTAACTAGGTACTGTAAAGGCTCCGGTTGACTGAGTTAGCTACAACCTCAGTTGAGATGTCTAAGCCTATAAGATAATCAATACTATTTTAATATAACATACATAACATCACGCCTGTAATCCCTGAAGGGCTAGGCAGAGGTGTACCCATTAGTACACTCACATTTCGCCAGTTTAGTGTTTAAGTCCCATGTAATAGGGAGCGAGCCTATTGCCATCAACCGGGCACAAATCCAGACTCCGAGGCTGCTACTGAGAAATTCCTATTCCTATTTCCTATTTTAATATAAGAAGGTAAGAATGGTAATATAAGGGTTTACAGTCCATTGTTTCGGCTAAAAGCTAGAATTTTGTTAATAAAAAAATAAAAAAAGTAATGATTCAATATACGAAGTCTTATATAAAATAGTGTTTAATTATGGTAAGTAAATTGATAATTTCCGTACAAGTGAATGATTTTGTCAACATCTTGGGGTTGGTACAGTACCTACCATTCCTGACAAAAAATCCAAATCAACATTATATCCTTACACCGCGTGACGAGTAGGTATCTAACCTTCGAATACCTACTCACAGTTCGTTAACTCTGTACCTATAGAAATACTCTTTCTGACCTCAATGTTGAATCCGAAAAAAACGGTCTCACAAAAAAACACATAAGTTTTATTCCGCGTCCGTTTCCCGTAAAAACAAAAACCGCCTGGTAAATGAAAGCAGTACTAACAAATAGCCTAAAATTAACACTACCAACCAAAATAAATGTCCTAATTAAAAGTAAACAGAGGCTTTATTATCCTGCTATTTATTATGTTAAGACACCGCAATAGGTCTTGAGGAAATGGCTTTCAAGCCACGGCCGCGTTTTATTATCCTTGACAGCCAAGTTAGGTAGTTAGGACTTTAGCTAGGCTGCCTGGATTGCCTAACGGTCTTGTGGACGCTAATGCTAGCTAAAGTGTTATACTTGAACAACGAGCTGTGTTTGTTTAGGAAATAGAGTGACTTTAACTTAGTATTTAAACCTGTATGTACTGAACTGAAAGAAATACTTAAAACGGCTGTTAAAAGACATGTGTGTAAGGTGCAGAAAGTTATATCATAACATCACGCCTGGAATCCCCGAAGGGTTAGGCAGAGATGTACCGATTAGTACACCCACATTTTGCCAGTTATGTTTAAGTCCCATGTAGGGGGCGAGCCTATTGCCATCAACTGGCCATCAAATTCAGACTCCGAGGCTGCTACTGAGAAATTCCTGATCGAAAAACCCAATAACCCTTTGCCCGATCTGGGAATCGATCCAAAGACCAAAGAGAAAAAAGAAAAGAAAGAAGATGCAATTTTTTTTTTGTACACTATACTTGGGAACCTTCACTGGTTAAGGAGATATTAAAGGTCAAAATTCCTTTATATATATTTTTAATAAACTTTAAATACCTTTGAGCAAAATATTTTGAGAGCATCACATAGCGCACTACAATAAACAGTGAATCTTCACACCAAAAATAAATGTTCTCCAATCCAATAATTGTTGGTCCATGTTACTTTATATACGGGCTATAAAAGGACACATCACATAACCGTTAACTACACATACTGCCCATCAAACTAAGGGTTTAGTCGACAAATGTCGAAAATAAGTATACATATAAGCGTTAAACCTGATAGTTTGACAGCCACTAAACCCAAAATCCTAATTCCACCACATCGCGGCCCCTTACTTTTGTTTTTCTTTTTATTTAAAAAAAAAGAACGTTGCTCCACTCTTTTTTTATTTGAATAAGGAATCTCTTTTTCTACACTAATATTATAAAGAGGAAAATTTGTATTTTTGTTTGTAATGGATAAACTCAAAAACTACTGGACCGATGTAAAAAATTCTTTCACCATTAGAAAGCTACATTATATGCGAGTAACATAGGCTATATTTTATTTTATTTTCAAGTCGCGGGCTAAAGCTAGTAATTTATATGTTGCTGAGTCCTAACAGTGTCCATAAGTCATAACTGTACTTCAGCTGTAAGCCCTTTGTAACATCTTCAACCGACTTCAAAAAGGAGGAGGTTCTCAATTCGACGCGTATGTTTTTTTTTTTTTTTTTTTTTTTTTGTATATTTGTTCAACGATTACTCCGCCAATTATGAATCGATTTGGATGATTCTTTTTTTGTTTGAAAGAGTATAGTCCCGAATAGGTCCCATAGGAATATTGTCATGATCTGATGATGAACTTTGGAGATATGGAACGGAACTCCTTATAAAATTACAGCAGAACCACCGTAACAAGAAAAATTGCTTTATTTATACGTGTAGTCGATGACTGACTAAAGGACGTGGGGAGGGGGTACGTCAACCCCCCTCCTACCACTTTCCAAAATTAAATATATCATGTGAGGTATTGTTTGAAAGGGCTTTATGTAAGGATTTCAAACATTAACACACAAGCACTAAAAAGTGAAAAATAAAAAGCTTTTTTACAAAAAAGATAACCGCCTTCAAAAACCACAAAATAAAAAATAACTTTAGCTTGGAAGTCGGTGGCAATACCTACATAACAAGAAACAAAACCAAAGCCGCCGACTTCCAAGCTAAAGTTATTTTTTATTTTGTGGTTTTTGAAGGCGGTTATCTTTTTTGTAAAAAAGCTTTTTTTTATACGTATTATCTTTACATAGTATAAAACAAATCCGCTTCCCGCCGTTAATCTTTTGAACTACGCAACGTATTTTAATGCAGTCAGAGCGCATCTATAGATGAGTGATTCATGAGGAAGGTTTATGTATCTACATTGCACCCGTGCGAAGTAGGGGCAAGGCGCTAGTGGTATACAAAAACAACTCTAGTTTGTAAAAGGCCACAAATGACAAAGCAGAAAGAAAATACCTGAAAATTGTACTATAATACCTACAGTACTTATATATGTAAAAACCACAGTCATATATATAGGACTTCCCAACTTATTTTGCGAAGGAAATAAGTACTAAATTGCCACTCAAGCTCGTGTTTTCTCAAACACAAAAACAAATAATAAAACATTCATAACACGTTTCGTTTCAGTAAGTTTTCTATATTATTGTTTGCGTTCAAAACCACAAGTTTATTGCTAGTTTCTGAAACACTATTTCAGCTTTGTTTTGGACTGAATTTTAATTAAAAAACTTGTACAGTTAGAACATTAATTAGTTGGTAAATGGTACTCAAAAAGTTTGAAATACGTGCCTTAATATCGGACTACTTTTCAAGAAGTCTACGGATTGGTTTTGCTCTTCGAAAAGTTTTTTCTTTGTTCGGCGAAAACCGTTATTAGTAGATCAACAACTTTGTTGCTATACGCATTGGTACGTCCCTTCTGATACTATAAATGTGAAAGTAACTCTGTCTGTCTATCTGTTATACTTTCTCGACTAAACCACTGATCCGATTTTAATTAAATTTGGCCTGGGGTAAGTTTGAACCTTAAGGATGGACATGGGATTTTTTTTAAAAGATGAGACATCATTAAATTACTTCTACCGCTCGCTTTGGGCGGAGCGGAATGGAGTGTCTGACTTTTACTAACTAAAAACCATAATCGCGTTTCTCCTAATGCCCTCTGCGTTCCAGATCCGCGGTAAGTCTTTCGAACAAAATCCGCAACTCTGACAGCATGGGCCACTTTTATTACGCGGACGATGTCAGAGGCAAAAGCTAGTAAGTACTAATAATGTGTTCGACGTCTGACGTCTGTTTTCAAAGATTCGGTTACCATTTCTCAATACACAGTGTTCCGGTTTCCATACTAATGTGGATACAATTTCATAAATGTTTAGGGTATAAATGAAAAACATTCATGGAAACTTTAGCTCAAAATGTTTAAATTTGGAATTAAATAATACGTACGTATTAGTTTACTTACTCCTTCTGAAATTATCAAAGGACTTCTTCCGCTCTGGACGGAGCGAAAGGGAGTGTCAGAGTACTCTTACTGACTAAAACCCATCCGTGTTCCTCCTAATGCCCGTTGTTTTCCAGGGCCACGGTAACTCTTTGGAATAAAATCTGCAACCCTGGAGTTTACTTACACCTACATAATGAATTATGCAAGTGTGCTTGAAGAACCGAATTTGAAACACACAAAAAAAAACCCTTTAGTTATAGCAGATTTTTATGAAAATCAAACGTTATCATTAGATTTAGAACATACGCCGATACGCTTGCTAGTTTTACAGATTGTAAAAAAAGGCTTACAGTAGTTAAAAATGATGATACAGTTGACGCAGTGGCTGACCGATTGGCTTCTGCGTTGCGTGTTGCGAGTTCGATTTCAGCACAGAACAAATATTTATAAAGCCCACAGATAGTTGTTCCGGGTCTGGCTGTTTGTGTATGTAAGTTTATATGTTTGTAAACGTTACCGGAGATTATATTAAATAAGGGAAATATTTTGTTTAAAAAAGTTAACGACATGAAAGTGCTCATTAATCATTTTTAGATCAAAAAGCAATTTCCTTGACATAATATTTACTTTAATTAATTGCCACAAGTCATTAAATATTCTTTATTCATTATACTCACCTACCTACATGTTTCATTTCCAATAAATTACGTAAGTAAGTGTGCTACCTACCTACCTAGGTACTACATAATAATTTACTTGGCATGTATATCCCAATGAGGCTTAAAAGTTATTTTAAATAGTCGCTTAGATCCATCTACCAGATAAACAAACTCCGAGGACAACTTTAATGAATTCCTAGAGCCTCTCTAGTCTGTATTCAGAAACTTTGTGACGCCTACCCAGTGGCTTTAACATTACCTTCGTCACAAACTTATTTAATTAAATTATTATAAATTAACTTCAATGTATAGTAAACTACTTAAAACTTTCATAGCTCGTAATTCCGATAGGCAGTTCACTTTTATTACATTTTACCCTTTAAATAAACACCTTCCAGAACCCCAAGCGTTAATAGTTTAACACCTAAACGATACTTAAAACAAATATTCATACGTTCATACCAGTTAAGATAATCAAATAAAATTCATCCATATTAAAACAACCCTAAATTTTAACGCTCCCATAACTTTGTGGACGGACTAACATCTGGCTAAATCTTCGGCGGCCACAATAAAAACGAAAGTTACCGATCTCACACGAAGTTAACCGACAGGCAGTTAAAAAGAATAAAAATAAAGCTCGACGCAGACGGCCTGGAATCGAATAAAACGAATGCAGAAGTGCACGTGTGCCGCGGTACCCCGGTCTTAAAACGAACAGCGGTGAAAATAGATAGGTACATTCGCATATTGCTCTATTTGCTCCGTCCTACTTGTGTTTGTGACGTCTGAAGCTAACCTACGAATGTGATGCACTTGCATACGGGTCTATTATTTTTCTACATGACGCCATTTCTCACGGTGACGTCAATACTTTATTTGATTGGAACGGTGATAAAATCTGCGAGCTTTAACAAGCGCGTGCCTGAAAAAATCGACGCACGATTTAAAAAAAATGGTTATGCATCGTCTGGTTTTTTATGGAATCAGATACCGTTGTATATGAGTATTGGTTTTGGAATTCTGACATCACACAAAAAATACTTTATAGAATATGTAACCAAGGCACGAGCGAGCCAATTTGGAAATAATCGATTAGAGTCAGTTTTCATTTTATTTATTTCTTTTGCAAACAGATAAATAATACATGCTCATGTTTTTAAAACAAAAAAATCGGACCTCCATATTCTGCCGCCTCATGGGCATGCAAATCATAATGATTAAATTTTACTATGCAACAATTTGTTGCTTAGTTAAATTCGTACAGATTAAAATTTTTTGATTAAAGCAGATGTCAAACAATTATACTTATGTTAAATTTAAATATTGGAAAAATAGAATATTCGAAATATTTTATTTGAATTTATGACATAGCCTTTTGGTTTTATGTGTATCACCTACTGACATGAATAAATATTATGTGCGAAATCGGTATTTCCAATGTAAAAATGGATCATATTTACGTTATGTTTACTCTGCGCGTTTGTACCAGCCCCTGTGGTTACTTAGCACAATAAGATTTAGCACGAGAAAAAACACGATGTTTATTTTAACAACTCTTATCTAAAAGTGTTAAATTATTGCCGAATTCTGACCTGCTTAGAAACCGTCAACGTAACTGTTACAAAGCATGAAAGTCTTGGGGTCAGATTTCGGATTCTAGAACCAGGTCAATCCATGTACCTACCTCCAAAAGTGTCTCCGTGTCCTAGTCACGACAAAGTAATTAAAACTGACGATGTTCAGGAGATAACCCACTTTGATTGGAGTTATTTTTAGGTCATCAAATTAAGCCAAGGTTTAGTACAAACAAACAGTATTAAATTAATGGGATTAGATGCAATTAATGTTTTATTTCATTACGTAAAATAGGGACAAGTCGTGGGTGTCTTCAGCCTCCGGATAATTTAATTATGTCAAATTTTAATTAACACTGTGCTAAAATCCGTTTATGTTTAGCATAAAAAATGATAGCGTTTGTACCTTTGTATATGAGTTATGCTTTTTATCACCAAACGACTAAATTGTTTCAGTTCTCGGGGTAATATTTCATCATAATAACTTTTTATGGAAATATTAAAATTTTATTTTTTTCTCTTTAGTAAGCATTCTAGCTGACACTCTCTTGCGTGTTACATTACTCCTATTTGTAATAATCAAACAGTTTTCCTTCAATGTAGCAAACTTAAAATAATGGGTATTTAGTCTGAACGGCCCAAATCGAAAGGCCCGCGGGCGGAAAAATGTATGGAACAGCTTTTACAACGTATTGCCAAGCAAAAACAACTCAAGGAAATCTTAATAAACTCGAGCGAGATACGAAAAATGTTCACAATAAAGGGATTTTGCCGCGAGTTCCTACACTGAATATAAGTCACATAACTTCGTAAAGTTAAGCTGTCGGCGAAGAAATGAAGCTAGCGATGTTTGAATAGGAAGCGAGAGATCCAGCTTATGGTATAAGAAAGATTTAGAGACAGAATAACCACTCAATTCCATTTATCTAGAGGCTAGATGATAGATGGAATATAGTTAATTGAAATATTTCTGAGGGTAAGTAAATTCGATCGATTTATAAATCTATAATTCCAGTTACGCACATATTATTTATTTAGTTTAAAGGGTTTATTCATATTAATAAGTACTAAAGCTCCTGCTACTACACTCACCCTCAAATCGCGCCATGAATTCATACGTTCGCGATTCACGGCATTTCTTATTGGGAATGTCGCGAGGTGCGAACGCGAAGCTGCGAAATCATTTACGCTCACAGTTGCCGTCGTTCTCGGAGAGTCGCGCCACAAGTGTGGACTAAGCTTTATATTACCTACTAGTGAACTGCCCCGGCTTCGCTCGGGTGCAACCTTTCAGGTGGATTGTCCAAACAAATTCTTTCATAAAAACCATGTCCGGAAAATTACGAACACAACAAAAAAAGAATCAGCTAAATCGGTCCAGCCGTTTTCGAGTTTTGCGCTTACCAACACATTTAGCCATTCATTTTTATTATATAGACTAGCTGACCCGTGCCCACTTCGTTGGGCGGTAACCATTTTCTTGTAATGAAATTTTTTTTTTTTTTTAGAATTTTTCTCTCCTTGAGAACCATCCTCGTAGTTCAAGGAATATTTTAAAAAAAGAATTAGCGAAATCGGTCCAACCGTTCTCGAGTTTTGCGCTTACCAACACATTCAGCGACTCATTTTTATATTATAGATTTGTCGTGTAAATTTCAGCCGAAATGCTATATAGATTGTCATATCCAACACAAAAATCGACTCGAATTACAGTAGCGCACTCGCACTGTCCTTATCTAGGTAATTGCACAATTTAACGGTCACAGCTAGATGCTTTTTTGTTTTTTTTTTGAAGTATATAAACTTCGGGATGAATTCATATGACATGAAAACGTTTTGTAATGGCAGAAATACCTACAGACAATGCTCATTGACTGATTAGCATTTTGTATTGAGCGGTTGTTTAGGTTGCTTAATAAATATAAGTATGCTATGAATAGGTATGCAAATTGCATAGAAAATTATCATGAATTTACGTTTTAGGCAGAACATAATTATGTAGGTATTCACAGAACTGAGCCTTCTGGTTTTTTTTTTGTTTTATAACAGTACGTAGAGCTATCCAATATGTGTCAAGCATTTATCTTTTATTGAAAAATACGGTTTTTTGTCTACATTTTCTGCAATAACATCTATTTCTGTGTTTCTATTGTAATTTTTGAAGAGTTGGAAGTAACTGATTAGCTCAAGATATTCTAATAAACATTCCCTCTTTATAAGAAAATCAGTATATCAAAGACCTATTATATTATTATTAGCTAAGTCACTATTCATCGTGATGGCCCAGTGGTTAAGGCCTTTTAAGCACGCGTTTGCGGGTTCGATACCAAGTCCTGACGTAATTTTTTTAATTCATATACATACATAACATAACATTACGCCTGTAATCCCCGAAGGGTTAGGCAGAGGTGTACCCATTAGTACACCCACATTTCGCCAGTTATGTTTTTAGTCCCATGTAATAGGGGGCGAGCCTATTGCCATCAACCGAGCAGAAATCCAAACTCCGAGGCTGCTACTGAGAAATTCCTGATGGAAAAACCCAATAACAAACAACAATACACAATTCACAACAATCATAAAAAAATCAGTCTTCATCATCTTCAATACATTACATATGTACTTTTTAAGTTTATCTTGGACATCCCAGACACAATATATATGGAAGGAAAACATTGATAACTAGTGACCCGCCCTAGCTTCTCCCGAATGCAATGTAGAATATAAACCTTCCTCTTGAATTACACTATCTCTGAAAAGGAATATATTTTCCCATTTTTGCAACATTTTTACAGACCATCCAAAAATAAAATTTTCAATTCGAACCAGAAAGTTTAGTTAAACAAACTTTCAGCTTTATAATATACATGAAAAATGGGTAAACATGAAAAGAATTACAAACAGTAAACCTAATTAATTATCATTTATTGTTGCCCATCAACGTACAGTCAGCAACAAAAGTCGATTAATATTTATGATTTTTAAATTCTAATTATTAAGTACAATACTTAAAGTAAACCGCAATGTAAATAAAATTAGGATATAATAAACCCTTAGCTATTGCCTGAAATTCTGAAAGCCAGTTCATTATTCGTTTAATGTCTGTTTAAATGAAATAAAAAAGTATTTTTTTTTACAACAGTTATTAACTACAAAAGTGCCCTAAATGAATACACAGACAAGTCTCCAAAGAAAACTCTTCCTTATACATAAAATGTTTCCAGAAATAACAAATAATGTAAGAAACAGGTAGGTATAATATTAATAACAAGCGGTAATTACTGCCGGGCCGTGGGACCGGTCGAACTTCTGTTACAATGATTAGTGAACATATGTTAATTATGACCACTGAATCATATTACGATACACTGGTAATTGTGTTTGTAATGTAATTGCTATTTTGGGCTGTAATTGGATTGCGTTTATTTTACGGGTTGTTGAACTTTACGAGAACCAAAACAGTGTTGTCAACCGAAGACAGAACAAGTTTTGTTTTGCAACAAAACAATTTCTCAGTAGTGTTTTGAGTTGAAATACTAGTGAGAAATTGTTTTGATACGGAATTATTCGCGGAAAAACTGTTTCATAGTCTCTTTTACTATAAGGTTGTTTTGTTGTTTGTATAAATATGTAGCAGGGCTCGTGTTTTGAACTATTTACAAGCTTGTGCCCTCGACTTGGTCCGCGTGATTTTTCCGACCCGCGATAAGTTACGTCTTTGGCTAGTCCTCAGCTCCTGCAGGTGATTTATATCATCATCATGATTTATTTTATACGGATTTACACAGCCTCCAGATATCAGCGCGTTTAAAGAAACAAACTCAAAATAAAAACTTCAGCTTTAATATAATTATATGTATTACATCTTGGAACGATATGAATGTAATAAATTAATATATCGTGCGCAGCATCATTATTCAACATTTGATCGAAAACCAGTAGATATATATTATAATAAAAAATAATAAAAATATACCGTTTTATTCATACAACTTCTTTTTTTTAATATTTTTACAGCCTCGCATATTTTGACTGCCTCCTTGGTCTAGCAAAGCGCGACCCCGACTGATGAACATGAGGTCTTGGGTTCGATTCTCAGGTCGGGCAGTGTTATTGGGGTTTTTACAGCTTTATTTCTATACAAAAAACTTATCAATTCACGCAATAACTATAAAATAATGGCTCGTGTTACCCACACTCTGAAATAACTATGCAAATCGAGTCTATTAAAAAGAGATTGAACATGCGCCGAAATGGGTAGGAGCTTGAGTTTTCTAAGTAGGACACCGTATAATAGCTTACAGACATTGACGAGTTTTTGTAGGGCGTGGGAGGACAAACGTTGGAACCGAAGCCTATGTTGAAAAAATTAAACGTGTTACGAACAGTTCAGTAAGAAAAATGAGAACGTTTTAATTCGCTTTTAGAGTAGTTAGGTATTTTTGTTCTGTATAGTGATAAGTTGGTACTGTAAAGGTAGTATACCAACCCAGCTGAAGCCAGTACTGGCTGAAAAGAATATCTAAACTTTCAGTCAGAATCTAGAATGGTTTTAAATCCAAATAAAATGCGATTTTTTTTTATATGGGTTATATTGATTTTGTATACCTACTTCTCGAGCGCATCTATAAAATAATGTTTTAAAAAAGCATTAAAGCCTTTCTATTGTGTAGTTTTGACCTCCAACCGGCACCATGTCCTCGTCGAGATCACGACGCAATTGTAACATAGTAAAAAATTTCCCTCACAGTTGAAAAATAACATGAATTCGGTACCAAGTAAATTATCTTACAATTTTATATACCAATCGAAATTCGCCCACAAAAGGCCCATACTTCCTTAGGAGAGCCTTTTACGATGGCTGGTCTTAATTTTACGGACCTCTGATAAAAGATGTTCTTTATCACTGCCTGATTCATGGGCCAGAACTAATTTTATTTTGCGCTTCGAAAGAAACTAAGTGTATAGAATTAAAATGAAAGTACTCTGATAGGATTTTGTAAAGTAAGTGTATTTTATGACGCAGTGGTCGGGTGTGGTCCCATTCACGAAAAGACTTTGAACCTTTTTGTAATTAAAACGACCCTACAACGCAGCTCCAAAAAGAATTAAACTTTTAAAATAAAATTTTGTGCAACTTTTTCATCCATATGTATTTATTAAAGACTTGCTTTTGGCCTCGACTCCGTCCGCATACATACATACATATACTCACGCCTTTTTCCCATGGAGATAGGCAGAAACTGCAGAACGCCACCTGCTACGATCCTTACATACTCCTTTCGCCTCATCTACGTTCATACGTCATACAAATACGCCGGTTACGAGTACTCCGCACCTGACCTTCCTGAAAGACCTCACCAATAAGGTCAGTGTAGGTCCGTCCGCATAGAAGTCGAAAACAACGGGTTAGGCTGTGTGTTGATCCGTCATTCAGGAGAAAGTATTTTATATCTGTAGAAGACTAGCTTCGGCCCGCGATTTCGTCCGCGTCTTTGATTTCTCCATAAAAACTTCCCGATTTTATCCCCTAGGGGTGAATTTTGAAAAATCCTTTCTTACCGGACGTCTACAAACTATAATCTACCTCCCTGCCAAATTCCATCTTTATACGTCAAGCAGTTTTCGATATTTCGTGATGAGTGAGTGTATGACCTTTCGCTTTAATATATTTAGATTTATGAATGTCTCAATTTGATATTTTTGCATCTGTTTGTTTTCTTTCTGCATTGTCAAACTAATGTAAAAACTTTAGAACCACAAAAAAAGACTATATAAAATTAAATTGTCGGTACGGTACTAAAAAAGGTGTATCAAAGCACAAAGTTTTACTACTTGGTACTTAGTTCTGTTAAAGTAGTAAAATCTACGTTTTCCATTATGACAGAAACATATGGAGTGTATTAGCTGATTGGTTTCATTCATCATAAAGGTGATACTGAAAGATAAAGAGACGAAAACAAAATGGTATTTTCGTGTTATAATTCCAAGGTATGTACAATCAACAAAAAGAGAGGAATGCAGGGTCGTCAGATATAGTTGAAGTTTTCTTAGAAGCCGATAGATGTTTTCAAATGTAATTTAATTTAAGGTTTCTCCTTTCTGTCTTTTTTATAAATTGTACATATTTTAAAATTACTCTAGGGTTTTATGTTTAGGTTAATTATTGTATATTGTTTTAAAATGATTAAAAACTCACAGATAAAAAAAAATATAATGAAGTAGATAATAAACAGTTCATTAATTAATTTAAGTTTTAATCGAACACATCCATCGGTTTCTAATAAAACTTCAACTATATCTGGTGACCCTGGATACCTATATCTTTCGTTGACTGTACCTATTGTGTCACAAAAAGTAATTCTTATTTCGGTATAACCTAACGTCCATTATAAACAATCATAAATATTAGCCTATTATTGTCCCACTGCAGGGCAAAATCTTCTTCTTATAAAGTGAATGCACAAGCATTTATCACCGCCCTTGCTCAAGGTGAACTGGCGATTTCAGACTTGTGTTAATTACTAGCTTCTAACCGCGACTTTGTCTTTTTCAGAGTTATTATATTATCCTACGGGAATCAAAAAAATTCCGGAATAATAAGTAGTCTTTTTGCTATTCCAGAAAATAACCTGCCTTTCTGGCAAATTTCATCCAGATCCGTAAAGACGTTGTGGCGTGATTGAGTAACAAGCATCCATACATCCAAAGTCTCACATCTATAATATTAACTAACATTTATCTTTGCATAGAAATTTTGAGCGACAGCCATTTTAAGCATGTTCCAAGCTCCATTAACAAGTGGGTACCTAATGATACAAACCACGTTTCAAATTTCACAGACATCATAATTATAATTTACATTTTGAAACTCATTCAATTAATTACGCATTTCAGAACAGATTTCATCCACACTGTCAGGATTATTAATGAATAAAATCAGATGCTCAATGATGAAGCGAAATATTAAATATTCAATATTATGTATTTAATAAGTAAGTACCTTCTTTATGTTCTAGTTAAATGAGGTATCGCCCTAATTAGGACTCATTGATTCTCTTGAACTTTTTGTCTCGGAAAGTCCCTAATCTCTTTATAGTTAGAGTGAAAGGTCTTTTTCTGGGTAAGTTCCCTTCAACGTAGACTTTGTCCTTGTACTTCTGACCTAGACTAAAGTCCGGAGCAAGCCCATCCTAATCCTAACTAATATTATAAATGCGAAAGTAAGTTTGTTTGTTTGTTTGTTACCATTTTACGCCTAAGCCACTGAACCGATCATCCTGAAATTTTGCATATACGTTGCCAGATGTACAGGAACGAACATACGGTACCTTTAATTCCGAAAAAAAGTACTGTTTCCGAGGGAAATCACAATAACGTACTTATGATCATAGATGGCGCCACATGTCGTTTTGAGTCATGATTTTAACTAAATAATTGAAATGACAGGATATGGGTAATTTTTTCCGCGACTTCGTCTGTGTCCGCTATAACCGAAATTTACGCGGACGAAGTCGTGGGCAAAAGCTAGTATTATACAATATAAAAAACAAAGTAACTAATATTAGTCTAAAAGAAAAATACCACGTCTATATCTAGGATGTGTTCTCGACCATTCAAAGTTCGCCGATGTCTTGTTTCGATTAGATCGAATGTAAAAAGGCCAATGGCTTTTCATCGAGCACTTTCCATTACCGGCCTATCTGAAAAAACCCAGACCATTCCTACGATACTTTTTTGGATTGGGATCAACCGTAATGGCAGACTACCATTATTTGCTCGATCCTAACAGTTAACAGTGTCTGTGTCCAATGATACAGGATACATATTATTGGATCTACTTGTATTTTTGTCTTACTTCTCATTCTACACCTTCGTTCATGGAAGCAATAGATAACTATAGGCATTAAGTCCGTCTTTGTACAGTGTATTTTTTTACATGTGTATAAAGTTTAAATTAATAAATTAATAACTATAAACTACCTCGTTGGTCTCGTAATTGCAAGCGCGACTGCTAAGCGTGGGGTCCTGGATTCGATTCCCAGGTCGGGCAAAAAGTGTTATAAGGATTTTTTGTAATCGGTGAAGCAAAATATCGTGAGGAAACCTGGACTTACTGTTCCACTCAAACCATGCCAGAGGCCTTTGAGGCGGTTTAGAAACTCTGACACTAGGTTGTGTGGAGTCGAAGGACCTTACTGCCCACACGATAGAGAGAGAGAGTAGCAGCCTGGAGTTTGGAATTTGATGGTGTGACACCCCCTGGCCTTGGAAAGCACGTAAAGCCGTTGGTCCTATAACTGATCGTATCGGATTGCCGTTCCATCGGACTATGAGAGTAAGAGAAGAGGGAGTGCACCTATGTTTGTGAACACACTTGTGCACTATAATAAATAATAATAATAATAAATAAATATCTTAGGACAACTCACACACGGCTATCTGATCCCAAGCTAAGCAGAGCTTGTGTTATGGTAACCAGACAACTGATATACATACTTATATAATTTATAAATACATACATATTATAGATAAATCACACCCAGACACAGAACTAACAATCATGCTCATTACACAAAGTTTGTCCTGGGTGGGAATCGAACCCACGACCTCCGGCTTAGCAGTCAGGGCCACTAACCACTAGACCAACAGGCCCGTCAAAATAATATCTCCTGGTTATTATTTATTTATTTAAACTTTATGCAACAAATAAAGTACAAAGGCGGACTTAATGCCTTAGGCATTTTCTACCAGTCAATCAAAGGTGGTGAAGAGATAAACAAAGCAGGTGCAAAAAATTGTATATAAGGAAATAATCAAATATGAAATTTTAAAATCATTAAAATCAAATATCTAAACAACTTTAAACGTACACAAGTATATAAACTCATATATACCATATATAATATATATATATACTACTAGGTACTGGTTACTTAACTAGTCTCCATTGAGATTATCCACTGTATCCGAAATCGGTCTAGAGAATATTTTTAGATAACTTTACCTTTTCAGTTTATCTAAAATCACTATTTCCAGTATCATACTACTATTGAAACAGGAATAATGTTTGAAGAACAATAACAGTGGAATATTTTTGTAAATACATACTGAAATATTCCACTGTTTTCCTTCGACCTTTTTCCATATTTTCCTTTGGGTATTGTAAATGTAAATAATTTATTTATCTTTCAGGTTACTTCCCTTCTCAATATTTACTACTCAGATTTAAGTCCAAAGCAAAATATGCCTTAAGTAGCTATTGTGTAAGTCCTTCTCACAACCTAACGAGTTCAATACCATACATTAGTCCTGCGTACTTACCTGTCACTTAGAAGTATTCCCGTTTGAGCACCCATGCATTGAGCACCAATCAATATTTAAACGTGGTGCTCATGTCATAAAAACGATTATTGATAATTCGGGAATATTAAAACAAAGTTACGATTGCCAAAGAAAAAAAAAGTACTAGGGTGTTATAAAATCAGGGGTACCTGTTCAATTAAAAGGTATTCAACCTTTGGTACTCAATGCATAGGTGCTCAAACGGGAATAATACTTCGTCACTTAAGATGTAGCTGTCAAATGATTACACGACGTCTCGCCTGGCACTTAAAACTGGCCCCTCAAAGGTTCTTTGAATCACCACGCATTTAAAATGGAAAATAGTCTCTTGACATTTTAAACACATTTCTATTTTATAATCATCATTAATATTTTTTTTACGAACTTACTCCAATGTCAACGGCCGAAGCGCATTGTGTCTGCTACACACATGGGCACACTGAACAATTAATTGCTTCACTGACTGTCACTCAAGCGTCTAAAATAACATGCCATGCTCGATGGCATTTCGTAGCCATAAAACAAAAGAAGAAAGTGTTTTTGGAGACACTGAGAAAGAAAGAGGACAAATGTAAAATAAAATTGTCTCTCAGTTTGGTATGTAGCAATGGGACTTGCTTTTATTAGTAATACCTACGGTTTAAGATTGTTGGTTTTTCAGCTGTAGTTATCACATAATATCCTCCCGATCAAATTTCGGTCACTAGCCGAGAACGCATAAGATACGCTCTTCCCTCACTCTCATAGTCTGATGGGACGGCAATCCAACCAACGGCCTTACATGTTTTCCGAAACATGGGGGTTTCACATCACTTCCTTCAAAATTCTGGGCTGGTACTAAAAAAATCATAATAGAAAACCCAATGACTCTTTTCGCCCGACCTGGCGATCGAACCCAAGACCCATTGTTCAGCAGACGCGCTTGCGACGACAAGACCAACGGGGCAATCCATCGGGTTTTATCTTAATCTCATTAGCCAAACACGGCCATATTGACTGTTTTTCACTAGTGCACCACTATCTAATGGCGTTATAATTTAAAGAAGAATAAACATTGCCTAAAGTCGCCACGTCTGACAAAGGGTCGGGGCCAAAGTTCAGTTACAGCATTCAGCAAGATAAAGCCGCGAAAAAGTCTATTATTCATTGGCAAAAAAGGTACAAAACAGTTGTAACATGGTCACCTAAAAACACTGCGAAAAATAGAGTTGTTTTTCGCATCACTTATTTGAAAAACGTAGTCGCATAAAATTACCATAAGTCATGTTTACAAACACAGTGTAACGGTGAAATGATAGTGTATACGTTGATTATGTATTATGTTCATATCACGACGTTTCGTCACGTGTTTGTATAACAAGACCAGTGTTGCCCTATTTTTTGGTAGTAAACAAGCGTTAGTATCCATTGGTTCTGTTTTATACGAGACTAGTTTCTCCCTGCGATGTTGTACGCGTGGTTTTTTTCACCCGTGTTAAGTTACGTCTTAGGTTACTGCTCTACTCTCATGGGTCGTAGCGTGATGTCTATACTATTCCTCATGAATCTGGCTATCATATAAAAAAAGATATTTTCCAATTCGATTGGCAGTTTGAGAGATTAGCGCGTTTAAACAAACACAAACAAATTAGCAAACAAAATATCTATTCAGCTTTATTATATAATAAAAGTAAAGGAAGTATATATATAATATATATATATATTGAGCTTAGTTATACCAAAATAATATAAATCACATCAGTACGTGCCCATTCACATCATGTAATGCGGCATATTGAATTAGTTACTTCAATATGTCGCAATGTTTTCTGTCTTTTTTATAAATTGTATATTTATTTTACAATTATTACTCTAACATTATATGTTTAGGTTAAATATTGTATATTGTTTTAAAAATTAATTGAATAAATAATTCCTAATTAAAAAAATAAAAATTCAATATACGGAATGTATTACAATATTATCCAGAAATTGCCCTCTTACAAAAATTGACCCATCACCACCGATTCCTAACGCACTAAGTGCGGATGTACCAGGAGTCCATAAATCAAGTATCGCTATTACGAATGCATAACACTAAGCGCCTCCATGCGCCATTTGGACGTGACAGCACCGCTACCCATCGACACTGCCAATCAGAATGTATAAACCAACACACTTATCAATACAGGTGGCGAATTTGAGAACTAAAATGGAATGTACTGGATTTGACAGCTTTTTGACATCTTGCCTTTACGAGCAGCGCCGCCAAGATATACACATTAAAGTTGTCAATCCTTCTGTCAGGTAGGCACGGTCAGAATATATTAGTAGGATGAGGAGATCACTCGTGCCCCTTATAGTTCGTAAAATAGGCAGCTTTTAGTTTACGTTTAATAATAAATGGATGTTCCAATTCTGTAGGAATAATTTGGTTTATTGACGTTTCATAGGTACTATAAACCTATTTGTAAAGGTAATCTATCTTTTATCTTACCTAAATATATAATAAACGCGAAAGGTCACGCACTCACTCATTCACTCATCACGGAATATCGAAAACCGCTGGACGTATTCAAATGAAATTTAACAGGACGATGGTGATGGTGGATTTGGTTATTGTTAGTAGACAACGGCTAGGAAGCGGATTTTCCAAAATTTACAACCTAGGGGCATGAAACGGAGGTCCAAAGTTTATATACAAAACATAGTTAGTATAATACATATATGTTTCAGCTAGTTACCGTCCTGCTGCTTTAAAAAACTAACATATTTACAATCTCAATGGATTAAATGTATTATTCATCAAATTAAAATATGTGTCCTAAACTGTAGACTACATCAAAAATTACAAACATGGCTAGGAGGCTATATTTAAGCACTTAATATTTATTAAAGTACTTAAATATAGCCTCATCTTCTATGTCTGACAACAAAATTTTAGAACTTCAAGATAAGAACTATTATAACATAAAATAAACATACCTCGGGATAATATTTTAGTTATACTTAGTTAGAGTTCAGATCTTTGAGGCACTTTAAAAGTCTTTTAATGTGCTCTCACAACGTGAATTTAAATAGTCTAAAACTCTAAACATTAAGTGCTTCATAACCTTTGTAAGAGCAAATAAATATGTTAATTTATAATTATTATGTGAATTTTAAGCAACAAAGCTATTAAGACGGTTTAGTGACTCATCAAAAAGATTTAGAAAATCTTATTATATTTCACATTAGTTACTTACATGAAAAATAATTTGGTAATATGAAAACCGACATCCTAAGTCGAAGGTTTACGGCTCAGACTAACCACAAACTCGGAGAACGGCAAAAAAAACGTACCCTCGTTTTATAAATCTTGTTACATCAAGAAGAATGTGTTACAAGAGCCTGTAAAAAACGTTTACGTAACCCTCGAGACTCGCTGCTTACATTCAAAACTTTACCGGAAAACTTGCCAACAAAAAGTTCCGATAAAGAAATAGAACAACCTATGCTGTTAAACAATAAAGTTACTCTTTTCATGTACAATACAAGTGTTAAAAAAAGAAGCGAAACTGGACTGGACTGGCGAAATGTGGGTGTACTAATGGGTACAGCTCTGCCTAACCCTTCGGGGATAACAGGCGTGATGTTATGTTATGTATGTTATGTGTAAAAAAAGAAGTTAAAGGGACCTTAAAAAAGTTGTAAAAATACTGACCATTTCTGTATATTTTTTCTTCTTATCCGTTCCCGTATTCACCTCGTATACAGGGTGTCCGGTTTTCAATGGATTATCTTGAAATGGATCATGGTAGAACTAATGACTAATCTGGAAAAAAATACAAATAAAAAAAAAACCAAGTAGTACCAAAGATATGATTCATTTAATAAGATTCGTTGTTTTTTGTGACCCTTTTTTACATTCTTGTACACCACGACCACGAATTAATGAATTCTGTCGGTTTTTTATTGTTAACGTAATTTACGTTAACTAAGCTGATAGATAAGTAATCCAGAATAGGACTGCTATTAAACTGTTTTGAAAAAAAAAACAACTTAAAGTATGCTCTTTTGGAAAAAATTGTGAAAAAAATTCTATTTGAAAAAGTTTAAGCGTCCGTAGCTTAAAAAAGATGTATCGAAACACAAGTGGCCAATAATTTTATAAGATTATGTGTTTATAGCCGATTTCAAAATGGTATGATTCAGTTTTGTACCTAATATAAATAGTGAATTATTGCTATTCGTTTTCAAAAGGAGCGAAATTTGGGTAAACAACAAAGTTTGAGATATTAGAATATTTATTTACATTAAATGTATCTGGTCATTGGGGTTTCATAAAAAACAGCATTTGATATTAATGACACTGTTTTTGACTGCTAATCTTGAGGTTTTGGGTTCGATTGCCAGGTCGAGCAGTGTTATTGGGTAAAGTGTTATAACTGGTGAAATGTGGCTACACCTCTGCCCTTCGGGGATTACAAGCGTGATGTTAAGACTGTATTCGTTGTAAATTACATTCGTTGTAAATTGTCTGCCACCCACTCTGATTCAGGCCCTACATTTTAGAATAAATGCTCTCCTAAGTAGTCGTATATCACGTCGATCGCTTATTTTTGATGTGGTTGACCGGACACGGCAACCTAAGTCTTTCAAGGATCGACTTCGCGTAATAATTTTCCTTAAGACAGCCCAAATAAAAAAAAACGCGGTCACACCATATTTTCATCATATCACATCCCACAAGTCGCATTACAGGTTAACCAAGCTTTCCTATTAATTACTAACGTCTACAAATCTTTTTATTTAAACCCTGATGGTCAGGTTCATCTTATGTTCAAATTTGTTACAATATTGCAAACTTTGTTGTTTAACCAAATTCCGCTCCTTTTGAAGACGAATAGCAATAATTCACTATGTACATTAAGTACAAAACTGAATCATACCATTTTGAAATCGGCTATAAATACATAAGTTTTTAAAATTATTGGCCACTTGTGTTTCGATACATTTTTTTTAAACTACGGACGCATAAACTTTTTCAAATAGAATTTTTTTCACAATTTTTTCCAAAAGAACATACTATAAGTTGTCTTTTTTCAAAACCGTGTAATAGCAGTCCTACTTTTGATTACTTATCTATTAGCTTAGTTAACGTAAATTACGTTAACAATAAAAAACCGACGGAATTCATTAATTCGTGGTCGTGGTGTACAAGAATGTAAAATAAGGTAACAAAAAACAATAAATATTATGAAATTAATCATATCTTTGGTACTACTTGTTTCTATTTTTTAATGTATTTTTTTTCTGAATCGCCATTAGTTCTACTATCACCCATTTCAAGATAATCCATTCTTTACCGGACACCCGATATAGTGAACTCCTTCTGGTACTGCTTTCACTTTTATGCCACCTACGGCGAAATAAATGTACCGTTTTACGATGTCTACATAAATAAATCACAGTTACAATCCGTCATACAGCTCGTAAAACTACCCTCAAAATAACCAAGACCTAGATTTGGAATTGACAAATTGGCTTAGTTCAAACATGAGCTAGAATATGACAGAGAGAACTATTATTATCAGACAAGAATAAATTACACCTTAATACTATAATAATAATCAGGGGCTAGACATTTTTTTTTTTTTTTTGCAAAGACCCTATAAAGATTTCTACCTACTAGACTATTAAATGACCTGCGTCTGTCTTAATCAATCTACAAAAACAAAAGAAGATTCTTTATTCAAATAAATAAACAAAAACTTTTGTCTTTATTACCCACACTGACAGATTATATTACCCTGTTACACGAAACGGAACCAAGGGCCGTATCTTACGAAAATCTACGCTCATAATACCCATGGGTACGCTCAAACATTGAATGGAAAAACCCTTTTCGACAGCATATTGACAACTTCCGAGAATGTCGGATATAATGGACACCGACGTCCCATCGAGCCTCTTTGTAATACTCGTGGTTAGAGATGGGCAGTGGGTTTAAACCCAACTGGGCAAAAAGGGCATAAACTGGGCAAATAGGGCAAAAACGAATTGACGTCCTTTTAAATGCCCAAAAACAGGGCGGAAACTATAATTAGTTAAATTTCATAGTTATTAAGACTTTTTCATTAAGTAGTGGTAAGATTAATATAAGATAAATATTATATTATCTATACTATAATAATTAATATTATAAAGAGGTAACATTTGTTTGTAAGTTTGTTTGTAGGGGGTAACCTCCGGAAGTAATGAACCGATTTTAAAAATTGTTTCACTGGTATAAAGCTACATTATTCGTGAGTGCTATAGGCTATAAATTATAAAGATATCATACAAAATAGCCGAACTATCTCAATTTTTGTCTAGCCAGGTGGAAAAAAATAGCTCTTACAACAAAGTTTTTTGCATGCGCTGCCTTAACGGTTGTATTTAATTGAAAACAATGTATGGCAACCTGGTCCGCCTTTAATAGTTTTACAAGAAAGTCCGCATCACCATGTTTCTATCTTTTATATTTTAGCAGTTAAAGTAGCTTTTATGTGTTAAAAAAAGTATTTTTCGATGTACTTACCTTTGGATGATTTTTTAAACAACATAATATTAAACCTTATCGAAAAAAATATTATTATGATCACAAGAACATCATAGAGATACGATTTGCCCCAAACAGTATGTCAATTGGTTAAATTGTTTCGAAGATAATATAAAAAATTACTAAATCGCAAAATGCCGAACCACATTAGAACATGCTTTGTAAGGACGTTTTATCCATTTACCCATGGTATTTCTGTTTTTGGGATATCGGACAGTTTCAATGATTGTTTAACATGCCTAAAAGGAAATCACAGCTTTCCCGTCAGACATCCCAGAGCTCTGCTCTTGAAAAGCATCAGCGCCTCTTGAGGAATAGACAAAATATTTCGCAAGCACGCTCTGGGGAATCTAGCTCCGAGCGTTCACAGCGGCTTACTAACCAAAGAGAACATCGCAGGCCCGTGCTCGGGAATCTAGGGCTGAACATGCGCAGCGTCTCAGTGATTTAAGGCAGCATGTCTCTGCAACAAGGAATAGGGAGTCTAGCGCTGAGCGCTCGCAGAGGCTCGCTAGCCAGAGCGCGAGAACATCGCAGGCCCGTGCTCGGGAATCTGGCGCTGAACGTGCGCAGCGTCTTTAGGCAGGAAATAAATCATAGCACTCAGTACTAACCGAACCACACTCATAATTTCATCACAAGTTTAAATGGTTACCGCTCAACGAAGTGGGCACGGGTCTGCTAGTTAAGTATAATATTAAAAACAATTGTATTGACCAAAAAGGTTCTATTTAATACTCTTATACTCGATGATTTAGCGGTCAACGATAACGATTACCACCAGCAGATAAGAGTGTGGGCTGCTGTGCCTCCTGAATCACCAGCGTCAGATTTACTATCCACTGACGTGTTCATAAATGTTATCAAGAGACTACCACTTGACAAATCATCGGGTGAAGATAATTTCAAATTGAATGATTATAGAAGCGTGTAAAACAGCGGGCGACGCGATCTTATCTTTTTATTTTTAGGTGGTAAAAATCATCAAATGACTACTTCCGCCCTGGCGGAAGGGACTGTCAGACTTTTACTGACTAAAAACCACCCTGTTCCTTCTGTTGCCCTTTACGTTCCGGGTCCACGGTATCCTGTTAAGACGTCCCGCAACCCCGGCAGGCGCTGGCCCCGTTGGGGGCCCCGTCCCTGTGCTTACAGCTCTTTAAGGCGCGCGCGAACAGAACGCGCCGTCGACCCGGGCTTGGTCCGTAATTGGACGGCGAGCTACCCTTTACTCGCCGTCCGTAAGCCCGCGCCTACAGTGGCCGGATGTCGCCTCGCGACGTCCGACGACGTCTCCCGCGGCGGCTGAAGCGTGAGGTGGTTCTCTCCCTCACGCGGCCCGCCTCCTCCTTCGCTAGCATTACTGCTTCGCAGAAGGAGGTGACTGCATCCCATTCCCTCTCGCCCCGGAGCATGGCCTGAACCAGGTCCGGACGCGAGAGGTCGCCGCCGCCTATCGCCTCCGTGAGGACACGGCGGTGCTCTGCCCAAGCGGGACAGTCCTTTACCGTATGCTCCACAGTGTTCTCCGGGCGATCCACACAGTGGTGACACCCGGGCGTTTCCTCCCGCCCTATCCGACACAGGAACTTCCCGAAACAACCGTGTCCGGTGAGGACCTGCGTCAGGCGGTAGGAGAGTACGCCGTAGCGCCTCTCCAGCCACTCCTCAAAGAGGGGTCTGCCGCGATTGCGGCGTGCCCGAACTTGGGTTGCGACAGTCGCATCTCCCATTCCGCCATGAGATCGCACCGGAGCACGGTGCACCTGTTTGGGCCGATAGGGCCACCATAGGGGCGGTACAACGTAAATTGCTTCAAAGTCTACGGTTAGCTTTAATATTTTTAAGTAAATAAAGCGTGTAGGTCCGTCAGTACTGAAGCCCTACCAGTACTTGCAGGTGTACTTCCAGTCGATCTCAAGGTGCAGCGACGTGCTGCAATGTACTATTCCACGCGAGAGACCATGGACGCAAACTTTCTAACACAACGTGACCGGGCTAAGATCTCCAGATTAACTTTTAATCAATGTAGGTCTGTGGGATAATTCTGTCAAGGGCCTTCCTCAGTTCTTTTCATCAGTTTGTGAGCGGCTGGCCAGAACATGGCTGGAGGTGGACCACTGTGTTGCCCAATTTCTCACAGGTCATGGCAACTTTAAGATTAAATTATTTTCTTTCAAGCTTGTTGCTTCTCCTTTGTGTCAATGTTCTACACTCGACTGTGAATATGAACAATCACATCTTATGGGAGTGTATTCTTTGGCAGAACGAACGCAATATTATGCTAGATAGTGTACAGGTTACATCCGGTGTTGATTATTATGCAGACCTTGTAGAAACTAGAACTAATTTCTGTGCGTTCAAGCGTTTATGCCATACCTACCTATTACTGGAATCAAAAGTAACAACTCACATTAGGACCCATTAATTAATAATAATTCGTCTAATAGTAATGCTTCTCCTAGTTACAAACATCTCTTTGTGCCTACTGGCCTCGTCCTGTTCTGTCTCCTGTCTTGTTTGGAGAGAAATTTGGAAATTATATTTTTTTCACTACACGTGTCCACGTCTAAGTGTGTTTAGGTACTATGTAAACTTAAATACATATTTACCTTCTAAAGCTGGTGGTGCAAGCTGGTGGTAATCAAAATATTTTTTTTTTAAATTGGAACACAAAATAGACCGTATCCACATCTAGGTGAGCATAAGAAATAGGTCTACAAAACTAGGTATTTAAATTTGGAATTAAGTATAGTTTTATTTTACAAAAATAAAACACTTTAAAGTTATTTGAACTTATTATGATGTAATAATTTATGATATTTTACAATTAAAATAAATGCCCTGTTTTTGGACATTTATTGGGCGTAAATGGACGTCTATTGGGCATTTACTCAATACGTCCGTAAATGCCCAGGCAAAAACCCATCTCTACTCGTGGTATTACGTGAAAAACGGTTCCGGTTTTGATGCGACATCTAAACCTGCGTTATTTTATTCCATACTTTTTCTCTAAATCACATCGATCTTTTTTATTAGTGATCGATGCTAAATCAGCGTTTTCTAGGACCATTGACCACAAGTAAGTAGTACTAGTTTAACATGATGACAAAAGTAAGTGAAAGCCTAGTTGATAGTTTATAGGTAGGAGACGTCAGCTAAGAACGAATTTGACTTTGACTTCACACTAACGAAGTCACGGTTAAATGCTAGTTAATTAATTAAGTTTGCTATAACTCTTAAAACAAATGGAGGATTATTAGGATTTGCTTACTGTCGAAAAGTAGCAAAACAAAACTAACATTATATTACTGGACAAAAAACTTTACTTACTCGCAAACGATGTTAGTATTCGGAAATATTTGCGTCTATTCTATTGTTGGTAATATTTTCGTGAAAGCCCCATCTCCGGTCCGATAGACGATTAATCATATTTCCATACTAATTCACATCCCGCTGAGCGCTGTCTGAATGTAATGCGGACTCACAGCCTTTCCTTATCTGTTTATTTCTTTAGCCACAGGAGACAACCCTCCATTCAAGTAAAACTGATCTCTATCTGAGCTATCTAAGCTTCATTGTTGTAAATGTATTTTTCTCGAGATTTCTTGAGATTAGGCCTAGGTCCATAGTCGTCCTTCACCCGATTTTGTACCAAAAATACTTTTTTAAGAAGCCAAGAGCCCCGTTTTTCTTGCTGCGTTTTTATTTAATCATTTTATAAGATTGTCTTTTTCGTTTAAATTAAGTACAGCAGAAAGCTGAATTTAATGGAATGTCTCCACGATGTAGAGTGAGAATTTGTTTAAAGTAAGCATTGTAGCTTCGTCATCTTGCCTAGAAAATTAGGCTTGTGCTTCTCATTGTGGAAAATTACTTCGAGAGACAAACTTTGCTGAGCCTTGGAAAGAAGTGGTTTGAAAGTATCATTAGAGAAATCGCGGAACCTTAACGAGGATTAAGGAGTCAACGCACTACACCGTACCATATCATATACTCGCGTCGCATTCCTCATTACTGAGGGTTGTGAAGTTCCCGTTGGATCGGCTTCTTGCTGATGAACATTTCGGGTACGGGAAACACAGACCATTGCATAGTTGACTCCATAAACCAATAATTCTAAGACATAACTCCTGTAAAGAAACTGTTTATTTTAGTCCTGAAAACCTGATTACTTTTAACTAACTGTAAAATTTGATTTAGAGCCACAGTCGCCACAAAAGTGACGTCACAGCTGTCTTTTGCCACATAGAAACTACGAGAGAATCACGTTTTGACAGGTCATAAAAAGTACCTCAATTGATTGGTGGTATCATCTTGCCTATTGTTGTCGCCAGTGATCATAGTCTATACTTTTCAATTCAAAGATTTTTTTTCCTGACAATTTCTCCATACATGATATGATACGGTATAGTAGACAGACTCCTTTAGTCTAAATCATGTCCTACATAACAGTAATATGTACCTACACCCATATTGTAGTAAAGTTTTACACTATCGTTGTAACAAAACAGGTTCTCTGTTAAAACCAACGAACTGGATAAGTCGAAACTTATTGCAGTACTCCGTCTACTGAAAAATATTACTTTCTATTGTACAGAAAGTGATACAAACAAATGAAATTCTTCACTAATGTGTTTCGCTTCAGGTACATTTAATACTCGGGTATCTCGAGCATTCTTAGCACTATAGATTTAGATTTCTCGTTCTGCATTCATTTGTATCCCTGTACAAAGCTTTGTTCGCGATGCTTCTAATTTCTTGATTATAATACCAGCTTATTCATTTAAACTTTATACACATGTAAAAAATACACTGTACAAAGGCGGACTTAATGCCTTGAGCATTTGCTACCAGACTGTTTTAGGGCTTATTATTGTCCCACAGCAGCGCAAACGCCTCTTCTCGCACAGAGAAGGGCATTGATCACCATGCTTGCTCAAGATTGGATTTTGAGACTTATTGTAAACTATAAGTCCAGGTTTCTTCACAATGTTTTTCTGCACCGTAGTCAGTGTTGTCCAAGATAAATATAGAAAGTACATATGAAATGGAAAAGTCATATTGGTACTAGCACGTGCTCGGTTGCGAATCCACAGCTTCGTGCATGAGTAGCGAGCGCTATAGCCACTGTTCTATCACGATGTGCTCTGATTATAATGACTTGATTGTAATGACTATAAAGTGCGGAATGTGGGACATTATAAGCGGTACGCACGTTTTGAACTTTAAACATCCAAGTTTGAACATCAACATTAGGGAAAGCTATTTGTCATTACGTAATTAGTCTTCTATCATGGACGGAGTGTATAGAAATTGTTGCCTTTGGTCTTGCATTTTGAATTTAATCTCAGTATACCTCATTAATATTTAAAGAAAAGAAATTTACATGTATAGAAATAATATTAATAATAATTATGTTCCATTGACTTTTAAAAATCAACTAATTATTAAAATAAACACAGGATAATAACTCCAAAAAAATTGTAACACACCCGATCCCATCAAATATTTATAGAACCTACTCCGTCCAATTTCCTTATGCCCAAAGTCTTCATTACAATTCAAGGCTCTCACGAATCCAACAAAAGAACAAAATTAAACACTTAAAATAAAAATGGTCCCTACATATTTTAAGAAGGAAATCGAAAATTGGAAGATAAAATATAAAATTCAAACGTAATGACCCTTAACAGAAACACACCCTCGGTGTAATTTATTTGGGCAATACATGAAAATGACGAAGGGGCCATAAAAGGGGCATTAATGCCGGCGACCAGATCTGGAATCTTCTCAATTTCCTAATGGTTCTATAACAAATGTCATCGGGAGGAGACCAGACGAGTTTCGTGCTGGAATGGACCGACTATTATTACAGCCAATGTACTAGATGACAGCGTTCGACCTAGATTTCACGCTGTCTGGACGCGCTAACAATATTTCATATTTTACGAAACTTGACTTGTGTAAAAAAGTCTATTCGATGAGTGTTCTCTTGTAGCTATGGAGATTATTACTGAGACCTACTTTCATATTGTAATACGAGTACTCACAACGGTCGAGGTCAATTCAATTTTGGCAGTAGGATTATTTAAGGAAGTTCGGATTGAAAGTTGTAAATTCGGGCTTCTGTACCATGTCAGAAAGAAAATCAAACTGTTTTACTAATTAATAAAATAATTAGACAACTTTCGGAAGCGTAAGAGGTTTGAAACTAATTTAAAAAGTTAGCATTATCGTGTTTAAAATAATTTACAGGCGCACTTGCATTTCAACAGTAAGGCAATATTTAAAAACGGAATGGATTTTAAAATATATTTACAATAAATATTAAATGTTTATAAAAATATTGATTCCACTGGTACCTAATGATTATTGTATCAACGCTTGTTTGTTCAGAATAATTTGTTTATTCATTGCTTGTTTGTTTATTCATAATAATCTATTTCTACTTATACATATAAAAAATAGGCATAAAAACAAACTCAAACCTTGTGTTCAATATTAACTTCAGAAGTAGAAAAAAATACAGATAAGTGACCTAAATTCCGGACTGCGACCATTAAACGAATGAAACTCCCACGATTTAAAAGAATATAATAACAACGTTGTACCCGCGGGAACATTATTCTCATAAATACACTTTTTTTTTAATTTCTACGCGGCTGGTGCGAAATTAATGCAAAAAGCGTCCGCCCTCATTTGGGTCATTCTTTTTGCAATCTGTGTGATTAAAATCGGAAAGAAATATAATTTTAGATAATGTCGCATTTACAAAGGGGCACATCAAATTGAAATGTGCGTAGGGCGGTAATAAAATTAACATAACCTTTTTACTGCTCGTAAGCAATTTGGCCATTTTCGTAGCAGTAACATGTTAAAATGTTCCTGTTTTCATTGAAGGGTATAAAATAGGAGTTTAAAACCCTATAAAAGTAACTGGGATTGAGGTCGTGTGTATAATGTGTGACGAGGAGATGGGCTTTGAAAACGAAGGTTTCCGGAATTTACCGCACCTGAATCGCTTATATGAACGCTAAATGATAATCTACAATTATTTAAAATACGAACATTTGTATGGATGGATATTTGTTACTCAATCACGCCGGAACGGCTGAACGGATCTGGATGAAATTGGGCAGAGAGATAGATGGACCAGCACATAAGCTACTTTATATCCTGGAAACGTAAGGTTCCCGTGGGATAAACTTTGACGCGTACGAAGTCAGGAGCAGAAGCTACTGTGTTAATAAGCGTTTTATTGCTGCTGTAATGAAATATTTATAATATAAAATAGTTAGTATAAGCAGTAGTGTAGTTGTAGTGGTTAATATAAGTTTGTGAGATTGTAGGGTGTAATCTCTGGAACTACTGAACCAATTTTGAATATTCTTTCGCATATTGGGCGCTACGTTATCACGGAGTGCTAAAGACTATATGTTATTATCAAAAAATTAGGGATCTGTAAGAAAAATCACGTGGACGAAGTCGCAGGGAGAGTGCTACTACTAAATGGAACAAAAGCACCTATACTTACTGCTCAATTGGGCAGGTTTCAAAGGATATAGAAGCGTGGTTTGGTAGTTTGAATAGATTAGTACAAATTAGGTAGGTACTTTAAAGTTTGGGTAGTATTGAACTTAATCCCGTGTGCGGTGCTACAATTACTACTCGTTACCAACCCAGAGGAAGTTGCTTGCTATTTCCGTGTTCCGGTACCCAAATTCCCCTTAATGAGTTTCGGATTGGATTCGATTTGGATAGCCAAATACCAATTAATGTTTTGCTAGTTACACTGTATCTGAAATAGTTGGAGGTAGTCAATTATGTAACTTAAATAAAGGACATTAGTTTTCATAAAAAAAAGTCTTTATGTGTGTAGACTTAATAGGATAATTATGTAGAAAGACACATCACATACTCGTTAACTAGGCATACTGCCCATTAAACAAAGCAAACATTTTTGCTGGGAAACGTTTTTTATTTTTTGTTTATGGTGGTGTGCAATGCACAATGAACATTGTGCTTACGGGTGCATCCTTAGTACAGGAGTCATGGGGGTATCGATAATTTTGTTACAACATTTCTAATCAGTTTTCGCAAAAAACACGATAAAAAAAATGGTTGGAACTTTAACCTTGAATGTCTCCGTAACTAAAACGCAGAAAATTCTATTCGCAAAAAAACGCAAATAAAGAAAAAACAACATTTCGACTCCAATAAGTGTCGTTTTACGCCTATTAGTCAGATAACTCTTACTCAAAGAATAAATATGACAGTTCGACATATTTTCTATACAAAAGCTGTCAAATCGCCATATTTATCCCTCCGTTAAAATTTATCTGACGATTGAAAAATTATACCTTATTCTATTAAAAGTCAGGCAAAAATATTTTTAACATGAACAAAACCTTGTTAATAATTTATTTTGACACAATTACACGAGGACCGTTGGACGAGCCTAAACCCCTTTTTCGGACACCAAATCCTTCAACCGTATACCTTGACACACGGACATCACAAAAAATCAAACGGATTACCCTAAAGCTTTACAAGTTAAGGTCACCGAGGATAAATCTCCTGAACCCGGTCTGGTACAAGAAGGGTTATTCCGCAAAAAGAGGCTCAACGTGGAAAAATAATGGGTCAAGTATCACATTGCCAGGGAAAGGACTAATGGACTTAAGGGGTAGGTACTAAGGTAGCTCACAACACAATATAATATACCTACTGATCTAAATAATCATTTTCGCGACGATGACGAAAGAAAATTGTGAATAGGTATAGCTCTTTTATTTTTAATACGAACACGTCACGTTTATACACATTTTCTATCCATAACCTTGTAACAGAAATATGTAGAATATTTAATTCATTTTAATATTACCTACCTATCATTTACAAACTAAGATTAAAAAAACCTGAATAAAAAAAGAGTGAGTATATCAGCATAATTCATTACTTAAATGTTCTATTACAATAAAGTAATGAATTATGCTGATAACGATACTTATTTAAAAAATATTAAAAGTAAATAAGGAGAAAAAAACCGATTGCGTTTCAGTTTAATGAACAATTTAAGTAAAACATTAGATTTTTAGGTAAATTGAAATCATCCCTTTTGTACGGTACCAAAATTTCGCAGGATACCTAAGGCATCTCCCCTTAAAGGACTGTGTACTTAACTGATCTAAGGTTTGGACAAATTTCAACCATTTGCCACTGACATTAACTGACAGTCTGGGGCAATAAAGCTGTTAGCAAACACAGAAGGGACCAAGTGACAGCGGTCCAAGTGAATAATGTTATGTGTTACCGTTTATAAGTCGCGTGTGTAGAATGCTTAATTGATTAACTTTATGTGTTTGACGTGATTTTGATTGTTTCGTTGAGATAATGTTTCATTGTAGATTGACTGTAGGTAAGGGCACGTAGCGAGATATATTTGAGTATGACTCTAAAATCTAGTCTTCTTCTTCTTGCATATTCTCCTGGAAGGGGCAACTAAAATTCAATTTCTTTTTTTCTTGACATTTTGACGTTAATAAGTGCCTTTTAATAATATAAAATGCAAATAATTTATTTTAATTACTATTGTAATAAAAATAAATTACTATTAATAAATTACTATTGTAATTAAAATAAATTATTTGCATTTGACTTTAGATTTTGATTCTTTATTTATCTTAAAATCTCGCAGTGCCGTGCCACACAAGTGCAACTTTGTTGTACAACAACATTAAAAAGATAAATCATTAATATTTGTTTACTTTTTTGTTACAGATTACTTCGTTTATCAATTGCGTCTAAAACTTCAAATATGTAAGTATTTTTTGTTATTACAATTGAAAACACACTTTACATTTACCATACCTTTGTGGTTTTCACATAAACCTACACATATTAAAATACAATACTAAACACAATATCGCGTGTGTAACTGTGTACTTACCAAAAATGAAAACGATATTTTCAATCACAATGCCGTAACAATGCCAACATTGGCTTTATTTGCTTTTAAATGAATTATGTGACACAGCTATAACAAATATTGGCACCACTCCGACCAATGTCCTATTTACATAACGAACAGCCTCTCAAACTCGCCCCAGATACAGAAGTAATTATGTTTTTACATCGCAAGCGTAAATAACAGTTATAAGAGAAAATACGGTTAATTATTAGAATTCGTTTCTATAGCAACCGATTTCTATAGCAAAAGCAAAGAAAAAACATTACTATATTAAGTT
This sequence comes from Hoplodrina ambigua, assembly GCA_949774945.1. Classification (NCBI taxonomy): domain Eukaryota; kingdom Metazoa; phylum Arthropoda; class Insecta; order Lepidoptera; family Noctuidae; genus Hoplodrina; species Hoplodrina ambigua. The sequence goes on from OX458976.1 coordinate 5,369,412, forward strand.
GTTCACTTTCTAAGTACCTCAATATTTCTTTTAAGCAAAAATAAATTACTTCAATTTTATTGAACATCTAAGCAAAAAGAAAATGATACCTACTTATTTTGTGTAATTATTATTCAAATATTTCATTAATAAAAAACCGATAACATAAATCAGAAACTTATTATTATATATTTTATGCTCGATTATTAAGGAACTATTTTTAAAATCTACGTTTAATTAAACGTCAAAGAGAGCCTGCTTTCCATTAAATTAATTTTAATTTACAAAATAATGTCAAACGTGAGCTTAATTATGTTTCATGGTTCGACAACTTGAATTATACAAAATAGTATAATATTAAATAATGTTTTCTTCTAAAACATTATTATTAATTTAGATTCAAGATAACAATAATAAGTACTCTTTGTGATTAATTTCTTTATTTGTGTTTAAGGACCATTAGGTTTTTCTATACCGATATAATAAAGCTGAAGATATTTTTGTTTGTTTGCTTGTTCGATCGCGTTTATCTTTCTACCATAATAATCCATAGAATATCATAAGCTATATATCGTTGCGTTACGACCTATGGAAGTGGAGCTGTAAGCAAAGATGTAACTTAACGTGATTGAAAAAAACCACACGAACAAAGTTGCGTTCAGAAGCTAGTTACTTATATTCTTCGCTTATCCGTTTTATACCGAAATTTTGGTCCTAATAGCCGATCAGCCATTTGATAATAAGTTAATTTATCTGATAAAATGGGTCAAAACCCACGGGCAATCTTTTTATAGACAGGTAGCCCGTCCAATATCAAAATGTTCAATGCTCCCTCAGCTTTCATGCCCTTTTTCGGGAGAAGAATTTATGCGAAAGGGTTAACTAATTTTAGGAATGTTTCAATTTTTAGGCTGAAATAGGCAACGTTAGTGTTAAGATTAAACTAAAAAATGTCCAGCTTTAGGGCATACATCTCTTCTCAAATAGAAAATGCACGAGCATTGATCACCACACTTGCTTGCGTAGGTATTTTAATTAAAGTCCGAGATTCCGATCTAGTCCTTCACCAATGTCAGTGACGTTCATAATAGACTTTGAAAGTACATATGGATTGAAAGAGTCACATTGGTACTTGCCCGTTTTCCAAACCACCACGGAGCCAAGACAAGTTTAAACTTGATAATCCACAATTAAATAGCCTGACAGATTTCACAAACTATCTACACTTCGCAGACCAACTTGGTTATTCAGATTACGTTAAAATTCAATATATTTAACATTCCAAATTCCAGTCTACTAAAGTGTTGATAGTTTCAACCACACCCAAGTTCGAGGATTCAAGTCTTTGACAAAGTGCTTAAGTTTAAATTTGCTTCACTTATTTCTGAGTAAAGAGAAACTTTTCAAGACTGGAATTTTGAACTGGTCTGCACTGTCTACTGACATTGTTGAATAAAGTTATGCATTTTGATTAGTTGGGTCTGTGTAGAGGTGCACTCACGAGTTGAACAACTTTGTTGCCAATTATTTTGAGGTATTAAAATTTTCTATTTTATTTTTTGGACCCTCTGTAGTGTTGTTAGAAAAATGAGCAACCATTTTGTTCTTACATGCTCAAAAAGCTTAATTCTAACTCGACGTGCGGTTTACATAATTTAATAAACTAGGTGCCTTGGTTTTGTGTTTAAAGTTATAACAAGTTTGATAAGATGTCGCTCGTAGATTTCAGTTTTGTTAACAAGAAAATTGGTGTCGAGAAGAAAAAAGAACTTTATTTTAAACCATAAAACTTTTTTAGTATTTATTTTAAGATTTTTTTAAAATAAGATTGAATAACTGCCCCGATGTTATCTCAGTGAAATATTTTCTGGAACTTTTATCTCAAAAGATTTATCTCAGGATTGGTTATTATATTTTGGTCACACTGCAGTGGTGTTAAAGTTCATTATTGAACACATCCTTTTAGATTACTCGAGCATGGAGGGATACAAATTACCGGGAAAATTAACATTGCGGAGACCGTTACATAAATTTAAAAAAAAGACACCTTTTTGTAAATAACTTTTTTTTTCTTCAGGACGAAGTGTTACCTCATAAAGAGGAAATTGCCCTAATTACCAACCACTCCAGACGTGTTACATAAGACCTATTCGGCTGATAAATGAAGAAGTCAAGTAATCCAAGTGCCTTTCTGAAACTTCCAACACATTAGGCGAAAGTACGTCATTATCCTGGTTGTAGGAAATTCAAGAAGGAATTATACGAAGATGTTTGGTCGTAGAAATGTAATGTAGAATTATACTGTAGGGAGTGTCAGACTTTTACTGACTAAAACCCATCCATGTTCCTTCTTGTGCCCTTTGCGTTCCGGGGGCGCGGTATCTCTTTCGAACAACCCGCAGCCCCGGCAGGCATCGGCCCTTAGTGGCCCCTTCAATTGTTTGCTGACATCTCTTTGAGGCGCGCGTGGAACACGAACGCGCCGTCGACACGGTCTGTCGTTATCAACGAACGGACGGTGAGCTACCCATTGCTCACCGCCCACAGACCCGCGTCTACGGTGGCCGGGAGTCGTCTCGCGGCTCCCGACGCCCGGAGCGTCTCCCGCGGCGGCTGGGGCGTGAGGTGGTTCTTTCCCTCACGCGGCCCGCCTCCAACTTCGCTAGCATTACTGCTTCGCAGAAGGAGGCGACTGCATCGAAACAAGCTATTTGGTTAACAGGCCTAAATATCCATATCTCCACTACACTGTCAATAATCATTCTTATTGAGTGCGCAATAACTTTGAAGCCCTTGTCATACATTACAGATAGACGACTATACCAGGGCACCGTCTGGTTAAAGGTCAAAGTTCCAACTTTGTTTTACGTATTTTTACAAAAAAAAAAACAGGTTTAAAAGCTAAATTAAACTTTAAATATTCCTGCGATCCTGTATTTTATGCACTCATAAACACAATGTATAACAAAAAAGAGAATTTCAAGACCAAAAAAGAAAATCGTGTCCCTGCAATAATTTTTGTTGATGAGTTTGTTTCACTATGTGATGTGTCTTACTACAGCCCATTTACTAGTTTAGAATTCCGGACGCACCTAAAATCCCCAAAATGATATTACACATTTAGATTCTATGTGAAGGAAACTCTCTTTCGTTTCGTACCAACTCCTAAAATGGCGCCACCAGCTACAGCCACATGCTAAGAAATTATATTATCCGTATCATACACTGAGATAATATTATCCTAATAAATAAATAAACTAAACTAGGCATATGGCAATCAACTGCTGGAAATGAGCCTTTACAAAATTGCGCTACAACCGTTTTTTTCGCATTCAGCCCTACTTCAGCAAAAAAATAATAAGGACATCAAATATAATGCTCCATTTATTTACTATATTCAGTCTAACTTTCAGTCCTATCAAAAAAATCTAAATATGCCTATTAGATAGTTCGAGAATGCTACCCAATTTTATTCAACGGGCAATCTTATGACTGGACATTTCGACTCCAGACTGGTGTAAATGATTGTTATCGATGATTGAAAGACTACAAGATTCGGTAACGGAATTTTGGAAAACCCCAAACACACTGCCAGACCTAGGAATTAAACTAAAGGCCGAAAAAATCGCTTTATAATATAAGTAAAGATTTACTGCGAGATAAAATATGATAATAATAAATAGATTTTGAAGATATAAAAATACTCACTGGACTGTTTCGTTGGTCTAGTGGTCGCAAGCGCGACTGCTGTGCATGAGGTCTTGGGTTCGATTCCCAGGTCGGGCAAAGTGTTATTGGGTTTTTCCATCAGGAATTTCTCAGTAGCAGCCTCGGAGTCTGGATTTGTGCCCGGTTGATGGCAATAGGCTCGCCCCCTGTTACATGGGACTAAAAACATAACTGGCGAAATGTGGGTGTACTAATGGGTACACCTCTGCCTAACCCTTCGGGGATTACAGGCGTGATGTTATGTATGTTATGTATGTAAAAATACTCAATACCTAGTTCAAGAACGGGTTTTTGCCTTATTGGCCAAATTGGATTGTGCCACTTCAAGTTAATGATGTATCCTACGTACAAAAGTGTGAGCTTATCTGGTGCTTATAATATACTAAAGATGATTATGTTCCGCAGTGAACAAAAAAAAAATAGGTTACACCGTTAAACCCAGCCTGTATATTATGAAAATGAGTTTTCTTTTTGTGTTCATATTGCTTCGATATTTCATATTAGGAAAATGTTTACCGAACTATGTTGCTATTAAAATTGTTTTTCGCTTATCCAAGTTTGCTTATTGACTTTGCTGTATTCAATTATAAAGGGACTCGATACTTTTGGGAAGTATTAAATATTGGTTACGGTACATCATTTTTAATTAAAAAAAACCTCCGTTCTTTTAATAATGGCAAAATAATAATAAAAACAAACAAATAATGTGTAATTAAAAATACGAAAAATTCAAACAAATATAACAAATTAAATAAAATAAAATTTTATTCATAAATTCCTGAATTATTATTCACGCCCATCAAAACACATTATTGAAACATCGACGCTACGATTATCGATAGAACCGGCTTAAAATAAATCGATATAGGAACTAGGAAGTAGGCGTACGCGCAGAATGCAAAGTACGAAATGATATTCGCTTGAATATTAATGCTTCATCTGTCTATGCGACGGAAATGACGTCATTGACAAAGATACGAGTGAATGTTTTATTAAATTGTAAATGTGTTATTAACTTACGATATGAATATCCTTTTGTCGTCCTAATCCATACTAATATTATATAGGTAAATGCGAAAGTGTGTCTGTCTGTCTGTCCGTTACCTCTTCACGCTTAAACCGCTGAACCAATTTAGGTGTTGTATACAGATAGTTTAAGACCCGGGGAAGGACATAGAATAGTTTTTATTTCGGAAATCACCCCCTAAGGCGGTGAAATGGGGGACGGAAGTTTGTATGCAAGTACAATATAAACAAGTTCCACGCGGACGTAGTCACGGGCAAAAGCTAGTCATTAATATTTGCAAACAAATGTCAGCCGCAAACATGATTGCCAAAGTAATCGAATTCGGATGTCGTATTGTATATTTATGGATGTTCGTGGGTAACGTGCGTGTTTCCCTTTACAGGATGGATGTCCATAAATGCGTAAAAAAAGATAGTAACGATGTTAGCACTTGTCACAAAGTGTGAGTCATGACACCATTCTCGGTTGTTGAGAAAAAGAAGAAAATAATAATCGAGCAGTTTTACAAATATAGAGCTTATAGGTATTGGCTTAAGATTCTAAATATGTATTCTCTTGTCGACTATAGGATCTTTCTGTAACTTGTGAAAATTAAGATAATTATTTTGACGGACAAAATTGAACAGCTTTAGCGACATAGGTAGTAAATAACCCTCTTCCACTGGTATGAAATGGGTTTTACCATATATGATATTATTGACTGAATGTCCACTGAAAATAAAACCACTGATAAATAAAAAAACACTGGCCAGGTACAAGTTGAAGTCTCATAGAACCTTTTTAATTTTGTTCTATTTTTAATATCCGTTGCTATAACGGCAGTCGCTTCATGTAAAATACTGGTATTCAGCTGCATCCGGTTAGACTGGAAGCCGACCCCAATATAGTTGCGAAAAGACTAGGCACATAATGATGTTATAACTTCTAATGTAAAGTTTTCGATACACACTTTGGATATTTTAAGTGACCTATAACGGTTCAACAGATACAAACCTGAGACAGATGGACGTATAGACAGAGGTCCTTAGTATAGAGTCCAGTTTGCAGTGTGGCACCCTTTAGGTAAGAACCCTAAAAAAAACATACAACACACCTTGGTCCAATAAAAGCCTGTATGAAGTATCAACAGCTTTTAAATTAACGTAAAATAAATTTTCAAAAAAAATATGCGTAACTCGACCATAGTAACATCATGTTCACGCGAGGTTCATGCAAATTACTTTCCGGTACCAAGCAGAAAAAGGTGGCTGAAATAAAGCTTGATTAATAGGTACCTGGGACACACAGAATACCATCATTTATTATTATTGAAGGCTGCACGTCCGTGAGTACTTGTTCAACGCAATAACACAAATGTAATGTATTCATATGATTTCGGAGAGGAAAATATTTTTTTCGTTGTATGTACAACATAATAATTTTCTTTTGTGATGTTTGGCCGTCGGTTACAGTAGCAGGATATTTTGTCATGACGGATTTTAAAATGTCGAAAGGCTTATGTACTTGTCTATCTATTTTCTACCTAAATATTATAAAAGCGAAAGGTCACTCACCCACTCATCAAGATATCTCAAAAACAACTTGACATACGGAAATGAAATTTTGCAGGAAGGTAGTTTATGGTTAGTAGACGTCCAAAAATAAAGGATTTTCCAAAATTCACCCCTTAAGGTGATGAAACGGGTGTGCATGGTTTGCATGGAGAAACCAACTTTGACGCGAACGAAGGCAAAAGCTAGTTATGTATAAATAAAACTCTCTTTGTGACCAGTTAGCATGGCTGACTTATCTTTTCAGCTTGACCCGCTTTCGAAGGACAAGAAAACCAATGGTATAGAAAATAGCATATTTTAAAAGGCTATTCTCAACTGCGCAGCGTGCTGCTGCGACGAGCTTTATGCAAACGTAGACTAGTTAAACACGAGTAGTAGTTATACACGGGTAGTTTATTGAAAAAGTCAGCTGTTCAGTACACTTTGACGAGTTTGACGAACATAAATATACTGAACAGCAGATTTTTTTTATTTTTAACATTGAAAAAAAATGGTCGCAATCGTTTCGAGTTTGATGATCGAGTTTATGGCTTTCGGTCCAGAACGACCTAAAAGTAACCGTGTATGTTGGTAAATAAGTGGTAAATAAAAAACCATACATGTACCTACGGGATTTAAACCAATCACCAAGTCAATCATAAAGTTAATGGTCTAATTGAAAAAGATGTTTTCACTTCGAGTTTGAATCGCCACTCGTCGTTTTGTTAAAAATAGCATAATTATCAAAAGCAAAAAGATAATGTCTGAATCTTATAATTGTATAGTGCCATTAAATTATAACAAAACCCTAATTTCCTTTCACAGTACCGCTTTCATACAATAAGTAACATTATTAGACGTACTCCTACGGTCCGCAAATCTGGATTAAAATTATAAAAAGCTCTCATTGTTAACATTGCGGATTCCTGGAACCCCTAATTACGTAAAGGAACAACCCTAACAGAAACAAATTACAGTACAGTTAGCATCAAAAACCAGTTCTTGGAACAAATCTTAAATTATTTTCTACAAAGCATGGATTGGAGTAAGTTAAAAAATATTAAACAATTTGCTGCTGCGTTAATGTTGAAAATTTTATAATAATCTACTACTTATACGTAAAAAATGCTTTGTCCTGAATGACTGACGGATCATCAGCCTAAACCGCTGATCGTAGAGACATGAAACTTGTAGGGTGTGTTCTATGTTTATCGTAGGCATCCGATAAGAAAGGATTTTCCATAATTCACCACCAAAGGGGATAAGACAGGGGACCAAAATTTGTATGAAACCAAATTTGATTCGAACGAAGTCGCGTGCAGAAGCTAGTAAATAAATCATACTTTTTTATTTCAGGCAACTTAGGCCCATAAATTACAATACATAAATAAGTACAACAACTTTAACTGATGACTACATTTTATAAATATTAACAAACTTAAGAAAACAACTGCACACGAAGTGACGGCGTCATGTTACGCTACGAGGTTGAAACGCCGATACAGCACACTTTTCGGCCAAAACTCTTTCTCAATCCTTCGTTATAAAATACGATGCTGACCTTACCGTTAACACAAACAAAATTGTACCTTCTAAATCTTGGGCACGCTTACCGAATGTGAATGTTTCATAATTAATCCAGGTTAGAGGTAAAATGGTAAATGTCATGCAAATAATATGTGATTTATGACCGTTCCCAAAACTAAAGTCAGAAATTACGGAGAATTTATTACCTTATTCGAATTCAGATACCGGTCCTGATCATTAGGAACAAATTTATTACCAACGGCACTTAGGAAGCTCACTGAGATAATTTAGGCCTCTTCATTAAAATAAACGTTTAAATAATTGAGGCCAACTAAAAGTGGGTAAGTGGATGAAATACTCTGGTTTTCTTAAAGCAATCTACAAACGAAAAAAAGAAGTCCGGAAGGCCTTTGCCTTCCGGACTTCTTTTAAAAGACAATTCATTTTGAAAGCGTTTGAAACCTATTTTTAGATTCCTGGCTTCTACAATAAATTGCTTAATCAATCTGCCTAGCCTTTTCCCGACTGTGTTGGGGTTAGCTTCCAGTCTAACTGGATGTACAATACCAGTATTTTACATGGAGCGATCTCCTATCTGTCCTCCACAATCCAGTAACGGGGTAATACGATACGCTATTGGTAAGTCTGGTTGTCAAACTTTCGGGCTTCTGACAACCCGTAACGGCTGTCAAAGATCCACGCACGACAGCCGGGACCAACGGCTTAACGTGCTTTCCGAGGCACGGAGACTCTCGGTGTATAAAGGTCACCCATCCACGGATCAACCCCGGCAAACGTAGCTTAACATATTGGATCGACCTGTGCGACTGTTATTACTTAGCCATGAGCACTCTTCTGCACTCTACACTAAATTAGTCATAATATTAAAATACCGTACCGTACCGTACCGTACGATCGTATCTTCACTTGCAAGTACAAACACAATAAAACTTTTAATATATCATAACTGTTATTAAACAAAAGAATACATAAACCATGTCCCAATTTTATCGTCAACATATAACAGGAAGATTTCAAGCATATCAAAGTATATCGCCGTCCAATATGTTCGACATATGATGGCCGGTAAAAGGAACAAAAGAGCTGTCCCTTTGAGACAACACGTGTGGTTAGCGTGGTGACGACGCTGAGAAACGATCCCGACAATACCAATTAGGTACATGTGAATAGGGTTACCACGCGTAACGATAGGAGTTATGGGAAAGTTGAACACTCACAGATGTTTAATGATGGAATATGATTTTTAAATTATTACTTATTATATTTTTATTTTGTTGAATTGTACTTTAGTTTTAAGCCTTATGTAACATCTTTAAACACATGATGGTATGCAAATAAATGAATATGAATATACCAGCTTTCACTTGCCCCCAGATTTCCAAACGGAAAACAATTTATGTATCAAATTATCAAATGCGCGTAAACTGCCGTGATTGGTTAACTAAATTATCAACACCTAATGACTATACTGACTAGATCAGTTAAAAATCACGATCCCTAAGTAAAACTTACAATACTAAAATGTTTTAGTAGTAGGTTTTTTGTCAGAGTTTTAGTAAAAATATACCTTTAGTAAAAATAGTTCTCGGATAATCTCGTTAGAAAAAGTAAATTTTACCTCAAGAAGTAACAACAAAATAGATTATCACATTTTATAAAATTAGTACTGTAACAGAATTTACGAGTCACGTGACCTATTCCGTTTTTTTACCTACCTACTAATACATCTTCTAAAACATGAATAACTCTCCAACTTCACATTTATTTCCCGAGTGCTATTGTTCAAACCGATGATTTACTAAGCCCGGCTTCAGTCGACCGTCATCAGACCAAACAAAAACCGCGGAGAAAATATTTCAACATTGAGAAAAGGTTGCAATAAATCGCTGCCTGTATTATGTAAAATTTCATTAGTCCTTACCATTGTAGCATTTCAATGAGAGATCGAGTTGGCGGCGTGGCACCCCTGACAAAGAGCGGTGAAACCGCTTGGCTCCGAGCCCGCGACTGTACCGGTTACATGACAGATTCCTGAAGATAAATCACGTGATTACGGCTTACCTACTAGAAAATAATTATTGCTATTTGTATAATGAAATTAGATTAAATTTGGAATGTTTGTCACGTATTTCAGTAAACTATTTTTATGTGCACATTGTTAAATACCTACCTACTAGGCTATTACGGATATTTTTAGTTAACTTTTTACGAATTCGGTTATAGATATTCTTATCAACTCTCAACTCTCATACCCTCCTCCTCTCGCTCTCTCTCTCTTCTTTCTTTTCTCTATTCATTTCTTCTTCTTATTTTTATTAAATATGTGTGTGGCTAGGCTATCACATTAAGCAAAGAGACCTTTAAAAGTAGTAAGTAAGGCTTTTAAATAAATAATCAGATATTATTAAACAATCAAAATGGGCCAATAATGTAAAAAAGTTCCCAACAGTGGACAACAATTTAACAGCGATGAAGAAATGTAAAAGAAACACATAATATATCTTAGAATACCCACAGTAATATAAACTGCTTGATAAGACCCTTCCCAAAAACTTTTACAAGAACATTAAGGTGTCATGTCTATAAATCGTAACACACAAACTTCGACTATTTGCTGAACTAAATAGAAAATAGATTACAACAACATTCATCATCCACTACCTCAGTTATATCGGATATTATTATTAGAAACTGTGATTTCATCAACGTTACGCTATAAACAGCGAAGTAAATGTCAAACGAGCATCAAAGGAGATTTAACATCACAAAACAAAATGTAGGTACAGAAGTCATTTCTTCCAATATGGTCACATAATACTTTGGCTAAAGAACAAAAGCTATTCATTACAGCATTCTTAAATGCAACATGATATATCTGACTTAATATTGTATACTGAGATTGCTCGTAAACTGGCCTAAAGCATTGTTCGTTTGACCCATATAGTGCAAGATAAACTGCCCCCTTATTCCTGTACTTTGTCAATGTAACGAGGGGCCAAGTTACAATGGTGACTCTCTCGTCACCATGTGTGTGCCAACGACCGCTCCAATTCGCCGCCATGTATCAGGAATTAGACACATGTAACATTTTTAAATACCCCGCTCTTAATTAACCGGACCGGCAGAGCTTAGGTAAATAGGTTGGCTGAAAATAACGCATGACTTCGATTTACAGATGTAAAATATTCTTTTTTTTTATTACTTTGAATGTAAACAGGTGGAGAAACGTTTCGACGATTGATCCCGTTTTAATTTTTGGTATTAATAAAACAGTGGGCGGGGTTTTACGTTCTTATACGATATACCTAATATCATAAAGAAGTAATTAAAAGTTTGAAAGGCATTTACATCGGAGGCGTTGGAACGCGCCTCGCCTGAAGCAGTCGTGTTATAGAGTTAACATTTTGAGCCAGATGTAGAAAATGTAATAAAACAAAACAATCTCCTTGTAAAATTTTATGTGAAAATGGCAACGGAAGGTTATAAATACTGACAACACTGTTTGCTGCTGCGCAGCGTGTCAAAGGTTCGATTCCCGCACTGAAAAAATATTTACACGGCCTACAAATAATTGTACCGAAATTAGCAATTAGAAATTAGCTTTTTGTATAAGTGAACTTATATGTTTGTAAACGCGTCCACGATGCAGGAGAAATTCCTGATGTGGAGCAATATTTTTTAAATTAAATTTAAAAAAATACGTCCAACACGTACTTTTTACGATATTTACATGACTTTAGCAAACTCAATAAGAAAAATAAACCTCGTCAAATGGAATTGTTATTGTTTAAAAAGATAAGAAAGTCAAAGCTATCCGAAATAATCAAAATATTTACTTTAATGCTAAAAGAAATGTTTAAAAAATTGTTGGCATTTTGGAATAGTATAACGAAGATCGACGTCTGGGGATTTGATTAAAATATTTGTTACAATCTGTCATGACCGGAGCTCTTTAGTTAATATAAATAATAATAAAAAAATATTAAAAAAGACAACTGCCTTCAAAAACTACAAAATAAAAAAATAACTTTAGTTCGGAAGTCGGCAGCTTTGGTTTTGTTTGTTGTTATGTAGGTACTGCCACCGACTGACTGTCCTCCGCTTCCTTAAATCAGTCATCGACTATATGTATAAACAATGCAAGTTTACTTGTTACGACAGTTCTGCTGTGATCCTATGAGATGTTACGCTCCATATCTCCAAAGTTCATCATCAGATCATGACAATATATCTATGAGACCAATTCGGAAGTATACTCATTCAAACAATAAAATAATCATCCAAATCAATTCATAATTGGCAGAGTAATCGCGTAACATACATACAAAAAATAACATACCGCCGAATTGAGAACCTTCTCCTTTTTGAAGTCGGTTGAAAATAATACGGAACCTAGGTATATTCCAGATAAAAAAGTGATCGCAGTAAGTGAAAAAACATGTAACTTTCGGCTGCGCTAAATGTCTCTTTACAGCCATTATATTACAAACAGAGAAAACAAACCCCTAATCCGGTAAACCCTTTAAAGGATCACAAGCTCAATGTTCTGTAACTACACACAAAACATTTCACCAAAATATTACTATATGTACCTAGAAACCGCTGATATTAGGAGCAGACCTAACTTCGGTCACCATTTAAGGGTAATTTGCATTCTAAAGTCCGTCCGTAAATTCGGTGTTCTATCGACTGTTGCGGTGAACCCATGCGGATTTAGCATATGTAACTAATGCTTAACGCTAAACTTTGACCAAATAATTTAATCTGGTTTAGTATTTATGAGCCCTAAGCCTATGTTTAAACAGATATAGTCATTTGGGCGTTTAACTTTGTATGTGTGGATACTTCTATAATGTCTCTACATAGTTTAAAACAAAGTCACTTCCCGCCGTCTGTATTCTATATTGCGTAGAATTCATCTTTGACTTTACTGTAAACGTGCTAGTCGTACTTTGGTCAATATTTGGAAATGAAAATTCTTAAATTGTATATGATTACCAAATTAATGAGGAATACAGGGTATAGATATAACATGACGCTTCGATCCATGGAAGCAGAGCAGTAATAAAAGACGTAACTAAGCGCCACTATCACATACAAAAATATCTTTCCAATCCTACTGGAAGTTCCAGACATTAACATATAAACAAACAAAAAAACTGTGTTCAGCTTTATTATATGATCCGGAATTGCGGGACGTGTTATCAGGATACCGTGGTCCCGGAACGTAAAGAGCAACAGAAGTAACAGGGTGGTTTTTTAGTCAGTAAAAGTCGCCCCACCCAGGGCGGAAAGACTCATTTGATGATTATTAGCTTATTATGTTATTATCTATAGATTTTAAACAGCAAGCAGTAAGTGGATAAGTATTAATAACTGCATAAGATCTATGTAGATTTTATTTTCAAATAATAAATCCTATAGTGTGACCCATTTCCCAGCATTTGTTACATTCGTAACATCGGCTTTGATCTTTCAAGTTCTTAGAAATATATGACTCAGTTCCCGTGACACGAAAATCGAATCACACGTGTGTATGTAAATCATAATATATTGTAGTTTTGCTTTGATTTAATTCTTGAAACTTCGGTTCTTGTCCTTGAAATATTAGATTTTTTACGTCTGATCCACTTACCGTTGAATTTAGGGAAAAATAATTCTCTATGTGTTTTATTTTGCAGCTTTCAAATGCTATGTATCTTGCAATCTGCTAGAATGACAATCTTCAGCCATTTTTTGTAGTATGGATAGATTTATTACTGACTAGCACTTTCCCCGCGACTTCATTCCCGTGATTTTTCTTAAGGATTCCTTTTTGATAATGCAAATAGAACACAGAAACATTCAGTAATAAAGAAGCTTCCAATTTGCGAAAGATCTTTTAAAATCGGTTGAGTAGATCCATAGATTACCCATTACAACCTTACAAACTTACAAAACCTCTTCATAATGTTATTATAGATTGATGCTGTGATGAAATGTTTTGATGGTTGAGAAGGCCGCCTCTTATGCACGAGGCTGTGGGTTCCAACCGGGTACGGGCAAGTACCAAAGTCTCTTTTGCTATTTCAGTTCATCTTGGATGTCACTGACATTAGTGGAAGAAAACATTGTAAGGAAACCTGGACTTATAATTCACATACGTTTGAAATCGCCTATCCGCCTTGGGCAAGCGTGGTGATAAATGGAAATGCCTTATCTGAGAAGAGGCCAAGTATGAGAAGAGGCCTGTGCCTTGCTGAGTAACAAAAATAGGCTGGTATAAATATAATTCTAAATCTATTCTAAGCATATCTTTGGAATGTACATTAAACTCTATTGCTGGATAGTAATGGGTCTAATTTGGCATATTGAATTAGTTTGACCTATTGAATTAAATTATCTACCTTTTGTGGGACTGGTTGGCTTGTTTTTGTGAAACTACTCTCAGTTTTTGATCTGTACCTTTTCACTCTAAAACTAAGCGATTATTCGGATGGGTTATTTTTTGACGCAGGTATTTTTTTCGCACGTTTTATTTGCAACTCTCAACGTTGATTGAGACGGGCGTTGAAAATCTAAAACAAAATAAAGTAACACTTCATGTTTAAAAATCGCCTGTGTAACATCCGGACCCACTGTCTCTAGACGTTGTTAGTTGAGAGAACTAATCGTTTTTTTTTGTCTAGTATCTTCTTATTCTCATTATATTTATTCAATGACTTGATACCATGAGATTATCAATACTTTATTAGTGTATCTTTTCTGCTTGTGCTTTTTCCGTCATTAGTAAAATAAAATATAATATTACAACAATTCTCTACTTATCTTATTCACATCTTTTTATTTTAATACCTATCTAATTAACAAGATTTCCTATATTTACGTACTTCTTAACTTGCAGTACCAAATCAATATTTTTCTACAGCAAGATTCTCTATTGTAGGCATACATACATTATGTTTTTACTACTAAAGCTTGCTCTTTATATTTCATTTTTTTCTTGCCAAAAAATATCGTGCCAAGCCCTCATCCATAAGACTGTAATATGATAAACTATCCATCAGGACTGTGTCACTGAATAAACAATGCCTTCTACCCAATATAGACCACGATCATAATGGAGAACACGTGTTTATAAGATATCAAGACACGTGCTGCCATTTGATCTAAATACTGCATAATGCATCAGTAATGACAGATTGTAAGCAATCTGCAAACAACATTAATAACCTAGATTTCATTCAGTTTTGGAATGATATTATGTTTATCTTCATCTGGTTTCATTATATTGAGCGATTTTCAGATATCCAAATGCATTTGCTTAGATTGGAATCTTACAAGTAAAGTCAAATCATTTATTTGAATTAGAAAATACATACATACATAACATCACGTATGTAATACCTCATAGTACCGCATAGGTATACAAGCGTATCGAAAAACGCACGATCGGCGCTCGACAATATGTAATTGCTAAGGTAAAAGTTTTAAAAGATAATGATTTCCTAGAACAGGGTGATTGGTTCAAAACCTGACACAATATTTGGCAAAAAAGTGTGTATTTAGGCTGAATTTTAATTAACTAACAATTGTTATAAAAAATATCTGTTGTTCCCGACAACATACACGATCAAAATGTATGGAACACAAGGATTTTTTTATTACATATTTCATGGTTGTCCCAAAGCAAAAGTTATTCGTATTTATGGCTACTTCCATCCTCTGAAAAACAACCCGTAAACAAAAATTCTGGCCGTTTTTTTTTTCAATAATCATTCTACGTATAATATTTTTATTCTCATCATAAATCGTAGCTTAAACAAAAGACCACCCCACACTCAAGTAAGTTTTTATCAAGCCGAATAAATTGCAATATAACGCGGGCCGGAGACCGCCGACGATGTTTTTTGTTATGAAAGGGACTACCATAACATCTATGTCATAAAATATAAGTTTATGTAAATAGTGCCTGAAGGCCCACTCTCCTTTGAAGAGCTTTGATATAAGAAAAGCTTTATAGATTACTAGGGAGAGGGACAGAAATTTTGCAAATAAGATAAATAATAACCTATACCAGCCTATCACTGTCCACTGCACGGCAGAAGCCTCTTCTCATACAGAGAATTGTGTCTTCTGAATTTCTGATGGACATGATGATTGACATGCAGCGGAAATTATTGTCCCAGTGTATGGCAAAAGCCTCTTTGTGTTTTGTCTTTCTCTTTCGTCTCTTCACAATGGGCATTGATCACCACGCTTGCTCAATTCGGTTTGACAATTTCAGACTTACATTAATTGTGTAAATAGTTACGTGAATTTTAATTTGACACAATGAAGATAAATAAGGAAACTCGCGTTGGCTTTATTGTTAATTAAATTCTTAGAAGAGTATTTTGATATCATTTCTAAAACCCAAACATAAAGCTTTTCTTTGATGTAATAAAACAGACTCAGGCTGTTTATATTTTTGTAAAATGTTTAAGACTCTTACACTCCGCTAAGCTACCACCACGGTACTGTAAGAACTTGGAGCTACTTTTGGGACTGTTATGTACTATGTAGGTATATTGAAATTAAACTGTGATGATGATTAAAAGATAACTATTGGAACGAATCAATGAAAAACCGCTTCTTACCCATTTGAGATGATTGTTGAGTTATTCTTCTCAAAGTCGAAGCATTTATTTTTCTTTCAAATGTCAATGAGTCGATCAGTTAGTCACAAAGTTGTTCGCTCTAAAACATAGGCAGGTCTCTATGGGGATGAACGAGCAAGAAACTCCACGGAAACTCTTTTCAATTTAGAGTTCTGTTTTCGAAGTATTCATAAATCAATTTTAAGTAATAAAATAGCTAACTTATATAAACGAGCCAGACTTTTTACAGTATCGCCTTGTTGTCACATAATATTAATAACACATCCATCAACATCCACGCAGAAACAGCGTGTTACTTATTAGACACATCGTCCGCATAACCTTAATCATATTAAGTTAAAAACTCATCCCCTTTGACGTCCCATTTAACATCACTACTTTTTCTGGTCGAGACACCCCCGAGGAAAATTTTATTAGAAAAAAACGAGGGCCCATCCCTGACCCGAATACTTGAAGAAATATTCCATCCATCGACAAAATGTAACACGGACCGAAAGTTTATTATTTTGTTATTAATTATATGCAAGTTCCGGTGTAACATCGTTCGCGGTTAGATTTCATAGCGGCTTGACGTCACATCCCTTATTTATTAGAACACTGGGTAAACTACACTGTCTATTATTGACTTCGAGGAGGGGTTTATGATAAAGTGAATATGGACATATGGACAGAATTTATGAGTGTTTGTAAACTGTGTTAGAATCAATTTGTTAAAGATACTGTTTTCATGTTTGCATCCTAGACGCTGGTTTGTTTTGGATAGGGAAGTGTGTAATATTTCAGAGGAGTTAAACTTGGAATACTGCCCGTATCCACAGCCCGTCATGTGAACTGTGAAGTAGCCTGTGGTAATAAATTATGCCTTTTTCCCTTTACAAGAATACTTGCACTCCAATGCGTTCATACACGAATACGTAATTGAACTTTCCCATTTAATTATTTAGTTGGATGAGTACCAAAAGATTCATATACCAGAAAATTACCTATATCCAGTTCTGTAAACAGATGTTCTAATATTATGTTTTACAGCAACTAATGCCAAATTGTGTGATATTAACCATGAAAATATAA
Source organism: Hoplodrina ambigua (assembly GCA_949774945.1). NCBI lineage: Eukaryota > Metazoa > Arthropoda > Insecta > Lepidoptera > Noctuidae > Hoplodrina > Hoplodrina ambigua. Next base: position 5,386,937 of record OX458976.1, read on the forward strand.
ATAAATATTGCAATGTACGTGCGCAGGAAATTATTTACAAATTGATGTTGCTTTACTAATTTTGTAGTCATTTCGATATCGCTTAGTAATAGTCATGTCATGTAGTACCGTTTGCATTTACTGAAGACCTCTTGTTGGTACAAATACATACCTATTGACACGTATCGTCGTACAACAGTCTCAGGAAACTGGTGGATGTGGGCAACACAGGACCGGTAATTGTGGCTATCTTTAGGGGAGGCCTATGTCTAGCAGTGGACATCGTTCGACTGATATGACAAGTGATAATAAAGCACATCGCGTTTGAGAAAAAAACCAACTGTGAAGAGCGTCATCTTTGTCACTCTTTCTAGAACTCAGTGTGTCAGTAGAGCACGGATATCTTTTTCACAACACGGCCTGTCCCTTGACATGATATGAATGTATGACCTTTCAAAATCGCACTTCGTAAGGCGAAAATAAGTCGCTGTCCTGTACACCACAAAAACATAATATGATTTATCAGTAAACAATTTCATAGCATATCATTACACGCGTGTAACATCAGAGATATTTCTCAGAAAACCGATACCTACCCAAGAGTGCCAAATCAAAACTAATTGGTTTTGCTACGCACCCCGCCTAATACTCTGGTCTACGTAGCAATTACCAATACCACAGAATAAATGGTCGTACAGAAGCGAAACTCATGTTCTTTAAAAAAAAAGCGCACACTTGGGAGAGTAATCCCTTAAAATAAGATTTTATTTTTATTCATTGCCTTATTGTACCGTACCGTGCCGAATACACAATGTTTTCCTACATCGAAAGCAATAAATGTAGTTGAACCATCAACTTCTTTTTTGAACGTTTTAAACAAAACTTGAACGATACGAGAGTGAAGTTTCACTTCTGTACATACATATTCTATGCTGACACTCAGTTTAGTTCAATAATTACTAGAGAACACACCTACCTACTATTTCAAAGGCTTTATATACCAGATACATAAGTACCTAACACCCTATTGAGTAACGGGTATTGTAACGTTCGGTCGTAATGTATTGTGTTTCCAATTGTACTTCAAAGGAAATAAATCAATACTCCTACAGAGAATTTATATAGGTTTTTCTTTTTGTACGATGTATTTTCTTTTTGTGTTAGTTAAGGTAAGGGCATTGGGTGCTGGACTCGTTTTGGAGCTCTTATGTAATAACAATAATAATAAATAATACCAGCCTATTATATTCACTGGCCTTTTCTTTATGACAATGTAGTAGACATTCTCATAAAGAAAAGGCATCGAACATTGATAACCATTCACCACGTTTGCTCAAGGCGGATAAGCGATTTCAGACTCATATAAAACTATAAGTCCACGTCTCCGCACAATATTTTCTTTCACCGATGTCAGTGATCTCCAAGACAAAGTTAGAAATTACATATGAATTGAAAGTCCGCAATATCGAACCCACAACCTCATACTATAGTAGGTACCTACAATTTGTAGTAGACATCTTACCTAGATTTCGTCAAAAGTGAAAATTGTGTTTCGAAATCATTATATTGTAATGCCTGAGCTGGCTCTTTGATCATTATTTTTAAACTTATGACCAGCCAGTGTTTTCCCTAAAATCTCCCTTTGGTTAATTTACGCAAAGAAGGCTTCCACCTCATCTTCCTCTGCGAGATCGAATTAAAAATGAGATCCGCAAAAGATTACTAAGGTAACCGCCATAGCTCTTAAAATTGCGCAACTCAAGAAATGAGAAGAGTAATAGGAAGCAAGGAGTAATGGGAAGAGTACATAGCTTGTAGAACAGACGGCCGTTGGGTTCGTAAGGCTCTAGAGTGGCGACCACGTACCGAAAGGCGCAGTGTGGGATGACCTCCCACGAGGTAGACAGACAACCTGGTAAAGTTTGCGGGAAACCGCTGGATGTGTGGACAGCGCAGGAAAGATCTATGTCCAGCAGTGGACGTCTTTCGGCTATGTTGAGTTTCTTCCGATCCTAGAGATTTACTGCTGAATTAATCAGCGGAGATTTTACACAATAGCACTACTGCAGCTAATGTCAGTCATAAATTGTCTACAACGTGAAAATATTTGTTTATTCTTTCATCATAATATTATTCTTAAGACATTATATGTTTTATCTCTTTCATCAAAACATCTTAACAGACAAAAGCCTGAAACGTAAAACAAACAAGCAGAACTAAGTGGTTTTTCTTCGAAACACGTTAATAAAAATGACCACACAAGCCAAATGATTGCACATTGTGCGGTGAATTATTGTGCATCGCAGTGTAAACATACCTTCTATAATGTTACGCGTTAGCCTTGCACAATATCATGTGAGAACAAACAAAACACTGGTAAAGGAAACAGCATTAAAAGCTATTTGTAGCTTCGTTTATTTACGTTTCAAAATAAATGCAAGGAAACTGTGAGCCCTTTAAAAAAACAGTTGACTACCAAAAGTCTACGAAACGAATAAATAAAAAGCAGTTTAGTAGGTAATAAAATGTATATAGGTCAATTTTTACTTGAACTTCCAATTTTCTTGCTACGTATTACCAACATCATCTAAGAATAAAAATACCGGCTTCCACAGGTGACGTGGATATGTGGGAGTGTTTGTAAATATTCAGCCATTGCATTCTGTGAGTGTACATAATGTTTAGCAAATTGTACACGTGTCATTTCCAAAGCCTGGCTTTTTGGTAGGAAAATGATTTCTTTTCCATAATGTACTTTACCTTAGACTGGAGTGAGAGGTGTGAAATTTTTGTAGGTATAAAAGCATGGGGAATGAGATGGGAAGGGGATGAGATGGGAATAAACCGTTTTTATCCACCGCAATTTTATTGTACTGGAACAAAGTTGCCTGACGCGCCTTGTGGCAGAAGTTAACTGACAAAAATCTTTACGAAAGGAAAAAGCTCTAGGCGACCCGCCCCCTCTTTCTCACCGTCTCTTTCTTAATTAAACACGGATGTTACACCCCCCCCAGGAGCGGGTGGGGGGTGTGTGCGTGCGAGTATCGAGATTCAAGCAACAACCATTGTGTGCGAAGTGCTGTACAACTTTAATTGTAAACACGTGTAAATATTTTCTGTTTCAATTCATACGGATCTCCGTTTCTGATGGGCCCCCGACCGCTTAATTTTTTGCTACTTTCAACAAAGCTAATTAGGTACTCCAACAAATAACTTATTCGGCATTCTATCACAAACAAAAACCATTTACGCTAGACACCCAAATACATCACAACCCTCAACAAATGAATCAATTCGTGCAAATCCGCAAAATTCTCAGACAATTTATCTGCTAACCTCCAATCCGGAGAAAAACGTTTCTAATAGAGACGAAATAAGTTGTAAGCACTTGGTAATTTATGGACACCCTACTAACAGGCTATAAATCTGGATTGCGAATAGATCTGTACAAACAAAGGTGGGGAAAGTTCGGCAGCAGGTGAATTAATTACCTATCGCTTGGTTACCCTTGTTATTCATGAAAGTGATGTACATTATAACTTGCTTTTGTGCCTAAATTTGGAGAAAAACGGTCCAAAAAGAAGATTAGTACGCAAATTTCTATCTGAGAAATTAATCGGAAATTACCCATAACGTTAGGTAAAATGATTATTATTATTATTTATTAAGCTGCGACTCGAACCACGCGCAGAGAGGAATCCTTGGAAGTCCAACTGTTGTAAATATGATGTATTGTTATAAATGCGTAATAATTAAATTAATTGTTTTAATCACGAAGGTCATAATTTATCTTTCGCTTCTTGTATGATTAAACAGGATATGTGTAACTTAATAGAGAATTAATTAATTACTTTATTTCTATTTAGAAATAGACAATAACAATAGATACCGACATTTGAAAAATTCAGCCCCAATCGATACCATGAAGTCCATTCCGATCACATTGAATCTTAATTACAGCTTAATTTTGCCACCCGATGCGGAACAGACAGTAAAATATCCTGATCTCTTAACCATTATAACCAGGCGCATTCCTCAGTTTTATTAAATTTGAAACCGATCCCAATGAGAGATAAAAATATTCAGACAATGCCCACGAAGGCTCGTTAAAAAACTTAAAAGAATTGAAATCGAAGCACTATTGAATAAAAATCGTCGAGTAATTGTTTAGTACAAACAAAGGAACGAAGAGCACAAAGTTTTAAATTGAATTGAAATTAAATAATATCGTTAATTCATGAATTAACGATTTTTCAATTTCATTGAATTCGTTAAATCATTGCTTTAATTAATCGTAAATACAATTTTATATGTTTAACCCCAAAATGTTTTAAAACACATCGGCAGATTTATCAACCGAAACCATGTCCTTAGATCCTTGTTTTCAATACTCTCCTGTTTCCCACAAGAGACTTAGGTATTGCATACGTAGGTCCAACCGTGAAACAATAAAAATATTGATTATTTGCTACCTTCTTATTCATCTCTATTGATACAACGTACAGTCAGCAACAAAAGTCGATTAACAATGTTACTTTTTTATATCATTTAAACAGACACTAAACAAATAATGTACTGGCTTTCAGAATTTCAGGTAATAGCTAAGGGTTTTTTATATCTTAATTTTATATCTATTGCGTTTAACTTTTAATATTGTACTCAATAATTAAGGATTTAAAATACATAAATGTTAATCGACTTTTGATGCTAACTGTACATTCATCACGAAACAAAAACTCAAAATAATCTTCAAAGTCAAACACATTCTGTTTCCGGATAGCGGGAGGTTTTCACCTTTTAAAACTGTTATTTTTATTTAAATAATGTTATAAAGTCGGAAAAATAACAAGTCTCATGCACGCTGGAAGTTTACTTATTTATTTAACCTATAAAGTAACTAACAATATCTAAAGCGGACTTAATACCTTAGGTATTCTCTACCAGTTTATAAAAGGTTCCATTTTATATTATAGTACTCTGTGAAAGGTAGTGAAGAGATGAGAAAAGGCCAGTTCAAACAAGAGCGCAAAAATAAAAACAAAATTTAATATTCAATGTAATTCTCAATCAATATCTTTATTTTTCGACTGTCAAAAAAGATACATAGGCATCTGCATTAAATAAATGCCTACTGTTCAGTCCACAACTACAAAGCAGATAACGTTTTAATTGAAATTGTATTGTTGAGAAAAAACCCTGCCACACACTCATCGATTACCCGACAGTTATGAACGACGTAAAACTACACAGTTTTTCCCCAAAAACCCGCCTGTTATTACGTGAAAATCTGAGAAGGAAGCTTCGCTCGTCTGATTTATTCGCACACTTTATCGTTTGCAACCCGCTTTAGTTAGTCGAGTTTCAGATCATATTTTACTTTATTATTGTAATCCAAGTTTGGCGCACAATGTTTTTGTAAGTCCCTTTACTCGAATATTTTGTGGCGTCGACAAATTGTTTGCCGCAATGTGGGCCAGTGTTTTAGGATTGTTCAGATTGCGGTTGCGAGTATCCGTTTTAATCTGGATGGTTATTATAACCTATTGTGAGTAGGTAATAATTAGGGTCTCTCGGTGTATTTATGTGTATTAGTTGTTGGTCCCTTTTTTCTGTATCTGGTATTGGCATGTATTATAATTATTTCGTCCGTTTGAATTTCGGTTGTCTGTGGAGTTTAATTTGTTTTGCGGAGAGAACTCTAATTTCTTTTCTCTTTTTCTAAAATAAAAGCAGTCTAAGTAATTCACTCCATTAGCTATCTGCCAGTGGAAGTCCCGTCAAACTGACAGACAAACAGACAAGACATTCACATTATTATGCATTTATTAATTTTTACATTACAAACAGCTGAACATACGCTCAAACAGAAGTATGTACTTATTCGTGATGTGGAACAGGCGCTTTAGAAAAGCCTATCTCTAGCAATAACGCCTGAAATATCGACATTTATTCAATTTAAAATACTCGTAGATATATAAATATGAATATCACGTAGGAAGGTACCTACCTATTCCATGTAGATACTGTCTAGACATTAATACATATTATGTTAAACAGAACTAAAGCCGAATTATTACAATACTTACACAAACATAATTAAACCTTACACTACAAGCATTTTCAGCTGAATATGAAAAACATTCTACCTCTTTTCTGTTGAAATTAAATACACGACGTTTCAATAAACAGGTAATATACCTACCTATCTCTTTAAGCTTTCCAACAATTCGAATTCACGATTTCAAACTTTTATTCATTATTAAGTCCAGGTTTCCTCGCGATGTATTTCCTTCACCAATGTCAGTGATGTCCAAAACAAACTTATAGTACATACTTATTAACGTTTATTTCGGCAAAACAGTTAAAAATCAACATAAAACCGGAGGATACAGGAACTATATTTAATAAATAAAGTTACTATTAATACACCAAACCAAAAAATATAAACCACAATCATAAAGAGGATTCCAAATAGTTTTCCACTAATGCGGTAATATAACCAAAACCGTAATAGTTGCTAACACGAACCATAGGCATGATAGATGATATTTAAACGGTTATTCTCGTGAGAGACCGGCCCTGTCACCGACGAATACCATCGTAATCCTTTACTCCGACGTTTATAACCTGCACGAAATGGCTACCAACTAAGCACCTTAATCTTTTTGTTCTATATACAGCTAATACAATAAACTATGCAGTATATTCTGTTTTTGGAAGATGTAGGCCGTTGTTATCCTACTTAGCTTTAGCAACATATATTATAAACAACATACACTATATACAACAACATATATTATATTAAATACATAGCTTCTGCCCGCGAGTTCGTCCGCGTCAAAGTTAGTTTTTCCATGCAAACTTTGGACCCTCGTATCATCCTCTTAGGAGGCGAGTTTTGGGAAATCCTTTCTTAGCAGACGTCTAAGAACTATAGACTACATCCGAGCCAAATTTCATCTTTATACATCATGCATAGTTTTCGAAATTTCGTGGTGAGTGAGTGACCTTTCACTTTAATATATTTAGATACATGGATTTTTTACATGCACAATATTACTTATTTAGATGGGCAGTGCAATGTGATTTGTTATTGATGAATGATCAATCTTAGTTGAAAACAAAGTGGGGTACTAACGTAGATATTTTTTCTTACCGACATTTTTATTTAAAGCGGTTTTAATAAAACAGAATTTCGTCTGTTTGTGACGTCGCGCACGTACCAGGAAACAAATAAGGGTGATGGATACCGTTTTACTATGTAGCAGATTACAAATAATACACACCTTTAACTGTGTATTGAAGTACCTGTAAATCGGGCTAAGCCAGTCTTTGGCAAGAATTTTTTTAACCCTGTGGAGCAGGTTTAAAAAAAATCTTGCCAAAGACTGGTTTGAGAATTTCTTCTATATCGAAAGGTGATTTTACATACACAAACAAGCAGACCCGTAACAACTACTGTATAGGCCACACCAAATACTTGTCTCGTAAGAGAATCAAATCCGCGACACGCACCACAGCCTATCACTAAGCCACTGTGTTAAACGCGTCGTCCATTTTGTATTATCATCTATCATTTAATATACTGATAGATCAAATTGATGTATGTAAAAGCGTTTTGAAATTAATACTGATTCTCTGTTGGCGAAAATAATTAATTCTCTAAACAAAATGTGACTGGACTATAAATAGGCGTCATCTGTACCGACGCATTGGTTACGTGGTCGTGAATCAATCAACTTGATCGAAACGTGACGTTGACAAACAACTGAATTTGATTATAAACTGAGCTTGATTGGATTTTAATTTTAATTTAGGTGAAATGTTTTTGTTGTATTAGAAAAGGCTCCACGAAAATCATTAGGTACGGTCAGCGAAAACTCACGCACTATATTAATGTGCTACTACTATATTTAAGTACTACTATTTAAGTGCATGGTGTAGTCTCCTATATCGAAGTGAAAGAGTTCACCTACATAATAACGACCACGACATTGGCCAGTCATATTCCAATTTATAATACGGGACAGCTGTTTTTTTTTTATAACCTGTGTAATTTCAGCCCCAATGTTGAATTTTTTCATGGGTTCAAGAACCATGAACTCAATCAATTGTAAAATTTTACGTCACAATGTCCCTTCCACCATGACCTATGCCCACCACAGAGAGCATTGGTATCTATTAATAGAGCACCTTAAGTGGGTAGATAATACTAAACCCTGTACTAAAACTGTCAAAATAGTTTATTATTATCAACCTCCAACAGTTACCAACTCATTTAAATCTCGAATGCTTCACAAGTGGGTGAATCTGGTACTTTTAAAAGTTTTTACAAACTGTCAAAAACTGTCTCTTCGCTTTTAAATGTTTGGCGACATTTCGACGAGTTTCCAACATCTTTTTTTTTATAAAAGATTTTTTTTCTATTTAATATTACTTAGGAATATTTTTAATTTACAAGTGCTGAATGATTTTATGGAGTACTAGGTTATGCCAGCAGCTTCGCCTGCGTGAAGCTCAGAATTTATCTCGCGGGAACTAAATACTGAATTGCAGTATCCTATGTTTTAATCTAGGTCATGGTTCTATCCGTATTCGAATCCAAATTCATTCAGCCGTTGCGGTATGATTGACGAACATATACACACATCATCTTAAGTAGAACAATAGTCTTGATATTCATTGACATTTAGATTAGTTGAGTGAAGAGTCTCTATCTTAAAAGCTTTCATTTACCCTTTCAATAAACGTTTCGAACTTTCGGTTGAACCATCTAAATAGACACTTAAATAAATATCCATAATTTCACAAACTTGGTTGATGGAGTTATCAACTAGGCATCTGTTACATAATTACAGAATACCTTCCTTTTATCCTTATTTATCCAACACCCACAGAAGCCCTTAACAGAAATAATCAGAACTTTAATAAAATGACTTTGAAACTTATTATTATTAGACTAAAATTGAATTTCTTGTCTTTGTCACTGTGTTATTTACATGTTTCACACTCCCGGCACATGTTCGCAATTTCATGAAGTGTAGGCGTTATAGAGAAAAACAATAATTTCAAATTCAGAAGTCGAACACATAATTTTCTTAACGTCACGTGAAAGTTAATAATATTTTTGTTATTATTTAAAGCCTGTAGTGCTCCACAGCAGGGTAAAGACCTCCCTTCCTTTCTTCCTTCCATTTTTCTCTAAATATAGCATCTTATGTCGTTGATATAGCGCTAGCTGAAACAGGCTGCTCCTTGATTCCTAGAAACTGAGAACATATGTTTACATTTTCACATTATCATTGAAAACGATTTTCTCTTGTATGCAGTCTGGAGTTAATACACGAACAAAATTATGTACATAAGATTCAAACAATATCTTCTATCCACATCGAATCTGTTATTATTGCGAGAATGTTTATTTTTGTTGTGCGAAATTCTGCGAAACCTCTCACACGAGACATCTAGAATAGCAGACTTCTATAATGTTTTCATTATGATTTTCTGCTAGCCTTGAATGAATTCAGCGTTTGGCAAAAGATTTTATTTTTTACTATTTAGGTATTTAGCTAATTAATCCAGTAGCGTAGTTGACATCGGTGGGCTTCATACAAGAAATAATGTTAAATATTATAATTGTGCAGTTAGCCAGTATTTTTCATATTTTGTAGTTGGTCCCATGGAAAAACTCATCATATTCATGAGTACTTTTACCTCTGGAAAAATGCAATAAAATACAACTCAGCCTGTATAACAAAGTAGACCTTGTTAAACTTAATTCAAATGCATAAGCGAAGTCATGTATGGACATATAACATTAACCATAAGAAAGCTACTAGGAAGACGTTCGTCCCACAAGCTTATAGGCGTAGAAAATCAAACGACCCAAACGTAAGGACTAGCCCTACTAAGTCGGGTAACAAATTGTACCAGCTTCATCTAAAAAATCTTAAGTCCTAGGCTACAAGGTTGAGATTAGCTTGCATTTTATCTTACGTATTTCGAATACGTTACTAAAAGAGGGAACATTATTTACTTTGAAAGTCAGGTTATTGTGAAGTGTGAAATCATTTTCATGAGTTATAAATTAACTTAATAAGTTTAGAAACGTAAAAGCAGATTGTTTACTTCTTGGTTTTATTTTTAACCGACGAAGAGGAGGACGTTATTTAAATTGGATTTCGTGTGATAGGAGAGTGGACAAATGGACCATCCATTTAATCATTTTTTTGTTCCTACAAAAGTTTCATCAACAGATAATGACGTCATTCGAAGATTTTTACTAAAAAAAAAAGCATACTTAATTTATCTATAACATAAGGATTGTAGTTTATAGATAAGCCTAAAAATGTGGATAGTCGATCATAGTTGGCCTAGAATACGGCTTTTTGAGTCTTCAAAACACACCAAGGCAAATTCTAGACATTCTGTACAAAGTAGGTTTAATATCTAATAATATATAATATTCTATCACTGCAAGGCAAAAGCCTCTTCTCATACAGAGAAGGCAGGATCATTAATCACAATACTTACTCAAGGCAGATTAGCGATTTTAGACATTATATTAATTACAAGTTCAAGATTCCTCAAGCCATTTTCCTTCATCGATGTCAGTGACATTTAAGAAAAACTTAGAAAGAACATAATAGCAAGAACTGAAAAAGTCACATTAGTACTTGCCCTTAAACCTCATGAATAAAAGGGGGTGTCTTTAACACCCGTTATGAAACATAAATTAAACGTGTGAGTTATGAGCACCTACAGATTATGACCAATTGTTAGTCTCTCTAGGACCTTAAAAGGGATATGAATAGAACAATTGTAATGACAAAATGTACAAACATTTATGAGACATTGTTTAATATTCTGGGCGTCCTCGTCTTTGTGTACAATTTATGTAATACATACATAACTTCACGCCTGTAATCCCGAAGGGTTAGGCAGAGGTGTACCCATTAGTACGCCCACATTTTGACACTAATGTTTAAGTCCCATGTACTAAGGGGCGAGCCACACAGACGTCATATATTATATGTTTATTTACCTGTTGTTCTCGTGGTCGCATGTATTATTGGGTTTTTCATTACGAATTTCTTAGCAGCAGCCCTGAGTTTGGAAGTTGGTGGTGTAATGTCTCCATTGAGATTTGCCGTCGTGACGGAAATTCGGTTGGGATTATATTATACTAGCTGTTGCCCGCGACTTCGTCCGCGTAAACATTGGTTATCGCGGTCGCAGAAGATGTCGAATAAAAAGTAGCCTTGTTAGGGTTCAAACTTACCCTGTACCGAATTTCATCAAAATCGGTTCAGTGGTCTAGTCGTGAAAGCGTAACAGACAGACAGAATTACTTTCGCAATTCTAATATTAGTGTGGATGTTTACGTAAGTACCCGACAATATTAGTACTTCACTATTATTGTCCTTACTAAGTACGTGTATAATGCGTCCTTACACTTAAAGACTATAATGGCTTGTTTGAATGACTCAAGTTGACAGTGTGACAAGAAACTTGAGAAAGGGAAATACTATATGAAGATACACTTTCTGTTTGGGCAACTATTTTTGGGGTCTCTAGAGGTTAATTTAATGTTTCAGCAAATCTAACAATAAACTAGATAATCTTTTGGCACGTAGTAAGTTCCGATCGACTTATTTATTTATTTAAACTTAATGCAACAAAAGTACAAAGGCGGACTTAATGACTTAGACATTCTCTAACAATCGACCAAAGGTAGGTACTTATGTGGTCAATATCAATCCATTGACATACTTTTTAGATGCGATTTCCCCGTAGATTTTGTAAATAGTGACGTACTTTTATCGCAAATTCAATAGACTAACTATTTATTGATTTCAAAGCCACTAATAATCTTTCTTTACAGTGAATAGAAAATTAATTGGATTGCTGAAATAAAGGGTTTCTTTTTAAGTAAAGAACCCTAAAGCTTTAAAATTATTGGTTAACGACCCAAATAATATTCTTTTTTTGAATTCATTTGGGAAATCTATACATAGAACCTCTTTGGATATTGTTAATTGTGCACTATTGACTTCTTAATTTAAATAGTATTGATAGGTATAGTACTAATAGAAAATTAAACAATAATGACCTCAGCGAAGGTGACTCCGCAATCCAGGCGCACATCATGAGAAATAATTTTAAATTTTTTGATGCCGGCGAAGGTTCCTGTTTTCTGTATTTTTTTAATAAATTACACATACTTTACAATAATATTATGAATGTCATGAATTTTATGGTCATACTCGATGCTAAACCTATCCTTTAATCCGGCCAATTCAAAAACCGATATCTATTTTGACAGATTGAGACTGAGATTAGATTACAATCGCTCATAAAAGTTAGTGGAAATTCTATAACATTTTATTTACTAATAATTTATAAGTGTATGTCAGGAGATGGGCGGACAAAGTCAAAGGCAGAAGCTAGTAAGTAATATAATATAAATAAATAACGAATGGAATTGCAACGATTCGTGAGCACAGTGTTTCACAAAATGAAATTCCAGCGTTCGTTCATAAACTCGTCAAATTAACTGACTGCATTCACAGGTATTATATTTCACAGTTATGTGATATTGTGCCATATTTTATTTATATATTAACTAACGACGCGCCCCGGCTTCGCACTGTAGTATTTTCATTCAATAATACCATAGAAATTTTACGGCTCTTCCGGTGGATGTCCCAAAAATATAGAAATAATAATTCCTATTACTGCCTCGTTGGTCTAGTGGTCACAAAGCGGGACTGCTGAGCATGAGGTCTTGGGTTCGATTCCCAGGTCGGGCAAAGTGTTATTGGGTTTTTCCATCAGGAATTTCTCAATAGCAGCCTCGGAGTCCGGATTTGTGCCCGGTTGATGGCAATAGGCTCGCCCCCTATTACATGGGACTTAAACATTACTGGCGAAATGTGGGTGAACTAATGAGTACACCTCTGCCTAACCCTTCGGGAATTACAGGCGTGATGTTATGTATGTATGTAATAATTCCTATTCTGTTATAGGCTGTTATACTGCAGTGGAATAATAAAGAGTAGATTTATCATTAATTAGTTTGGCATCAACTTTTACACGGACAAATTCGCAGGCGAAAGCTTAATTTAAAAAAGTTTAATTTAAAAAACCAGCTATCTCGATTACCGCTAAGAACCAAGAGTCGCTTACCCAAGCATCACAATCGTATCATCGATAACACTTAGCTTTGACCAAGTAAACTATCACTAGTAGTACTCCCCTCCACAAAATACCCCTGTTAACCCCTAAACAGTAACAACGTAATACCTATTTACGTGTTACGATAAGGGCAATAATAACAAGGGTGTTCGTAATATCCCTAATAACAAAGGGCAAAGGGCGATCAAGCGGCTGATGAAAATTAACACCCAGAGAGCTCTATGACTCAATTTGTTTGTGTAAACAAACGTGATTACTAGACATTTACAAATGCCTTGATGAGCTCGCTTTAAGGAGTAAACAATGCTGTTACAGCTACAGATAATTGTTTTTAATTACCTTTTAGTGCTGTTTTGAAAATATGACTTTCTTTTTTGCAGTATTATTGGGTTTTACCTTCAGGATTTTCTCAGTAACAGCCTCGGAGTGTGGATTTGTGGCAATGGCCACTGGCCCAAAATTACATGGGACTTAAATATGACTGGCGAAATGTGGCTATACTAATGGGTACGCTCTGCCTAACCCTTCGGGGGTTAGAGGCGTCATGTTATGCATTTATTTTAAGTAGGATGGTACCTATATAAAATAATACGCGGCTTGAGATCAAACGACAACTATGTTTATTACTTAAGATAATATATTTTTTGTTAAGATTACAAATATGAGTATTTGTATGTTCTTTTTGACAAATAAATTTCTTTAAACCAGAATCCTCAATCAAGTTTACCAATCGCAATTTCATATGATTTAAGATCCCGGAGTCACCATGGCTATATAATTTAAGGTAGGTTAATTTTTTAAATGTATGAACAAATATAAAGGAACTTGCTAGCTACAACACAGGGTCCTTTTTCAAGTATTAGGTATAACAGGTACCTTGCTCACTAAGTTTAAGTGTGACGACTGGTTTTTATGTAGGTATGTTTTAAAGGATAATATTAAAAATAAAAAAATAAACTTACTTTAATTGCCAGACACTTTAATGGTCGGAATTTTAAAGCGCTTGACGCAAGTGACGTCATTAGAATTTTCTACAACTAATAAGTTAGACCATATTTTTATAATGAGCTCATAAATTCTCCATGTCGAGCTTCTGTCTCCAGAGAGATAAAATGGATCAGACTGTGAGTTCATTGCTATTGTGAAATAAAATATAGTTTTTGTGGCAAAGAGCTAGAAAAAAAATACTAAGTACATTTTGCTTGGTACAATAGTATCGAGACAAGAAAGGATTTCTTATTTTTTCTAAATTGAGCTTTGAATAAGCACTTCTTGAACGGCAATAATCTAAATATAACAAAGCAAAAGGTCATACACTCACTCATCCTAAAATATAGAAAATCGCTTGACATATAAAGATGAAAGGCAGGTTAGTTTATAGTTAGTAGACGTCGTAAATTCACCCTCTAAGGGGGCAACAGAAGGAACAGGGTGGTTTTTAGTCAGTAAAAGTCTGACAGTCCCTTCCGCCTAAAAAAAGGGGATGAAACGGGGGGGGGTCCGACATTAACGCGGACGAAGTCGCGGGTAGAAGCTAGTAGTTACATTTATGACAGTGGATAGAACTCAGCTAGTATCATACAATTTGGCGTACCGATTACACAAACCCAGTTTTTACCCAATAGAAGTTTTTTTCCAAACCGAGCGATTAATTTTAGCAATTCAGCTCTATTTATAGTCTATCTTAGCCACATTTCTTTTCTTCAAGTTTCCTTCTAAAATTTTCCTTACGAAAACGTCGCGGCTAACAAAAATTCTCTCTGATATCGACAACTTTGACGTGTAAGATCTATCCCAAGGTGTATAGGTAGGTACCTAAGCTAGTCCTTCACGAAAGACTAACAGCGTCGTCTAGACTTTGGTAAGGGCATCGCTACCTTTGACAAGTTTTGCAAGTTTGTACATCCCAAGTGTATTGTAAGCTCTTCGTATCTTTAAGCCTTATATACCCAGAAGGCTAATTCCACCAATTAAGAACATTGACAATCTAATCGTAATTTAACTCAGTGACAATCAATGACAAAAAATATAGGTAAATTATTCCGTACATTCTATGATGGTGCGGGTCATGTCAGCAATTCATCTATGGATGTCAGAATCGCTTAACTAGGTTAGTGGCATTATTTAATTTACTAGTTATTTACTTACTTATTGCTGATTCCGTATTTTACGACTATGATATTAGTGTGCAGTTAAAATATTCAATCATGATTGTAAATCGCCGTAACGTTCAAGCGTGAAAAGCAACAGTTTGACAAATATCACCCGCACCATCCTTGAGGAATATAGGGTATTTTTTATACGAATAGAATAAGACTGAAATCCAATTGCCCATGGTCTTTTCAAGGAGTTGTCTACTCGGTTGGTTGACTCTTTCCGTGACCCGAAGGCTGCCTATTACCTCTGTCATAGGCTAAGCATTGCCATTCAATGTGGCAATGCGGCCAGTTGTTTGGGCGCGTTTCCAGTTTTTATTCTGATCGTTTTTTTTTATAAATAAGTCTGTAAATATTGTTAATTTCTATCGCTCCTAAAAGTGCGACGATTCGAAAACGACTAATGCGATCAGTGAGTAAAATAAACCTCACATATTCAATACATCAAATGGAATGTTCATTGGGTCTTCCAAGAGCATGAGCTCGGAAAACCAGAATTCAAATTACGAAATTGGTTGATAAAGTTTCTGAATAGCCTTTAAATGCTCAATGTTGGAAGCTCAAAACATAACTGGAGAATAAAAGATACTTAAAAAATTGCGGTCGAGGGAATCCTTTGAAAAAACTATTTATTTTTATCATATTACGGGTATATAAAATAAAAATAAACAGAGATAAAGAGCGGAGAGGTCACTTGGAAGTAGCATAACGGCTTATTCTTTACGTGACGATTCTGCCAGTTACTCCTACCACAAGCCGCGTTAAGGAACTTCGTTCCAGAAACATTTCACTTTTAGCAATTGGGGACAAAGACAATTCCTTTATTCCGATGCCCAAAGCAAGTCGCTATATTTAGGTCCTTAACACCGAAAGAACACGACGAATAAAATTGTTAGTCATAATTGGAAAAAAGTCGTGTTAGCAGCAAGAAAAGTTTTATCCGTTCGTGTATTACTTACTTATGGGTGTTGGGCAATGGGGCAGATTTTCGGTGCCCAAACTCCTTTTATGAGACAAGAAAAAAAAATGGTACTTAATTACATAAGTAAACAGTTTTACTACTGGATTTGTGCCCGGTTGATGGCAATAGGCTCGCCCCCTATTACATGGGACTTAAAAATAACTGGCGAAATGTGGGTGTACTAATGGGTACACCTCTGCCTTACCCTTTGGGGATTACAGGCGTGATGTTATGAGTATGATGATGAGTAAACAGTTTTAAAGTAAAAGAAAAAATGTTTTCGTCTCTCAAAAAGTGATCCCAAATGAAGGAGACAAGACACGCTATATTTAATTGTAAGAATAAGAAAAAGACCAAAACAAATCACGTTATCGAAACACAATCACTTTTCAATGTTAATATTATTATGTTATGTTTTAAGGGCAAAGGCCGTTGACCCCGATGTATGGGCGTGAAAATCCCTATGCCAGGCGCCGATGTGTCGTTCTCAGCGGGTGTTTAGATACACTGGACGTGACTGTACACTGCGTTAAGTTCACACCATGTATGTACATGTGAGTGGAAAAGTGATACACGATTTAAGTGGTTTACATGATGGGTTTCATTGGCAAGTGTAAGGTTACAGTGACGATCAAAATCGAAGCCGGATTCATGAGGAATATAATTATAGGATATACAACACGCTACGACCCATGACAGCAGAGAAATACCAAGGACGTAACTTTACGCGGGTGAAAAATGCCACGCGAGTAAAGTCATGGGCAGAAGCTAGTCTTAGATATAATTGTACCTATTGTATCTACACTGGGTTTCTTTTATAAATTTTCTGATATACCTTATCTTTGACAATGGTGCCGATTCTCTTGGCCACATACTAAACTAAAATTAGACTATTTCTATCTTTTTCTGTCCAATAAAACAAGAAAGAGACTAATGTAAATAAGAGCTGTCAAATTTAGTCAATCTGACACATCCATACAATTATAGTTGACATCTCAAAACGTATGGATTAAAAATACGGAAAAGTTCAAGGCAAAACTAATTTGACATCGCTAACTTAGTTCTTTAATGTCACGGAATGTCATCATCCTTTCCTTTCGTTGTATGTTAGTAAGAGATGTCATTTCTGTAAATTTAGTCTACTTTGTGAACAAGGGAATCGGCACCATTGTCTAAGTTGCTGCCTAAATACTTGTAATACTTATGTCCTAATTTTAGGTAAGCAAAGCTGCTTATCAAAGTGTCACTACAGCAACACCACGTGGCAAAACATTTGGATAACCAGTTAGGCGACAATAAAAGCATTAACTTAAGTGCCCACAAGTTTTACAATTTTAAATCATTAGTCCGTAATTTAATAATCATATTATCCACGAAGCGTCCATAATTTGATTTCCCCAACCCACAGGCTCTAAAAACGTTACTTGGAAAGGTCATTTCATTAAGCAACTTTGAACTTTCAGTGGCAGTGGTAAAATAACGCCCACTTTCCATTAAAATTAAAGTTAACTGTTGTAACAGTCAACGCCGTACCTAATTAACTCTCTAGTGCAATGAAAAGATAGCTGCAACCGAGTAATTACTGCACTACCTACCCACTTTCCTCTCGAGTGGTTATAAAGTACCTACATACGGTTAAATCAATAACTATAATAGCACTATTAAAATGTCACTTAAGTTGAAGTAAATGGGGAATTATATTTAGACCTCATGCTAAGCAGGCGACTGCTAAGCATGAGGTCTTTGCTGGGCAAAGCGTGAGCTTTGCGACCACTAGACCAATGAGGCAGTCAAAAACATCAAAAAAAAATTGTCTTTATTTCTTTACCCCGCTAAATAAATATTTTGCAAGTAAACATTTAAGCACTAAACTCAAAACATTTGAATCAATTCAAAGCAAATCCACTTACAGATCTCCATCTAAAAGATTCCATTAATCCTAGTTTACTGGCACTACTCCAAGCGACAGAATTTAACGGTACAGTGGGAAACTACATGCATGAACACGAGAACAGATATCCTAGATATATCTTACTGCTGGGACTAGAAGAGGAAACGTTAAAAGCTCCTGTACTATAAGTATATTTGTCATGGATACGACATAGGCCACAAATTACAGAAGGTCAGGTCTAAACATGAAGACACGATTAGCTGAGTGATTAAATGTTTATTAATTTATTTAAACTTTATGCAACAAAAGTACAAAGGCGGACTTAATTGTTTGGCCTATAGATAGCTGTACCGGGTCTGGCTGTTTGTGAATGTGAGTTTGTATGTTTGTAAACGCACACACGATACAGGAAAAATGAAACAATATTTAATTTCTCTTGGCACGGGGGTATTACACCACCATTTTGAAAACCCCGGGCTGCTACTGAAAAGTCCCTGATGGAAAACTCAATAACACTTTTTACCCGACCTTACAATCGAGCCCAGGACCCAACGCTCAACAGTCACGCTTGCGACCACGAGACCAACGGGTTAGTTAAGAGAAATTACAAGTGTGGGACAAAGCTAAAAAAAACACAGCATTTGAAATAGGCGCATACACACAGACTCAATTTATCTCACCCTACCTCCACCGAATGTAATGGTCACCGTCTATTAAGAAACTCCAACACGGCAATGGCACCTTTTTTATCTTGTCATTATAAAAAAATATCTAAAATCATACGATAGTCCTAACTTGTATGGCAAATTACTTTGCTGCGATCTTTTGTCTGAACTCGCTGTATATGAAGCGTATTTGTATGTGAGCGTTATCGTTTTTGTATGGAGCAGACCTTCTGTATCTTTCTGCTGTTAGAGCTAGAACGGGAAACGGCAAAAGCTCCTGTATTTAAATATATATGTGTCCTAGGCTCTCAGGTACGAGTATTTACATTTTAGACAAGGAATTATGTAAGGATCCGAGCTAACGCGGCGCGATAAATGGGATGCTAGTTTAGGTGTTTACATACATTTGTAGGATTATTTAGAAACAGTTTTGGAATTTAATTTTCCTAACTTGATACCCATTAAATAAATCGATTTTGATGAAATTTGCTACGAGGTAAGTTTGAACACCGAGAAACGTCATCGACAACTTTTAATTTCACGACTTCGTCTGCGTTCGCGATAACCGACATTTTAAAGCGGACCAAGTCAAGGACAAAAGCTTTTATAAGCTGAAGTGTTAGAAGATATTTAGGTACGTAATAAAGGAATAATTTAAACAATCGGTAATAAATTAGCTCTAAATTGGGAATAAATCTGAAGCTCCTACAATTTAAGCTGCGTAAATCTCTTAACTAGCAAACAAAAAACAAGAGTAAAATAAAAAAACACGCCATTTTTCCTCCTCGCGACGTTCACACTTCCTCAATAACACTTAAAAATAAACCTCCCTATTCGGACATATAATTCCCCTAAAGGTACGAGCTAATATGCTATAAAATATATCCACATCAAAATCGCGCGAAAGCACGGAGAGAAATATCATAAAATCCCATACTATCTTCCATGATAGATGTTTACTTTCAACACTGACTATGACAAAGTTATTTTGTTATTTATATAAGAGAAGCAATCCGTCTTTCCGATCATAATTGAAATCTAAGCCATAGCAATATCTGTTTGGTCTTGGCAGTTGGTGAAAAGTTTTCGTTGAAAATCTGAAACGTTTTGTTCGATAAATATTTGAACGCGCTGGCTGTGAGTCGATCGCGGTCTCATGATATATCGGACCTGATCAGTTCTCGTACGTCGCATCGGGTTTGTGTGTGTGTAAGGTTGTTGTTGCGTAATTTTGATTGTGCAGTTTCGTGCACTTAGGTACTTAAGGCAATGTTAATAAAGGCTGTATTCGCTTGCAAGCAACGAAGTGACATTTGTCACTTTATCGTTTTGACCGTTGAGTAGGGATAACTTAAGGACATTTACTTCTTAACTACACAATATATATTATTATTCTTTTAGTTATACAACCTTATACTACTCATCAAACAAAATAATATTAAGCATAACGAATTTTTATTATTTTTGCTGTAAAAAGTTTCTGTTCTCACAAACCATTGTGCTTACAGGTGCATGCTTTGTATAAAGTTATGCTATGTTTTATGTAGAATTAAATTATTCTCCAGATGACCCGTTAACTGCGTACGACCTAAAACGTAACCTACCTACCACCCAATTTTCTTTTTTCCTAAACTAATAGGCGAACAAAAAAATATATTCAAGTCGGTCGAGCCATTATCGTGTTTTTGCGAGACTATCGCACGGCAATTGATTTTTATTGTTATGTACATTCTTTCAACTGGAAACATAATATGAGTAAGTTTTCTGTTAGGGTCCGCAGATACCTAGGTGCTGAACAAAAAACGACGTTTCATTATTAAATCAAAACTTAAAATTACGAGTATTTAATTTAATATAGGTACCTACATTTTAATAAAAACACGTGCTTAATGCTTTGGGCAACCAACGCTCAAAGTTTTTCTTAAATAAAACGCTCAATATTTTAACCCTCCCCCCCCCATTTCTGGCAATAAACCCTCGACACATATAGCTCCAGTTCTCAGTTGGATGACGTTCAACATGCCCCAGAATTACAATTGCAAATGATGTCACCTATTCACTGTAATGTTTGAGTTAATCGGGGCTGCAGAACGAAGTGAACCCTTCACCCACTCGCGTACATAAACCTAGCATTAGTTTATAGGACAAACGACGCGCTTGCGACCTAGAGAGATAGGCAGAAGCGTACTGTCCTACTTAAGCTGATTGTATGTCTTTTATTATTATTTTATGTCATTGAATGACTTCCCTGTCGGTCTCGTGGAAAGATAGCTAGTTTGAATTCGAAAATCGCCTGAAAACAATAAAAAATAAATATCTATTAATTTTATTATTAATTCACATAACATCACGCCTGTAATCTTTGAAGGGTTAGGCAGAGGTGTGCCTATTACTGCACGCACATTTCGCCAGTTATGTTTAACTCCCATATAATGAGGCGAGCTATTGCCACCAACGGGGCACAAATCCAGAGTCCTACTGCTACTGTGAAATTCCTGGCGAAAAAATTGACGAGGCTACAATACTACACCTTGTATACACGTGGGATATCTATGACAATAAACAATTTTCCTTTCTTTCTTTACATGAACGAGCCTGGTATTTCTCCAGCGTAAGTAATTACTACTCCCTTGCTTGTATAGTAAACAGAAACGGATCCATTTTGTAATATACATTTTCCTAAGTATTAATGTATCATCAATTATGTTCCTTTGCACGGAAAAACAAAGGTAATTGAGTGCCAATCATATCGCACCGCTGTGTGAATGCTAGCGTGCGAACATCCATGTTCGTAATATCGACAATACGAGGGTATCTGAAATGTAATTAGAGTTTTTTGTTAATTCGGGCCTGTTGGTCTAGTGGTTAGTGGCCCTGACTGCTAAGCCGGAGGTCGTGGGTTCGATTCCCACCCAGGACAAACTTTGTGTGATGAGCATGATTGTTAGTTCTGTGTCTGGGTGTGATTTATCTATAATATGTATGTAATTATAAATTATATAAGTATGTATATCAGTTGTCTGGTTTCCATAACACAAGCCCTGCTTAGCTTGGGATCAGATACCCGTGTGTGAGTTGTCCCAAGATATATTTATATTTATTTATTTATTTTAATTATAATTATAGGATTATTGCATAATTTCTCTGCGGCCCTGAAATGTTGGAACATTAGAACTCATAACTTTACTGAAACTTAATGAACTATCTGATAGTACAGACTGATTTAATTGCTTAAAGCAAATTTTATAAAAAAACCGCCAGATAATTTGAATTTAGAACTTGAACGTTATCTACTCGTATATAGATACGAGTATATAAATAGCAACCGTTACTGACTGACTGATCCACGACAAACAGCTAAAACCACTGAACGGATTGCGCTGTTTGGTACACAGAAAGTTATGATAACGTATGCATTCGCTAAGAAAGAATTTTTCAAAATTCATCCCCTAATATATAAACGGCAGTCCGACATTTACACGGACGAAGTAGCAGACAAAAGCTAGTTATGTAACTAGCTATAATATTTATTTAGTATGCAATAAACTAATAGTTCTAATTTACAAACCCTTAAAATATTTATCAACCAACCAACCAACTATACAAATAAAAAGCAAAAGAGTTTTTTTATTTTTTTGTTTGCTTAAAAGCGCTCTGGAACTACCAGTTGAATTGAATGAAAATCATTTAATATGTGGTACCCAAATTCGTGAGGAATAGTATAAGCTAAATTACATCACACTATGACACACGGGACCTTACCACCAAAGACGTAATTTAACGGGAATGAAAAAACCACGCGAACGTACTCGTAGTTGCGGCATGCGGCAAGCTACATAATATAAAAATTCAAAAATTTTCAGTGTCTAAAAAGTTCCAAGTGAAAATTAGGTAAGCCTTAATGAAAAGTGCGAAAGGAGTAACCGGATTTTATCGGCTTTCCGTTTTAACTTCCGGAGATTTCAGTCTCGAAATACCTACGTGATGAAAATGGGTGTCTTTTAAAATTCTCGCCTCTACCTCGCCTTCCGTTCGGTTTTCTAAAAAGCACTTCGCAGGTGTTTTGCAAAGTAGGTTAATTTTCAGTTAGTGAAGTAAAGTAGTCTGCCAAATTATTTAACAAATATTATTCATTGATTTATGTTTGTAATTGTACAAGAGTGATTGTGTCTGTCCGAGTTCCCACAGTACATAAAGCATTCTTAATATGCGGAGAAGTAAACCTAACACTCCCACTAACTCAAAGTAAAACCAATTAATATAATAAAGGCACTTTAGAACATCATTTTCAAGAATAAAAAATTAAATCTAGTGACCTGTAGTTGAATAGGTATAGTTAATGTTTTTCGTACGAAGAAAAACTAAACGTAACACTTCCAGTTCATCAAAACAGCAATGCATCAAAAATCAAAGTCAATTATTTCAATTAGACATATTGCAGGCCCCTCCGAATAGTCAAGGAGTCGGTCAGTTAGCCAAAAGTTGAAGCTAGTTCCTCGTTCCCAAAACGGAGCTAGGCCTCTATGGAGAAAAACGATAATAATAACTAAGATAATCGATCTATCATCACTGACAGGACTATTGTTGCCAATAAGCCTGACATAGTGGTGATAGATCGATTAGAGCGTCGCGCAGTGATTGTGGATATAACAGTCCCGCATGACGAGAACCTCGTGAAGGCTGAGAAAGATAAACAAATGAAGTATCTTGATTTGGCTCTCGAGGTTGTCGACATGTGGGATGTGAGTACAGCAATCACTGTGCCGATAGTCGTGACGGAAAATGGCATAATAGCCAAGAGCCTCGACCGACACCTTAGGAGGCTCTCGTTGGGCGGTTGGATCAAGGGCTTGATTCAGAAAGCGGTACTCCTGGACACGGCGCGTATTGTTAGGAGATTCCTTTCTCAGGAGCCCTGACCACCGGTGGCTTGGACCCTGTTCCCGACGCCGGTGGGATACTATTTTTTATATTTTTAAATGTTTTTATATCTTTTTCATAATAATATTTAAAAATGTAATTATATATGTATACAAAATAAATAAATTGACTAAGATAAATCTTGACCGATAATATCATATTTCCTAAGCACATTGCTAACAAAACCTACTTCCAAACATTGTCTTAACAGTATCGGCAATACAAGAAAGTCCTTCAAAAAAGTACGTATGTAGTACCTACTTAGAAATACAAGGTGTAACAAAAGAAGAGGGTGAACTTACCTGTGTATTTCATATAAAAAGTGTAGTCTGCAATTCAAAAGCAGCAATTTGCTTAGCGCTCTTTTCCTTATTTACCCACTATCTTTGGGTCACGATTGTCAAAGCTGTTTTCTTTGCGTTCCACTCGATTCATTTGATGCAACGATTATCGATTCTCCGATGAATGTGCATTGAACTGTATATTTAAAACGAATAGAAACGCGTTTTTTGAATCGGTTTTCTTTTTTTATATATTAATAATACCTACTAGCCTATTAGTGGAACAAAAATGCATATTCGTATTTAGAACATATTTTTCAAACGGTTATCCTTTCATGCAGTAAGTAAAGGTTTAAAGGTAACTAGACTTTTCTTACCTATAGAGTAAGAGTCATTATTCTTTGCCTATAAGTTTATCATTTAAATTAACAATTTTCCTTACTAATAATTTATTTTGTGGTTTAAGGTGCTTACACTTTTTAACCGCTCAACAAAAAGTCTTTCCATAATTTGTCACATGGGTTTTCTGTGGTAAGTGCTTAAAAGGTCACATAAAAGAAACCTTGAGTCAAACGTACTTTACTATAACATATACCACAAACTTTTTTCATATTGCCTTCGATTCGGCTTAATTCGATAACTTCCTGGAGAATACATTTGCATGAGTCGGATATAACCTCTAAATTACTTTCTCCCAGCGTGTGGCGGCATAATAATATCGTTAATAAGTTCGCGCATTATCATGAAAGCTTGGCTTTTTCAGCGGTGAAAGGGTGGAATTGAAGTGCGAAATGCATGTTTACCTTGTTGTAAGTAAGCAATAAAAAACATTTCACAACAACGCACAAAAATCCTTTTATACCTACTAATACAATTTTTTTTTAAACTCAAAAAAATATTTGAGTAATTATTATACAGTTGCTATCGAGAAGATGTCACTAGATGAGCTTGTGGCTATGTATTACAACAGCCGCACAGGTCGAGCAGGTTAAGCTACGCTTGCCGGGGTCAGTCCCGCGGATGGGTGACCATCTTTACACATCGATATAATAATAAACATTTAATATACGTCATACATTATAAAATTTAATTGAAACTACGTACTGTATTTCCCTTTAGAGATTACAGGTATTTACCCCAAGCCGATAAAAAAAACCGAATCTTGTTTATACCAAACCTATTCAATCCTACGCACAGTTTACATAACACACACGCTACCTACCGGTTGCTCCGGTTAGTAAAATCCCACAAAGTAAACAATTTTTACATACAACAATTATGCGCCCACGCAACAGAATTTCCTTTACGCACTTCCCCAACATAACAACAAAACGTACCTCATCACTACTACTCAGAGGACGTATGCAAGTATGAATGAATGAATGAAATAGGTACACACTGACGTCACGCGACAAACGGACTCATCTTTTACGGCCTAATAACGACATTGGTATGGTAAACAATAATTCATTAACACTGCTAGCTGTCGACCCAAAAACCGGAATTAGGTCGGTGGACATCCCTAAGTGCAGGCCCCGAAATTAGCGTGATTTATAGGGTCGGTGCTGGAACGTGACGCGGGTGCTTACATGTAAAAATGTTGTGTAATGTTATAGGTTTAATGACCTGTGTTGGGAGACTGTAATCACTCTGTTACATTTCATTTAACATAACATAACATCACGCCTGTAATCCCCGAAGGGTTAGGCAGAGGTGTACCCATTAGTACACCCACATTTCGCCAGTTATGTTTTTAGTCCCATGTAATAGGGGGCGAGCCTATTGCCATCATCCGGGCACAAATCTAGACTCCGAGGCTGCTACTGAGAAATTCCTGATGGAAAAACCCAATAACACTTTGCTCGACCTGGGAATCGAACCCAAGACCAGCATAGCAGTCGCGCTTGCGACCACTAGACCAACGAGGCAGTCTATTCATTTAAATCAAGTCTAGTCATTTCATTTAAAACTGGAAATAAGTTCAGTTATGACTAAGTACTGACTGAAATCTCTAGGGAATATATTATAGACTTACTGTTACTTAGTCTTAGTTAACAGGTACCCGGTTATGTGTAGAACGACCCTTAGACGCCTACTTTTTGTAGGGGAAGTTAA
The DNA here is from genome assembly GCA_949774945.1 of Hoplodrina ambigua. Lineage (NCBI taxonomy): Eukaryota > Metazoa > Arthropoda > Insecta > Lepidoptera > Noctuidae > Hoplodrina > Hoplodrina ambigua. Next base: position 5,413,102 of record OX458976.1, read on the forward strand.
AGAACTAGAAGTACTAATATTACAACAGCTATTACTTAATCGTTTCTTGTTGACAGTACATAAAACCCAGTAATGTTTTAAAAAGCCATTTCAGGAAATAGGAAACGTATTAAGAAACCCGTAAATGTATAAAATGCCGTACATTTTATTAATACATAGCTCTTCTCCTCATATATAACTTATACGAGTGTTCAGAAGTTTCAAGACATTATTGATATTGGCCTGCAACTCTGCTCTTCTCGCCTCTGATTTACCTAAATTATAAATGCTCCTACTAAAATCTATGCCTTCCAAAATAATGTAATCATTCTATTAATGAGTAACACCCTCATAAAACTATTTAGGGAACCCGTGTAATAAGTGGTAATATGGTAAATATAAAAGCTTAACGCTATCTAACGCCAAACACCCATTATAAATTGGAATACGGCGACATACAGAACTAAATTCCAAATTGTATTGAATTCTACATTATTTGTGAGTTGTGTCCACATTTATAATATCTATAAACAAAACGTTACTTTTATGAGTGTGCTGGAAAAAATTACATTTAAACATATGAGAAATTAGAACAGGTTGAGGCAATAAAATGAACAGATATAAACTTAGATATTGACATATTTTGCACCTGCCATGTTTTCTCGTCACCGCCTTTGGTTGACTGGTAAAGAATGCCTAACGCATTAAGTCCGCCTTTGTATTTTCTTTTGTATAAAGTTTAAATAAATAACAGAGTAACATTATGTATTGCTCATTATTATGGTCTCTGAACTGAAACTAATCACATGTTTTTATATGTTTCTTATCTAAAACTCAAAATAGGCTGCGCTGAGCTCATTTTAAAAGTATAGATACAGATTTCAATCAAATTTGCAACCGACTTTTTCTTCACTAGAAAAAATATAAATAAAACTAACCTCATGATTGAAACTGAGCCTTTACAAGCAGCGCCACCACGAAGTGTCAAATTATATTTGACAAGCTGCATCGTTAACCTACTCTCGATAATTAAACAAAGCCTTATTACACTTGAGCTTACGGCTTACTACCTGTTCACCTACTTAAGTACCTACTATAACTACGTTAAGCAGTAGGTAATTATCTAGTTAACAAGCTCTTTATAATTGGTTGAGATAGTTAGCTGGGTGGAACAGTGCTTCTACGAAAAGCTTTGTAGTAACTATCGTCGTCTTCTTGTTCGTGTTTTTCATGAGAATAGAATAGAATATTTATATGCCACGAACATGGTAAGTTTACGAGTGTGTGACGTTAGAGTTGCGTTCGAGTTTACGTGTTTACGGTGTCCGTAATATTGCATTACTGAAGGTCTGTTTCTATACCACTCTGTCTTCGGCTATTTCTCAGGGTAGTGACAATAATCCGACCAGAAGGTAGATAATCGTCCCCGAGGTCTTTTACTATATACTTGCTCTACTATAACCAGTTCATGTAAATTTTGTAGTATTCTAGTATTCATAGCGTGTCTGTATTTAGTGTCCTACTATGACGTCACATTTATCTTTAAAATATTTCAGTACAGTGTGCAGTGTGTTTCAGTTTGCGCCCGGTTGATGGCAATAGGCTCGCCCCTTATTACATGGGTCTTAAACATAACTGGCGAAATGTGGGTGTACACCTCTACCTAACCCTTCGGGGATTACAGGCGTGATGTTGTGTTATGTATTTCAGTACTTAATCAATTTTGTCCTATGAAATCAAAATAAGAAAATCCGTTTGTGTCAATCTCAGTGTCGCGATTAACATATTGATTAAACAGAAACCGTGAAACAAAAATCCAACTTTAATCAACGGTCGTAATTCGTATCAAATCAATTCATTCGTTTACAAGCGCCCTTAATCCAGTCCCATAAACTTAAGCCCAAGCCCGCTTGTTTCTTGGTCATAAAATTTATAAAGACAATACGGATACAATGAGACCGTGATAATGTTTACGGAGATACAGGCTTTAGTCACCACGCCCCACGCATTTTTCCCCGTGCCTAATTGAAAACGGCTATCCCCAATTGCTATGCTCTGTTTCCCTCCTAATTTAACGTTACATTTACTGCTACTCATAATGATGGAGACGAATGCTGAGTTGTTTACGTAGATGCAATCTAGTTTATGATCTATACTTATTTGTGTGTGCTAAGTTATAAAAATGCTTAGCTATTGTAACACCCAGACGTGGGTCGCTACTTGTACCGAGTATATCGCGGTTCAATCTACTTGTGATTGAAACGCGTATATTTAAACTTCGTGCATTGAATAACCTACAAAACCCAGCAAAATAGGGGATTATAGATCCCACCAATACCCAGTGCGAGTATGGTGCTCCTGATCAAACGATGGCCCACTTATTACATTGCCCAAAGTGTCCCTACACCTGCACTCTAGAGGACGTTAACAATGCTACTGATGCCGCGATAAACAGCCACCTACTGGGCACAAAAACTATAATTCAAATAAAAAAGGGGGATTGCCTTAAATCCTCGACTCGAAAAGAAGAAGAAGAAGATTGAATAAGTTTTATATTATTTTTTATAAATTCTAATCTTATTGTAAAGCTTGACAGCCGTCGACACACGGTCTCTTTCTTCTATTCAAATTTTTAAAAGGTAATTTTTATCTGATATAAGAAATAAGTTGCATTTGGCTCAACCACATACACCACATCTTTCCACTTATTTGTGCACATTTTAGGATTTACAAGTCCAAAGTATTGATTAAAAAAAGTTCTAGATGTGATAAGTAACAAGATGGGTACTAGAGTCTGAAGATTAACCGTTCACGTCTGTGAGTGGCTTGTAAGTGATTATGCTAACAGGATCATCAACTGTGTATCCATACATGGATATTGCACTTGGCATTCCTAGCAACATAAGAAATCTTGTAGATGGCTCTTATATTAGGCAGTGAACGAACATATTGATATAGAAGTGAAAGAATGAATGTATGAATGAATACCATTTTATTTTAATCTCTTCGTCGCCTCTTCTCTTTCTCAAACTGTAAACTGTTGACGTAAAGGTCCAAAAACCAATTGATAAGTGGTCTTTCATGCTGACATGCAAAAATCCTCCTCTAAAATAACTGGTATTGGATTGTACTTTGAACTTAAAGGTAAATAGAAACAAAGGTACCTACTCGCCTAGATTTAGTAGTAAATACAATGTACTTTAGCAGCCATATCAGCTCATATGAATAAAATTAAGAGGAAAATACCGTGACACTGACGTAACTACAGCAAATGTTAGTTAATTGTAATTAACACAGGTTTATTGATTTATATAGCAGTTTATAATATTTACGTTATTCGAAGTTGCAATGAAGTATCTTTTTTAACAAAGGAATGATCTGAAACACGTCAGAATATTTGCAAAAAAAAACAATATTGTTTATATTTTCTTTAATAAATATTTTTTTAAGTAATTACCATCATTGAATATCAATAAATTAATATTAAAACAAAGCAACAATTTACTAAAAAAAACAACAGTCGCGTAATTGCTGCATAATCGCGAAACGCACGATAAAGCCACAGCCTAAAAAAATATGGGTAATAAAAACGTAATCAGCAAATCATTACGAGTACCTTTTCCAGCATTTTCCTTAAAACATTTCCTCTTTATTCGGAACATGGCGTTGTACTAGTAATCTGTGGTTGTGGTTTTTATTTCCCCCTTGCATTCCCCCCCTGACATCGTTATTACTGCCGCAAAAGCAGTTATTGTCCTACTCATTTTTACAGCCTATAAAAAACAGAAGCTCTGAAAACATTATCTGTAAGATGTGAAATCTGAGGAGGTAAAGTAAAGCTATCAAACAGGTTATTACCTATGTATTTTTACGAGAATAATTGGATAAAAATAAACCATCAGCACTGACATCGGTGAAGGAAAACATCGTGAGGAAACCTGGACTTGTAATTACTTTATGTCTGACATCGTCAATCCGCTTTGAGCAGGCGTGCTGATCAATACTCATGAATTCTCTGTATGCAAAGAAGCCTGTGCCCTGCTGTGGGACAGTATTCAATTTTCCTATTTGTAATGTATAATTTTTAAAGACACATAACATCACATCACGCCTGTAATCCCCGAAGGGTTAGGCAGAGGTGTACAAATCAGTACACCCACATTTCGCTAGTTATGTTTTTTAGTCCCATGTAATAGGGGGCGAGCCTATTGCCATCAACCGGGCACAAATCCAGACTCCGAGGCTGCTACTGAGAAATTCCTGATGGAAAAACCCAATAACACTTTGCCCGACCTGGGAATCGAACCCAAGACCTCATGCACAGCAATCGCGCTTGCGACCACTAGACCAACGAGGCAGTAATTTTTAAAGAAAATTATAATTTTGAAACTAAAAGTAAAAAATCTCGAGGCTTCTATTACCACTATTAAATTAGTTAATTTCTCAAGCACGGTATACATAATTAGTGACAGTTTAGTTCAAAATAAGGACTCTAGTTAAATTTTGGATACTCGTAGGTACCAAGTTAATGAGCAAACTTCACAGAAAATTTTCTACAAAATCTAATCACTAATCAGTTCTTCCATTTACTGATTTCTAACTTGAAGGTCTTAATAAACTATTAACTTGATTAATTGGTTAACAGGATTGATAACACAGACTATAATGGATTCTGTTGAATTTGCAAAGACAAATGAAACCTTGAGACTTGATTGAAGACCGTCTGGCATTGGCAAACTCAATTTTGACATAAAGGCTGTGATAGCCTGACACCGAGTTTCTGGAAGATTCAAGAAACACAAGACTCAACTGTAAATAAGAACAGCCAATCCAATCTCTTGCCATGTCAGTGATAGTATGATGGTTTACTGGAAGAACAAAACATGTTTCACCGACCCCAAGTATCATGAGACAAATGCAGAGATGATATTGACCAATCAACGTGGATTATATCGCCTAGCGTCTACTAGCAGTAGCTAACAGTGATATGAAATATGTAAAAACGCTTTAGCTATACTTTATATTATAAAGAGGTAAAGTTTGTGGCTTTGTGAGGGGTGTGTGTAGGGGGGGGGGGGTATCTCTGGATCCACTGAAACGATTTTGAAAATTCTTTCGCAAATTGGAAGCTACGTTATCACTGAGTGCTAAAGGCTATACTTTACTATTAAAAGTTAGGGATCTGTAAGAATTATCACGCGAACGAAGTCGCGGGGAAAGTTCTAGTTAAATATAGAAGCTCTAAAATGCCCTTAATTGCTCGGATAAACCTGTGGACACAATGTTTTGGCATCGGTTTTAAAACTTTTTTTGTAAATCCGTTTCATCCGAAAAGGGATCGAGTGTAATAACAATTACACAAAGCTATTAATTGTTACACCATCTGGCAACATTATCTGTTGTGGAAATTAAATGATTCAACCAAAACCCCAAAAAAACTGTAATAGAATCATAACTTTTCGTTCTGTATCTCTTTTTATACTAAAAACAATAAATTCATTTGTTCACAGTGATAATAATGAACAAAAGGCTTTCCCCAAAACGTTAAATTATGATTCCTTAGACGAAATAAAATATAAAATATTTTGACTGCAAAATATTTCTTTTGTAGGATCCTTAAATATATTTTGCGGGAGTAAACGGATTTTACGCTGAATTGTGGTGGCATAGTAACAAAGGTAAGACAATGAATACGGTCATTAATTAAAACAGTCAGATTCTGTGTGTTTATGTCTTTTTATGTCAGAAAATGTTTTGATAACACGAAAAGTTTGCTTTAGTTTTCATGTTGCCTTGTGACGTTTGTGATTCTTCTTAAAATTTTCTTGGCCAACTTTTCAGATATTAATAATTGAAAATCTGATTGGGTTGTCATATTAAGACAACGTGAATGTTGGTAGCTTTTTGACAAGTAACCAATACAGGTTGCTCAATACTGGTTGGACAAAGTTTAATTTGACTCAATCGACACGAAAAGAAGAAGAAGAAGACACACACACACACACACACACACACACACACACACAAGTAAGTACTATTATAAATGTGAATGTTTGGATCGCTGAATGTTTGATACTGAATCAGGAATTTGTTACAGATTTAGATTATAGTGTGGAATAGCAAATAGGCTACTTTTTATCCCGGAAAAGTCGCAGACAGAAGCTAGAAGCTTCATAAAATATGTGAACTGCTGAGTCTCTTAACAGACCCTTATTTCTTCCTGTACATTAAATTGTTAAGAAAAGCCACCACCAAACAATCAAACAAATTGTTTATTCTAACGACTTCGTAATTACGTCTTAAACAAAGACGCTTTCACAAAATCCCCTATACAGTCTTAAAGTAACCCCAAATTAGTCGAATTCAATTACGGCCATCTTAATCCGATCACAACTCAATTACTCTATCACTACAGTCTGCGAACACACTGGTTCTTGTTGAGCTAGGGTTGACAAGTTAAAAGCTTGTCGTGGGCGAACATCTGAATGAATTGTGTGGGTAGTGACAGCCCTGTCAATAACCTAACAGCATCTAGATTTAACCCTTTTGGGACATGTAATTTATAACATTGTTTTACTGTGAGGCATTTGGATATTAATGTTCTATAACCACATGCGACCACGATTAATGCTAAAAATATGTATTTTTAGTTTTCGCCAAAAATCAGTCACCGGTCATAGTGACTTGCAATTATTAGGTAGTGTACACATACTCACATACAGTTTTGTCTCCGATGAAGCTTCTTAAAAAAGTCCCCTCTACCAATTTAATAAAATATGCAAGTTAGAATTCCCTAAAGACCATCATCATAATTTTGGTAAGAGATAGAATGCTTCTTGGACAATGCTTTGTTGTGTAAATCCAGTGCACAGTGGTTAAGGCGAGTATGAGCAATGTAATGTTTTCTATTTCATAATTATGTAGATATTTTCTAAGTTTATCTTAGACATCACTGACATCAGTAAAGAAAAAACATCGTTAGGAAATCTGGAAAGAATATAAACCCGAAATCGCCTATCAGCTTTGAGCAAACGCGGTGAGCAATGCTTGTGCCTTCTCTGTATGGGAAGAGGCCTTTCCCCTAAAGTGGGACAATAATAAGCTGGTATAATTATTAATGTATAAGTATAACCTCTACGGACCACAATTCAAACTCGTATGAATGGAAGAACATTGACCTAAAAAGAAGAGTCTTCTCAAAAGCTCATAGATCACGGTGGTCAGTGTAAATTGAATTATAACTTTACTAACAAAACTATAGATAATATATATATTTCCTACATACATACATACATAAACTCACGCCCTTTTCCCATAGGGGTAGGCAGAAACTACAGAACGCCACCTGCTACGATCCTTACATACTCTTTTCGCCTCATCTACGTTCATACATCTCGTCATACACGCACGCCGGTTACGAGCACTCCGCACCTGACCTTTCTGAAGGACCTCACCAATAAGGTCAGTGTAGGTCTTCCTAGGGCGACCCCTCCCGGCGTTGCCACTCACCTCTACCATATAAATACCTTTTGTCAATCGTCTTTCACTCATCCTCTCAACATGACCGAACCATCTAAGCATACCCTTTTCTATCTTTGTCACTACATTTTCTTTTAATCCGCAACGGTCCCGTATAACCTCATTCCTCACTCTATCGTTCAAAGTTACACCGCACATACTCCGCAAGGAACGCATTTCCACAGCATTAATCCTACATATACATACATATATTTCCTACTACTCACAATTTAGAGTTACAGGAATGGTACTTAATTCAATTGACTTTGAAGCCGGTAAGATTTATGTGTCCGGAAGGAATCATCTGATTACATTTCCTAAGCCGGGCTTCAGTTATTTGTGAAAGTAGTTGGTACTACGTAACATGATGAATTGGGTTACCTTGTGTCAACCTACATTTGAAATTTTAATGTTGAGCCCAACTTTCTTATCTAATCTTGAAAAATCTGCTGAGTTAATAGTAATCTTGTAAATTGACGCGCTAGTTTCTTAGTGGCAATTTCTATATGTATTTTATATTTTTAAGAACGATCGTAATCTAATCTCATTCTTGATCTATTAAAAATGCCTCTAATTTACCTATATTGATTGTGATTTTAGTTTTACAAGAACGTTTTTATTTAGAAGAATTTGCCTTCTAATCTTCTTATGTTATCCTCACACTTCACAAAAAGCATGTAGAATAATTCGTTATTTCTTCTACAGAGATATTTAGCAAAAGGTAACTAAAAAAGTCACAGAATAACAGATTTTATGTACTGATAGAACTTGGCATACTCACTGTAAACTGTGGGTACTATTTCTACTGAAGTTAAACTCTGATCACAATAAGAAGGATAATTAATTTATATATCCAAAGAAAATCCGCTTGTCAGTTCCGTGGACTGACTGCCAAGTCTCTATCCTTCTATTTATCCTTTTATTTTTCAGTGTTTATGAAGAACTAAGTATTAAAATAAAGTTAAACGTGGTTAATAAACACTAAAACGTTTAAACTAACCAGAGTCTTTAAAGTGAAAAACGTGAACTAAATTAAACTGTTATTAGCTGGTAGGTAGATGGACGTAAATAATTGAAATAGATGCAAACGACATTTTAAATAAATCTTAGGTGCAGAGCATTTAGGAAACAATTGAAAGTTTCTAAATAAAAATGTAAGCTTAAAAAATCTTAGAGACTGACTTGTCAGCATAAAAACAATGAAGTAAGCAACAAATGTGTGAAAGTCTCCATCACTTTTCATTTTACGTTCCACTGCACTCCCAGTGGTTATTGCAAACACATTACCGACAAAACACTGTAGTGCACTGCAAAATGGAAACTGAAACAGAATTCCATTAGATTTTGCCACTACAGCCACATACGTGAGATTACGTAGGTAAGATGAAATGAAAACACTCGTAGGTATATGCTTTTAAACATTTACTTTAACTTCCATTTCCTATGTATATTATTGTTTTTATTGCTGTAGGGGTCGCGACCTAAGTGGTATAATAGACTGCTATGTTGCAATTAAATACTCCAATGACTTTAAAGATTTATTGGTAAACCGACTGCTATGCTATGCTAAATTAGTTGCTACTAATTACGAATGCACCCCGTTTTCTGTCCGAATACCTATGCACTGAAGCCTGCACTTAGCGCGGCGTGATTGGTTAGTTAGATCAGCAAAACGTGTTCGATCATAATTATTGCACGAACAATTGCCATCACAGGCCAATTTATTATACAACCGATTACTTCGCCCATTTGCGAACTTGCTTATCTTATCTTAAATTTTTCATTTGAAATACAAGAAGACCGCATATTCAGTTTTTTTATCTTTTGCAAACTCAGTAAGAACATTTCAGATTAACTTTTCAATTAAGTGAGTAAAAAATAAAACTCATTACTAAAGAAGACAACCGCCTTCAAAGTGCCAAAAATAGAAAAATAACGGCTTTTTTGTTGTTATTTTGTATTGCCATCGACTTAAAAGTAACCTCCCTAAAATTTTAAAGAAATCGGTGTACGTATGTACTTACATACCAAAGTAAATCGGTACAGTCCGACTATATAACCACCTCCTTTTTTTTAAGTCAGCTAAAAAAAGACAGAACACGAGCAATCATTAATCCTGAAACACTCGACTGCAACCCTGCCAGCTCCACCACAAATGTCAAAGATTTGCAGGAGACACTATCAATTACTCAATGTCTAATATACCCACAGCTCTGATACCTCTTAAGTGCTTGGATGCTGGACACTGAACCGGGATCGATTCATCTCATATTTAAGTACTTGACATCTAGGGTTACGACCGATTTTTAAGGGTTTTTACCGTATTTGAAGCATGCTTGACACGTTTTAGAAAGACTTGATTTTCACGATGTCGAGTTAAATTTCAGGATACCCACTACATGAACACCCCTGAGCCAAATTATACCAAAAAATATCCATTTTAAGTGTGCTCTTTCAAAAATACAGTAAGAATTTTGAAGATTAAAAAAAATATTATAAGGGATTTTAAATATGAGAAAGTGTGATAGGTAAGTAGGTACCAATGAATAGTATAATATTACACCTATCTTTGAGAGAGGTTCAGATACGCAAACCACCATTCTAATAACTCCTATTCTGGAGTTAAATCTGAGCTGTCAAAGTGTCAACAGTTGTGGTCTATCTCGAAACCCAGTTTTAGCTGAGACTGTAATATGCTTCATAACCTGATTCAATATGATAGGCATTCTTCAGACAGGTACCTAATAATTATAATGTCAGCCTATTTTTGTCCCACTGCGGGGCAAAGGCTTCTCAAAGAAAAGTAAATATAAAAAGAAAAGGTTAAAGAAAATGTATCTCATAAAATAAAATAAAAAGGAAAAAATGTTTTAAAGAAGGAAAAATATTTTTTATCATATAAATAACAACGTCGTTACACAAATTAGAATTTATTATCTCCAACGCGATAAGAAATAATGTAGACGTAATAAATACCCATACCGACAATGGGAACAAACAGCCCCATAGTCTCACGGACACAATCACCGACTCACAAAACAAACACACCATTATCATCTTTCGTAACTCTCATAACCGTACTTACATTGAATAATAATAAACGAATACTAATTTATTTGTACAGATACCGGGGAACACAGTCAGCGGCTGCCGAGATACCAGGCGATACGAGCGCTTCCTGAGCAGCTGTGACCCTATAACCTCGCACATCGACAAAATGCCTTATCACCATCACACTATTACAAACTTATTGACCGGCACGAAGGTTCGTTATCAGTCGCCAACGAAACCCGGCAACGTAAACATGGACATGAAATAAGTGATGAAGTCTATTACTGTGACGAAGGATGTGCGTTAAATTGTTAAGATGGGTGATCTGCTACCGAGTATACCGAGGAGTACGTTCGCGAGTGAAGTAGACGGGGGGAACTACAGCCTCGACGGTGTGGGGGCCACGGAGTACGGGTCGGATGCGGAGCTGGCGGCGGTGGAGCTGTTCCGTGACTATCCGGAGCCTCTGCTGCGCTTCGCTTCTGTGTGCTGCGTGCTCTTCATGCTTGTCGGCATCCCAGGAAACCTTATCACTATCGTTGCGCTTGCAAGGTGCAAGAAGGTTAGTCGTTTTAAAATATTTGAGAGTTTTTGAACGTATTAAGCTATGAGTCTTTTATACATTGTTGCCACGTATATTACTAACAGTAATTAAACGACATTAACAGGTGAAAGGTCAGCATCATTCAGATAAGATTCAGACACTACTCTTTCAGTGCAGGGTTACGCAATTTAGATGAATGCCAAATTGTCTTGAATTTTTTGCTCTTAAAATTGTATACAGAAATAATAGATGAAAATTATGCAAAAAAAATACGGTTTTATAAAACTTAATACGTTATGGGTTTTTATCATTAACTTTTCTTAGTCTTTTTATGAAATAGTCACGCCGTTGTCCCATATGGGACCACTCATCTCCAGACCAATAATAATCCAAAATTCGCGTTAAATTACTATTTAAAGTTGTTTTGAAGATTACATTTTGCAAATCTGAATATTCATATTTATTTATTTATTTATTAAAACTTTATGCACATGTAAAAAAATACACTGTACAAAGGCGGACTTAATGCCTTAGGCATTTTCTACCAGTCTACCTTAGGGTGATGCATCATATCCATCATCAAATCAAGTAGTTCCTATCGTTTTCATCAATTTAGTTAATTAACCACCAAGAAGTGCAAGTAAGGTTCCTAATATTGGGTGCTAAAAATCATTGTGACTCATATCTGATATTAAAATGCGTTCTTTTATTTGAAAACTAGTTCATTAGTAACAAAACAAACAACTTTAACAAGTTTACTCAAGTGTACCTACGCTAATTGCACATCTATACTTAATAATACTCGTTTAATTAAAGCTGAAGAGTTTGTTTGTTTGTACGCGCTAATGTCTGGACCTTCTAGTCGGATTGGAAAAAATCTTCTTGTATGTGATAGCTAGATTCATGAGGAATAGTATAGGCTACATAACATCACGCTATGATCCTCGGAAGCAGAGCATTAATCAAAGACGTAACTTAAGGAGATACGCCATCTGAAGCACTCCGACGCGTAGCGCAGATTTTAACATTGTAATTGGGAATTTGAAAAAAAATGTTGTTTTTGTATTTTAAAACTTTATCATTAATAATATTAATATTTAATGCAAAAAAATACTTAAAAAAAAAAAAACAATTAATTATAAACCAAAACCCAATTATCTCAATTTGTATAGAAAACACGCTTATCTTAAAAATATCTGCGACCCTTTGTTACGCGACTGGGCGCGGTGCAGTGGGCTAATCGTCTAACGAGGGAAAAATACATACGGACGAAGTCGCGGGCAGAAGCTAATTAATAAAATTAAAGTAAACGAATGAGAACCAGGAACTATTCAAATTGTATTCTACTAACACGTACATACAGTTTTACAATTCTAATTATGTCATTAGATAAAATCTTGATAACTAAGTAAACTTGTTAGATAAACCATTATGATGGTCAGTTCTTTTATCTGACATATTTGTAATATCTCTTCTAATAAGATAGTGTAAATCCTTTTACAAACGTCGTGTTAAATATTTGTAGTTTAATAAGTACTCAAGATTACTCGCCATCTTTACTACGACTAATTTTATTAAGGTTCTCGAGTAACCTAACCTTGAGGAGCTCGTGGCTAAGTAATAATAGCCGCACGGGTCGATCCATTGCCGGGATTGTCCGCGGATTGGAAAGTATGTTAGGTCGTTGGTCTCGGCTGTCATACGTAGATCTTTGACAGTCGTTTCGGGCCGTCAGAAGCCCGAAAGTCTGACCACCAGTCCAACTAAAGGGTATCACGCTACCCAGTTACTGGGTTGTGGACGTCAGATACGGTAAGACCCGACACGCGTTGACGCCGTACTTACGGCATTTCATGTAGGTAAACCTTGGTAACATACTTAGGATTTAAAGTTAGATATTTAAACATTTTCGTAATTCGACAGTACCTACTTATAATGTTTTTTTCTATCTGTATAATCTCTGTTAGTAACTTTGAATTATCTGGGCAGGAGGGCGCGGATATTTTTCCTCGTAGAAAGGGGGCGCGTCATAAATAAGTTAGAACCCCTGCCCTAGATCACTAATACGGACAATTTCACAATTTAATTGATTCCTCAGGGAATCACAAGTCTCGAATTTCTGTTAGAGCGAATCATTGCTATCGCCTTAGTACTGTTTGGAAAATCCACACTAATCGTAAATCAATGCAGCTAATTGAAACTCCGCAGCGCATCTCGATTTACGTCCCACATAAAACGACTAATAAATTTACTATTTCAGTACCTATCAATATCACAGTTTTAGAATATGACTACTAAACATTTCTCTTGAGATAACTGATATTGACACTTACAGATACGTATGCATCCATTGACTAATTGACTTCGTTGTGTTAAATAAACAATGATATAACTTACGAAACGTGAATCATAATATCAGATCGTAAATGTCTTTAGATGGACATTGGCCTCTCCTTATTAGACATTAAACATGCGTGGGAGATGTAGCTATCTATTACCAATCGTAAAATATGTGCAAATAGTTTTAAGATTGATGCTAAGTATTTGGGGTTGCGGATATTGTTTGAAAGAGTCACCGCGGCTCTGGAACGCAAGGGCATTAGGAGGAGCACGGATGGGTTTTAGTCAATAAGAGTCTGACGGTCCCTTCCGTTCCGCCCAAAGCGAAAGAAGTCATTTAATGATTTGTCATTCTAAAAAAAAGTATTTCGGCGATAGGTTTTCGGCGGCCTTATTGGTGAGGTCCTAATGTCTATATGTTTATGTATGTATGTTCGGCGATAGGTATTTCAAATGCTTGCACTCAGATGATAAAGGGTTTCGTACCACAGAAAAATAATAAACACTACATAAAGAAGTTTACTGTATAGGGACAACCTTATTTTTTTTACTTTATGTAATTTTATTATTTTTGTTTTACCGGCAATAGAAATATGCACTGTAAATTTCAACTCTACGCTAGTGACAGACAGACGGACGGACAGCTAAGGCTTAGTAATAGGGTCCCGCCAGTACGGAACCCTAGACAGTGCCGACATATCCCTTGATAAAATATGCAAAGATGTCGCTGCCATCATGTCTGTTTTCGTGACATTATCATATAGTCACGGGGACAGGTACACGTGTGTACGTATCTGATGCTCTCTGGCGAAAACTTAACTCACAAATAATATTAAACAAATCTGACTACATGTACGACATGGCGCCTGTAATCCCTGAAAGGTAGAGGCAGAGGTGAACCCATTAGTACACACACTTTTTGCCAGTTATGTTTAAAGTCCCATGTAATAGGGGCGAGCCCATTACCATCAACCAGGCACAAATCCAGACTCCGAAGCTGCTATTGAGAAATTCCTGATGGAAAAACCCAATAATACTGCCCGCCCTGGGAATCGAACCAAAACGCCCGGCTTGACAACCACTAAACCAACGAGGCAGTCAAATGTTACTAGTCCCTATTTATCTCGCATATCACGCACGTTTCACATAAAATATTTATTATGCAAAGATATCATTTTTATGTCAAGTACACGTTACATTTTATGTTCTACTTCCGAAGTGATAAGAAATCTGCATAGCAAGATTTATAAGACATCGCAGTAATACTACAATAATACCAGCGTATTATTGTCCAATTACATGGCAAAGGCCTCTTCTCATACAGAGAAAGCACGAGCTTTTATAGCTAGCTCACCAATATCAGTGGTGACCAAGGAAAACTTAGAAAATAAACATGATAATTTCATACTTGATTGTTTCCTTATATACAATTTTTGCACCTGCTTTGTTATCTCTTCACCACCTTTGGTTGACTGGTAGAGAATGCCTAAGGCATTAAGTCCGCCTTTGTACTTTTTTGTTGCATAAAGTTTAAATAAATAAATAATAATTAAATAAACATGAATTGTAAAAGTCACATTGCTATTTGCCCGGTTTCGAACCCACAACCTCATGCACGAGAGGTAGGTGCTGGTTGGTACTAGTTTATCAGGACTTATACGACTTAATACTACTCGAGTCTAAAAATAGAAAAACTGTACTACCAAGCGTAGACGTGATTAATTCGCCACCAGTGATAAGAATAACAATAAATGCAATGAAATATTGCACTGTTAGCGTAGGTCAGTGATCGCCATTCTCTTACTATAAACATAACTAACAGACTTAATTCACTTCTACTATATGTTTATGTAAATGAGTTAAGCTTCCAACTTGTCCATAATAAAATTAGTGTATCAATGAATTTTAAACGTGTCATTGAACTTAGAAAACTTTCAGAAGTAAGTTGAATGAACGATCGAAATCAACACCTGCCTAAAAGCGGCTTTTGTTGAACATCCATAATAGACCACGAAAGTAAACAATTAAAAACACTGTTCTAAAAACGTTTCTAAATTTATTTGTGAGGGCACAGAGTAAAATTCTTGCCCATTCTTTGAGAAAATTAATTATTAATTACATCACAAATTAAAATAGAAAAAGCATATTACATGACGGGCCTGTTGGTCTAGTGGTTAGTGGCCCTGACTGCTAAGCCGGAGGTCGTGGGTTCGATTCCCACCCAGGACAAACTTTGTGTGATGAGCATGATTGTTAGTTCTGTGTCTGGGTGTGATTTATCTATAATATGTATGTATTTATAAATTATATAAGTATGTATATCAGTTGTCTGGTTACCATAACACAAGCTCTGCTTAGCTTGGGATCAGATAGCCGTGTGTGAGTTGTCCCAAGATATTTATTTATTTATTTTTTATTTTATTTATTTCCTAAGTACTTAACTTAAGCGATAAAAAAGATAAATGATAACCACAATCTTCTTTTTGCAGGTTCGCAACGCAACCGCTGTGTTCATAATGAACCTATCATGCTCCGACCTTCTCTTCTGCTGCTTCAACCTGCCTCTTGCTGCTTCGACCTTCTGGAGACGATCTTGGGCCCATGGCAGGATCCTTTGCCGAATGTTTCCTCTCGCCAGATACGCGCTGGTCGCTGTCTCCCTGTTCACCGTCCTAGCCATCACTATCAACAGATATGTAATGATATCCCATCCACGCCTTTATCCCAAGTGAGTATATTCTAATTATACATTTGACATAATCATTGTTTATGACGTATTTAATATTTAACGAGGAAATCTTGAGTCATATTTTGGTATTATCATCTCGTACTAGGAAAATTAATTAACTCTTCCGCGCTTGTTAATTGTTATTCGTTTCTGTTGATAACGTTTGACGTTTGTTTTTTCAACAGGTTGTACCGACGCCAGTATTTAGCAGTGATGGTGGCAAGTACCTGGGCATTCTCCTTTGGTGCGCTTATAGCCACGTGGTTGGAGAAATGGGGCAGATTTGGTTTGGATACTACAATAGGATCCTGCTCAATACTTCCCGATAAAAACGGTCGCTCTCCGAAGGAATTTCTCTTCGTCGGCGCCTTTATGCTACCCTGCCTGGCTATAGTTATATGCTACGCCCGGATATTCTGTATAGTAAGGGAAGCTGCAAGAAAGTCCCGTGCTCCAGCACGAGGAAGACTAAGGCCGGGTCTAGAAGACTCCGCAGTTGGATCAGCTTCAACAGCTCTGGAACGATCGCCTGGTCCTGAAAATGGTATTAACCACGTAGCTCCGCCTCGAAGGGCACTTCTTGCGCCACCTGCTTTACACTGCCCTCCGACTCCGGGACCTGAACGCTCGTCGTCTTCTGGTGTTGACACATTAGACGGACACGATGAAGAGTGCGCTCTTGACGCCAAACCTCGAACACCTAGCGGCGGAGAAACCGCTAAGCGTCTTCGACAAGCAGCAGTCGCATTAAAACGATCGCCTGCTTCCGTGAGACCACCACGTCTCACGCCAAAAGACAGAAAACTATTGAAAATGATAATGGCAATCATGCTGTCGTTTTGGGTGTGTTACTTACCAATAACTTTAACAAAGATATTTCGGGAGTTCACATCACATCCAGCGGCGAATATAGCAGGGTATATACTGATATACTTGACTACGTGTATCAACCCTATTATTTACGTGGTGATGTCGTCTGAGTACCGGCAGGCGTACAAGAACCTGCTGATGTGTCGTCGCTGGGCGTGACGTTCGCCCGGCGATGGCGCCTCCGAGAAGCGCCCGCCGTGACTAGTCGTAAATCGCTGGACAGCCTGAATAACTGCAAATAATGGACACTCAAGTACATGTGTGTAAAAGATAAGTGACCATAAACTTGTGTACTGTAGTGACAGCGGCAGCGTTAAAGTTATTTGTGGATGCATAGAGGACGTTCAGTTATGTAGACAATTTTGGAATTGCGAACCGTCCGTGATTGTGCTTAAGAGTGGGAAGGAAGCAATTATAATGTTTTATACTGAAGTAGTTAAATAAGATGTTATAGTATCTAAACTAATAATCTCGTAAAATGATACTCAGCAACGGCCAGCAGGATATCAGAAATTCCACATCCTATGGCCGTATTATTCATCTCACTCATGTATATATTTAGTGACTTGTGTATTTTATCATCAAAATTATGTGCAAGTATATGAATCATTGTTCATATCTATCTGTATATTGTAAAACATTGTTAAGCACTTATTATGTTCGGAACTTAGCAATAAGTCGACGGATATGAATAAAGTTGGAAAGCAATATTAAAGTAAAGAGGACGCGTCAGGTTAATATGGTAAACCGCGGTCTGGAGTAAATTATCAATCTCGAGCCTACCCATGACAGTTAAATTGACTCATTAAGGAAAATAAAACAAACAAAAGTTAGTAACAATACAGTCTCCGTATTCATTTGTAGTGGAATGTTTGCCTTTGAGTGACGTGCGTCGATTTGTGTTATTGAAAATGGGTGAATCTTCTATGTGGGGTAGTGTGAATGCCAGTGGGATACCTGGCCTCTCCTCCTACGAGACCGACGCGGCTCTGGCGGCGGTCTCGCTGTTTGAAGGCTACGACCAGCCGCTGCTGCGCTTCGCGTATGTCAGCTGTATGCTGTTTATGCTCATCGGAATCCCTGGCAACCTCATTACCATCGTCGCCCTGGCAAGATGTAGAAAGGTGAGTCAATTGTGCCTATTTTCTTAGCAAGTAACAAACCAGAGTTAATCCCTCATATTACAACATTCGCGAAATTCCTGCAGATGACTAGGTACTTTGTAAAGGATACATTTTCATTATAGCTATGACGCCTACGTAACTTGATTATACTGGGAATACTTTCAAAATGGCGGTATATGCAAGTACCAAGTACCATATATGCAAGTACCAAGTTGAAATGACTCTAATTTGTAATTTGAAGCTTTATCAGTAGCAATGTCCGCTACTGATAAACTTTTAAACGTTATTGTATCATATTGCTTTACGTAAATTAGTAAACTGGCTTTCTTGTAAGTCGTAGATAAAACCATTTTAATGTATAGTCGAAACGACAGAAGATATTACAAAACTATAACTTTAAAGCTGTATTTTACAACTGTGCGGCGCCATCTTAGTTTTCATGGCGCGATTCTGTCTAAGTCTTGACTCAGATACAAAGTATTAGTTATTGTTCTTTGACTCAGGACTGCGCTCAGCCTTATGACGTACCTGTAGGTACCTACCTACGTCATCTTCCGAAAACTTTAAGCGTTTCACACAAAAGCTTATACCTATTTCTTTAATACTCAGTACACAATGTTAAATGGACTTCCCATATTCTGGTTGGTTTAAAGTGATACAATTTACTCGTATATGAGTGGCATCAATCGGTGTTTTACAGGAAAATCATATTGTAATTGATTCACTATAGGGATTTATTACAAAACTACGCTTTACAATTTTATTATCTATAGCGCTCGTAATACGGTCTAAAGGTCAGCACAAACATATAATTAATTCATTAATATTTTAGTGGTCGCAAAGCGCGTCTGCTAAACAAGAAGTCTTGGGTTCGATTCCCAGGTCGGTCAAAGTGTTATTGGGTTTTTCCATTAGTTTGATGGCAGTAGGCTCACCCCCTAATACATGGTACTTAAACAGAACACCTCCGCCTAACCCTTCAAGGATTACAGGCGTGATGCTATGTCAGAACGCATAGACACGGAAAGATCAAGGCAAAATTAATTTGACATGTCTTACTTAGGTCTATCCAAGGTGTCACCGTCCTTTTCTTTCGCTGTATGTTAGTAAGAGATGCCAACTCTCTTATTTTTGTTTAGTTTGTGAACAAAGGAATCGACACCGGTATCTCTGAAATGAGAACAATATCTGTCAATGGTCACGTACGATTTTCATGTAGGTATCTGTTTAGTATGTATGAACAACTAATATTGTACTGAAAATATATACTTGCTAGTATCTACGTAATTGATTCACGTACCTATTTCCCAGTTACTTAATAGTTATTATTAACAAAACCAAACATTTACATCTTGCGCAAAACGGTATTTGTAAATACTTGGGATGAAAGATTACATTGTTATACCGAATTGGTAATTAGGAAATAATACCTATATTAAACCATTTAGCGCAGACTAACATTTTAACTATATTAACTAGTTTTTCCAACTGAAACACATACCTAGTACTATAAGTTGTATGTAAAAGATGAGTAAAAAAAAATTTTAAAACCGTTGACGGCGGCCATCTTGCACCGATTTCCATCAAACATACCTAGCTAAGAACACTCCCTACTAAATCACATACATACACAGACACGCTCAACTTTTAACCCGTTAATTTACAACCCGTCGTTTTTAAGTGGGGATTTAAAAACAAAGAAAATTTCTGTCTGGAAATAAAAGATTTTCACTCTTACCTAAAAACGGGGGAATGGACATAGTGAAACATTAGTTATTCAAAGAAAATCATCTGTTCTATATTAAATTGCACTTTTGTATGCAACAGCAGATTTATTTTTTAAATTTGGCCTGGAAAAGGTCTAGCATCTTATACTGAATCTATGGTAACGTTTATGTCACGACGTCACCTCCACTTAGTAAAACGTATATGCGTGAAACACACCTAGTACCAAATTAAGTGTAAACAAGATACGAAGTTTACGAAGTAAGCAAACTTTTAAAAATCGAACACTTTATTTAAAACTAAAGTGGTAATTCAGTTGGTTCAACCAATTTGCTTCATTGTTCATTCTTATCAGTCAGACGTGAGTTGACGTGACGAGATGAACGTGTTTTGTTTTGATCCGTGTTTACACCACTACCAACATTGTCGTAGTTAAAACGTAACTACGTATTTTAATACAAAAACAATTGTTATATCTATTCGTCAATTTCAAAGAGGTAACTGTACTAGTCATTCTTGAAACAAATCAATATTAAAATGAATAGAGTTTCTTTTTTAATATTATGGGATTCTCTATGTTCTCAACTAACTTTTTAAATCTATGTTTTCATTTCGAAAAATAAGGACTTTAAAAAAGAAAAGTTTATATAAAATGTCATAAGGCTTAATGGTCTAATTGAAATGAATTATTTGACATTAACAAGCTTTCCACTACCTCATAGTTTCGCATCTTACCTTCCATGCACATTTCAGATGCAAATTCAGCCTATCGCATGGCTTTTCCCCTCAACTCAACTTGTTATTTGAAATATTTTTCCCTTCATTCAATTCGTAAAGGAAAAAATATGGAAAATACACCTTTTGTTCTCATTCATAACTTAATCATAAGTATGTCATTATTTACATCAAGTATTATAATGAGTAGTGCATTTGTAGAATGCAATAATACCTGTTAGGACTATCACTACCTACAAAAGAATGTTCTCGTTTCCTAATTATATAAATAAAAAATAATAAACATTAAATTGAACATAATTACAGTAGTTGTAATAAAATTGAATTGAATTTGCTCATTTGTTTGTTTTGGTTTTTACCTCACCTAATATTGTAAACTAACTTTTGCCCGACCCTTTATCCGCATAAAGGTTGGTTATCGCGGACGCAGACGAAGTCGCGGAATAAAATGTCCTTCCTTGGGGTTCAAACCTACCCCGTGCCAAATTTCATCAAAATCGCTTCAGTGGTTTAGTCGTGAAAGCGTAACAGACAGTAAGAACAGACAGTAGACAAGTAGACAGAATTACTTTTGCATTTATAATTTTAGTAAGGATATCATGACTACCATTAGTAGGTAAGCAGTATGTATATTAATCAATCAATTATCATTGAATAATTATATAGCTACTGCGTGTTACTATCCCAGAGCGTTGACATTGAGCACATAAAGGTAATTTCAGAACAATGTTTCTAAAACCGCATAACCACGTACAATGACGAACTGTTTATTGTTCACTCTATGACGAATAACCGTTATTGACGTCATACAAACGTATGCGTATTTTACATGAAATACAATCGTTGAAAAAAATATACGAGTAATATTAATAATAATTTCCCCCTTTCAAAATTGACGTCTGCTTATATTTTTGATGTTCAAACGTGTCAACTTTAAACAACGATTTTAAGTAAGGAATTAATTGTTTAATGAAAGATGTTTACCGACTTCAGTTTAGAATGGAAGGTTTTATTTGATTGCTAATAAATAGGTTTATTTAATTCATCGATTTCATATTATGATTAGTTCTGGCTATCCCACAACAAATTTCTCCCGTTTCTTATTTTCAGAAATGTCTTGCCATAAAAAGTAACAGAGAACAAACTAAGCAGAACTTTGGCCGAATTAAGTTCAGTTAAAGAATAATGTTAGCCTTTTCAACGTTACTTTGGGACTTTTAAACATTAAAATTAACCGTGAGAATAATTTCTTAGTGTCTAAAAATCCTATTAGATACAATAATTAACACAAATTCAAATGATCATAGGTTCATTAGAACTTATGTTCAAAATGCCCCTGAAAATTTGAAGTGATTGATAATGAGTTCCAGAGGCCAATTTTTCTAATTAAAATCTCTCAAAATCTAGACGTACTCTCATCTCAGCGACAATCAATGTCAAAAAATGTAGGTAAATTAAAAACATTTTTGACAGATTGACACTGAAATTTTGCCGACAATGACTTCGAACTTAGTAAGTTTAACAAAATATTTCCTACCTTTTACAGGTCCGCAACGCAACTGCAATCTTCATCATCAACTTGTCTTGCTCCGACCTCCTGTTCTGCTGTTTCATCCTGCCCCTGGCTGCCTCCACTTTCTACAACAAATCCTGGGCTCATGGCAAGATCTTGTGCGTCATGTTCCCGTTCGCCAGATATGCGCTGGTGGCGGTGTCCCTGTTTACAGTCCTTGCCATCACTATAAACAGATATGTCATGATATCACACCCAAGTCTATATCCCAAGTGAGTATTTTTATGTTGTTAATGAAGAGAGATAGATCAATATAATGTGTATAAAGAGCAGAAAGATATAATGTGTATAAATAAACACTAAACGAAGCGGAGTCTCACACGTTCTTACCATTATTGAGATATTTCTCGTTTGTTCTGGATCCAACGTTCTATTTTCGAAAACAAAATTGTGAATATTTTGACTAGTTTTTATACCCTGTAACCATAATGTTTTGTGACGTTAGGTAAACTGCGCGCTACCATAAACAATAAATATTCTCACAGAAAAAAGTTTTGCAGCAATAATTTTTGATCATTGTTACTTAGTTTGATGAGTAGTACCTATGAGTTAACTGCTGTGTAATGTGTCTTTTACCCTTGTATAATAATGGAATCAGGTTCGCTTACATAACATTGTAATAGATTTAAATAAAACAATGACCTAATAATGACCAATAATATTTAAATCTGTGATTTAACCCAATTAAGTAAATAAAAAAATTTATTATAGGTACTACCTGATAAATTATTTAGGTACTGTAGTAGTGTAGTAGGTACCTATAACAAAAAATATTATTTAATAGAAACATTGTGCTTTGTCAACAGATTTTACACGACCAGAAACATATGCCTGATGATCGCATCTCTCTGGATATTCTCTTTCGGAGCATTGATACCTACGTGTCTCGGAATTTGGGGCGAGTTCAGCTTGGATCCCATAACTGGTTCCTGTACTATCGTGCCTGATGATAACGGTAAATCACCAAAGAAATTCCTCTTCATCATCGCCTTTCTCCTTCCAAGCGTAGCGATCATCTCGTGTTACGCCAGGATACTATGGATTGTCAGAAAAACAGCAAGGAAATCGCACAAACCTGCTACACAAATGAAGTCTTTAAGCATGAGTACAACGACAATAGCAACAAGAATAGTCGACTTAGACAAACGTCCAACCAGAAACACAGTCCCTGCTTTTCCTCTGAGTTGCTTTATGCAAACGGGAGCTGAACTATCAACCTCTATCGACAGTACTCCATCAGAAACAGAACGACAGTCCACTACTCCCGAAGTCAAACCACGTTGTCTTGGCGATGAAACCAAAAACTTTCGTCGTAGTTTCATCGCCACGATGAGGTGGACCACAGCACCGATGAAGCCACGTCTTCCTACGAAGAAGGACAAGAAGCTATTGACCATGATCGTGGCTATCATGGTCTCCTTTTGTGTTTGCCACTTGCCTATCACGTTGATGAAGACAATATTCTTTGAGACCACGACACATTCAGTAGCCAACGTGTTTGGGTACGTACTTATATACTTCACGACGTGTGCAAACCCCGTCATTTATGTTGTCATGTCCAATGAATATAGACAAGCATACAAAAGTTTGTTTAAATGTAGACGGTGAGATTGATTGAACTATTCATTCTTGTAAATATACTCAGTAGGCTGAAATATGTAAATTTTGTTGAACAAATACTAGTTTGCGAGTCAGTCGTGATTGTTGTGGCAGAATTAAGTTAATGAATTCAACTTTATGGGCTGAAAACAAAATACGACAATGAAACGTGTTGTTTTTCTTTTCTATTTTCAAATAACGAATTAGTTTTAACTTACCTCTTAAATTGTGATACATAAACTTCTCTCTATTTAAATAATACAAATCTATTCACGTCCAATTTGGAAATACTAATATAAATTGATTATTTCCAAACAATACTGTAACATTCCGATTAAAAACAACAAAGAAACTCAAATGCCATCACAATAACCTTCAACTGTCTAAGTCAGGACGAGTCTATTCTATAATGTACATATTTATTATCTAAGCTTTAGCAATAATGTGTAGATAAAATGTTTAACTAACATAACTTAAGAAAGCAATCGATTTACTCAAGTAGTGTTATATTATATCGACGACTTTGATTTAAAACTTCGAAATAAAACATAAATATGGTTATAAAATACATTTTTCGCAGTAATTCTTAAATAGAAAAGTTCTTGGAATTAGATTTAATCGAAAATTATTTTCTAAAAACAAATTAAATATTGATACAATTAAAAGGATTTGAAAAATATAACTATTAACTTTACCAGTAAATGCTTATATAAATGTATACCAATTTTAATTTTAAATGGAACTGAAGCTTGTTACCTCTATGTAGTTTATACAAATCAATGATATTAAAATCAAAATCTATACGATTACTCACTCATGTATGATCTACCTTTAGTTATAAGATTTATACGATACATTATAATATATTCTTAAGTATTACGATAAATGTAGACTTTTTTTATATAAACAGAGTATCCGATCAAAACAGTTCGGTTTCTAATTAATAAAAAAAACGAAACCCTATTAATTAAGGTGACGATTGTTTGTCACGGCAATAATGACGCGTTCGTCCAATAATTGCGGTTATGTTCTACCTAACAATCATAGAAAATAAACCACTTATTTTTCAATTCTACTGCCAAGGAAATAGAATTCAAAAATGGATTGAATAATATTTCCTTATTTGTGCGGTTAATGCATGGACGGGTTCTTTGCCGACGCAAACAAGAGTCACCTAGACGTAAAGGTGTTTCGTACTAGTGTACAATATCAATGTGTGATATTATTGTAAATAAGGAGGATGTCAAAGACATAGAAATTAAAAAAAAAACGTTTCCATAACGATTAATATTGAATCGAAGACGGTGCTGTTTCGTTCGATTGAACCTGAAAGTTGAAAGATGCAAGTTTCTGATGGAAATAATGTTAATCTTTTTGAGACCTAATTCTTATTCAAATATGGCAGCATTTTGCTTGAACCTGTTATTAGTTAAGTCAATAATTAAATTAAATATAGCTTGTAAAATACGATATTGACATCGCTTTGGTTCAACAATATTGATACAAATATTAAATGGCGACCATTCCAAATGATTGTCTGTTTTCGACGAAATATTAAAATGTTACTAGTATTTAGAGTTAAATGTTTTATATGATAGAATATATTAATAGTTGTGAGATAAGTCGTAACCGAAGATTTCCCAAAGATATGTTATAATTGTATAAAGGAAATTTATTTAGTCAATAGGCAATTTTACTATATTTATTTAACCTAGCATGTATTAAACATACCGATTTATCAAAAATACATTAGCTGCTGTGTGTCTGAGAAAATGTTACTGAAACTTGAAATTAATCGAGCAGAATTCCCTCTGGTTGAACACCAAAGCTCAAATACGTGTTTTGTTTAAATTAATCTTTGGTAGCAGACGAATGTAGAATAAATACGTTCTAGAGTTTGATGTGGGTCTGATAGGATAAACTTTTGTTACGATTTCGAATTAATACCACAGTAAACGTTCACACTTCAATTCCTCTAGTTTATATGAAAGCCTCCCCAGTTAAATTCAATTACGAAATAATGTTTCTAAACTGTCAATGCAATTTTGAACGGTTGAGTAACTTTATGCGGACAGTCAGCCTAAAGCTCAGGTTCCAACGATTAGCTAAGCTATGCATGGGCTTAACTAAGATAAACTGTCAATACTGCAATATTGTCACACGGTGGAATTACTCATTGATTTTTTATTTTAAATAACGAACCTTTATATTTAAAAACATAAATTTTGATATATTACAGTTCCGTACAATCGGCCAGACAAAACATGTCTCTTTAAAAAAGGAAACTTCTCAAAGTGTAGCTAACTGTGGTCAAATGTCCTTATTAACATAGAATAACTTGTTTTCGTGTAAATATCAACAGTTATTTGTAAAATATTGTTTTAATATAGGTACCATGGATTCGAATAGACATACTGCGCCTATTTATTTGTTTTACGAATTAATTTACACGCGGGCTGTTACAGAATCATTTGGTGATTATTAATATTATTTCCTAAAACCAAACCTAAATTGACAATGAATTTCTGTCAACCTAAGTAAGTTCCTTAGTCATGAACATGTTTTTTGAATTATTAACCGCAATCAGGAAAAAAAACCAGTGCGACAAATGAAATTCAACTCTTTGCAAATTGAATTAAGTCATTGTTTGAGTTACCGACTAACGTTACGTTACGACTACGTTACCAAGAAGTTCTCTTCGCAACCACCAAGGTTGGAGCTAAAATAAGGACAATTTGAACCTTATAAACAATGATTCTGTCACAGCCCGGCAAAGTCGTATAGAACTGTTATATTAAATACTCTTTTGTATTACGTATGAGAACATAAGTGGAACACCAAGACGTAGGTACCAAAGAACCAACACCAGGGGCCATAACCCTTAAGCCATTGTACTTACCAAAGATATGATTAAAATAAATTATGAAATATTAACATTTTCTTTCATTTTATTTTACCCAACATTGCTATTTTGTGGTCTTATGGTAAGTGGTCACCGCCACCTATGGAACATCTACAATACCCAGAAATCAAAAGCACAGTAAGCGGGCATAAGTGCAGTAGCATGCTAAGGTTTCCTGTGAACACGCGGTACAGGCCGTACCTACATCTGTGCGTAAAGTGATTATGTATTAACACAGTACCTACGAACACTTCAGAATTCGTACATGGCGTCAATCGGTCGTAAGTTAAAAAAAATGACAATCTATCGCTTTGTGAGATAACTACTCCACTTATGAAAGCTACTGTACATACTTCTCATCGTACATCGTTCTCAGATACAACTTTGAAATGTTCCATGTACTTACCTGACATTACACCGATACCAATACCCTTCCAGCAAAAACACAGTATTGCTGCATGGCGACAGCACTGTGTGAAAGAGAATTCGGTTAAGTACCTATGTTTGCTGGATAACTGCAGTATTGACTAGTCGTGGTAGCTATTCAATAGTAATTCGGTTTAACGAGAAATTCAATAGATGAGTAAGTAATTAGTCGTATAAACGAGTAACAGTAATACTACAAGCATAATAATAAAACACCAGCCTATTATAGCCATACTGCAGGTCTGATAGTCTCATACAGAGAAGGCACGATCATTGATCACCGCGCTTGCTCAAGACGGATTGGCGACTTATATCAAATTTAAGTATAGGTTTCTTTACAATATTTTTCCTTCGCCGATGTCAGTGATGTCCAAGATAAACTTAGAAAATACATACGAATTGAGAAAGTTGCATTGGTACTTGTCCAATTTCGAACCCGCAACCTCCAACTACTACTACAACTTTCGAACCATAGTTCTACGGAAGGCAGGTACAAATCATAACGCTCTAAGAATATTTAAGGAGGTATAACAAAAGAAGTTTAGTCCATAAAGTTTTTGTTTAAAATGATAAAATCCAAAGAAAAGCGGACGTTTTGAATAATAAATTGTCCGACCTACTTGTGACAGAGTTTTAAAGACCAATTTGCCTTATCAGACCTGTAACAGCTGACGAACGCCATTAATTTGAACTTAAAAATGTAGCTGCCTGAAAGTATCCAAGGAAATTAAGTACCTAATAATATTTAAAGACTAATTTTAGAAGCCCACAGAGTAACGGATAATTTAATTGTAATTAAGTGCTAGTAATTTAGAATTTACATCTTAATATATATTTCTTCTGTACGTGTGTTTATCACCAAACTCCGCCTTAACGGCTGGACCGATTTGGATGAAATGGTCCATCCATTTGGCGGTAGGTGGCGCTGCAAGCCAACGTTCAGGCAACGTCTGTCGGGGCCGCTAGTTAGGTATGTGTAATTTCGATTTAAGTTGATCGAAATTAATTTATTGCCAAGCGTGATTTTATTCTTGTTCCAACGAGGCAATCATAAGCCTCACAGGCTCGTACCTAACCATCCAAAGAGAATGATTCCTTAAAATAACGCCACAAATGTGGTTATCTATGCTAATATGATAATGCTGAAGAGATTTTTTGTTTATTTGTTTAAATGTGCTAATTTCTGAAACTACCAGTCAGATTAGTAAATGTATTCTTGTATATGATAGCCCGATTCATGAGGAATAGGATAGGCTATATAACATCATGCTACGACCTACGGGAGCAGAGCAGTAACCAAAGATGTAACTTACCAACGGTAAAAAAAAACACGCGTCAAGGTTCGTAGGTACTATCAGCTCAGCTTAATTCACGAACAGAATACTTAACGATGAAAGCCGTCACGTTACTGGGTCAATTAATTTGCCAATACCTACCGAAATAGTTTTTTTCCTATACTACGATACACGGGATGCCGAAATAGGGCGAAATTGACCTGCCCAGAAAGGCATTGAGTTACGCCACTAATGGACTGCCCTAGGCGAATACCATATTTTATTCATTATCTGAGGATACGCATTAACCTTTAAAATGTATTAGAAATAGTTATACAGGGTTGAATGGCTCGTTGTGCCTGTGATCGCTAGCACGATTGCTGAGCGTGGCTTCTTGGGTTCGATTCCTACTGTCCTATTCCTCCTGTTTTTTGTTATAGGAATTTCTTAGTATCAGCCCGGAGCAAGAAATTTATAATCCCGCCAGACTTTTGTCAACCACTGCAACACCTAAAAGTAAGAATCAACTGCTGCAATTTAAATAAACATTAATCAAAGGGTCCATAAATGTTATTCGATTCAAATCTTTATTTGACGATCAATTTAACATTTCAAGACCAAGGATACATTTAAGAAACACAACATGGCAATGCCGAGCGTTACGGGCACCTAACCCATTGACAACGATGTGGACGAGTTTTTTTAAGGCCCTATCTATACGATCCTCCATCTCTGTCATCATCTGTTTTATAAATTGTACATAATATATTTAATATTATACTGCCTCGTTGGTCTAGTGGTCGCAAGCGCGACTGCTGTGCATGAGATCTTGGGTTCGATTCCCAGGTCGGGCAAAGTGTTATTGGGTTTTTCCAGGAATTTCTCAGTTGCAGCCTCGGAGTCTGGATTTATGCCCGGTTGATGGCAATAGGCTCGCCCCCTATTACATGGGACTAAAAACATAAGTAGCGAAATGTGGGTGTACTAATAGGTACACCTCTGCTTAACCCTTCGGGGATTACAGGCGTGATGTTATGTTATGTTATATTTAATATTACATAAAAGTTTTAGTATGGATTTTGGATTCATAGATGCTGTGAATTTCATAATTTTCTTAGTATACTCAAAATATAATTTATTACAATAGCATCATCTATTTTATGTAGTTAATTAGCAACATTAAATGTTTCTCTAATAAATTCCAGTTTACCCAGAATTTCAACATTATTAAATCCTAGCTTTATTAATACTGGTTTTCAGAATTAATTTAATAACTACTTTCATTTAATCAAAAAATATTTTATGATATGAATTTAACTATGATCAAGCTTCTAAGTATATGTTTCTGAAATTAAATAAATTATTTCTTAATATTATTCTTAAATGTTTACCTAGCTAATGGAAGGTAAAAAACGTATAACCCGATCTATACTAATATTGTAAGTCTATTTGCTTTTGTTTGTAAGAGGTAATCTCTGGAAGTGCTGGCCCGATTAAATAAATTTAGTCACTGACAGAATTTTTTTATGGTATACTTTTTTAATCTATATTTATTTTCAGGGCTTTTAACAAGATGCCAGTCCTGTTGTGGCAAAAACTTAACCTGTAACTTACTTACAACACATACTATACTATATTTCCAAATCCGAGTGAGGGTTAGGCATGGTATAGGTACTTGACTTGGACAACTACTTGACTTGGAGTTTAGAAACTAGTTTCTAAAAATAGAAAAACAGAAGAACGCTGCATTCGACAACACTAACGCTGCTCGGCTATAATCATGACACTGTCCTTTTTAATTCACCTATCTAACAAAGCACTTCTGAAAGATAAAAAACATAACATAACATCACGCCTGCAATCCCCGAAGGGTTAGGCAAGAGGTGTACCCATTAGCACACCCACAAAAGATAAATCCACAGCAAAAACTCGTATTCTTACGTACCTGCAAAAAAACACTAACCATTATGACATAAGGTGAGAAGAGACAAAAAAAAATCACCGAGACTGATTTATCTCACACTAAATCGGTTAACATTTGCCCCGCATGTGAAAAAATAGGTTAGAAACCATTTCGAAATAAGGGCAAGAGTACACCTCACAGATATCCGATAGATGAAAACATCAATCAATGTAATGTGTCGTTCTATCATGTTCGCCTCATGTGAGGACACGCACCTACAATTTAAACAAATTGCCCAATTTATATTTCGCGATAAGATTTTCTCACCTATTATGAATGGTGATTTTCGGAAAACAGCAGTTTCCTGCCACACCTTCGTTAATAAATCTAAGGGAAATGATATGGGATTTGTATTAATGGTGAACATTGAACATGCCTACCGAGTCACGCATGGCTATTATGGTAATTCAGGTCAATATGCTAAGTTCAGGAAGTGGTGTAGCTATTAAAGTCAAGCTGTTGCTTAAGATATTATGCCTATAAATGCTGACGTCAGTGTAGGTTATGCATACTGAGTTAATATTATTCAGCTCAAGGATATCTGCGATGAAATTGCTATTAATCAGATCATGCACTGCCTGCCTAGCCTTTTCCCAACTATGTTGGGGTCGGCTTCCAGTCTAACCGAATGCAGCTGAATACCAGTATTTTACATGGAGGGACAGCATATCTGAACTCCACAACCCAATAACTGGGTAATACGACACTCCTTGGTAAGACTGTTTGTCAAATTTCGGGCTTCTGACGACCCGTAATGACTGTTAAAGATTTATTTATTTTTAATTACCTTAACAACTATTAGGATCATCATCAGGATTAACCTAATTCGATAGTGTGGTATTTATAAATACTTACAATACTACATTAAACTAATAAGGAACACAACAACCGAAAATAGCACACACATTCAATAAATCTGAACATGCACTAGCTATTTGACTAAAAATTCAATAAGTAGAACTGTCTGTCTAACTGTCTTCTAAATCAACAAAAAATGAATATGGGTATATAATATTGTACAAACACAACAAATTCATAATGTACCTGTCAGTTTTGTTTGTTAATGGTATTCTTATAGCTTGACTTCAAATTATAAAAAAAAAAAACAAAAATGAAAAATCAACAACAGGGAAATCAATGTTTACAGGCGAAAATATTAAATTAACGAAGGTTGCGCCAGTAAACTTTATATTACAAAATATTACGTAAGCACTTCTAAAGTGGGCTAACAAATTCCCTACATAATTATCATAATTTTATTGAAATAAGCTGCTAAACAAACGCTAAACATACGAGGGCTCGAGTACCTACTGAATTTAATATTTAGTTTACACAACAAATTACACATGAAACCAATGAAATGAGTAAAAATGATGACTGGCATGATACTGATATTTCAAAATCAAATCACTTATTTCAATTAGACCATAAAAGGCATTTTTGAACGTCATATACAAGAAAAAGAATCTCATCTAGTTGCCCCTTTCAAAAGGTAGTTTCGTATGGAGAAGAATGGGCAAGAAACTGCATAGGCACTTATTCTTCTTTTAGACAAACAACCAGACCCGGACAAGTAACCTGTAAGTTATAGTTGTAGGTTGTGGAGTAGAGTTGTCTTATCCATTCTTCTTCTTCGCCACTGTCAAAGAGAAGAAAGGGTAAGAAAAACCACTCACTCTTAAAAAAATGTTCTGTAATATTTATTTTATGAACATTTCAATGAACTAAATGAAGGTGACTATCAAACTGTCTAAATGATTCCATCAGTGTTTAGATATACATCTAGTTAGTTGGTCGTAACACTTCCACAACAATATACCGTCTTATTTAATTAGATTTGATGGTTGACATTGTATTACCTTTATTGGAACAATGGGATTTGTAATGGACGCCTGGTTAATTTAATGGTAATCTCTATAGCTTTAGTTAAGCTTTTGTATTCGGAAGATACGTATTTCCCCTTACACATTTTACCTTTATGAGCAAGAAAGTAAAAGGACAAGTGAGAAAAGAGGTTGTATCATGTTCTGACTAGCCTTTTCCCAAAAATGTTGGGGTCGGCTTCCAGTCTAATCGGATGCAGCTGAATACCAGTATTTTATATGGAGCGAAATGGAGTATAATTATTTTTGTTAAAAATGTAAAATATAATCAAATCAAATCAAATCAAATCAAACTTTATTTGTGAACATAGGTATTACAATATGGGTCTTATACAATTTAGTCGAGCTCTATGTCCTACCAATGAAATCGGTGTACAAATCTATTCATTATTATTATTATTTTTTTGTTATTAATACTAGGTCTGAATTTATACAATAAAAAGTCAATTTCGAGTAAATAATGTCAATTAAATCACAAGACGAACAATATTCCACTTTATCATAATACAAATAATGTCAAATATTAACGGTACTGTTATTAGGCAATTAATCAATTATAATTTATTGTTATATACATGTCAAAGGTAAATTGTGTTAAATGGTTATTAATGTCATATTTTATCATTTAAAAATTCTTCTATGGAGTAGTACGTCTTATCTAATAAAAATAAATACAATTTGCTTTTGAATTTGCGGATATTATCTTCACTCCTTATACATTTTGGTAATTTATTATAGACCTTTGGTGCCATTACAAAAATACTATTTCCATATAGCGCAGTTCTAGACCCAACTGTTTGTAGCCGATCACAACGGCGCTGACTAGTTACTCGAGCAAATTTATGCAAATTATTTTTGACGAACATAGACGTTTCATATAAGTACAGCGAGGGCATCGTTAATATTTTTGTATTTTTAAAAAACGGTTTGCAGCTTTCTGTTGTCTTTAAGTTGTAGATAGCTCTAATGCACCTCTTTTGGCACTTAAATACCATTTCTTTACCCGTGGCATTCCCCCAAAAAATTATTCCGTATCTTAATGTTGAGGCTACTAAACCGTGATAAGCCGTTAAAACTGTTGCTCGATTAGCCGTTTTGCTTAACACATGCAAAGCATAGGAATGTTGGTTTAGCTTACTGCATACTTTGTCAATATGTGAGTTCCATTTTAAAGAGTTTTCTATGTTTAGTCCAAGAAATTTAGTCACATTTGTTTCATTAATAATTTTGTTCTTGAATTTAATATTTAAATCTAGATTGCAATTAATTCTTTGCTGGAACTTCATTAAAACTGTTTTGTCAAGATTTATAACCAAATTATTATTTTGTAGCCAATTCACAACTGATAGTAGTGTAGAATTGATCTCAGGCTCTATTTTACTCACGTCGTCACAATTGAAAAGTAAAGTGCTGTCATCTGCAAACATTGTCATAGGATATGATGTTACTGTAGGGAAGTCGTTAATATAAACAATAAATAGGAGTGGCCCCAGTACACTACCTTGTGGTACTCCATAATTTACCGTTCTCAGGTTAGATTTATAGGTTATTACGGTTTTTTTAGAAATTCTACTGATTGTCGTTATTTGCTGCCTATTACAGAGATAAGATTCTATTAAGTTTGATATATTTCCCCTTATGCCATACGCGTTAAGTTTACTTATTAGTGTTTTATGGTCTACGCGATCAAAAGCTTTTGACATGTCCATATAAAGCGCCAGCGTTGGTAGTCTCTTATCCACTCTGCCGGTAACCATATGTAAGAAATCGTAGATGGCCATGTCAATAGATCTATTTTTCCTAAAACCTTTCTGGTTATCAACAAAAAGGGAGTTTTTCTCAAAGTATACGGTAAGTTGAGAATATATTGCTTTCTCAAATATTTTTGAGAAAATCGGTACCAGCGCAATGGGTCTGTAGCAGGACATATCTTCTCTGTTGTCTTTCTTGAAGAGTGGTTTTATAATTGTAATTTTTAATTCTTCTGGAAAGTGACCATGACATATGCACAAATTAATAATATGATTCAACACAGAAGCAATTATTGTGGATACCTGTTTGATAATGCTTGTACTTATATCATCATACCCAGTGCTAGATGTATTCTTTAGCGACATAATAATTTTGTGAATTTCTAGCGGTGTTGTAGGTGACATAAATATAGAACTAATTTTACTGTTTATTTTATGTTTATTTTTATAAATGCCTGAATTAGTAACTGGTTTCACTTGATCCACAAAATAATTATTAAAAGCTTGTGCTATTTCAATAGGATTACTTAAGATTTTGTCATTTGATTTAATTTTTACTATGGATTCCTCTGGTAAATTATGTTTATTCTCGTTCTTATTTATCACCCTCCATGTTGCTTTACATAGATTTTGAGCGGAATGTATGAGACGATTGTTATGGGCTCTCTGTGTTAGATTTATAACTTTTTTAAGCCGATTGGAAAGATTTTTAAAGTTTGTTTTATTTTGCTTATTTGGTAACGACCGGTATTTCCACAGCAATTCTCTTTTTCTCTTGCTGCAAATCCTAATGCCACGACTAATCCATTTTGCTTTTTCTTTAGTCGATACCCGTATTTTTATACTTGGAAAGCATAAATCATAAAGCAACTTAAACAGATCTATCTATATAATAAAATGTGTTACCGTGATATTTTTTCTAGGAAATGATTTACGTTTTTTTTAATAGGGTATCAACGTCGTTCATAAATCTTCGTCTGCAAACAGCAAAATGCGGCAACTGAATGGAGGGCCAGAATTTTTGTGATCCCGCTATGGCACAACGTTAAAACGTGACGATTATTAATGTTGCTCCCCAAAAGAATTCTGGACAAGGGTAATTCCCAAATGATAAGTACGTAACATCCATAGCAGTCACAACGCCTCATAAGTGGTACAATGACCCCAGGCCAGCCAGGCTTTTCCCGCTCGTAATAACACAAGTGACAGCCGAGACCCGCTTTATCTACCTCATCGTATTTTTCCCTTCGTTCCGCAATAACAAGCGATTTAATATCTCGAGTAGGTACCTGGCAAACAGTCCATGACAAATATTACCTCGCCTGGGGGCAGACGGGGACTAAACGCCCTCGATGTAACACCCACTGATGCCATCTCCCCCAAACGATTTGTAAATTGCTCTATTAATTTAGAATCCTGTGAGATTTCATCGGCTTCTTTCAAAGTTTACGTTGTGAGCTGTTACTTTCAATATTCAGATCCTGTTGCTCCTCACATACATAACCTCCGTCACGTCTTGCGGTCGCTCGCGGGCTGCAAAGTCATCGTTGGCGCGGATGTTAACGCGTCATCGTCCCTGTGGTATGGCAAGGTTCGGGCCACGGATTCCGAACGACGCCGCGCTGTTGAGGACTTCATTGCTGAAATGAATCTATCGATCCATAACACCCCTGACGCACCACCTACTTTTTGCAGCCAAATGGGCGAATCTTGTATTGACGTCACACTTTCTAGTGTTGACGTTCGCTTGGTTAGGTGGCGTGTCCTACCGGACGCGTCTTGTAGTGATCATCGCCTGATCGTGTACGAATTTGTTCCTATGTTTACTCAAGGTCCGTCCCATATTACAGGTAATTTTAGATATAAGTGTAAAGGCGCGAACTGGGAATTTTTTAGCTCGCTTTTTGCTTGTCACGCCAAAGACTTCACTCACGACGGATTATCAGCTGAAGAAAGTGCTGAAATTATGTCAGACACTTTTACATACTGTGCTGACATCGCCATTGGTCGCGGATCTATGACCAATATTCATAGATGTGATTGGTGGAATGATTACTTAGTTGAACAGCGTAAGTGTTACCGTAGAGCGCGTAGACAGCTTAACAAGCTTAAAAAACGTAAGGTTACCGGAGACTTGTTTACTTCTGCTTTAAATACGTTTAGAGTTGCCAAGTCACGCTACAGAGCATCGGTGGAAAAATCTAAGGGTAATTTATTGCGTAAAATTGTAGAAAAACTAGATAAAGAAGGTCCATGGTCTCCTTTATATCATGAGTTTAAAGCCAATAGATCGGTCGATCTTGCGTATATTGAAAACATTAAAGTAAATAATAAACATACCACCGGTATCGAAGAAACAACGGAAGTTCTACTTAATACTCTTATACCCGATGATTCAGCGTTCAACGACAACGATTACCACCAGCAGATCAGAGCGTGGGCTGCTGTGCCTCCTGAATCACCAGCGTCAGATCTACCATCCACTGACGAGTTCATAAATGTTATCAGGAGACTACCACTCAACAAATCATCGGGTGAAGATAAAATTTCAAATAGAATGATTATAGAAGCGTGTAAAACAGCGGGTGACGCGATCTTAACTGTTTATAATCGATGCATTGCAGAAGGCATTTTTCCTCGTATATGGCGACGTGGTTTTATAAGAATAATTCCGAAAAGCGGCGATAAGCCCCCGGACGATCCAAAGTCGTATCGACCTATAACCCTACTACCATCTTTGGGTAAACTTTTGGAGCGCCTTATCGTACCACGTTTGCTTCCAGATGGACCGAAATTTCATAACAATCAATTCGGTTTCACAATAGGAAAATCCACCGTCGACGCGGTGCTTTCTGTCCGGCAAACTGTAAATTTGTCAGAACATAAATACGTGATTGGGATTTTCCTCGATATTTCTGGAGCTTTTGATAACGCATGGTGGCCTATGCTACTACTTAAAATGAAAACTCGCGGCTGCTACAGAAACATCTATCATCTTGTTTGCTCTTACTTTATAAATGGCTCCGCGAAGCTCAAACTTGGACATCATTCCGCGTCGAAGTCACTAACCATGGGATGTCCTCAGGGTTCGGTTCTCGGTCCTTATTTATGGAATTTAGGTTTTGATGATTTTCTCGCGATTCCACTTCCATGCGGCTGTTCACTAACCGGTTACGCGGACGACGGCCTTCTGCTCATTCAGGCAAGTACTCGGGCTGGGCTTGAGAATTTGGCTGACACATGCCTACGTTTAATATCTCAGTGGGGTGTTCGAAACCGTTTGACCTTTGCACCGCAAAAAACCTATCAGCTTATTCTAAAAGGTAATCTTAAATCATGTCCTAGTATTAAATTTAATAACGTTTCAGTTAAACGTAAACAATCCGTGTGCTACCTTGGTCTGGTCTTAGAAAAGAACTTTTCATTTATTGACCACATTAAAACAGTAGGAGAAAAAGCCAAGAAGAACTTTTATGCCTTAACGAGAATTTCTAAAGCTACCTGGGGCCTATCTTTCTTAACTCTAAAAACTATTTATGGGGCTACTTATCTAGGTTGTATGTGCTACGGTGCACCTGTTTGGGCCGATAGGGCCACCATAGGGGCGGTACGACGTAAATTGCTTCAAAGTCAACGGTTAGCTTTAATATTTTTATGTAAAGCGTATAGGACCGTTAGTACTGAAGGCCTACCAGTACTTGCAGGTGTACTTCCAGTCGATCTTGAGGTGCAGCGACGTGCTGCAATGTACTATTCCGCACGAGAGACCATGGACACAAACTTTCTGACACAACGGGACCGTGCTAAGATCTCTAGATTATTTAAACCGCAGGCTGACGTCTGGGAGGAACTTTTAACCGAATGGCAATGTAGGTGGGATAATTCTATCAAGGGCCGGCACCTGTATCAGTTCTTTCCATCCGTTCGTGAGCGGCTGGCCAGAACATGGCTGGAGGTGGACCACTGTGTTGCCCAATTTCTCACAGGTCATGGCAACTTTAAGAGTAAATTATTTTCTTTCAAGCTTGTTGCTACTCCTTTGTGTCAATGTTCTACATCTGACTGTGAATATGAACAATCTGCTCATCACATCTTATGGGAGTGTATTCTTTGGCAGAATGAACGCAATATTATGCTAGATAGTGTACAGGCTACATCCGGTGTTGTTTATTATGCGGACCTTGTAGAAACTAGAACTAATTTCCGTGCGTTCAAGCGTTTTTGCCATACCTATTACTGGAATCAAAAGTAACAGCTCACATTAGGACCCATTAATTTTGTAATAATTGCAATCCGTGGTGCTTGGCAATCTGGGCTTTTCCCAGTTGCAAATGTCCCTTTGTGCCTATTGGCCTAGTTCTGTTCTGTCTCCTGCTTGTATGGAGGGAAGTGGAAACTATTTTTTTTCTTACTCCTCCGC
The DNA here is from genome assembly GCA_949774945.1 of Hoplodrina ambigua. Taxonomy (NCBI): domain Eukaryota; kingdom Metazoa; phylum Arthropoda; class Insecta; order Lepidoptera; family Noctuidae; genus Hoplodrina; species Hoplodrina ambigua. The sequence goes on from OX458976.1 coordinate 5,451,507, forward strand.
TATTATTTTCTGATTAATTTCGTTGCGGGACCCAAGACAGTTATACGTTTCTCTGGGACTCGTCGAGCTTCATTGCCTCGACGCTTTTCTGGTGGCCTCCACTGTTGATTCTGGCTTTCAGGAGTTGCAGTGGGTGGGAAAAGTGTGGCGGGCTTGTCCCAATTAAAAAAAAATCCTGTGAGATGTTATCGCCCGTGAAATATTGGAGGTGGCACAAATTCAAGCGAGAATTTTCAGCGGTTTCGTGTTGCCGTGTGTTGACAAGTAATTTTCTACGCGGTTTAGACAAATGTTAGGAGATACTGGTGGTACTAAGATAGCAATGTTTGTTGTCTGAGGTACATTTTTTAAAAAGTTTGTACCTTCGATCTAATTTTCAGTTTTCTTTAAGTTATTGATGCAAACATTTTTGAAAATAAAACTTAGAAAAATGCTCACTTTGAAAATTACGTGAAGCAATTCTGTTAAATTAAAGAAGGTATATTAGAATAAGAAAAAGCTTTGTTTTCTTCGTAGTATAAAAAAACAAGATACTGTAGAATATTACTTTATTAATATGCTTCCGACTGAATTTTCGATCACAAAGGTACGCAGGAGATAAATAGTGAAATGTATTAAACAAAGGTGCACTTCCTCTTCCTTCCTTTTTGAAATATTATTCATGAAAAAGCCCAGCAACACATTGCGCGACCTGGGAATAGAGCCCAGTAATCGCGTGTACGACCACAAAATCCAAACCAGACAGTCCGAAATTAATTATGCCCATATCTGCAATACATCTATGTCGGAGGCCCTTGAGGCAGTTTAGAAACTCGGAACTACGGCGTGTCGGGTCGTAAGACTTGCCCACACGATAAAGAAGAAGAAGACAGCAATACAACTGTGTATTACAACAAAGATGCATTCCTCTCGCTTTTATTAGAATTCAATGAAAGAAACAATCACAAAGGGAAAATAAATTAAACCAAGTGAATCATTTATTTTCTTTCTAATTTATACCATTCTCCCCCCAGCAGAAACAAGATCTTAAAGCTATTCCCGAAAACAATATCTTTTCAGAATTCTGATTAGTTTAATTAAACTAAGACTATTATTCAAATTATATCTTTCGCTTTTGTGTTTCATAAAGTACAAACTAACAGTTTGTCTAAATTTTAATCATTTTAATACTCATAAATACACATAATTTAATGCCTTATCTCCTAGTATATTCTTCCTCCTCTTAAATAACAAAGTTACCTAATCTGCTGGTAGTAAGACTTGGTTATTTATTAAGTTAATTTATAACGATTTTAAAAATCAATCATGGACCTTTTTAATGTTGGTTTAGGAAAAGTAAGCGCTTGTCCTCACGGCCGATTTTTTCACTGCGCACTGAATTTTCAACGCCTGATCAAACGTCAACAGTTGAAAATCGCTAAGTGAACTGTATACCCAGCACTAAAGCGCTAACGTAAAAGTATTGGTGGAGTTTTTCAAATTGATAAAACCACTATTCTATAGCAATTTATTCAAATTCACAATTAGATTGATTCACAATTGGATTTGATTACCCAATGATGTAAATTAAGCCTTTAAACTAAATACTTCAGAACTTCTAAAAGCAAGCATTTGCTGCCATTATCACTTTAAAAAAAAGAACTGTCCTACACATATTTCGTACGCTTTTTTTTTTATCACTTTAACAAAAAATCTAACTAAATAAAAACGTCAATACAATCATACAAAGAATGAAAAAATCATATTTACGATAAACGCAAAAGTAGAAAAAGAAAGTGGAACTCACAAATTCAGGAATAATGGACATTTCTTGAGCCTGCCCAAATTATGAACCATCCCATCTTTGATTCACATTCCGTAATGGCACTGTATAAAAAGTTAACTTTCACAATAATTTGTCTGAAAATTATACAGTTTCTTTCAAAAAAATAATGTTGGACAAACTTTATTTGTACCGAGTTCTTTCAATTCATTTTAATTTCAATGTTGCGGAAAGAATAGGAATGAATAAAACATTTTTGGTCAAATATTTGCTATGAAAGGTAAAGCTTATGAATAACAAGGGCTCCCTAGGGAAGCTAGTCACTGCCCACTTTATTTTCATGTTCGCGCTTCATTTATTTTTCCAATTAGGTGATCCGTTGTTGAACTTTCTTTCAATAACAGTCAGTGAAAGTTCGACAAAAGTCAATATTGACATATTAAAATATTGTATAATTTAACTAGGGTTTAGTTCGCAAAAACGAAACCCTTATAGGATTACTTTGTTGTCTGTCTGTCAAGACCCTTTTTCATAGAAATGCATGAAGGTATCATGTTGAAATTAATAGCGAATACTGTTCTGCCACCCCTTGGAACAGAGAACAAATTAAACTTCTAAGCCAATGCAAGCTAAAGATAACGCGAGCTAGCTAATCAAAGCCTATAGGGGACTTCCCGTTAACCTAGAATCATAAAATATGACAAGAAGGAATGCCATGTAGCACAGTTATAGGAATAAATCCGAAAACCGTTTTGTAGTTACATCACAAAATAATTACTATTTTGCAATTATCAACTTTTTTTTTGGATATTGTGTCAAATATTGTATGATGGTAGTGGACTCTCGTGTGCATGTCCGACTCGCACTTGGCCGGTTTATTGTCGATTTTCCGTCAGTATGATTGAATAAACAGGTTATTGCAAAAAGCTCTGGAATATACCAATGTGATATCTCTAGCTATGTATATCACACAGTTCTGCAGTGGACAGGCTGAAAAATTGGTTTTTCGTTTAGGACTGACGGCATCCGTATACATACCTATATATGTATATTCCACAAAACAGTCGGTAAAAGAATAACAAGTCACAATTTTCAAATTAATTAAACGGTTCAAAAATTGATTTAATATTACATTAAGTAAGTAGCAAAAACTGTATCCAATTTGTTTGAAAACACATTACCCACCAATTTACATGCTAATTCGGACTCAAAGAAAACGAGGCTGGTTCACTACGCGTGAATGATGAGAACGACAGAGGAAAAAGACAGGCTGGAGCCAACGCGTGTACATAAAGTCAACAAAACAAATAGGTATGCAGGTTCGTCAGATAAAGTTTACTTAGAAACCGATGTCTTCGATTGAAACTTAACATAATTAATAAACTGTTTATTATCTACTTTTTAAATTAAATTACATTTAAAAACATCCATCGGTTTCTAAGAAAACTTCAACTATATCTGACGACCCTGCATACCTATCTGTTTTGTTGACTGTACATAACTGTAAATACGCTCTCTAGAAAGTATTCATAAAGATACTCTTAATGTGATTATATTTTCAATCGTGGAATATACACAGATGAAAATTTGCTTTTAAATAAAAATACCGCACCCACAACGGTTCACCCGTTTTAAAGCTACGGTGCCACAGAGAGATCCACAGACAGACATACATAGCGGTCAAACATTTAACACCCCTCTTTCTGCGCCGAGAGTTAAAAAAAATACAAAAAATAAATAATAAAAACCATTTAATAAAAATTATTATTAAGAATCCAATAATAATTTTATAAAATCAATACCTATGCATAATTATTATTAAATTCGCAAGAATTCATTAGCAAGACGGATATTAATAATTGGACAACGCGTCGAGACACGCTCGCCCTATATTTATATCTAAGGTCTACACCCAAAATATATTTAACACGTATTATTGCTATGTTCTTTTTCTCATAGCGACAACACGTGTTGACCAAATACCTACCTTATTACATATTCTCTCTAACATTGCGGTCTTTTTTTTCTTCTGGGAACCTTTTGGTTACGGAGATATTGAAAGTTAAACATACATACATAAACTCACGCCTTTTTCCCATGGGGGTAGGCAGAAACTAAAGAACGCCACCTGCTACGATCCTTACATACTCCTTTCGCCTCATCTACTTTCATACATCTCGTGATACAAGCACGCCGGTTACGAGTACTCCGCACCTGACCTTTCTGAAGGACCTCACCAATAAGGTCAGTGTAGTGTGTCGTCATTATTGAAAATTAAAGTCGCAAGTTTTTTTTTAAGTTGTAATAAGTAAACTAGTTTTAAATGGTTAAGTAAACTTTAAATAGGAACACCGCCACGACCCATGTACTGTAGCGAGCACTCGTAAGCACAATGTTTAGCGTTTATATTGCATGGTAACATAAACAGTAATTTTTCTGACACCACAAGTAAGTAACTTCCTAGCAATATTATTATATACCTAGTTGACATACTTAGTTTTATGATAAGTGTGCGTACCTAGTTAAAATAAGAAGCTCTTAACAGTAACGTGTCTATTTATACTCCACATAAAACGGCATTTTGACAGTTTTCTATTACCCTGTGTTCTTATTTATAGTTAACACGGTACCAATACCAATTATATACATCAATTAACATAGAAACAAAACAAAACTATACAATGTAGACAATTCAATCATAAAAACTATTCGCTACTTGCTAACATGGAACAGTGGACACCCTCGCATACTGTATCTCACCGATCATCAGACATACGCGCATCATTTTACACTATTTTAAAATATAGGTCATCATCTGCCTAGCCTTTTCCCAACTATGTTGGGATCGGCTTCCAGTCTAACCGGATGCAGCTGAATACCAGTATTTTACATGGAGCGACTGCCTATCTGACCTCCACAACCTAGTCAAGCCCAGTCATTCTGAAATATAGGTATCAGAAATAAACTCAATTTTTGCGTTAATGTCACTGTAGAAGTAGAAGATTATATTTTATGACAAATAGATACTAGATAAAGGTATAATACTATATAAAAGTTATATTTTTTCACATAAATCTAGTACTTGATTTTATGAATATCTGATATTACGTCCGTAACACAAAAACAACTACAGATATTCGCGAATGGAATTCCCTTATCGGATCTCACTTCCAGACAACGTGTCTACTCTCATGTCGTGTCTTGTTGTCCACGTGATTGATTACACGCACGTGAACATACGTCGCGCAGCCTCTGTTATGTTTAGGAACTTTTGGACGCAGATGCTGACTGATATATAATGTCCTTAAAGAAGAATAAGCGAGTACAGAAAAAAAAAAGTTATTTGCTCACCAATCCATCAATCTTGCGAAATTCTATTGTATTACAGTTTCCATTAAACAGTGAGAATTCAAATAGTAATTCAATATAAAAGTACCTAAAATATAATAATTATTATAATAATTATTAAAATTAGACTTGACGAAAAAATGAGAAGAAAATATTAAATAAATAAAATATATATAACAAATAACGGATCATATTATTACCAATTTATTTGAACACAAATCAAAAAGAAAAACACTTTTTTAAATGTTTTAAATAAAGAATGCGGAGAAAAAATACTAGATCTTGTCTATCGCACTAGAATTAATTTTTCCAACGAGGAGTACATAAAACTTAGTAGTACCGCGGTCTCCTCAACGCGGTGGATTTGTGTGTCATCTAAACATAGTGGTAACACCATATTGCCGCTGTTTACGACTATCACGGGAAAAGAAACCATTCATTAACACTCAGAAATAGAATTACGACAGAAGTATGACATACTTAGCATTAGTTTTAGGAGAAAATGTCATAATTATGTTGACTGAGAAGTTACAACCGACTGGGGATAAAACTTATGACGAGCTATGTTTTATATAACTTCTAGGCACACAATCATAACTAAGTAAGTATTAAAGCTTCGCTTAATTTATAAAATAACTAAAATCACGTACGTTACTCAAACTGGACACAAATTCCCTTTTTCTTTAATACAAACACATTCAGAATCCATTTTCGACACAATACAATATAATAAATAATAAAAGGTTTTTCAAAAGATGTATGAGAAATAAAAATCGCAGTGGGTTGTAATCTTGGCGATCACGCACGAATTCTATTGTGGCTGCGAGGATGCCCTACCCGTATAATCCCGTCCGTCATGCCAAGTTCAATGTTCTGATCACAGAATAAAAAAAAACATGGAACGATAGGTTCTTAATTTCACAGCTGGGCAATGCTTCCCTCCATATTTTCATCATCTATCGCGACTTTGTGCTACGTCTTGCCAATCCTCAAGCTAGCAGCGAGCTATAAATCTATATCGAGAAATAAATCTACTCTTCACGTCATCCACTATCCACATCTTCTTGCTTTGCTTCCATTCGCATACTCTAATCTTTTCAGTCGTTTTAAAATATAACTTTTCACAATTCCTGTGAGCATGGTCACTCCATTCATAATATACTCCATGTTTCAGCAGCCATTTGTCAAAGTCTGAAACCACAGCACAGCTTAATTTCGCAATAAAAATAACAAGAAAAATAGATTATCGCCGTCTATTGTTATTTTTTTATACCTACCTTAAAAATATTATACAAAGAATACTTATAAAGAATAATAAATATAGGTACGAGATAATAAACGCCAAAGCACTAACAAATAGGTAAGACTAATTAGTAGGTCTTTTCTACTTAATTCCTTGTACTAGAGACTCGAAAATAACAAGTCTTGTATTACAATTTGAAAAATAGTACAGCAACACAATTTAGACACACAAAACAGTTTCTTCGAAGAGCACTGCCACTTATAAAAGCAATTATTTGTAATTGAATTCCATTTCTAAGAATATTTAGGCGCTTCGTGCACACACAAACGAGATAAGCTAAGAGAGACTTAAACACTCATATTAAAAAGATGCTAACAGATAGTTTGTCGAGAAATAAATGAAACGAAACAAACAATTGAAAAATTCTATACGAAATTGCAAAATACCTAAAATGCCCAAAATGCTAAAATTTTGTATATTCCAGATTTTTCTCAAACGTAACACACCAAACTTAAAGTGAAGCTCAAAACTTCTTTAAGTTTCGTAAAACCAGCATGTCTTAAACTTACGTAAGTTCTTAAAAGCTTAGGTACATAGTTACTTTAGGGTACATCCTTTCGAAGACGAACTATCTGATACCTACCTTCTATCAATATTGGAACACGTTACATTTTTTTGAAGCATTTCTCGGTCGTTTTAGGTAAAATAATTCTGTAAATAAATACGAAGAACATTACACTTGAATGTAAGTAAGGTATCTTTCGTACGTGTTACCTGAAAAAGAGGCATTCAAGCTAACAAATTCCTACGGTGTGCGTAGGTAGGTTCTAAAGGACATTTATAGTTAGTTTAGTTTGGCTATTTCCGCATTTAACCTCTTGATTTGACCGTTGGTGGTATTAGTCCAACCAATCCAAGCCATCCCAGAAGGTTAGCACCCTTTTCAGACTGCTAACGCTTCTTAAAGACGTATTCTTCTATCTATTCTCAAAATTTCAGCCATGACCAAATGACGTAAACCTAGCGACTTATGGATCTTGGACTGTAACAATAAATCACTCGCTTTTAATAAATAAGAGAATTCGCCAGACGACAATATTTACGTCAAATAATAGAACTGTGTCACCGGCAATGGAAACTGACACCAGGAAATTAGAAAGCTGAAAATATCGTTCGATGACAACGTACAGGCCTACCGACTTGGTATTACACTGTTAATGTGTTTTATAGAAAAAAATGGCAAGTATAAGAAATTAAATGAAGGTACCTAAACCATTAAAAAACAGAAACGCGAAATCAATAAACTGTCGCCCCAAATGGATTTTTTCTTAAAACGTTGCGCCATACTAGGAATTTCTCATAGATCGTGGGTATACATGGGGGTACAAACATACAAACTTGCACAAACAGCCAGACTCAGATCAACTATCTATAGGCCATACAATTAAATATTTGCACAGTGCAGGAATCAAACCCACGACTCGCAGCGCAGCAGCCAATCACTTGCCGTGTAGCTGTCATATATTTGGGGCTGAAGAGAGAAATGGAAACTATGACCCTATTTCCAGGCAACATAATCTGAAAGTGGAGAGTGAGTAAAATAATAGTTTTTGTCCGTAATGAGGCCGTGATACCCCATCAATATCGCACACCAACTCGATAGCTTGGTCACACGAATCCGAGACACCCCTTTTTCAGTTTCGACTCACGTAAAGGTCCCGAGATCAAATTTCCCCGTAATAAATGTGGGTATTCATTCGAATTAAATATACTGACCCTTGGCCACTGGTGACGATCGGACAATTTACTTCGATTTAGAATGTATTACATTTGATTGAATCAACTGTAAAAGTATAGTTAAACGCATGTGACCAAGAGAGTTATAAATAGGAATGTGGATGGATGGAGAGGAAAAGGAAGGCCAAAGAAAAGATGGATGGATTGTGTGAAGAATGATATGAAAGAAAAGGGAGTCAGTGATATAGCATCGCGGCTGACAGAACGGAATGGAAGAGGAAAATGCGTTGCGCCGACTCCAAGTATCATGAGACAAGGGCAGGAAGATGATGATGAAAAGTATAGTGCGATTTTTTTTCTTTAATTTTTAGGAACATATCTCACTAAAGATTTACGGTTTTATACCAAAATATTGTGGTAAATAGGTACCTTATAATAATAAAATAAACAACTTTGTTTTTAGAAGAAAGGTCATTATATTAAGCGTAAGTATTTATTTATTTATTTATTTATTTAAACTTTATGCAACAAAAAAGTACAAAGGCGGACTTAATGCCTTAGGCATTCTCTACCAGTCAACCAAAGGTGGTGAAGAGATAACAAATATATTGTATTTGTCTTTCATTAGTGTTAGGATTGCTTAACACGCAAAAATTCATTAGATCGAACATAAAAGTCTACGAGAGTATTAATTCCCAAGAATATGGAGGTAATAAAAATGACGGACTAGCAAACATGGTATATACTTAACATATTATATTTCCAACAGAATATGTAGACAGTCAGACCACCAGGAGTATACTAAGAAATATTAATTTATTTCATAGAAAGACTAAAAGAATATTTATTTCGGAAATTCATATATAATTGAATTTGATGACTATATAAATACTTCAGAACAAGTTCCTAAGCAAAACTTTATCCCTGTACTTTGGGCAGTAAATCACTGAACGCAACGAGCCCCCAGGAGGGCGTTTAGTGGCTTATTCGTTGTTAACCTCAACGAAACTGGCCAGATAAGTCTCATAGATTCAGAAGTCGCTTTGTGCCGCTTAATAAATTGTGTTTCGAAGTAACCGAGCGTAGATATCATTGTATTTATGACTTCCAGTAAGCAAAGAAATAATAACCGCTGAGACTGTAAATAAAACGGCTTTTTTTAGATATTATTGGATAAGTTACGCAGCTTTCTGTAATAAGGCTTTATATTTAAATAGAACTTGGGATAAATAAGATTCCATTAAGACAAAAAGTATTTCAGAGCTGACTTTTTGCCAAACGTTACAATCGACGGGAGTATTTAGGTCATTTAACAAAAAATCTGTCTTCGAACGAGTCTAATCGTCGAAAACAATTAGACCCATTTCTTTTCCAAACAATTCGAACAGAAAAGGATTCCTTTCCTAAAAACAGCTCTAAATACAAAGTTTAGCGTCATCAATCTCCCGCCAACTTGGAATCCGACAATAGTGGGTGACTCGGAGCCGCCACCAATTAGGGTCACGTTTCGGCTCCGTAAGCACCCTTATCACCCTTCAGTCAAATCCAAACACTCACCGAATCAATACTTTGGTGTAAATTGTTGAACAGACAGTAACTTTTTGATCAAAGGCCACCTTAGTGCTTACCTGCCAAACTGAATTATTAAGTTTCACGACGCGACGATAAATACTAAATTAAGCTAGGACTTTGGCGACGATCGTTAAAACGATTTACTTTAAACCAGTCTTGAAACGACTTTATTCATGTTTCAAAACTTGTAATCGAATCTTGGAATAAATTTTTCGACCATTGCCCTAATCACGATCGTGATATTTTGAACATTCAAGTCAATAAAATCTGATGGTAGAATATCATGTGTTAGGGTTATTTAGTTCATCCATTAAATAAAACGGATATTGTGGTGTGTAGGTGCAAGACTTCTATGAACTTTTTTAAAATAAAAATCTTTTCGAAGTTGGATTTTTAGGATTCCGTACTCAAGGGTCCAAACGGAGCCTTATTGTTCTAGCTCAACCGTCTATCTGTCTATCCGACCCTCTAGCACAAGGTAACACCTAAAACGTCTAGTATTATAATGGCCGCTTTAACAAAAATAAAATCAAGAAAATAAATTGATTGGGTGTCCAAATAAGAAAAACGTATTTTTCGGTGTTTTTTTTTTAATCTTAATATTGTACGGCTGTACCTTATCTTAAGTGTTTTTTCTGCCTGACTGCATATATGTAAAACTTTAGTTCATCATTTACATGCTCAATAAGCACGCAGAAAATAAATCGGTAAGCGGAAACAATGCCAGTTTCCCCAACATTATAATACGATATGAAATAAAAGCATATTTTTTTATCATTGTTTTTTTTTATAGCTTTCCTTCAACCGATCATGCCACTGGCTTTTTGCCAGGATCCGATTACATACATATTGGGGTATTTTTTCTGTGATTATCTCCAGCATAACCTAGAGGTAATTTAACATACCAATATTTCCTCAATATTTGGCAAAAATGTTAAAGGTTCCATATCTTATAGTAAACGGTATTAAATGGATTCTACCACGGAACAAAAAAAAAACAAAAACGACGAGTTACACAATAAAAATATAATATGTGTATGTGTATGTGTATGTTACACAATATTTGGAGTTTTTGGAGTTATAATACCTACTAGCTTTTGTCGGCGACTTCATGTGCATAAATGTCGGTAATCGCGGCCGCAGATGACTTCGCGGAATAAAAAGAAGCCTTTGGGTTTTCTCGGTAATGGTTTCCTCGAGGTTAAAACTTACCCCACACGAAATTTTATTAAAAAAGTTTCAGTGGTTTAGTCGTTAAAGCGTCAAAGACAGACAGACATACAGATTTTTTTTTCCGATTTATAATATTACGGATTAAAAAAAAAACATTATGAACAAAACAGCTTTTCAGTTTTACTCGCACTTGACCGTGTTTCCAGTCTGTGCACTCTAGGGTACCTATAATATTTTATTATGTATCTTCATTACCTATAACTATAGTCCTTTAACATTACTTTGAATATATGAGTATTATAATGTCTTTAAACGAAAACTGTTCCTAGAAAATCCAGCTTATAGACACCATATTCTTGTATAAGCAATCTTTTATGTATCGTTATTTCAAGTTGCCTATAAAAATATATATTAGAAAAACTGTCCCATTTTTTTTTGTTTTCCAATATATTCTTAAACTACATATCTTATGCCTGAGACTTCAATCGCATGAATGTCGGGGTTTTATTGCTTTTGCGCAAAATCCTAATTCTTTTTCTAAAACAAAAGTTAGGTACAAATAGCAGTAAAAGTCCCGTTAAAATTGATTCAGCAGTTTAGAATATTATTAGCAAGAACAAATAGACACGGCACAAATATTTTTTTAAATGGTTTTTAATTTTTAGTTCAGTCCTACGAGTAGCATTCATATTTATTTTGACATTACAAACAGACACTTCAATTTTATTTTATAGATTGTGAGCAAAGCTTCTATCGCTACTAAAAAAAAAGGACCTAATAAGGTACACGTGCACTGATGTCATTATACCAAGTCACCGATTGAGAAGCACGAAGCACGTGCACAGCCGGGGCAGGTTATCATAATAACACACATTGACCCATTTCACTCCATCGATTCCTGTTAAGTATAAACGGAGCGCCTACCTTTTTAATTACTATTATAAGAATAGCGTAAAAAAAAACAAGAGCAAAAATTATAGCTATATTAATTCCATACTATATATTTTACTATACTATACTATACTATACTATCCATACTAATATTATAAATGCGTAAGTAACTCAATCTCTCTGTTACGCTTTCACGACTAAACCACTGAAACATTTTTGATGTAATTTGGTAAGGGGTAAGTTTGAACTCCAAAAAAGTACGAGTACATAGGGTGCGTTCTATTCCGCGACATTGCACCCCGCAATAATCGATATTTACGCGGACGAAGTCGCGGGCAAAAGTTAGTATTTCTATTTCCAAACAAGCACTTTCATCTTCATTCTATAAAAGCTACTGAAAGTGTCATGAAATTCTTAAAAGCGCAATTATTTATACGTTCTGCTGCATTGTTGAATTTCTTTACACGAGCACACACAATGCACGAAATATTTGACTCATTCTTACGGTTATTGTTGTCCTTTTCATTGTGGTATTCTTTCTTAAGGCTTTTCAGTCTTGAAAAGATGTACTTTGACTGAGGAGAATTTTGAAAGGAATGATGGATTCTCTCGCTGTCTTAAGTACAAATAATTTTTATCTCTTTTTCTGCAACTTTTCCCTAGAGACAAGTGTCCAAGAGTTCTCGTAGGTTGACATATGGCATGTTTACTTAGGTGGGAAGGTAAGAAAATATTAGAAATAGACATTACTTTGGTTTTAGGTCAAAATACCAAAAAGTTGACTCTTGGGTGGAGGCCACCTTTTAGCTTTTAACCTACTTTAACAACATGAAAGTTAAGTCATCCCAACATTCCCAACCTAGTTTTAGTAACAATAAAATATCATCGTGATATAACTTCATTCTATGTCAAAAAACAAAAACAGAAAAAAATTACATAATTCAATCCCTGAAAGTGGGCCGCGAAAATAAATCAAAGTTCATATGGACCCTTGCCGCGGATTTATTATGTTTATGGATATCACAGACCCCTCAAATGTCAGAAATAGACCCAGGGATGTATCAATAAACCCTAATCCGACCTAGTTTGTATTCGGAGCTTCATGTCCAAGTTGTAGCTACCGAAAATGAATACAAGGAAAAATTGTATAACCTTTGGGAACCTTCACTATTGTGTTTTATTAGTTTAATCAAAGGTACCTACTATTATGCATGATAATATCAATGTTTCTTTTTCTTCTTAGCGTATCGATGGCAAATATAAATACTATTTTTTTTTATTGGTCTAGTATTTTGCTACGGCAGCACCGTCCGCTGACGCAGTCATTAGGTCCTCTCGTATGCAGGTGACAGGGCATACGACGTAGGATTAAAGGTGGGTCATAATCCGCGGAGAGGTGCCGCATATCAACGCTTGTTCACGGAAAAATTCTGAGAAATTAAATTGCAGAGAAAGTTCAACATGAACCCTACAAAATTCTTGATTATTCGTAATTAAGCACAAATTTCCTTTCATCAAGATTTCCCGTAGGAAAACAAACGAGAGTCAATAGGTATACAATACAATGCTCAACGATTATAAAACGTGTACCACAAATCGGTGTCCTAAAAATACACAAAACTTTTTTAATAAAGGAATTAATGCTTTTATGAAAACTGAAAAGGTCGTTATTTACATGGAAAAATACGAAACTGACGAACACTGTTCAATAAGGACAACCGACCTATTTTTCATGGTAAATGGGCGTCCCATTTCCTCAGCCTATTTTAAGTTTTCCAGATTATATGTTTCGCAGTACCACAATACGTCAAGCTCGGATTACATAAAGTTCATTTCCACCATATTTTGCTAACTAAAATATTGGTTTTCAACTGAAATTTTTCTTCGACCTTGTTCCAACGTTTACCTGAAGAAACAACTTGAAAAACATTATTAATTTCTAAGGTTTCTAAAATGAAAAGAAATGTGTCAAGCCAGGATTTTGGTATTATATTTTTTTTGTCCCAATTTTCACCTTAATCTTTGACTGAACAGCGAAGTCGTAAACATTTAAAAATATGTTGTCTTTTTTCAGTGTTATTGCAAATTCTGACCGAATAATTATCAAAACAACATCAAACCCTTCCAGTAACCTGTACCTAATATTGTACTCACTACGTGAACCCGTTCTCGTACCTATTGTTTAGCTAGCATCCTGAACATAGGTTATCTCTTAGCTGCATCAAAGTTACGTAATATCACGAAGTTTAGAACTTTAACTAGTTGTTGTATGTACCGCGAAACTTCGGCTAATGCATTAATAGGGTTAATACGACCTGCGAGCTTTAATAGGTATGTTCAAACTTTGAGCTCGAATCTATTTGTTAGTCTGATATATCTACTTATCAGGTTTACCTTTCGAGAGAAAATTGTGGAATTCTCTATTGAATATATGCCATTGGCTGCAGGTTGTTACTAAAAACTTTGTGACCCTGACTCCTGAAAGAAACAGATCAGACAAAGCAAACATATCAGAGTATATTCATGTATTTTTTTTTCAAAAATCTCAGCTGTATTCTTCTGTAAAGCTGTGCCTTGTTAATTTAGGTACCTACAAGGAATTTAGAACAGACATATCTAAGATAAAACTTTATCTTAGATATATCTGTTCTAAATTATTTTGTTAAACCACAAAAAAAAACATTAAAAAGAAAATACAAACAAGCGGTTACGTACACAATACATCTTACGAAGGTTAAACATTAAAAATGATATATTGTGTTCTTCTTTTCTGCACCGTAACAGAGATATGAAGAAAATATTGATGACTTAAGCCATTACTGCTTACCATGCGTAACAAAATAAACAACGGATCTACTGATACGCAGTTCCCTTTCAGCTGCGGAAACCTGAAGTTACACATCATTAATTCTTTTTGAAGGTAAAGTAACATTCTAATAAATAAATGGAGCTTCACAGTAACTATATCTAAGGACTTCAAACTTGGAATCAACGGTAATAACAGACAGGCTTATTGGGATAGTGCACACAGCGGAATAAACTAAACAGCTGGCCCTAGTAATAACTTTGGTCAAGGCCAACTATATCAAATTACATTGTGGCTGAACTAAACCTGCGTACTCACTATATCTGGGCAAAAAATTTCGACCTTGTAAACAAATAAATATAAGTGCCAATTTAATTGAAAAAACATAAAAATACTGGGGGTTTAGACAAAGTAACAATTGCAAAACGATAACGAAATTAGAAAAGACTAAAATGTATGGGATTGACATAAGCCGCGTTAAGTCACGTGGTCAATCGACGAAGCGATGTTACTTTGTCTAAGCGCCCAGGTCATAATGAAAGTTTTCAACTCAAAATACTTTAGTATCTGAGCTCAAAATGAATCTAAGTCTAACCTGTTTCACAAATCGATCAATTCAGAAGTAACAAGAGATTGTAGAAAGGCGTTTGTGTAGTGAATAAACGACTTTTCTTCTCTTCCTTAGTCAATTCCTCATTATACCTTGACTCCTCCTTATTTCGTGAACAAGATCACATTTCCAGCGGTCTTTAGCTCTATAGAAGGCTGTTCACCAGCACTTCCAATTGCTTCGGCGCTAGACTTAAACATTATCTTTTGGCTACGTGTCCTTGGTCTTTGCAAGCTCAGTGAGTACCCAGCTTAAAATCTTCTAAATACGCAAAGATACGCAACTAGGTTGCACAGTTCGCCAACCCTTATATCCCTTCAGACGCGCTCCAGTTCGTCCGTTATATATGGTTGTCCGAAAATGTCTATCTTTCGGATACGGATAATCAATTAACGGTACAGGGTAATCAATATAAGAGACGGATTCATTGGATTACATGACATGAAAGGACTATTGGATTGATCTATTACTGGCCATCTGTAGGCTTTGTAACAAGATTTTCGTTAAGAACTAAAACGATTACTTTTTTGGCTGTATGAACAGTTGATTTTATCTTTTTCGGCAAAATGTACGTTTCTTTTCTGTGGATGTTCGTACGTTCACTTACTTTCTAATAATTATTATATGTTGGTAAAAACCCCTACAATTCGGTTCCCTTCAAAAGTTCGGAACAATAGCTACACTTAACGCCCTTGAAAAAAGAGCAATCAGTAGTACCTACCTACTATTGTCAATTATTATAGTCGCACTGCAGGTATTTTCGACATGTGACTTGTATTATTATAATTTATTTAATTTTGATTACAATATAGATGACACTATTTTTGGGGACATAGCCAATAATAACCACCATTTATTCATAAAATAATAAATTAATATGAAATTGAATTTAAAATACATGTTTGATGATAGATGCTATTAAATTAAGAAAAGCAAAAGTTGTAGATATGTATTATTATAATTGTACTTAATAGAAGCAAGAATTATTTGCTTCGGATTTCATATTACGAAAATGGACACTTCACTTCTATGCATAAAATAATTCTGTATTTTCCTTAAAAAATACTCAATTTTAGCATAATAAAAAGATCTTTTATTGTTTGAAATGTTTTACAAAGAACTTTTTACATTACTAAGTACTTCGGTAGGAAATGTTTTGTTATCGTAGGAAATGTTATGGAGTTCTATGTTTAAGTACACACAACTACCAAACATTTCCTACAAAATTTTAGCTAATCCGCGTCATTAGGTCTACGCTGCGCAGGTAGGACGAAAATGAGGACCGGTAGAAGAGCGGGCGGGGGGTGCTCGTAGCTTGATACACAAGAGGCGAAATATGCACTGGACAGTTTTTAAGATATGAGACGTCACAGTCGTTAACGGTGAACAGTGTCAGCAGGCGAGGACTCAATTAAACGGTTTAGCAATAGTAATGTAAAAAGTTATCTACACATCTAAAGATAGACAAACATATTAAGCCACGTCATAAACACCTAATATTTTGATGGAAACAAAGACATATTTCATCACAGAATTGAGCACGACCCTAATAATATACAGTCACGAATAGACGCCAAAAGGAACCGGGATATATCAATGACCTTTTCAGGAAAATTTTTCATTGTTACCGGAGTGACATGAAATTATTGAGTGAAGCTATACTTATTCTCGGTAAACAAAACAGTGTTTGTGCTGTATTTTCGAGAGTGTTGTAATATAGTTGAGGGTTACGAGCGGTTGTCACACAATTTTCCTTGGCAATATCTATTGCCACTTGTGCCAATCACGTTGACAACAACAAACAAAGGGAGAGTTGAATGAGCCTTGTCTATGTTATACTTCAGATAATAGACGTATTAACATTGTATAACGGTGAATAATAATACCAGCCTATTATTGTCCCACTCAAGGGTAAAGGCCTCTTCTCATACAGAGACCGCACGAGCATTGATACCGACGCTTGCTCAGGGCGGAATGGCAATTTCAGACTTAATAAGCTAATAGGTTCGCCCCCTATTACTAGTGTGGTGGGTGTGCTAATGGGTAAATACACCTCTGCCTAATCCTTTGGGAATTACAGGCGTGATATTATGTTTATATTAATAACAAGTCCAGGTTTCCAAAGCTGGACTTGTCACCTGTCGTCCAATTTCTCCTTCATTAAACTTAATTACAGAAATGATCGTCCTTTCTTCAATATTCGTAGATAGACAGGTAAATTCTGAAAGTTAATTTCTGTTTTATTCGTAATTGTGGCTATGGGGAAATCAGTTGCTTAAAATGTAAGAAATGGTACCTGTCCTACTTTCATATTCTTTTCAATTTCCCAGTGGAAATACAATCGAATTGTTGTCAATTTGCTTGCAACAATACGTTCATAAAGAAACAATCCGAAGGGGTCTTTTCAAAAAAGATTTACAAGAAAAAAATAGAAATCCTAGCGGGAAATCTTCTAAAAGTTATGTAAAAGTCTTTATCTAAGTAGAAAAGTTATAAATAACACTTTTTTATGTGCTGTTAGTACACTTGCTGAGTTGTAATGTCTTGAAACTTCGCATGTAACTTACCATGTAAGTCTTGTAAGTACTTTAGTATAACAACAAACATATTCATTTTCCACTTTATAACTACCAACTATGTATACATTACATTAGCATTATTATTTATGTCGGAAAAGTGGTCATGTAAATACCTATTATTTGCTAATGCCATCAGGACATTTTTTAGAGGGGAATCCTCATGGAGTCCTCCATCTGGGGAGAATGGAGGGTTTCTTCTACCACCATGAGTTTCATTGAGCGCCTTTCAACCTGATACGGGTGGAATGAGGGTTCGCTCAGTTTCCCACTCCGCTGCCTCCTTTAGAGTTATCACCTTCTAGCAAAGAGAGGCAACGGCGTCCCACGTAATGATATCAAGAACCTAAGTTACTCGATATACCTACATAATGCAGTATTTTTATACGGCCAATAAAATTGAATTGAATTCATGATGATAAAAACGAATATTATTTAAAGTTACCACCAAATACTATTTTCCAGAACGGCATCTGCCTATCAGATAAAAAGCCATCCATTCTAACTAATCTACGCAATTACATTCGTGAATTCGGTTTTATCACCGATTCAATCCGGCACACGTAATTCTGTATGTGAGCCCGTCCATACCAATTTATTACCTGACGCCGGTTCCCAATCCCTGAAAAAAAGCATTAGCTTCATCGTATAGGAACATGAGTAGATAGGAAACAGAGACCAAACTAAGCTTCATGAGATTGCTGTGATTGATTCTCTATAACATTGTGCGTTCAGTGAGGCTATGGATACGCGGGGCTCGCGCACTTGTAAGTTATCTTCAGAGAATGGTTTTTATTTTAACCTAGGTCTTCGACGTGAATTGTGCATTGTAATTTATTATCTCGCAAACATAGGTTATGCCACATTATACACAATTTTAAAACTGAGTCTCATTGCTACGCCTTGTAGAACATAATTATTTCACAATATATTGGTCTAACCTATCTTTTATGCGAAAATTATTCTTAATCGTGAAAAAACAGAAACTCTTTTGGAGAACGGGGTTATGTGGAACTACTACGAAACTTCCTGCTACCACTCCTCATAAGTACAGGATTCAACTAAGCTGAATCCCATATACTGGCTACGTCATCGACCTAACGCCACTTTGTTACAAAACCCTTGAAAACAGTGAGCCTAAATAGGTATTTGAGATATCTAGGCACGAAAACCTACTAAAAATGTATCGCTATACTTGAATGTATGAAGCTATGTCTCTGTCGAATCTACTCTCTGACACTGTAAAAATTAGTTTAACGAAAATCCGATTATATGACAGACGTATGGGCTTTCAACCAAACGATATCGGTTGCCTGGACCGTTTCAAAAGGATCTGATAAATATTTTATCCTAATTGATCACACTAACGAGTGTGGCATAAAATGCCTTTGGGATCCGCAATTATACCGATAACAATGACTATAATTGTTAATGTGGATTACGGATAATGAATACGGATTACTTAGGTATTTTAATTACGGTTTAGCTTTTTAATTAATTTGTGCTACTGTTTTGTCTGTCATTCATTTCCACACAACATAAAGACTCATCAGAATAAAACAAAATCAAAACAATACATTACTTGAATACAGCTAAACCATAACCATAGGACATCGAATGTATTTCATTCTCGATTATTCCATGCGAGCGTTTTAAACTCATCATAAGTCGAAAACAAATACCTAGGTATGTCGACTTTTGAATTTCGGAACTGTTAGCAAATGTTTTTATATCCCATTAAAATCGATTATATCGAGTAAAAATATGTTTTTTGAACAAACCTTTTACTAGGTCATACATATCTTCATTTTTTTCATAAATATAATAAGTGTCTGTGAATAATAGGGGTAAAAAGAAATACGTGAGAAAATAAACAGCGAGAACCAATGTATTGGAAATTTGTGATAACAAAAACATATCGAAATGTCTTTTTACTTTTTTTTTATTTAGCTTTTTCGAATAAACGTGGAATATTTAATGTTGTGTTGTTGTTGAGTAACAGACAGCTCTCTGTGCAGAGCCTGGAAGAAGATAAGATAGCAGCCCATGTGCTTGTCGGCTTCCCTGAGGTCGTTACATACAGGGTGGAGTACTTCGGTAACCCAACCCTCTAAAAGATCACCAGTAACGTCAAGGCTTCCTTGTGGAGCTGTGCGGGATCGAGTGATGTACTTCCGAACACAAAATACGAGCCGAGACGTGGGATTAAGAACACCAGCCTGTATTACAATATAATGCAATGTTAAATAGAAAAGTGGGCGGTGAGATTTATGAAAATCAAGTATTAGATTAAACTATTGCTTTCGCCCGCTAGCGCTCAGAGTGCGAAAAGCAGATCCGACTGAATAGTCTAAGTAAAAAGAGATAATACGGAGTTTGGCTCCCGCCTATATCCTTCTCCAATATATATCCGATATAAAAGAAAAGATAAAAAGACCACCCGCATTTCCTCTTAAATATTTTTAATATGCATGATTTTAACTATATCATTGTGAAGTCTGTTAGTATGTTTGTTGATGAATCACAGTTAAACGGGTGACTGCCTTTATAACCTGGATTAAGACATAGGACATTTATTATTCCGCTAATTAAAACATTCGTGTGAGATACTTTGAGACTTTCAGAGAGAAACCACAAGCAAAAGTTAGTAAAAACAAAAAAAAATCCTTGAACAATATCTTTATTCTCATGATAAACCCGAGTCTCCAGTTTATGACATTAAACATGATATATTTAAGAGACCCGACTGCTAAAGTGAAGAATAGAGATCATTTATAACGCAAATAGCCTACTTTGTGGTTAATACGTAAAATAAAGTTTCTGTGCGAACCTTTGTACTTATAAGTACGTCGCACCCACAGTGAATTTAGCTTGAGTACTTTAAAAAAGAAAGTACAACTTTTTTTATAATTTTATATGAATTGCTTCTTTGTTTTTAAGTAATATAATTAGAATTGAGTTTATTTTAAAAAACAAATAAATCATAATAAATTGAGCAGTCCGCCATATCTCACAAGCAGAGGCACCCATCTATTTTTAAAATTATACCTTTATTAATTATCGAAAGCCTGATATACGAATACAGTTAATGGGGTGTATATGTGTGTGTTCTTTTGACGACACGGTTGGCGCAATGGCTGAACGATTGGCTGCTGCGCTGCGTGTGGCGGGTTCGATTTCCGCACGGAACAAATATTTGTATGGCCTGCAGATAGTAGTTCCGGATCTGGCTGCTTGTATGTGTGAGATTATATGTACAAAAATAATACAATCAGTACTTTGTAGTAAAACGTCTCAATACTGTTTATATTAAAAAATAGAACTACAAAAAGGGCAGTAAATCCAACCAATACATTGTACCTTACTCAAGCAATCACTTGTTATGTTTACACTTCAAACGTAAGGACCACATTCGCATTCGACACAGCTCCTACAGTAGCCTATACAAAACTATTCAGCCAGCCCGTAGTAAAAGCCTCCGACGTATCTTTTGAGGGTATTGTAGCATTAAATTGAAGTGAGAATGTAAGACGCGTAGTAAGACTTATCAATATTGATCTGTTTACACCTGCGGAAGGACGACGTTATTGGATTGTTGATAAAGAAAACGAACATCGTTGTGATGTGTGAACTTATCACATAAAACCGAACGAGCCTTCTGAATTTGAATAAGGAAAAAAAACAAATGAAAATCTTACTTAACACAAAATGTTACACAACTAGCAAAAAAAATACCAACAACTTGATTGCGTAAACAAACACTCAAACATTAATTTTATCACTAAATATTTTGCGTGTAACTAAGTCAAATTCAAATTAGATCATTAAAAGGCACTTTTGAACATCATTTACAAAAAATAATTGAAACTAGTTACCTTTTCCAAAAGGTATTTTTTGCATGGAAAAAAATAGACAAGAATCTCCATAATTTAAAAAATTACTAGTCGAATATGTTCATTACCTTTGATAATGAACCAGGCACTCGGAAAAGATGGCACAACAAAGGACAAAAGTCAAATCGAAGTCGGTTATAGCACCAGTCACTAACAATCCGAAAAAGATATTTCCCAAAATTCTTATGTTCAACAAAATGAAGGGAAAAATAATCGAACTATGTCAGAAACAACAGTAAAGTAGGTAAACATCGGTTATCACTCTGGAAAAATATTTCTACATATTTCTTTCATAGTCGAGAATCATTTTCATGTTATATTCACGGATATCAACAAAGAAATATAAAGAAGTCTTTCATATTCTATTTCCTCGCAGGAAGCCAGTTTGAGGAAACATGAATTTATCCGATAAAAGTTCTTGTATGAAATCTTATACATATTCTTCGTGAAAACCTTCATAAGGAATTGAAATATAATCTTCAATTTATATTCTGCTTCGGAAATGGATGAAAATATGTTTGTTAGCTACCTAAAAGCTTAAGAGGGTTCCCGCCGCACGGTAACTCATACAAACTTTCAACTCCAAAATCTTGGAAATGAATGAATCGATTTAACTTGATTCGCGTACACAAGATACATGAGTCTAAAAAGTAAGTTTGTAGCCTCTTTACACCGGCAAAACGGGGAAACCGCGCTTGGCGGATTGCTTGGGCAAGTATCTACGCCTTGACTCGACGGTTTGAAACCACTTTTAGCCTTTACTCATATCCTCAACTGATTCTAAGACTTTGAATGTCGTGTTTTAATATCAAGTTTAATTAACATTATTTTTCAAGATTTTGGCCTTAAAGACACCTACTTATTATCTTGCCATTTTGGGTACTTTTATATGTTTTAACTAGTAATTTATAACCAAAAATAGTAACCTAAGTGGGGGGTGGCAATAAGGTTTAATAAAAAAAATACAGCTTTTTTTTTAACACAAACCTGACTTTCAAAAATACGAGTAGTTAAGAGCTAAGGGCCCATAATTTTTGGTCAAAATTATATTTCAATGTCAACCTACAATCACCTCATTCGAGTTTTCCAAGTTCAAACAACGCCCTGAATATGAATTTATGAAATCGGAAAAGCATTTATGAGAACGGTATAAGGAATTGTAGGTATAGCCGCGAGAAATTGATAGATTTATCACAGGCAAGGGATTGGTTACGGCACATTATTGATATCAACCCAAATTCTGCGTTGCCTTTTAGTATGAAGATATATTACCTACGTACCGTCAACAAAAGACATAAGTATGCCGTCGTCAGGTATAGTTAAAGTTTTCTTAAATAACGATGAATGTTTTCAAATGTAATTTAATTTAAAAAGTAAATAATAAACAATTCATTAATTAAGTTAAGTTTCAATCGAAGACATCCATTGTTTTCTAAGAAATCTTCAACTATGTCTGTGTCTAATGACCCTGCATACCAATCTCTTTGTTGACTGTACCCTAAGATATTGATTTATCTTAGAGCAGACCGTAATCACGGACTAGTATTTGCACATCAATCGGAAAAGGCATGAGCCTTTTTTGACGTTCATCCAATCCATTCATTATTGAAGGCTTTCAAACAAAGTCTAATAGGGTACAAATTGTAACCCGATACAAAAAGCTGATCCGCAAAATCTTCACTGAATAAACAAAAAGGGCCCGCCAAAAAAAAAAAGGTCGATTTGCAAAATCAAAAACACGAAATGTTATCGTACAAATCTCATTTCACATACATTACCGGTGCAAAACGATATCGACGCTGGAGAGGAAAAATGTACCAAGCGACCATTTTGTCGTGTTTAAAATTCAACCTTAATAAGTGTGTATGACTTACACAAAAAGCTAAACGTTTGTACTCTTAACTCTATTATTGTCAACTCTTCTTTTTTGTTTTGGATAACATGATTGGTTCTAAAAAAAAAACAATGCTTGTTCAACATGTTTCTACACTATTCTGTTGAAAAAATTAAAAGGTATTTTGGTATTAGTCTATACACATCTAATAAGGTTGGATATAAAACACAACCAAATTGTCGCTTAGTATTTTTTTCCTTTCCACCTTCGATATGACGTTATGATAATTTCAATATTGGCGTCAGAGACAGAAACCTCTCTAGGGACAGACCATATAAAATACGAACATTATTCAGACTTTGTCAGACAACGTTTGATATGCATTATGTAGTTA
Source organism: Hoplodrina ambigua (assembly GCA_949774945.1). Classification (NCBI taxonomy): domain Eukaryota; kingdom Metazoa; phylum Arthropoda; class Insecta; order Lepidoptera; family Noctuidae; genus Hoplodrina; species Hoplodrina ambigua. Next base: position 5,475,346 of record OX458976.1, read on the forward strand.
CAAGACTGCTTCAGGTTTCTGCGATACATTTTTAAACTGGGTTTGATAGATTATACAATATCTGTTAGGAAAACAGCTACGTAAAAGCCACTTTAAACAAGCTATATTTTCATAAAAATAAACGAATGCTAAAGCTCACAGTACAGCCTGCTCGGAAATGAAAATTTCAGCGCAATCTGCACTTTACAGCAGCTTCACAAAAGTCAATACATGAATTTACAGCGCTGCACCGTTTCCCCTAAGACGAAATTGCACACTTCTACTTCACGAAAACTATTCCAATACGTATACTAGAATCTGTGCAAACGTCTGGAAATCGAACATCAACTGTTGTTTAGAACTTCCGTACAATCTAACGCCAAAACACTTCTCCTATTACAAGTAGCACTTAACTACTAAGAAAAACAAAGTCAATAAAACACTAACGAAGTAAATGGAACGAATAACAACAACAATTACGAAGTAAAGCGGTCCGTTATAGATTTATGACTGGACAAATGTTAGATACTGCCTTCACTTAGTTACGTTTGTACACTGGACGATTCAGAGCTACAGGTCGTAAATACGGATTAGGTTTTAAAAGTGGCTCCCATAAACAAAGATAAGCGCTGAGCTACTAAATAAACTCGTTGTAGGTAACTCAAAATGTTGGGAGAAGTAATTTAGTGTATTTGTGGTTTATGTGTTTGGTCAGCGCCCGCTGTCGCGATGAGAAAAAAATATACCAACATGTTGAATGTTTTTTGGGTAGACACTAGATTATTAATATTGGTCGAACGTGCCCCGACGCAAAGCCCTATTATTAATATTTCATTTATTCTTTCGTCCTGCTAAATAAAGACCGAATCTGTCTATATTTCTATTTTACATTTGAATATAGAAATAAAATTCATGTCAATTCAAATAAATCGCCGCAGACAAAATTCGATTCGCGAATTTGGTCAAATCAAATATACTGAATCTCACTAATAATAATTCTTACATTCTTATTCTAAAGAGGCTTTCTAATGACCCATTTGAAGCCGCAGATATAATAATAAACTATTTAAAAAATCCATAGACCATCTTGTACAGTACATAAATCCTCACCACAATATTGTCTATGTCCTACTTTATCACAATGAGGTCTTTAGGACGAATAGAGTGGAAATTGCATTTGCCAGTATAATGAGATAAGGTGCATGCTTGCGACTACATATTGCTGTTAAACGAAGCTGACAACTAGGCTATGCATGTGCTTGTACACGTTGCACTTCCGTACATTTTAATAGGATACACGCCACAGTTTTATTGGTCTTTCGAACGTTACGTTTTAGGGACGTTAGAAAAAGGGAAGTAACTAATAAATGCAAACGTAAAATTGATCTTTTTGTTTAGTGTCTAAATATTTTTTAATATATGGTATATTAAAAAATATTTAATCACTACACCATCCAGGCAAAAAAGTGATATAAAAATATACAAATAAAAATATAGGCAATTATTAGGACTGTCGACATAATTGAATACTTAAAGTATTCATGTCGGTGTCGCGATACCATAAGTTTTGCTCCTACCAAAAAATATACAATTCTTGTACATCCTCCGTAATTCAATGCCTTGTATTTTTACAGTATGATTATATTCTTGTAAAAAACATAACTGGCGAAATGTGGGTGTACTAATGGGTACACCTCTGCCTAACCCTTCGGGGATTACAGGCGTGGTATTACCTTGCATGGCTAATGCTGACTCGAAATGTGTAGTAGAATCTATGTAACAGTTTTAAGGTCGGAACTTCCAAAGCAAACTACGAGTGGACCGCCATAACCATGTTCTTAGACGTAAAGGATTACTAGATATAGATACAACAATATGTACTTACGTAAATATATTTTTTTCTTCTTAAGTGAACGTGAAATTAAATCTAGCATTGACTTTTTCTTTATTATAGTTACTGTTAACCTGTCAACATTACCCCAACAATGGCCTTTGATGACGACATCAAAAGAGACAATGACGGTACTTCAAATAAGTATTTGTAAATATCGTTTTATTAATCTTTTCTGGGTTAAAGGACAGTAGGACAGTGGCGTTTAAAACGGACGAATGGACCAAGCCCCTTTTTTGTTTATTGAATCTCTAAGGCAACGATATAAACATCGATTTAATTTTGTAATACTTACGATCCTTTTGTTTTTGAATAACTATTGTTGATCTAGAATTCTAGACATCTAGGTTATGCAAACTACTACTTATTGGCTTCTATAATCTGCTTAGAGTGAGATTAGATATTGAAAGAGTGGCGGCTATTTATTTATTCAAAAAAATTATTGACTTAAATTGTACAAAAAACACTAATTAGTCAGCGTTACAACAAAAGAGAATAGTTTCTACGATGAACTCTGGCACCTAATGTATTCATAGCAATTATGAATAGTTAAATGCGCTTAGATCAGATTGCTACCGTTATGGTCACCAGTAAATTAGGTATAGACTTCTGTAATTCTGTTCAAATGTTAGGTCAAGCGAGTGTTATTGCTGTATTTAGTTCAATTTTAACCGATTCCACTACGTATGTCGTTGTTGTCATGATCGACAACTACTCTTTAGTGAAAGGATTAGGTATGAGGATTAGAGGTCCTAGAGCACAAACACACACGAGTCTTTACATTCCACTAAACCTTTGATCCCGCAATTTTGTATATAATGCTAGGATATTATCTAAATTCTAGATAACACGTATATCATCTAGAATTCTAGATAATATCCTAGCGCACTAAAATGTACCTAAATAGTTAAGTTGCCACTTCCCTAATGGAAAATTTCGCATAGCAATATATTTCATACTAAGTAGCAACAAAACTCGAAAAAAAAGAAATCTTACACCAAAAGTACTGAGAAAAAAGTTATGTATCCACTTACTGCGAACACTGAAGGATCACCACATTTGAGCAGTACAGCATTACTCTTCACACGTAGTCATTATCGTCGAGATTCGTCCGGAGACGAAACCTAACTTTGTGTTTAAGACACCAACTTTGTAGCGAGTGTTACATTACAAGTTTCGCGATTCGAAAAAGTTTAATTTAAAGTCCGATCCTTTTGATTTACAGTGTCATGTTACCTCAGTGACAAGAGTAAGAATTCATCAATTTTAATATCTGATGTAGCAATCCGCTTTGTGAAGAATTTTTAAAGTTATTTCATCGCAAATTGCTTTAAAAACATTTACTCGTCGCCATTGTGAAACCTTTCTTAAATATTTTATAAAATATGTAAGGGCTTTCTGGAATTTCCAATTGAAACGGGCCCTATGGCTCTTAGTTACGAAGTTTATCGATAAAAAGATTAAGCTTACTGTACAAAGGAGCGGTTATCGAGAAATTTTATTACGCGTAAATAGGTCAGCATCGTGAATAGAGGTCATGTACTTTAAAATAGGCATACACCCTACCTAATCAAAGGATCTGGGGGAAATCCTAAGTAACGGCAGCAGCGAAGATAAAACGCGGAACCAAAATTGAAAAATACAAAATCTGTGACCCTCTACAATAAATTCTCTATAACATTCCGCCCCTTTCTTTCTTAACATAATGTAAGTGAAGCGAAAATTCGCGAAAAGCTTTGTGAGGCCTCGGTACACAGAATTTTTACGATATTTTACGCACGAATATAATATGGCGGCACAATAATTCTCACCACGAATCCCACTTAGTTGAACGTACATTTTTCGTCATGTTTCCCTCTATTGTGTTTGTGGCGGTGTGTTGAACAATACACCTTTCAGTTCAGCCTCGCTTATTTTTTGAATTTCATTATTCCAAATGGTTTATTTTCTTTTTTATGGAATTTAAGTCATCCAGGTCGCAGTGTAGGTATTTCATTCAATATTTTTCGTTTAATTTATATTTCATTCCATTTCGAAAACATGCAGTCATGCTAATTAATTTATTCTGTTTGTGCATAATGTTAAAATATGTTCGTATTGTGAAATATGCAATGCTAAGGCGCTGGTAATATTTCAAATTGACCACGCAAAAATGGCGAGGCGAGCTAGACCAAAATAAATAGCTGTTGGTCCATACGGACCCTGGACTGAAACAGCTGAAATTCATGAGACTGAACCGGTAATGCAGGATGACAGTAGTATTATACCTGTATAAAAAAGTAGATGTAGGTATGTAAAGATTCATGTCAACAACCTTCCTTTTTCTATTGTCTTTAGTAACGACAAACCTCGTAGATCATTTAAATATTTTTTTCATTATAAATCAACCCAACTAACTGAACAGCCATTCTTCGGTGTTAACTAGAATAATTTAGCCATTTTGTCGTGTTACAGCAATAAAAACTGTTGAATAGCTCTCCAGGGAAAATAAAATGGCGACCCTATAACTGTCGTAGTATGTCAAATGGGCTGCGGAATGGTCCACTATCAACCTCTTTGTGCAACAGACAGAACGTGATATGTTTTACGTTTATAGCCGTTTTTATCTAGAGAGCACAGGTATACGACCTGAAAATAGATAAAAGACTAAAAAAAGGGAAGCACCCTCAGTGTCAGCTATCTTTTTTTAGTCTGGTAATAAATTGCAGCAGATATTGAAACTGAGATTGAAACTATACGACGTGTTACAGCTATTTTTTTTGATTTATGAAAGTGGATCGACTATTAATAAAAATAGAAAAATGGATAAACATATTTATGAATATTAAACCTTATTTTCAAATATTGAAGAAGCCAACAGTCCTAGAAGTCAGACGCAAGGTAAACAATAACTCCAAGTCAATAACGATAGCAAATGTTAATCTATCTAGGATATGAGGGTCCGGTCTTTGCAAGTAGTACTTTCAGGGGCAATAAACTCAAGATAGCTCAAAATTTTAAACAAATACAATACGCACCACGTAAAATGAGACATGACTCGCCACACAAACTTTAATATTGGTTAATAAATATTATAATACATATTGTAAAAAAAAATTATGTCTTCAAAAAAGGCCTAAATAGTTACATATTTCGTACAGCCATACTACCTACAGCTTCCCATTACTAACGCTTGTCAAGCCTCATCTTTCGTGGCGCATATTGTAACTTGTCATATTGGGAGAACATTTTGCGTGCGCAATACTTGGAAATGAAGACCTCCGCGTATGATCACAATCAAATCAAAAATCGAATCAAAATCACACACACCACCACATCACATTGGGATTGGAATTACCTTTAGGGCTTCAGAATCGGATGGGTGCTTAATCATTTTTCATTACTTCAGTAGATATGGTAAACGAGAAACCTACCTACTAATAGGTATGTCTCTCGTTTATTTATTTTTACTCAATAAAATACACCTACAGCTTATACATTAAACATTGGCATATAGTAGTACTAAAGGATATGTATTATTTCTAATTTTTACACCAATTATAGCTACAAATAAAGATTCACAGAAGGATGATAGATAAGCAAATAGGAAAGGAGATGCTAATAAACTAAAAGTAAAATTATTTTGTAAAATTTATTAGTTTATTTTTACATTTATTCAAGGAACAAAAAACAGGATAGGTACAGACAATGCATAGCATAGGTAACAGAGTGTATTAAAATTCAGGTCGAGATTGTATCCCTAAATATGCATACACAGCATAACTATGAATAAAAAGTAAAAAAAAAAAAAAAAGTTGATGATAAAAACTAATTATAAATATGAAAGTTTGTGAAGATGTTTTACTGAATCACGCGTAAAACGTTGAACAGATTTGGGTGAAAATTGGCACATAGACCATTTTCGGGATTAACACATACTTATTTGTGTGTACATGTACTTTTTATCCCGGCAATGCATTCCCTTAGGATTCAACTTCCAAAGTTACTTTTTACGCGGACGCAGCCGCGGGCAGAAACTAGTACTTAATATTGGATCTGGTACACTTGCGCGAAAGACATTTCCGCGCCAGACACTTGCGCGAGTTCCTTTGCGCGCCAAGACACATGCGCGAATGGACTTTTGCGCGCCTAGACCTTTCCGCGAACAGACACTTGCGCGAATGGACATTTCCGCGCCAAGACACTTCCGCGAGTCCCTTTGCGCGCTGGCCACTTGCGCGAAAGACACTTCCGCGACAGACATATGCGCGCCTATACTTGCGCGATAGATACTTCCGCGAAATATGCGCGAAGTATATTTTTATAAAGGACAATGGGCAAAATTCTTGAATTAGGGTTCCGTTACTTTTTTTACAAAATATGCGTCATGGGTGTCGTGTCCATGGTTTTCGAGGGTGCTGATGACGAAAATGAGGTCTAAAAGAAAATCCAAGATGGCGGCCGGAAAAATTTCCAAGATATCTTTCATGGGTGTCGTGTCCATGGTTTTCGGGGGTGCTAATGACGAAAACGGTGTCAAAATGAAAATCCAAGATGGCGGCCGGAAAATTTTCCAAGATATGCTTCATGGGTGTCGTGTCCATGGTTTTCGGGGGTGCTGATGACGAAAATGAGGTCTAAAAGAAAATCCAAGATGGCGGCCGGAAAAATTTCCAAGATATGCTTCATGGGTGTCGTGTCCATGGTTTTCGGGGGTGCTAATGACGAAAATGGTGTCAAAATGAAAATCCAAGATGGCGGCCGGAAAATTTTCCAAGATATGCTTCATGGGTGTCGTGTCCATGGTTTTCGGGGGTGCTGATGACGAAAATGAGGTCAAAATGAAAATCCAAGATGGCGGCCAGAAAATTTTCCAAGATATGCTTCATGGGTGTCGTGTCCATGGTTTTCGGGGGTGCTGATGACGAAAATGGTGTCAAAATGAAAATCCAAGATGGCGGCCGGAAAATTTTCCAAGATATGCTTCATGGGTGTCGTGTCCATGGTTTTCGGGGGTGCTGATGACGAAAATGAGGTCAAAATGAAAATCCAAGATGGCGGCCAGAAAATTTTCCAAGATATGCTTCATGGGTGTCGTGTCCATGGTTTTCAGGGGTGCTGATGACGAAAATGGTGTCAAAATGAAAATCCAAGATGGCGGCCAGAAAATTTTCCAAGATATGCTTCATGGGTGTCGTGTCCATGGTTTTCGGGGGTGCTGATGACGAAAATAAGGTCTAAAAGAAAATCCAAGATGGCGGCCGGAAAATTTTCCAAGACATGCTTCATGGGTGTCGTGTCCATGGTTTTCAGGGGTGCTGATGACGAAAATGAGGTCAAAATGAAAATCCAAGATGGCGGCCGGAAAATTTTCCAAGATATGCTTCATGGGTGTCGTGTCCATGGTTTTCGGGGGTGCTGATGACCTGCTGATGGCAAGCCGGCCGATCACCGGGCAGGAGGCAAGGCCTGCGCCCCACCCGCCAAGGCCAGCGGTAGAGGTAGGCCCTCCGCTGCCGCCGCCACTGTCGCCGCCGTCGCCGCTGCTAGGGCGATTCCGCCCTCGAGGAGGGCCCTGGAGGGGGATGTAATGGAGGGCTAGTCACGGCCCCCAACGGAGCCAACGCCTGCCGGGGTTGCAGGGCAACAGAAGGAACAGGGTGGTTTTTTAGTCAGTAAAAGTCTGACAGTCCTTCGTCAGTCGGAGTCATTTGATGATTTTTACCACCTCAAAAAAAAAAAAAAAAAAGCATTGCTGACATCACACTCTTGGTTATTTTCCATTTTCTTCAAATAAAACACTTTTTACAAGGACGACAGTATAAATATTTCGTTGCGGGACCCAAGACAGTAAATCGTTTCTCTGGGACTCGTCGAGCTTCATTGCCTCGACGCTTTTCTGGTGGCCTCCACTGTTGATTCTGGCTTTCAGGAGTTGCAGTGGGTGGGAACAGTGTGGCGGGCTCGTCCAAAAAAAAAAAAAAAAAAAAAAAACAAAAAAGTATAAATATGACTCACTGAGATGTGTTCCGTCCGACGGCTCGTGCGGAGTCGTGCGCAACTGAGCCGCTCTGTGGCTGTCGCCTGTATTTGTAGACACTAACCACGTGCTCGGCGCACGTGTTTGAGTTTTTAGGTTAGGATTCTAACTTTGTAAATAAATGATTATTTTTACAATCTTTTGGAGTAAATAAACTGATAATTAATTGAACCATACAATTATAATTAATTAATCATCTTCAAAAAAAAAAACAAAAAAAAAAACAAAAAAAAAAACAACAAAAAAAAAACAAAAAAGTATAAATATGACTCACAGAGATGTGTTCCGTCCGACGGCTCGTGCGCAACTGAGCCGCTCTGTGGCTGTCGCCTGTATTTATAGACACTAACCACGTGCTCGGCGCACGTGTTTGAGTTTTTAGGTTAGGATTCTAACTTTGTAAATAAATGATTATTTTTACAATCTTTTGGAGTAAATAAACTGATAATTAATTGAACCATACAATTATAATTAATTAATCATCTTCAAAAAAAAAAAAAAAAAACAAAAAAGTATAAATATGACTCACAGAGATGTGTTCCGTCCGACGGCTCGTGCGCAACTGAGCCGCTCTGTGGCTGTCGCCTGTATTTATAGACACTAACCACGTGTCTCGGCGCACGTGTTTGAGTTTTTAGGTTAGGATTCTAACTTTGTAAATAAATGATTATTTTTACAATCTTTTGGAGTAAATAAACTGATAATTAATTGAACCATACAATTATAATTAATTAATCATCTTCAAAAAAAAAAAAAAAAAAAACAAAAAAGTATAAATATGACTCACAGAGATGTGTTCCGTCCGACGGCTCGTGCGCAACTGAGCCGCTCTGTGGCTGTAGCCTGTATTTATAGACACTAACCACGTGCTCGGCGCACGTGTTTGAGTTTTTAGGTTAGGATTCTAACTTTGTAAATAAATGATTATTTTTACAATCTTTTGGAGTAAATAAACTGATAATTAATTGAACCATACAATTATAAATAATTAATCATCTTCAAAAAAAAAAAAAAAAACAAATAAAGTATAAATATGACTCACAGGGATGTGTTCCGTCCGACGGCTCGTGCGCAACTGAGCCGCTCTGTGGCTGTCGCCTGTATTTATAGACACTAACCACGTGCTCGGCGCACGTGTTTGAGTTTTTAGGTTAGGATTCTAACTTTGTAAATAAATGATTATTTTTACAATCTTTTGGAGTAAATAAACTGATAATTAATTGAACCATACAATTATAATTAATTAATCATCTTCAAAAAAAAAAAAAAAAACAAAAAAAAAAAAACAAAAAAGTATAAATATGACTCACAGAGATGTGTTCCGTCCGACGGCTCGTGCGCAACTGAGCCGCTCTGTGGCTGTCGCCTGTATTTATAGACACTAACCACGTGCTCGGCGCACGTGTTTGAGTTTTTAGGTTAGGATTCTAACTTTGTAAATAAATGATTATTTTTACAATCTTTTGGAGTAAATAAACTGATAATTAATTGAACCATACAATTATAATTAATTAATCATCTTCAAAAAAAAAAAAAAAAAACAAAAAAAGTATAAATATGACTCACAGAGATGTGTTCCGTCCGACGGCTCGTGCGCAACTGAGCCGCTCTGTGGCTGTCGCCTGTATTTATAGACACTAACCACGTGCTCGGCGCACGTGTTTGAGTTTTTAGGTTAGGATTCTAACTTTGTAAATAAATGATTATTTTTACAATCTTTTGGAGTAAATAAACTGATAATTAATTGAACCATACAATTATAATTAATTAATCATCTTCAAAAAAAAAAAAAAAAACAAAAAAAGTATAAATATGACTCACAGAGATGTGTTCCGTCCGACGGCTCGTGCGCAACTGAGCCGCTCTGTGGCTGTCGCCTGTATTTATAGACACTAACCACGTGCTCGGCGCACGTGTTTGAGTTTTTAGGTTAGGATTCTAACTTTGTAAATAAATGATTATTTTTACAATCTTTTGGAGTAAATAAACTGATAATTAATTGAACCGTACAATTATAATTAATTAATCATCAATAATAATTAATTAACCCTCAAAATAAATAACATTAACATAATTTGTGTTTTTAAACAATTAATTCGTGATCATAATTGTAATCAACTCTTAATCTAATTATTCGTTGATGTAGCTGCATCTTTCTGCTTTCTGCCGGAAGAAATATCTTGGAAAATTTTCCAGCCGCCATCTTGGATTTTCATTTTGACCTCATATTCGTCATCAGCACCCCTCAAAACCATTGATACGACATCCATGAAGCATATCTTGGAAAATTTTCCGGCCGCCATCTTGGATTTTCATTTTGACCTCATTTTCGTCATCAGCACCCCCGAAAACCATGGACACGACACCCATGAAGCATATCTTGGAAAATTTTCCGGCCGCCATCTTGGACTTTCTTTTAGGCCTCATTTTCGTCATCAGCACCCCCGAAAACCATGGACACGACACCCATGAAGCTTATCTTGGAAAATTTTTCGGCCGCCATCTTGGATTTTCTTTTAGGCCTCATTTTCGTCATCAGCACCCCCGAAAACCATGGACACGACACCCATGAAGCATATCTTGGAAAATTTTCCCGCCGCCATCTTGGATTTTCATTTTGACCTCATTTTCGTCATCAGCACCCCCGAAAACCATGGACACGACACCCATGAAGCATATCTTGGAAAATTTTCCGGCCGCCATCTTGGATTTTCATTTTGACCTCATTTTCGTCATCAGCACCCCCGAAAACCATGGACACGACACCCATGAAGCATATCTTGGAAATTTTTCCGGCCGCCATCTTGGATTTTCTTTTAGACCTCATTTTCGTCATCAGCACCCCCGAAAACCATGGACACGACACCCATGAAGCATATCTTGGAAAATTTTCCGGCCGCCATCTTGGATTTTCATTTTGACACTATTTTCGTCATCAGCACCCCCGAAAACCATGGACACGACACCCATGAAGCATATCTTGGAAAATTTTCCGGCCGCCATCTTGGATTTTCTTTTAGACTTCATTTTCGTCATCAGCACCCTCGAAAACCATGGACACGACACGACACCCATGACGCATATTTTGTAAAAAAAGTAACGGAACCCTAATTCAAGAATTTTGCCCATTGTCCTTTATAAAAATATACTTCGCGCATATTTCGCGGAAGTATCTATCGCGCAAGTATAGGCGCGCATATGTCTATCGCGGAAGTGTCTTTCGCGCAAGTGGCCAGCGCGCAAAGGAAGTCGCGGAAGTGTCTTGGCGCGGAAATGTCCATTCGCGCAAGTGTCTGTTCGCGGAAAGGTCTAGGCGCGCAAACGTCCATTCGCGCATGTGTCTTGGCGCGCAAAGGGACTCGCGCAAATGTCTGGCGCGGAAATGTCTTTCGCGCATATGTCCTGATACCCTTAATATTACAACAAAAATTGATAGGTTAGTAAAATTGCTTACTCTACCAGACACGGATTTTAGGAAACGAATAAGATGCAAAAAGTAATTTCTTCTTTTACTTTCAAACTGGCATAGCAATTTCCTTGCAAGAAATAACGCGACAGACTGTGACAAGCCTTTTCATATTGTATTTACTTTCTGCTACATAGTAAGTATATCTTATTTTCATGTCACTTTATCAATATTTCCCTCCATCACCGCCACGTTACTTTGACGAAATATTTCTCAAAGAGACTTTCTTTTTCAGTTGCGTTTGCCTACTGTTGTTTGCATGGAATTGGTATTTGATTACCTACGCCTTTTGGTAAATTCTAGAAAATTCTTATTCACTAAATCAGTAGGTACTGAGAAGAAAACATTAATAATAATAATATTCTCCAGACCGACTTCGGTCACGGTGTCTAATCTCAATAGAGACTGGCCAAGGTCGCAGAAGATATTATAGTGCACTAGTGTGCGCTCAAACACAGGTGCATTCTCTCTTCTCTATCTCTCATAGTCCGATGAGACTGCAATCCGACACGACCGGGGAGAAATCAGACGTACCGACTGAAAAATTCGACTCCCAGGAATCGAACCCCACACGCCCACGCCCACGAAATCGAAAGCAAAACCTCTTGAACGACTATTCAAAGTCAAAGTCAAAGTCTATAATGCTACTATAAGTGCAAGGCATTGGCTAATTTTCAACCAAAATTGTGCTTTGTAAATAAAACCCAAAATTCGCGATCTTAGTACCCATCATACGACTTTCACAGAACCTCAAATGAAATAATAAAACCTCGTGTAAACAACTTCTGATAAAGACAAATAAAATACCTAAAGATACAGATCTTTCAAGCTTTACTAACATTTTTCCTCTCACTTGGGATTCAAAACACGTTTATTCGAACTGATACAGGGCTTTTACAACAACAAACTGCGGTAGGTATTCATATGACCGGGTTACTAGTATCTATATAAAGTATTACGGAATATATTTCTAAGGTTGGCATGTAATCAATATTTATATGTAGGTATAGAGAGAGATATCTAGACTAATATTTTATAGAAGTAAAGTTTGTGAGGTAGTAGGATCTAGGTTTACTTAACTGATTTAGAAAATTCCTTCGCAAATTGAAAGCTACGTTATCACTGAGTACTATATTTTATCAGCAAAAAATTAGTGATCCGTAAGAAAATTAATGATAGTGATTTATCAATTACTAGCTTTTGCCCCGGCTTCGGCCTTCGCACGAGTGTAATATAGATAAATAAACCATCCTTTTGAACCAATCTATTTATTGAAGAAAACCGCATAAAAATTCGTTGCGTAGTTTAAAAGATCTAAGCATATAGACGGCGAGAAGCGACTTTGTTTTATACAATGTAGATTTATATGTTTCACTTTACCACAACAAGGTAATCGGCCAATTACATTAAGATATAGATATATTTAACGACATCCACACACGCTCATCTCACAATACTCCAAACATGACCATTTAAGACAAAATCATCTTCCATCCATCCGCGAACACTATCAGGCTTGCCGTCCAATAGAGCACGAAGCGCGGTCAGAAACCGCGGTATGGGAGACTGGGCACGAGCGACCACGACGGTGCGTCTCAAAGGGACAGCTCACAATGTACCAATGCCTCCTATTACCTACAGTAATTAACCGAAGCAAACAATTGCAGAAGTACAGCATTAAGTTTGCGGGAGCATCGATTTTTCCGCGCAAGATTTTACATATGTCAAGTATTTGCTCAAGCAAATTATATAGCCTAAACTGCCCCAATGCAAGTTCGTAGGGCACATAAGAAAATGGTATGGTATGGTATCCATGTATACGTCTGTGCATAAATGTTAGGTAACATAATCCTACTACTATTATAAATGCGATACTTTGGCTGAATGGAAGTTTATTACTCACTCATGCCAGCATGCCAGAAAGAATCTAGGTGAAATTTTTCAAAGAATTTATAGTCTGGAATTCATGCACATAGGCTTTTTATCCCAGAAAAATGTCTGGTTTCCATGGGATAATATATGTATTAACTTTGATGCAGAAATCTAATAGAAAATAGGTTAACCACATGTCATATATGTATTGCTAAGAGAGAAGATTGGCATACTGGCAGTTACATGCAAAATACAACCTTTACTAAATGCTTGTTCGATGCAACTAATTTGATAGTGGCGTAGGTGTGTGCGTGGGCGGCACGGATGTGTGAATTCAAATGCCCTTTCCGAGCGTAATTCGATTGCTTACATTACACAGTTGTGTACCGTTATTAGGTGAAACTTGTTGACATTTGTATGTTAAAGGGCATACTATATTAATGCTTCAATATACCAGACACACGAGACCTTTATAATTTTAGCAGCAAGTTTGCATTCTAGTTAGCTTTGATGCTAGATCCTTTTTCAGGTATTTAAAAAACGATTGACTTATGCATCACCAAAATCGGCCAAGCGTTTGGTTTCTAGCGCGCCGCAAATGAACAAACTTATATACGTACATAAGCTGACAATTACCCTACTGTGTCAACACATATTGTCCAATATATAGGTATTTTTAAACCACTCGAAAGTATCGAGACATTCCTCTATCTATCCTCAAAATGTCAACCATGCTAACATGACGTAGGTTTAGCCAGCTTTGGGATTTCAATCTATAAATACTGCGCCTAAGGCATCAACTGAGTGGAAAGGTTGATTTTCTCGAATAATAAGTATATACCTACGCTAGTAAGCCACGTGACGAAACAACGTTTTCACGTTTTTAATTGTATATCTTTACCATCTTTATAGTACTCTAATCAACTGCACGTTTGAACTCGTGGTCGCAAGCGTGACTGATAAGGTTTCTCCATTAGGAATTTTTCAGTAGCAATCTCGAGTTTGGAAGGTTGTTGATTTGACATCGTGCCATGAAAAGCATGTAATGTCGTTGGTTCTGCGCCTGATCTTTCGCAGTTCGAGTCGGATTGCCGTCCCATTGGACTAAATGTGAGAAAAGAAGTGCATATTTTTGCGCACACACATGTGCAACATAGTATCTCTTGCGGTAATCGGTTTTGATCTGAAGGATATTATTATTAGTAGTACTGAATATTTGCCTGAAAAGATTAATCATCTACTCATCATTCTTCTAGCAAGTTGTAAAATATAAATGGCAAATATTCATACTTAACCCCAAGACATTTTCACCTCTTATTGTTTTTTATCTACATAGAAATAATAAGTACTTACTATTATTAGTTACTCTTCCTTCTACCCACCTACATACAATACCTATTTATAGTTAAGTAAACCCATGTCAACCTTTTAGCTTTATGTATGCCTGGTACCTACTTATTTCCCCGTTCTGTATCATACTCACACATTTACATAACGTGACAAAATATAGGTAGGTACGACGTACATATTATTAAGCTTCTATAGCACGACACAACTTAGAAGTGCCATCAGCTAAATTCGTCAAATACGATCACTTTTCCGATAACTCAAGCAGAAATGACAAACAAACACTTGCCAAGTTAATAAACGCGTGTGTGGAACGAAAATAAGCGATTGCTATTACAAGTTTTGGTGTTACGATGAGATACGTCGATGTAACGTTTATGTTGTGTCGTTCTATCTAAGGGTAGATTTACGTAGACTACGTGGAGTGACACGGAGGATTTTAAGATTAGCACGGTTCGTTAAATAGTGACGTGCTGTTATCCCTATCGCTTGTCTACTAGAAAGTCTAGCAAACACCAGACTATGGTATACGTAAGTACCTATACCTACTATAACTACGGTTTACGTACACTTGATGTTAATTAAAATAATAAAGGTAAATCACAACCGGTCCTGTTTGCACGGAGTAAATTTAAACCCCAAGAAATGACATAGGATACTTTTTATTCCGCAGCTTCGTCTGCGTCCGACATTTACGCGGACGAAGTCGCGGGCAAAAGCTAGTATCAAATAAAGATTTTACGAGTAAGTTGGTTATTAGATTACTTTCAGAATAAATTGTATGATCTGCAAATAATTTATTTATCTATAAAAAGTTAGTAGTTAATTACTATTAGTTATATTATATTCCATTACACAAATAAAGCGACGCTTTGTTCTTACCGATCAAAATCCAATCTCCCTATCTATTATTTTCGTCCGTCATGCCCAGATTTGTTTGATCATTCAGAGACGTTTGATTGAGCCACAGCCAACAGTCAAACACAATGTCTGATTAATAATGAACTTTAAAAGGTATTTCTAGTCTAAAATCTTTAAGCTGACTGAAGTAAATTCATTGAAGATTAATCGAGAAATTGAATGAAATATTCTTGTTTATGATGTAAAAATTTGGAATTTTCGATCAATGAAAACAATATTAGTGTCTATCACCGTATTTTCAGTGTATGGCTGAAGTTTAGTTGGTATTACACACGTAGCAATATTTTGTGTACAATGTACAATTTGACCTCCAATTAGGGCTGGGAAATATCTATAAGCTGTGGAAGAATAGAGGTGGTTATCCGACTTTCGGGCATCTGAATTCACCTAACAAGCTAGCAATAGCAATTTTTTTTTTTTCTAAAAATCTCCTGGCTTTTACTCGTTTAGGGTAGAAAGGGTAGATAGAATATACATTGCCCAAAATCAATTGTCGGGGAAACGTGTTGAAATTTTGCTGTCTACGTCAATATGGGGTGAAAATGGTTTTTCCAAATCGTAAATAAAAATCCAAATCTTGAAACCTCACTTTGATATGCAAACTCTTTATTCAAATATAAATAAATAAGACAGTTACTGGCCACTACGTGGTAAATTATTGCCAATGTCAATATTTATTTTTATTTATTTTTTCTTTATCTAAAGGCTATTTTATTTTTTATTTTATGTTTTCATCTAATTCGGCCTGTTCCCTAATAGTTATGTGATAAATTAGAAACAGTTTATTGATGATAATTTTTAATTTATATTCTAATATTTGAGTCTGAAAATTGTTATGCAAATGTTAAGCAAATTAACAAATAAATTATACAAATCATAAATGTAGCCAGTAATGATCTCGAATATTATCTTGAACTTGAAATATCTTCTTTAAAACAGTTTTGACACACGATTTCTGACAGTTCCATAGAACTGTGGCCACATCAAAAACCTTTAAGAAAAACCCGAATGGATTACTTTCCTGACATAAATATTTACATACATACCTTTTAAGCGTAAGCAATCTTTTAAGGCCAATAAATAATTCCACATATTTTGGCTGTAGGGACTTTGCTTTGAAAATAATATGAAAACCAACATTACGCTTTTCTTGGGAAGCTTATGAACTACTTAGCAGATAAATTATTTGACAGGATGATATACATCTACTAGTAACTTACAAGTCAGTGAATCACTCTCTTTGTCTCGTCTACTCAAGACCTCGAGAGCGGGATGTCGCACTCTTTTAAGATAAGAAAAATAGGGAGTCCAGTAGGTAATTTATGGTTTATATTCCATGTTTTATACAAGAACATAATGTTATTTTTATTGAAATCAGTAAAGTTATATTATATTTTAATTTATGTATATTTATATTTTAGAAATTGCAAATAAACTTTGCTAATTAACTTTAATTCTAAACTTTCCTATTACTGACAAACTGTTGTAAAACCAAATTGTAAGAAAACTTATATATTCTCGAAATAGTAAGAAAACTTATATATTCTCGAAATAGTAAGAAAACTAATAATTATCAATTAATCAATTCTACGACTGTGCCATAGAAATTATTTAATTGACAATTATTAGTTTTCTTACAATTTGGTTTTACAATAGTTTGTCAGTTTATACATATAGTAGATATTCCATGTTGTATACTAGAACATAACTTATTAGAAATTATTTAATTGACAATTATTAGTTTTCTTACAATTTGGTTTTACAATAGTTTGTCAGTTTATACATATAGTAGATATTCCATGTTGTATACTAGAACATAACTTATTAGAAATTATTTAATTGACAATTATTAGTTTTCTTACAATTTGGTTTTACAATAGTTTGCCAGTTTATGCATATAGTAGATATTCCATGTTGTATACTAGAACATAACTTATTAGAAATTATTTAATTGACAATTAATAGTTTTCTTACAATTTTCACAACACGTGTAGGTTCAATATGGAAACTGACATTCATAGGTTGTTTGTATAGTCTGAATAGTTATAGCTAGCCAAACTTAGGCTAAACAAGTGAGAAACTTGTTATAATTCAGTTTCGTATACATACCCTGAAGACACAATAAATATTATTGAATATGGAAACTCGGAAACTTGACTGCCTCGTTGGTCTAGTGGTCGCAAGCGCGACTGCTGTGCATGAGGTCTTGGGTTCGATTCCCAGGTCAGGCAAAGTGTTATTGGGTTGTTCCATCAGGAATTTCTCAGTAGCAGCCTCGGAGTCTGGATTTGTGCCCGGTTGATGGCAATAGGCTCGCCCCCTATTACATGGGACTAAAAACATAACTGGCGAAATGTGGGTGTACTAATAGGTATACCTCTGCCTAACCCTTCGGGGATTACAGGCGTGATGTTATGTATGTATGTATGTATGGAAACTCGGAAACTCGTCAATGAGAAACTTGGCTACGTCTGTTGTGAGTTAAGTTCTAGCAAACTTTGACGAAACACGAAGGAAAACAAGTTAATAGCCAGTTAACACACGGTACAGAGCTTCAGTGAGAGTTTTAACTACTTTAAAAAGTTTAATTTAAGATTTTAACCTATTTTTATATTATATTTTACTACATTTTACTATATTTACTACATTTTACTATATTTTTTACCGGTATGACAAGAAAATATAAGATCAACTGTCTCATTACGTGGGACTTGAGTACCTAATTAAAAGTGTTATACGGCTTTTCGGTCAGGAGTATCTCAGTAGCAGATTTGGAGTCTGGATTTGTGCCCGATTGATGGTAGGTAATGAATGGGCTCGCCCCTATTACGTGAGAAACTTCCATTAACTATGGGTGTACTTAATGAGTTCATGTTCACCTCTGCCTCAACCTTCGGGTATTGCAGGCGGTGTTACTTAGGCGGACTTAATGCCATAGGCATTCTTTAACAGTCATCTTATGGGAGTGTATTCTTTGGCAGAATGAACGCATGGTGCTAGATAGTGTACAGGCTACATCCGGTGTTGTTTATTCTGCGGACCTTGTAGAAACTAGAACTAATTTCCGTGCGTTCAAGCGTTTTTGCCATACCTATTACTGGAATCAAAAGTAACAGCTCACATTAGGACCCATTAATTTTGTAATAATTGCAATCCGTGGTGCTTGGCAATCTGGGCTTTTCCCAGTTGCAAACGTCCCTTTGTGCCTATTGGCCTAGTTCTGTTCTGTCTCCTGCTTGTATGGAGGGAAGTGGAAACTATTTTTTTTTTCTTACTCCTCCGCTATTATTTTCTGATTAATTTCGTTGCGGGACCCAAGACAGTTATACGTTTTTCTGGGACTCGTCGAGCTTCATTGCCTCGACGCTTTTCTGGTGGCCTCCACTGTTGATTCTGGCTTTCAGGAGTTGCAGTGGGTGGGAAAAGTGTGGCGGGCTTGTCGCATTAAAAAAAAAAAAATTCTTTAACAGTCAACCAAAGATGATGAAGAGGTAACATTGTAGGTGCAAGTTAATGCGCGAACATAAAAATAAGCGATTTAAATAAAAAGTACTCAAACTAAAATAAAATTAAGTGTACACTTATTGTACAAGTGTATACTGTTATGATGTTTTTGTATTTTACACCGCATGTACAACTTCACTACTAAGTAAAGTATAACATTTCTACGCTGGAATAGTCCAGTAAAATCATAAGCAAACAGTAGTAATCAAGTCGCAAGTCTTTTTTTTTTTAAGTGACCGTAATTACAGTTTAGGTCGCCGTGTTTTAAGCCATAATTATTATTCAACATTCCTAGAGATGATACTCTAGACAAGACGAGGCGTTATCAAATCTAGCTAATTAGTAGTAGTCAAGCATGTCAATACGTCATTGGGTTCCGTAAACGATAGGTTAAAGTAAATCCAGCTTATCTTAGGTTCAATAATTGTGCAGTTAATAGATAATAAAACTAAAATCAATTATTATTAGATGTGAAGGCCAAGTTCTGTATTTGATACAGATGTATAAAAAACACAAATAAAGACACGTAAGGAAGACGAAGCTCGCCTGTGCTTCCTGTCATTGCGATGATTTTTTTTATACTTGACGATACCAATTTCATCATTTTATCAAGACCTTTAGTAATCCCTCAGAGACCATTAAAATATCAGACCCACTTATTAAGGTTAAAATTAAGATTAAATGGTTTTTTTTTTAATTAGTTGAGGTAACTGTCGAAATGTGGGTGTAGGTACTAATGGTTACACCTCTGTCTAACCCGGGGATTACAGGCGTGATGTTGTGTTATGTGGTTAAGGTAAAATTGAGCTGTTGATGTCAAAATTAAATGAAAGTCCATGTTCAGTCAGTATCCTACATTACCTGACCTAATATTTTTCCTTCTACTTATTCCTAAAAAGATGAACGGTACCGAAAATTTTGAATTTATGCTTACAGAAAACAAACTCATATAAACGCCTCACCATTTGTTAAAACAAATATTTGAACTTGGCTGTTCACTACCATGCATCTACAAAACTATTATCGTAGATTTATCCTGTTACATTATGATTTAATAGTTCAGTGTTAGAAAGATATAATTATAACAAACTTTGTTTCATTCACGTCATCTCAAATGAGTCCCCGTTTCTCTCGGCGCAGGGAATCACCTAAGATATTAAAACTAGTATAAATGAACGGTTCGGCATTGAAGATGGTACAGTTTACAACATTTTCTTGTATTGTGAAAAAGTGCCATAAGGTCTTAATAAAAAGGTATATTTTTTATTCATTACTTTATACATGTAAAAGTATCACCTAAGGAATTGATTTATTAATTTATTTATTTAACACAAGCTACTTGAACTTGAAAAAAAAACATGAGAGCGGCATTAATTTAATTAAATGTAAAATAACTTTTCATATTCGTCATCTGTCAGACTTTTCCCAACTATGCTGGGGTCCGCTTCCAGTCTAACCGGATGCACACAACAACACACACGCAACAAAATATACATGACTTTTCAACAAAATAAATGAGAAGAGCATGTATCCATTTTCTATCTACCTTCCTCTGTGTAACAAAAGCCATTTTCACACCTATTTTAAATCTTTGTATCATTTTAAATTGATATTTAGAATTATTCTTTTACAGGTCAACATGAAGTCTCTTGTTCTATTGTGTTTCGCTGCCCTCGTAGTTTGCGCACACGCCAAAATACATTTTCGGCGTCCGCAACCAGGATATGTAGCTGGCCACCCAGATGCGGCCTTTTCCCACTATCCTCATCGTCATAATGAGCGTCATCGTAGAGATTTGACTTTGGAACGTAATGCTGGTAGGGGACGAGTCTACGGAACTTTGGGCAGTACGGATGACTCACTATTCGTAAGTATTTTTGTCGGAGTGCAAATTTGATTTTGTTCCCTAAACAATGGGATACTTGATATCGTGTCTTGCGTGCCTTGATTGCTAGTACTTGCCTGATGCCGGCCATGCTTCATGGCTAAGTTCTAGGTCAACTTAATATTATATGGCTTCCCATCGATAGGCTAAGTAGAAGTTCTTATATTCGACTGTTAATTTGTGTTATCTGTGTTGCTTTACAAACTATTTTTTAATAAGACCCACAATATTTTTTTTTAGCAAAAGCTATATTTTATTATCTGGATTATACAGCTTTATGAACACTGGAACACTGATTAAGACCCGTAAGATTAAGAACTGGATTCAAAATTAATGTAGGTCTGATATCTGTTAGGAGTCCAATGAGTTTATTTTTAAAAGCTATACAGTCCCAATAGCAATATCTCTTTCTGTTTTTAATTTTCCTTACAGTCAGAATTCTCTACATATAATTTCGTTTCACAGGGACAAGGAGGTTACAAGCAAGACATCTTCAACGACCGACGTGGTCGTCTGCAGGGTACGGCGTACGGCACCAGAGTGCTCGGCGCTGATGGCGACAGCAGTATCTTGGGAGGCAAGCTCAACTGGAACAATGCTAACGATAACTTCAGAGCAGGACTCGATGTTCATAAAGAGATTGGTCGCGGGAGTGGTGTAAGTTTTTTTTTTTTTATGTTGGTCATTGGTCAGCCTCTGTGTTGCCATCGGCAATGGGGTCTAGGTTTGGTTTTCGGACCTAGCAATGTAATTGAATTTTGCGTTGCTTTTTGTAGCAATAGGCGACCCTACTGCCAAAAAAAAACAGCGAAAAATGTTAAAGGATTGAGGAAGAATAATGGTGTTTATTAAAATACCTTTTTGGGGAATGCAGGGGTAATGTTGTGTTAATGGTATAATAAAATTTCATACTTTCTCATTTATTTATCAAAGGCGGTCTTAATTCCTTAGGCATTCTCTAACAGTCAACCAATGGTGTATTCAAAATAATAAGCACCGAACAAAATACAATTAACTAAAAAATAATCGGAATTCACAGGCTGAAATAAAGTGTTCTTTACAGAAGTTGTGTCTCGTTTTTCTTGTATAATGGAACATCCATAACCTTAAATCCAAGGGGTCAATCGTAGGAGGTAATAGGGTAGTAAACATACCCCACAGTTGAAATAGCCCCACCCAACCTTAAACCGTAATTCTGTCTAAAAGCTATAATTATAAATTCTTTATATTTCAGATGGAGTTGACCGGTGATGGAGTATGGAAACTCGATCATAACACCAGATTTATCGCTGGAGGTAACTTGTACAAGAAATTTGGACATGACAGGCCTGAAGTCGGAATTCAAGGAGCTATTGAACATGACTTTTAAGTAGACTAAAGTTTCCACCTAAATAGTGATATTTAAGTAGTCTTAAATTGTATCAATCTTCTGTTAGAATCTAGTATAAGCTGGCTTAGGTTCTGACAGATTAAGAACACGTCTCTCTTTAGAGTATCGGCATAAAAAGTATTGTTTTATAATGTTGTACCTAAAATTTTGCCTTAAAAATCTAGACTAGTATATGAAAATGTAAATATTGTAAATAACTGAGATAATAATTATAAGTAGTACTAAAACTTAACCTTTCTTTTTCACCCTAAACAATTAATAAATAATATGGGCAATAAACTGTATAATAAAGGCCTAAAAGGTTTAAGGTGTATATAATTAATCATATAAACACGAAAGCTTAACCAAATGTAAAAAGTATTTTTTATCACAAAAAATAGTAAGTCCAAATCCATAAATCACTTTTATATTAACTTTCCAAACGATTATCTAATTTCAGAAGTTACTAAAATAAACAGCAAGACGTAGGTATAGTGGCTCCATCTGTATTGAACAAACGGCGTTAACACGAAAGTTATTAATTCAAGGGATTCAAGGGATTTGTGGGAAAGTGATAGATGATGTCTTGTGAACTTAAGCCTACAATGAAAGGCCGTACTTGCGACAGTTTGACTTGACATACAAAACGTCTCATCTAATGATGATAATGATCTATCTAATTTACTACTACAACTAGTGGTCGCTTAGCCCAATGTGTTCGCTTACCCTTGGTATGTAAATTACTCACTAATTACTTATACGTTATGGATTTTTAGGATGTGAGGTGAAACTGAAGTTAGAACTCTTCATGTATGGTGGCCTTTATCGCCCACAAAGGAAATAAAAATCTACTGGTAAGGTGACTTTACACCGGCGAGGCGAGCAACGAATGGATGGACGAGAATTTATTTTTTTATAAGTAATACGCACACAAATCTCGCACATGCCATGCGCAAAACGGAGCGTTACAGCCTTCGTTATGAAAGGGTCAGCGTAATTTCAATTCTCGCCCATTCAATCCACTCCTCGCCTCTCCGGTTTGAAAACACTTTTGAACACGTGAGTTCTGAGTACCCAATGTATGAATAAATTATATTATGTCTATGGCGATGAATATGCGATACAAATGCGACGAGCGAAGCGAAGCGGATGTTCGTTTGCTTAACTCGTAAATCTTGGGACTGTCACGTGAACAAGAATAGGGTGGTTGGGCATTGTGTGTTGTAACAATAAGCGTAAAAGGTCGTCCGCAGAAGGAGGTAGAATTATTTAAAGTACTGCTTTAGTCTAAAAACATCCAGTTGCTCTGAATGTAAACCACACTTGGATTTTTTTGCTGTGTTTGAAGGCGTCTGTACACAGGTGCGATATTATAACAGGGAGAGATCGAGATAACTATCCGTAAAATGATTTCAATGATATGTATCTCGCGCGACCCTTCACACATAGGTGACAGGCAACCTAGGATATTATCTATAATATAATATCAAACGTATGTGAACAGACCTTTACATAGAGGTAGAAAGTTATAGACATAGTTAACTCATTCAATTAATTGCTGAAATTCGACGAATTTCTCCATGAGCTCAGGTACCACCAAATATGTTCCCTAGGTATATCACAATATAAGCAACGAACTGAAGTCAAGACGCAAAGTATGTATTTCTATCTAGCTGACCAACAGCAGAGAGATGAACTACATACGAGTAATAAATAACCGGGACAGCTGAACAAACAAAACATCACTCAGGGGCAGTAAACTTGAGACATATTTCTTTGCGAAGCTTCCTTGTGGTAACACAATAGTGAGTGACACAGCATAAAAATGACAAAAAGGTTCAATTAATTCAAAAGTGCTCTTAAAATCAACAAGATAAGAACACTAATCGCTTATACGGCTACAAAAGCAAGTGCAAGTAGTTCAAGGTACACAAATCGTTACGTAGAAACTTCAATTTATTTGTCAGTTCCTTATCAAGTAAGCCTTCTGTACAGTAATATGTTTGCTACGAAGGCTACGCTTGTAGCGCCGTAGCTGTCTACGACGCCGACTTATTTGCTGCCTGCTACGGGTATGTCGTAGATACGTATCGCTGGCGTAGGCGATAGGCTACGAAACTACTCGTAAAACGCAATGTTTGTTTGTAACTTTCTTGGTAAGATAAGCATACATTTGAGTTCTTAGATCCTCTAGAATCTAGGTTACGTGGTAAGGATTTAAGAATATTAGGATATAAAAATACTAAGATAGAGAATGAAAAATCCTTAGGTACCATTACTTTATTTTACTTTTTTCTGCTCGAATCAGAAATTTTAGAATTTAATTTAAACTTTCTAGTATAAAAACGAAAGTACTTAAGTCAGGTACTTGGCTAAAATTACTTAAAAAGTGGTTACGTGTTACAAAATCTAACGACTACTTGATAGCAGGAAGTTTTTTAAATTACAAAATTACCACGTTTTTTTGGAATAATGTCTGTAACGAAGTCAATTTTATTTAATAAATGCAAACGATATTATCGTTACCAAGCAATTACTGCGAGTAAAAGATATCGCGTTTAAAAAAAACATCAGTTTTTTTTTTTGTAGTAGCCGTCGCAACGTCTTATTAATACCAGCCTACTTAGGTCCCAATGCAGGGCAAAAGCCTCTGGGCCCGCTAGGGTCAGTGCCTGCCGGGGTTACGGAATTTGTTCAAAAGAGTTACCGCGGCCCTGGAACGCAAAGGGAACTAGAAGGAACACGGATGGGCAAAAGACTCTTCTCATACAGAAAAAGAAACATTGATCACCACGCTTGCTAAAGGCGGATTGGCGATTTCAAACTCATAAACAATAAGTCTAGGTGTCCTCCCGATGTTTTGAATCCCTCCACTGATGTCAGTGGAAATAAGTGAATTAGAAAAATCATATTGGTTTTGCCCGTCCCCGGTTGCAAACCCAAACCTCGTGCATGAGAGGCGGGGTCCTAAAAACTCATGATGGCCCAGTCATAACAACCTTATCATTACATTAAAAATTACTTAAGTTTTACTAATTAATTCTAACTTTCTTAATTTTAAGAGGATGGTTACCAAGGTTTCCTCTTATTACGAAGCACGTCTCAGTTTTGAAGCGTAATCATATAGGCAAGCTTATCTTGAAATTACGTCTTAAATTATATCTGGGATTGTCTACGCTGACATTTTTACTGCCTTCAGCCCTTCATATTTGTCGAGACCTTGCACAAAGTTGCGATAACAGCGGCTTATAGTAGAAGTAGTGCACACTGTATAGTTACCTATTTTATAAAAGGAATGAAAAATTTTACCTACCTACAATTAGAGGATTTTTAATTCGATACATTTCCTGAAAGAATGCCACCATTATATAAATATATATACTGTACACCCGGATACACCCGGACGTGGGTCGTTACAGTACCGGGATATTAGTCTCCTATTGAAAGGCTTATTAAGTACTATTTTAAACTTTGTATTATTCATTTTCAATTATATTATTTCGCTGACTGCCTCGTTGGTCAAGTGGTCGCAAGCGCGACTGCTGTGCATGAGGTCTTGGGTTAGATTCCCAGGTCGGGCAAAGTGTTATTGGGTTTTTCCATCAGGAATTTCTCAGTAGCAGCCTCGGAGTCTGGATTTGTGCCTAGTTGATCGCAATAGGCGCCCCCTATTACATGGGACTAAAAACATAACTGGCGAAATGTGGGTGTACTAATGGGTACACCTCTGCCTAACCCTTCGGGGATTACATTCGTGATGTTATGTATGTATATTATTTCTTTATTTTAATTCCAGTTGTTGGCTTGAACGCCGTCGGCGCAGTCTGTCTCATATAAGAAATAGGCTCAACCAGCTAGTCTCTACAATACCTACTCTTATTATGCTACGGTATACTCTTCTATTTCTAGGTGAAACTTGCAAGCCCATTGGAGACCATTTGATTGTTACCAAGGCCGTTATTATAAAAGTCGATCTGAATAGATAGCCGTCATAGAAACTAAGTCAAGGCTCCAATTATCTCCATTGTTTGGTAGCCTACATCGACGATAAGTCGCCTAAGTACTCATTATGAAACGACCTTACGATATACAGGTACTAATCAGCCCAATCTAAATCTAATTCATTATTTAGGTTACCTACTTAAACATCAAAGGGCTAGCTTTGTATATCGCTGGGTCAATAATATAATTATCTTTTCAGTTAAGAATTTACTTAAATGTAGGTATATGCTTTTAGATTTTTGAAATGCAATATCCAAGAGAGAAAATCCGCTTACATCGCTATTAAAATTAGGTACCTAAGTACCAAAGATAAACGTTTTACCATTACATAACAAGTCGGCAACAGTTGTGGCTATCTGAAATGAAATAAATTAGTGGAAATGGTGGGTTGAATTTATTGTTAGCAATCATTTCATTATAAATAAAATAAATGCGTTAAATCTCAAACATAACCGCTTCGAAAGTCATTAAAAAGCCCTAGAAACTTCCATTCCCTAGGCATAACTAAACCAATAAGCCCAACAATGGTAATACCGTAACGACCAAATAACTCATAAACGAATTTGTAACACAGCCCTAAATCAAATGATAATATCTTTTTGAAAAGAGTTGTTAAATATTTCCTATTATACCGCCCGCGCTTAGCAATAAAACGAAAAGTTTTGGGTACGTTCAACTTAAGGTAGGCGCTAAACGCGCCATGTTGCTGGGTCAGTACCAAAGAGGTACCTATCAGTTGTTAACTTCAACACCAAACTTATCAATAGGTATCAAAAGGAAGGAGGGAACAAAGGGCTCCCTCCGCTTTGTTTAAAATTAGCTCGGGAGCCGAGATTGTTTTAATACAATGTGATTGGCAATGCCACTTTAAAACATTGATTGATCATTTTGCTGGGAACACTTTTTTTCTCACTTTATGAATTCATTAAAGTACCTACCTATGTAGATACTCGTACTCATAAATATCAACTGTTGTACGAGTATCTCTTATAATCGTATGTTAATCGTAATGTATATTAATCGTATGTTACTTATTCAACTCATTCGTGCATTCCTTAATTCGTTCACAATGTCTTTCTTTCTTCTTTATCGTGTGGGCAGTAAGGTCTTATGACCCTACACACCCTAGTGTCAGAGTTTCTAAACCGCCTCAAGGGCCTCTGACATGACATTGACATTTGAGTGGAACAGTTAGTCCAGGTTTCCTCACGATGTTTTCCTTCACCGATGCCAGTGATGCAGTGGTGATTGCCGGTGTTCACAATGTCGACTTTACGAGACATCTAAAGTTAACGACAGCTGTGGCCGAGTTATCGCTCAGGTACTACGCCAACCGTGTCGTGGGTTCAAATCTCGCATGGAACAATTATTTGTGCGCACTCCAGAGTGTGCACTGCGGAGTGTGCAGAGTGTGCGCAGTTCAGAGTTTTGAGAACTAGCTGTTTGTGTATGTAAGTTTATATGTTTGTAATCGAGTCCGAGATACAGGAGAAATTCCTAGTGTAGGGCAACGTTTTGTTTATATTTATTCCAACCAAGAATACGGACGGTCCCAGTATAGAACCTTGAGGAACGCCAATAAACTGGCATTAACAGTACGAAAGGTTTCGCTCTGCTGTCAAGGCACTAAACCCTATACCTATTGATAACGCAAAATGCTTCGTAAGTTTTTATAAAAGATGATTATTTTCGCTCGCCCCATACTCTGGGAACTACGGCTCTAGTCCATTATTTTGAATCAATTCCCGTATCTAACGTAATCTACATTTACATCGGTATTAGCGTATGCTCTGCCCTTCCCCCAGTACTTACGGCATGAGGGTTAGTGTATTATACCGTAGTCCAGACACATCAACTTACTGTACCTTGACTTCATAGAAATCTGTGTCTTAAAAACCGATTCTGACATTTTATGGGAATAAAGATAAACTACTATAACATGGCGCGCCCCTCCATATTTATATTTCAATAATAGTGAGCAATTAATGACGCCGCTAGTCGAGCAACAATGACACGCTGATTTGTTTTTGTTTCGAGAGCCGTCTCAGTACGCACACTTGCGTTGTGAGTCTTGTAAATACTTTCAAACGTTTTGAATTGTGGAGAAGCGCGCCAAGTTATCGTTGTTTATCTCTGCACTAATGACTTAATTAAAACAACATTTATCACACATATGATTTTATATCAGAAGGTTAAAAACTTACACTTATTTAAAGACTAGATACCATCGATATCAAAAACCACACGGAAAACAAAAATAAAAATGTACATTGCAAAATGAACTCTATTCAGACACCTCACCGATCCACCAAAAAACTAAACTGTTTTCACTTGAATTTGAGTATTTCATGTCTATGTCTGTTGCTGATTGTTCGTTATCAGAATCTTCTGATTCTACTTCTGCTTCCCCCTCTTCTTTGCTATCAGTAGGCTTACTCCCGTTGGTTACATCTACCTCCACTTCTGCTGTTGTCAATGGAGTTTCACCAGTACTAACGGTTTTAACACCATTCTTAAGTTTCTTTTTCGGTGAGAGTAGTGGATCTATTATGTGGAACTGTCCTGAACCCGTTGCTAATATGGGTCGTATTGGGTGTATTGAGACGCTGTTGCAACAATCTTTGTGGAGTGGGAACTGAAAAAAAAAGATTGTTATAAGGTACTGTCAAATCAAAAAGATTGATAACCTTAAGTAAATAAGGTTTAAAGTTCAAACTCGCTTTATATTTTTATATACTTCAGCTTCTACCCGGTACTTAACTCGCGTGGTTTTCTTCCCCCGTAATAAGTTTTGTCTTTGATTACTGCTCCGCTCCCGTGGGTCTTAACATAATATTATAGTCATCCTCTATTCCTCATTTATCTATTCCAGTGATTAACGCGTCAAGAAAGCAAACCAAAGAACTGTTCAGATTAATTATTTTAGAACAGATTCTGAATATATCGCAATTAGCATCAGATAAAACAGACAGGCTTGCCCCCTATTACATGGGACTTAG
This sequence comes from Hoplodrina ambigua, assembly GCA_949774945.1. Classification (NCBI taxonomy): domain Eukaryota; kingdom Metazoa; phylum Arthropoda; class Insecta; order Lepidoptera; family Noctuidae; genus Hoplodrina; species Hoplodrina ambigua. The sequence goes on from OX458976.1 coordinate 5,504,600, forward strand.
ACATAACTGGCGAAATGTGGGTGTACTAATGGGTACACCTCTGCCTAACCCTTCGGCGATTACAGGCGTGATGTTATGTTAAAATAGACGAATAAAAAAAATAAAAACCTTATAGGTAGCATTATCGCCTTGATTCTGAGTTGCATCCAAACTGGATTTCCAATGTACTTCATATTCATCCCATACTTTAAGCACTCCATCTGTACCACCAGTCACCAAGTGCCTGCCACATGGCGAAATATCGAAGTAAACTCTTTGGTTAGTATCTACTACACGAGATAGTATGTTGAGCGGTCTTCGGTAGTATCTGATGTCCCATACTAGTAGTCTATGGTCTTTGCGCGCACCTGATACGAGACGTAGACCGTCTGGAGCGAATTTTACTTGTGTAACTCCACCTGAAAACAAATTGGAAAAAAACCTTTAACTTATGTCAGAATACTAGAATCCTGCGTATTGACGAGGGGTAAACAGAATGCACTAAAATACAGTGTTAAAGTTGCACTAAAATGTTACAGTAACCAACAAAGAGTAAGGTAAAAAGTGTTTTAAAAAAAATCAATTTGAAGTCAAAAGCTATTTAGTGTTGTTGTCTCTGTCACTCATTATACAAAAGACTTTTAAAACCCGAATTATTTATGTCCGAATACTGTTAAAATATACAAGGCGCAATTTTGCATTCATCAAACTAAAGACTATTTATTCTTGAGTTGGACGAGGACGCAAAACTGCACTTGCTTTGGGTCTTTTGTATACATTTTTTTTATGTTATGTGCTACTGTCTTTTTTTCTTTTTTTCTTCACTTTGTATACCTAAATACATAAATCGTTACTCACCAGCATGGCCGTGCATTTTCCCAATACTCTTGTATGCACCCATTTCATTAACATTATATAAACTAATACTTGTGTTCCAAGAACCGACAGCTAGTAGATTGCTACTAGTATCAAAACATGCAGCCGGGCTTTTTACTTTATGTTCCGCAAAATCTCTGCCTGGCCTGTGGATTTTCAAAATACATTATAAGTTTGTGGAAAGGACAAAAAAAATTAATTAAAAAATATATATATATAGAATAGTATATATATACACACAATATAATTACCAAACTAATTACAAATAAGATCTTTTATAAATTACAAGGGTATAATGGAAGGTCTTATTGCTAAAAGTGATCTTTTACAGAGATTGGGATGGTAAAGGGCCTTATAATGGCCCAGTTGAAATTAATGATTTCACTTCGTCTTGATAGAGAAGGAAAAACAATATGAAAGTCCATGATGTTATCCATACTTTTTTACTATTTAAATATATAAGTAGCTCTATGTCTGTTGTTTGTTACAGTTTCAATATGCATTACTTTCTGAAGAATGAGGTAAAGTGTACTAAAAACATCAATAGTTTAGTAATGTATTAAAACTCTTTCTCAAGATTACTAAAAATGGGATTATTTTGCTTGGTTTTTAATACCAATACTATAATCACCTTTCCACATCAAAAGTTCTGATGAACTTCTTGTATCCAGCTATGATCTTACTTCCATCTTTTGTAAAGGTCACAGAGATGGCTGGTTCCATCTGATCAACGGCATCAAATCCTCTGTAGGAACACCGTAGTGAACCATCAAATGCATCCCACATCTGCACAGGTCCATTCTGCCTGGTTGTTAGCCAGCTGAAATTTGTTAAATATTAATTAGAATTGTTGGTTTGAATGTTACAATTAAAAATAATTTTGCAAAAAAATTGGAAATAAACCCATGCAGGAGAAGAAGATTCAGAAAGCTCATTGTTACATAACATAACATCATGCCTGTAATCCCCGAAGGGTTAGGCAGAGGTGTACCCATTAGTACACCCACATTTCGCCAGTTACGTTTTTAGTCCAATGTAATAGGGGGCGAGCCTATTGCCATCAACGGGGCACAAATCCAGACTCCGAGGCTGCTACTGAGAAATTCCTGATGGAAAAACCCAATAACACTTTGCCCGACCTGGGAATCGAACCCAAGACCTCATGCACAGCAGTCGCGCTTGCGACCACTAGACCAACGAGTTAGTATTATAAGAGTTCTCAATTAATGCTTTAGTAGTAACCAAAGTTTACAAGAAACACTAACCAACAACTTTCAGGTACTGCGCTGTTCATTAGAGGGTACCAGCAGAAGTCATAAACCAACCCAGCTTCTTTGACATGGATTATAGAGTCCATAACATCTATAATTCGGTCTGCAGCCACATTTCCAGTATAAAGGTCCCGAGATAACTCGGTCAAATGTACCCCGTCATTATTAACTACACTAAGGCAACAAGTGCCGTCCGGTGACCATTTACAACCGCGCAAGTAAGGCTGCACACATTGATTTGCCTTTTTATGACGTGACCAAGAAGAATTTGAAAGTTCTATCAGAGTTTTACTCGTAAACAAACTTGGATATTGGTACACAGTTTCTTCAGGTCCTAAGACGTTTTCCCCGTTTTCTGCACCATTGGTAGTGCTTTCACTTTGGTTTAAATGCTCGCCGGCATCGACTGCATCAATTTCCATTAATACTTCCCCCATTTTAATAGAAAAATAAAATATTATTCATATTTTTAGATTCCTAAATTGCAGGCGCCTTTGTGTGTTATTTCCCCGTACAAATACAATTAGGTTGACACTCGACACTGTTGACAAATTGACAGATATCGCAGATAACATTGACTATGGTTATATGGTTTAGAAGTGGACCACTAAATTGTACAAAGGCTTTCGGCCTTGTTGTATTTTATTGTCAATGTTACCAACTTGCCATGTTGATAGAACCTTGCCTTGATACCCAACCCTGATATATTCGTGATTTGAACACGCCATAAACCAATTGCCAACATCACAATAATACGGAAAAAGAAAAGAGAAACCTAACAAAAACATTAAACAGCTGTCAATCTGTCAGTCAGCAAAATTGACACAATATACCTAATAGCATGTCAAACTGTATTCAATACTCGGTCGTAACGGAACGACGATAATTTTACAAGCGTTTAATTCAGTGCTGATAAATCGGCCACTGAATGAAATACCTAGTAAAGTAGTTATGATGCGATGATAACAAAATATTCCCGCGAACTATTTTGTAATTATATTTTCGATTGGTATGATTTTTTTTCTATAAGCATAATAAATAAGTGCGTCAGATGTTTATAATAAAATCATTGCAGATGAGAATTAAGTTCTTAGTACGTGGTTTGCGTTACGCGAAAGGGAGTTTGTCGAAAATGGAGTTTGCGGAGTCGCCGGCAAAGGCTTCGCTGTGCTGTGAAGGGTCACAGGATGGTGCGCCCCCAACGTATGCGATGTACGAGGCATTGAAAGATTCGTGCCAAAACAACGCGACCTATTTTCAGCCGGACGACACTGAAAATGGCCAGAGGTTGTACCAGGGCTTCATGACTCTCATGGACCATGTAGACACTGTATGGCCGTTGGTAGATCACGTGAGAAAGGTATGTACACACATGTTTAATTCATAATACTGTTGGTGAAAATGCAGTTGATGCTTTCGAAGTGAAATAATGGATCTAGAACCACCTATGCTCCTCATACAAGTTGCTATTCAAAAGACGAAAAGAATGAGGTCAATCACAATATTAACAATAGACTTTCCAATGTTTTTATATGGTGGTATTGCAGAGACAATGGTACCATATAATAATAAATATCTCTTGCAAGAATTAATTTGTTATTAGAACTAAATTATAAAAATATTTCTTATGGAAACAATTTCTTCCTTGTCTGTTTATCTCAGAAAATTATAATAAATTACAATATTCAAAGGATTGAAGCTCTTATCTGTATTATAATATCAATAATCAATCATTACATGTTTGCATATTTACTTTTATTGAATTCTTGTATGTAGATAATTAGAAATTATGTTGGCATTACAATGTTCTTTGAATTTCAGCCTTCATAGACAGAAAAATAATTTAAAATATATTTTGAAGATTTTAGGCTAATAATAATTTAGTTATATGCAATATAATTATACAATATTTTAGTTATATTATACTATACTTCTCCATAACATTTATCGTCATAGAAAACATAATTATGTGCTCTATTCTAAACAGATGCTTGCAACATCACAGTATAATCACATGATTTGATAAGGAAACATGTGGTAGGAATGGTAGGAATTGTATAACTATACATTAGTATCTTAACAAAAAACCTTATGATAAACACTCAATCAGACAATGTATGTATGAACTCTGTACCTTATCTTACTCATGAATGATTCACCGGGAAAATACACTAATCATTTTGTACATTATTTGATTTTGCAGCTGGTATAAAACACCAATTAGCAATGTGTCACAGTTTTTGTTAAATATCATATTTGTTATCAATGTTTTGTATATGAAACATGTGTACTCATACATTGTTTTTAACTACCTTTGTATGCTTATTAGAGGTATTAATTAGCATCATATGTATAACTGAAGCAATACCTAATCATTAGACACATACCTACATAACATCACGCCTGTAATCCCTAAGGGTAAGGCAGAGGTGTACCTATTAGTACACTCATATTTATGTAATAAGGGGCCTATTGCCATCAAACAGGCACAAGTCCAGACTCCAAGGCTGCCACTGAGAAATTCCTGATGGCAAAACCCAATAACACTGCATGACCTGGGAATCGAGCCAAGACCTCATGAATCATTAGAATATTTTTTATTTTTAAGGTGGCTCCCCTGTATGACTTTGATGCTCAGTCTCCGGGCAATGGATACCGCAGCTTTGTTTCAGTAGTTGATTCCTGTGTGCTCCATGGTTTAAAACTCAGCAGACAAGTGAATACCAGTAGAGATGCCCTGCTGTTCCGGAAAGGACATTTTGTTAAGTAAGTCTTTATAATATTCTAGCAAACCCCACAGACGTTGTCTTGTAGCACCACTTATCAGGTCCAATGTGAAGCTAAACCATCCACTCACACCATCACTCAAAACACACAAAAAAAAATTAAAATTGGCCTAGCTATTTAGGAGAAGTTCTGTGACATACATACATACAGAAGAATTATAAAAGAAGTAAAAAACATTTTTGTAACTATGACTCCCATCATGGTATCCTATTTTTATGTGATGCCTCTCTATAATTTGTATGTCTAACAGACATTTAAATTACTTTATTTATTCATTATTTGTATTATATTTAATTTAAAAAATACTCTAAAGATTATAATCTTAAAAATTACTATTTATTAGAAAATATAACAGCATAATTATTGTACTACAATCAATTAATCTTGTACCAACCGCCGCGCGACGCCCGTTTAGGAACCTATTAGGATTTCCCGAACTGTATGTCAGATAAAAAGTATTTAAGTACATATTTACATAAAATCAAATGGTAAATTGACCCACGCAAACTTCGCGTTATGACGTGGAGCAGATTAGCCCATTAAACGTTAATGCTAAAATAGAAGAATGACTTTACCAAAATAGAATTTAATGTCTTATATCTAGACTTAAGTACTATTTATAGCTGCCTGAAGTTTTTGCGACGGTTAGAAGTTATAATCATCATAAGGTTTCATTTCAAGCTTTTTTACTAATAGTATTCAAAGTAACATACACCTAAAGCCATTGTTTCTGTCAAACCTAAACAATCACCTTCTATAATGCACCTTAACTCCACATGTTAGAGTCCATTATCCTACTATAAATTGTAACCAATTATGAAATTAATACTGCTTAGTAGTACTGTCACCAGAAAAAAAACAATGTCGATTTTTTTGAATGAAATATTATAGGGGCTAGTTCCATATTATAAACTAATTATATTAGTCTAGTTGACTAGTCGAAAACGCATCAAAAAATAATAGTAACAGCAAGATTTTACGAACAAAACACGCAGAACGTCAAACAATAATTCTACTTTTTATGTTGTCTGTACATAGTATGTACTTGTAAACCACAAACATGCCTAACTAGCTATTTCTTGTTTACTTTTGCCACTTGTGGCAACAAGGAGATCAAGGCTGACATCCTATGGACACTAATGACTAATTCTTGGTAGCAGTAGCAAGTTCGGTATACAACCGAGGACATTAGCGGTTAGCCACTTTTCAACCTTATTACTGAGAAGGTAAGGGTGAAAAGTTCACCGCAATTTTATTGTGTGCGATATGTCAATTACGTGACGCGGAAAAATTTATTTATAGATGTGTAGAATGCCTAAAGCTAAGCTAAAATGCTACGTAGTTATTTTCGTAGATAAGGTGTTTAAAATACCATTATAACGGGTGTAAAAAGTCAGTTAATGAGTCCCAACATTGTGATCATTGTTTTGTTCTGCACGGATGCACCATACCTGGAAACCATTTAAGCTTCCAACTTCTTTTTATAATAAAAAATGTAACTAAACTTCATCTACCACGATGTCAGTAATGTTGCACCCATAAGCACATAACATCATTACATAGTGCACGAAAAGAATGGTGTTTCACATACAAATTATTACCGGGAACGGTTTTAATGTAACATACACTTAACATTGTGATTTCGAATGCATTATGCAGTACCCCCACGATGGGGAAATTCAAACTAAATTTTGTAAAAAAAAAACGTGAGGAAATACAGGAACTTTCATCTGCAATATCTTGTTAGCCAGTTGATTCCCAGGTATAAGTTGAGCATAAAAAAAACATCTAAATGATAAAGAGAATAAATGTATTTTTCCCTTTATATTAGTAAATATATAAAAAGCTGCTGCTAAACTAAAAAACTAATACGAGGATGACCTTAATGAATAGCTAATGAACGTGCACAAAATGCATACAAATAGGTGTTATCAACAGATAGTTTCCGTAAACTGTGTTATCTCGTGCACGAAATAGCAAGAACACAGAAAATGCTTTTACTTAGTTTTATATCTATCATTCTTATCAAAAGTAGTTAGGTCAGATAGTCTACGTTGCTTACGACAAAATTAAAACGTACTGTGTCGGTTTTTTTTTAATACTTTTACAAGCCTCTAACTCCGTTTATTTATTTTCTCGCCTCACTACCGATTTTTGGTTTCTGCTTTACGGTACCCTACAGGGTTACCGTAAATCAGTACTGTGGCCTTTAGTCATATTATTTAGTAAACATAACATCACGTCTGTAATCTCCGTTAGGTTAGGCAGACGTGTACCCTTTAGTTCACCCACATTTAGCCAGTTATGTTTAAGTCCCTTAAAATAGAGGGCGATATTTATTAGTTCTAACACAGAATATTCAATAACATAACTCGTGTAACGCAATTTTTGTGAACTCATTCAGAAAACAGGAATACAAATCTATCCTTCCCGCGATTTTGTAAGTCTAGGCAAGGCACGCGTCTAACTTAAAGCCAATTTAAAGCATTTGCATAATCCAATTAAACCATTCACATGCACTTGGAATTTTCAATTGGTCAGTTAGTCAGAAAGTTAAAGCTAGTTGCTCGTTCCAAAACGAACGTAGGTCTCAATAGAGTAGTACGAGCAAGAAACTTCTCGGGCACTCTTTCCAATTAAGTTTTTACGTAATCGTGATTATATTTTTCATGTTGCTTCTATACGTGAAAACAATGTGAAACAATAACATAACATCACGCCTGTAATCCCCGAAGGGTTAGGCAGAGGTGTACCCATTAGTACACCCACATTTCGCCAGTTATGTTTTTAGTCCCATGTAATAGGGGGCGAGCCTATTGTCATCAACCGGGCACAAATCCAGACTCCGAAGCTGCTAATGAGAAATTCCTGATGGGAAAACCCAATAACACTTTGCACGACCTGGAATCGAACCCAAGACCTCATGCACAGCAGTCGCGCTTGCAACCACTAGACCAACGAGGCAGTCTAAAAACAATAAAAAAAAAAAAAAATAAGCCATGGCAATTAAGAGATGATTAATTACAACTGACAGCGCCGTCATAGGTGCATTAGCTCAGCAGGTTAGTCCGATCGCGGAAAAATGCTATATTATAACAAGCTATAATAAGCTTACTTATGGCGAGGATAAACTTGAGCATTCTAGCGAATGATCCATGACAGTTAAAAGCTGACATAAAATAAACAGGAGCGTTCTAAAAACAGTCGCTCAGCGGCGTTCATTGTTTAAGCTTAGGTTTTTCCTTAATGCATTGTTCCTTATTTGCATATTGAAATAAATAGATAAATTGATTAAAGGCGTGATGTTATGTAAATAAATCATATAAGTACTTATTACATTAATTATCATTGCAGGACATAAATATAATGTGTTTCAATTTACTTTGTTAATTTATTTTGTTAATTACCTACAAAACCATATATAAATCGACTAACTTTAAGCATGTGACTTCGTCTGCGTGGATGTCGGTTATCGCAGATGCAGGGGAAGTAGATGAAGCTTCAAACACAAGTAACACTGATCATTAATTCGCATTTCATTGAAAACTTCAAGCGATTATATTTTTTTTGCGCGGCGTCTGAAATAAACGCTAAGCCTTAAATTACTCCATATAACATCAGCCATCATATTGAAAGTACCGTCAAAATCGGTCCAGAAATTAACTGGAACTAACAGATAGACAAAGAGACAAAAAAAAATGAGAATACTTTTTATGTGTACTGTCTGTCTAAACATTCATATGCCATGCATATGTACATTTAAACTTTATCTAATTGTATAGATTTGGCGAACATACAACAAAAACAACACAACAATAACATATTCGGATATCAGATATTTCCTCGTATTATTGCTGTTCATGAAAACCCATGCCAACTTTCAGTGTCTTAATTGCATTTGAAGAATGAAACGTTTTTAACACTGAAGACTGCAGTACTACAGCGATAATAATAATCACTTATTGCCTCTCAATTATTACCCAAGTACACTGTACAGTGGTACTTATACTGTTACATAATACATTAAGGCCTTACATTATAATCAATTGTTTTTTTTTTTTTAATTCAAAGTGATTCAAAATCCACTTGCTTCTCGTCGGATTTTAGTATTGACTGACACATAAAGAAATTAAAGCAATTAATGAAAACTAATTTATATGAAAAACAATAAGAAAAAGATTGTATTGCTTTGCAAAAGTCGCATAATATCGACTTCGTTTCACCCCATTGGCATATGCCTAGACTTATTAATAGCAAATAGCTACCTACCTAGATTGTTATTCAAACTCTCTGTTTGTTTACGTGTTTTGTGTGCGTACGCGCATAATGATAACTTATGTTGATGAGTGATGATTATATTTTTATTAGACATTGTTGACGTAACTGTTGGTACGATTTCCAGGCAGGATGTTCATAGTATGTTATTAACTTGTAAATGCATTCCATTACTCCATTCTGTAGTGTAGGTAATCTATCAGACGCCTCTACGTCACTAATGTATTTGCGGCAAAGAGAAATAAACAATTTGAGCTGCAGGGAAACAAGCGCGCTTGAAGTCTGCAGAAGTTCTTGTTTATGACGCTGAAACTGAAAATGAGAAAAAGAAAGTTTAGAGAACAACTAGCCTATACCCGCGACTTCGTTATTAGATACTTGTTTTTTGAGCGAAATTCTATTTTGTTTCTAAAATTAAAATAACATTAGTTATTCCTTATCATTAACTATCTACCAGTGAAAGAAAGTCGCGTCAAACAAAAACCAGACAGACCGAAATTTTCAAATTCTTTTTCCTTTTCTTAGTCACATGTAAACATTTATATTTGATTGTGTAAAAAGCTATTATATTGACATTACAAACAGTCACTTAAATTTTATTAATTATATAATATTTATTAATTTTAATTTAATTAAATTTAATTTATTAATTATTAATTATATAACATTAATTTTATAATACAGTAACCGTGATTTAATTTTCTAGGGAAATAGAATCCTGCGGGCAACTGCTAGCGTCTCTGGGCACATGTCTTCATCACCTACACACGTTGTTATCGTGGGCACCTCAAGGCGAGCTGTTTCCCACGGAACCTCACACGCCTGAGGAGCTGTTCGCGCAGGCAGACACCATCAATCAGTATTGTTTCTATGGAAGGTGTCTCGGATTTCAAGTAAGTGGAAATTTGCAGTTTGAAAATACAACCAGGTATAGGTTTTTTTTAAGCAAATTGACTACCTATCAACTTACAATGAGCTACACTAATCAAAATCTATTAATCAATTGACATACTTTTTATGATCTGTCAAAAAGCGATTCGTTCATAGATTTTGTATTTTAGGTAATATTACTGTGACTGTGACGTCACTTTTTTGGTCACCTCAATTGACTCACTATTTATTGATTTAAAACAGTACATTGCAAATGATTTGGGATTTCAGGGCCAAAACATAGTGGTTTTTTAGGCAAGCGCAGTATCTTGAATTATGTTTAATGGTGTGAAATACCTAATTGCCCGTATTATTCAAATCATTTTTTTTTTTTTTTTTTTTTTACCGATGGGAAATCATCAAATGACTTCCCCCGCCCTGGGCGGGGCGGGAGGGAGTGTCAGACTTTTACTGACTAAAACCCATCCATGTTCCTTCTTGTGCCCTTTGCGTTCCGGGGGCGCGGTATCTCTTTCGAACAACCCGCAGCCCCGGCAGGCATCGGCCCTTAGTGGCCCCTTCAATTATTGCTGACATCTCTTTGAGGCGCGCGTGGAACACGAACGCGCCGTCGACACGGTCTGTCGTTATCAACGAACGGACGGTGAGCTACCCATTGCTCACCGCCCACAGACCCGCGTCTACGGTGGCCGGGAGTCGTCTCGCGGCTCCCGACGCCCGGAGCGTCTCCCGCGGCGGCTGGGGCGTGAGGTGGTTCTTTCCCTCACGCGGCCCGCCTCCTCCTTCGCTAGCATTACTGCTTCGCAGAAGGAGGCGACTGCATCCCATTCCCTCTCGCTCCGGACCATGGCTTGCACCAGGGCCGAACGCGAGAGTTCGCCGCCGCCGATAGCCGCCACGAGGACGTCGCGGTGCTCCGCCCAAGCGGGGCACACCGCCACGGTATGCTCCACCGTGTCCTCGGGGCGATCCTCACAGTATTATTCAAATCATAACTGTCATTATTTATCTGTCGTATAAAATGGCTATTACGCACCAAGTTTACGTAGACTGTCAGTCTGCTAAACAATAAATTTCTTTAACTATACCTATCTATAGTCAAGAAAATGTATTGTTTTCATAATCATAGGTACTAGGTGATGTCATATGATTTATATTGTCATTTATTTGTCAAACATGTCATATACAAGAGTACCTATATAGAAAAAAGTATTTTAAGCTTGTAAAATGTGGCCTTTTTTCACACAACATTGGTCGAGTGCCAATCTTGTAGCAGAAGTCTGAAGTCCAATTAGTAACTCAATGAATTGCAAACAAGTTGGAATAGCATTGTTAATTAAGCAGAAGCAAAGATCGGTACCTATGATCTCGTCTGTTGGAGATGTTAACTTGAAACTAGAATACTTTATAGGTTTTGTTGGTCCTTTTTTTACTTTCCTGTTTGCGGTTCGTTGAAGGCAAGTCGTTTCGGTCTTGATTCTATGTAACACGGCAATTTGCATAAAATTACGAGAAATATTATGTTTCAATGTGAGCATCGACTATGCGATATAATTATACCGGATGTAAGAACCATCATAACGATAATGCGATCATGGATTCAGTACATGATTCTAGACACCCAGAGAAATTTTTCGTCGGTTATTTAAAAATAAAATCAGCTGTTCCATATATTTTGACCCTATGGCTGTTAGAGGTTTGTATAAAATAATTTTCATCGCTTGAGGGTCTAGAATCATGTGTTATGATAATTAATTATTGCTATTTACCCTGGACCTCACACTAGGATACCCTGTGTCGTGAAGTCCAGATCAAAGTGTACTCAATCCATGATCAAAGTTTTTGTTAAGATATCCTTTCTACCCGTTATAGCATGCTCTCATTGTCCATCACATCTCAATATCATCATGAACTATAAGAGTACAATATCGACATGAATTTAATACGTGTCTATTAGCACCTTAAACGACATCGTTTGAACACATATGAGGCCTTTCCTCATCTTAGATCATCATAGGTTGGCCCTTTAAAGGGCATTTACTGACCTACAACCGTATAACTGCATCATTCTACCTCCAAACCAACCTTTACCCTAATCTTAAAATTCCATTCCAGTTCCTACCATCGATGCGCGGCATACTGAAAGGCATATCAATATGTATGGCGGGTTTCTCGGAGGCGTACTATTGTCATGGCAACCTGATCAGCTCCGTGTGGACCGGTGGCCAGTACCTTATCGACCCTGAATTGAGAGCGAGGAGAATCGTTAACATATCGCAGTCTGCGAGCATTGAATTCTGCAAAGCGTTCTGGTTTTTAGCTGAAAGTGGTATGTTTCTTTTTTTTTAATATTTTTGAGTAGATTTATGATAAAATCGGTATTAGCAGCACTGATATTAGACTTAGAAGGGTAGGGTGGGGCGAGATGGACATTTTTTCTATGTTTCGGAATGGAAATCCTCACGGAAGTCCGCTCCCGTGTGCCTGATAGCCTATTACAATCCTCGGTAAACAGGCTATATAGTACAATAGGAGTTTTTCGAATCGGACCAGCAGTTCCTGCGATTAACGCGTTCAAACAAACTAACAAACAACACAGACGTGTGTGAAATGCTATCTATTTTCGGAAGACGGTAACTGAGTATGTTTGCATTTATAATATGACCTTGCCATTGCGTGGAAGTTATGTTTTGCACAACAATTGACACACATTCAATGCATTTGACTTTACATAATAGCTGCTTCCCGCCACTTCATACGCGTGGTTTTCTTGTTACTGAACCGCTCCCGTGGGTCGTAGCGTGATATCCTGCTAATATCCATACATAACATCACGCCTGTAATAGGATAGGCAGAGGTGTACCCATTAGTACTACTAAAATGATAAATGTAAAAGTTTGTACAGATGGTTGGTTTGATGGATGGTTGTTTGTTGTGGATTAAATGGTTTTTACTCAATGACGCGTAAACCGTTCAACAGATTTGAATGAAAATTGGTACTTCGATAGACCGTTTCCTGGACTGACACATAGAATACTTTTTATCCCGGTAATGTGTTCCCTTATTTTTTACGGAAGCTGGTTATACATATAGCTTATACTACTTCTCATGAATACAGAAGTATCATATTCAAAAGTATTTATTTCCAAACCAACCGATACTTTCAAAAATTTGCACGTTAAAGCAAACAAACAAAAATGTCTTCTGCTTTTAATTTATTAGTTATTTAGTCATTTTATGTCATCGATTCTGTCATCCTTACGGTTTTCCTTTATTCAGCTTAAAAAAAAACCGTGAAACCCTTTGTGACTGACAGGGAAAATGCGATATTTTAAAGGTTTCGCTTCTTTCCTTATGAACTACGGAACCCTACAAAAAAAACTATTTTATCTTGTAGTTTATCTACTTGTATAAAAATTAGGCAATTGTTTTAATGCTTTGTTAAGTTCAGTGGAACAGAGTTCAAGGTTATTGATAAAAAAAAGAACATATTTCAACGTGGAACATTCGTTGTAGTAAGAATTACTTCATTGTATGTATATTATTCTTATCAATCTGACTTTAATAAAGTATGAAGCACGTGTATAATAAGATTAAAGATTAATTTAAATTGTTGCTTGATTAGTACAGTTATATGACCTACGTGTACTATCTATACTAATATTATAAATGCGAAAGTAACTTTGTGTATCTGTCTGTCTGTTACGCTTATACGGCAAAGCCACTGAACCAATTTTGATGAAATTTAGTACGAGGTTAGTTTGAACCATAAGAAAGTATGGCCTTTATGGTTTAGCCTTTTTATTCCGCGACTTCGTCTGCGTCCGCGATAACCGACATTTGCGCGGACGTAGTCGCGAGCAAATGCTTGTAATATTATACAGATAAAGATTTTTGTTTGAACTTGCTGATCTCCTGAACTGCTGGTCCGATTGTGAAAATTATTTCTCCAATAGGAAGCTACTTTATCGCTCAAGTGAGTTATTTATCATTAAGAGGGATGAAAGGAAAAATGTAGCTGTATCAAGCGACAATTTGGTCGCGTTGTATATTCAACCTTATTATGTGAATAGTAAGGTTGAATACATAATACGACCGAATTGTGGCTTGATACATTTTCTATTCTCCCCTCTATAAAAAAATAGGGTCCGTAAGAAAAATCACGCGGACGACGTCACGGGCAGAGTCTAGTTGCGTAATAAGAATACTAATTAGTTACATTTGTACATACATATTATCGTAATCATTATCGACCTGACACGGATGTCTGTACAAAGTAGATAATTATAATAATCAATCAACTAAAACAAATTGACCAATCTTACGTTTATAGGTAGGTACTTACAGTAATCGGTCATTGCATATTAATCTTAAACATAAGTACCTAAAATACTGTACGTATTCGCATTTTATAGTAGACAGTCGGATTTGTTATCTCTTCGCCACCTTTGGTTAACTGTTAGAGAATGCCTATGGCATTAAGTCCGCCCTTTGTACTTTTGTTGCATAAAGTTTAAATAAGTAAATGAATAGAGATAGAACTTAAAAAAACACTCGTAAACCACTTCCAGAGTCGAAATAGGTAAATTAAATTATTTTAATTTTTAGGTAGGTTAAATTATTTTAATTTGTACCTACTTTGTTGCCATAAAGCAGCGTTTCCCAAAGTGGGCGATAACGCCCCCTTGTGGGCGCTGCAAGCTTAAAGGGGAGCGATAAGAGACCCAGAAAAAAAATCGGGGCGTTGTATAGAGGCTTAGGGAGTGATTTGTAATTTTATCTACTAGGTGGTTATTAAGTAGTGAATAAAATGCGCAAGAAAATAAGTTATTTTCAAAAAGTGAGCAGTAGACAAAATGGGTCTGGGAACCTCTACCATAAAGAAAGTACGGGTGGCAACCCCAATCACAGCACACTATCAAATGGTAATCGTACGAATGGATTATTTTATTATGCCCATACCATTTACGCGAATCAAATTCGTCTAAGCGTAGATATTATTCATTATTTGTTTAGTACATTTTAAGCGTATCAAACGTGATTTTCCACGTTTAAAGTACGTGTTCGAACGGTAATCTTAGCATATTGCAATATAGGGAAAACATAACATTGGAATGCCTAAGCGTTATGTTTAAAAACAAAACATAATATTTACTTAGGCACAAAAGTGTTTAAATGGTAATTATAGCATATATCGCCGTTCGAATGGAGATTGTAGTACCTACCTATAAATAACGTAATGTAATACCAGTCAGGCACCTCTTTTCCATGTGGCACTCTGGGCAAATGTCTGGCCCCACGAACGTCGGCGTTCGTGAGGCCTTGTCCTACCTTCAAAATAATCATACACTGCAGTCACCACTCCATCGCATTATTTACACCTAATTCAATGACAAAAAATTTGATTTTCAGTAGGTAGTTAAATTAGTATTTAGTTAGGTTTCATTGAATATTAAAAGATACTCAATTTGTCAACTATCAAAATTCTTAAAAAACGTCGGGGCCCCGTGATGTGCCTGGTGCCTCCAATTGGCTAAAGACGGCCCTGTACATACAAATCGATTCTTGCCGGCTTCCTCTAACATAACCGCTACTCTACCGCCATTGAAACATGCACAGTCACACTGCAGATATTTTAAATCACCATCGTATAAAAACCACAGTACCTATTCGATTTTGTTGTCATTTGGTTTAACGATAAATAGTTGTGTACCTAATAGAATTAAGCAATTTATCCTTGACAAAAATTACCCTTCGCACTGTGTAATACGGTAACACCTACATAATACCATTGTTCCGCAAACTTTTTCTGTTTGAGGCACACCTTCGGAATTAATCAATTTTAAATCTTTAGATTTTTTGTTTAGTTTTGGAATCCCGAAGGATAAGGCAGAGGTGTACCCATTAGTACACCCACATTTCGCCAGTTAAAAAAAAAAGAAACGAATAAAAACAAATCAAATAAATACTTTTTCATAAAAATCACAGCGTGTATCAAATAATCTTTTCACGATAGATGATCACAATGAAATTAATCAATTCAAATCACGCTTGAGCATCCTACTCAAGTGTTCACATAAGGTGGTCCCATAGAATGTGAAAGAGTTGAACATAATAGTCAATTGTAGCTGTGACGATTTATAACACAATATAACTGACCATAAGCAGTATGCCTAGCATGCGTGAGCCGGAGTAAAAGTATTCGATTCGAGTCTACTTTAGAATTAGTTAGATGATACCACCAATCAATTGACATACTTTTTATGACCTGTCATAACGCGATTCTTTTATAGATTTTGTATGGCAAATGACAACTGTCACATCAATGTGTGTGTCGACTCAATAGTCTATTTATTAATTTAACATAAAATATAACATCACGCCTGTAATCTCCGAAGGGTTAGGCAGAGGGTTATTAATTTAAAAGCAATTAAAAATAAAATTTTACAGTAAATTGAAAATAAATCGGGTTTTCAGGACTAAAATTAAATGTTTCTTTAAAGAAGTTGTCTTGGAATTATTGGTTAATGGTATGAACTACCCAAATGTTTATACTACAAGCACAATTAATTACTCACTGTTGTGAATAGAACCTTCAAACTTAATAAATACGAATACTTAAACGTTATTTTAAGCAGTTATTTATTTCCTTTATTAACACACATATAAATTATACTGATAATTAACCAAAAAAAAACCAATTTAATGATTGCCAACAGCTTCTGTATACATTAGATCTTAATAATAACAAAATATTCAGTCACGGTCTGATATACTAGCCAATAACAGGCCAAACAGCTCTTTTAGAAATTAGACATCACATGTTACGATTAGGCTGTGCGATCGTACTAGGTCTTCAGTAATAAACGAATAATGTATGATGATGTGTAGTTGTTCGTCTCACAATCAATTCTTCCATAGGTACTAATATTATTTAATGCGAAAGTAACTTTGTCTATCTGTCTGTCTGTGTCTGTCAGTTACGCTTTTACGACTGAACCGATGTTGATGAAATTTGGTACGGGCTAACGCCAAACAAGGATATAGGCTACTTTTTATTCTGCGACTTCGTCTGCGTCCGCGATAACCGACTTTCATAACATAACATCACGCCTGTAATCCCCGAAGGGTTGGGCATAGGGGTACCCATTAGTACACCCACATTTCGCCAGTTATGTTTTAGTCCCATGTAATAGGGGGCGAGCCTATTGCCATCAACCGGGCACAAATCCAGACTCCGAGGCTGCTACTGAGAAATTCCTGATGGAAAAACCCAATAACACTTTGCCCGACCTGGGAATCGAACCCAAGACCTCATGCACAGCAGTCGCGCTTGCGACCACTAGACCAACGAGGCAGTCAACCGACTTTCATGCGGGCGAATTCGCGGGCAAAAGCTTGTGTAAATTATTTCCATTTTTATAATTTGACGGGAGAGGCTAGACCTCACAACACAGGGAGTCCAGTATAAATTATACACAGAAAGTACCAACTAATATCAATAAAGAATTATCTTATTTTATCTTATCATTTCAGAGATAATGAAGAGAGTTCCTAGCCTAATGTCGTCACCGGTCGCTGTGAACAAACTCATAACCATCCCCCCGGAACCAATAGTCGTCACTACAATTGAGGGCAAGGATATCACAGTGTTGCCACCCTCTGTACATATAGGATTACAAGGGTTGAATGTTAGACTAATAAGTGCAAATAAAAGGATCGGCATGGTGAGTTACTTCTTGTTATGATGTGTACCATTAAAAAGGTTTTTTTTAATAATATGGTTTTGCTCTTGTCTCTAGTGACTAGTCTATGTCAGAAGTGACATAGACAAAGTCTATGATGGAGTGATGTGTTTTTGGCTAAGTAGGCTCTTTTTGTAGCCACTCTACAATAAATTAATTGACTAGTTGACTCCATTATCCAATATTTCCAAGTTCCTTAAAAACATAACATAATATGCCAAGCCTGTAATTCCCGAAGGATAAGGCAGGGGTGCACCCATTAGTAGACCCATATTTACGTATAAGGGGGCGAGCCTATCTGTTTTAAAAATATATTATCGTTTTGCAAATCTGACAAAAATAAGCTGTTTTTCGGTAGATTTTGAAATGAAAAAAAAAGAGAAACGAAAGGAACTTTAAGGTGTTGATTTTATGGATCAATAAGCATACACACAATTTTTTTATTATATTTTATAATTGCATTTACAAAATTTTTACTGCAATTTTTTTTTTTTTGTCAACGCCTATGACATCTGTCACGACGGCTAACTCCAAGTAAACGGGTAGAAAACATCTATAATTTACTGGTAAATTAAAAAACAACGAACATCATATATAATTATATCTTTAGGCTATTTGTAATTGTAATCTAAAAAGTTTTTCACAACCACCACAGCTTCCCCCAGAGATGAAGGTAAATAACAATAAAATGTATGTAACTTTAAAGTTTTAGAACTTAGAAGAACCATTGTACCCACGACGCAACTGCACTTAACTTTAAGACGTTCTTAAATGTATCTCTGTCGCTAAAACACACCTTAAAGTGACAGAGATAGCATTAGATTTAAGGCGACTTAAAATTTAGTTGCGTTTGAGAATTGTCCGTTAGACTTGTATCGATTACGTCCAATGTAGCTTTGATAGTAGGTTAGAAGACTTAAAACAACCGATATTTTTACCAAACCCCGTTTTCATATTAGTGTTCTTTTAGCGTAATGAGACTAGCCGACCATTTAGGGTCAATTGTAACAAAATATGGTACCTATGTTTCGGTGTCCCATAGCATTAATTTTACAAGAAGTTTATCGCGATATGAGATGTAAAAAGACACATTACATAGCCTAACATATCAAACTAAGTAACGTTGAGCAAAAATTGTTACTGGGTAACGAAATTTATTTTTGGTGTAAAAGTCACAGCTTATTGTATCGCCGGCGCGCAATGTAAAAATAATGCTGTGCTTATGGAAGCTTAAAATAGTACAGGTCGTTGAGGTCTTTGAAGTTAAAATTCGTATAAAAAGCAATTTGACCCACAATATTTTTCTGGTTATTTTTTTGGTTACGGAAAAAACAAAAACGTCGGCTTTTTAAGTGTCTTTTTACATCCATTACTATATAGTTGTAACTTCCTATTCTCCTTAAAAGCGGAACCACTCCAAAGCGGCTAACTAGCGGGCGCGAGTGCGATCAAATACTACTATTCGAATTACAATTAAATAACAGTATTTGACCGCGTCTGCGATCGCCTCCGCGCAAACAAATGGAGCGCTCCGGTATAGCAGGTTCTTAAGTGTAGTGCTTCAATTCGAATGAATTAAAACCCCATTTGGTCCTTTTGTACGAAGAGGACCAATTTATTTATTACCATGGTAGATGTAACATACCTGTATTTTACAATACCCTACATCTTTTATATCATATTCAGGCAGGCGAAGGTTCCTCATCCCTTCCACCGGCCGACGGCGTTCTCTTCCACTGCCACGGCGGAGGGTTCGTGGCTCAAAGCTCAAAATCCCATGAGACGTACCTCCGGGAGTGGGCCGCTAAGTTGAACGTGCCTATATTATCGATAGACTACAGTTTAGCGCCCCAAGCACCCTTCCCTAGGGCGTTAGAGGAAGTTTTCTACGCGTATTGCTGGATGCTGACACATTTTAAGGATATTGGTACTACTGGTGAGTAATTTTGAACATTTTGTTTTTATAAGGATGTTATTTTCATCTAAATATACTAATATTATAAAGCTGAAGAATTAGTTTGTTTGAAGGCCCTAATTTTCAGAACTACAGATTCAATTCTGAAAAACATATCTCTAATTCTTATTAGCGAAATGATTTTCAGAAATGATGTAGCTAGCTACGCTATCCCTGAGTGTTATAGATAGGCTGTATCTAAATATATTACAATTTTATGCAAGGATAATAGCTCTCGCTTATATAACACCAGCTGTCTGCCAGTGAAACTACCGTCAAAATCGTTCCAGACGTTTCAAAGAATAGGCAGACAAAAATGTAAAAATTTTCGGTTTTATTTGTTAAAGGTTGTTATTTATTTTGATATCACAAACACACTTCAATGTTACTTATTTATATAGATTATGATTATTTCCTTAGGTAAACGAATAGTATTCGCCGGTGACTCGGCCGGAGCAAACCTAGTAGCCGCTTGCACACTCAAGGTATTGACAACAGGGTTACGAAGACCAGAGGGCATGTTCCTGGCGTACGCACCGCTTATGATCAGCTTTGTGCCTAGCCCGGCGAGGTTACTGTGCTTGATGGATCCCGTATTACCTTTTGGGTTTATGATGAGGTGTCTTAAAGGTACGTTCAATTTTCAACTTTATAATAAAGAGGCTAGGGTATAGTTACAGACAACTAGAAAAACTTAAACTAAACTGAAATACTAGAACTAGTCTGAAAAGTCGAGGAGGATAGTATTTAAATGTGTTCGAACCATGTTATTTGTTATTAACGCCAGGAGACCGCGCTTAGCAATCATGTAACTTACTTTCTTTAAAATACGTTGCATTTTCCTTTGTCGTCTCTGTCTGTTGTATCTGCACTTCCTATATTTAATCTTATTCGTATATTTTGTAGCGTATGCCAGTCCCAACACGAAATCTGACGGTGGTGGAGTTAAAGATGACAAACACAATGGAGGGAACAATCAGATGGTTGTTTCGAGCGCCACTACGCCACTAGATAGCAACGGATTCCTTAGAGTTAGTCCTTCACAAGGTAAGTTTATTTTATCCGTACGAGTATTTAAAGTTTAGTTATAACCAGCCTTTTACTGTTCCACTCAAAACCATGTCAGAGGTCCTTGAGGCGGTTTAGAAACTCTGACACTAGGGTGTGTGGGGTCGTAAGCGGTAAGACCTTACTGCCCACCACGATAAAGAAAGAAAAGTTATAACATTTGAAACTAGGTTCGTAAATGTCAAAGATTAAACTTTTGTTGTTTCTTACGTTAGTTTTTTTTAAAATTTGACCTTAAAAAAAATTGTAAGTCTGTAACCAGAACGTTTCTAGGTATCAAATCAAAAAAAAAATATCGTAATCATGGAAAAAATTGGTTCACAGAAGGCATAAGCGAAGGCCCGTCTTCGTTCGAGGAGGTGTCTCCTTCAGACCTGGCAGAGCTGCAGGCTCACAAGTCTGGCAGCGAGCGAAGGAAGTCTTCCGACACTACCATCAGCGCCGCCTCACTGCAGAGCGAACATACCGCCACAGGTACTGAGGACGCGTCATGTTTTTTTTTCCTGGGTATATTTTAATGGATTCCCTTCGTCTGGAGTCAGTGCCACCTCTGCCTATGGCCAGGGCCCGATCTAAGGGGGGCCTGCCGGACAAATGCCCAGAGCGGCAAAATTGAGGGTGCTGGGCGGTTGCACGAAATCCAACATACTCTCATGAATTTTTGTAAACTTGTTCTGAAACCTTCATTCACTTTTATTTAACCGGCAGGTGCTACTCCACCTGACGAGAAATCTCAGAAGTACGTGTCAGACTTCCTCGAGAGGTACGTGTTGGATAGCGACACGGATTCCGAAGGTCGCAGGATACCTAACTTCAAACCGACGTCACAAGCTCACGGCGAATCTCACAGGTACAATAAATTACAGTAACCGGCCGTCAAAATGACACAGTCGAGCTTTAGAGAGAGACACTGATATGAGTGACAGAGAAACTATTCACTAAGTCGACCTTTTTCTGAAACCCTTTGTAGCCATATTTACGGCCAATACTGTACCTAATCTATGTTTGAGTTGTTTTTGTTTGCAATGACATTGACATAAAGTTTAAATTACAATGACTAATTGACTGGCGCATTGGTGAAATGCAACAACTATATAATAATTTTGAATTTAGTTGTGAGATTATAGTCTTTCATTTTTTGTTACTCTATTTTGAATTAACATTTTGTTTTTGTGAAACTTTTTAACATTTAATAATTTGCATGAAACGTAATAATGTCATCGATTCGTTCATTTTTAAAATAATAAAGTCCATAATCTTACTATACTATAAACATTAAAATATAAATCCATCCGAAAAATGTGCCCCATATAACCTACATACAAGATTGGTGTGCTAACAAGCTTGTGCGTTTTTATAGGGAGCCAGAATCTGAAAACTCTAGTACGTTAGTAGGTGAACCACCGTTAGTGGACGACAACGACAGTAAAGAGAACAAGAAGAGGATAAAGACGAGGTATAAGTATATGGGTATTGAAATAACAAAACCAGGCGTTACCAGCGTTGGATATTTATGCATTTTTTTTTATTATCAGGCTACTTTGGCACACAGAGATATCCTGTGAAAACTGACTTATACGGTTTACTCATTATTATTAGCATGGCGCTGTATTGACATACTCTATGAAAATGACACGTACATTGTCTTGCGCGGTCGGCTAGTTATGATTAGTTGAGCAACAAATCGGCCTGCTGAAGGCGAATACTTCTTACAACTACATTCAAACTTTCATAAGTATGTGACTACACACATTGAAATAGTAATATGGAGGGGCACGCCATGTTATAGTAGTTTATTTCTACCTACGTATACCTACCATCAAACTAAGTAACTTTGAGCAACTTACTAACGTAACCTAGCACAGAATAAAGAAAAAAGTCACACTGGCCTTCGCCGAAGTGATCAACAGAGGTGAAAATTACTTTAAAAATTGTTTTTTTTTTTTTTAATTGGTTATAGGATTAGCGAAGCAGCTACGGGTTTCATGGGCGCCATGTCGTCTCGGCTAGCGTACATCACAGGGTCGAATGCGATCTCAAGGCCGACGAAAGACGAGTAAGTACTTCGTTCAAAGTACTTTGCATTTAGCACTTTTGAATTTGTCAAGGAGTAGGTCAGAAAGTTGAAGCTCGTTCCAAAACGTCTATATGGAAAAGAACGAACAAGAATCTCCACAAACACCTTTTGAATTAGTTGTTACAACATCCTGGTTGCATTATTCTTGGTGTTTCTATGTGAAAATAATGTAACTATAAAACAATGTAAAAAAAAATATACAAAGGTGTAAGCCATAACAGTTAAGTATTTCAAAACTCATTGCTTCTTCTAAATAATTAGACGCATAAAGCATATTCTTGTCAAGAGACCCTGTATTTGGTAATGATCTTCCCTTTATTCAAAAGCTAAAAGGCGCCAACATAAAATAAGTTTATTTGACTGGCTGTTCTTGTTGTGGTCAACCAATCACATCTTCTAATTTAACAGTGGTTCGAAATTCAACTTTTAAACAAAAACTTTACACTTCCACAGTCTAGCAGCCCGCACGAATCTGGACGCGTTGATAGCCCGCAGTCCATCCGATGAGTTCATATTCTCAGTTCCTCGGGACCCGTTCCTGTCACCGTACTGGGCCGATGACCATCTGCTCACAAAGTTCCCGCCTGTCAGAATACTGGTAAATAGATAATTATTGACGACTATACTAAAGTTAGAGAATTGGCATCTTTTACTAACATAATAGCGAAAGAAAAGGACGGTAACATTTTAGAACTAAGTTAGAGATGTCAAATTAGTTTTGTCTTGAACTTTTCCGTTTTTTTAATAAATGCGTTCTGACATGTCGACCAAAATTGCATGGAAGTTTCAGATTAACTAAAATTGGCAGGTCTAATTTATTTCCGCCCCTTTCTTGTTTTATTGGACAGAAAAAGATAGAAATAGTCTTATTTTAGTTTAGTTCAACGGAATCGGCACCAATATAGAACTAGAGTTAAAAATTGTGTAATTGTGTGCATGATATAAATGCCTCGCAGAACAGATATCTTTTCATTTACATTTGCCTTGTGTATGCTGTACTTTATGCGACAAATTGTTACTTGTATTTAGTGATGGGTAATTTTCCGAAAAATTTCAAAACTCGGAAATTTTTCAATTTATTTTTCCGAAAAATTGAAAAATTGGAAAAATAATGGAAAAATATCTGTTTATCGAAATTATTAGTTTAAATGAAATAGTTTATAAAATATAGTTCATAATAAGTTGAAATTCAAAGGATTTAATGGCTTCACATGTTGTTTAAAAAAAAAAACATATGTGCAAAGTTATATTTTAATACAGATTTAAGGTCAATGGTTTATTTTACACATAAACATATATAATTACGTCACTTATGATTAATCTGAATCCAAATCTGAATCATGATCATCATAAAAGAATTCGTCATCAACATTTTGTACATTATCTGCATCTACAAACAGTAAATCTTCAGTTGGTGGATTGATATCGTCCTCTTGATTATTGTGAATATACAAATCAACATTATTTCTATTTTCCAGATTCCAGTTATAAGCAATAAAAGCCATTTTTTCAGCTCGCTCTGTCAGCAGTCTATTACGCTTCTTTGTGTGAATTCCACTTATTGTACTAAAAGAACGTTCACATGCGGCAGACGTTACAGGAGCCGTGAAGATAACTTCAGCCACTTTTCTCAGTTTCGTAAATTTACATATGCCTTGCCACCAAGAAAGGGGGGTGACATTATTTACTGGCGACCACACAAATCTTTGACTCCAAAAGTTAGATTTTGATTTAAAATCGGAAACTTCCGCCATTATTTTATCGATGAACTAGCAACGTACTTAAATATTGATAATATAATGGCGGAAGTTTCCGATTTTAAATCAAAATCTAACTTTTGGAGTCAAAGATTTGTGTGGTCGCCAGTAAATAATGTCACCCCCCTTTCTTGGTGGCAAGGCATATGTAAATTTACGAAACTGAGAAAAGTGGCTGAAGTTATCTTCACGGCTCCTGTAACGTCTGCCGCATGTGAACGTTCTTTTAGTACAATAAGTGGAATTCACACAAAGAAGCGTAATAGACTGCTGACAGAGCGAGCTGAAAAAATGGCTTTTATTGCTTATAACTGGAATCTGGAAAATAGAAATAATGTTGATTTGTATATTCACAATAATCAAGAGGACGATATCAATCCACCAACTGAAGATTTACTGTTTGTAGATGCAGATAATGTACAAAATGTTGATGACGAATTCTTTTATGATGATCATGATTCAGATTTGGATTCAGATTAATCATAAGTGACGTAATTATATATGTTTATGTGTAAAATAAACCATTGACCTTAAATCTGTATTAAAATATAACTTTGCACATATGTTTTTTTTTTTAAACAACATGTGAAGCCATTAAATCCTTATATGTACTTACACTTATACAATTTTATGAGCGTTTTTGACTGATCTGACCCACAAAACTGCCATTGTTAGTAGACAGCGATGTCCAAAGGTAAGCACCTACCGACTAATATTTTACTATTAAACAGAAATACCAACAAACTAGTAGGTACCTATCTACTTAATATCGCACGTTCGTTTAGCTACTCGTACACGTAGCATTATATTTTAGACTTAGTATAGTATAGTGGCTTTGCCTTCGCGTGAGTTTATGTATGTTTATTTGTTTTTCAGAAAAGATTATACTAGCTTCAGATAGTGAATCAGATACTGAAATGAACTGTAATTCTGACAATATGTGTAATGAATCAGAAAAATTATTCACTGAAAGTGAAAATGCTGATTACATTCCAAGAAAAAAAAATAAGCTTTCAGAAGTCGCCGGAAAAGACAATACTTCAAATTGCAGCTTACCTAGAAGTGATACGTACATATCAGAACCAGATGAGTACAGTCAGTACGCTCAACGTTGGTCTAGTCCAGATTATACAGTTAAAGAATCCCAAAAACAAATCCCAAATTCAGATAAACAGTTTTGTGATGCGGCAGTGATGACAGAACCAGAGTACAAAGCGGAAGAAAATGAGAACATTAGAATTTAAAAAATTTAATGTTTTGTAAATTTATCTCGCATGAACTTGACCGGTATACCGGTGATGAACGGTATAATCTTATGCAAGAAATCATAAAAGTCTTTAAGAAAAATAATAAGTAACAGTCTTAGTAATAGGGTACGGAATCCTAAAAATGAGAAATTTTAGTATTTTGATTAAAAGTAACAAATAAAAATTTGTTATCTTGTTTTATTTTCTGATCTTGGTCGACTTCCCATTTTTTTCCAATATTTGAAAAATATTTGAAAAATTGGAAAAATATTGGAAATTTTTCATTTTTTCTTTTCTTTTCATTCCGAAATTTTTCCATTACCCATCACTACTTGTATTACAGACAGTACATTTGGACCCGTGTTTGGATGACTGCGTGATGTTCGCCAAGAAGCTGAAGAAACTCGGCAACAAAGTCGGCATTGAAGTATTGGAGGGATTGCCTCACGGATTCCTTAACTTTTCACTTGTAAGTTACTCGAACGTACTCCACAATTCTCAATGCATATTTAAGTTATCATTGCCTTGAGGGCGGGCTATCTCGACCACACAGTTCAATTTCAATGCTCATAGTATATCTCATACACATACTCAAGGGAAACACTTACATAAGAAGCCAGCTCCCAATTAGTCCTCGCCGCCGTTTGCTTACAAAACAAGCACAATAGAGTAGTTCAATCAACAATGTTCAATTTGCGGCGTTCTGGCGATCCTGAACATGATTTAAATTGAAATTTAAAAACAGAAACCGGAAATAGGATTTTTATTTTTTCAGCATTGCCAGGTTTGCAAAAAAATACTCTCAACTTGCAAGTATATAGCTATTTGTTAACTAACAATTTCGTATTTTCTCCAGATGGCCAAAGAAGCGAACGAAGGTTCAAAGCTGTGCATCGAACGCATCAAACAGCTCTTAGACCTCGAGAACAATGCAGGTGGGAGGGAGAACGAGCAATTATGAATGTGCGGCCTCTGCTGTCGTTCGTAGAGTAGGCTTTAGTACGTGCCTGAGCCTAACAGACGTAAGCACAGCGGGAAAGTTAGTAGGTCAACTACACGCGACAAATATGGACTCAAACGATTGTACTATCGAAACTCTCTAATCGACTTAGTCGCGTGAATGTGAAGTGAATATTGCGGTAAGTGCTAAAAAGCATCAACAACTTAATATTTAGTCGATTAATCTTTAATTGGCAACTTTCTCTGTAAGCAGAATCGACTACTTAACTATTTATTCGGCAAGCTCAATGGAATGTCGACCAATTAGTCGATTATAAGCTTGTTTAAATAAAAGAGTTTCCTATCACTCTTATGATAGATAAATGTAAAAAATGCTTGTAAAAACTCTTGGAACTATTAGATTCCAAGATAAATCGTCGTATTCTCGTAAAGTTTCGCTCTGACCAATTTGTAACGAATTACTCTGACGAATTTCGTTAAAGTTAATAGTAACATGGTCATGGGATAGAATATATTATATTATGTCCGGTATCGGCGTTTAAGTAAGCGAATATTCGCTAAATAATATCAGAACAAACGTACCAATTTGAAATTTTAACGTAATAAAATTAAACTTTAAATAAACACTTATTAACTGTAATAAAGATTGAAATTCCTAATGTATTAAACAATGCCAAATTCCAGAATGGTAACGTCAATTTAAATAAGATAATTAATATTGTAAGAATATGATAATGTTTAAAACATGCGTTGATACTAACACTTCGTCCTACTAACTATGTAATTTTTTACCGAGCTGTGTTGATGTTTGTACCGACGGTGCAGTATTGTATGATGTGCAATCTATAGTTCAGTATTTTAGTTAACAAACTACAGTAGATAGAGATACGTATTATTAACTACGTAAATCACAAATAGATTGGGCTGAAATATACTTTTCAACCCTTACTATAAATGTTTCAAAGAGAATCTGAATTGCAAACTTAATGTAGTTACGAATAACATTTGACTCTATATTTATGGTTTTTTTTTTTTTTCATTTTTATCTCTTCTGTATTAATTTTATGGCAACATTGTTGTAGTTGACATTATCTGTTATAATGTTGCCAGATGTGATAACACCAAACGGGAAATGCATTTAGTTAAAATTAATGTATAATATTTATTAACTATTTATAATATTTTTATATTTCTCCATTTTCCCTCGCTAGTGTTGTGAACTTTATTTAATTGGTCAATTCAATCATTGTGTTGTAATAAAGCTTTATCTATTTATTGTATAGGAGTGTCAGTGATTGTGTTTTTATTAATATTTTAAAATTAGGTGTTTCTCTTAATTGTTATTGAGGTTAAAATCTTTTTATTTAAGATATTTATTATTTTACTGCGGATTATTACGTGGGGCATTAGAGATAAACTACGATAACACGATGCGCACGTCTAAAGTTCAAAACGTTTGAAACTATTTGCAAAACGTCACCAAGACTCAACGCAAGTGAGACGACTCTCAAGCAAAAATAAATCTAGCGATTTGTTGCTCGACTAAAGGCGTCATTAATTACTCATTATGATTTGTATGGCGCTGCACTGACGTACTCTATTATAAATACACGTGCATTGCCTTGCGCGGTCGGCTAGTTATGACTAGTTGCCCAACAAATCTGCTACTGAAGACAAATATTATTACAAATACATAAAAACTCTTTCGTAAAGATGTGACTAAACATATTAAAAATAGTAATATGGAGGGGCGCGCCATGTTAATCATGTTATCATAGTTAATCTCTACAGAGCAACGCGTGTGCGAAGGTCGCACGCAAAGACATGCACACGCGTTGCGTGTTATCGATTCTAGACCGTCCTGCACATGTATTGTAACTTGCATGATATTATTATCCTCAGCTATGTCTTAAGATGTTTTTTTTAATTTATTATGCAATATTAAAACAAACTAACTTTTTATTACGGCGTGGCATACATAAGACAAAATTTTAAGTTAAATAATTATATTATTATTGAAATGCGGTTGGAATTGTCTAGTTTAGTGTTTCATTCTTTGTCAAATTTATTTTACCTACTGAACTGCAGAAAACACACTTTAATAAGACTAGATAAGATACATTCTAGTTACACCAAAGTTATTTTGCTTTATAGATACCAATTTATCCTTATTTTCAAGGCTTGAGAAATATTAATTTATTTACATTTTTAACTTCTTTTTTCTAAAAGCTATTGACCCCCAGTCCCTTTACTTCGGAATAAACATTATGGACCATACTTATATCACCAAATAAAAATCGTCGAAACATGGAATGCTCAATTCTTCGTTGTATATTTTTGATAAATTTATTTTGTGAAATGAATACGTATTTTATATGTAATATTTAAATTTCAAGAGAATACACTTGGTTGTATAAACAAAGCAGTCAGTTCTTGACAGATCTTATCATTATCCATCCGGCCAAGGAATTCGTCAGATGGAAATTACTGTGAGCTTTTTTCAATGTTATTACGTAAAGCATTTTTTCCACAGCTGTGTTCAATTATATCATTTTCTTAGTTGGGCTAGTATGTTAGTGCGTACTGCAACTATCTTAAATCTCAAGATTCTGTAGCGAGTAGTCATAGAGAACGCATAGCTTTAGAATATGCCTAATATTTTGTTATGGTATAAGATACTAAATGTTTTCTTTAAATATCTTTGGAATCTGATTAATCAGTAGAAGTGTACCGACTTGTTGCTTTGAATGTTTATATATTAAAAATATCCATATTGTCAATGTCTAGGTGAGTGATTAATGTTTTCTTTGCATTTTGTGCACCTGTCCCTTGGGTACAACTTTCGTTTACAAAATGCCTTCTAGCGTATCGATGTTCGTAATCAAAATTCGCTCTCTAGCTTCGGCTTAGTGGTTGTCAATGTATCAACCGAGTTACAAAGTTAGATGCAATAAGAATGCAAAGATAAACTGTGTCTGTGATAGCGAATTGAAGCTTTTCGAAAGCATAACTAAACAGTATTCTAAAACACGAATAATAAGTACATCATGTAATATAATGTTGTCTGTTTTTGTGTATTTATGAAAATGTAATATAAAAATGTATTTAACAATATTTTTATAGAAATAAAAGTATCCATAAAGATATGAAATTATTAAAAACTTGCAACGTTTTATTGTTATTAATATCTCTACATAAATTTATTGGTGATTTTTAATAGATGGACACTTGAAATTAGGCCTTATGGAAATGGATATAGATGTTAAATTATAATCACTAACGAAATAGTTATGGTCTATTGTCCATAGTGAAAATATACCAACTAGTCAATAATGACAATATTGTACAATGTCTTATGTTATTTCAATAAATGAATGCAAAATATGCCATGCTTGTTACTAGATTACTACCCAAGTTTTTCAGTACCGTACAACGGGGTGAATAGAGAGGCAGGGGTGAATCAAGACGAAACTTTAAAAGGAATTATAACGTTAAACTAGTAAAGTTTGTCGCCAACAAGGAGACCAATTTGTTAATTATAATTCAGCAAGAACAGTAGAGTCTTTTTTGCCAACAAACTATATTACAATAACATTAAAATCTCTTTTAAAGTTTCGTTCCGATTCACCCCTGCCTTTCTATTCACCCCTTTTTACGGGTATGCCAACTAACTAGAACTTAGAAACAACTAGCGACCCGTCCCGGTTTCGCACGTGTGCAATGTAGATACATAAACCTTCCTTTTGAATCGCTCTATCTATTGATGAGAACCGCATTAAGATCCTTTGCGAAGTTTAAAAGATTTAAGCGGCGGGAAGCGACATTGTTTTAGACTATGTAGAGATGTTTTTTTTTACATGAGTGATTGATTAAAAGTTTCGCAGATAAATTTCTAAAATAACATTCGACTAGTAATAGGTATTGCCTACAATGTTGATTGGTATTTCCAGGTCACGCTACGATCAAAAGAATTGTAATTAAATTTTATCATGTTTTTAGGCTCATAAAATCTTGCGACTGCTAGTCGTGCGGTGACCCAGTTATTTCTATCGTTTGTGAATGCGTGACGTGACAATGGTGATCCTTCACCCGAATTTGGAGCATTCTCCGACAATATAATAGACTTATAGCTTTCAAATAACCATTTTCAATAATTCACGTGACCTATTTACCTTCTCGACAATGGAAATTTTATTTACATAAGTCGAATATATTTGTGTACCGGCCTATTCCATTGAAATAACTGTACTGTAGTAAAGTATAGAGATATGACGCTGGGGAAAATTACGCACGCAGATTTTGATCGAAACAGTACCTATTAAGCTAGAAAATACCATGTCTGATATGATAATGATCTTTTAAATA
The DNA here is from genome assembly GCA_949774945.1 of Hoplodrina ambigua. NCBI lineage: Eukaryota > Metazoa > Arthropoda > Insecta > Lepidoptera > Noctuidae > Hoplodrina > Hoplodrina ambigua. The sequence continues at coordinate 5,535,852 of OX458976.1, forward strand.
AACAAAACGCAAATTATAATGAAATGAAACATCATAAAATGTTAATCATGTTTATTATACTAATAATGCTAAGGTTGCAGTGAACATGATGTTTAACAAACGTTATTGTTTACAGAGAAGACTTGATAGGGGGTCGACAATTGACTTTTTGGTAACAATATTATGATACAATGACTACTTACAGATGCCATTTAGAAATAAAAACTTTATTTATCTATTAGACCATGTAAAAATCTTAACAAAACAAAAATTTCAGTACAACTCAACATTCACTAAATAAAATTTATTTTTGTCGTGCAAAGAATAAGCGTCGATAAAAAATGTTTAGTTCAATACTACAGTTTATCAAAATCCTCACTTTCCTCATCGCTCGAAACACAAATGCATTGATATGAAATACCAATTAATTGCGAGGTGATTATTAACACTTCCGTTCTAAATTCGAGAACATTCAATTTAAAAACAGGGAGTTCATGACTACATTATTAAATACCACAATATACAAGTATAGTAAAAAACTGACAGAAATTTTAATGTCGATATAGTTAGAAGAATGTCTAGAGCTAAGCATTATCCATTACTTTACATAATAATATACTTATTCAAATCATGAAAAGAGTTAATTTACAAGTTGAATGCTATTTTATAAGTCATAGAGTCACTTGTAAAAAGTACTAGACTGTAATGCATATTGTAATGTAGTCAATACATTTATTAAATACGCATGCGTTATTATGAACATATTCTGTACAACATTATGATACTGAGTGGAATATCAGTCATTTCTAGTACTATATTTATGGCCTCATGCGTCCACAACCACAACTTATTGATTAACCCATCCGTTACAAATATATCTTAATGTAAATCAATCCTGTATGCACACAGTGTTTTTATTATGATTCTTACACATTATGTTATCACTTGTTTCACATTTTAACAACCGAGTTGAGGCTTTTACAAGTACAAGTTTTAGGTGAGGTTGTGTATTCAATCGTGTCCATTGGTTTTTGCATGTGGTACGGTGCCATTGAGTAAAGGTACGGAAGGTTGTGGTTGTCTGATCGTTTTCTGTAGCACGTGTGCATCGGCTGGTTCTATCCTCTTGTAGTAGTGCTCTTTAGTCTCGACAATCTCGAATCCGAACTTCTTATAAAAGTCTATTGCGCCTTCATTGTTCACTTGGACATGCCTGAAAGATAATAAGAATATTTTTATTATATCTTATCTTCAGATTACACATAGTTGAGAACAATTATCGCAGCACTTCTTTTTATCCTAAAATGCAGATGCCAATGAACTGTCTCATCATTATTTTAGAAGAAACAGATTGTAGATAGATAGGTTCACCAAAGATCACTATAACTCAGCATTCTACTAACAATAATCCTAAAAAATTATACAGATTAATTATAATACCCCATTCTACAAAAAAAAATACTGAGTAACCTCACTATTGTACTTCAGCATGGACCTAACAGATATACATTAAAGTACAAGTGATAATAGCTCCTAGCAGCCCTTTATAACATAACTGGACAATATCTGTACATGTAGTATGTAAATGCCTAACATGCAGATCTGAACTGTGATAGGTTGAGTTGATTAATAGATTGAGCAGTGGTTGTGTATCAATTTAAGTCAAGTATCTTAGAAGACAACTGGAGCATGGATATGGCAGATATACAAACTTATTGGTACATTTAGCTTGTTCTGTTTGTGGGACTTTGGATTGATTGAATGATATTATAACTTAACACATATTTTACACATTAATTATTTTTATTATAAGCTAGATGTATTCAGTGTTTCCTATTAGTCTACTTTGAAAAGAAACACAGAATAATAATCAAAAGATTTAAAAAAAAAACAGACATTGTTATTGTGATGAGATTGTTTGAGAACTGTACAGGTTGATGTCTGAAATGGTCATTTGAGGAAAGAACCATACAGATTTAAGATGACCTGTCCAATTTGAGAATGCATCAATCAATTGTTGTGTAGCTTAGCTCATCACAAAACAGGAATGAGTCAGAGCCAACAGTGGTTATTAAACAGACATGCAACTCCACAAAAATATCAAATCTACCTAATAGCTTTTGTTCATGACTTTCATTGTAGTCTACATCCTCTTCGAGATTCCATCAAAATTGGTTTAGTTGTTTTATTCGTGCAAGTATAATAGACAGAGTTACTTTAGTTAATTTCTATATCATATCATATTGCAGTTTGTATTTTCCTAATTTTTCTAATGCTTTAATCCAGCAATGAACATGTTTACTGCCTCAGAAGCAGAGAGATATTAATAAATTCTCATATATTGGCATGAAGTATTTATTAAAACGGTGTTCTCATGAAATGATAAGCCAGTCTGCAAGGTAGTGTTTGCTAATTAAGCTGGATACTTCAGACAACATCTAGTATTGCCACAAAAGCTTTATTGCAATAACAGTCTGTTAAGTAATCACCTTTAACCATATGTGAATCATTGCTTTAGGAAATGGAACACGGCCATTGAATATTTTCTCAATCATTTTGAATGAGCATAATGAAATAGTCTTTATTATTATAAACCATTAGTTCCATGGTGATTAGATATATTGTATTCTAATAAGCACCTAGCTTTGAACTCTCTACAATAAGATGAGTTTACCTAGAATTATAACTTCCTTTTTTGTAAATCAAATATATTTATTTTTAATTACATAGTAAAGATATAGCAGGAGGTAATGTTCAATCTAATAACTGCCATGATTTAATTATTTAGTGTGTAAAAAAATCCATTTGAATTAAATATAAAGCTATGTTATGGTTTTCTTTCTTTAATCTAATGAATCTGTGCAGGCATGTCCTTGACATAATTCAGATGGATGGCCTAATGGCATATTGTGGCATAATAGGTCCATTAATTTCAATTTAGATTGCTACTACAAGAATCAATTTACTGATAAGTGAAAACCCATTTAACTGCTCTGGCCATGTTTATGTGGGTATATAAACTGATAAACATGATATAGAATGTGACAATGACTTGGTTAGCAGTACCTACCTACTTGTAAAGATTCATAACCTTCAATCTATAAATACACATAACAAAATCATATAAAATGCATGAAAAGAACACTATTCGGAATCAAAACGCATTTTAAAGTGTACTTACAAGAAAATGCTGTCGAAATTGCCATCCTGTTCAACATACTTGAGCACATGTTCCACCATAAGAGTACCAATGCCCAGTCTTCTGTATGGGTACAAGCAACCCAAGGTCATAATATAAAGTCTCCGCGAGTTCTCCGACGTGTCTATTCTACAGCACACTGCTCCCACCACGATATCATTATAATATGCTAACTTGGCCAGTTCACCTGCTTCTAAAACATCTTTGTAGAATTTATCGTTGTAAGACACTGGAAATACGACTGTGTTTAACTTCTTCAGTTGCTTTATATTATGTGGGGTTACGTCGCCGAGTTCTATTTTAGCTCTGAAAAGGCAAACGTATTCTTTTATTGGTAAAATCGCATGATATTACGGACGGACATTGCGCTTCATTTTAGTACCGTAAATCACGACACAGGTTATTTTTAGGAACGCAAGGGAGACTAAAATCAGTGACAAATAGCTTACCTAGTCATTTTAATAACTATTCTAAAAATTAAACACTACAATTTAAAAACTAATCTAACACAGTTATATCACACGAGATCACTCCCGCCATCTACCACTTTAGCTCGCTCGCCGCTCGCTCACTCGCTTCGCTAATCTTCGCTCAAGCGACAAATCGAGTTTTTGACAGATTACTAGATTAGAGTTTACTCCAAGCATGGTGTATTCAGTTTATAAAATATACCATAATCAAATAAAAAGTTTGATTATTGCAACTTAATTCTTATCTTAGTGGAGACTACTTAACTTTTACTGTATAAAATTATTTTTCTATTTTATTTTCAAGGGACTTTTTGATGTAGGTTAATTTTGAAAGTCCTATTAATCAACTAAATGTAAATCTACCAAAAATGGAACGTTCTTCGGATGGCAACACAAAATTTTTCGTTCAGAAACAATCCAACATATTATTTTCAACATACCTAGTTCTTTTATTTTTGTAGAGTTAAATTATTTGTAGTCTATAATATTTGCTTATTATAGGTATATTTATTCTACTCCTAAAAATTTTAATCGGATTATAATTAATTCACCATAATAATTTACTTTATTATTAACCATAGACATGTCAAATCATAGACATGTCATAGACATTTGTCGGGCGCCAAATTCAAATAAATTCAACTTTCCATTGTTTTCGTTTGTCAAAAAACCGACACTCGGTAAAGGTAAATATTTTCTCGGTATTTAAGTAAAAGGTAAAAAGTGGTAGATACAATAGATTTAACAAAAAATGTACCTAAATCAATTCCGAAATATTCAACCATACGTGAGATTAGGATTGGTTAACATCCAGAGAAGATGTTACGAAAAAACTGTATTTGATAGTACGAAATTATCTCAAGAACTTAACGCCGTCAAGACACGCTCAGCCTCTGTTGGTATATCAGAATCTCCTAAAGCTCCTATGAATGAGATATTAACAGCAGCGCGGGTAATGCCAATGATGTTAAATAAAGAACCCATTGTGTTGTCATTCGAGGAAGTACCTGGACCCAGAGCTTTCAAATATATTTCTAATTTTCGCCAGTACATTTCAGAAGTGGGTACTCAACTTACAGTAGGTATGCTGACGTTGGCACTTAATGTGGGTACGTACTTTTAAATTACTTTTCGTATAGGTCAGAAGGTCGCTTAACTTCTTTAAGTATCAGAATAAAAATGCCAATTCTTTTACAGGTACATATATGAACACAAAAAAGCCACTAAAGAATCTTTCAGCCCTCTTTGACGAGTATGGGCCTGTGGTTCGTTTTGTTAGTCCTGTGGGTGGAGACATAGTCTTCATAAACCATCCGGAACATATTCAAAAAGTCTACACCATGGAAGGCAATTTACCCATAAGGTCAACCTTGGACTCTTTGGAGAAATACAGGTTGCAATACAGAAACATTATTTATGGTGGATTGTATTCCATGTGAGTTAATTTATTGTTGAATTAGGGAAAGATTACATACAAGTAACACTTGTAAGTCCTGGGCGCCTAACGCCACCTCTTAAAAGAATATTTTAATATTACTTTGCCTTTTGCTCTATTGAATTTTCAACGCTCGACTCAGCGCCGAGAGTTGAAAATGCAACAACAGAAATTAGAAGTTTTAAGAGTTTTAATTAAAGTTTTAAGAGATAGGGGTAGGCGCCCTCGTCTTTTAGTCAGCGTTTGCCAGCGACGAACGACAGTCGTTCCATTCCATACCCATGCACTACTTTACCCTTGACCTTTACGTTCAGTATCCTGTATGGGAAAGTGTTTGTAGGTATTATAAGGCAGTTTTTGTACCCATATAATAATCGATCATTATACTATAAACTGGCAGACTTCACTTGCTGCATCATCTATAAATGCTGTCCCATACACTTTGGATTACATTAAAATATCTTTATGTAGTTGCATATTATGTACCTGGGAAAAAAAACTGAGGTGGTTAGACAATATTCATTTTCCAAATTTTTCTTAAAAACAACCTTTTGGAACTTTTAAAATATTTAAAATTGCAGTCAAGGCGAACAATGGAGTCGCCAACGAGCAGCAGTATTAAGTCCTCTACACGATTCGATTACACATCATTTGTATGGAATCAACGATGTGTGCGAAAATTTTACACAGAAGATATTTAACTTGCGAAACTATCAAGATGAAGTACCAAAAGACCTCTATAAAGAGCTCCACAAATGGGCTTTCGACTGTATGGGTAAGATCCTCATTTTTCGAGTTTTTTTCCTAAGAACCAGTCTATTTAATACTACACAGCATTTAAGTCCAACATTTTAAGGGATTAAATTTGGCTTACTTAATGTTTTTGGGTCTTATGCAGTATTGCAGGAAAAGGAAGAATGCCGTGATGGCCTAGTGCAGGGATCGCAAACCAATGGCACACAAATAAATGGCGTGCCAATGGTGGTACGCGATAAAATAAATCGTTCACAAATCTTATATGTATTTGACCGAAACTAATTAACTTCTCTGCAAGATCGCGTCTGGCTCTACTTATGTAGGTACTTATTTTCCAGGACTAATATTATTCTCTAAAAGATTCACCATGTTGGACACGGAGCTCGTCTATAGTCAATGCGACATGTCATGGCTATACCACAGCTTGGAGAAAGCAACTGATGCTATCATCAAGTGCGAATCCGGTCTTCACTTCTGGAAATTGTTCGCGACACCTACTTGGAATTCTCTGGTGAAATACTGCGACAGCTTAGATAAGTATGTACTATCAGATTAAGTGCTAATTAAATTCAGGAAATATATACAGTCAACTGCTTGCCGGTAGTAAAACGCCCGTAACTCCTCGACATAAAACGTCAACATCAAATTGTTACGACATTCATGCGGTTCACTGTACACAAATCCGAGCAAATAGGAATTTGCAACTTGCATGACGACCTTTTTCGTATAGGAAAAAACGCTTGTTCATATGCCTATTAGAATATGAACCTTATTCTACAAAAATAACGTTTATATTACGATAACACGTTTACTGTGCCTGGCATAATAGCATTACCTTACTGGGACCCGGTGGGACACAGTCCCTTAGTCTATCTTTTAAAAGGTTTTTTAAAGTGCTTTTGTTTTACAGTTTGATTGGAAAACATGTTATAGAGGTGGAACAAGCTATTTTTTTAAGAAATAAGGATGCAATACCATCTGATTTTAAGTGTAAGTGTTGAGATTTTATTTAGTACTAACTTTAGCTAGCTTCGTCCGCCTATTTATTAAACATAAAATGTAGCACAGAGTACCTTGTTACTGAGAAATGTAGTCTATAGCACCCGGAGATAACGTTGCTTCCTATAAAATATTTAGGATTGGACTGTTGGTTCCGGAGATAAGCGCGTGAACAACATCTCCAAGTGTATTATTTCTTACTACTATAAATACGCCGCTATAACAGCAAATAATAAAAATTCAAAATGCAAGGGTTCCACCCATACACGAGACCCTGTTTATTGTATGGTGGTACGAAACCCTTTGTGTGCGAGTGCGACTCGCACATAGCCGGTTTTCGTACCACTAAAGACCTCTCTTCCAAATGCTATGTTTTTCTACAGATAAAAACTCTTTGATCAATGCAATGCTTATGGGAGAGGAAAAAATGAATGCCGAGGACATTGTCACAATTATTATGGACATGCTTCTAATTGGAGTAAACACTGTAAGATCATATACTATGTATATCCGTATTCTTAATTGTCCATGTTCTGCTCAATTGTGATGATCATTACATAATTGATAACAATTCAAATCATTTTAAAATATATGTAGGTCATACTTGTATTTACATTTTGAAGAAAATTTTTGTTCTTATTTATAAGAACAAAAATTTAAAAAAGTTAAAAAATTTAAAACAAAAGTTTACCATGAAATAAATTGTTTGTTACCTTAACCCTTTAGGCACATGTGCCTGACGCTGGTGGGGAATGACCTTAAACATTTTTGGCCCGGCAGTGAATGTGTTAAGGCTAATATAATGATTGGGTTGCTGTGAATTTCTTAGTACAGCAAATAAACATAAAAATAATTTTCTTTGCAGATTACTTCTTCAATGTCTTTCCTTTTATATTACCTAGCCAAGTATCAAAGAGCACAAAAAATATTATTCAGTGAAATAGATGAAATCAGTCCCAGTTTGGACATTACCGATATAACGAAGATCACCAAAGGGACACCTTATCTTCAAGCATGTATAAAGGAGGCTTTGAGGTAAGCAGCAAAATTACATAGTTGTATCTTAGAGGCTATTGGCTACACAAGAACCTTGCATCATGTTCTGTATTTTTCAGATTAGCTCCACCCATCCCAGTGTTGACAAGGATTCTGCCACGAAATATAACAATTGACAGATACAAGTAAGTACAGTTTCATATATTCTTCTTTCATTGTTTGTTTAGTGTTACATTAAGCACACGGTCTGTTACTAATAATTGGGTAGTTGACACCACCAATCAATTGACATACTTATTATGAACTGTCAAAAAATTCCCTCAGATTTTGTATGGCAATATCGAACTGTGACGTCATTTATTTGCGTCTATTTATTTTCGTCGTCCTCAATTGACTATTATTTATTCATTTCAAAGCCACAAAAAATCTAATTTGACAGTAAATTGAAAATTATTCAGGTTTTGCTCAAATAGAGCTAAAGACACCATTAAAGAAAACATTAACCATTTCACATATGGTTAATGGTTAATGATGTCATCTACCCAATTAGAAAACGTTTGATTTTTCTATTTTCAGTATACCTCGTGGTACTCTAATTATCATGTCAACACAAGATGCATCCCTCAAAGAAGGAAACTATGAAGATGCAAGAGTATTTTACCCAGAACGGTGGTTGAAGGGGGATGCTAAAGAGTATCATGCGTTTGCTTCCATACCATTTGGCTTTGGTGCCCGGAAGTGCTTGGGCCAAAACATTGCAGAAACTATGCTATCTCTGCTGACTATCAGGGTAAATAGAGATGAAACATTTTTATAATCATGTTTACAAAATTTATTTCTTTTATAATTGGTAAACATTTTCATTGCTTTGGCAAGCAACAGAAGTATGTGTGTGTAACATATTTACCATCTGAGATTCACTGTTTTGTTAATTATTTGAGACTTGAAAGGTCAAGAATAGAATTTTGTTTAAACAATTGGTTGCAGACAAGTAAATAAAAGATTGAAGAATGAATCTGTGGCAAGAAAAAACAGTTATGTTTTATGTTTTCTTACTTTCTTTCAGATTATTAAAAAATATAAACTTGAGTATCATTATGGAGATATTGGATCAACAAGAACTTTTATATCAAGACCTAATAAGGCACTGAAAGTAAGGTTTGTGGACAGATTGTAAGCATTCGCACTAAAGATTGATCCATACTTTGTTTGAGTCTATTGTGGCAAATTGCGTAATATCAACAATACCTAGTGCAAGTGATATTTCAGTTAAAAACTTTGTAAACTTAAATTAGTTTATTAGCGTCTACTAATTTACATTGTAGGTGTCCCATAACAAGTTTTTACATAATAAAGGTTTAAAAATTACATTGGTTTTTATTTAAGAGTGGTTTTATATAGCTTTAAATAAATCTTAATTATTACCTATAATAATTATTTTGCCACTACCGCTGTCGTCTTGAGGAAAATATATTTAAATATTTCCCTCTTGTCATCTCCTTAGCCTCTTCTAGCCCAAGTTGGTAAGCGAGGTCATGGAGCTTCTTGACTTCCATGATCAGACCACTTGTAGACAGCGACCCCAATTCTGAAAAAAAATTATTTAGCAAATGTACTCAATTCTGAAATAACTCTAACTAGTCTTGATAGAGGACTAATAAGGTGGTGTGATAAAATTTAAAGAAATTATAGCTGTAAGCTGACCAACATCTAAATAGATTGTGATTCTAAACACAATTTCGACATCAAGTTCTCAGATTCTGCTCCAAATAAGTTGAGAATTGGTAATACAAAAATTACGATAAATCTGAAGAAATGAAGCCCAATAAAAAAGGCTTACGCTGCATGTAGTTATAATCTTCCTTGGTGGCTCCTCTGCTCCATGATGGAGGAGACTGGTTGTTGCTCGGCAGGGGGGCGAATTCCGACACTCCAGGAACTGCAAATGATGAAGTAGAACATTGCGATCCATCATCAGTATTCACTACATTGACATTATAGTTGCTCATGGCAAATTAAGTTTAAAAACTGATCGTTTCTAACCGAAATACGAAAACAAAGTGAAATCAAAATCGAATAGAACGGAATGACAACCTTACAAACTAAAATAAGATTCGCGCGATTTTTGAAAACTTATTATTTGTTATTGATAATTTTCATACGTTTTGTAGTGATTAACAATAATATAACTATCATACTTTGCTCAGGCCATAATTCTGGAGAAGCACGATCAAGTTTCTCCGAGCTAAACAAGCTTTCTTCTAACGACGTCAATGGAATATCATCAGATGGTGTCGGTTCTGAAACAACTCGCATTCGTTAGCATAAAACCTTCAAGTAGCGACGCTGCGCGCAACAAATAATTCAGTTATAATAATACGGCGTTGATTACAAACTTAAACAAATTGCATAAAGTTCATTAAAGCTTTAATTATCAACAATTTTACCTTCTTGAACAATAGGATTTTGTTTCGCGGCCATTTTCCAATTTTTGACAATTGACAATTCTCAAGTCAAAGACTACAGATATAATAACTAAAAAAAAAACAAATTAGGGACAATAGACAATTAAGTCTTTAAGGCTACGACTATACGTCAGATTAGTGTTGTTAGTTTTAATGTTTTAGTTTTTTATCACAGGAGTTAAAATCTGATTATTTGATCATTCCATTCATTCAGAATCAATAAGAATCCAGTTGGTTAGGTCATGTAGCCAAATCAGAAACAACAAGAAAGCATTTATCGGAAAATGCATATTCCACCGACTATTCGTTACATATATTATACATAGAAGTTAGAGAACGATTGATAGACTAAAGAATTAGCTAAGCAAAGGTTAACGTACCATGAGTTAGTAAGACTTGAGCTTTCTGAGTGCTTAACGAACGTCTTGATTCAAACTCAAAATCCAGAAAGCGGGCCTTGCTTAATTTTATCAATTTTTTCGAAGTAAAAAAAGAACACTTCATTCTTCTAAAATTTTAGCTGGCTGAATTATCCTTGAAGCTACTATTGTGTTTATCGGGGCATTGTTTGAAGTGTCGCTGGTGCTGTTCCTCGAGTACCTATAACGTGTCCATGTCCAGAAGTTACTGGAAGGTTATCAGAAAGATCGTCAGTACAAATAGCCTTCAAATATTAAAAGTATTTATATTTCTTAAAAAGCGCTATTTTAGTCGCTGTATGTTAATCAGGATTCGTATTGCAACAGTCATGATATTGATAACGCAAAATATATTATAGCTCTCAAAATTATGTCAAAACATTGACATTAACGTGATAGTTGTGATATATCACGTTGTAGTCACGTTCGTTATAGTTGTTATCATCTTTGAAAATTGTTATCATTATATTTAGCATTACATTAATAGATCTTGAGAGTGTACTAATAGCCTTTTTTTTATTACTACAAATAGTTAGTTTTAAATACCACAGACGTTCTTCTTCTCGATTTCTTCTTTTTTCTGAAGAGTGTGGTCCTATCCTTACACCAGATTCTTTTTGAACTCTGGTATCACAAATGTTGCCAGTTTTTGTAACAACTACTAAATTAAGAAAAAAGTACTTTATAAAATTTGCTATACGAAACAGATAAAACTGAATAAAACATGAAAAAAGGTTGGTTAATGTTGTTTTATTTTGATTATTATATTGATGCTAAAAAGTTTTTTTCTATTAGTTACGACCACTTCATAGTTTTTAAGTTTTCAAATACCATCTTCATCATCATTATTTAGGTTTTAATGGTACGAATTCTATTTTTATAATGTTAACACTGATTCAATTACCGAGTTTCTTTCTTCCGGTTGCCAACACAAGGCAAGGTGGGTTTTTAGGAAAAGCCACATGGTTTATTTGTGAAATAATCGTAAATATAAGAATATATTACTATTATCTAAAAAGTTTGTAGCCCAAGGTAAGATTTGTATAATTTATATGCCAGTCTTAGCCCTTGGGAGTGTGAAATAACCAAAATTGAAAGTGCACCGCAACGCGCATGAAGTGTCATGTTGTATTTTGTATAAAACCATTAATTGAATCAGTGGAGTGATTTAGTGGTCTCAAATAATATAAAGATCTTGGCGGAATCATTAAATCTTTAAGTTAATATATGTGAACGGCAATCGTACATCGTTGATAACTACTAGTTTTATCATAACCTTACTTTTCAATGCCCGCTGTCTAGTAAACATCAAAAGATCAAATTAGCGTTGAATCTTATTTATTTCATTGTGTTCTACTTAGTTTATATCTTGAACACTAATGTGCTATCTATTTTGATTATTGTTTAGACTAACCAACCAATGACTTGAGTAGGAAGTTATTTGGAAATTCTGATAAATAGTTTTTGATTTATACTTTCCTAACCTTTCAGGAAACGAACACAGGCGTGATGTTAAGTTCTGGTATATTTTGAGTAACATTTGATCTCATTGCTCCCATTTTATTTCAGATGCGTTCCGTCACATTGAAGGATGTTGAACAGGACAAGGTCGTCAAGACCGTCGCTGCCCATCTGAAAAAGTAAGTAGTAGTAGCACCTCTTTTCTATAATAATTATTTCTTGGAGATAATCAGTTAGTTGTCACGGAGATGTACCTATTAGATGAATATTATTATTCCGTCTCTGTATTGAATTATTGGATAATACTTTGTATTTGAATGTAGAACTTCATTAATAATGAAAGGTGTAAGCAGGCAAACTGTGAATTGAAAGCGTGTAATCCCAAGCTGATAAAATTTGTTTATTATTTAGCTACCTACCCTCATATAGCAACCTAGAAATGGAATACTTTACAGAATGTTGTACATAACTAATTAAAAACACACTATTAGCTAGATCATTGCAAATGTCTGCTAAATTTTGGCTAATTCCGTTCAGCCAGTTAAGTGTGAAAGAGTAACAATTATCCATCCATCTATCTTTCTATACTCATGAACATTGCAGTAACAGTACACACAGTACAGTAACACATTTACAGTAGGAAGGTTAGGATACCTATCTCACAACAAATATTATATGGTCACTTTTGTTTTGTGATTTTTGCAGATGGTTCTTTCTTTTTCTCCTTTTTTGAAATATAAAGAACCTGCATGTCCTCAAAACTTACAATAATAATATACTTTCAGTTAATTCTCATTCTTTTTTTTCATGATTCGATGTATTATTTTTCAGGACAGGCAAGGTCAAGGTGCCAGAACACATGGACCTTGTGAAGACTGGTCGTTTCAAGGAACTGGCTCCTTATGATCCCGACTGGTTCTATGTTCGATGTGCTGCTATCCTTCGTCACATCTACATCCGTTCCCCTGTTGGAGTCAAGACAGTCACCAAGATCTTTGGTGGCCGCAAACGCAACGGAGTCACACCCTCACATTTCTGCAGGTAATGTTTATTTTTCTTTGAACATTTGCTATAAGGCACTATTGTTTATTCAAAAGAATGAGACTGCTAGTACTTGCTTTACTTTGCAAAATAGGTTGATATTTTCTATTTGTCTATTTATTTGTATTATGATTATACATAACATCACGCTTGTAATCCCCGAAGGGTTAGGCAGCGGTGTACCCATAGTTCACCCAAATTTCGTCAGTTATGTTTTTAAATTCCATGTAATAGGGGGCGAGCCTATTGCCATCAACCAGGCATAAATCCAGACTCCAAGGCTGCTACAGATAAATTCCCAATGGAAAAACCCAATAACACTTTGCCCGACCTGGGAATCGAACCCATGACCTCACGCTCAGCAGTCGCGCTTTGCGACCACTAGACCAACGAGGCAGTTATGATCATCTTCAAATGAAATCCACAATTTATCAAATTGTAACCAAATCTGTTTATGTTGTGTGCATTTCATTTGAAGTTTTGTAATTGAGCTCATTTCTGCTAAAATGAGCTAAACAACAATCTCTCAGTATTTTTGTTTATAAATTATATTAAAAAAAAACACCGTACACTTGGAATTTCTCCTGTATCATCGGTGTATTATCAAACAAAAACTTACATGCACAAATAAAAAAGTTAAGTCAATATGCTAAGCGTATTATATTATTATCCAGCAGAAACAGTTTAATGCTTGTTCCGAATGTAAATTAATCATCAGTAGAATGACCAAATCCCATACTTGGTTGGTTTTGTTTTGGCAAAATTAAATCCAATTACAAACTTCATGATCTATATTTTGTTGTAGACGACTAATGTCCTAATTTTATGCCTATTTACCTACCTGCAGACCTGCTGATTCTTGTGAGTTTGTAAAATACTTTAAAAGTGCCATAATAAATTGTCTAAAAAAGTTATATAGCTAGACCAGAGCAAACTGAAATGGAGTTATTTACTTCAGAAACTAAATATTCGCATCACCTTCACGTCTTTAGCTAAATGGCGAAGCCATACATACAATTTTCCTAATATGTAGAAATTGTGAAGTAAGGGTCGACAGAGTTAGGACATGTAGATTCAGAAGCTTGGCTCTACATGAGATCTGATATCTTTATCACAGAGGAAACTTTATGTGGTGGTCTTTGCAACATTTTACATGAAATGTTTTTGGTGGGATTTGATTATCTCAGTCTTAAACCACATTGAAAATGTTATGAATTAATAAAAGCACTTTGAACAACTAAATGATATTTAAAAAAAATATGTTGTCTTATTATTTTTTTCTTATTTTTTCCAGGTCATCAGGCAGCATCGCTCGCAAAGCCCTACAAGCCCTCGAGGCCCTGAAAATGGTTGAGAAGGTACAAGATGGTGGGCGCATCCTCACTGTTCAGGGCAGACGTGATCTTGACAGAATCGCCGCTCAGGTCCGCCTAAAGGCTAAGCAGGCCGCCAAGCAGCAAGTCATCGTTCTGTAATTTTATGACTAATAAAAAATATTAAAAGCTTACAGTTGTTTATGTAAAATGGTGTTACCTCTCATGTGAAGGCTCTCGCTAACAGCAGTAGTAGCAGCAATATTTTTGTCTAAGGAGTCTACGGAAAAGTAGGTATAAGAGCCAGCACATATTAGGCGCTCGGCGTTGTGTTCGGCGCGCGTTTGTAGCGTACATACAGCGCACTTAGTACCTACGGCGTTTAACGAGTCACCAAGGTGTCTACACTAGGGATCAGGAAATGGAGAATAAGCATTCAGTCTACACGACAACGCGCAGCTGACGCCCGCGCAACGCGCGATCTAACGAAAATCCAACAACGCGCGTCTGATGAGCGCTTAATTAAAAGCGCGTGCTTGCATGTGTCATAATACCTTTGACAGACGTCTATTATAAAACGCGCGTTAGGTACTAAAGCGTGCGCACATGATTGTATTGTATTTACACGCTTCAAAACATCCAAATCTGAAGTTAAAAAAGTAGGTATGCACAAAACAGTTTTTTTTCCACTGTTTGCTGTTTCTATTCGTATGTTTATGAGGCAATTTTATTGCGCTGTACAAAACGGGTTAGGTAGGTACCTATCTAATGAAAATTGAAATGGATGGATGGGGAAATGAGACCTTAATTAATTGTAATATTTATGGATAGGTACATGGTATTCACATGTTTACATTATTGTGATCGTGGACGATCATATTCTATATCTTGCTGCATGATAGAATAAAAATACAAGGGTACCTATCGAAGCAAGAACAAGAAAATAAGGTTTTGATAGGGATGTTTAATCTAATCCGATCCGTTTAATTTTTGTACCTATCGATACACTAGCATTCGATCCGCTCGCGGATTGATATACATGCACTGAGGATCGAATACTTGCTTTAAAATTAGAGGTATAATCATAGTATGCCTAAATATTTTTAATTTTATAAGTAATACTTATACCGCATTCCATACAAAAAAAGGCGAACAGATTCATATATATTTATTTATTTATTATTAGGCACAACAAACGTTGCTAGTAAATGCACAAATGTAAGGAAACATTTCTCTGGAGATAGGTTTGGCTAGATGTTGTTAGATGGTGAAATTATATTTCAACTAGCTGACCCGTGCCCACTTCGTTGGGCGGTAAACATTTTAACTTGAGATGAAATTATGAGTGTGGTTCGGTTAGTACTGAGTGCTATGATTTATTTACTGCATAAGGACGCTGCGCACGTTCAGCGCTAGATTCTCGAGCACGGGCCTGCGATGTTCTCGCACTCTGGCTAGCGATCCTCTGCGAGCGCTCAGCGCTAGACTCCCTATCCCTTGTTGTAGAGACATGCTGCCTTAAATCACTGAGACGCTGTGCACGTTCAGCGCTAGATTCCCGAGCACGGGCGGGCCTGCGATGTTCTCCAGCTTTCGTTAGTAAGCCGCTGTGATTGGCTGTGAACGCTCGGAGCTGGATTCCCCAGCGCGTGCTTGCGAAATATTTTATCTATTCCTCGAGAGGCGCTGATGGTTTTCAAGAGCGAATCTTTCGTATGGCGTACTCGAGCTGCTCTTGTCTGGGATGTCTGACGGGAAAGTTGTGATTTTATAAACAATCGCTGAAACTGTTTAAAATCCCAAAAACAGAAATACCATGGGTAAATGGATAAAACGTCCGTACAAAGCATGTTCTAATGCGGTTCGTGGATGGACGGCGGCATTTAGCGATTTAGTGATTTTATATTATCTTCGAAGCTATTTAACCAATTGACATAATGTTTTGGGCAAATCCTATTCATATGATATCTATTTTTTTTGATAAGGTTTAATATTTTGTTGTTTAAAAAATCGTCCAAAGGTAAGTACGTCGAAAAATACTTGTTTTAACACATAAAAGCTACTATATCTGCTAAAATATAGTAGCTTTTATATGTTAGAAATATGGGTGTCGCGGACTTTTTTGTAGAACTATTCAAAGCGGACCATGTTGCCATACATTGGTTTCAATTATATACAACTATTATGGCAGCGCATGCAACAAACTTTGTTGTAAGAGCTATTTTTTCCGCCTGGCTAGACAAAAATAGATATATATATGATAGAGATAGATATGCTTGATATCTTTATAATTTATAGCAATGTAGCTTTCTACCAGTGAAACAATTTTTAAAATCGGTTCATTACTTCCGGAGATTACCCCCTACAAAAAAACTTACAAACTATTTTACTTCTATAATATTAGAATAGATTTATAATATTAAGAATAGATATAGATTGATGTGAAAACAAAAGGCCATGCACCATAGAAACATGGAAATTGTGTTTTTGCGTACTTTGAAATTTAAACATTGGGAAAAATCTATATATTTTTTCTATTGAATTACATTTGGATGAAATAAAACATCTTTTATATCTTGGAATACTTGATTCGAAACTGGATCGATGCAAAAAAAACATTTCTAATCAATTGGATCGATTTAGTGTATTACGATTCATTGCGATCCGGAATATCGATACAAAGCACCGGGGTTGAACATCCCTTGGTTAGTTTCGTTTGACATATTTCACCCGACTTGATCCGACCCGACGTGAACGTAACGTCAATAATTTAGTTTCTTCATCTCGTTCATCCTTTCGATTCCATTATTTTGTTTCTGTTCGTTCGCAGTTTGCTGCTAACTTCAGATGGCTTCGGATTTTGTCTCTGTCTGTTCAACGCAGTAGGTAACACAGTTCGAGCCAGTGCAATTTTTAGTTTCATTGAAATATTGGATTCGATTGGATGTGTTTGGATATGCAGTGATCACAAAATGTTGTTGGCATTTGGACGTAGTATCGGCTTTATTGTTTTAGTGTGTTTGATATCGTGTGTTGTTTCATTGCGTCAGTATGGGACGCCGGGCAATACTTTGTACGTGGCTGAGGATTCGCAGCAGAGTAGAGGAAAATTGCAAGTTATCAATAGATACGCCGATGAAGATAGCTCTCGTTTTGAAAGGAGAAAACGTGAAGCAACAACGTTGACAACTCCCGCTATTCAGAAAAACATAAGTACATGGGTAATGGTCCAATTGATATCTATATTTTTAACTAAGCTCGTTCCTCTTTGTTTCTTTGATTTATGCTATTAGAACCAGTATTTTTCGTGACAATATTTTTCCGCTTTGTTTACTATACTAAGCAATATTGTTTTGTTCACTTTCTACTATTTATATCACTGAATGACGACCTCTTTTGTCTGAAGACTGAAGTTTCAGCCCAGAAGGTCGTGTACATTATTTATATTTTGTGGTAAACATAGCTTCCTATTTTTAATTAGGCGTAAATTGTCGCAATGACTAAGCATTTTTGAGGGTATTTTTTATCAGGTACAAGAATTTCAAATGTGGGTATTTGGTTGCCTTTTAAAGTAATTCAAGCCAAGTGAACTACCTTCTTAGCTTGAAATACTTATAAGAAAAAAATCTATTACACAATATAAAACAAATAGGTTTTATTGGGTGTGTAATAATAATTACTTACATTTTAATTCATATTCTCTTTTAAGATTTGAGATAAGGAACTTTCTATTTTACTGCAATCTAACAAGCTGTTATAATTTTTGCAAGCACTGAGTTACAGTTGCACTTTCACTTGATATAAAAATGTGAAATTTACCTCCAGAAATTTAAAAGTAATTTCTTCCACAGACAACACATCTAAATGACAGTCATCAGCAGCTGATGGTCCATTGGGTGGGTGAGGGGTCTAATGTCATCATCTGTCTAGCCAGAGACTCAATTCCTAGGAACAAAGGAGGTGTATCACCATCTGCACTCTATATTTCCTATGACTATGGAAAGAACTTCACCAATAAGACAGAGAACTTCCGATTGGGAGATGCCCCTGACAGTGGTTATGCACAACTGGATAAGTTCTACAATCACCCAAAGTATCCCGAGTTTGTGAGTATCTTTCTTATTTATCTTCCATTAACTATAAGACTGCAAATATATTGTCTATCTCATTTAGCATCTATGTTGTAAAACACTTAAACATAATCAAAGCATTTATTTCAATAAGACCATTAACAGTCCACTTTTGAATTTTCAAGGTAATATTTTTTTGTATCACTTGTTTGTATTTATCTTTCAACTAATGTGTTCTGACTGTGCATCTTAGTTCTTAAAACTTTATGTGTAGGGGAATTCCAATAAAATGCAAGTTGCTGCATGTCCACATGTAGGTAAATGAACAACTCAATTAAATAATAAGGAAGTTAATAAATAATTTTAAATCTTTCCTTTAAATATATCGGTAAACATTTTGTTGAGTAATTTTTAGTGTTTCCTGCTTAATATACTTAATTTAAGCAGGAAACACTAAAAACTACTACTTCTAACAGGTAGTTAGAAGATTGATTAATTTTTTGTTTGAGAACCTGCTACCTAGTGAATTTTTAATTTTGTCTTGAGGCTATTTTGTTTTATTAGCACAGAGCAAATTATTGGACATTAAATTGCTCTGTGCTGATAAAATAAAAACTTAAAGATTATTTTGTCTTATTAAATATATGCTTTAAATTTCTGGAGTGTATTTTATACACCCACCCTACAAAGTAGTTGTACCCTCAGTTATTTTATGAACATTCTCCATTTTCTAACATTCAACCACCAAACAGTTACCACCTACCTTACATTAAAACCATAACATTTTTCCTTTATTTTAATAATTGTAACATACTTATAATTATTCCTTACTTATTTTAATAAGCCAAGTTCCAAATAGGTACGTATAGTATTTTCTTTTCGAAAATCCCTATTGTCTCTAAGGACAATAATTTATTATAAATAATTTTTTTGTTTGCCTCATATAATGTATTTGAGCCTATTCATATATATAACAACAAACATAGATAACATTGTTTATCAAAAGATAACACTTTATATATGTATTTTCAATCTGATATTTAGTGTAGATGAATTTAGTAAGAATAGGTTGTTACCTTAATGAATGGGTTTAATTAAATTCACAATTAATTGTGTCAGGAGGGATAACTATTATGTTTTTTGTTGATAGCATAACATAAATTTACTTTTACTATTCAATTCATGCATTATTAACAAATGTCTTAGAAACCAATAAGAATGGTTTTTATCATAATTAGGCATGGCAATTGTCGGTTGAAATCTGATGATTACCTCACTACCTACCTACCTTGAGATGATTTTATAACATAATATTATTACTTTTTAAATATAGACTGGTATTTGCATTTATACTATTCTGTTCAAATTGATATTAGGTAAATCCCATCTTTGTAATTTATTCCTTTTTGTTACTACTTGGCTCCAATAAGCGGCAACTTTTAAACATTTATCACAATATCAGTGGTTTTTTACATATCCTCTAAAGCTCATGTGTAGGGACACCTTGGGTATTGCAGCAAACATTTGCATTCATAAATTATCAAGTCATAGGTATAGGTTTATTGTACTTATCTTACGTAGATGTCAAGTAAGTATCAAGAAATACATATTTGGTTTACTTACAATGAATGGTGTGGCCAAATAAGTTTGTTATCATATTAATGTACTGAGCTATTCTTATTACAAAACCCTGTTTAATTAATCTATCTAATCTATATGTAAAAGATTATAATCTAAAAATAACTAATAAGTGGGTAGGAAGAAAGATAAGCATCTTCTATGTGATACAGTAGGAAAAAAAGAGATTTTGAAAATTTTCTAGCATGCAATAGTTATATATTTTTTTTAAGTCATAGAGATAATAATACTTACTGGCCAAAAAAGGTAGGTAAACTTCAGGTCATTCACACCTAGGTTTAAACACATGTGGTTTATTCTCCAACACTTTATAAAACATTGCGTACAATTCTGGATACTTATTACCATTACAATGCAGTAAATAATGTTTTGCGTATACAGTACATTTATACATTTGTTTACAGTTTGCACTATAATTTAAGTGTGCTGTAAATTATGTTGTATAGGTGTATACAAATGTGAGAATTACAGTTAGGATTGTTGTGTGAGGCGGCGCATAACAGGCTAGCTTTTTTGTACGATCTAATCGCGGTTAGCGTTAACTAAATCCGGTACACAAACATACATTCACGCCTTTTTCCTCACAAGCGTAGGTAGGCACTTAAAAGTAACTGCGAACGGAACGCGACGCGTCTGCCGTCCAGTCAAACAAGGGCGGATCCAGCTTTTAAGTCGGGGGGGTGGCGGGGGGAGACGTTTAGTTAAGATCTAATCAGGACATGCTCTAATTCGATTACAATTACAAATCTAATTAGAGGAAATAGTATTAGGTACTACAATCATATAATATAATATTATCAATGAGATTAGAAAAATGTCAGCGGTCATCTTAAACCCATCCCAGGGGAGGGGGGGGATAAAGGCTACACTCCCACTGGACTATACGCCCTTTTAGTCAATTAGGTAGATATGTCGACTTTCTGTGAACTGGGTTTATACTAAAACACAATTAAACATTATTATTAATCCCCCTGATTAATCTAACAATAATTTCCGCTATTCTGGCAATAAACTACAAAATACCGGAAAACGACCAAAAAAATAACTTAAATAAAATATATTGCAGTGAATCTGTGGTTAGTCATCATGACATCAGACTGGACAGTTTCCTCTGTTTTTTAATTAAGTACATATAGATGTAGAAGTTTGTATACCAGCTTCCGATGTCTGGAAACGATCATGAATATGAAACAAATTAGGAAAGTAGGAGACTTTGAACTAAAACTTTATTTATTTGTATACTTTCTTTTAACATCATCATCATCCTACAGTTTTCCCAATTTATTTGCAGTCTGTTAAGCATCAGCCATCTCAATGTTCAACCTCCTTCCTATTTTTAAAACAATTTTTCCATAATTATTTATTTTCTTAACATTGTTATTTAAGCACTAATGTGAAAACTTTTATACTTGAATGGAAAGAAAGACTTTTCATGAATATGATGTACATATAATTATTTTGTTTCAAAATAGCGTGCTCACAATCTGAGCTAGTACAAACAACTGCCCATAATAGTGCTCTATGAACTGCCCGGTATAAAACAAAACCAACCGCCCGTTATTTTTAAAATTCGAATTCCTTTTTTAATTCGGCTGTGTTTGAATAACTTTTCGACCAGGTTGCAGTGGTACACCACCGTCACAGTATTTAGAGTGTAAGTTCATGTTCTATTTTTCTTCGCAGTGCGTATTCATGGACTCGACGAATAAGAAACTGTTCTACACGAGTGACAATGGGCGCACCATCCACCGATCGGACCTGGTCTTCCACCCCAGCGAGCTCTCTTTCGACGAGGAGTTTCCCGATAAATACGTCATCTTGGACAAAGTTGACAGCAAAAAAGTAAGTGTAGTGTACAACAATCTTTTTTAAAGCCAAAAGTATTTCCTATCTAATCAGCACAGTCATTCAATAAACACTTCTTAGTAATATTCTAAATGCGAAAGTTTGGGTGGATGTCTGTTACTCAATTACAACAGAACAGCTGGACGCATCTGGATAAAAAATTTCATAGATTGTAGGCTGGAATAGCACAAAGGCCTCTTTTTATCCCGGAAAACTGTACGGTTCCCGTGGGATAGTATATGAACTTTGACGCGGACGAAGCCACGGATTACTAGAACATGTATATAAAAGCCGAATTGTTGTTCAATCGTTATGATACCACACTTTAATATATTTGAATTAATTAATCGACTCTCGAATTGCCATTAATTTATTATATCGAATCGATATTCAAAAACAAATCATTGCCAATGCTATCAATTTCAAAGCAGCGACCCATATAATTATGTATGTTATTGATTCGATTCGTGAATCGTGATTCACAAGTTGTGTATTAGGGGGCAGTTGTGTCTGGCTGTGAGTGGCACAATAACTGAGGACATGGCCGAAGGGATATCACCAATCATACGGTTAAACACCGCCGGTTTGACCGTCATACGGCCAGGACTATTCTTAATGGTTGAATGCATGTATGGATGTACATACTTGTATCCGTGACTGGTAATCAATCTTGTTTCTAAAGTGGTTTATTTTAGAGTGTACTCTTACCTTTCATTCTGCTATGGGTCAGAATGTATGAGAAGAGGCTTTTACCCTACAGTGGGACAATTGAGGCTGGTATTATTTATTATTAAGATTTAATCAGCCTGCGTTCGGAAATTATTCCACAAGAACATTAAGAACGCATTACTGGGATAAAATGTGCATTCAAACACACAGACTTTCACATTTAGAATAATATTGTTGGCGCAGTGGCTGGGCGATTGGCTGCTGCGCGGCGGGTCGTGGGTTCGATACTGTTCGGAATAACAATTTGTATGGCCCACTGGTAGTTGTGTGTGTTGAAAATTAAAAAGCGCTTTTCCGTTTGTTTAGTTGTACCTGACACTGGACGGCGGCAAGACATTCAAGATGATCCAAAGTTTCGTGAAGACGTTCTTCTGGTCTTCCGGGCCTAGTTTTCCGAAGGTCTTCTACATGGAGCGGTGGAAGCCGGACGACACAAGCACTGTGTTCAGTGCTAGCGACCCTACAGACCTGGTCAACGCTAAGATACTGTTCGAAGATGCCAAAGACTTCCAGATTAAAGGAGACTACATGTTCGCTACCAAACAATCCAAAGAGGTGAGTCTTTATTGATTTTTTTAAAATTATTTTGCTCTTTTTTTATGGAGTCATACAAAAATACCTTATATTATTTCCGGCTTCAGTTAATTCACAAAAAAATAATGATTTAATAAATGATTTTGCCAAAGTGAAAGTCAACAAAACATGTTTCCACACTTATGTTTGTGTTGTAAGATAATAAAAAACAAAAAACTGTCGTGTCGTGGTAATGGCAACAAAAAAATATTATGATGTTTTTCCAAAGCGTTTTTGCTCATTAACTGAAAAACTAAGAGATACCTTGAGTGAACAAAAATTTAGGGAAATGATTGTCAAAACAATGTTGTGTTATAGCGGAATACTCATATAATGATGGTATTCACGTCAATTATCAATTGATGATTATATCGTAAATTCGACGCAAAATAGTCGCTAACTATAAGTCAATAAGGTTTGGTGTTGTATAACCACAGTGACTGTTTTTTTTGGTCTGAATGTAACTAGACATATTCAGACTCCACGAGGGGACCTGTATCAAGCGACAAGTGTATACTAGGCTCCCGACTCGTGGTGGTAGAAGGAATCTAGGGGTTTTAGTCAGTAAGAGTCCGAGATAACCCGCCGTTTTCCCAAATAAAGCGTATACCGTATACATGAAAATATCGCCACAAACAAAAGCAACTTAGACAAAATCTTATCCACTGATCTCGATCTAGTGCATTCTCTATGAAATGATCTAGACTGTGACGTCTTTCACTAACATTTAAACAACGAATTGAGAACAAAAGATTTGAATGGTAGACGATATTTGAAGCTCAGAACAAAAAGGTCATTCACCAAACGGGCGACACAGGAAACTTTTAATAAACAAGGTACATAGCCGATAAACTTATTCCTACGCGTGATCCAACATGAGCCGCATGGGTCAGCCAACCAATTTCTCTATCACCCAACAATGAACTCTTTGTATGAAAAAATCTTCGATGTCTCTATGTTCTTGTTATTCGTCACACTGTGTCTTTGTATCCGATTATTCCGTAATCGGTCGTTAACTCATGCGAAAGTAACATGTGATGACATAGATAATATAATTTATGCAGAACAACGACGTTCTATCGATTGTTTGCACACATTCGCACAGTGTTCTTATTGATCGAAACAAGATAAGCGTTAATTTATAAGTTGTCGCGGAGACAATATAGAAACAGCTGTGTTGTCGATACAAAGTCGAACTTTTAGGTACACAATTATGACTGCATAAATGTCTGATTCATCAACATGACGCATATTTGAAACAGAGTGGTTAGTTCAATGAGATCGCTCGGCTGCTTACACATTAATTTGTTATCTAAATTGGCGAGTAGACATGTATGAATTTCATAGCACTCATTTCAGGCTATTAGAGAACACAGTTTTTAAAGTTACATGAGCACATTCTGATAGAGATTGACACCACGAAGAGAGTATGTTGACACACAGTATAATTCCACATAGTCCAAGTATATTTTTTGTATGTTCTAGCAAAAGGTTCAATAACCTGTCAGATCCAAAGACAACTAGGTCTTAGAAAATCAAATTGTGTCACAAACCAATGACTAAACCAGGTTTATTGCTAACTTGGTTTCTTGGTTCGGGCAGCTTTGAGTCACCAATTAAGTGTCATCCAGTGTCATTGTGGTCTATCGTCTTGTTAGTCCACCCCTCTGTGCATGTACCGTACTAAATGGTGTTGTATACGTCGCAAGGAAGTGGCTTGTCAAGCGAATAATACGGCAAATTGTCCAGCTCCTTGACGGTCTGGAGTGTTAGTACACGAATTAGCCGAATCACCTCAGTTGATACGATAATGTATGCACCACTTTACGCTTTTATTATGAGTTCTATACTTACTATACATACTTACGTAAATGCGTCAGGTTATTGACTTGACATTATTGTTTGTATTAAAATGTGTTCTGATAGTTCAATGCATGTCTACGCAGATCTATTTACTGCCTTAATTAAGTAGTCGACCCTTAAACTGCTAATGAGTTCTGCTATTATTGAAATTGGTTTATACTTTTGGTTGATCTAACGTCTCTTTTCCTCTTGAGATCCAAATACCGATTCATACATCCGCTAAGGTGTTTTAAGGAAGGTCAAAGTTCACACCAAAGATAAAAGTCGTCCCAACAATATTTTTGCTCAATGTTATTACGGGCAGTATGCGTATTTAACGGCTATGTGATATTGTGACGTGTATTTTTACAGCCCGTATAAAGAGAGCACTTAGGTTTCAATTCCAGATTAAATAATTATTTCAGATTTCTTTTATGGATTGTTAATGTGGCAGTCATGCGAGCTGCCTAGTGAATTGCAATAAGATCTCTCACTATAATTATTATAATAATATGATACTCCATCACGTATTCAACTCTAACGCTTCAAGGAATGAATAATGCATTGTGAGAAAAAGATGGAGCTAACTAGGTAGGAGGTCTGCAACATTTGGTCTAAAGTAGAACGGTATTATAATTTTAGCACATAAAATCAATATACCAAGCATTTGGCGCGGTTTGAGTGTACCTAGGTAGGTATATTATGACGATAGTTATGGTCCGTTACCAAAAATAAACTATTACTTTTTATATTGCGCAAACACAACTGATTTAAAATAATATATAGACTTAAAAAAGCATCCGATAGTTCCCGATAGTTCAACATATTAAAGGCAATAGTTGAGAATTAGTTTACGACAAAAGCTAATACTTTTCTACTTATTACTATTATAAATGCGAAAGTTTGGATGGATCAATGTTTGTTAATCAATCACGGCAGAACAGCTGAACGGATCTGATTTGTATCCCGGCAAAATGTACGGTTACCTTGGAATAATATATAAAATTTGACACGGACGAAGTGTCGGGCAGAAGCTAGTAATGTTTATAAGTTAATGTTAATTTAAGTAATGGTTTAGCCTATTTCTGCTGTATGTAAAGTACTAGTAAGAGGATTCTAAAAAGCCATGTGGATATTTTTGGCTGTCGTCTCGGAAAATGTGCGCGTGTTGTGTCGCATTCGTGACGTCAGAGTGAGATGCACTTCTGTAGAATAGAAATGGCGTCAGGATGACTTGTGTCAATTTTGTTTTTATTTTTTTATTTTCGTTCAGTTGGGTAAATTCGAAAGAATAGCGAATACCTATAGAATTGGCTATGGTACAAACAGTGGTTCTATTTAAATTTTAAATGTGCTACAATATCGCATTGGGTGTAGCCTGTAAGAATATTTGTATGAATGAATAAATAAATAAACGATTCAATTTTCAGGGACACACTGAATATTAAAAAAAAATGTTTACGTTGTATAGATACAAATAAAAACTGTTCGCTATTTGCCAAAGTAGCCAAAATAGGTCATCACTGCTGTTGTTAGGTATGTGTAATTACAATAATGTGAATATGCAAATTTCGTTCTTGAACTTAATTTTACGTTATTATTTGCTACATCGTGATAATGTACGCTTACTTATAACGGGTTTAAAAAACACCAAATGAAGCCGAAAGTTATATCTTCTTCCCTTCATTTTATGTTCTGGCCATAACTTCCCAGGTAACTAAAGTCAAAGTTAAAACATTTATTTCAATTAGACCATTTATAGGCGCTTTTGAATTGTCAAGGAGTCATCCAGTTAGTCCGAAAGTTAAAGCTAGTTGCTCGTTCCAAAAAAGAGGTAAGCCTCTATGGATAAGAACGAGCAAGAATCTCAGCGGCACTCTTTTAACCTTAGTTACGGACATATTAAAGGTTATACATAGGTCATGTTTTGAATGTTACAACTACAAATTAAATACTCCTGTCTATATTGTTACTTACGCCTGTAAGCACAATGTTTTGCGTGCGTCACATTAAAGATTGCCGTAAACAGTGATTTTTCACACCGAAAATAAAAATCGTTTTACATCAAACATGTTTGCTCTATGTTACTTAGTTTGACGGGCAGTGTGTCTAGTTAACGGCTATGTAATGTGTCTTTTTACACCCTGTTTGTTGTTCCAATCAATTTTATCTGGCTTTTTTTTCGTGTCAAAGTCAAAGTCAAAACATTTATTTCAATTAGACCATTTACAGGCACTTTTGAATTGTCAAAGAGTTTGTCAGTTAGGCCGAAAGTTGAAGCTCGTTCCAAAACGGAGGTAGGCCTCTATGGAGAAGAACGAGCAAGAAACTCGACGGCACTCTTTTAAATTCGTGCGCTGTGGAAATCCTCATGAACTTCCTCTGTCGTGGAAACGACGGAGGGGCATGCCGGACTAAAACTACCGCAGTGTTCCACCTCTGCCTATGGCCTGGAGTGCAAGGTTCGCATAAGCATTCTCCGCTCATTATCGGACTAACAACACGCTTTGATTTATTTCTGGTCTTATCCGATTTTAGCTTTTTGTGTAGACTGCGGTCTGTTTACAATTTATTCACCGACACGCTAGTTTCTGGCTTCGATTGCAATTGCAAAACAGAGGGTTCTTAGAAACCTGTTTATAAATAGAATAATAATGCTTGGCTGTTTCGTTACTTACTTCAGAAACTAAATATTCGCATCACCTCCACGACGGTAGCGAAACTGCGAAACCATACATTTTTACTGATATAGTAGAATTTGTGAAGTTAGGGTCGGTAGAGTTAGGCCGTGTAGATTCAGAAGCTTGGCTCTACATGAGATCTGATATCTTTTTCATAGGGCAAACCTTATGTGGTTGTCTTGGCAACATTTTACATGAAATGTTTTTGGTGGGAACATATTTCCGTGTGTTGTTAACTTACCTAATTAAATTATCTTTTTCTAGTAACTAGTTATACTTATGTCGGGGTACTGATAAGCAATATTTTATCAAATGGGCTTGTCAATTTCTAGAATATTTCATACATTTCACTAACTGGATGTTTTTATATAACAATCCTAGATCAGTCGTCACTTATTGAGTTGACATGCAACTCATCAAAAGTATATTAATCTTAAGTTGGCCTTGTACGATAAATTAAACCTTTGTGAGTTACGATAGCGTCGTTAATCGTGTAAACCTCATATACTAACTACATATTTTATTACTCCGTATTGATTGAAACATTAAAGAGCCACTTGAATCTTTCGGATGAAAAAATGTGCTCGGCTCATAGGTAGGTACTTAGATGAAGTGGAACAAACATCTCTATACATTTCTAGAAAGGTCTGAATACTCTCCCGATCGATATTAGAGGCTGATGTCACTGTTTACATTACTTGAAGTAAGTGTGTTTCAGGTTATATAAACAACAGTTTCAAGTTGTCGTAGCTACAGTGTTGTGTTGCAACATTGCTTGTGACAACTAGGGTTGCCAATTCTTTTTCGGTCAAATATAGTAGTTATAAAATTCTTACCCATAAAAATATAGTAGGTAAGGAAAATGTTTAAAATATATAGTAGGTTCCAAAATAGGTACTTTATTTCTTAATTAAATGAATATTATTGCTTAAGAGTTTGATGCCTTTAAAATATAGTAGTTTCGCCTACTACATATATCTTTTTCTCAAAAATATAGTAGGCGGGGGCTCTAATATAGTAGGATACTATATTATATAGTAGGGTTGGCAACCCTAGTGACAACTGACATTGTATTTTTTTTTTTATGTTGTTAAAGTTGATTTCTCCATACAAACTTTGGACCCCTATTTCATTCCCTAAGGGAGTGAAATTTTGAAAATCCGAATCATCTACGTCTTATATAGAACACACCCTAAAAGTTTCAGGTCTCTTCGATCAGCGGTTTAGGCTGTGCGTTGATCCGTCAGTCAGTTATTCGGGACAAAGCATTTTATATGTATAGTTTTGTGTAGGCGGCGTAGTTAATAGGTAACAACTTTTCCCTTCTTTAGGACGTCATGGAAATGTTCCTATTAATTTAATTTAACTGTTTGGTTGTAAATATTTAATATTACCAATACAAATATGTACTTACCTACTTAAATGATTATACATGTTTATTTTTAGGTAAGTACCCACCATTGACCCACTCCTATGAGTCACACATACATATTATAGATTGCTTAATAATGTCTATTGTGCGGAACAGTAAATAATAATTAATCGTCGCTTAGTATTCCTCACATTTGATTTAGGTGTAAATGTCAAATGGGCCTCTGCGAGTTGACTTCGGCCCCTGGTACGCCTCTCAAAGGTTCGAGACCTCATTGGTCCTGATAATATAAAAACATATAAACAATAATAATTTATTTTCACTATGAAGCATACTTATTCCAATCTTCAAACTTTTTTCAGTGGTGATAAATTTTTAGCCAATAACGATGTGGGTTTTGACGCACTTACAGTTCTGAAGTAGGTACTTAAAATCTGTTTTTATATTTTTTACCTACTTGCTTAAGTGGGCAGGTTGTTGGCAACTCCCAAGGTATGCTGCAACATTGTTGACGTTCACTCAAGAACAGAACATTAATAGGTTATTTTGAGAAGCCGATCTATGCAACAAATAAATGAATAGCATAACTAATTTAAACATAATTAGGCAAAAGTAAAATTTTATCAGCCTAGGATATTTTTTAAATTCGTCTTTTCGTCGCATTCGGGCACGGGCAAGTACTAATGTTTTTAAGTCATACCCTACTTTCTAAGTTTAATTTGAACATCGCTGACATTGGGGACACTTATAATTAATATAAGTCCGAAATTGCCAATTCGCCTTGAGAAGAGGTCTTTGCCCTGCAGTGGGACAATGATAGGCTGGTATTATTATAAGAAACAATTAAGAGATCTCATTCTAATCTTAAGTTAACGATCAACATTTTTTTTTTCTTAATGTTGCTACATACCTTGTGAGTTAAGTATACTAGATAATGAAAAGGTCACCATGTATATTTAAATTTATAATAAATTGTCTATGCGTCAAACAGATTTTTTTCAGATGGTATTTGACTTTTTAAATATTAAAAAGAAATATTCCACTGTTGATGATATTTACTTAATCAAAGCTTGAATAATTGCTTTTATTAGAATAATTCATCTTAAATCTCTTTAGTGGTAAATGTTACAGTAATATGCATTTAAAATATTACGAGGTCAAGTCTTTTTAGAAACCGGTTTCCATATAAAATTAAATAAAGTTTTTAATACTAACCATATGCTTTGAACACTTCCCAAGTCATTATCCGAAATTTTCAAGTTAAAAAAAACAAAACAGGTCCGTTAAGTTGTTATTGCTTACTTTGAATACCTCAAGTATCTTTGAAGTTATTGTAATGCTTATGAAGTATCCTAGCGATCTTTTTATTACCAAGTCATTACTTAGCCTGTTTTGTTCGAAGAAGCACTAGAAATAAAATAATATAATAATGATGTAGTTAATATTTCCTTTTATAAAAGACACACCAAACAGTCGTTAACTACGTGCTTATATTGCCCATCAAACTAAATTACATTGAGCAAAAATAATTGCTTGGTCTTCCACTTGGACACGAGTGGCCTTGGCCGACCTGGTCTTTAAACAGACTCCGGACTCCGAAGCAAGGAAAACCTGTTCAGGTGGAGATTCATAAATGACTCTGCCATGGAGTGTAAATGTGGTGCAACCCCACAAACGGTCTCTGAAAGCCCTCAAAAATCCGCTTAGCAAATTTCCTGTAGTGTTACAGTACCTTTTGGTTTATTTACCAAATATACAGCAACATTAGCAACCAATAATTTTGGGTTATCTGATATTTTTAAAAAGTTATCAAAATCGAGGGTCGTCGAACTGTTTGGAGTCGATTAAGTGC
Source organism: Hoplodrina ambigua (assembly GCA_949774945.1). Lineage (NCBI taxonomy): Eukaryota > Metazoa > Arthropoda > Insecta > Lepidoptera > Noctuidae > Hoplodrina > Hoplodrina ambigua. The sequence continues at coordinate 5,566,987 of OX458976.1, forward strand.
GAATTTGGTCGTTTTTAAACCGGTTTCGTCGCTTACTATGTTTCTAGGATAGGTATAAGGTTTTATATGGCATCTCAACTATAAAAAAGCACTCTCCAGTACTAAATAGATATAGACTACAATAACAGTATAATAAAATGCCACGGTGACTTAATGTTTTCGAGTCGTAATAAGTGGTCATTCAAAGTTCAAACAGACTTACAATTTAGTTGATACTTTACTGCTATGGACTAAACTTTCTACTATACTAATTTTAGACGCATATGTAAACCTATATTAAATAAATAACATAAATATTTTTTGTTCCAGAGAAACACCCTGCATCTATACATTTCACACCAAAGAGGTCCATTCTACAAAGCCGAGTTCCAAACCGAGTTAGATCTAAGGAGGTTCCACATAGCGGATGTAACTGACAAACGTATATTTGTCTCTGTCATGCACACTGATTCTCTAGCAGACCTGTATGTGTCAGAGATAAGCAACAATTTCACGCAGTACAATTTTGTTCTGAGTTTGGAGCAGATATTGTGCTACTTCCCTGATGCTAATTGGAAGGACAGCTGGCTAGAGTAAGTTGTCATTTTTATTTAATCTTATAAGGTGGTAGGCACACAAGATGTAACAGCAAAGGGGATTTCTATGAAAAATGTCTCAAACTTTTCTTTTAAGATGTTAATTCCAACTAAATACGGTTTACAACATTAGGTTTGTCCTTTCCTCCCCTTTTACGACATTCGCCACAACATCTGAAAAACTATCTAAATGCAAATACATAAAAGCCGTTATTAAAGGGAATGACTGTGTAACATTCAAAAAACCTTGGTACAAGGACGACAAGTATTTTGGCCGCGGAATTAATGTATTTTTGTCTCACAAATGTCAGTTTGAGGTGATAAAGATCAATCATCATCATTTCACTTCATGTATGTTCATAATTTCCAAATATTGGAGTAAACTAAGCATGGGTCACTTTCAGGGACGTGACTGAAGACCCGTTCACTGACTTGTACCGTGTGGAGGGATTGAAGGGGATCTATATAGCTTCGAGAGTGGACTCGAAGGCTCCCCTCGCGAACATTGGACCGGAGCACCTGATCTCGTTGATAACTTTCGATCATGGTGTCACTTGGTCTCCTATCAATCCGCCCACTGAAGATGAAAATGGTAAGCTACTTTTTAATGATGCTATACATTTAGGTTGTACATTTAGGTTGTTAACTAACTTGTGCCCGTATCATTCGGTAGTAGTGTAGCTTTCAATCAGTAAAAGACTTTTTTTTGTAATCTGACCAGTACTTACAAAGATTTCCTCCACAATCGGACGTGGATCTGTGACGGTTGTCGCGGGTCGTCAGAGGTCGATATTCTGACCAAGGAGTAATGTTACTGGTTGTTGCCAGGCTGGTGGCTGCCAGTTACTGGTTTATTGGAGTTCAGATTGGTGGTCGTTCCATGTAAAGTTCTAGTGGTATTCAGCTGCATCCGGTTAGACTGGAAGCCGATCCATAATTCCGCCGAGCCATAATTGGAAAAAGGGCTAGGCAAAAAGAGAGATTTGGATAACTAATTCTAGTTAGCAAACGCTAAGTAGTTAGTCTATTAATGTAGACAAAGAATGAATTGTAACACTTTCATTCAAACAATAGTCAGCTATAATGAGTTATTTTTAAAACTGCAGGCTTATTTCAGTCACCATAATAGTAGGTATGCACTGCAAGGTTTACGCGATTTCGTTATCGAGTTACATTGCTTGCCTTGCTACCAAACTAAATTATATTTCCTCTTCTTTACCAAAGGTCACTGTTTTTCTGATGAATTGCTGTTAGAAATATCGAGGTTTTCTGTTTTCCTTGTGTGCCATGCAAAAATTGTCCGTAAAAATAGTAATTTATAGGTGCTGTTGTTTTTTATTTTATGAGCGCATGCTGATGTTTATGCAATACTAGCTTTCGCCCGCGGCTTCGCTCACGTTAATTTAGGATTTGCTGATCAAATCGGGTTGTACTCTGCTCGAGTGCATGAGTGAACCCTTTATTTTCTGACACCCTAGTACTTTTTTTGATATACCCAGAATGTTGACCTTTCCACTCTGACTAAAACTTTTTATACTGCCATAGAGATACATACCTTTTTTATGAAACCCTAGTACTTTTTTTCTTGGGTAATCGTAAATTGGTTGAAATAACTTTGAATTATCAATAATCGATTTTATGACACCCTAGTTGAAGCTGGTCCATCGACACTCAAAACTCACAAAATGTATTAGGTACTTAAATTTAAAATTCGAACATGATTCGAAAGACATGTGGCGCCATCTATTACCATACGAAGGTTATTGTGATTACCCTCGGGAACTACTTACTTACTTACGTTACTTACGTTACTTTTTTTCAGGATGAAAGGTACCCTATGTTTGTTCCTGTACACCTGGCAATGTATATGCAAAATTTCAGAATGATCGGTTCAGTGGCTTAGGCGTAAAATGGTAACAAACAAACAAACAAACTTACTTTCGCATTTATAATATTAGTTAGGATGTATGCATCGAGCTGTGATTATGTTTGAAATAATACGCAACTAATAGTGCGATTCTGAAAATTACTTATGTGATTGGGAGCTACTTTATTCGAGAGCGCTATAGGCAAGATTTTAGTAAATTTTTTTAGGGATCCGTTAGAAAATTCACGCGGACGAAGTGGCAGGCCAAAACTAGTACACAAATATTTTTTTAAGAGCGATTTTTTTGTGGGACTTATACAAAAGAATGGTTGAACTGTACTATACTCTATGGTACTGATCTAACAGTTTATACATAGTCACTGGCAAGCGTGACAATTTTGAGCAGCCTTTTTCCAAAATGACGACTGGAAATACACAGCTCAGTTTTTCACTGACATATTTCCAAAAATCGATTATAATATCACCAATTTTAATTATTTTCTTTTTACTGTTTGTTCTCAGGCAAGCCATTGAATTGTCACATAGAAAACTCGTGCAGTCTACATTTATGTCAAAAATTCAGCCAGCTATACCCAGTAACAAGGTAAGAATATAACACAAACTTCTTTCATCCCTTTTTAATTGCCAGAAACATCTGTTTCTTTAGCCTCGTTCAAAAATGAACGTAATGTCTAAAGGTTAAGGTATATTTTCATGTAAATGGTAAATGCTTAATAGTGTATTATCTAGAACGATTGTTACCGACGTTGCCGTATCGATAACGTAGTTCAATAGTTAGCTGGCATTGTCGTAATGTGGTGTAATACGATTAACTCCGATACTAGCTTAATTAGTTGCGGCCTAAAACAGTAGGCTTATCGGAACAATATGTTACGATTTGTTTGCAGTGACCTATGAAAGTATTTTAAATTGATATTGGGAAAGTATTAATTTACTATTTATATCGACTATAATAAAAATAATAATAAAAAGTTTATTTACTGACTTTAGGTTAACATAATAATTACAAATCAGTAACATTTGGCGGTCCGCATTTTTGGTAAAACAGTAACGGTTTGATTTTTGGTATAATTGGTAATACGAACACACGGCCTATTACCTCACTGCTGGGCAAAGACGGAGAGACACGAGCATGAATTACCTTATGATTTAAGCAGATAGGCGATTTAGGTTCTCTTACGATGTTCTCCTTCACTTAGTCATGTCCAAGATAAACTTGCAAAAGTACATCCGAAATGAGAAAGTCACTCCTACAGGTACATAATATGACGAACAAAAAGATCTATTTAAATTAGTGTTACAATTCATACCTACTCAATCAGTAAACCTCCAGGATATGACGAATAGTTTATATCATTTATTGAACATGGACTTTCCCAATCACTGCTACCAATGGTCTGGCTCAGGGATGGTGAATCAATGACATGCGTGCCATTGGGGCGACGTGCGACAAAATAATTCGCAATAATTTACACGCCAATAATTGACAAACCTATGTATATGATCGAATCTAATTTACCACAGCAGAATTCGGACTAACTTTTTCATTTATTTTGATGAACAGAACATAGTAGACATTACAATCGATGCATATTTTTTTTTTGTTGAAGTAAAGAATTTAAAGGAAATTCTCAATTATATTACTAAGTCAAGATTCTTCAATGGCATGTTATATAGCCACATTTTATTTTTCATAAAAAATAATACGTGCATCAATAAAGGTTTTCCATCCCTGGTCTAGTTAGATAGTTCTGTTGTCACTGGCGACTGTGAGGCGGATCGTTACCCGTGCACAGTTTCCCATTCCATGTGTACTGTCCGCGCTTAATGCTCACTTGGACGCCATGCCTGACTATATAGGTTCGCGGAAGTATGGAAGGCGATCTTGTCTGTATGTTTTGAATGTTGTGAGATAAGCGTGTGAATGTCGCATCGTTTCTTTAACTAATGTGATTGGACAATGGCTGTTTTTAACCGACTTCTAAAAAAGGAGGAGGTTCTCAATTCGGATGTTTGTATTTTTTTTTTTTAGGTTTGTTCGCGCTTAACTCCGTCTCTTGCCAATCGGTTTCAAAAATTCTGTTTTTGTTGAATAGGTTATAATTGTCAAATGGTCCCATGAAAATTTTATCGAAATTGGACAAGCCGTTATTGAAAAATCAGTTCGTCAGAAAGTTGATGCTAGTTGCTTGTTACAAAACGTAGGTAGCTCCCTATGGGAAAGTACTAGTAAGAAATTCCACACTCTTTTCAATTCCATAAAATACCGGTTACATATTTTTGTAAAATAAATTAAATAATATTGGTAGTCTTAGTTTGGGTTTTAGTTTGGGTTTCAGTTGTCCGTCCTGCACAACCACTTCCACCATCCAAGACCTTAATGAGGCCAATGACAGAGCTGTACAGGTTGCTCAATATTGGTCGGACAAAATTTGAGTCATTCGACACGAGAAGAAGAAGTCTTAGTTTCATGTTAAGTTTCCTTGTACATCCAGGTACAAGGATGTTTTTGCTTTTTATTTTATACCATTGATAAATAATTATGGAAGTACTCTGTAGCCATCTCCGCTCTTTCATACATATTGTATCATAGTTTCTAAGGTCACGTTAACGTTAAAGTCAGGAAGTCGTAACGTGACGAGGTAGTCGTAACGAGGCAAATTGCAGGTTAACTTAGTAATGTCCACATTTCCGGTCCATAAGTACCTTTGGGTACAAGGTAATTTAATAGTTCTTCTCTTTCTTCGTTTGAATAATCACAACTTGTGTTTATAACCTCATGGCGTGTCTAAAATAATAGTAATCTTAATATCTTACTACTATCATAAATTCGAAAGTTCGGATGGATGGATGGATCGATGGCTGGATGTTAGTTATTCAATCACGCCAGAACGAAATTTGGCACGGAGATAGATTATAGTCTACTATATCACATAGGCGTTTTATCCCGGAAAAATTACAGTTCCTGCGGGATGATGTTTTAACTTTGAAGAGAACGACGCGGGCGGAGGCTAGTTAAAAAGAATAAAGTCAAAAGTCAAATTATTAATTTCAATTAGACCATTGAAAGGCAGTTTTGAACGTCATAGGCAAGGCAACATATTTGAATCTAGTTGCCCCTCCCAAAGGGCAGCTTCGTATAGAGATGTATGGGGAAGAAACTCTGTACTTACTTTCTTAAAATCAATGTAATAATCGTATATTATAATCATTTAATATAATATCCGTGTAAAAAAAAATACCAAACAGTCAAATCATTGTCTACTGTCTAAGATAGCAATGTATATTGACGGAAATAATTAACATATTTTATCAGCTGTCAAAATGTTGAAGTAAATGATAAACTCGTGCACGTTTACTTTTATCATCTTAGTAGCAATGTCACCTTGAACTCCGTGTTTTTAAAGCCGCTTTCTGACGATGCTAGTTATCTGGTTGAATGTTTACTGCACAGTTTGTTGACCCGATTGACATAGGATGGAATCATTTTATAGACTCGGCTCAATTGTAACTGCAGTGGCCATGTTATGTCTTGTTAGTTTCGTCACGGTTTTATCACCTGTCAGAATATTTTAAAAACAAACAATAATGATAATTGTTTACATCAGGCATTAGCACACATCCATATAAATATTTTAAATGCGAAAATAACTCTGATACGCTTTCGCGACTAAACTATTAAACCGATTTCGAAGAAATTTGGTATGGGGTAAATTTGAACCCAAGAAAAGGATATAGCGTAAAGAAACGGCGACAACAACCATTAAATATACCTTTTTTTTTTATTAAATTCCTTCTACAACAATTTTGATAGTCTCGAGAATATCTGACTACAATAGCTCCCACTGTGCCATCAACGTGATTATTATTATTTCCTTAACCCTCCTTATTCATTATTTCTATCACCATTTCAAGTACAAAGAGCTCGTTGATGAGCTAACTAATTATAAAAAAGTACTTTACAATTCCATGTTTCTCGGAAACATTATCAATAGAACTATGCTCTTTTCATGACTCATTTAAAGACATAAATGGTGTTGTCCATAGGAAATGGATCATACAAAATGTTTTAATCGTTTTAATAACCACATAATGATATACAAGTACAGTAACAGTGTAGGCTTTAATGAATATAGCACATTAATCATTTTAAACAAAGGGACACTTTGAAATGTTTTAACATTCCTACAAAGTTATAAATAATATGCGGTGTGAATGTGTTATAGTAGGTAACACAATGACATACTTGTTGTTATCAATTTGTTGAAATTCAGGTTTGAAAAAACATTTGCATATTGTAGATAGGTATACAGAATGGATTTTTGAGACGGGACAGTGAGAGCGAAGTTTTTGGCGATTTCTGTAATTTCTAGTTGTCATACCTTAAATGGTCCAATAGAGTTTTTTGATCCCTAGATAAAACAGGATCGATTGGCATTTTTTGGTACTTTGGAATTTTTTTTCGCTGACTACATTTTTTAAAATACTGTGAATGCAGTTCAGACTATCTGAAAGTTATGAATGGTGTCCTAGTTTTCTTACCTTTACCGTCCCGTCTCAAAAATCCATCCTGTATAGTAGTCAATACTGGTAAACTTCACCTAAAAACAAACATAATTAAACATTTTATTTATTGCTACAAGGCCATCAAAAATATGTGCTTATTTACCCGAAAATGCTCCGGTGAACGGTATTGGTTTTATCTGTGGCGTTAAATTATAGTTAGCGTAACAAATTAATAATAAAAATATTGTGCTTTATTATAATCAATGCTGATAAAGATTAAATTGCTTGCAGCCCACCAGGAAATGTGGTTGCGAACAGTTTGAGGTAAACTCGTGGAAATGGAGTGCATTACAATACTTACATTTTGCTTTTCATTTAATTTGCACTGCACGGATATTATGTTTTTATTCATTATACATAAAAAACACATTTATAAATGATTTATAACGTTTGTAAATACATATATTTATTTCATTATGATTTTATTCACTCATGTGTTCATAACATTCCAAGATGTCAATTGTTTTATTGATTGTTTATGTCAGTAGAATAACGTAGAACTGGTCGAAATATCATTTTTATTTGATTTGAGCATGGTGTACGTTTTTGGGTTATTGGTGAAAGATCTTTCTTTCACATACTAAATGGGGAGAAATATTTATTGAATGTCTGGTGTAATATACTTCATAACATGACAGAGGGTATCATAACATATTTTCTATTATAGGTCAGCAAGTATAATGAGCTCAAAATCAGCTCCAGGCATTATAATGGCAACTGGCGTTATGGGCAAATCTCTGAAAGGCATTCCCGGAGTGTATATCAGTCGAGATGCTGGCTTGACGTGGAAGAGGATCCTCAAAGACTACTACTTCTTCAACTACGGAGACCATGGCGGTGTTCTCGTAGCAGTCAAGTACTTCAAAACTCGCGGCGAAACAAGAAAAATATTATATTCTACCAACGAAGGCATCGAATGGAACTCTTATCAGTGAGTCATTTAATGCATTTCATGTTATCAATATAAAATTAATTATTTGTCGTTATTAACAACATTAATTTGTAGGTTCAATGCCGATGACCTGCGCATCTACGGATTGATGACCGAGGCGGGAGAGAATACAACAACGTTCACAATGTTCGGCTCGGCGAATGACCAGCATCAGTGGATCATTATCACGTTAGATCTTAGGAACACTTTCGCGCGGAACTGTACCAGTGACGACTACAAGTACTGGTCGCCTTCGCCTCCCAACTCGTCGGTGTCCTGTGTTCTCGGCACCAGGAACACTTTCCAGCGACGTCTCGCCCACACTAACTGCTACAACGGAATAGATTACGACAGACCTTTCAAAAAAGAAACCTGCGAATGTAGCCGCCGAGATTTTGAATGTGACTTCGGATTCATGCTCTCTGGCAACGAATGTATCCACAACAAATCATCCAAATACGATCCCTATGCCATTCCCGCAGATTGTCAGCCAGGACACTTCTACAAACGTACTAAGGGGTACAGGAAAATCGATGGAGATGTCTGCACCGTGTCCGGTTACATGTCGTATGTCCCAGACATGATCCCTTGCCCTATCGAAGAGCCAACAGAATTCATGCTGGTTGCCTTGGGCAGTAAAATCGCTCGCATAGATCTCTTCGACAACTCGACCATCTACCCTGTAGTAAACGAAAGGAACATTGTTGCTATTGAATTTGACATAAAGAACAACTGCATTTATTGGGCTGATATCGAATTGGACAAGATCAGCCGTCAGTGTTTCAATAACGGCACTGCTCAAGAAGTGATCGTTGACAGAGACTTGGCCAGCATAGAAGGAATGGCTTTTGATTGGATTTCTAACGTTTTATTCTTCGTCGACGGTTTGAGAAAGAAAATTGAAGCCGTCCGGACAGATATGATAAAAGAAACCAGAATGAGAGTTACGATTCTAGATTCGAGGGTTCTATCAAGACCGCGAGGTATCGCCGTTCATCCTAAAGCAGGGTACCTGTTCTGGACCGACTGGGACAGGAACAACCCATCAGTATCGAGGTCAAACCTCGACGGTACGGACGATAAGAAGTTGTTCGGGAAGCCAATTGTCCAGTGGCCTAATGGGATAACGATCGATCAAATGTCGGAGAGAATTTACTGGGTGGACGCCATGGAGGATTACATCGCTAGCTCTGATTTGAACGGCAGATACTTCAAACGGATTCTGTGGAACGATGGAAGAGTAACACATCCATTCGCTGTCGCAGTACTGAAGGACAAGATGTATTGGGACGACTGGAAGGTGAAATCGATATTCGTGGCTGACAAAGATGCTGGATCGAACGTGATGACGATTAACGACTCGTTCGTCGGTTTGATGGATTTGAAAGTGTTCGCTCACTTCGTTCAACACGGTAGTAACGCATGTTCGTACAAAAACACTAGTTGCGATTCGATATGTCTCGGTGGGCCTGGCAATACCTTTAGCTGCCTATGCCCCGATGGATTGACCAAGGTCGGCGGGAAATGTATGTGCGCTAATAACACTGAACCGTACGCGAACTTGACATGCCCTGAAACAGCTATTCCTACTTGTGGACTTGTAAGTATATTTTTATTGACTTAATACCTATATTGACTGCCTCGTTGGTCTAGTGGTCGCAAGCGCGACTGCTGTGCATGAGGTCTTGGGTTCGATTCCCAGGTCGGGCAAAGTGTTATTGGGTTTTTCCATCAGGAATATCAGTAGCAGCCTCGGAGTCTGGATTTGTGCCCGATTCATGGCAATAGGCTCGCCCCCTATTATATGGGACTAAAAAAAACATAACTGGCGAAATGTGGGTGTACTAATGGGTACACCTCTGCCTAACCCTTCGGGGATTACAGGCGTGATGTTGTGTAATACCTATATTCGAATGTTTCTAAAGTTGAATGGTTTTCTTTGTTGTTAAAATATTTAGATAATCGATTTTTATCTATCTACGTATGTGCGTGCGTCACATATAAGCTGATTACGTGGACTAGAAATGATAACGTGGGAGGTATTAGGGTGATTTATGAATATAAACAATAACACGATCACAGGAAACTGAGACGCTCGCATACCCCCTCTTTTGTTAAGAGGCCTTTGTTCAGCAGAAGGAGAATAATAGGCTAGTATTATTACAATTAACATGCAAAGAGAAAATAGAAGATATAATAAAAAGTGATTCCATATTTAAACAGATGCATTATCAATAAAGAAAAAACACACTAGCGGACCGAAAAGGTTAAGCAAATTTCAGCCCGGTGTTTTAATCTTTTTATTGAGCGACGGAACGTTACATAAATCCATGTAGTTTATCTTACATTGCACTACATTATTTCGATTTTAGATAATAATGAGATCTTCTAGGAAGTTGACATTTAAGTCTTAATTACCCGGGTCCGTAAATAAAAAAGCTCTTTGTAGTATTTTTCTTGATAGCTTTCCATAATTTCATACATATCGTCAATTTTTATACACAGTAATTGTGGAATTGTGGAAACCAGTTTTAAGATTATTTCTCTAAGGAAACACTTTATTTAAGCCCTGAAAATCCGATTAATTTTCAATTGACTGTAAAATTTGATATTTAATCGCTTTATGATCAATAAATAGTGAATTTAGTTGGCAAAACAGTGACGTCACCATTTACTATTTCGCCCACTTTCATACATTTCGTCATCAAGCACGACGGCTACGAATAAATAGTAATAAATAAATATTTTTGTATCCTCAGGACCAGTTCATGTGCCAGAACAGCAAGTGCATCTCATCATTCGCCCGCTGCGACGGTAACAATGACTGTGGTGACCTCTCCGATGAGATCGGCTGCCTTTGTGTGCCGCCGATGATCATGTGCGACAATACCAGGTGCTACCTCCCGAACTGGAAATGCGACGATGATATTGATTGCGCGGATATGAGTGATGAAAAGGGTTTGTGTCTTTCTTATTATTAATAACTAGCTGACCCGTGCCCACTTCGTTGGGCGGTAACCATTTTAACTTGTGATGAAATTATAAGTGTGGTTCGGTTAGTACTGAGTGCTATGATTTATTTCCTGCCTAAAGACGCTGCGCACGTTCAGCGCTAGATTCCCGAGCACAGGCCTGTGATGTTCTTGCGCTCTGGCTAGCGAGCCTCTGCGAGCGCTCAGCGCTAGACTCCCTATCTCTTGTTGCAGAGACATGCTGCCTTAAATCACTGAGACACTGCGCACGTTCAGCGCTAGATTCCCGATATATACTTTATTATAATTTATAGCCTATAGCACTCACGAATAATGCAGCTTTCTACCAGTGAAAGAATTTTTAAAATCGGTTCATTACTTCCGGAGATTACCCCCTACAAACAAACTTACAAACATACAAACTTACAAACAAATTTTACCTCTTTATAATATTAGTATAGATACCCTAACCAGAAGGTTCCCAGATTTTTTGCCATGATGGGAAGAATATGTAACTGTCGGCTTCGTATGAACTAATTCTTTTTTCTTTCTTCTTTTTTAGACACCTAATGTATTTGTAAGCTTTAATTTTGTACTCCATTTTGAGTATGCTGAAGTGATACATGTTACAATAAGAAATTTCACCTGTGATAAACAATAAATTAGTCTGAATGTGAACGATGACATATCAAGCTCTTAAGCTTATAATTATGAATAATATCGTCTTTAAAAATGAAATAGAATTATAATGAATATTAATGTTAGTTTTCTTAAAAAACTTGAACAATGATATACGGCTTATAAAATGAAATAAGTTATGAACTATCCTTTGTCTGTCAAATTATAAATAACTTACGTTTAATAATTCTGTATTTATTCCAGATTGTGGTCACCGTAACTGCTCTGAAAATAAGTTCCAATGTGACAATGGTGCTTGTATAGAAAAACGATGGGTATGCGACGGTGACAACGACTGTAAGGATGGCTCTGATGAACGGAACTGCACGGTAAGAGACTATACAAAGTGTTCGTGTAAACACCGTTATCCTTGAAACCATTAGTTTGGTTTAAAAAAAAAAAAAAATTGTTTTAAAAGTATAATCTCTATTTTTCCTCAAAATTATTTCACCCTATATTACAATGATGTAATTAGTTAGTTAAAACTTCTGTAGGTAGTTATAACGGACGGCCAGTGCAGCAGGTCAACGTCCTTTGCGGTGATTACGTAACTCGGGCGCATAGTATCCATGAATTTACGGACGGTGTCGGACAGATTTTTTTTTTAATTTTTGAATGAAAACTTTGTTTATTTATTTTTAAATTCAGGTAAACATTTTTTATAATAATTCCTATGGTTCTATGGTAAGTACCTATGGTTTTAGTGACAACGGTGTTTACACTAACAGGTTTCCAAAGCTGACTGGACCGCGATTCGCCTAACAAAAAAGTTTCAAATTTGGGATTCACTTCTTGGTTTTCATGAAGGAAAAAGGAGTATAACTATATGAATGAAGGTCTGTTTAGAGTCCACCCAATATTAATCAGTTTTTACCCGAATATAAAAAATGTCAAACTGATGAATAAGCATTGACTGTAATTTAATTAAACCTGTTTGAGTACAGCGTAGTTGATTGTATAAGTATAAAATCATATCATGCTACAACTCCATTGCTTACACTAATATTGGTAAAAAAGATAATAGATATCATGATAGTGGTTAGTAATTTCAACACGCATTGCACATGTCAGGATGGCCGAGCGGTCTAAGGCGCCAGACTCAAGGTTTCCTTGCTCACTGAACGTGAGTAGAGTTGTTCTGGTCCTCTATGAGGGCGTGGGTTCGAATCCCACTTCTGACAAACTTTTTGTGCATGTTTCTGTTATTTTTATGAAAATATATTGAATTTTAATTTGATTGTATTGTGCATTGTTCATGATAATGAAGTTTTGTTTTCCTGGTTCTATCTTAAAACAATCTGGAGATTATATAAAAGCATGGAAGTGGAAAAATAAAATAAAATAACGTATTGTGACGCCATCTTATGTGACTCATAATTAATAAACAAAGGAAATTGGACCTTATGTTTATTTAAATTAGTATGTTGTACGTGATAATGCACCATCGCCACAATTAAATATCAAACAAACAGGTTTATTGGGATACTAAATACCACACTTACAGGCACTTGGAATTTGAGAAAAAATAAAAACCGGTCAATTACATGTCGAACGCGTCCACCAAGAGTATTGAGCCAGAAACGCAAAAACTTTTATTATTTCTTGGTACAGCGGCAATAAAAATACATTAAATACAATATATAAACTCTAAGCATTTATTTCAATTAGACCATTTAGAGGCACTTTTGAATTGTCAAGAAGTCGGTCAGTTAGTCCGAAAATTGAAGCTAGTTGCTCGTTCCAAAACGGATACATATGTACAACAAAAAACACATTAATTATTCCCAGCAATTTCTTCAACAGATACAAACAAAGCGTCCAGACATAGTAGAAAGCTGTTCCGGCAACGGTTTCGCCTGTAGTAACGACAGCAGCATGTGTATCCCCAACTCTTGGGTGTGTGACGGCGAGAAGGACTGTGACAACGGGGAAGATGAAAGGGAACAGAGGTGCAAGGACTCCACCTGTGCCCCCTACATGTTCAGGTGTCCCAGCGGGAAATGTATTTTCAAGTCTTGGGTAAGTGGCTTCAGCAATTTTGTTCTAAATATTATTATTTATTTAAACTTTATGCAACAAAAAAGTACAAAGGTGGACTTAATGCCTTAGGCATTCTCTACCAGTCAACCAAAGGTGGTGAAGAGATAACAAAGCAGGTGCAATAAAATTGTACATGAGGAAATAATCAGATAAGAAATTTGCAAATGTAATAAATGAAAAAAAAAAAAAAAAAAAATGAATTTTAAATTTGAAATGGGCATAAGTCACTTTGGTCATCAACTTTGTACGTTTTTCTATCGGAAATACACAAAAGCTTGTAGTGTAAAGTAAAAAGAAGTGCAGATGTTATAGTTTGTTGTTACGCTCTAATCTCAGGAACTACTGGTCCGATGAAAAAAAAAATCATATTGCATTATTTAACCCATTTATTGTGGAAGGTTATAGGCTATATAATATCACACTTCGAGTCGACTGACAGGAACAAAGCAGTAACCGACTACGTTACTTAATGTAGGCTAAACCGCGAGGCGTAGCTAGTCGATTTTATAATCAAATTAATTTGAATAAATGCATGTTTTTTTATCAATATCTAATTACCTAAATAAATATTCAGCGCTATATTGTTTTAATATTCTGTCTGACAGTTATTTTATTGTTTCTTTTTCTAGGTTTGCGATGGGGAGAACGACTGCGGCGACGAAAACCATTCAGACGAGAAGAACTGTACTAACACAAATCATTCCAAATTGCTTCCTATTCCCGGTACAGAGAAGCCTAATTTCCCTAGCAATGGGACCTGTTTAGAATGGATGTTCAAATGCGACAATGGTAACTGTTTACCGGATTGGTGGAGATGTGATGGGATTAATGACTGTGGAGAAGGCGATGGCTCGGATGAGATCGGGTGCGGAAGTGAGATTCCCGAGTTTAGACCGGTCACGCCCGAACACAGTACACCTGTTACTAGGAAGTGTGGGAAGAACGATTTTACTTGTTCACCGGGTGAGTAACAAAAACTTCATTCTTTATTTGTAACTAGGTTTTGCCCGCGGCTTCGACTGCGTATTAACTTTCCGTAAAATAAGTTGAAGTATAATCCCAAGAGAACACATTATCGGTATAAAAAGTATACTACGTGTTAATCCAGTGAATGGTCTATTTATGTGCCAATTTTCATACAAATCTGTTCAATGGTTTACGCGGGATTGAGTGACAAACATCCAAACATCTTCATAAACTTTCACATTTATAATATTATATAGAATAGACTAGATGGCACCACCGATCAATTATTGACGTACTTTTTATAACCTGTCGAAACACATTTTCTATCATCGATTTTTTTGTAGGCTATAATGTACTCAAAAAAAAAAAGGGAAGTCGCGGAGAAAAGCTAGTATTATATTATGCTGTATGTTTTAATACGAGACGAATATAATCGAATGTGTTCGTGCACCTATAGGTCGCTGCATCCCGCTCCAGTGGGCATGCGACGGCGCGGTCGACTGCTTAGACGGTTCAGACGAGCGGGACTGCCCGTCCCGCGGCGGCACCTCTCCGCGCTGCGGACTCATAGAGACACCGTGCCGGGACGGGAGCGCCTGCGTGAGGACCGACCAGATCTGTGACGGAGTGTTCAACTGCGAGGATAAGAGTGACGAGATCAACTGCCCCGGGACATCGGTATGTATTGTAGTTTGCAATGAAATTCAATATAGGTCCGTTTCGTTTAAAAAATCTCAAAAGTCATTTAGGGAAGAAGAAGGAACGCTCGCACGGGATTTTAACACGTTTTTTACTCCTATAACGGGTCTAAAAAGACACTAAACGAAGCCAAAAGTTACCTATATTTTCTTTCCATCATTGCGATATTTTATTATTCTGGACCATACCTTAGAACGTTCAGGCGATAGAGATATTAAAGGTCAAAGTTCTAACATTTTTCTTTAAACCAACATTTTAATGTCATAAATAAACTTGAAACACTTTGTGACACCTGTAATGTTGCATGCACTCGTATACACAATGTTTTTCGTGCGACACATTGCGCGTTAGCATAAACAGTCCCAGCCATATTTTTTTTGCATTGTATTACTTAGTTGGATATCACATATCACATGGAAATAAATAATTTGACTTTGACTTGTCTTTGACATAGTCGTTAACTACGCATACTGCGGGTAGTTAACGACTATGTGATATATATATAAAGCCTTATAAAACTGTGACATGTAAGCCTACTCCCACCATTTAAATGGTCTATCTTCAATCAGTCAACACTAAAATCAAGTACTGATTTTCCAATTAAACCTACCCTCATTCCACAGAGCCACAAACCAACAGTAGAATGCCAGCGAGGCTTCTTTATGTGCGACGATGGTACGAACTGCGTATCTCTACTAAACGTATGCAACGGTAGGCAGGACTGCTACGACGGCACGGACGAGCTGAACTGTACCAGCGCGGCCAACGATAACACTCATATGTATCAAGTGAGTCGAGTGAGTTAAACGATTTAAAATATGCCTTTGCTTTTGTTTTAGTGTTTGTCATGAAAGTGTAAGAGAGATAGGTATACGTAGAAGAGGATAGGTAGCAGGTTGGGTGTGGGAGAATTCTCTGAGCATCTCCCGTGCTCCACCCAAAGGTAGTTTAAGCTAAAACCCCACGGTGTTCATGGGGTTTTAGTCGGTAGGGCAACGAGATACCCCTCCGTCTTCCCAGAAGCGGAAGCAGTCCAAGAGGAAGACATCCTCTTAGACTGCCTCCGCTTGACTGCCAAGAAAAAAAATGGTAGAAGGTTAAGGTTTTTCAGGATAGGTTGGGAAACAGGTCAATGAACATGTTGAGTGTGTAGGGATCTTATCGACTGATAAGCTTAACAATATTCACTTTTACATCATGTAGTGTTCGGACCAAATATAATAACTCAAATCTAATCGACAATGTTACTTAACTTTTAAATAAAAGCCAAAATCACTACTAGGAAAAATTATCTCTAATTGTCTCATTGTCCACATATCAACTAAGCCATTATAATATAAAATTAATAACCTTAAAATATATTTTTTTATACTTACTACATTGAAACAGAACAGTCTAACAAAAAATCTATGGTTGTTGCAAACATATTTCTTAATAATAATACTTGTCTCTCAGTTCCTGAGCATCGGCGTAGACCAGTCTTCAATAAACTCGACTAGTTTCCTCATCTCGTGCTGGATGGCGCAACAGAAGATGGTTCTCTACAGCTTCCTGCCGTCCATAGCTAAAGTCAGCGACGGAGTTTGGACTAACAAGACTTGGACCAATGATAGTATTTATAGGTAAGTGTTTTTTTTTCTTCTTGAATTGAAGTTATGTACTTCCTGTAAGAATGTTAAGTCTGTAAAACTTGCAGTGATAGTGAAAGTTCAAATTAAATCAACAATTTTTTTTTTTCATTACTGTTTTGTCTAATTTTGTATTACCATACAGCGTGATATTGAGCTATAAATGGCAAAAATACGAAAAGAGTTTTGTTGGCTAACTGAGCGTACCCTCTAAAAAAAAAAAGCATACAATGGTGCCGATTCCTTTGGTCACAAACTAAACTAAAATTAGACTATTTCCATCTTTTTCTGTCCAATAAAACAAGAAAGAGACTAATGTAAATAAGAACTGTCAAATTTAGTCAATCTGACACATCCACACAATTATAGTTGACACTTGACATCTTAAAACATATGGATTAAAAATACGGAAAAGCTCAAGGCAAAACTAATTTGACATCGCTAATTTAGTTCTTTAATGTCACCGTCCTTTCCTTTCGCTGTATGTTAGTAAGAGATGTCGATTCTCTAAATTTAGTCTAGTTTGTGAACAAGGGAATCGGCACTAATGTAAATTTTATTCTTTCATCCGGTATGATTCACCATCGTCTAGTCGACTTCCGAAAGGTTTGCGGTCAGCTTCAACTTTAGCATTGACCGGCGCGACCTATGACTGTGCTACTGATAAAATTTTATCTTTTGGTACTAGGAAATTTTGGACAAGCATTACATAATGTATTATTGTTATAAATAAATTAAATATTATCAAATATACGATGATGCCTTCTTGTAGTTCAAACCAGGTATAACTTTTTTTTTATATTATGTTTAATTTAGTTTTGTCAGGTTTACAGATTTGGAGCCGTACACCAATTATAATGTGACGTTCTACATTCGAGACAGCAAGTCGAATAAAACTTATGCGTCTATGAAGTATGTTAACACTACCACTGGAGAAGGAGGTAAGCAAAAAAGACTGTCTATGCTCTAAATGAGTGTCTTTATACCAATTTTTCATGTGTATAAAACATTATTATTTAAGCTTGATAATCTATCATACAACATAAATATGAATAAATTTTAATTTGAGAAAAATAAGGCATATTGTCTAGACATAAAAAACCATTGACTGGGTTATTGGAGCCTTAGACTTAGTTAAGAGTGGTTATGGAATAAATAAGGCATTTGATAAGTTGCCGGTTCTCGAGGCCCTTGACCTGCAGTGGGCTAATAATAGACTTGCATTACTTAAAGTTAATGTTTCGACGTCTATGCAAATAACATTTATTATCATTATTCCACAGTACCATCTCCGCCGATTCGTCTGAGCGTCCGTCAGCTGATCGGACGCCGCATCAACATAGTGTGGGACCGGCCGGAGGAGCCGCGCGGCATCATTCGTTACTACACCCTATACTACGCCCCGCCTTTACCTCCCGTCGACAAAATAATACAGGCGACGAACAGCAAGACCGTGTCCTTTGAAGTGACTGGATTCTTTGAGCCGTTTAATAATTATTCGTTTTGGGTAAGTTGGATTTTGTTTGCTGTTAGGGTTGGGGTAGAATAGGGTAGGGTAGGGTATCGGTAGTCTATTGGTAAGGTAGGGTACAAAGTTCGCTGGTTTAGCTACTACTATCGAAAGTGACTCAACACACATTTATTTTGCATCATTTATGAATCATTTCGTTTACTTAGTTTTGAAACAGATGTTAGATTTGTCAAGTTACAGTAAACAGCATGTGTCATCACCCATCACTATAGATGAATATATCCTGTTCCAATAGATGTAGACATGCTACTAGAACGTTTTCACGTTTACATCTTTTTGAATGCGACTTTACTATCTATGCAGCCTTAAACTGGTTTTACTTTTAATATTGATTTATTTAAATATTATTCAATGCTTGTGATATACAACATTTAACACAATACATATTCAACATCCACACTTCACATTCACACTCCACACATTAACACAGCCTTAATCTGCACTATATTTTATTTTTAAATTGGTCGCATTTCTTTTTGTTTTTCTCGAAATATTAGACTCGTACATTCATTATTTGCATAATATTGTTATGAATTATGGAAGTAGACACTGATTACTGTGACAAAGGTTTTTAAACCCAGATCAGGAGGTAATTCATAAAACTTGTGTATTGGAATAAAAAAAATCTGTATTATTCTTATTTATTATAACATTTCAAAAATCTCATCACATCCGCAGGTAACAGCGACCAACAACGCCTTCACATCTAAATCCTCCCAAGTGATGAACATTACGTTCGATCCCGCTAACGACGTGGATGACCTTGTGAACGCGAGCGTCAAGCGATTGAACACAAGCGCTGTGCAACTCGACTGGCATCAGATTAGGAATGTTGATGGGTATATCGTCAGGACGAGACTGCCTCCAGAGTACGCGGTTCGGGAACCTGTTACTACAAAAGCGAATAATATTACGCGTAAGTCTTTTAAATATATTTTGAGACAATAATATACACCTGCAATCTTTTTACACTTAGCGTCTACAGGTCATCGCTAACTATAACAGCAAATAATTTGCCATTCAAGTTAGGGCTTTAAATCGTGTGTGTCGTGTTAATCTGTTTTATAATGACAAACTAAAAAAGGTGACGACTCGCGGACGATGTTCTCGCAACAAAAATTTCAGAGGTCATATGGGCCGGGCCGTTGTCGTGTCGGAGCGGTACTGTTAGAGTGGGCGATGACCGTGGGTGTGGCTGCTTCTTTAGTCATGACCATAATCTCCTTGTTTCTATAGTTAGCGTTTACAACCGTCGTTATAACCTACATCGATTAAGAAAGGGAATATTTTCAATTTCGGTTCCTCATAATAATCAATTATGTTTTCTCCACTAGTAACAAACCTGCCACCTGGCGCGCTGATATTCATCGACATAAGAGCGTACAAAAACAACGTGTACGGCGACCCATTCACGATCCCCATACGCACGGAAGGCGTCAAGGGCGAGATCTTGAACTTCACCGCTATACTTTCGAAGGAGAAGAAGACTTCGGTTCAAGTGCTGTGGTGGCCCCCTAAAGGGGAACAGTACAAGGGCAAGGAGCTTGAGTACGAGGTGCATTACACTAACATGATACACAGGAGGACTCATCCAGGGGAAATGTCTAATGGTGAGTGTGTTTTGTTTTTATACTTCTTTTTCAAACGTGCGAGTCTCTATGGTTGAAAAAAAAAAGCCTTAAAAAAATGCTTTATGGAATTTCTCGTAAATGTTCATTATTACTTTATTTTTGTACAGTCGCCAGCACAGTCAGACTATACCTTTTTGTTGTAAAATCGCTCCTATTACAATCGCAGTGAATTCGCTTTATCACTTATTTTACACTATCGATAAAAATAACCATCATATTCCGTGTATTTTTATTATCCAACAGATACAAGGATTATAACGAAGAATACAAGTGTGTTAATAGAAGGTTTACATGCATGTGAGAGCTACGTGTTCACTGTGGGACTACACGGAGGACCACTCGCCAAGTTCGTGGAGATTATAACTAGAGAAAATGACAAGTAAGTTATGATTTAATTTAAAACTAACATCATTTATTACAAAAAATTGAACATGCTCTTTTTTTTGCGTCTCCACCCCTTTCTGTCCCCTCTCGCCCCCGCTCTCTCTATGCCCTCTGTCTGTCCACTCTTTTGTTTTTGGAAAAATTATAAATACCTGTTAATACAGGATACATATACATAGGATTTTCTCCCCTCAATGACTGTCCAAGATAGGTAGTCTTATTCGATTATATATCAGTACAAACTTGCTAATAACTGAGTATAAATTGTGTTACTCAGAGCTCCAGTGAAGAACTTGCGCGTCGAGTATGACGAGGAGAAAGCCGAGATGAAGATCTTATGGGACGCCAGCTGTGACGCTCTGCGTAAACCGACCACGTATTCGGTAAGCTTTTGTGCTGATATTATTTTATAGGCTTGAGTATAATAGCTGACTAACAACATGAGCACGTGGATCCAGTATTGAAGGGTAGGGGCACGACGGCAAGTTATCGTACCAGTTGGAAGGGGGAGGGGATGCGCACTTGGTGCTATGATTGTTAATTGCTTGACGGTCATTATGCCTACAGAAAAAATTCGATCGAAATTCTTGGTAACTGATATAATTGGAACCGTTAAATCTTTGGTTGATGAAGGTTATTTTTTAAATATAATCTGCTTGTAGTAGATTTTCTCTGCAAATGTAACCAGTAATAAGTTTGTTCCATCTGCAAAGATTAGATAATAAGGATAATGCATAATTTGAGAGTAATAAAAATTAATTGTATTTTTTCATATTTCAGCTGGACATAACAGAACTGACAAACAAAAAAGAGAGTCACTACGAACTCGTGCCGACGAAGGCGTCAAGTTATTCACACGTCATCGTCAATGTACCGGTCGGTGGGAGGTACAATATCTGCGTTCATGTGAGTATAATATTCTACATAGTCTTATCAGGTTTTTTTTTTACGCTTTTGTTCGTTGTTGTCGTTGAATTCAAGTTAAATATAATATAATATGATAATATTTATAAATTTATAGCATATAATATATATCGGCGCAAACAACAAATCACCTATTATGACGACGAGAATAATTAAGTTTCCTAATCTGATTAGTCTAAAATAAGTTCATAGATCACCAATTGATTACTTGGAGTTGATTATGAAGTGAAATTAAAGTCAAGAAGCATACCATTATTTCTCTTATTGTAATTTCAATACTTAACCTAAAAACTTGTAAACACGTGCGTCGTGCACGTGTGACGAGTCCTATAAATAGGGCCGCACTGTCGACATTTGGTCATTCGTGCTCGAGCCGTCGTACAGTACGGACCTCTCGTCAGCGTTGCTGACGTCACACCTTTTAAAAACATTAAAAACATATATGTTTGTTGTTTAGTAGTTCATGTTGTTTAGTTCGAGTTTAGTAGTGAAGCCTACACAGCTGACTGGAAAGTCTTCGCATAGCTGTTGCTTATAACAATCTGCATCTACTAAGTAAACCATTTTCTTTCTTTTTATAGGTGAACGTAGAAGACGCAGCCATCCGATGCACGCAAGTGCGCGGCCAGGGCCTGCAGCCGCCCAGCGGAGTGCTCGCGTGGTTGTCGCCCAACGGACACGTCATGGTCAGCTGGGACGGTGGACCGCCGCACAAGTTAGTAGCTTTTATTATCATTGATTAATGAATTAAGCCATAATTTCTTATATTTCGACTTTTAATTCGATTTTGACAGTTCATACTTGACACATACTACAACTAATAGTGCTGCGGTTGTGAACGATTTTGCGTTAGGAACGAATGTGTTACTTTGTTATTGCATATTTTTGAATTAACGAACAGAAATACTAATATTAAATGTACCTATACATACAATACATTTCGTCCTGAGTTGGTCAACCAAATGAAATGCAAAATATCTTTAAGACTTTAATTTATTTAAGACATCACATACTTAGCCGGTTCCAATGGTGTCGTTACGGGTTACATTTTTAGATACCCTATGCCCTCAGCAGTAGTTCAATACCTTAACACAACATATGACATATTATAGTTTCTTATTCATACATCCTATATTATATATTTCTAACACAAATTACTTCTTTAGGAACGAATTTGAAGTAATAGTATCCACGAAAGAGATCCCGGAAGACTTGCTGCACCCTACTGAAGACATGAAGACGATGAGGGTAGAGATGTCGCCGTGTCTCATGCAGGCGCCTGATGACTTCGCCGACCCGCTGTACGTGGGCGTCAGGACGGTGACTCCAGAGGGGTACTACAGTGACCTGAGTGAGGTGCACACTTTGACGATGGAGGGTGAGTAGCGAAACAGGTTAATTTTTCTTTAGTGTTTGTATCCTCTTCTTCTCATCTATCTCCTTTAATTGATTTAAACCTCGTTGCTAATTTCTAAAATGTTTCTTCACAGCATCAGATATACAAAGCCCATCAGCTCTTCGCGCGATGTGGTGGGGCTGGGGCGGAGCTCTCCTGGTGTGTGTAGTATTGGGCGGAGCCCTACTTCACGTAGCGCTCCGCCACAGGAGACTGGCGCGGTCCTTCCTGAGGTTCACCGCGCACACGCCGCGGTACGACAGCAGGAGGGGACAGGCCATCATCGGCGACCATGGTCAGTGTTCGTTTACTTAACTTTGATCTTATAACAGTGAACTACGATATGATAGGAACATTATAGACTGGCAACCGACTACTGCTAGCTGCATGTGGCAGTCAACTGCCTGCAACGGGCAGCCGACTACTGCTAGCTGCATGTGGCAGTCAACTGCCTGCAACGGGCAGCCGACTACTGCTTGTTGCAGGTGGCAGTCAACTGCCTGCAGCGGGCAACCGACTGCTCGCTGCAGGTGGCAGTTGACTGCCTGCAGCGGGCAACCGACTGCTCGTTGCAGGTGGCAGTCAACTGCCTGCAGCAGGCAACCGACTGCTCGCTGCATGTGGCAGTCAACTGCCTGCAACGGGCAGCCGACTACTGCTAGCTGCATGTGGCAGTCAACTGCCTGCAGCGGGCAACCGACTACTGCTCGCTGCATGTGGCAGTCAACTGCCTGCAACGGGCAACCGACTACTGCTAGCTGCATGTGGCAGTCAACTGCCTGCAGCGGGCAACCGACTACTGCTCGCTGCATGTGGCAGTCAACTGCCTGCAACGGGCAGCCGACTACTGCTAGCTGCATGTGGCAGTCAACTGCCTGCAGCGGGCAACCGACTGCTCGTTGCAGGTGGCAGTCAACTGCCTGCAGCAGGCAACCGACTGCTCGTTGCAGGTGGCAGTCAACTGCCCGCAGCAGGCAACCGACTGCTCGCTGCAGGTGGCAGTCAACTGCCTGCAGCGGGCAACCGACTGCTAGCTGCATGTGGCAGTCAACTGCCTGCAACGGGCAGCCGACTACTGCTAGCTGCAGGTGGTAGTCAACTGCCTGCAGCGGGCAGCTGACTGCTAGCTGCAGGTGGTAGTCAACTGCCTGCAGCGGGTAGCCTACTGCTCGTTGCAGGTGGCAGTCAACTGCCTGCAGCGGGCAACCGACTACTGCTCGCTGCATGTGGCAGTCAACTGCCTGCAGCGGGCAACCGACTGCTCGCTGCAGGTGGCAGTTGACTGCCTGCAGCGGGCAACCGACTGCTCGTTGCAGGTGGCAGTCAACTGCCTGCAGCGGGCAACCGACTGCTCGCTGCAGGTGGCAGTCAACTGCCTGCAGCGGGCAACCGACTGCTAGCTGCATGTGGCAGTCAACTGCCTGTAGCGGGCAGCTGACTGCCAGTTGCAGGTGGCAGTCGACTGCCTGCAGCGGGCAGCTGACTGCCAGTTGCAGGTGGCAGTCGACTGCCTGCAGCGGGCAGCTGACTGCCAGTTGCAGGTGGTAGTCAACTGCCTGCAGCGGGTAGCCGACTACTGCTAGCTGCATGTGGCAGTCAACTGCCTGCAGCGGGCAACCGACTGCTCGTTGCAGGTGGCAGTCAACTGCCTGCAGCAGGCAACCGACTGCTCGTTGCAGGTGGCAGTCAACTGCCCGCAGCAGGCAACCGACTGCTCGCTGCAGGTGGCAGTCAACTGCCTGCAGCGGGCAACCGACTGCTAGCTGCATGTGGCAGTCAACTGCCTGCAACGGGCAGCCGACTACTGCTAGCTGCAGGTGGTAGTCAACTGCCTGCAGCGGGCAGCTGACTGCTAGCTGCAGGTGGTAGTCAACTGCTTGCAGCGGGTAGCCTACTGCTCGTTGCAGGTGGCAGTCAACTGCCTGCAGCGGGCAACCGACTGCTAGCTGCATGTGGCAGTCAACTGCCTGCAACGGGCAGCCGACTGCCTGTAGCGGGCAGCTGACTGCCAGTTGCAGGTGGCAGTCGACTGCCTGCAGCGGGCAGCTGACTGCCAGTTGCAGGTGGCAGTCGACTGCCTGCAGCGGGCAGCTGACTGCTAGCTGCATGTGGCAGTCAACTGCCTGCAACGGGCAGCCGACTACTGCTCGTTGCAGGTGGCAGTTAACTGCCTGCAGCGGGCAACCGACTGCTCGCTGCAGGTGGCAGTTGACTGCCTGCAGCGGGCAACCGACTGCTCGTTGCAGGTGGCAGTCAACTGCCTGCAGCGGGCAACCGACTGCTCGCTGCAGGTGGCAGTCAACTGCCTGCAGCGGGCAACCGACTGCTAGCTGCATGTGGCAGTCAACTGCCTGCAACGGGCAGCCGACTACTGCTAGCTGCATGTGGCAGTCAACTGCCTGCAACGGGCAGCCGACTGCCTGTAGCGGGCAGCTGACTGCCAGTTGCAGGTGGCAGTCGACTGCCTGCAGCGGGCAGCTGACTGCCAGTTGCAGGTGGCAGTCGACTGCCTGCAGCGGGCAGCTGACTGCTAGCTGCATGTGGCAGTCAACTGCCTGCAACGGGCAGCCGACTACTGCTCGTTGCAGGTGGCAGTTAACTGCCTGCAGCGGGCAACCGACTGCTCGCTGCAGGTGGCAGTTGACTGCCTGCAGCGGGCAACCGACTGCTCGTTGCAGGTGGCAGTCAACTGCCTGCAGCGGGCAACCGACTGCTCGCTGCAGGTGGCAGTCAACTGCCTGCAGCGGGCAACCGACTGCTAGCTGCATGTGGCAGTCAACTGCCTGTAGCGGGCAGCTGACTGCCAGTTGCAGGTGGCAGTCGACTGCCTGCAGCGGGCAGCTGACTGCCAGTTGCAGGTGGCAGTCGACTGCCTGCAGCGGGCAGCTGACTGCCAGTTGCAGGTGGTAGTCAACTGCCTGCAGCGGGTAGCCGACTACTGCTAGCTGCATGTGGCAGTCAACTGCCTGCAGCGGGCAACCGACTGCTCGTTGCAGGTGGCAGTCAACTGCCTGCAGCAGGCAACCGACTGCTCGTTGCAGGTGGCAGTCAACTGCCCGCAGCAGGCAACCGACTGCTCGCTGCAGGTGGCAGTCAACTGCCTGCAGCGGGCAACCGACTGCTAGCTGCATGTGGCAGTCAACTGCCTGCAACGGGCAGCCGACTACTGCTAGCTGCAGGTGGTAGTCAACTGCCTGCAGCGGGCAGCTGACTGCTAGCTGCAGGTGGTAGTCAACTGCTTGCAGCGGGTAGCCTACTGCTCGTTGCAGGTGGCAGTCAACTGCCTGCAGCGGGCAACCGACTGCTAGCTGCATGTGGCAGTCAACTGCCTGCAACGGGCAGCCGACTGCCTGTAGCGGGCAGCTGACTGCCAGTTGCAGGTGGCAGTCGACTGCCTGCAGCGGGCAGCTGACTGCCAGTTGCAGGTGGCAGTCGACTGCCTGCAGCGGGCAGCTGACTGCTAGCTGCATGTGGCAGTCAACTGCCTGCAACGGGCAGCCGACTACTGCTCGTTGCAGGTGGCAGTTAACTGCCTGCAGCGGGCAACCGACTGCTCGCTGCAGGTGGCAGTTGACTGCCTGCAGCGGGCAACCGACTGCTCGTTGCAGGTGGCAGTCAACTGCCTGCAGCGGGCAACCGACTGCTCGCTGCAGGTGGCAGTCAACTGCCTGCAGCGGGCAACCGACTGCTAGCTGCATGTGGCAGTCAACTGCCTGCAACGGGCAGCCGACTACTGCTAGCTGCATGTGGCAGTCAACTGCCTGCAACGGGCAGCCGACTGCCTGTAGCGGGCAGCTGACTGCCAGTTGCAGGTGGCAGTCGACT
Organism: Hoplodrina ambigua; assembly: GCA_949774945.1. Taxonomy (NCBI): domain Eukaryota; kingdom Metazoa; phylum Arthropoda; class Insecta; order Lepidoptera; family Noctuidae; genus Hoplodrina; species Hoplodrina ambigua. The sequence goes on from OX458976.1 coordinate 5,593,621, forward strand.
GCCTGCAGCGGGCAGCTGACTGCCAGTTGCAGGTGGCAGTCGACTGCCTGCAGCGGGCAGCTGACTGCTAGCTGCATGTGGCAGTCAACTGCCTGCAACGGGCAGCCGACTACTGCTCGTTGCAGGTGGCAGTTAACTGCCTGCAGCGGGCAACCGACTGCTCGCTGCAGGTGGCAGTTGACTGCCTGCAGCGGGCAACCGACTGCTCGTTGCAGGTGGCAGTCAACTGCCTGCAGCGGGCAACCGACTGCTCGCTGCAGGTGGCAGTCAACTGCCTGCAGCGGGCAACCGACTGCTAGCTGCATGTGGCAGTCAACTGCCTGTAGCGGGCAGCTGACTGCCAGTTGCAGGTGGCAGTCGACTGCCTGCAGCGGGCAGCTGACTGCCAGTTGCAGGTGGCAGTCGACTGCCTGCAGCGGGCAGCTGACTGCCAGTTGCAGGTGGTAGTCAACTGCCTGCAGCGGGTAGCCTACTGCTTGTTGCAGTCGACTGCCTGCAGCGGGCGGCTGACTGCCAGTTGCAGGTGGCAGTCGACTGCCTGCAGCGGGCAGCTGACTGCCAGTTGCAGGTGGTAGTCAACTGCCTGCAGCGGGTAGCCTACTGCTTGTTGCAGTCGACTGCCTGCAGCGGGCGGCTGACTGCCAGTTGCAGGTGGCAGTCGACTGCCTGCAGCGGGCAGCTGACTGCCAGTTGCAGGTGGCAGTCGACTGCCTGCAGCGGGCAGCTGACTGCCAGTTGCAGGTGGCAGTCGACTGCCTGCAGCGGGCAGCTGACTGCCAGTTGCAGGTGGCAGTCGACTGCCTGCAGCGGGCAGCTGACTGCCAGTTGCAGGTGGCAGTCGACTGCCTGCAGCGGGCAGCTGACTGCCAGTTGCAGGTGGCAGTCGACTGCCTGCAGCGGGCAGCTGACTGCCAGTTGCAGGTGGCAGTCGACTGCCTGCAGCGGGCAGCTGACTGCCAGTTGCAGGTGGCAGTCGACTGCCTGCAGCGGGCAGCTGACTGCCAGTTGCAGGTGGCAGTCGACTGCCTGCAGCGGGCAGCTGACTGCCAGTTGCAGGTGGCAGTCGACTGCCTGCAGCGGGCAGCTGACTGCCAGTTGCAGGTGGCAGTCGACTGCCTGCAGCGGGCAGCTGACTGCCAGTTGCAGGTGGCAGTCGACTGCCTGCAGCGGGCAGCTGATTGCCAGAACCTTAATAAGAACACACAGGCACAGGACCTTAATAAGAAATTGAAATGAAGTGAAAAATAATACTTTATTGAAAAATATAAAATATTGGTGCTTACAAAACCTTATTTTGTTCCAGATGACGACGACGTGCCTCCCATCCACGGGTTCTCGGACGACGAGCCGCTCGTGATCGCGTGAGCCCGCCTGCGCCCGCGCCGACCAATGTGATGTAACCGTGATCTTGTCAAAAACATAGTATTTATTTTTTCATAAAACATCTCACATATTTTAATGACAAATTTTAGTCTGCTTGTGGTTGTAAATTCACGTTAGTCGCTATTGTTATTACAACTGCCGTGACCACGTAGGTAGTGAAACATCGAGAGCGCATCGATTTGATTATTTTTTTAATTTTTATTTCAAACGCCCCGAGTATTATTATGTTATTCAGAAACAAATTATATTATTTTAGTTTTTATAATCGTTGCGTACATTTCTCTGACACTAGGAGAATTTTAGCCGAATTAGTTACAATGGTGAGGTGTTAGTGAAATGTGCACAACGCGACTTTCGGGCTGTAAATGGTAAGACTTGTTAAATTATGTTTATTATCTACGTAAAGACATAGGTATGTAAGTTTTAAGTTTCCGGGCATATCGGAATCGTTGTAGGTAACATGAACAATTCTCATTTCATTATAATAATTCGGCACCAAAGAATATAAGTACAACGTAAAGAGATATTAACATCTATGCTGAACTGTTGTTACATTATCATGGATCTCGACATTCCCAATGTGTTTGTGTAGTGTTTTTTTTACTTTAGTTCCTAAATAACGTTTTAGTGCCGCGTCATCTTATTTGACCAGTCTCGTGAAATTGTTATGTTATCGTTATATGGCTGGGTTCATATATTATGTAAACTGTGAACATAAAACTAAATAAATGTTTAAAAGTCCAAAATTGTTTTTTATTTGTATAGTGGTGCCTACGGGGTGTAAAAAGACCCGTCAAGCCGTCAACGCCACCCATCAAACTAGTAATATTAAGTAAAATTTATTACTGGGATGCGACTTTTATTGTTGGTGTGAAAAAATACATTTTATGGATGCATGCTCTACAGTTTTTATATAAGTAACATGTCTGTACCCGGTTATATACCAGAATCATAAAACCGTCAAAATATACATGCCTATTTTAAAAGCAACGTACCTTAAAAACTATTCGTTCAGCACGCCAATAGCCCGCATCACCCAGTCGTGCACGGGCAGTAGGACCAGCGTGCTGTCGCGAGACACGGCCACGGCGACCGCAGCCTCCCGCCCGTGCATGCTGCAGATCAACGAACCGCCGATGCCCGTCTGAAAATTATGTTCAAAGTGTTTTGTAAAATAATGTTCTACGACATATTCGTGGGACAATTTGTAGAGTTAGTAATTCATTTGTTATTGAGTTAGAACAGCATTTATGAACTGTCTAAGGATAAAAATCCTATTATATAATGTGCTCTAATATATAATCTCTCATGAACCGAACATTGAACACGTCAATTGACGACGCCAACGAGCGAGTTTGTGTAGCATTTCTTTCACTATGTGGGCAAAACGTGGGACATGTTGAAATTGTGTAGCAACACTCAAAACAATTTTATTGGTCATGATTTTTAATTCATTATTCAAATAGGTAATAAAAGAAAATTGCTACATTTGTGCTGACCTGCAGAATTGACTCACCAGTTCAATAGCTGATCAAAAACTAATATGGTCTGTTTCGCAAAATCATTGAATCGGTTGCCAATAAAAATGAAATAAACCAAATATTTATCAACATAGTTGGAGCCTATTGGCAGTGAATATAAAACTAGTTAGCCACATACCACAGTGCTACGAGCTTGTACAGAAGCGCACAAAGCATCTTTCGGTACGTTGATGCCGTTGAGTGACAGGCGCCCGCTGCACGAGTGGAGGGACGCGCGCTGCCAGCGGGCCTTTGGACGCATAGCTGCAACAGAAACACGTACGGCTACGATGGTGATTGGAATATTTATTTCGCATTGCACGATCAATACTAGCACGTCTGTATGACCTAGAGATAGAGAGATATCCCACAAATGAAAATGAGTGAAATAAGACTACAATTTACTGACAAAAAAAGGATATCAATAAGTCTTAAAATTACAGTAAAAATTGTCGAAATTTGAAATGTTTACTAGAAAAAAGAAAAAGATTTTTACATTGAAATAAAGTCGTCGAATAACCACCTTTTTAATGCCATTTTTTTTCAATCTATGTATAATCCAACAACATAATTGCAACTTTTTAACTATCTACTGAAAAGCGCCTGTAACAGCTAATTTATTGACTATGTAAGTCATTAAATTATGTTCAGAGGAGCAGATAAACCCAAAGAAATGACAGTTTATAGTAGTAGTGTTGCTGCGTACCTTGATCAAAACCTCCCCAACCGATGAACATGCATTCGTCTCCCAGCTGTGGATCAGCAAGACAGGCTGGCTGCAAGTTTGTCCCGAGTCTGAATGGTCGCTTCCAGTGCTAAAAAGAAACACGAACACGCTGATGTTCGATCCTTAACCTTTTGACCGCCAAGCACGACATGGACGTCAAATCATATTAAAACTGCTTACGAAGCCTCAGACGTCATAGCACATGGAAAATAAAACTTTTTTTACAGTTATAAATAAACATATGAATGAGAGATGGAATTTGTCGCTTGGCGTAGAGCACACAAACTTTCTTTATTGACTTGGCAGCCAAAGGGTCAAGAAAAACTGGCACAAACTACGCACGCTATCCCACTTTCATAAGTTTTAAATTGTAACAACATAACATCACGCTTGTGATCCTCGAAGGGTTAGGCAAAGGTGTATATATTAGTACATTCACATTTCGCCAGTTATGTTTAAGTCCCACGTAATAGGGGGCGAGCCTATTGCCATTAACCGGGCACAAATCAAGACTCCGAGGCTGCTACTGAGAAATTCCTAATTAAAAAACACTGCCCGACCTGGGTATCGAACACAAGACCTCATGCTCAGCAGTTGCGCGTTGCGATCACTATACCAACGAGGCAGTAAATTGTAATGAAGTGAAATAAAGCCATAACTAATTATTATAATTAAGTAAGTGACTTACCAAGATAGCGAGGTTGTTGTTAAGCCCGCCGTGCTTATATTGGGGGTGTATGCGGTAGGAAATGACTCGGCTTCTCGACCGTGACCTCTCGTTGAGGTTCCAAAGTCCAGTAATTAGTGTGATGTCCCCGGGGGAACTCCTATAGAAGAGAGAACAAGGGTTACTCGAGACCTCTTCGTCAAATTAGCTATAATTATGTAGATAGGTATGACTGAGTCAATTTAGCGTTTTACCTACGATTTTTAATATAACCTTATTAAATTAACCTTAAATTATCTTAAATAACTAGGTACAAAGAATTCATAGCTGTTCATCATTAAAATTATATGAAAATAAATTATTTGAATTTGAATTACGCACTTCCACAATCATCCAAAGTTTGTACAAATAATTAATAGTACCTAAGTGAAGGTGGTCGTACAATGTGGACTTTGTCTGAAATAAATAAGTTCAATACGTAGGTACCAATCTACTTACTATGACTCCCGACGATTTGACTTATGACACTAAAATGGAATCTAAGCTACAGTAGCTTCTAGTGTTTCTGTATCCCTATCATTTTAACAATTCAACAATATAAATATTTATTTATTTATTTAAGGACTTTGGAAGACTTACAGCTAAATACAATGGTGATAAATAACAGCATGATTATCTGACAGCCAATAACAAGTCAGCCAATTATAATTATAGCGTTCCTCGATAAATTGACTTATATCCAATACAAAAATATTTTTTTATTTCTAACCAGTAGTTCCTGAGATTAGTGCGTCCAAACAAACAAACTCTTCAGCTTTATAGTATAAAGTACATACATATATACTTATAGACTTAAAAATAAACAGATGAACTGCTAACCTGTGAACGCAGTCGGCAGCTGTGATGGCCGCTCTAGGATGAATGAGCGTAGCATAGCACTGTACTGTGTTCAGCTTACGAGTTGGCACCACCAGTGCTAACCAAGGATGTGAGCCGTTTTCAGTATCACCTATCTGTTTACCTGTAAGGATATAATTATTTTAAAATAGAAAGAAAGAGATTGCGTAATAGAATTATTACAGCGGTAAGATAAAATACACCTGAAACTGCCTAATTATTTACTGATACACAAAAGAATAACGGACATCCGAGTATTAGGCGAAACAAATAATATACAGGGTCCATATTTGGTACATATTTTTATTTTAGTATGAGCTCTTATGAATGTATAATAATCTTATTAGTATTAATACCTTAGCTGGAAAGATGACTTTTTTTTTCAGTGTTGTTTTATTTTTATTAATTGGGTACCGATCTATGTGGCTATCTAGTTTTTTGTGATACTGATTTGAATTAAGCAAATACCTAGGAACTAAAGCAAAATATTACCTTTATTTTTCAACCCAGCAATCTTTGACGTCTTCCCACATTCCTGAAATACTTGTCGGTCTTCAAAATCACCATCGTTAACGTCAGAACTTGTATCGAAAGATCCATCCACTAATGATTCCTTGCTATCGTCGTCTGCAAAGCTCTCTGTCGTTGTTGTTCTTGCTATTAAAGATGGCTGCTTGTTTTTATTTTTCATCAAATTAAGGAGTTTAAAATCTTGTAAAACATTGAAGTCTGGGTTGGACTGGTAGCTGATAGTTTGGCTTTCTACTTTATAGTTCGATTCGTCAGATGCAGTTGTTAGTTTTATTGGTTTCACGCGTGGTTTAGATTTTTTTGTATTCCCTGAAATATAAACCATAATCAGACATGTTAAGGTTCTAAACGACAACACATAATATTTATTAACTATCTTCTGCCCGCGACAAGTCTGAGACTTATGAGTCGTAGCTCTATATCGCCTATACCTCATAAATCTGGCTATCATATACAAAAATTATGAATTTACTCAATCTGACTGGCAGTGCCAGAGATTAGCGTAATTTTTTTTTTCGCGATTAGCATAAACAGACGAATAAATAAACAAAAAGCCTCTACAGTTATATAATACGTATGAGTAATTATGTTGTAAGTTATAAAAATACCTGCTCTAGGATCAATAGTAGAGTATCCAAACGTTCCACTATCATTATCGTCATAATCGTCGTTGCCTCCGTAACCAGAGCCTCTAGGTTTATTATTGAAAAATGCCCAATCAGGGGGGCTTTGTCCATGATCAGAATACAGCCCTGTAAGGCCTGGTTTTGGCACCTCTACTTCATAATCTTCAACATAATCATCCGAGGTGTAATCGTATCTAGTGTTTGATTCTTGTTTCTGTTTGTTCGTGTGTTTAACATTTTTGACGTTCCAGTAAGGATCGTCGTAATCGTAATCCGGTGTAGAAACCTTTGTCTGTGTAGCAGGCTTAGATTTGTGGCTTTGATGTGCATATTTACGTTGTAACAAAACATCTCTTTGCTTTTGGGCAACATTTTCCTTGTTCGATCTTTTAGGCCGTTTAATCTTCCTTATGGTATCGGGGAAATATATTTTTGATTCATCTTGGTTTTTATTTTGTAACGGTATCACGCAGCATACTTTGTAATGTTCAGTGTTAATTTTCCCTAAGTCTCTGTAAGAAGAACAAATCCATTAAATTATTAATGCGCAAATGTGCATGATAATAAATTCAGATCACCTTGTTGTGTACAAAAATTTAAGAGAAGTAAAGAAGATAAAACCAACTTACTTGATATCCAACACGACCCCGTTGTTCCGGTTACATTCAGTTTTTTTCATGAAAGTGCATATATTTTCCGATTGCTTTTCTTTATAATTCAGATTAAACGAAACTTTATCATTATATAACATAGTTTCGTTAGCTACAATGCTTTCAGTACTGTTTGCACTTACAGTAGTGGGTGAGGCAGTAGACGTTGTATTAATTAAATCTTTCCATTCAAAAATATCATTTTCAGGGAACCTAAAAATGAATTTGTCCCCTACCTCTGGTGAATCAGTTCGATCTTCTACAGATTGCAGCTCTGGAATACTATTATTATTTACGTTGGCAATGTACACTTTCTTGTCATCTTCGGGCCACTTAATAACACTATGACCATTTATTTCGTCACTTGTTTCACCGACATCACCTTTACTCAAACTTATGCTTTCTGAAGATTTCACAGCACTGTTAATAAGATTATCATCTTTGAACACAATTTTTGCACTTTCATCTGTGTCGAATTCAGTCAAATTCTCAAATTTTGGTGGTGGTGGTTTGACGCTTTGAATGTTGGCTAACTTTTCATTTAACCACCAGAAATTACCATCAACTTGAGCGAGAGAGAATTTTATTAGAATAATATAAATAAGAGATTGCGAGAGCATCGTTTATTGTGTGTATACTCGTTGGATAGTATTTAGTTTAAATACAGGATGTTGCTCTGGTTGTTATATTGTCGCGTGATTTCGATACAATGCACTCGACTGTTATTTGACGGCAATTATGTTATTCGCGATCAACGCGCTATGTTCCTGCGCACGTCCTGTGACTGTAGATTTATGTCGAGCACTGAACTGACCGCTGCTTTTGTTTTGGTACAGTTAAAATTAATACAGGGCTGCTTACGCAACGGTAGGTACTAAATAGTCTAGCTTTTAGGTTATGTAGGTACTGCCAGTACGTACCGATATTTATTTTAATGTGTTCTAACTGGGAAAATAGTATTTTTTGTTTGATTTGGTCTAAATATACTGGCTTCGTTTTTGTTAACTCTGCAACAAAATCTATACTTATCGTAATGAATAACTTTAAAAACAGTAGCAGTTTCATACATTTTGTCGATTACGGGAACTATAGTATGGAACAGCCCATTTTAGATAGGTATAAATAAATTATCTACATGTTCTTACTTATAAGGATGCAAAGGTTGAATTTTGTTTTTTGTGTGTGATCGTTTAAGTAGAAAAGAATACAAACATCCAGAGGTCCTTTACAAGCTAATTCTGCGTTAGATATTAAAATGAGAACAAGATAATAATGACCCTGACACGGATTGAAGTAGTAAACATTCTGTGAATCATTTTAAATGTCAGGAGTCAAGAGATAGCAACAAGTTGAAACTAAGTTAAAATATCCTCCTGCCCGAATTTCGGTCACATCGACCAATCGCATTGGAGATTAAGTCAAGTGCGCAGGAGATATTATAGTGCACAAGTACTATAAAAAATTTCATATTTCTCCAACTGGATAATTTTCGTATTTATACACACATGACATACATAACATCACGCCTGTAATTGCCGAAGGGTTAGGTAGAGGTGTACCCATTAGTAAACCCACATATGGCCAGTTATGTTACAGTTCCATGTAATAGGTGGCGAGGCTATTGCCATCAACCGGGCACAAATCCAGGATACTACTGAGTAATTCCTGATGGAAAAACCCAATAACACTTTGCTCGACCTAGGAATCGAACCCAAGACCTCATGCTCAGCAGTCGTGCTTTGCGAGCACTAGACTTATAGCGAGACAGTCACGGGATGCCATCGTGTCGTATTTATAGGTGAAGCAAAAACTTTGTTTGTTTTTTATTTTGTAATAAATTACATTGCACGCATTGTCAGCCCTCGGGGCAGACTGTCAAGTCTTTATAATTTGTTGTTGCAAGTGTTCCTAAGAGTTAGTCAATCAAATTATTGCCCCTTTAAACATTAAAAATGAAAAAAAAAAAAAGATTTCTCCAGTCTTTCAACCAAATCTGTTTCTCTGAACACTAAGGGTTTTGAAACTCCCAAAACCGTATATTTCGATAAAATTTTCCGTGTGTAACGTATTCGATGACAAATTAGTTTACTACGGAGCGTCTCCCCTGGCAACTTCCTAAAACTCTTGATAAGAGTTACTCTAAAAACTTCGTGCAGTTTCCAAATTGATTTCGATCGAAACTAGAAACTTAGTGCTGGCAACCGATAACTTAGTTTGCAGGGAACTAACGGGAATTTGTTTCCTAGTATTCATTAAACTTTTGCAGCTGTTATCCGTTCTGAAGCTATCGCGATGTGGAGTGGAAAGGATGTTGCAGTAATGAAAATTTCTCTATCCATTATATTGTCTTTCATTGTTTACAAGTTTACAATCTATTGAGACTTGTAGTCCATTGACTCGGCGATGTTGTTATCTGATAAATATTGTGTTACAAAACTTAATATTTACAGAAACGGGTACAGCAATTTTCGTGTTGTTTTTTTTATATCTTTGTGTTTTTTGTGTAGTTTGACTTAAAGCCTTAATAAAGACATAAGAATATTAAAAAGTTTAGAACTAGATAGATTAAATGAGTACTTCTACGCATACTGAACATCAAACTGTGACTTAAAGCAAAAAATATTGCTTTTATTGTTCGTGAGAATAATCACTTTAATAACCCCCGACGCGACAACGACGGGGAATAATACGTTTGAAGTGTCTGTGTGTCTGTCTGCGGCATCGTAGCTATCGAACGGATGAACCGATTTTGATTTTGGTTTTTTTTTGTTTAAAAGTTGAGTTAGTCGGGCGTGTTCTTGGCTGTTCAGTGAAAATCGGTCCAAGATGGCCGCCGTAGGTGGTGTTTTTTAATTTTTTTATTTACTTATATTGGCAAGAAACGCACGTAGAACATTGGACTTTCAGAAAAATGCAACAGTACAGTACAGTAATACACTGACCGCAAAAAGTGTAATTTTTAACCTATTCATTTTTTATATAATAAACCTGAAGAGTTTTTTTGTTTGTTGGTTTTTTGTTTAGTTTCAAGCCGGAGTGGAAAAAATTGTATATGATCGCCAAATTCACAAGGCTATATAACATCACACTACGACGCACGGAACTATAGCAGTAATCAAAGACGTAACATAACGCCGGCGAGCAAAAGCTAGTTTACAGAACATACTCGTATATCATTTATTATTTGTCAAGCATTCTCACGCCAATTTGATGGTACAACGAGCGAGTTAATGGTATGAAATTATTCTAATGTAAGGAGAAGGCTGCAAGGGTTCATTGTAGGTATACAATTAGAATGCAAAGCTCGCTCTCTCGATTTATTTTCAGTTCGATGCAGAAAATTGCATTGCAAGCTTTTTTCAAGCGTCCCATTGAATCGAAGAGTTCTTTTATTGAATAACAAGCGCTGGTTTCCTGCTTTGTTGCTGTTGGAATTACCTACATAGCTTTTTGTGGTGGAGTAATGGTATTTGAGGCTAGTTAACAAGTAAAGTGATTTAATTATGTAAGTTTAATGTACTTACTACATTAATTATAACAATACACGAACGTTTTTACAAAGATAGCATGTAATAAGCATCGTCATCCATACTAATATTATAAATGCGAAAGTGTGTCTGTCTGTCTGTTACCTCTTCACGCTTAAACCGCTGAACCGATTTAGGTGATATTTTGTAAAGAGATAGTTTAAGATCCGGGTAGGAACATAAAATAGTTTTTATCCCGGAAATCGCCCTCTAAGGCAGTGAAAAGGGGAGTGGAAGTTTGTATGAAAGTACGATATATACAAGTTCCACGCGGACGTAGTCGCGAGCAAAAGGTAGTTTCACAATAAATGTAAAGAAATGTAAACTATTTGCCATACAAATAAATAAAAAACCTAAAATGCTGTTATTCAAACAATAGGTATAACTTAAATAGCTAGCGTTTTTAAGCGACTTTCAGTCTAATGTTATAATAAATGGCAATGGCAAAAAATTGCAAAAACCTTGTTTCAAGTCTTTCACAAAAACGTGAACGAAATTTACAACACGGAAGCAATGTCTCGAATGGTTCTCGATTCCGTTCCGTTCGACCGGGGAGATTTGTGTGGGCGCCGTGAGAGCATTCCGAGGGAATAGTCGCCCTCTACTCGACGGTGCTAGACAGGGCTGAATGCTTCACGAAATATGGACATAGAATAGGTACTCATAGGAAGATAGTGGAACGAATTCAGAAATTCGAAAAGTTCTTTGGACACTGGAGTGTTCGTTATGCTGGGGCTACAATAGCGTGTAAAGATTCGTGTCGCGTTGGCGCGCTAAAACATATGTTATGGGCATACGCGATATTCTTGTCTACATTAGGACCAAAATTCATCGTGCTTGATTGTATAGTTCTCTGTTGTGCGGTGTAACGTAAGTGTAGCCACCCAAGAAAATATTGTCGCGAGTTTGATACGCGCCTTTGATGCGCGCCAGTTTACCGAAAGTGCCCCGATTGTACATCTACGCCTGAATACTACGCAAAGCAACGATTTACCCGGCCACGCTCATCGTGGTAGTCAGCTGATGTAGCTCCCGCATTAAAATCGTGGCTAAATCCGTTCACGTAAAAAAGTAAAGTAGGTAGGAACTGAATATAAAACGACGTCAAATATTAAAACGTTCAACAAATAAATGCTGATGTACCTAGGCACATAAAAGCTACAAAGGTTTTACCGACCTTGACATCTGTACGACCTTGAAGTTCCTAAAAAGTCTCACAAAATATTTGTCGTGACAACCTCGTCGAACCGAGCGTCTAGGGACCCATATCTTTCTCTAGAAGGTCACATTTCTTATTGCTTTAGAACCAACCATTTTTTATGTATTTGCCAAGAAATGTTGTATGAATAAATTTAAAAAGAATTTTGATGAAAGCAGTGAAAATATGGTCGGAATATTTTGGGTTACAAATTTATCGCAAATGATGGTGAATTATGTTCTATACTAAACGCGTCTTACAAAGGAAAAAGCGATACAATATTTTTAAAGAATTATTTATCATCTTGGGTTTTATACAATCCATATTTTGGATCAGCCAGAACGCTTAGTAGGTGATCATAAAGAAAGATGAAGATGTTACTTTAAATTCTACTTTTTAATGCCATCTTCAACACCTACAGATTGCAAAAAAACCCTATTTCTTTTCGTTATTATACATTCCATCCGTCCTTAGAGCCAACCGTACTTATTGCCATGAATTACACGATCTCGGTTAACAATTAGCACTTACAGAAATCCTATACATAAATTAGACCTAATAACCAAATTAGGTATTTGTGCGTGTTTCAAGCACAGGGTCATAAAGGTTAGCCTTGTAATAAATACCTGAAATTTTGTAACTTACATAAACATAACGTCACGCCTGTACTCTCCGAAGGGTTAGGCCGAGGTGTATTCATTAGTACACCTACATTTCGCCAGTTATGTTAAATCTCATGTAAAAAGGGAGCGAACCCATTGCCATTAACCGGGCACAAATCCAGAATCCGAGGCTGTTATTGAGGAATTCCTGATGAAAAAACCCAATAACACTTTGCCCGACCTGGGAATCGAACCCAAAATCCAAGGCCCTAAGGCCATCTAGTTTTTAACTTAATAAGAGTAATGTACTAGAGTAAGGTACTTACATAGTTTTCATAAACCAGCTCCACCAGCCAATCGTGTGACGACGTCCCGAGGTTTCACCAACACATATCACTGAACACTACGGTAGTCTATTGTTCTTTCATTATCGCGGGATGCCAACGCGGGCGCCGCCGTATGGGTAGGCGCATGAACCTATCGCTTATAGAATGTTCGACGTACAATGGAGTCATCGGTATGTCTGTGATGTTGGATGTTGTAGCGATACGCCATCTACGATGCGCAGCACGTCCTCCATCGAATTACTTGTAACCGAAGTATACTACTAGGCTGCCAAATATCTACTGATGAAATATAATGACTGACTGTACACCTTAGTTCGGTTGTTGGAATAATTAAACATTATGAGGGTAGATTTTGTAGAAGTAAAAAATATAAAACCACATTTCTGTATCTACCGACATTTATGTATATCTACGATCGGATTTATTTCGAATAATAATGTTCTTTTTTCAAAATTTCGAAATAGGTTTTAGGTGTTGCCATAGAAAAAAAAATGTCACAAGAGATAATTTATCAACTACATTTGAACATGATTATTATAAAAAAGAGTACACCGTAAACATTTTATAAAGCCTTTTATTTCGTCATGATTAATTACATTTACGTCATCAGCAAAAATGTTTATTACTCCTTTGTTTAAATACGATATTCGCTGAGTTTATTTCGTAGAACATTGTCGTCGAGTTTTAGGTATTATATTGATTAGTACCTAAATTAATTTTCATTCCTTAATGACTAATATATTTACAAGTTATGAAGAGTGACTCTGTTGACCTTTGAATATTTGAATGTTAAAAAATTTACGCAATTTGGTGGTAATAGAAATAGCAGTATATTTTCCTGTGCTACAATTTTTATTTACTCCGTAAAACCCGGATATTCATATTCAACGACCGGATGTAAATAAAACCATACGACTACACGTGATATCACTTGCATATTTCACAAACTGAGCTATTCAAATTCACTGCAGGCGCAATCCAGCCCTGAAATAAACATAAAAATATGCTTATGCACTGTTTGACTCTGGTTCAACATAGTCAAGCTATTTTACAACAAGCAATGTTGAGTTCTAAAGTTTGTACAGCAAAGTTTGGTTTTGCTTACGCATTCTTTGCTCAGGCTTTCGCCAAATCCCTTTCGGATGTGTAGTAAAATCATGGCCCCGAAAATGGCGGCAGAATATATAAATATGAGAAATGGTGCCATAAATAAATGATGTCTTTCATTCTGTTTTTTTTTTCAAGTTTTAGTTGACTTATTTTAGTTACAAGTAGTAGTTTTTTCACTCAGAATATGTCGTGCTATTCTATGCTCAATCGACATCAGTTTTCAGCGGGAATTTTCAGCGGCCGAATGGCACTAAGTAATATAATTATTCAATTACGGATCTCGGATACTATTCGCTGAGGCTCATGCAGTTTAAATTAAATTATTTTGTCTCTAATACATAATAATGTATACAGGGAGTAAGATCTAATTATTTACTCTATTAAGGACAAATTTTTAAATCATCAGATAACTCATAAAGAAGGCATAAATACCGTAGTTTGACAGCTTTTCTATAGAAAATATGTCAAACTGTCATATTTATTCTTTGGATAAGTGTTATCTAACTATTGAAAAATTTACTAAGTCCAACATAAGTAAATCCACGTAGAAGCAATAAAACTTATCCTATTGCTCTTGGCAATAATGCAGTTTTCGTTTAGTGACAGTGTTTTCATAATCAGATCAGTCTTTCCAGAGATAAACAAACAGAATGTTTTCCCCTTTTTAGATTGGATTAAATGTGTAATAGGTAAGTAACCTAAATATAAACCCAAATTACTTTACATAACGATGTGTTGACGCTATTTTCAGAGCCCAATCTTAGTTTGTATAGCTGCAAAGGGACTGTTACATCGAGTGCGGTTTACCACCAAGAGCCGCCCTATTAAGAATTCAGCGCCGATGGGAAGGTCCACACAAAAATCTACATTTTTAATACTGTTGCCGTCTTCAGCACGAAATGTTACATCCATAATCTCAATCTAAGTGGCTACAGATGCTGTTAAAGTTTAATTTTTGTACAACTTTAGGGAGAATGTTATTTATCTTTTAACTCTGGAGTTTATAAGGGGTGTCTGTCATTTAGGGAATAAGGGAGGGAGGAGAGATGATATGTTTTCTTAGAGATTTTGTGTATATGATGTTTTACGTAATTAAACATTTAACTACCAAAAACTCCACAAAACACAGGTCTTCAGGTTTTTTAATGAGTAATTTGCTTAGAATGACTTAACGTAATCTGCAGTGCAATAAAATAATAGATAAACTTTTTCAAAAACGTAATTTCTGTTTAAAAATAAATATATTATTCCACTGCAGTGCGAATACCTCTTCTCCTACAGAGAAGACACAAGCAAGGATTGGCGATTTCAGACTTTTATAAGTTCAGCTTGCCAGACGATTTTCTCCTTCACCAATGTCAGTGCTATCTAAGATAAACTTAAAAAGGACGTATGGAAACACTTTGCTCGACCTGCGAATCGAACCTAAGAACTCATGCTTAGCAGTCAAGCGACCACTAGACTAACGAGGCAGAATAAAATATTAAGATAATAAAATATTAAATTATTATATCAACTATTTTATTTTATAACAAGAACGAAATATCATTATGAGTACTTACAGTACTAGGACAACCACAGAACTCTCTAAGAGTTGCCGCCATGTGAAAGTTTTACTTTAGTTTCTATAATAAATTGACTCACGTCGTCACTCACACGTGGCCACACTATATTCAACTCTCCTCTATAAACACTGCAGTAATTAATTAATTCTAAGAGCTAGCTGTTCCTGATAAGCACAAAGTAACTGCTGGCCGCATCTGCACAGCACTCATATGTTTCAAAACTTAATTATGTGCTGCAAACTCTTCAGAGACTTGGTTTGATTACAAAATTGGGAAGTCACTGTGATTCAGTGATGCCATACATTTGTTATTTATGCTTACATATTGCAGTATGTGTTATAATAATTGTAGACTAGCTGATTCAGTGCACTTCGTACCGATATATATTTTTCTTTTTAAAATTTTCTTTCATAAATACCTTTTCCTTACAATAACAAACATAACATATATACTGTGTAAATCCTAGCTAATATTATAAATGAGAAAGTAAGTTTGTTTGTTTGTTTGTTACCATTTTACGCCTAAGCCACTGAACCGATCATCCTGAAATTTTGCATATACGTTGCCAGATGTACAGGAACGAACATAGGGTACCTTTAATACTGAAAAAAAGTTCTGTTTCCTAGGGAAATCACAAAAACATTCTTATGACCATAGATGGCGCCACGTGTAGTTTCGAATCATGATTTTTACTAAATAATTGAAATGACAGGACGTGGGTAATTTTTTCGTCTGTGCCCGCGATAACCGAAATTTACGCGGACGAAGTCGCGGGCAAAAGCTAGTAAGAATAAATGAACTTTTTAAAAACTCGACCTTCTATTTTAAATAAATAGTTTTAATCTGTAGCCAAAAGAGATATGAACTCCCGATATTGTTACCAGCCAGTCGGATATAAACCCCTCCACTCCCACCACAAATCCCCCAGGTATAAAATCCGGACGTATGACGTCACTTCCTCCATATTTAACGCACCGTTTCGATAGCAAAATTGAAACTAAATATTTGCCATGGAAATTGAATATGGTAACGATGACCATTCATCATTGTCTCGAAAACTCATTTTATATTAAACAGACGGACACATTTTAATCTGCATTGGTGTCATGGGGTTTGACCACGGAAAGGGGTTTAATACTTGAATAAATAATTTGAATTCGTTTTTTTTTTCCTTAAATTAGATGGCACATTGTGTGCTATCTAGAAGGTAGAAGGTGTATTATCTTTGTTTTTTTTCGTGAAGATATCGTCATGGATGCCCTCCGTCTGGGGATAATGGAGGGTTATGAAAAAAACCCTACTGTTCCTCCTGCTACCATGAGTCGGGAGCCTGGTATTCGTAAGTAACTCTGTTTATCTGTCTGTTACGCTTTCATGACTAAACCACAGAATCGATTTTGATGAAATTTGACTCCGGGTAAGTTTGAACCCCAAGAAAGGACTGGCTACTTATATTTATTAGACGAATTATTTCGCAACTTAGTTTGCATTTGCGTTAAGTCGATAACCGACATTTAAGCGGACAAAGCCGTGGGCAAATGCTAGTAAGAGATAAATAGTTTTTTACAAGAACCTTTGCTGCTAAGAATAGTTTTTCTTATAATCCTGATGAGTTTTGGTAAAAGCGCTTTTAGTAGAACAGGCAAATCTACCTGCCCCACCTGTCTAACCTCTGTAGCATGGGCAATGATCGAACATTGAACTCAATGCACTGCTCTCAACTAGGACCCTCTAGGGACCAATGAACGTGAAATACGGGCAGCAGTAGGGCCACCCCTACGCTCGGAACATTGAGGAAACTTCTACCACTAATTAAACTATATAAAGTGATATTTATACACATTAACTCGTCTTTAGACACGTATTTTGGTTTTGCTTTGATCCCAAACCAATTTGTGCTTAGTAGCCATGACGACTTTTGGTTAGGTTGGGTTAAGTTGGAAAAGTCGCGTTTTTTATCGGAATAATGTCGGTTAATATTGTGTTGTTAAGAAGATAAGGGTTCCGTTTTTGCCGGCTGAGGTATGGAACCCTAAAAACAGCTGTCCGGTTAATTTGACCATGTAAATGTGGCACTTTTGTATAGAACAGTAGATTTTTTCGTCAAAATTCATGATACAAATTTTCTTTTACATGTCGTTTTCATCCGTTCTTTCTGAAACTCTTTTTAAAAACAGTAACAGTAGTCTACATCACAGCAATTAAGCAGACATTAACATATAATAACACGCCGCGTCATTAAAAAGAAGTGGCAAATCGGGAAAAAAGTGGCGTAGCGTCGTAGTGGGGTACCGCATACCGCGTAGTAGTGGGCAAATGAACATTACAGTACGCCATTGTCTCCCCAGTACACTAATGAACAACTAACGAACTGAGACAAGCACTTTGCGACGCCTTTCTGCTACCGGTCTTAACAACCGTGGACAATAAAAGTACAGCACAAAAATTATCAAGCGCTTTTTTGAAACGCCTAGTTTGTGTTTTGCTGTATTTCAGGTTTTTGATATTTTAAATGAGAAAAGTACTGAGGTTGAAGTTAGTGTTTCTCGACTTGCTAAGTAGGTACAAAATAAAAATGCTTTTTCAAAACGTGAAACTTTCATTAGTGATTTAATGTTAAAATCTGCTAGAGAGCGAGACTTAAAGAGAATTCTGGGCAGAAATCAGAATCTGATTTCTTCCTAAATTTATTAACATTTTTACAGTTAAGCAAAGAGTTCATTAGCTAAATACGTTACCATGTTTTTTTTTCACCACCTTTGGTTGACTGGTAATGTCTAAGTCCGTATTTGTGCCTTTTATTGTAAAAAGTTTAAATATTATACTATAGTTAAGAATTTCATTACTTTCATTTGTAAAAAGGTAACAAAATAGTAAAAACATTTTAAATTTTAATTTAATTAATAAAGCATACTTAGTGGATTATAATTTAAACAATATTAAAAACTAACATAATTATGAACTAAATTATTAAATAAATAATAATAAGTACTTCAGAGAGGTATTTATTTAATCTCTGCTAAAGGACGTTAGCCTTCCTTTCTATAGTCGAAGAATGAGGCGGATACGTGGCAAGAAGGATACATTCGTACTCCGACAGAATCTGAAAGGCAATTCCCTTATGTATATTTCAGAACGATTGCATTCTAATCTCAGTCCCAATCTGTCTAACTTACTTGCTAATCCACACTATCCATACTTACTAATATTATAATTCGAAAGTATGGCTGTCTTTCTGTTATGTCTCTCGAGTAATCCACTGAACCGATTTTGGTGAAATTTGATGTGGAATATGATTGAACCCTGAGAAAGGACATAGGCTATTTGAATACGCGACTTTGTCTGCATGCGCGATAACCAACAATTGACAATTTGTGATAAATTATGACAAGTTTTTGACGTTAATTGTCGCTGAAATGAGATTGTGACTAGATTTTAACTGTTTTTAATTACGGGAATCGGTTTTCTAATATATTTTATTTTTAGTTACCAGTATTTATTTATAAAAATACGTTACAATTAGAATACTGTGTAAAATTATTAATATGAGATCAATAAACATAAACTATTTATATACATACAATTTTACATTACACATAATTTCGAATCAACAGGAAAAACAGTGATTTAAGTGATGGTACATAACATTTGCGTAATATTAAGTAATTACCATAATACTTGTCTTTCCTGCTA
Organism: Hoplodrina ambigua; assembly: GCA_949774945.1. Classification (NCBI taxonomy): domain Eukaryota; kingdom Metazoa; phylum Arthropoda; class Insecta; order Lepidoptera; family Noctuidae; genus Hoplodrina; species Hoplodrina ambigua. The sequence continues at coordinate 5,612,664 of OX458976.1, forward strand.
AAAAAATATTCAGAGAATACTGTTTACTCCCATGATTGTCCTACTTATAATTAATAGGTTTTCCTCATTCATAGTTCCATTTCCTACGCATATTGCACATACAGATAGATAAGAAACGATAGCGTGCGGCAGAGCATCAACGGGGTAACCCTGAGTGGTTACTCAGCGGCCCGCAAGAGGGCGCCCGGGGGATTGTTCTAGAAGGATTTGACAGTTGTCAATTAGATATTTTGCTACCCGCGAATAATTGTATTGCGCACAAGTTAAAGTTTGTTTTATGTTGTGACTTGTGTAAATATACTTCAACTCCTAAGCACTAGCGTTTTTTATTACACCCATTCCCCGGCTATAATGTCTTTTCTTTTTGGTATATAAAAAAAACACAGTTTTATTGAAAAGCACAATGAGAAATGTTCACAAACATGTTCACAAAATATTGTGTTTACAGGTGCATGTCACAGCAAAGAGCTTGTGGCGGTATTTAAAGTTCAAATATACCATTTTAAACATATTTTGTAAACAAAATGTTGGATCTGCGTAACAGTTCTATTTCGTTAGGTGTGTATCTTCTTAAAGGGTGTAAAAACACCCTTTAAGAAGATAGTTGGGTGTAATAATTAGTCAATCAATAATGTTGGTAAAAAGGATGACTTCCTTATTTGTTTACGGCAGTGAGAAATTACTTCTCGGAAGGCGCTCGTTATCCATAGGCTTTTTAAATTGACCATAGTACTACCTCATTTCACTGTCTCCGAAACTTTTGTAAGATAGCCTCATACAGACTCTTGTAAGCCTGTCGATATTCCTTTGACATTAACACATAGATGATGGGGTTCATGCAAGTGCCTGAATACTCCAACAGATGGGAGAACACATTAGTTATAGGTTCAGACTTATACTCCTTGTATGCCAGCCTCGTCGCCATTATAGGTAGATGACAAACGCAGAAAGATATCATTATTGCAGCAATCAGAGCACATAACTTCTTATCTTTTCTTGTTGGGGTTTTTGGCCTGATTAATTTCTTCGTCAGTCTAAACGGAGCTTTGAGGTATTTTTCAAAAGCTTTTTCATCATTGGGAGACTGAGGAGCAGATGTTTCGCCGCTGGTCGGTGTTTTGTCACTACCAGTGCTGCTTCCAGGACTAGAACCATCGAAGCTCGTAAACGTTCTGCCGTCAGTTGAAATATCTGATTGAATTTGTGATAGAGGCAAGTGTGAGGGTCGTGTAGGATTTTTAGTCTGAATTTTCTTGGTATTACGAACCACCCACCATATTCGCGCGTAACACAAGCCTATGGTGAGGTATGGTCCCACAAAGGCGGTGACCAATAAAACCTTTTTCGGAGAATTGCCGTTTCTGTCTGGCATCATTGTGCAGAATCCTCCGTTGGGTTCCAAGTCGAATCGACCCCATGCCCCAACGTTAGGCGCTATGAATATTGCTAAAGCTGATACCCAGATCATCAGAATATTGATTGATATGTTTCTTCTTTTATATAACCTGGAACAATAAATAAACAGTTAATGTATCAAATCAATCTACTTAGCCTTTTCCCAGCGGTGAGATCGGCTTTCAGTCTGATAGGATGTAGCTGAATACTAGTATTTATATGGAGCGACTGCATATCTGACCTCCACAACCCAGTAACTGGGTAATACGATATCCCTTGGCAAGACTTGTCAGACATATGTTCATATGTTCAAAAGCATTCCCCATAAAGATTATAATACCATCACTTACTTAGGATACAGTAGTGGATGACAAACAATTATGTATCTGTTGATGGTGATGGCTAGTACAGTGAAGATGGCACTGCTATTCAACACAAACTTGAAGTACGCGTACACGCGACACATTACCCAGCCATGGGTCCAGTGCCTTGTCGCGAAGGTCATTGCAGTCATCGACAGAATGAAACAATTAAAGATCAAGTCGCTGATGTGAAGGTTTATTATGAAGATTGCTGTCGCATTTCGGATCTGAAAAAGACAAACGTCATATATATTTTATCCAGAATGGCATCACGCTAGTCCTCTTAGAAGGTTGTCGGCTATTGTTGGTTGCTTACCGGTACTTTCCTGTAGTGCTTTAAAAATTACTTAATACCAGCGCTTAAAACTCATAAACTAAGCGACTATACTCTAACGTCATATTTATTGCTTGAATTATATAAATAAAATCGCGTCACAGCATGCGATAACTAAACAATACGCGATGTAAGTTTAGAAACAGGACAAAACAATATCCATGCGCGTCATCATTGTCATAGCATAACGTGCTTCAAAACAATTCTACAAAGACTTCGCAAGTATTTTTAGCACGAAACTAGAGATAACAACATCGTCATGAACTACTTGAAACATCCATCAATAAACATAATTGATTATTACTTATTGTGCTTGCAGTTAAGTCTAGCTGAAAATTAAGGAAAATAACAAACACCATCAAATTTTACCATCGACCATTTAATCATAGAGCAACACAGGCTTCCTGGCGGAAGCATTCAATAAATAAACCACCCTACAAACTACCGACCGAATTACGGAAAATAACATAATTTATAACAGTTTAGAAACGGTCAAATATTTAAATAACTTAGAAGTTTCATTTTTTCTCATCTTCAAGAACCTGTAGACCTGAGTATATCGTTTTAATTTCAACTCGATACCTCAACGCGTTTCCGAGATAAAGGGTTTTGATAGAAAGACGGACGGACAACAAAGTGATTCTATAAGGGTACTGTTTTTTTTAATGAGGTACGAAACCTTAAAAAAAATATGGAATGACCTTTATCCATATGTATGTTGTGTTGTTAATTTCTAGTGACTACCTACTACAGGGTTATTGGTAATACGTCAGTAATCCGCTAAGGAGACGTAAGGGATAGCATTTGAAACTAGATGACCCCCTTACAACCCAAATGTCAACCAATTTCGAGTAATTTGACATTTCTTCTTCACCTTTCACACGAACACAAAATATGGTTGGAAATGACCTCTCTTACATCCTTTTCACAGATTGCTAACATCCCTGTAAATCGTTCGAGTATCGAGAAATATTTTCAAGGTATAAATCAGTGGTTATATGAGAGAATAATAGAAGTTGGTATTCATCCCTTAGGTAATACAGTAAGAAATAGATAGTGAAATAGTGCGCTCAAATCCAATCTTTCTCTCAATCTCAAATCAAATCCAGCCTTTCCCCAATTAGGTATGTTGGAGTTGGCTTCCAGTCTCATCGAATGCAGCGGAATACCAGTATTTTATTTGGAGCGACTGCCTATTGAACCTCCTCAACCCAGTAACAGGCTTCTGATGACTTGTAAGGACTGTCAAAGATCCACATATGACAGCTGGAACCAGCGACTTTTTTCGAGGCATGGAACGACGACAGTGATTTCAAAGATAAAAAAAAAGGAAGTATTATTTGAAAAAGTCATATTGGCACTTGCCCGGATTCCATCCCACAATCTCAAGCACGAGAGACAGACGCCTCAACCCCTGGCCATTACAGCATAAATATTAATATAGTTTAAAATAAATAGTGCGCTCAATGGTAGGCAAAGCCGTTGTTACTGAGCTGCTACTGTACTGACCTTTCGACACCTTGCAAGTGCGATAATGGTGGTTAGATTGCCAGGGATACCGATGAGCATGAAGATCACGCAGCACGCAGAAGCGAACTGAAGCAAAGATTCCGAGTAGCACTGGAACAGACGCACGGTCGCCAGCTCTTCGTCTGACTGAAACTCTATTCCGAATTCAGATCCCACAACACTATAATTACACGTCGCCATCTTCAAAGTTTATTAAATTTTCTTCTTGCAAAAAGCTGACAGTCTAACACACAGCGTCGACTAATGACACACTTAGGCATCTATTGTGATGAGACACCCTGCAGTTTGTAGAATAAAAATTTGAATTTCGAGTTTAATTATTAAACTTTCGATTTCATTCACTGAATGATCATTTACGGTCTGCTCTCAATCATTATATGACAGTTACTGTCCTGTTTTGTAGATTTATTACGTGTTTGGTCATTATTCTCTAATAATTCCCATAAGTGCGTATAAATCGTTTTCCCTATGCGTCAAGCTTTGGTGTGGTTTGTAGATTGCTATTTAGTTCGTTGGTATGGACGTAAGGATCATAATTATACCAAATAATTAAATGGTTTGTGCACTGATCTAAATATATAAAAGCAAAAGTTACTCACTCACTCACCACAAAATATCGAAAACCGCTTGACGTATAAATATGAAATTTGGCAGAGAGAATTTGGAGAGTTTTATTTAGATTATAGTTAGTTTAGGCCCGCTAAGAACGGACTTTCCCTAAGGGGATAAAACGGAGATCCAACATTTACGCGGACGAAGTCGCGAGAAAAAGCTAGTTTTATTTATTATGATGTTCCAACAGGATATACTTTCAGGATAACACATATAAAAGTATCGACATTGCGTTTCGTTATGTCAACTTAGGTGCTCTTAGTAATGGATTGACAATATTTTCCTATTTTTTTCTAATCGAGAAAGAGTATAATATAACGTAATAAAATCAACTATTACTTGGCCAAAGCAAAATGATTTCCCCAAAAAATATTCTAACGGATTAGATTGTCGTAGATATAATACTATTCTATATTGTTAGTATTTTTCTTCTTAGTGTATCGATGGCAATAATATACTTATGTAATGGCAAATATAGTTATAAATAACTAACTAAAAATAAGACACTTTTGATAAATATATTGTTTGGCTCTGTATTCAACTACGACAACACCATCTGTTGACGCAGTCATTAGATCCTCACGTGTGCAGGTGACATGACACTGAAAGTCGGTGCCATCTGCGAAACCTCATCTATAGAGATTCTCTTTGCTTCAGCCGGCTTGGGTGTAAAGTCAAAGGAAGAGAGAAAACAGTGTGTTTTTTTTTGCTTAGCATCTAACTAAACCCTCATCTTTGGAGATTAACTTTGCTGCGACCGACTTGGGTGCAAAGTCCAAGAAGAGAGAAAACACTGTTTTCTTTTGCTTAGGATCTAACTAAATTGACACTGTATTTTATGCATTGTATTTAGGCTCAGGTTCTACACAGCCTCATATTATCTTTTTCCTTTTTAAATCTGTAAATTGTGTACTCCATTCAGGGTACCTACACTAAAAATAAACAAGTTATTTCATGAGAACGAAGTCTCAAATCATTAGGAAGAAAGAAAAGAATGTAGGTACTTTCATTTTCTCGTAATTTATCGCTTGTAAGAGAAAAGCAAAAAAAAAAAAACACAAAAATAAAGCAAACACTAATAACAGCTCGTTATTATAGGCTGATGAATCAATTTTCTTTTATAATTCACTACAAAAATAAAAGTAATTAAATAATTTGCGGTTTGCCCTTTCTACGAGTACAAACAATAGCTGTGTTAATTAGCACGATATTCAAATCAGAATAAACTACGAAATGCAATGATTCATTAGTTCTTTGTGGGTTGCAAGCTCTGTTTGGTAAAACAGTGGTCGGTGGTCAACTAAAATTGCAACCACAAATGAAAATCGATCTACTCTGCTGTAAATAACGTTCTTGTTTGTGGGGAATAAATACTTTAGCAGCTAGAATGGGCTTTGTGGAATTTCTCTTTGTTTTCGTTCAGCCTTTGAAAAGTTACGTACATTCAACAAAAGAGATGGGTATCTAGGGTCAGATATAGTTGAAGTTATCTTAGAAACCGATGGATGTCTTCGATTGGTACTTTATTAATGAACTGTTTATTATCTACTTTTTATAAGGAATAGGGTTAGTAAGGAAAATATAAGGCCGAGATTAGTGAATGTTACTTAGACGTGGTTTGCCTAATTATTCCTGTTATTGTCAAATAACTGTCAACCTACTATATGCAAGATAGAGACGGAAATAAACTAGGTGAAATTTTGCATTCTTTTTTTCAAGAGTTTGTCATAAAAAAACATAAATAATTAAGTCATTTTCTTTACATTGTTGATGTTTGTCAATATTTCAGAATACACCCCTCTCAAAGAACAGAATCGTCCCATTGCGTATGCCGTAACACTAGCGAGTATATCACTGTATGCATCCGGGTTTACCGCTCCACACGAGCAGCAGATGACCGGCTGACTTACCAGTAAGTCAGAACAATAGAAAATCAATTGTGTCTCATTACGTGGGACTTGAGTAATTAAATTCGAAAATCACCGACTACATAAATTACTTATTTTTTTTATTAAATATTCATTTTGAGCATCACTAGCATGGTTCCCTACTTGATTTTGACAAGGATTAAAAACTACAACTTATTTGATTAAGCAGAATGACTTATAGTAGTTCTAATCATCATTTAAAACATAGGTACATTGATAAGGTATTTAACGTACTCATGGGTGTTTGAATCCTAAGTTCCTAACAAATCTTAATCCTAACTAATGTAATATAATATAAAAAGTAAAATAAAAGAAAAAAAAAATTAAAAAAATGTGTAAATGTGAAAGTAAGTTTGTTTGTTTGTTACCGTTTTACGCCTAAGCCACTGAACCGATCATCCTGAAATTTTGCATATACATTGCCAGGTGTACAGGAGCGAACATCGGGTACCTTTTATCCCGAAAAAAAGTACTGTTCCCGAGAGAAATCACAATAAAGTTCTTATGATGATAGATGGCGCCACAAGTTTTTCGAATTATGATCGAATTTTAAACATAATTTGCGAGCGAAGCCACGGGCGAAAGCTAGTCTAAAATATATTCAACCCGTTGTTCTAAAACATTTTAGAAACTTCCTAACGAATTTCGGGAAACCCCATTTCCTTGTATGTGATCCTAATGGGTTCGTAGTTGGTAGCCGTTGATAGATTTATACGCGAGAGCAAAAAGAAAGCAGATTGCGAAGCTCGGAAGTCCATTCGGATGTATTCGACCGACACTCGGATTACTGCAGCGGTGTAACACGTTGTTTCTGGTTAATGACGCTGCATTCGACGTTGTGTAGGTAATTGAAATAAGCGATATTGTTCTGTTTGTATACATCAAAATACCTACATGTTTTTACTATAAAAATACATGTTTCTAAATGTATGTAACTAATTTATTTTTTCCTGTTTTCTTCGGTTGGGTATTGATAGTGACATAAGGACAATTTGTTGTAAACGTAACTTAGCCAAACTTATGGCTAAGTTCTGGGCTAAATCAATATAGACTGCACAATAAAAATGTCACAATTAGCAAAGTGGTAAATCAATAACGGTTATAGATTCCGTATATCTATAGAGACAGAAATTATATTTAAAGAATTGTAGGTTTTTCGAATGTAAGTGTATAGTCTAAGTGTTATTTCTTTTTCATATTTGAATAAGCTACCCGGCAAAGGTTTGCTGCAGCTCAGATAAAATATTAAAAAAAAACACTGCCGACATAATAAAAATTTCAAGTCAGTCTATCGAATACTTTTGGAGTTTTGCAGACACAAACATACGAAAGCTGAATTTAGGATTTAAAAACCAAAAAAGAATCTAACGCCACAGCCCTATAGCGAACCCATCAAAACCCACAATGTATACTTAGATACCTATTTAGTTGATAGCTTGCAGTACGCGGATTATGTAAACTGCAAGCTGGCAGTAGTGGCAGCACGGAGCCAGTTAGTGGCTCTTTAACAGAGTCTACGTCTGTTTGTCGAAGGCACCAGTAACGGTAAGGAGATTAGTCCACGGTCACCGCATAGCTTTCAGCCAAATGAGATGATTAGCCGAGAACCGTTTTGGGTAACATTTTCAGTGTTTCTCATGGCCATGTGAAGTTTAGCTGATTTATTTGTGTTTTTTTTTACCTCTGAAACCTGGGGATTTTGTAGCCATTTTAAATTTGAAGATTAATCAAAGAAAGATTCAGATTTAAATGGATTTTGTATATATGTGAGACGAATGGAACGAATGAATGAATGGTATGGATGAATGGACGAATGGATTTTGTATGATGTTTGTAAACGTACCCGACAACGACGAATAAAACGATTATAGGTACTGTACATCTGTTTAGATGTTCAATAGTTCACCATTGACATGAATACATACAGCATTGTTTAGTTTCTTTCTTGCAATCTTGTTGTTTCAATCTAAGATTCCTTCAAGATTTGATTAATTTAATTGACATTTCAAACGCTGAAGAGTAATAAAGTATCCAAATAAGCTTTGGGAATAACCGCCATACGCCAACAAGCGATGATTTCGAGAGGGAATTCGTTTTAATTCAGATATTAATTAAAGCGCTAATAAAGATGAATGTTTACAATGCGATAAGGGTCTGTGGAATCTTGTTAATTACATTAATTATAATTATTTGGTCATTTTAAGAAATTCAAGTAATATAAATAAAAGTATAATGAAATGTTTCTGAGATAAAACATAACAATTCTCATATTTTTTATCGGTTAATAAAATAAAATAAAAATAATACCCGCCAAAGGACTTTTCTTATACAGAGAAGGCACGAGCATTGATCACCATTTTTGTACCTTTATCTAGTAGACGTACTATACTACAGTACAATCTACTCATAACAATAATTTCAAAGTTTGTGTGAGCTTACCAACAAATATCACGTAACGAAAGAAAAAATTTGCTTCACATTTTAGCCATATTTTCCCTTTCATCCACTACGTTCTACGAATGTCTCGTTTCCATGTGGTTGTAAATAAATAATATATCAAAAAGGGCATATATTTATCGGAGCTAACTAATACATCTCAAACAGGATTTCGTTCCCGGATTGAGAGTAAACCCAACGGATTTCCTTATCGCGTATTGGCGAAAATTTATAGTGTGAAAATTCTGTGTCTCGACGGATCGGTGTGAAATGACAAACGTGACCCGAATAGCGAAGTAAGGCCAGTTCAGACTAGGGAGGGCAGGCGGTTTAAAATGGGCGCTGTTGTGGTATGACATTGTATGCGTGAGGCGTGGAGTGACGCATCATAAATTATGTACAATTTGTATTTTTTGCTTCAGTTTGCATTTTTTATTTCCAGCGGTATATGAATATGATTTTAATTGTTTACGATGGTAGTGTAGTTGGTAGCTACTGAAGGTATCTTTGTAGCAATATAATTGCCCGCGACTTCGTCCGCGTCAAAGTTGATTTATTATCCCACGCGAACCGTATATTTTTCATACTGTAATCTGTATCTGTGCCAAACATCTAGATCCGATAAAACATTTTCTCTCCGTTCGTAAGTAAAAATTGACCTTGCATCTAAGTCTTCAGGTATGAGAACATTTTTACGAGGCTTCGGCTCGTAGCCTAATGACTGTTTAAAACACGTCTACCCAAAACCATTATTTCTTAAGTGACGTAAAAATCGTACCTACATTCAAGTGTATCCCAAGGTCGCTTCAAAATAAATAAATCAGTGAAGCGCACCCTGCTTTGGACACGAGCGAAGCTTTAGTTGGCATTCGATTTAACGCAACATTTACCACTCTCAGAACAGCTAAGACAAACGGCAAACATCACACTGACACAAAGTAGAGAAGAAGTGAATATATCCTCTATTCACATTACGTGTGGCCATTATGTGCGGTTATAAAAGGGTCTAAGGGTGTGGTGTACCTAACATGTCCCGCGGGGGCATTATTTATGCCCACAGAACGGGACAGTCCTACGGTCTCCCAAGATGTTCGGCCTAAAATATGGGTAACGCCGCCCAACTTCCGAAGAATAATGAGTGACCCAAATTGTGTGCTTTTGACAACTAATGGTAAAAATTTTTGCTACGTTTTCGCTGGACCTTGCGAGTTTAAGACCTATTTGTATAATCTTAGGTCTTAAATCTAAAGCGATCAGTTACGTTATTCCGAAGGCTCGGCTTTTCTTTTCATCTGATATAGCCTATAGTGCTTACACTCCACTTTAGCCCTTACTTGAGAGTTTTTATGCCGCTTAACATGTCAAATAAATCAAGTAAAAATTCTTGGAAATTAATATATAAAAAAAGAAATAATTTGATAGGTATATGCAAGATTAAAAGGTTATAATAAGGTTAAAGAAAATAATAAATAGCTAACAACTGATATAAATCACTTTAAAACAGCAAAGTACACTGCGACGTAAGCTTTGTATGAAAGTAACTTGTTTAGATTTTTTATTGAATGTTTGAATTTGACGAAATAGGGCATCAAGTTGGATTCGTGTGCATTTTTAAGAATCCATGTTATCTTGAATTATCCAAATGTAACCAAAACATGTTGTAGCATACCAACGTCGAACCTTCAAACGTTAGGTAAGGAGTTAAGTGAATTCTGATGTACATAGGTATTCAAATATCTTGCCGTTTACCGTCATAATCTACTTATAAAGTTAGGTACGAAAAAAAGCATTTTTTCTTACCTTCTACCACTTTGATATCGTGACCTTCTGAAAATCATCGTGTTTCTTTCTAATATTGGAGATAATCTTAACCTTTTTAAACTTTTACTACAAAACAAAATTTATTTTTTCGGCATAAACTCGTCTTTTATTCAAAACAAATATTATTTTATTTTTATTATAATCTTCAATATAATTTTATTAAACACCACATAAGCGGTTCGGATATTCAAACCGCGTCAATTAAGCCCCAGCATAAAAATGATCCTTTTTGTTATAATATAAAATATTTTTGGATTTCAGCCGGCTTTCAGCTTTTATAGGCGTCGACAATATTTATATAATTTCAAAGATGCCTTATTTCTGTATAGACCTTGTAGGAAGCCTCTTTATGTGAATATTATGGAAAGGCTTTTGAAGATATTGATCTTTCTTTTGAAAGCAAATCAGTTCTTGAACAGTTCATTGAGTCATCGGAGAGACTTCCACGCGGACTCAAGTTGATATGGCCGACTTGGAAGAATTTAAAAAGACTCCATACCCAAATCGGTTAAAGCAAAGAGAATTCCCAAGGACAGGGTTTCGCAGACAGTATCGACCTTTAGTGCTTATGCGGCACGTCTCGGCCCGCTTTTTATCTTGCGCCGCATGCCCTGTCACCTGCATACGTGAGGACCTAATGACTGCGTTAGCGGATGGAAATGTCGAATCCGAACAAACCAAGGCCAAACAAAAAAATAAATACAAAATTCATTTTATTTAGTATCGAAAATGCAAAGAAGGCAAGTCTTTTATGTAATAGAAAAAAAACTGGCTTAATTGGTTGTTAAATTTCATTAGAAAGCGGCTTTTATTTTCATGAAAGCTTAATATGGTTTAACTAGTACAAAAAGATACCAACCAAATTACACAATCCGTTTGTGGCATTAATATTACCTAGCGACACTAATCCGTCATAATCTACAAAGCGCATGGCAAACCTCAGCTAAACAGATCAAAAGCGACAGTGGCGCCACTAGTGAATAATTAGCGAACCAAATCGGCCGTTTGATTCGAACATCACGGCGAAAGTTTGGTTGTTTGCTTGATGCGGACGAAATGCGGCCAATTGCGGACAGCAAGGTTTGTTTACTGGGGGATTAATTGAACGTAACTGAACGAACTAAACGAAAGTTAGTGTATTGTGGAGTAGATAACACTTCATTTAGTTACTTTAGCTAATAATATTATACACTTTTGAAGCTCTCAGGGATACTTTCAGAATCCAGCCATGAGTTCTGGAGAGCAGCGTCTTTAAACAACAAAAAAACTAACAAATAAAATCATCAGCTTTATAATACTAGTGTATATATAGATATAGTGTAGACTGAATAAGAGTTCTAGCCGAACTACCTTCGTGAACGATAATTTCATTTAAAAATGACTTAGCTGAGCGTTATTTTACCTAAAAATCATAGCGAAAAGCCACTCGTATTACACAAATTAATTATAGGTTTAGGAAAAAAGATATTTCGCGTCGGCCATTTTGCTAGGAAAATCCGTTAGTCACGTCTTAATACAAAAAATAGGTCGGATAAGACATCCGTGTTCTAACGTAGTACGTGACATAATTTCTTTTAGTTAATTCTACGGATGGGGCTGAATGTGAATTAGCTAACAAATCAAGCTACTTTATATATTTTTCTTGTAGATCAATAAACGAATATTATGCGTCATATTTACGTACTTTATTAAGGATCAAATATTATATTTTTATTTAAAGAAAAAATCTCCTGCTAAAAATTGACATTTATAAACTGTCGTGATAACTATGGTTGTTTTTAAGTTTGTCTTGGATATCACTTACATTGTAAGAAAACCTAAATTTATAATTAATATAAGTCTGAAATCGCCAATTGACCTTGAGCAAGCGTGGAGATCAATGCTCGTACCTTCTCTCTATGAAAAGAGATCTTTGCCCTGAAATGGGACAATAATAGGCTGGTATTATTATAATTATGATAATTAGAAAATTGCTTTTATATTACACATTGCTTGCAGTCGATTGTGATCCTGGATCACAGTCTCAGCGTACTTATAGTCGAGAGTAGAAACTTAGACACCATGTAATTGAATTAATTGAAAACTTGAACTGTAAAATTACTAGTAACTAAATTAACTAATTGAAAATTTTAACTGTAAAAGTTGTGCCTAATAGTAGGCACAATGACCTATTTTCGTGTTTTTAGTTAGTTCAGTTACACCTTGTATTATGCCCTTTCTTTAATTTAGTATTTTGTTTGTTCATATCAAAGTTACCTTTAACATAACATTAGGGCAAATTGATAAAGTTTTATTTATTTCAATTGCTCACCCGTTAGTGTCCATTTGAGCTCCAAGCCACACTGCATGATTTCTCTGAGGGATGCAACCGGCCGCATCTGTGTGTAACAGTGCCGCATCGCCACGCCGCACCGCAACGCCAGGCCGCTTTGGAGGTAGCTTCGAAAGACAAAGGATGTATTTTATGGTCTACAGTTTCATTCATGGTAGAATAAGTGCATCAGAGGAGATAATGGATATTGAAGAGATCCTCACTTTCCTGTTCTAAGTAAGAATTATTTCTTTTAAAAATGGATTTTCTTTTTTAGATGCGGTTCAAACAGTTATCTTGCAAAATATTGCTCATAATGTAACGACTATCTTATAGGGGCACAAGCGTTAAGTGTCACTAAAAATAATTTGCTAATTAATTTAAGACAACCTATGCCTACAAATATTATAAATCTGAATAGTTTGTTTAGAAGCCCTAATCTCCAGAACTGCTAGTCCAATTTTGAAATTTCTTTTGCTAATAAAGCTACATTATTCCTGAGTCGAGCTGAATCGGTAATAAAATTCACGTAAACGAAAAAGCGGGTAAAAGCTAGTAATTTATTAAAAGGTCACAAACCTTGCCTATTTTATTCATAAAGCTAAACCTGTAGTTATGGAGTCACTCTAGCCAGAGCGTCCAGCAGAAATGCAGGCTATTAAATTTCACGTGAAAAATTAAAACCAGCTGCATGTCACCGTGAAATATTTATTGCTTTACATTTGTATGTAAATTAGTGCACTATTATGTAACGTAATAAAAGTAAAACAATTTTTCAGAGTTTTCGTATATTTTTAAGTGTAACGCTACAAGCGTCCGTGCTTTGTTTCTGCGTGCAACCGCGGTATCCGCAGCCGGAAAGTGCCTTGGCATACATTTGACAATAAAAGTAAAAAAATGTGCTGTTCCACGTTGGTATTCTATTCCTACTTACCTTAGCACTACTAAAATGTAGAATGAATAACCATTTTTTTACTTTTATACATATATTGTTTTGTGTATCGTGATGGCCCAGTGGTTAACGAGCCTCTCGTTGTGGGTTTGTAACTCGGCAGGGGCAAGTACCGATGAAACTTTTTCGCTGGACCAACGCTTTACGTGCTTTGCGAGGCACGGGGCTGTCATACCACCAAATTCCAAACTACAGGCTGCTACTGAGAAATTCCTAATGGAAAAACCCATTAACACTTTTTGCTCGTCCTGAGAATCGAATCCAAGACCCAACACCAAGCAGTCGTGCTCGCGACCATGAGAGCAACAGGGCACTCATTTACAACTTCAATAATGTATTGCATCCTGTAAGTATCGGAATGTAAAACGGGTTTATTTTACTAAAAAGGTAGGTACCATTTATTGTGTAGGTAAATCATAGAGGAAATTTATTTAAAGGAAGGTAAATTGATTATTATCTGTCCACATAGACGTGACATTTAAATAATTTAGGTTATGTTTTTATTTATTTACACATTTCTTTCGTGTTTCTTACTACTCTTAACACTAGTACAAACAGTTAGTTTCTTAGTACATAATTATGTATATCTCAACATAGTAAAACAAAATCGCTTCCCGCCGTCTGTACGCTTAGATATTTTTAACGACACAACGGATTTAAATGCGGTTTTGATCAATAGATACAGTGATTCAAGGGAAAAGTTTACGTACCTAAATTGAACCCGTGTGAAGCCGGGGCGGGTCGCTAGTAAAACAATAAAAAATATAACGTGTGATGCCATCAAATGATAGCTGGTGCTTGGTCAGCAATGCGTGGGGTTACACACTAAAGGAGGGAGTTGTTATAGTAGGTGTTACGTCAATAGTAAGTATTCAATTTGTTTATAATTCTATTGGTTTTTGGGCTGGACTAATCTGCTGCATATTAGGCAAAATATGACTGATTATACCCGCGATTTCATTCGCGTCAATGTTGATACATTATCCCACGGGAACCTTATATTTTTCCTGGGTAAAAAGTAGCTTATGTGCTATTTCAGACTATAATATTTCTAAAGTTTATCTTGGACATCACTGGCATCGGTGAAGAAAAACATCGTGAGGAAACCTGGACTTACTGTTCCACTCAAACCATGTCAGAGGCCCTTGAGGCGGTTTAGAAATTCTGACACTAGGGTATGTAGGGTCGTAAGACCTTACTGCCCACACGATAACAAGAAGAAGACTATAATATATCTTTGCGCCAAATTTCATCCAGATCCGTCTAGCCGTTTTGGTATGATTGAGTAACAAACATTCATCCAAACATTTACAATAGTAGTAATAATTACACTGGCTCAATACCAATAGGTCTCCATGTTAAGCCGCACTGCAGATAATCTAAATATATATATGAAAGTGAAAGGTCAGGTGTTTGACATACTAAGATGAGATATAGCTATTGATCTAGCTTAACACATAGGATAACTTTTATCCCGTTTTTGTGTTCCCATGTGTTAACTTAGGACTTTGGTTAATTTGGCTTAATTCTCAAGTCTACACAGATAAAGTTAAAACTAAAATAAATTAACTAATATTATATTAATTTTAAGTCGCGGGAAAAGCTAGTAATAAATGAACTTTGTTTATCCTGTGTCAAATATACCAACGCATGTCTATAAATATTACTGTTTTCGTAAATCTTTTCCTCATATAGGTACTTAGTTATGGTCATCATTGCTATAATAATGTTTATGTTTAAGTGCGTAGGTAAATAAAAACATCCGTTTTTTGTTATCTCGGCGTATGACAGACCAAGGCCCGTTTTCCACCAACGATCGGTTTCATTTTTTGGTGAGTATGTCCAAGAACTCCATGACCTCATCCCACCGGCCCCCTTCCACCATCGGACATCAAGACGCACTGCAAATTACTCCACCTTCCTTGTTGTTATTTCACCAATTCCCACTAAGCATTTCCAAACGTCTTTTATAATGCTTACAGCAATGGAGTGAAACTCTCTACCTGCGTCTGTTTTTCCGAACGCTTTTGACCCTTCAAACGAAGAGTGAACAGGTTTCTTCTGGGTAAGCTTACTCCATCGTCAACTTTGTCTCTGTCACTTCCGACCTAGACTACAGTCAAGAGTAAGCAAAAAAGAACGAAAAAATGTTTTATGAACAACTACTGCGTTTGAATTGCATTACGTTTAAGCTAAGCGAAGATTTATGAAAATAATATCTCGCTGCTTTAGTGGAAGACGGGTCTTGGGCTAACATTTTCCGTTACTTTAAATTGCTCTTTTTACCCGACATTAGACTCTTGTTTTTAGCTTTTAGGTGGATGTTTTTATCTTAGTCATTTTAGTTTTCCATTCTACTTTAGTTTAGTGCCACTATTAGCCCCTTTACTCGCCGTGCCATTGCTTGACTGACAAATCCCATTTTTTATTTAACTTACGCTGCCAATAGTGGTGAATGTCTCGTTGTTCTAGTGTTTGCCAGCGCTACTGCGCATGGCGTTCTGGGTTTGACGCCCAGGTCTGGTAAAGAGTTGATCCCTAAACTAGGCCAGATACTGGCCGCTCCTGCCTACCCCTGCAAGGAATACAGGTGTGATATTTATGTGTATATCTTTAAATCATTTCCAGATACTGTCTGCAGTAGTGCTGTTCACGTCGCTGGTCTACCTCCTTTCGACAGCGTCTAAAGAGCTGTCATATAACACGAACTCAGTGAATGCGATCAATCTAATATTCGCACTGGTCTGCTGCAGAACCTGTTTGTATGAGATTATCATATCTTCCCTACTGCTATCTTATATACATTACTCATTTGAGGTAAAAAATATTTTGTTTATATTATGTTCATCGTTTTCTATTTTTGTAAAAAAATCTTAGCAGCGGTATTTTTGTTATCCTCTCAACTGGTATTAGTGAATATTCTGTGTAAAAAATGTCAAGTCAAAGTCTCTCACGTCTTTTGTATGACGTTGAAAGTCCACCGGAATAGTTGGAAATTAGTAACCGCGCGAAGCCGAGGCGATTCGCTAGTTTATGGTTTAAGACATTTATTTCTCAAAAGATACAATAATCACTTACTGGCTAAATAAAATATTAATTTACAAAATAAACGATTAGCGTTTTTATTAGGGTAGATGTTAAAAATTTTGTGTAGATTATGGTACACTCATTTGCTGTGAATATAGGTGTGGCACAAACAATTCCTACTTATTTATTATATCAATTATTTTTAAACATGTTTGTTAACAACTTTTTTTCAGGAAAAATATGCTTTCCTTTTTACACTGTGGTTGGTCTCCAATATAAATCTCCTGATACTTTTCTTCGGCTTACTCGTGGCGAGATTCATTATCTATTGGTGGTTTAAAGAATACGTACAAGCAATATTTACCATGATTTTCGGAGTCACTTATGAAGGTACCTACCTATATTTTAGGGCTGTAACGGAAACTCGTCTCTGCCTTCGTAAGTACGGAACTTCCGCGTTTACCCGCGATACGAAGCGCGAGGAGGCCGCTCAGCTGTGTTGCAAGCGAAATGGTCATGATTAGGCTCCCATTTGCACTTACTTATCAACGTGATATATAATTTGCCTGTTCTTAATTTCGACTTAGTCTGCCATTTTGGTCTAGTGGTCGCAAAGTGCGATTGCTGAGAATGAGGTCTTGGGTTCGAGTCCCAAGTGGGTGTTCCAAATCGTTTTTCATTAGGAATTTCTCAGTAGCAGCCTCGGAGTCTGGATTTGTGCCCGGTTTATGGCAATAGACTCGCCCCCCTATTACATGGAACTCAAACATAACTGATGAAATGTAGGTGTACTAATGGGTACACCTCTGCCTAACCCTGTGGGGATTACATGTTATGTTACGTAAAGTTTGTAAAGAAAATGTACTATACATACGTGTAAGTTTTTAAATTACCACTTCCGCATCCGCCTCCGCCTCTAACACAACCCTAATTATTTCGTCAGCGCGCTCATACTAAGCCTAAAGCATTGTGACCATAACAGTTATATTTATTTTCAGCTGTATATATTTACTTTGCCATCATCATTAACAGTTACGAAACTTCAATAGATCCTGATTTGTTGTATCACTATTAACAATTGAGAAGCTTTGAAGACGACTAAGGCTTTAGTAAGTGGTTCTACGACACGACATTATGCTGAGCAAATCAAATTGAATCATTTATTTGCATAATACATGTATAAAAGGTGTTACAAAAGAACAGGAGGTACACTGTATTGTAACCTATTTAAGGTGTGCAAATCAATTAAGTAAGAGCGTAAGCACTTTCGCGCAGTAGTGGAGCATATTTCTGAGAATTTGTATTTATTTGATTTGATTTTTTTAGATTAATACCAACTTGTTTCTATTTTGCTTTTATGTACATTTTTTTCTTTTTTATGTTATGTGCGTCATTTCCGCGTGAATAAACAGTTTTTCTTTCTTTCTTTCTAATCGCTTTTGTTACAGAAAACGCATACTGTCGTATTTTGATGGCTTATGAGGTGCGGCGAACCTTCAGTGAATAGTTACTAAATACGCGCCGCAACTTGATGAAATGGTGCGTTTCGATGACCGTATTAAATGAGTTAAGGCGCTTCGACATGGTGCCATATTTGTAAAATAATTTACCTATTTGTTCAGAATTTCTCAGTAGCAACCTCGGAGACTGGATTTGTGCCCGGTTAATGGCAATAGGTTCGCCCCCTATTACATAGGATTTAAACATAACTGGCGAAATGTGGATGTGCTAATATGAACACCTCTGCCTAACCCTTCGGAGATTACAGGCGTGATATTATGTTATGTTATGTAAAAATGTGCAAGTACAATGCGCGACTTTAGTTTTTGATAAATGTATTAAAAATATTTACCCAAAATCCAGGGTAACATTGTATAAAGATAAATCTATTTATATTTTATATTTTTAATAAAGATTTTTATTCATAAACGTGTTTTCTTTAAGTCAAATTTTGAACTGAAACGTGTAATCAAATTATATCATTGAAACGTTAATGAAGAACATTTTAATTTAAGGATAGACGTATAAAGCATAACTCGTTAATTATTAAAGTAAATGCGGAGTTTATCTCCTCTCTAAACTCGAGTTGAAAGTGAATCGTCTTCCTAAATGATCAAAGACTTTTAAACGAACTCTATAATCTTTTCATTATTAGATTACGTATCTAATTATCGACCAGTTTTCTGAAGAGAGTTGATGGAAGTTTGTTAAGGGCAGGTTCTAATTATTATGTCCAACATTCTCGGTAGCTTTGTTGGCGGAATGATATTCGTCTTTGACTTTAGTATCTTTTTTGTAATATAAAGTTACTTGTTTTTGCTTAAATAAAATGGGTGAATTAAAAAAATACATTTTGACAGTAAAATTCTATCCTTATAGGTATAACTTTTTCAAAACAAAGTAATATTCAATGCAATTTCACGGAGGTATTAGCCTCGATTAATTGCTGTAAAAACAGAAGATTCAAATCAGTTACGAATATTTCTAAATATCGTTCTAGCTATGCGTCCCTCCAGCAAACCATTTAGCAAATCTATCGATTTCAGATTCGGTGCCAAACTGCAATGTCGGTACCTACTTACTACGATGCCTACTAAGTAGAATATAAGGATCCGATCCAATTTCGAAAATTCTTAAACATATTATAAAACAAAGTCGTATCCCGCTGTCTGTACGCGTAGATCTTTTGAACTACGCAACGGATTTTAATGCGGTTTTCATCAATAGACAGAGTGATCCAAGAGAAGAAGATTTACATACATACTTAGTAACTCCATTGCATCCATGCGAATCCGGGACGGGTCGCTAGTTGTAAATAAAAAGGGATTAGTAAGAAAACACACGCGGACAAAATCTCGGGTAGAAGCTAGTCATTTATAAATATACTAGCTTTTGCCCGCGCCTTCGTCCGCGTAAATTTCGGTTATCGCAGACACAGGCGAAGTCGGGGAAAGAATTACCCATGTCCTGTCATTTCAATTTATGAGTTAAGATCATGATTGGAATCGACACGTGACGCCATCTATGATTGTGATTTTTCTCGGAAACAGTACTTTTTTTTGGGATTTAAGGTACCCTATGTTCGTTCCTGTACACCTGGCAACGTATATGCAAAATTTCAGGATGATCGGTTCAGTGGCCTAGGCGTAAAATGGTATCAAACAAACGAACAAACTTACTTTCGCATTTATAATATTAGTTAGGAAGTTAGGATGCTAGATGCAAGTCTACTTCCATTCCGCTCATTTGTAACTCAGGACATCCTTGAGATCATTGCTTCTACGCCATTAAACCTGAAACTACTTAAGAATGTTTCTAGGAGCTCTGTTTCGTGAAATACCATAGCATCACGTGCAGCAATAAGTCGTCGTCCGTTGTAATCTAAGTCGGAGCGTGTTTGGCAGCCGCACTATCTTGTCGTTGCCAAACATGCTATTATCTTTAATATGGGTATGATTTAAGCTATCGCCAATTTAATTGGTTATGAATTTCTTAAATAATTGGGTTTGTCCGCAAAATAGGTAGTAGATCTGTCGCTATAATGTAGTTATCGTACAATATAAAACCTATTTATATGTTATGTCCAGCTTCTGCCCGCGACAATGTCTGCGCAGGAAGCCAAGATTTTTTTTTAATAAAAACATATTTGAATGGATATATAAGACAAGCCTATGGTTAACAAATTTAGATCTATGTCGGCAAAAATTAATAGAAATGCCTGAATGCCTAATGATTTGAAAGCCTCTGTTGATATCAATCAAGTTTCAAGTTCCTCAAGTAATTAGGTCTCAGTTCAAGGTCTTAGAGCAAGGTAAAAATATAGTGATGTTTTCGCTTTTCTCTACAAATTACCTGCACCATTTTGAAATCTTTGTTATTGCACGGATTATTTACCCGTATCATCAATTAAAAAACCATCCATGCAAATTTTGCAGTTCAATAAATAGCAACACCACTAAAATTCAGGTAAACTTCTAATTCTCGTAAACAGCACAGCACAACAAATTCCGTCCACACCATAACCGTAACTCGCGTGATGATACATACAGCGGCTGCAGCGCTTAATCTCAAAGCGTAGTGTAATCAACGCTAGAACGTTGGAACCTTGAGGCGTGCGTATTTGGCAACGACATTCTATCTCAGCTCAATGCATCAGCCGAGCGGCAAGCAATTAGGAAGGGCCGCGGAATGCGCGGGAAGCGGGTAAAAAAAATATGTCAATACTCCTGATCGCCAGTATTTTAATATACTTTATTATGTTACTAGACCTCTTTTATAAGAACCCTATGCTTCTATGTATATTTCCCTGAGTTAATTCCCCGCTAGATAAAAATTCCGAAAAAGATTCTCGCACACAATCGCCAGTACTAAGCAAAAAAAAAAAAAATAGCAGACTCTTTATTGATTAAGGGTTATGGAATTTGTTCCTGGAACGGAAAAGGCATTAGGAGGAACACAGATGGGTTTGAGTCAGTAAGAGTCCCTTCCGCTCTGCTCAGAGCAAAAGAAGTCATTTGATGTTTTCCCATGCTTAAAAAAGACACTGTATTGAAAAAGACATATTAACTATCAATCTTTCTCGCTATTTCTTTTTGTCAATTTCCTATCAGACCTCATTTAATAGTTTTTCAATTCTCTGTTGGCACTGCCACTTAACTTTGCCAAACAAACTGCAAGAAAAATAAGTTCTCTAGCACCGGCCGCTCCGACCTCCTTCGACAACTAGGACAACAAAATAAAAACTACAACTACCACCAATTCGTGGTGCACACATAAAAAGCCCTTAAAGTTAATACAGCAGTAAACCGTCTACGTCACAGATTGGACGTTTCCCTTATGACGTCATTACCGTTACGTTAGTAGATGCTTGTAGCAGCGCGTTACGAGCAATCTAACGCGGATGAGGTAATTTCAGGGTTGTCAGCTGCAAAATTGACGCTGAATTTTTGGCTTGGGATTTTCAATTTGACAGCCATTGTGTCCTTGTTACTGTTAAGTTTTGGCAGTTTAATAAACAGGTGGGGAATTTTGCACGTTGTTTACAATGAATGGAGAACTTCACCGGTAGTAGAAGATATGAACAATGTACTAAGTATTGTTTGTTAACCTGGACTGTGAATGGAGGACTTTCTCAGGTAGTAGATTCTGGATTAAAGCGATTTTGGTTTTCTAGTTGAGCTTACCTTTAGCTAGAGGTACGCGCAGCTTAAGTAGAAGCCCAGCTGCAGAATCTTTCGTGGAACGGGTTGCCCTTCTTGATGGTTCGTCCGCAAGCCTCTTCTGTAAAAACGAAAAAAAAATGCTTTGGTGCAACGAAAAACTATGTCTCAGGCCCAAAATAAAATATTACATGATTGTCACTACCTTTATGTCAATTGCACCAGGGCCCAGGACAATTAAAATGAACTGTCGTGGTCAATATTACGCGCTTATCAAAATCATCACCATAATTTGCATAAATAAACACTGAAGTAACCCTAATGAAAATTCGCGGCACGTCTGCTAGTGGCTTATTCCACTATGTACCGACTATAATATAAATTATGTAGGTAGGTACGTACAGCATAGATGCAGCGCGAAATTGTGCGGAGTGATGAAAATTGTTAATTACTGCTGCTAATATAGTTGCGAGGTTTCATATTTAGATGTAGGTATACCTATGTTTGGATCACATTTGCATTTGATGCTGATATTAAAGTAGCCCCCGGTGCCGTGAGATGATGGAGTCCACTTGTAAGTCAGGTGGGTGGTAACATTACCGGGAAGCAGAAAGAACTACTCCGGCTAAAGGTCGTAGGAGAACACATTGTGGGTTTAGTCAGACAAGAGCTTAATAGACCTCCCTGTTTACCATATCATAATCGTCTGATGATGATGATATTGAGATAAAGAGGGTCATATCAGCCGTAGGACGTCCACTGCTGAACACAGACCTCCCTTACAGATTTCCGATAAAGATTTCTTTACCTCATAGTTTAGGAAACCTTTGAGTATTTCCACACGCTAAAAAAGATAAGGATTAGAGCCTTTTTTCATACGAAGAAGGCATGAGCAACGATCACAATTCTTGCTTGTTGGTGATTTCTGATTTGGACGGGTTTCTCCGCTTTTTCTTTAATCGATAGTTAGTGGTATCCAAGTTTAGAAATTAACATTTTGGAAAAATTATGTTCGAGTATACTAAGTGACTTCCTAAACATTTCATAATTATCTATAGAAGATCCTTACAAAGTATATCAATTAAGCAACAAACAGTATTAAGCGCAGTGGAGCTACAATGTTTGCAGCATTATCCTCATACATTCTGTATGCTTGAATTTTGCACATTCGTACAGACGGATGGAGCGCCTTGTTTATGCATAAGCCTTTTGCATATTCTGCTTGGTAGCTCGACGCGTGGCCAATTTGCCCAATTTAGTATTGCGGCCGAATACTTGAATAATAAATGGAACTCAAAATATACAATGTATTGTAATTGCGATGAGTTTTTTTTTCTGAAAATAGCATGTCTGTTACGTGTCGAGCCTGTATCCAATTTGCAATTAGTTTAAAGTTAATGTTGATCGAGTGACGCTTCTTTTTAAAGCAGGATTTTCGAATTCGATTTGGACGGCAGCGAGTCTAATGTAGGTAGTTTTTAGTCGTTGGTGAAAATAGAAAATAATACATACATTGTAGGGATGCAAAGATATTTTTTCGTAAGTAATATTGTTATCTTGTCTTATGAAACAGGTTGGTTAATTTGGTAAATAGAATTTTGATATTTGTAGTTTAACGTTAACAGATTGACAAAGCATGATCGATTGGTGTAGGTGTTGATACAGGTAACTACTAGTTACACTTATATGTCTACATATATTATAGGAGAACTTCTTTTGAACTCGAATTCAATTTTAAATTAATTAATTCGATGTAAGAAGGCATGGATATTTTGCGACTACAAGTTTAATTATTTTAGAAACGGCAGAGAATAACATCATCTGCCTAGCCTTTTCCCAACTATGTTGGGGTCGGCTTCCAGTCTAACCGGATGCAGCTGAATACCAGTATTTTACATGGAGCGACTGCCTATCTGACCTCCACAACCCAGTAACTGGGTAATAACCCTTAGGTAAGACTGTTTGTCAGACTTTTGGGCTTCTGACGACCCGTAACGACTGTCAAAGATCCACGTATGACAGCCGGGACCAACAGCTTAACGTGCTTTCCGAGGCACGGAATGATGTCAGTAATGTCTAAGATAAACTTTAGAAATACATATGAATTGAAAAAGGCAGAGAATAACAAAATATTTAATATGATCTAACTATTTACTACTAAGTTTCGTGCTTTATTAGAAATATTTTTTGGGCAGCTGCGATAAACCTAGTACCGAAAAATATGTTCTATTAAATGCAACATAAAAAAACAACGGCGAAACGACAAAATTTATATCCACTTTGTCGACCACCAAAAAATTGTTCAGCTCCATGAATTTTATACACACAGTCATAAAATAGAAGGTATAACTAACATACGTTAGGATTATAGAGATTAATATGCGGACAAACCCAGCTTTACGAGCTAGCCTCCGTCCTTATGATGAATTGGTTTGTGGGCTGACGGCTGTGTGGTTTACGTCGATATTTTGTCATTTATGGACAAAAGATATGACCAGTTTATTGACGTTATATCGCATTTTTTTTGTTTTTTTTTTCATCAGTCACCCTCCTCCGCCTTTTAGAACCCTCCACGAAAACAAAGGGTTGTTATAAGTGTATCTGTCTGTTGCAACGTAGCTCCCAAACGGCTGAACTGATTTTGTTTTTTCCAGCTAAGTCAGAAGTAGATTTTTTATAGGTGATACCATAAATTAAGCTATTTAAAAGGTCAGTAGATCGACAGTGATGCTTGTAGTAACAGTATCTTCCTTATTCTATAGTTAATTTTAAAAATAAGTAATAACTTTTGAAACATTGTTTTTAGCTCCTTCTATTTGTTACAGGCACACTAACAAAGACATTTGACAAATTGCACAACAACTTCCAGATTTTCGTATTTCTAATCAAGGTAAAATGAAGTGCAAAATAATTTCATACCCCATGTTAAATTTCTACCATAACCTGCGTCCATCGTCTGACCGGGCAACATTCACTACAGAATGCATGAATCAATTGAGGCAAGGGTGAAACTACGACCATCATCCTCCATAATGTAGCTACCACCGTCCATAATTGCCGACTGTGTATAAAGGAGAGGTGTTGACGTAATCAAAGAGATTACACGCACGGTTTGAGGTATCTGTAGTTGTCGAATTAGGGAAGGTCTTGCTAAGCTTGTTGTCTTATCGCATAGTCACCTCTGTGAAAAGTTTTATGGGCTTGTAAGCAGTTGAACTAGTCTGTAATCACCACTTGCTAATCTGTTTTCAACTTCTAATGAAAGGTACAAATATATTATGTATCCTACCAAGTCTGCCGTCCGTACGAAAAGTGCACTATCTCGAGTTTTGCGTCGAATTTAGTACAGATTCGGAATCTGCAGAACGAGATCTGTGTTTTCTTTTTAGACAGGTTTTACGTATCTATGATGAAGCCGGTTTAACTCGATACCATGTAACAAAGAGACAAACAAAACAAAAATACAATATTTACCTGCGTTTTTCTATAAACCAGGTTAGTCAAAACGGCAGAATTATAAGGCAGATATTCTTTTTTGTTTTGAGATTTTTTATGACACCTGACTGTCATGTGTATCAAATTGACTACATTAGTTTAATATTACGAAAATCAGATTTCTTATAAACAATCCAAGATTTTAAACAAATACTTTCCATCAGCTTTTTCAAGTCAAGTCAAGTGCCTATATAATGTAGCTTTCTATAAGTGAAAGATCTTTTGTAAGCGGACCAGGAATATCTCTTAAAAATGAAAAACACATAAAAACAAACATAAATTTGCTAATATTTGTAATAACAATCAATGTATCGTCAATTTAAAAAAAGAAAACAACAAAAACCATCCAAACGTTTTCGAGCTGATTTTTTTTAACAGAAGGTCATTAATTCAAAATATGAAAGTCAAAACCAGAACATGAAATCACAGAACACACATAAATTTATTGAATGAATAAATGTGTGTGAAAAAATGTTAATGAATGAGTTTCATTTCTAAACATTTTCACCACCTTAATAGACTATTTCCACAAACACAACTAGGCAAAGCCCTTAACAAAGCTTAATGTTGGCTAACAAAAGCATTATAGGCATCTAACTGTGAAGTGATTATTATCTAAGTTAGGGACATCTCGCCGTACATGCGGAAAGGCCCATGTCATCAAGATTTATGACTTAGGTACTTTAAACTTGGCTAACTTTACCGAATAGTTTGCTAAGGGAACTAGGTAGGTATTTGCGAAATTTAATATAAGTACCAATATACTTGTACGTATATATAACCATTCACTAATCTATCTATATGAAGATATAAAGATCTCGTGTTATCGTGTTTGGGGACGCACTCCTCAAAAACGGCTCGACCGAATTTTATGATTTTTTTATGTGAAAATAGATCGTGTAAATGAAATGTACTTTACATTTCGTACCCCTAGGTGATAGCGATCAACTTTGACGCGGACAAAGTCACGGGCAGAAGCTACTAATTAATAAAAATCTGAAATCGCTTATCCGGCTTGAGTAAGCGTGGTAATCAATGCTCGTGCCTTCTCTATACAAGAAGAGGCGTTTGCCCTGCGGTGGGACATAAAAGGCTCGTATTTTTATTTTTTTATTCTATGCAACAGAATATTTTATAGGTATATTGTCATTTGGAAGTACATTAAACGGCACAGTAATATTTTATACATTTGACATACTGAATTAGTTTTACGTAATTTATTTAATAAGTAATAGATTCCAGGTTAAATAAGCTCAATTATCTATCCGTATTAAAAGGTGATTAAAAAGCGTATTAAAAAGTTACCAAATCGACCACAAAAATGGATATCAAAACTCTTTTAATACCATCATCAAACTTTCAAAGCAAGAGTTTTCTTTTCATAATTGAAAACTTGTAGCCGTAATTACTTTCAGGTAAAAATTTTCTTCTTTCGCCGTAAGTACCTAGTGTACCTATCTTGTAAAATTTAAGCAAGAAGTACAGAAAAAAATGATGTCTTTCTTTGCGATAACAACGCATGAATCGTACAAGAAAGAGATTTAGGCTGTAATTAATAATATATGTTTAATTAAAAGAGAATTAATAAAAATGTAAAGAAATGACTGCCTCGTTGGTCTAGTGGTCGCAAGCGCGACTGCTGTGCATGAGGTCTTGGGTTCGATTCCCAGGTCGGGCAAAGTGTTATTGGGTTTTTCCATCAGGAATTCCTCAGTAGCAGCCTCGGAGTCTGGATTTGTGCCCGGTTGATGGCAATAGGCTCGCCCCCTATTACATGGGACTAAAAACATAACTGGCGAAATGTGGGTGTACTAATGGGTACACCTCTGCCTAACCCTTCGGGATTACAGGCGTGATGTTATGTATGTATGTAAAGAAATGAAAAAAATAAAAAGTAAGAGATCTAGAACCAAAAGCAAAATATTTATGAAAAGCGTATCATGAATTATCATAGAAGGGTTTGCTCATTTATTCACCACGGATGCCCTAACTCAACCGCACGGAGTACCTAAACAAACGTATCTAAATAAAAAACATGTTAAAATTTCGAAAAACCTGTTTCAGTCCTAATATTTATTTAGTTGTAAGGCTTTTGATCGCACTGAAGTGTCGCACCACCAAATTCCATACTACGGGCTTCTAATTACTAATTTCTTATGAAACAATGCAACGTCATTTCTAGCCCGACCTGGGAATCGAACCTAAGACTTCACAAGACAAACAAAGCAGCTAAAAAATACATAAACATAACATCACGCCTGTAATACCCGAAGGGTTAGGCCAGTTATATTTTTAGCCCCATGTAAAAGGGGGCGAGCCTATTGCCATAAATCGGGCACAAATCCAGACTCCGAGGCTGCTACTGAGAAATTCCTGATGGAAAAACCCAATAACACTTTGCCCGACCTGGGAATCGAACCCAAGATCTCATGCATAGCAGTCGCGCTTGCAACCACTAGACCAACGAGGCAGTCGAACGAAGCGTATCATACTAGCATGGAACTATTTCCGCTCAGTAATTCACCACAGAACTACAGGGATTCAGGTTTTCAATATTGAAACAAAGAATTTCGTTACATGTGGAGGTAATGTCTACTCCGGGGCATTTTTCATTTAATTTCTGCCATAATGACGTCATAAATTACACACCACTCTTATCTTTTCCCCACTTTTAAATTAAACTCTGTTTTTTAAATGTTCGTCCGTTTTACGCACTGCATTATGAGTTTTTATTATTTATCTTTTGAAGAACTGGGTACAGTGGATTTATGTTTTTGGCTGTTACATAATTTTAAAAACGGAGTAAATTAAATGAAAATATAAATTAAAGTAAGTCGAGAATGAATATTACATATTTCAACTACGTACCTAATGTTCAGTTAATAAGTTGCATGAAATCATTTTCTATTATTACCTTCTCATTTTAAAATAATCTTTATCTCGTTTAAGTATGAAATAGATTATATACGGCTCATCTAGCCAGAGCCTCTACTACAACACGCGCCACGAAACATGAGACTTGACAAGCGTCAGTAGTGGGCAGCTTATGCAGGTATGGATGTACGAAATATATTAGTTATCCATAATTTGTGTATCTATTCAGGGATTTTCCGATGACACTCAGATTAAAAAATTTAACAATATTATATTATTTATTACGAATTATACGTACTTGCTTACCTTTTCATTTTATGCAACTTGTATTTATATTTATTGCCAACAGTTAACTCTTGGAGCTTTAACAAAAGCAAAAATTTGTTTCCAAAACTTATGAAAAGCTGTCAAAAAAAACTTTTCCATTTTCTTTAACACACACAATTCAATAACTGCAAGCATAAAGCCGAGTACATACAAGTTGGGTACATAAATCTAACTTAGCACTGCGGGGTGCGCCCCACTCAATTTACTTCTCCTATGGTCACCCTTCTGAGATGAAATTACATCAGATACTGCTTACATCCCTTATCTTACGGTAATTTAGAAGAGATACGTAATTTATGTCATTGTTTAGATAACAGATTTGTATTAAATTATTTACGGTGTTGCTGTTTTACAGGGTAAAAAGCAATTGAGTAAAGTGTTTTTTGTTGATGGCAACTCTCGGACCGTTTTTGCGCGGATAACGTTTCCATCGAGATAATGTTTGTACTCATTGGGTATTTTCACACGTAACGATTTTAATTTAACTCTCATTGTGCAAAACGTATATTAATATGGTTTACATGAGTTGTGGAAACAAGATAATTTACACTGAAAAGGTTTTTAAAATTAAACCAATATTTAAATATAAACTTTCCATCGAATCAGTTTATCCATATTGTTTGTTGAACAATGCGAGAATTTATTTACCTGTACGTAATTCGTGTGAATAAACAACAATGTTTAAATGCAACAAAAATGAACGGCGCCATTCGTCAAATAGTTGAACAGTTGCGAAGCCGTTGCGTCCATAAAATAAATTCAGTCGTTACCGGAGATAATAACTCAATAAAAACTGAAGTATACACAGGAAGTACGGATTACCGACTATATATCAACCCCAGTGTTGCCAAGTGTGTTTATTTTTGCGGGATTTCTCGATACCGGCTGGCATTTCGGGCCATTCACAGTTTGTGCTTGCTATCGAGTCGCTTGTTCCCGCCTGAAAAAGTTCTAGCGTACTTTTATGCTGCGCGCAACTTTAGAATGCTTTTACAGCTTTTGAAATTGCTTTTATCAACAATTTTTACTAAAGTTATTATTTTTTTCTTAATATTTGTCGTTATTTTCACTGGTTATCACTGACATCGGTGAAGAAAAACGCCGTGACGAAACTTGGACTACTTTACGAGTATCAAAATAAAAATCATTATAACTCTGAAATCAGCTATCCGCCTTGCAGGCGTCGTGTTAAATGCTTGTTCCTTCTCTATGTAAAATTTTAAATTTATTTTGCATAAGTCTTGACAGAAATTTTAGAACTACGTTTTTACGTAGCGTACCTACTGAACATTTATACAACAACGAATCGATTTTCCCATAAAATGTACTTGATTTTCCATGCACATTTTGTTCCTATTTTTTTACAAGAGCTGGCAACACTAATCACTACTATGTGGAGGTAATTAAAGAACTGGAAGCTCTTCGATGTTTGCAAAAGTTTGCGAAAAGCAGGAGTTGTAATCGAATACACTTTGTTAGTAGACTTGCATCAGGAAAAAACTGGTCTTTTGAAAATATGGTGTGAGTACATAATCTTTACTTACTTTTACACAAGCCTATAATTTACCACAGCTGGGCAACGAATCCTTCCTGGTATTCTTTTCTTTTGTCACCTCTAACCATATATCGTATAATTTTTTCAATTTCTTATTTATTGCGTTAGCCAAATAAAAACAGCTTAAGTCGTCTTTGGGTTTATCTAGGACAAACATCGTGACGTAAGATTTTTTATTAATAAAATAATATATTGTGAGAACAAGGATTATTTTATATTAGAAAGAAGATAAAGAAGATTAAATCCTTGTTCTCACAAGATATTATTATATCGGTCTATAACAGTGTTAGTAGACAATTGTTTTATCTTGCGGTGTACGATAGAGGTGCACCATTAGAGCTCAGCCAAGCTAATGAAGCAGAGCGAAGTTTAAATTAAATATACTTTCTTCGTGCACAATGAAGTTACCATTAAGGAGGTTGGAAACCGGGAAAAATGGCGTTCATGATGAAAAGTCGGTATTAATAACGGTAGATAGAGAGAAGACTAAAATTAAAGATAAAATGGCGAAAGGGGAAATAATGTTCAATGGGGAAAATATTATGTAGGCAATAAACTGTCCTACTGCAAGGTAAAGACTGTTTCTCTTGCAGAAGATTTGTGATCACTGTAAAAGATGACTGCGTTTGAGCATTATATATTTTTATGACCTTGAATTTACGGAGGATTTTTTTTTAAATTAATTCTATTTTTTTTACACGCTTTAATTTTAATAATTATACTAATCTAGTCAATACTAGGGAAGCTAAAATTAGACAAAATATTTTTTTTTTTCAAATCGCACTAGTCATTTTTGAGGTTTCGCGAGACTACATTTGACTTTTATAAGCATATAATTATTATTTTATTATAATTAAGTTACAGAACATGTTTTCACAAAAAAGGAAAGCATTTTATTATAAGAAACGACAAACGGCCTCGACAAATTCCCGAACAACTTACCTCAATTCTATCCCACGTCGGAACGCACGCGGCATTTTTCCAACGCACCGAATTTTACTCAATAATACGATAAGAAAGATGGCCGACACGCGGCCAAGCCGACCGTGGCGGGAATACGCATTTATCACAGACATCCTATCCTGCTGGGTTACCAGGGATTTGAACAAGGACTCCTTGGAATTTGGGTAAAAATACCATTCTATTTTTAAAAAAATGCGTTTTTTATGTCACAAGATTTTGTGTACGGGTTGGCAGTTTTATTTTCGCATTGAGAAGGCTCGTTAAATTTGCTTAAATAAACCGTTTTGTTTTGTAAGCTACTGTTTACCCTCACATTACTGAATTTCTGATCATATTATGTTTCTTTTTTATATTCTGGTTTATTTTAAAAACCAACAAAAAACGAAGCAGTAGGTACTACATTTCTTTTATCCACATTTACTAGTGTTGTAAATGCAAAAGTAACTCTGTTTGTCTGTCTGTCTGTAACGCTTTTACAACTAAACCACTTAACCGATTTTAATGAAATTTGGCACGGGATCTACGGGATAGGTTGGACCCCAGAAAGGACATAAGTTTCTTTTCATTCTGCGACTTTATCTGCGTCCGCGATAATCGAAATTTACATGAACGAAATTGCGGGCAAAAGCTAGATTTTAATAAAATTGATACATTGAGGTTTTACTTGAATAAAATGTATTATTGAAACCACTAATATAATGTTTTAATCAAATAACTAAAGATGAAAACGCTGTAGATAACTTAGTACAAGCATTTACTTATAACAAAGTACCTACGTCAGTGTTTTAATTCAATAGAGCCAGCGGACAACAGCGTCGACAAAGAGAAGTGGTACAGAGATATATATACTCCTTATGACCCATGTGAAAAGACGAGACTCCTTTGTACAAACCTTTGTTAACATTTATGACATCGTCGCTTTATAAAGCTGTAAGATATTTAGGTATAAAAAAATACTTTTCAAATATCCGTTTCAAAAATTCTTTATTATAAAGTCTACCTAATATATAAAGCTCCCATAGATTATTTGCAAAAGCATACAAATTATTTCACGCTAGAACTCCTAAAACTATCCCTCGGGAACACAAAAACGAGATAAAATGTTGTTTAAACATTGCTATTCTAGACTATAATCTGTCTGTGTTCCGATTTTCATTCTGATCCGTTCAGCCGTTCTACCGTGATTGACTAACAAACATCCATAAGATATTTATCTTATGGATGTTTACATAGTACATTTAAATATTTCTGAAGCACATTAGCTTAAAATTTAAGTATGAATAAGAATAAATCCCGTTAAAAAATAACAACCGACTCATTAACCAACTACAATTTTCTCAACATACATTTCTTCAACAGAATCGACATTAATTTAATGAGAGAAAAACAATTTTCTTTGTGGCCTCGTTCACCAAATCCTGTCTGAGAGTAAATTCAATTTAAAGAAGTGCGCGCTAGAGTTGGCGAGCTTTAAGAACGACCGCAAACCGTAACTAGTTTACGAGAGGATTAAAAAATTGTTTAAAACCGTGTTGACATTGTTTTTGGGATAAACTTGTGGAAGAGAATGTTGTTGTGGTCTCCACACGAACATTCTGAGTTGTAGACTTAAGTTACGTTTTAAGAACATTAAGTAGATAGTCCTCCTGACTGAGTTTCAGTTATCGTTGCTAATCTTAGTGACCTAGTTCGGACATGGATTCGGGGTTAGTCCATCGGCTTGGTAGTAAGGCGTGCGTGGTGTTCCCCGCGTGCCTTTCTGGAGTCAGTGCGGCCGGTGACTGACGTCCGTACCGCATGACGGGATCCACCTTGTGGTGGTGGCGGGTCAATACCTGCCGGGGTGCGAAAGCATGCTCAAAGCGACCCCCGGCGAACAGTAATTGGAGGAACACCGTGGGGTAGGCTTAAAACCATCGGTTGAACGTTCTTCTCGAGGCACAGGAGTAACATACAGCCAACTTCTTAACTTCGGGCTGTTACTGAGAAAGTCCTAATTAAGTAAGTAAACAACTTCAGTCTCCACAGCATGGCGCATTAAGGGCCAAAGCGAACTAGTTACTAGGTGTTTTTTGAAAGCTAGATTGGCCGCGTCGGCGCCGTTGAATATCAATTGGTTTGAATTGCATAGAGGACAAACATACAAACATTCACTTTTATTTACATAGAATACATTTTTTATAATCATGCGGCTTTGTTTAAAATTGTGTGAAAACGTGTCTACATTTACAGTATAATTCAATATTGTATGAAACGTAATAATAGTGGGGCTTGCAGGCTTTTGTGTGGCTTACGCGGATTTTCAGATAATAATTTTATTAATTTAATTCTCTTTTCTATTGCATTTTGTTTTCCAACGAA
Organism: Hoplodrina ambigua; assembly: GCA_949774945.1. Classification (NCBI taxonomy): domain Eukaryota; kingdom Metazoa; phylum Arthropoda; class Insecta; order Lepidoptera; family Noctuidae; genus Hoplodrina; species Hoplodrina ambigua. The sequence continues at coordinate 5,646,106 of OX458976.1, forward strand.
AGTTTTTAATGATATAAGTGTACCTACCCTTTATTATTTAAAATTGTTAGAATAATTTGGAATTTTCCTACTATTATAAAAACAAAGTTTGGATCAATCACACCAGAACGGCTGAACGGATCTGTATAAAATTTGGCACAAAGATAGATTATAGTTTGTAATAGCACTAAGGCTATTTTTCATTTCGGAAAAATGAACGGTTCTCATGGGATACATCAACTTTGACGCAGACGAAGTCGCGGGCAAAAATTAGTATACAATAAAAATCAAAACTCTAAATGCTTTTATAATAATTCAAATGTGTCATATTAATACAAAATCGAATTTTCGAAATGAAGCCAATTTAAACTAATTACAAACTACACATTCTCCAAAGCCTACAATCCCATTAACACGGCAATATCCATTCAAAATCATAGAACAACTTACGTTAATCTGTTATAATCTCTTTAATTAAAATATTATTTAGATAGCACGTGTTCTAATTTTCAGTTTAGAGGAACTGAGTCAGGCTGTTATGTCCATTAAGGCGCCCCTGCAATTATAAGTGGAAGCCTTATCTTTATTAAGGCGAGGACGGTTAACGAGCCACGGTGTGCAGTCTGCAGGATAAGTAAGTCACTGGAGTATTTTTTATTTGGTTATAAACAAACTAGATTTTGCGCGCGATTTCGGCCGCGTAAATGTCGGTTTTTGCGGACATAGACAAGTCGAAGACTCATAAAAAGTAGCCTATGTTATTTGTTGGGGTTCAAACTTACCCTGTACAAAATTACATCAAAATCGGTTCGTTGTTACTTTCGTATTTATAATATTAGTGTGGATGAATCTTTAGAAAATTGTTTGTTAAAAAATTCAATTACTAAAGACTAATAAAATACTAGAAAATACTTATTTATACTTACTTTACTTAGAAAATACTTGTTTAATACTTATTTAGTGTAGATGTTATGTCTTGCCAGCCCTTGGGTCACATAATAGGTAACTAAAGACATTCTATTGTAAACAAAACGTGTCAAGTATTTCACATAGTAAACCTAATTCTGTGTGCCTAGCGGGAGCTCCTACTTGACGGCGTCAAAGTAAACTACGATTTGTTTATTGATACTGAAGATAATAGAACAATTTTATGGAACTCACACTAGGCACACTGAACAAAACATACGTAATACGTCTTCAACAAACAAATAAAACAGACGCACTGTCAAGGTCTCGATAACTTCATGTAAGACAAGTACAATAACAGGTTACATATAAAGTTAAGTTACTATTTAAGAGTCACGGCACACGGGAAAGCCGAATAGAATTTCAAAGAAATCGCTGTCATGTTCCTACGTGCCTAGAATTATTTGCTATAAGTTTTCAGACAACTTTATTTTATTTCCAGCTGTTTTTGAAGTCGTTTAGTGGAAAAAATCTGAGATCGTATTGTAAGAATTTCTTTGCTGGTACTTTAGAAAGGATTTGGAATTATTATGCTTCAGAAAAGTCTAGTTGAGAATAAAATACTGTGTAATTTTTGAAACCTCGCTGTCGTGACTTTCAAATAGAGGGCCTAGCACGAACCTAACGTAGCGAGCGTAAACGTAATGGAAAAAATACAAATGCGAAAGTTTAAATGGATGGATGTTACTCAATCACGCCAGAACGGCTGAACAGATCTGGATGATATTGAGCATAGAGATACATTATAGTCTGGAATAGTACATAGGCTACTTTTCGTCCGGGAAAAAAGCGGATGCAGCCGCGGGCGAACCTAAGTTGATTTACTCGTATAAATTGGAAATATGTACCTTTTTTTTGTTTTGTTATTTTAAGGTTTTATTTATGACAACGGGTAGATACTAAATGTGCTTGTCGTATAAAATTAAACAAAAATGCTATAGGATATAAATCGTATTTCCAATTTTTAAAAATCAGCGATAATTTCGTCACCGTGCTTGTGGCAGGCCCAAGATCTATTCTTTCAAGCAGCCATGTTTTATTTTTGCGAGCTTTAACTACCTCATATTATTTATAAAGTCTGTCATATATTTGTGATATATTTTTTATGTCTATCTATGTTTCTTATTGTCGTACGTTTACAAACATAAACTCACATGTACAAACAGCCAGAACCGAAACAAATATCTGTAGACCATAGAAATTGTTAACAAACCCGCGACACGCAGCATAGCAGCTAGTTGCTCAGTCACTCCCCAACTGCGTTGTAAATACCTTTAGCAAAAAGAAAATTTTCCACAATTTCCTTTTATATCTTCGCACCGTTGAGAGCGACGACCTCTCAGTGCAGCAGTTGCCGTCTTTAATGGACGGAAGGCCGGATGTTCAGAATTGTTTTAGCGAGCCCATCACGAACTAATAGGGGCCCGCCTTTAACAATTGGGTTAGTTCTAATGAATTGAAGTGTTACGGTAGAACGAATTGAACGGAGATGGTGATGCAATTTCATCTTTATTAGAAATTGGTAAAATGGTTTTTTGTACTGCTGAAATATTTTTATAAACTTAACATAATATCACGCCTATAATCCCCGAAAAGTTAGTGTTCGCATTAGTACAACCACATTTCGCCAGTTATTCCCATGTAGTAGGGCGAGCCTATTGCCATCAACCGGGTTCAAATACAGACTCCGAGGCTGCTACTGAGAAAGTCCTGATGGAAAAACTCAATAACACTTTGCCTGATCAGGGAATTAAACTCAAGACCTCAAGCTAAGTAGTCGGGTTTTGCGACCACTAGACCATAGAGGCAGTCAGTCAGTTAAAATATCACTGAAATGCAGTTGAAATAATAACAATATAACCATCGTTATTTGACCTGTTTTTGTCTAATGCATGGTGTAGGTATACGTATTATTATATAGCTAAAAGGCGGAGTCCGCGTCCATTGAGCCTAGGGCTGCCATCACCTAAATTGCCGGACAAAAACTTAAAAAGCCCCGGACATTTTGGTGCAACAGTTTCTTTCCCGGACAAATCAATAAAAAAAAAACTTAATGCTTAAGATAATTTTAACTAAGGTTTGTTTTGATTTATCGCCTATTTTTCAATCCATCAGGATTCCCTAGACACTAGGTGACCCGGACACTTTTTGACAACCCTTTCCGGACGCCCTTTAACCTGTCATGCCCCGGCTGACTTACCAGTAAGTCAGAAGAATAGAAAAAACAATAGTGTCTCGTTACGTGGGACTTGAGTAATTAAACTAGGACAAATCCGAAGAAACCGGGACGGCTGGCAGCCCTTATTGGGTCTACCCTGTAATACGATACCATATAATTTGTAAACGTAAACAAATATAAGCGAAACAATAATAGCCGTCATTTTAAAACCATTTATTGTGATAGCCGACCATCCGTAACGTAAATAATACAGTTTGTGCAAATGTTCAAGTGCTGATGTTATCGTTTTTAAATAAACAATTTATTACGGCTATAGCCCGGACATTGGCGGTTTATTTCATGCTAACTTTCGCACGCAGCTTTGTCCGTGTAAATGACGGTTAGTCGCTGAATAAAAAGTAGCGTGTGTCCTTCGGGTTCAAACTTAGCCCGTACCAAATTTCATCGAATTCGGTTCAGTGGATCAGTCACAAACTCTATAACAGACAGACAGGGTTACTTTCGCGTTTACAATATTAGTATGGACCAGCTTAACAATAATAGAAATATTGTACCACGGGAACCGTAAATTTTCCCGGAAAAAGAAGCTTATGTGTTATTCCAGACTTTAATGTATCTCTGTTCCAAATTTCATCTAGATCCGTTTAGCAGTTTTGGCGTGATTGAGTAACAATCATCCATTCAAACATTCGCATGTATCATATTATTTTTATATTTCCATATAGTGTTTTGGGAAACTGATTAATAGTTATGATTAGAACTTTCCATTGGTTAAAAACTTTTATAGAATAATTTGTAATTAACATTTATGTTGAGTCGCTTTCCTGCGACTAAGTTAAGCACATTATAATATCTCTTACAAACAAAATCTTACTTTAACTCCATACACAAAGTATCAAAGAGTTCACAGACATATTGTTTCTCGCATTGACCGAGTTCAAGAGGACATTGCACATAGTGCTGAATAATGTAGCAGGGATGGCCGCAGAAGCCGGCGCCGCTAAACCAGAAAAATGGAAATCGTAACACTGTTGCATACTCTGGACTGTGAAAGAGCGTTCCGGAATTTACTGTGTATAATTTACATAATACTACTATGTTTTTATACACTATGTAAACCATAGTATGTAGTGTATTATACAGTACTAGCTTCTGCCGGCGACTTCGTCCGCGTCAAAGTTGATTTCTCCATACAATCTTTCGAAGGCCGTTTTATCCCCTTAGGGGAAAAATTTTTCCGTAGCAGACGTCTACTAACCATAACAAATCTCTCTGCCAAATTTCATCTGTATACGTAAAGCGGTATTAGATATTTAGTGATGCGTAGGTAAGTGAGTGAGTGACCAGCTTTTACTTAGCTTGCTCTGTTCGTATGTTTGTATGTAAATAAGTTGTCCTTTTTTTAGTTAGATATACCAAATGAGGTATGGAATACGGCCATAAATTAAAAAAATATATACCTATACAAAGTTTATTTCATATTGTGATTTACTGGAAACGGCCCACACGGCCGCATATTTCAGTGTTTGTAATAGTAATAGGACACTAACATAACATAACATCACGCCTGTAATCCCCGAAGGATGAGGCAGAGGTGTACCCATTAGTACACCCAGATTTCGCCAGTTATGTTTACAGTGCCAGTGCCCAGCGTGTTGCCAGTTGTGTGACACTGACAATATATATGAAAATAGAAAAATACGTGAAGGTATTAAAATAACTTTTGTTCAATTTGATCATAAAAGCAAACAATACCGCAACTTGTTTTTATAGTTCTGAATAAATAAAATGCAATGCAAACAAAAGCTCGTGTTGCTACGCCGTAGGCGCGTAGGCTCGTAGGCGCGTAAGCGCGTAGCACATATTTTATTATTTCAAAACGTATGAGGGACTTTTCTCTTTTCGAAGTAAATGTACTATCTTTCCATTTATTTTTATAAAACTTGTGTTACACAAGTAATTAAAACAAATATTATTAACGAACTACTTAAACTATTAAACTGTTCGTTCTCGCTTAAATCCAGATAATACAGTAAAAGGGCCAGGGCAGTGTTTGAAAGGGCCATCTCAATGTAAACTTTTGCCATGAATTACTAATCGGCCTAACTTACTCAGCTGCTCCATACATTTTGACCATGTAGGTACTTTTGTGTTTAATATCTGATTTGTTTTTAATAACTGACTTGCTCTGGAATGATGTATTGAATCCGTAACATTTCCAATATAACATTTGAAAACTAATAAATAAAAAAACCTCCCTTTTTAGCGTTTACAAACATTATAGGTATAGCAAAAGTGTATTGACCGCAAGAGACCTTTTGAACCATGTCTTAAAATAGCCTTGATGAGTCATCCCATTTTCTCAATAAGTAGCTTTCCGAACTCAAAGCAAGTCGAGTTAATAAAGGGAGTGGAAGTTAATAAAATTATAGGCTTAATTGAGCCAAAAATATGGAGTATCGGCAATAAACAACGTTGATCATGATTATTAAGCGGGCTGTGACACAGCGGATGCTATTAAACGAAGGCGCCTGTTACACCGATGTTCGGCTGTTCATTTTTCGGCACGTTTGAGGCACACTTTACGGCATATCATTTTTAATATTATTATTCTATTTTGATATTTTATTATTATTTATGTATTTTATTTTTTTATTCTCAGTAGCAGCCTCGGAGTCTGGATTTGTGCCCGGTTGATGGCAATAGGCTGGCCCCCTATTACACTTAAAAATAACTGGCGAAATATGGATGTACTAATGGGTACACCTCTGCCCAACCCTTCGGGGATTACAGGCGTGATGTTATATTATGTGTTAAAAAATAACTGGCGAAATTTGGGTGTACTAATTGGTACACCTGCACCTAACCCTTTGGGGATTACAGGCGTGATGTTATGTTTGTTGTGATATCACACGTGGTATTGAAGTTTATAAGCACAATTTCATTGACAACGCATGAACGAACAAATTACGCCCACACTTCGGTGTGCAACACATCCATTAAGGGTAAACAAGTTATTAAATAGGACACTCTGGGGCGTGGTGGCACCGTCATTATGAGATGTGGCGCCGATGTGGCGGTAGTGGTACCAGTGCAACCAGTATCACGGTTGGCGGGATATAGATATGGGTAGACGTTGGACAGTCGTGTATGGTGGATTTGGGTCAGTTACTAATTGAACTGTCTTTAGGAAGACGTACAAAAATCAATGTTATTTTAATCGCTGTTTTTCTAAACTAATATTATAAAGTGTGATGTTCAGCAGTGGTCGTCCTACATATATGATGATGATTATAAAAAAGAAAATATTAGTTTGTAGTAGATAAAATCATAAACGAATAAACCATAAAATTCTTTCACTTATGAAAAGCTACATTTTCAGCGAGTGACGTAGGCTATATTTTATTTTCAAAACAATTAGTGATCCGTAAGTAAATTAATGCGGAAAAAGTCGCGGGCAAAATCTAGTATCATTCTTTTTTCCTAGTTTTGTATACTTCTTCATAATAGTCACGTTGTGTACAAATGACTATGACATAATATCTGGCGCTCTAGGATTTTGGATCTTACAGATTATACGAGTATTTCAAAACTTTAGTCCACATTCGATCCATAATCCGATGTTGAAAAGGAGACTTTCAGCTTAGATTAAATAAGATCAAATTTTGCCTTTTACAGACTAATTGTTAAATTCCATCATAATCATCATAATGATGTCCATTTTAATCATAAATCAGTGCAAATAAACGAAAGCCGCAGAACGTTTTAGCTTATTATGCAAATCATTGACGCTGACCTCAATTCACGAGAGCGTTGCTGCTGATGTGACACGTTCAGTCAATGGGCTGTCCAATCACTTTTATTCACATTTCCATTATACGTTTCAGCTTTTTGAAAATCATTCTGTTGGCTTACTCGGACAATAATAATAGTCCAGTTTTTTTGCAAAAAGTCACAGCACATAGCCGTTGACCACGCATACTGCCCACCAAATTAAGTAACATTGAGCGAAACGACGTAACATAACATCACGCCTGTAACCCGCGATAGTTAGGCAGAGGTGTACCTATAGTACGCCCACATTTCGCCAGTTATAATAGGGGGCGAGTCTATTGCCATCAAGCGGGCACAAATCCAGACTCTGAAGTTCCTACTGCGAAATTCCTGATGGATTAACCCAATAATACTTTGCCCGACCTGGGAATCGAACCGAAGACTTTATGTTCAGCAGTCGTGCTTTGCGACTACTAGACCAACGAGTATATTGTGTACTGCAATTATTTATATAATCATATGAAACTAATCAAGTTCAATTGCAATCTCCACGTATTAAATCCACGTTTGTATATAAATGTCATCGACAACGAAATAATATTCAAGAGAATGGAAAATATTCCAACTTATCGAAAAATAATACTGAACAAACAGGAAAATAATTTCCTGCCGGTAAAAATTGTGTTCTTCCGATTTTTTCAATCCTTTTGAATTACGTTGTCGAGAAAAATTCGTTGGAAGATTATTTTTAATATTTTGGTGAGAGGCACGTTTTGTCAATGAGGGACACTTTTCCCTTTCCGATTACTTTGCGTCAATACCTAATGTAAATAAGGGGTGAAGTATGACATTCTTTAGACTTTTTTATCTGTAAAATTCTGGCATGTTTCCTCACTTATATTTGCTTTCCCATTACGCGTTGTCATATGGAAATCTGAGTATTGAATGTCGACAATGTATGAATGAGTTCGAATTATAATAAAACGTGTTCGTATTTTCTTGTGTTACGAGGTACTTGCTTGTAATCGCTTTTAGAAATGTTTTTATTTCATGTTAAAAATCATTGATGTTAAGGTTTTACTGTTCTGTTAATATTTCGGTTAGGATTTTGTAAAGAAGTCGATTGTCAGCTGTTTGAAATAAACTGGGTTATTTGATTAAAAATGCAATTCTCACCTTAACTGCTACAACTATTATTAACATTTTTTTAGTTTTAGGGTTAGTTTTAGTTTTATTATTATTCATTGTTGTTGTTAAGGAACTCAGTGTCTTTCGCTCCTGGGGTGGGCGCAATTATTTGAGAAGACACAGTTATTAATAAACTACCCCAGTATTAACGCACACAAAAATTTTAACATAAATATTTTTAAAGGTTACCGTTTAAAAATAAGTAAGCAATTCCCCAAAAAAGCTTTCACTTCCTGCATACTTTTATATTATTTTCGCTCAAAATAAAGCCATATCTTGCCAAACAAAACCGCAAGCAAGCCGTTGCCTACACACAGATAAAAACCCTGCACCCTAGGGATGTGCCAAAATTAAAGTTCACACTTTCTGCAGTCATAAATAATGTCAGGACCACAAGCTGACATCGCCGATAAAGGGGCCAAAGTGAAATTGCTACCAGTTTACCTTCGCTACCCACCTGCGGGGCCGCGGCTCGCGGGCTTAGCCAGACAACGTAATGTATGGAGCCATTTGTTATAATTTGAGACGAACTCCACAGCATAACATTCACCAGTAGATCAACTCAGCTTACCTATAGACCCACCGGAATGTGTCATTGGTTCTCGAGTGGAGTTTACATAGTCTGTGCAGCTGTGGAGCTTTTGATAGACGTGTTTGCGTTGGCTCTCAGAATTTCAATTCGAAATTCTGCTTTGGATTTCATAGCGTTTCATATTTTGAATGAAACAATTTGATCGGCCAGTTGTAATTCAAATTTTGCGTGATAACAATAGAGAATAATTATTAAATCGATGCTTCTGAGACGTGAAGCATTGTAACAGAGGACGAAGCAAGAAAGTCTTCCAAGACAAACTGATTGAATTAATCCGATTTGTACTGACTTAGTTATTGTTTTTAATTCTCCTATAACTTTAAAGCTCCTAAAATTATAATAATCCATATATACAGGGTGTTTGGCGCATGGACCGACAAAAATTTTTGGGGGTTTGGTGTGGCCATGTACTTGTTTTCACCCTTAGACCCAATGTCCTATATGTCACTGTATTCGAGAAACGATTTTTTTTGTTTTTTTTTTAAATTACCAGAACTATCACCTTTAAAACGTTATAACTTTATAGTCTGTAGTTGTATTTACACCAAATCACTTTTATTGCGTTCTCTGGTGTATTATTATTCTAAATAAAACATAAATTCATAGCACTACATGTAAAAAAATACTTGTCAAGCTTCCAAACTCTTAAAAATGAAATAATGTATGAAAAATTACAAATTCAAAATTAATTATAAAAAAAAGTCAAAGCTTTTTTGAACTTCACTAGTACATGGCCTCACCAAACCCCCAAAAATTTTTGTCGGTCCATGCGCCAAACACCCTGTATATATACCAATGATTAACAAAAAATTAATTTCAATGATTAAGAATATGATTTTATTTTATTTTTCGTCCAAATCATGATAATCTCTGTAAAATCTCAAAGTTAAAAGCCAGCTGAATTTACTGGTACTCAACATTTACTACAATTATTTAGTGACGAGCAAGTGTGAGGACATTGATTTTCACTGTCGGCTTAATAAAAGCCTCTGAATGAACGAGTGAATGAATTACAGAGCCGCATTAAGGAACGACTGATGTGGATTAAGTCCTTTTTTGAATTACTCGTAAATATCGGTAAGAGATTAATCAACGATAAAATGTATGACGTATGTTTCGTTTTCATTCAGATTTTTTTTAGGGGTTTGCAGTTTCCTTTGTTTTTTTAGTTTATAAAATTGACACATGAAAAATATTTTTACTATGTCATTTGAAAACTTTCAACTAAAATTGTTTGTATATTGAAATCCTAGCGATCCGCCCCGGCTTTGCACAGGTGCAATGTATAATAGATACAGTTTTTTCTAGAAATAAATATAGCGTATGTCGCTCAGAAATAATGTAGCATTCTAGAGGTAAAAGAATTTTAGAAATTGGTCCAGTAGTTTTAGCGCTAATTCGTTACAAACATACAAAATACAAACCCTTTCTATTTATGATATTAGTGTACATGCTTTTAAAATAGAAAACTTTTACACTATAAGACCTTGTTTATGCTTAATGATTTTGTCCGAAAAGTTGTATTTCGGTAAAGCCGTGAAAACTAAAAGCTGGTAGCATTAGACCATAAACACACGAGTTCGACCGAGTGTAAACTTTCGAACTGTGGGACCATCGTAAATTTTGAACGACACTAAAATCGGGTAAGCGGGGAGTGACCCTTTGTTTTGCACTACAGAGGAGAAAGTCAATGAAATACTTGTTTATTCTTTTAATTTGCGAAAATGGGTATGAACACAGAATGCGTATTCGCCGCTGTACCAATAAATAAAAATAAAAAAAAGTTAAAAATTAAAGGGATCGCAAAAAACACAGGTCCCCGTTATGGGGGTCCCCATACAAGAGACCTATTTTATTTTGCCATTTTGGCTCGATATTATAATGTTATATCTTCTATGATGATATGGAACCCTTCGTGTGCGAGTCTGACACGCATTTAACTGTTTTCATACACTTCTACACTAATATTATAAAGAGGAAAAATTTGTATTTTTGTTCTTTTGTTTGTTTGTTTGTAATAAACTTAAAAACTACTGGACTGATTTTAACAATTCTTTCACCATTATAAAGCTACATTATCTGCGAGTAACATAGGCTATATCTTATTTTATTTTTGGGCGGACGAAGTCGCGTGCAGAAGCTAGTTTTTTAATAATTTGAGAAGTATTTCCAATGACGAACAAATCATAAAAACAAAAACTAGTACCAGTGAAAGGTACTTCCATGCCGAAATCGCGCGAACACTTTCCACGCACTTTATTACTCCATTTTCTACTTACTCTATGTACAAAAGTCTCATCTGAGTAATCCTAGCCTACCTACCATGCATTGTTTATGAAGTACCCTTCCGTGTAACATCTAAATTGTACCTGATAGATTTCATTAAACCTTTTCAGACCGCACATTGTTTTTATCAAAGTTGGCTAAAGTATTTCAATTGGTTTGTTTGGGGTATTGGGTGGCGTATGAGTGGTACCTATGTGCTACGCTTGAAGGTATTTTACGTAAGTATTTCACTATGATCTCGTTTGTTATTTTACTTATATTTGTGCGTTTACTTCTGATGCTTTGAAATGAGGATGTTCTTATCTGTTCTTTCATGTAGGTATTGCGTGTCTGCTATGGACATTATTGTACATAATACAAAGGGAAGACGAACATCAAGGTGTTTATAGGATTTCGTTGATGGTACGTACTTATTTGAAATTTAAATTCTAAACCCTCCTCATGTATTATTAAGTTTGAAACATTGAATTTGCATATCATGTTGTAGGTATGTAAGGCACGCAATATACTATGTACATCCAAAACACATTACGTACACACTATGTGTACATATAAAACATCCTTCTAATGTATCCACAAAGTTGTATTGTTTTTATAAAAATAAACACAAACGCTTAACAAAACTTTACCCAAACGTCGAGATAAACCCAAAAAGTTGAAATTTGTCGCGGAAATATGACGCCAAATGTGTTCGTCTGAGCCACAGTTTTTATAAGGGAGCGCTATCTGCCGAGCGCCAGTATACCTTGACACCTCATGTCGGCGCTTCTTGTGAAAGAAAACCTCAAAAGCGAGTCAAATCACGAGCCCAAAATATAGTTGCCTGTCTGTAAGTGCGATTTCCGAGACATTAGGCTTGATTCGTATTGAGAGGCGACAAAAACTCGACACAGATTTTCACTCAGTCCCCTAACTATTCGCTGAAGAGAGACGAACCGCGTCAACGTGAAAAAAGTTGGAATTTTCGATCTTTATTAGAAACGTTTGAAGTTACCTGTCGCCGCCGCGATATGTGATAATCCAGTAGTGAATACGTTAGTGTCCGCCGCCCATGAATAAGGTTGTGGGTTCGATAAGAGGTCAGTACCAATGTAACGTTTTCTATGTATTTATATGTAAGTACTGAAAAACTAAGTTGAGGGGAAATTAGAAACGTTTGCATTCTAATCTCAGGCAAAATCTGTCAAAAATGCATCTATGTATTTACCTACATTTCCTGAGATGAGATTGCTACTGGATTTAGACGTTTTTAATAAACAGAATGGGCTTTCAGGACTTATAATAAAATTGAGTCTGAATTCGCCAATCCGTTTTGAGGAAGCGTGATGATAATGGCTTTTCGGTACGAAAATTTTGCCCAGCAGTGGGATAATAAAAGGCTGGTATTATTTATTGTTTTTATAACCATACAATATTGCAGGGAATACATTTAAAACTGGACCGAGTAGAACGCTTATGAAGTTATACACGAACTGTTAAAATTACAGGTCATGTGCGGAGTACTCGTAATCGGCGTGCTTGTATGACGAGATGTATGAACGTAGATGAGGCGAAAGGAGTATGTAAGGATCGTAGCAGGTGGCGTTCTGTAGTTTCTGCCTACCCCCAGAAAAAAGGCGTGAGTTTATGTATGTATGTTAAAATTACCAAAAGGCAGTATTTATTATATGCTTAGGTATCTAAAGATTACAGAAAGCTTCCATTTTACTGCCGGCATTCAACCATAAGGTCTCAAGATTAGAGCTAAGGAGCGCTAATCAGAAGAACTTACGTCACGGATTTGAATGTGAAATTAGGAGTTTTAGTGCTGACTGCCGACCCAGATGCGGTGCGAACTTAAAGACATATAATGGGCCCCTGGAATGCCATCTAAAAACTTACATTTACGCAGTGTGTTAGGCCGTGTATTCACTACACGAAATATGTTAAATGAGACTAAAATGAGAGAAAGCAAATCTCACCTGTATGAAGGTTCGTTCTGAGGAAAAAAAACCCTAATACCCCTAAAAACCCTAATTTTAGGGTAATTCAGGACAAATTTCAATCTTCATTAAATAAAAAAAACTAAGCAATGTTTGCTTCGGCTTTTCTTGAATGAAAACTGATGCTTCGGCACTGTGACACGTCCTTCTTATCCAAGACATTAGTTTAACAATAATTATCATGATAATTCGTAATATTACCGACGGTCACAGCCCAAAATTTACCAGTTAGTAAGTACGCAGCTTAATTTACCAAGTACAAGAAAGGGTACTTAAGTTGATTTGTCGTCGTTTAGCTTTTAATTGCTTCTGGCAATACAGAGGCCTTTGCCAAACTACTCTCTATGTGTCATTACGGGTGTGTCCACCCTTTTCTTGCGTCGTTGTTGCGTTCAGTATCAACGCCTTTTTCAGTACAAGACAAGGTGGAGGTTGACTTCTCGTTTTTCAGGAGATTGTTATAAAATAATTAAAAATATAAAATTACGATACCTGGTCAATAAACACTTGTTTGTATATTTTTTTATGTTCAATAGTATTTCAGAATACACCTCTTTTAAAGAACAAAATCGCCCCGTTGTGTATGCGGTAGGCAGTATTGCGCGATTATATCACTGCCTAGATCCAGCGGCAAGATAGCAAGTCCGAATTCGAGAATATCCTAATAAAAAAAGAACTGTGAATTTTATTACTGACTAGCTTTTGTCCGCGACTTCATCCGAATAGAAGTCGAAAATGGTTAAATTTCAATAAAATACTAAGCACATCTACCATCAATTCTGATAAAGAATGTTTATGCAGAAGTAGATTGGACCAAGGGATCACATTGTCCCATACAAACTTTGCCCCCTTTTTCAGAAATTAGTAGAATTTCGGAAAATCTTTTGCTATCGGATACCTACGTCACACAAAGAACAACAAAGAACACACCGTCCAAGTTTCAGGTCTCTACGATCAGCGGTTTAGGCTGTGCGTTGATCCGTCAGTCAGTCAGTCATTCAGGACAAAGCATTTGATATGTATAGAAGACTAGCACTAGACTCACTAGCATAGTTACATCCTTAAATTCGACGAGGTTGCAAAACCGTACCCTGCATTTAGTTCAAAAAGTAATTTTGTTGGTGCCTTAGGAATCTGACATTAAAATTCACATCTACTCCGAATGTTAACTTAAAATCTACCCACCCTCTTTGAAGTTACGTAAATATCCAGGTGAAAAACTAGTTCAATCACCTCTCCCGGTAACCGTAGCAACGAATAAGGAAATCTCGTCATATACACAGCGCCCCACAGCGAGGCATCGTATCGCATTTTCCAAGTCATAAAACTAAGTGGATTTGGCGACGTTTCAATAACTTTACTACGGATCTCCGAATTTCCGTGCGGCGCGGTGGTGTAGGTGTTATATCTAATGGCCGGTCGGCAACATTGTACACTGTACCATATAATAGCAGTCGTAAAAATCAAAATAGTCGTAAATTTATGTTATGTAGCTGTAAAAGCACTTTGAGTTCATATAAAATGTTCTTGTGTTTCATGCTTAATAGTTGCTTTGAAAACTGTTTATAAATGATTCGCTTTTTAATAATAACGATAGGTTCAGAATCTGATTTAAGTAATTAAAATAATATAGGTATTAAACTCCATTGATCTATAAAGTACTTTTCAATAATTTCCCTCAGAAAATTCTCGATCAGACATAATATAAAGTACGAATAGAATTTTGGTTCACTAAATTTTTTTACACTTCTAGTTCAAAGTTATCCTTTATAATCTTAGACTAGCTTTTGTTCACGATTTAATCTGCGTAAATATCGGTCATCCTGGATGCAGACAAAGTCACAGATTAAAAGGTAGTTTAGTCTGTACATATCAAACATTGAAATCGGTTCAGTAGTTTAGTCATGAAAATGTAACAAACAAAAAAACCAACTTTCTTTCGTATTTAAAATGTATTATAGAAGGATTATTCACTGACACAGTAATCGTAATTCGGATCTATCTAATCTTACGCAGATCATTCAACGCTACATAATATACGCACGTGACATCTTTATAATCCCAAAATATAAGGCAAGGCAAAGAAAAATCAAATTTGACAGTGTGTGTGTGTGAGTGAATCTTTAATAAAATTATTCAGTGACAACCCTCGACCCATGCAAGGGGTGAACGACATCACACATTTTTATGATATGACTACGTGATAATATTGAAGCGGTACACATTTGAATTTTTATGAAATATATACTACAAGTACTACGGTATTTGTTCGTTGTAAATTGGGGTGGATATTGACGATAAATAAAAGAATTTCAGTTGATTATTTCCCTTCTTTTCTTGTATAGTGTTTGAATAAAAGGTTGTGATTTCAAGAAGTATGTGTGTACTTATATTGGAAGGTGAGAAAATAGGTCTCTACTCGTTACTTTCTTACTTTTCAACCGACTTCAAAAAGGAGGAGGTTCTCAATTCGACGCGTATGTTTTTTTTTTTTTTTTTGTGTGTTTGTTCAACGATTACTCCGCCAATTACGAATCGATTTGGATGATTCTTTTTTTGTTTGAAAGAGTATAGTCGCGAATAGGTCCCATAGGAATATTGTCATGATCTGATGATGAACTTTGGAAATATGGAACGGAACTCCTTGTAAAATCACAGCAGAACCGCCGTAACAAAAAAAATTGCTTTGTTTATACGTGTAGTCGATGACTGACTGAAGGAAGTGGGGAGGGGGTACGTCAACCCCCCTCCTACCACTTTCCAAAATTAAATATATCGTGTGTGGTATTGTTTGAAAGGGCTTTATGTAACGATTTCAAACATTATCAAACAAGCACTAAAAAGTGAAAAATAAAAAGCTTTTTTACAAAAAAATATCACCGCCTTCAAAAACTACAAAATAAAAAATAACTTTAGCTTGGAAGTCGGTGGCAATACCTACATAACAAGAAACAAAACCAAAGCCGCCGACTTTCAAGCTAAAGTTATTTTTTATTTTGTAGTTTTTGAAGGCGGTGATATTTTTTTGTAAAAAAGCTTTTTTAAAGCATTTTGCTTGCCTACCACGTAGCAATTACTAGTGATTTACGTGGAGCGACTGCCTATCTGACCTCCACAACTCAGTAACTGGGTAATACGATACCCCTTGCTAAACTAAAACAAGATGGTTTTAAGAGATGGGGGAAGCCGCGTACAACATAGCCACAGGTATATTATAATACTACTCAAACACGATTAAGGCAGGGTTGATTCAAATCATCGGTTATCGTTAATTCAGTGAGATATGAAAGCAGGGATTATATTGAGTTACATAAACCCATAAGTTGTCAGAGCTGCCAGTCTGCGTAATCTGAGAAAACGTTTAATGTTAATTATAGTTAGTCTTTTCAGCTTTTCAATTAGTCATCAAGTATTTCGTAATTAGAAAGAAGAAAGAAAGAAAAACTTTTTATTTACGTGAAAGTGACGCACAATACATAATAATATACAATATAAATATAAACTAAATACATAATAGAAAATAAAAAATTAAGTGTCCTGAACGGTAATTTGCGCCACTACCGCGCGAAACGGCAGACGCTCAGCATAATGCCGTGGCCCACACACGATGGGACACAAGACACGAGTTTACAGTATAGTAAATTTTACGTAACAAAACAATGGGGGTTGAACTTTTTCGTATAGAAATCCTCAAAACGATTCGTCTTACGGAGACCGAGGCAGGTCGTCCTAAAGAAAAACTTTTAATTGTTCTAGAAACATCTTTCTTTCTTTCTTTTTACCTACTTGTAATCTGAAGGTGTACTCATGGATATAAAAGGCGTAAAAAGTCACTTAGCAAAGCCAAAAGGAACGGTATAATACCTTTCGGTTACGGAGACACTGAAGGTCACAATTTAATATTTATGTGCTTTGTTTAACTATGTGCTTTGTTTTTTTACACACAGTAGGTGTAAATTATAATTTTTAGAATCCGTTTTTCTCCTTACATGATTAATACAATACCAACTTCCTAAGGCATCCTTTGGTAATGCGCACGGCGACAGATCAAGCTATACATGTCCAGTATAAGCTGACCTCTCATTGTACAGAAAGCCTACTTTATGCGTGATCCGCTTGTACTGGAAATGTCGAGCCTAATGTGTCTTCGTCTTCGTGGAACAGCACAAAGTAACCGCTACATTATCTAGGGCTTAATAACGAAGCTTCATAGCCTTTTCACGAAGAGTTTTTTCTTTCGTAATATTGAGTCAGTCTGGCGGAACGTAGGGTATTAGGGTTAGGTAAAAGAAAAGTACCTACTTTGATAAATGTGAAATCGGCAAAATCCTACAAAAAATAAATGGGGAAAGTTGGAGATCTTCTTTTGTTTTTACTTAAGTATCTACAAATGAGATTTGTGTATGTGTGCGTTCAAAAGAAGTTATGGATGTTTCATAAGTATTTAAATTAGGTATATTAAAAACTAGGTTTTGCCCGCGATTTCCTTTGCGTGATTGTCGGTAATCGCAGATGCAGACGAAGTCGCGGAATAAAAAGTTGCCTATATCCTTCCTTGGGGTTCAAACTTACCCCGTACCAAATTTCATAATCACTCAAGTACCACGTAATGAGGACAATCGGTTAATCGGTTGATCAGCATTTATAATATTAGTATGGATTAGTATGGATGTACTTGTAAATCATACCTGCAGTGGTAATCAGTAAAGATCTCGCTCGGTGATTTTAGATATACTAACCTTCAGGTTAGCAGTAATCCCACCTGACGCTGAGAATTGCGGAAGTCAAGCTTACTTCGTCTAAATTCACCGTGAGAGATATAGAAAATAGTACTACTATTTAAATTCACATTTAATCAAACATCTTCCTATACGTTCTATCTACCTGCTACATACAAGTGGCGCCATCTGTCACATTAAGTGAAACTGTCGACGTGATCTGAATACATGAAGTGCTTAGCATTTACAATGACGATTATGCACAGGTGCTTATAAATTGTATATGAGAAGAGATATCCTCGTCAGATACAGAGTGTTAGTGTAAAGACCGTTATCCTTGAAACCAGTGCCTTGGTTTCACTTATAGAACGTAAATTCAATGAAAAAAAATATCATTTTTTTTTTAAAGTAAAATCTCTATTTTTCCTCAAAATTATTTCACACTATATTACAATGATGTAATTAGTTAAAACTTATGTAGGTAGTTATAACGGACGGCCAGTGCAGCAGGTCCACGCCCTTTTCGGTGATTACGTAACTCGGGCGCATAGTATCCATGAATTTAAGGACGGTGTCGGACAGATTTTTTTTTAATTTTTGAAAGAAAACTGCTTATTTATTTTTAAATTCAGATAAACATTTTTTATAATAAATGAAGTACCTATGGTTTTAGTGACAACGGTGTTTACACTAACAGTCTGTATAGGAACATTCTAAGATATATCAAGGTTACCATATATCAGGGTTGCGGAATTTGATCGAAAGAGTTACCGCGGTCCTGGAACGCAATGGGCACTAGAAGGAACACGGATAGGTTTTAGTCAGTAAAAGTCTGACACCCCCTTCCGCTCCGCCCAGAGAAAGCTCCGCTCCGGAAAGTGTCCTTCGATAATTTCCCATCCTTAAAAAAAAGGTTACCATTTAAGACCGTTTACGCTGTACGGAATTTCATACAAACGTTCAAGTCCTTATTTATCGAAATGAACCGATTTTTATAAAATTCATAATCAGGATACATATTTAACTTTCAAATATACAATTTGTCCCAAAATTCAATGATAAACGGGCACTAGACGGTAGACCTGAAATAAAATCTGAATTGAAATTATAAATTATTAGATCATAAAATCTCAATTCTTTTTTTAAATTACAAAAAAAAATATCCTTTGAAAATTGACAGCCCTATTGATATATTTTTGACCATTTAAAATATTTATGTTTTTTATGTATCGGCAACCTAAGTACCTAGCTCTTTTATTCACTAAAATTCTTGAAAATCATACATAGAATTACGGTTACGGTAGATTACATTTTTTATTTATGTCATTTAAAGAAAAAAGTTTTTTTTTCCTCGAGTACTCATGAGCAGGTCCACCCTCTGGTGCCAGCTTATTGTTGAATTTTAAGACACGAGGCATAATTATATAAAAAATATGTATTGAATAAATAATACGAAAACATAATTTCAAAAGGTCAGGAATATTAAGTACGCCCACCGTATTTCGTACTTATAGGTACTTATCCTCGTTCACTCATCTTTCCAATCTCTAAAGGAACCACCCATTTCATTCCAATATGATGCAAATCCCGTAGATGTTTCATCCGATGAATAGTTGAAATATTAAAGGTAATCCGCTTAGCTTTGAGAAAATACTTCGAACTTTGAGTCTATCTCACGCATTAGTTCGGATCTGAATATCTAGCACAGGGATGGCAAACCTGTAACGGTGAAAAAGTTATTTTTATTAAAAAAAAATGTAACTTTGACTTAGTGATAGAATGGTGTATAAAAAATGGATAGTGATAAAATGGAGAAAAACCTAATTGATAAGAATTTTTGTTTAGTTTCTTGCTCGTTTTTCTCCATAGGTGTCTACCTACATTTTGGAACGAGCAAGTAGCTTCACGTTTCTTACTAACTGACCGACTTATTGACAGTCAAAAGTGCCTATGAATGGTCTAATTAAAATAACTGGCCTTGAATGTTTAGTATTTTACATTTATTTAAATAATATATTTTTTTTGTGTAATTTCTGCTGTTGTAAATTAGATTCAATCGAATGCATAGACTTCTCAATTATTGGCGTGCACCTATTATTATGTTGTGTGCCACCTTTGGCACGCGTTTTATAGGTTCACCATCCCTGAACTAGCAGAAGCTTTGGTCTCGATTCGAGTGGTATATGGAGGTAGTTTGATAATGGTATGTTTGGACGTAAAGTATCATATTGTAAGGATTATGTTGGCCGCACACGGGCCACACGCCAGTCACAAACACCGCCACTTGAGGCTAGGAGCGGTCACAAAAGTAGCGACAGCCACTTGTGGTCGGTGGCGGCCACTTTTTTTAACCTTCCTTGAGCCACGTAAATAAAAGTTACGTGCTACACCACAAGGGGTTCAACACTATACAGTTTTATGATGGGAATGAATGAATGAGTGATTGAATGAATGAGTGAATGAAATGAAGAGTGAATTTGAAAGCGAAATAGTGTTATTACAATGATTAAAAAAAAATGCCCTAAACTTGAATTTCTCCTGAACGGAATTAAAACAAAAAAAAAAAAAAGAATTTTATTACTATTCTTTTTCTTTTTGCAAGACATAAATGCAATTTACAAAAATAACATATTGATTAGCCTTTACACAATGGTCAAGTGGCCCAATTCCGGCCACTTATTGACGTTCCCAATTCGAGTGAGTGCAATCCATTAGCAAAGAGAGATGCGAGCAGTCGGCATGTAGATTTAATTTCACGACTATAATAGATGTCTGCACTTCCCCTTTAATGTAAGGGTACTATTTATGATTGTGGATGTTACTCCCTGTTGCTGTTGCTAAAAAACAATTCTTATATTATGTGCGTCACTTTTTCGTGAACAAACAGTTTTTCTTTCTTTCTTAATTTTCGTAATTTGTTTGCTATAAAATTAATAGGGTCACGCGTAAAAAATAAAACCTCGTCGAAAATCGTAAAATTCAGACGAAGTCGTAGGCATAAGCGAGTACATATTATAGTTAATAACGTTTATCATTAGCATTTAGAGAAAAATTTAACAGAATAACTGTCAGTACTAATGTACAATTCCAAAACGTATAAATTCTGTTTTTAATTAGCTATCGGTGCCGATTCTCTTGTTCACAAACTTGACTGCTTGACTTGATGTGTCAGATTGACTAAATTTGACAGCTCTTATTTACATTAGTCTCTTTCTTGTTTTATTGGACAGAAAAAAATGAAAATAGTCTAATTTTAGTTTAGTTTGTGACCAAGAGAATCGGCACCGTCGGCGTTGGACAACAAGCACACTATCTGTTTGGTAAATGGACATGGGCCAACTGTACTGAACTGAATCAATTTTATAGTGTAACTATTAGTTTACTTTAGAGACTCTGTGGAAAGTCTCTTTTGTAAGTATAATAGAATTAAAAGGATTTAGGTCACTTTAAGATTTAAAGATCTTCATTGTGGAAGTTCTGTTGCTCGGTTTCGTGGTTGTAATGACTATATGGTACGGTATGGACACATAACCTAAGTACAAGCGTGGACATTTTCACCCTTACGGTCTTAGCAATAAGGCTGAAAAGTCAACCGCAATTGTTCTCGGTTATGTGTAAAATACCGCAGCATGTGTCTACGTGGAATTAGTTGATTTTTCTGAAGTTTAGAGACTAACTTGACAACGCTTTATCCTACTTCCTACTTCTATTATAAATGCGACAGTTTATGAGGATAGGTATATGGATGGATGATTCTTACTCTTTCACGCTTAAATGACTGAGTGAAATCGGCTGGAAGACACACATTAATATATCGTTTTTTTTTGTGTTCCAGTGGGATTATTTAGCAATTCTTCGCGTGGAAAAAATCTTTCGCAAATTGGTAACTACGTTATCACTGAGTTCCATACGCTATATTTTATTATCAAAAAAGTGATCCTTAAGAAAAAATCACGAGAAACGAAGTCGCGGGGAAAAGTACTAGTATTTTTATAAAAAGTCACTATTGTATTTTTGGTCATTCAAACCGAACACTGATATAATATTTACCGAAGTTTGGTCGTACTCGTAATACTGTCTCGAATAAACTCTATCACTAAGATCTCTTTGGAAAGACCTCTAAACTAGTACCATAATGAAAAATAAATTACCAACACAAACACCAAAGTAAAATAAGCCTCACGGAAAAAGTTTTTGATCAACGTAATCAAATATCTATTTGCATTTACGATCCCTATTCAAATGGAAAGATCCGGAACTAACTTTACTTTCAAAGTCAACCAATTACGGGTCTCCAAATGTTTACACATCACAAACTTTTGCGAAGAAAAAATGTAAAAAAGAAAAATCCATTATAGGGAACAACCTTGAAACTTATAAAGGTTTTAAAGTCTACATTGTATAAGACGGTTACATCAATTCGGTACCCCTTCATAAGTAACCTTGAAAAGAGGTCACCAGTTGATGACACTGTCCGTATTTATTTAGTAAATGATTCTAGAGTATTGAGAGAAAAAATATTCGTCGGTTATTTATAAAAAAGAAATGCACAAACGTTGCAGTCAACGGGGTTAAAATGTATGGAACAGCTGATTTCATTTATTTATTTAAGTTTGATGTAACAAAAGTACAAAGGCTGCCTTGGGCATTCTATAACAGTCAACCAAAGGTGGTGAAGAGATAACATTGTAGGTGCAAATTATTGTTCGAGCGTAAACAACAAAATAAGAGATTAAAAAAATAAAAAAATAATACAAAATTTGACAAAAATAAAATGAAGTGATTTTCATTTTTCTAGCCGACAAAAAATGTTGGTAGTCCAGAATCGTGTACTGAATTCATGGTAAACGTTTTAGTTACGATATCCCTCCCAATGACATCCATCGACATCGAACCCGCAACTTGACACATGAGAGGCGCCTCAATCACTGGGCTATTACGTCAGGTAAACTGAACAATCTCTCAAATCTCAATAAATCTCAACGTAATAACACTTAAAATACAAACAACTTAAGAATTAAGAACAAACTTTCCAGCAACATTTTGTTCTAAAATTAATTAATGGCGACATTTTCGGAACCTGACAAGAGTCGTGAACCAGCGACAACGGAACTCCGAAACCACTGGCTGCTCATGAAATATTCAGCGGACAAACAGATGTCAGGTGGGTGCACGTGATCGCCTTAGTAACCACCAAAACGATTACAACGTGACCAAATAAACAAGATATTGGATGATACAGAACTGTACCGGTTAATATGGTGGTCGGGAAAAATAATATTTAATAACCGGACCTTCATACCTATATAATTATATTTAGTTTGCTTTCTATGAAGGCGTACATTGGTATAATGTTAGATACTGGGTTTTTACGCAGATTATGACGATTACATTTAAAGTGCTCGTTCCTAGTGTGTCTGACTAAGAAACAAGTAAAAACGACTTCAATAATTTAAATGAAAAAGGAGGATTTCCTTTTGGACTGCGGCATAGTCAGGTAAAAAGATTTCCTTCATGAACAGACAAAAAAGACTTTTACGTCACTTAAGTTTTGACAGAACTTTGAGCCCTTAGTATTATAGTAAAAAACAGGCAAAAAAATGTTCTTGGATCGACCGTTAGAACTTCAGGGGGCAATTTAACAAACTCTTAGAAACAATTGCAATCTAATCTCAGTGTCAATCTGTTAAAAACGTCTCTAATTTATCTACATTTTTTGTCATTGATTTTGAAAGCTTTTAATTAGTTGTATTAGTGGGCAATAGACAAATTAAACATCGGAAAAGACGAGATCTTTAAACATATAAAAAAAGAAAAATAGTACATGAATACACTGAATAAATAGGGATGAACAGGTAACTAATCTGTTAGTCGAAGTACAAACCCAATTAACCGAGTACACAGACAGCGACAGTCTATAGGCGGCTGTTCAAAGTCGTCAGATTTGGTAACACATGAATATACAATCGACCAACACTAGTCGGATGAGCCGGTTGAAATGCCCAGACATGTTGTGGAACTTAGAGTAGATAGTCTGTTTGTGGTCACGAACTTGGGCACGTCGACTTATATTTTAGAGACAGATTTAATAATACAGTTAGATATCATATAAATTGTTACTCATACTTTGAAATTAGGTATAGTTATTCTTTGCTTGGAATATACGTAAATCTAGATACCTATAAGTAAATAAAATTGAAGTATCTGTTTGTCATATAAAAAAACAGCTTTTTACAAAATGCATGTAAAAGTATATCTATAAGATAGGAGTAACTAAAAAAAACAGTTTTTGAATTTTTCTGTTTGTTTGTTCGGGCTCATCTTCAAAACGGCTGGACCGATTGTGATGGTACTGGGAGGCAACTTATGTTTGTTTTCCGGGGTCTGTGAAAAACTCAACTGTTCCATACATTTTGAACGTGTAGGCGTTGCGCTCTTGAGTGAAATTGCGGTTATTTTTTAAAAACCACGTATTGAACCAAGGATAAAAAATATATTTAGGTAATCAAAATAAATATATCTGTGACAATCAGCTGTTTTTCTCTCCCACTCTTAAATTCTTTTTTTAAGATTTTATTTGCGTGAGAAAAAATTTATTTTGATTGATGTATATTCGTGTGTCAGTTAAAAGATGATTGACAATCGTAATGTTCTGGTAATGTTATTTCCAGTAAAAGGTGACGTTTTGAACTACATTATTATTGGACTAAAATTATTAGATCCTCATTCGGTATGAAGCTCTAAATCAAAGAGCGGACACCCTGAGAATCTACCTCGCACTGGCACTTGACTTAGGTTATATTAAATCGTATATCAATATTAAGATGTATTTCCAAATGATCTTTTTCATCTTAACTTGGCTACCCTCTAGGACTTCACAATGTTACGAAAAAAGTTTATATGCGTGAGATTAATCGATCCGTACTTAGCGAGCAAGTTGTAGTAAGTAGGTATTAGAAGTGCCAATTGAAATTTTCAATCAATAACACTATACTTAACTTAACAAGAGTAAATACTCGTAAAGAATTTTAATAATGTGGTTTTATTCTATCTTTCAAGTAAGTGACGAGTAAGATTCCCAAGGCGGGCAAAGTATTTATTTATTTATTTAAACTTTATGCAACAAAAAGGTACAAAATTTGGACGAGAATTGCGTATGTCACAAGTACATAGGCAGTAGGTACTCTGTTTCGTAGTAGTCTAAACAGTCTAGAACTGTCAAGGTTTGATATACTCTAGCCAGTGATATCAAGTTTACAAATATAGTAGTAGTACCAACGCATGAAACGTTTACATTTTATGTATATTCCATTTGCCCTCACAATCTCACCCCTATTAACACCAAATATCCCTAAATATTTGCATGTTTATTTATCCGTAATGTAAGCTGTAAACTGATTTGTCAAAGATCAAGTTCCGAGCGTACAAGTTGGCTTGCCTCATGAATATGCAAGCGCGGCTTCGGACTGGTTTGCCAAACTTATATTAAACGCATCGCGGGGACAATGATCGTATCGTCATTGATTGCTTACCCGATGTGGGTTAGAGGTTATTTGTATGTTTATAGACGGTCTGTATCTTTTGTCTTTTATCTTTTGTTGGGGAAAGATGGTAGATTATTTGTGGGTGTAATTATTTTCTGTCTATAAGTTACCCTTTTTAGAGGTTGTGTAAGTTCAACCGATCCAGTCAATGTTACCAACACCCTCGAATTTGCCAGAACAATATTCCTTATCAAGGGCAGTAGGTAAAGAAGGTAGGTACAGTGAAGGCCGCGTACCACTGCAACCTGGCCAAAAAAAAATTTAATTCAAACATTCAGCTGAGTTCTCTAAGGGATTCCAATTTTAATAGAATAGGTGTCTAGTTTTTTTTTTAATTGGGCAGTTGTTTGGTGGGCTCAGAATGTGAGGACGTTATTAAAAATCGGAATGCATAAGTAAAAAAAACATCGTTCTTTGTATTCAAGTAGAAAAGTTGGAGGCCCGTACACCAGTCATACACCCGGTACCTCAGTCACTTGATAAAGTGACTACAGTACCTAAATACAACAGACAAAACAAAAGCCATAAAAAAAAAAAACATATCTATTTTAAAGTTAACTCAATTTGACACTTACGTAGACTAAATAACAGAAACCAAGAATTAGCTTCAATAAAACTCGCACCTAGTTTTGTTTTCGTAAAAGAATATTACATTTCCACATCCTTTAGATTTTAAGTGCTTTCCGACATCCGCAATAACCGAATCACGAAAAATCTAAAACTAAACAAAAATAGTATTACTGCATTCGGTAGCCGCGGATAAAAATGAAATTTACACTACAACGGGCATCTCTAATCCTGTTAGAGTTGCCCAAATCGGGAGAGCCAATCAGAGTGGAACTGACAAGGATTTAACAATATTCCTATATTTCACGGTACAGTTACTCGATGGGCTTAATGCGATAATTCCATTTTTTACGTCATTGGGTACGTCGTTCGCGTCACCCTACAATGACGTATACAGGGTGTGCACATTCGTCACGGTACGCAGTCATTTCTGGCCCCTATTGTGATTGGATATCAAACGGTTATTTTATTGCAACTCTCATTTATATGTTGAAGTCGATGTCACGACGTTTGACACGTGTTTAGCATTCGACTTAACTTCTATTGTTGCAAACGATTAGGGGATGCTATTGTTAAAATTGATGCACGAATTAAAGTGTTTTAATTTGCTAAGTAATAAAATGTTTGTACAGGTTTTTTTTTGCTGTGTTACTTGTTTTTAGCTGAGTATTTAAATATGGAGATAGCTCGGCTGAATATCAAATATTTAAATAAAGCAAAGTTGAGTTAGTTACACCATTTTATATTTCAAGAACGGTTCTATTATAACATAGGAAACCTTCACAAATAATAAATGGAACGTTTATTGATTTTGAGGTGGTGCGAAGTTCGCCGAATCAGTTAGTAAGTAACGTAAAAAATAAAAACGGTTTAATGAAATACGTACTTATTTAACTATATCTTCTTCTTCTTATCGTGTGTCGTAAAAGGCCTTACTTACCGTAAGGCCTTACGACCCTACACACCCTTGTGTCAGAGCTTCTAAACCGTCTCAAGGGCCTCTGACATGGTTTGAGTGGAACAGTAAGTCCAGTCCAGTCCATTTAACTATATGACATACAAAAATAGAGTTATTGAATATTTAAAGAAAAAATACACGTCCGTTTATCAAGCGCTTTTCACGGCAGAGTGACTATCGATAGAAAAAATAATTAGGATTCATATATAAAGTTTATCGACCTGTAATACCTATCTTATTTTTATGGTATTATCTGAAAGTCACTTGCAGTTATCCTTAATCTGTGTAACATTGCAAAGTCTACTAAGATAATATAGGTAGGTACGATCAAACGCCACTTCACAAATACTAAAGGATCAATTGAATTGATTTAATTGATAGAGTTATGTTTAATTCATTCGTGTTATGCAAATCGGTTGGAGTAGCGTGTTTAAATTAGTGAATGTATTAGGTCATGTTATAACATGAGTACATTAGCTTTGCGTACTTGAACAGTATTATTGATATTGTATTCAATTGGAATGTTGATAATTGTCGCTTACATAGGTATCTATAAATGTTGCTCTTAATTAAATCATTTTTTTTAACGTGACATCTCGCCCGTGATCTCCGAAGAGTTAAGCAGAGGTGTACCCATTAGTACACCCACATTTCGCCTGTTAGGTTTAAGTCCCATGGAGCGAGCCTATTGCCATCAACCGGGCACAAATTCATACTCCGAGGCTGCTACTGAGAAATTCCTGATGAAAATACCCAATAATACTTGCCCGACCTGGGAATCGAGCCCAAGACCTCATGTACAGCAGTCGCGTTTGGTGACCACTAGACCAACGAGGCAGTCATTTTAGGTGATGTCTGAAAATATGTAAGAATAACACAATTTTTGATTGTTCTCATTTTTATTTTTAAACAAGAAACATACCCATCTTCAAATTACCATCCGATAATAAAATAAAGATAACGCTACGTAATAATAAACTTTTTAATAAAAATAAAGCTGATATGAGACGACACGACCCACGTGCCAGCCGTCGTCGCCTGTCATCCAGTATGACATGTGAATGACAGCAGGGAGCCACCGGAATGAAATGACATTGCATTGTCGGGATTTGTATGCATGAGAAAGAACAACGTCGAAGCAGCCGCGGATATAGGGACAGCCTGTATCGAGTGTTGTGTTGTGCGAACTTATGCAGGAATTTTATAGTTTAATTTTTTCATTAGCGCTGTGAAAAATTTTACGCTGCAAAATTGGATTTTACTTTAAACAAAAATGTGTAGAAATAAATAATAAAAACACCGTACTATTAGTTTTAGGAAAAATTGTTAGTTAACATTTTGTGGGCTTCATTTTGTTTTAATGTAGGTATCACTTGTAGACAAGGAAGAAAATAATGCTTGTAGATAATGACAATGTATGCATGTTACAACATTGAGTCAAAGTCAAAGCATTTATATCAATTAAACTACTTCCTATACGAACTTTTGAACTTTTGAGTCGGTCAGTTAAAAAAGCTAGTTGCTCGATCCAAAACGTCTCTATGAAGAAAAACGAGTATGAAACTCCACAGATATCTTTTCAATCAAGTTTTTCCAAAATCCTGGTTAGATTATTCTTGTTTTTGTTTCTGTTTTGCCATAACAATGAAATATAACAATGAAAATAAAGAGCAGCAAAAACAATAGAAATAAATAAAGATACAAGCTATCATAGTCGAGGAATATTTTTTTAATCTACATAGTATGAAACAAAGTTGCTTCCCGCCCGTTTGCATGCTTAATTCTTTTAAACCGCGCAACGGATTTTAATGCAGTTTTTATCAATAGATAGAGATTCCAGAGGGAGGTTTCTGTATCTACATAGCAACCTTAAGAAGCCGGGGCGGGTCGCTATTTTAAAAATAAAACATTTCGGTTTCTAAAATATTATTTAGTATTTACATTCACCTACTTTGCAGTATAAATGAAAACTGTCGGTACAAAATTCGAGATTCTATATCATTTGTATTTCGCAAGTTATTTGAAGTAAATTCTTTTGAATCTTTTCAATCTCAGAGGAACTAAGATGGCAATATGAGGCAAAGAGGCCGCTTAACCCGCCTTTCACGACGTCTATTCACTGTGGAGCTATAAGCATTGTCGGTCTCCGGCGGAAACAGGTCAGCTGCAAACATTGAAGATGCATGTTAGATAATATGGAAGATATATGTCAGCTATCAATGACCTATGAATTGGAAGAAGATTAAGTATAAGGTTTAAATGTGGATGTGTTTTGAAATTATCTCCATCCATACTTCCATACTAATACTAATTACTAATTTAATGAAGTCAAAGTTTAATAATTTATGGCTATTGTAATGCATTATTGAACGTCATAATCAAGAAGAAAAAACATAACATAACATCACGCCTGTAATCCCCGAAGGGTTAGGCAGAGGTGTACCCATTAGTACACCCACATTTCGCCAGTTATGTTTATGTTATGTTATGTTAAGAAGACAAAAATTGAATTGAATCTAGTTGCCCCTTCCAAAAGGTAGTTTTGTGTGGAGAAGAATGCGCAAGAAACTCCATTAACCAATACTACTATTCACTAATTTACTGTTATTATTTACTAATCCATACTAGAATATTATAAATGAATGAAAATGGAATGGAATGTGTTGATGGCCTAGTGGTTAAGGCGCCCGCCTCTCATGCATGAGGGTGTTGGTTCGAATCCGGGCAAGTACCAATGTGACTTTTCAATTCATAAGTACTTTCTAAAGTTTATCTTAGACATTACTGACATTCCGTGCCTCGGAAAGCACGTTAAGCTGTTGGTCCCGGCTGTCATTCGTGGATCTTTGACAGTCGTTACGAATCGTCAGAAGCTTAAGAATCTGACAACCAGTCTTACCTAGGGGTATCGTGTTACCCAGTTACTGGGTTGTGGAGGTCAGATAGGCAGTCGCTCCATGTAAAATACTGGTACTCAGCTGCATCCGGTGAGACTGGAAGCCGACCCCAACATAGTTGGGAAAAGGCTAGGCAGATGATGATGACTAGAATATTATAAATGCGAAAGTAGCTTTGTCTGTCTGTCTGTCACGCTTTCACGACTAACCAGGTAATTTTGAACCGCAACAAAGGACATAGGCAACTTTTGTTCGACTTCGACTTAGTCTGCGTCCGCGATAACCGACATTTACGCGAACGAAGTCGCGGGCACATGCTAGTACCTAATATTATAAATGCGAAAGTAACTCAAATATAAATTAGCAATATTGTATCTACGCAATTTCGGTTTTGAATGGTAAAATAGACTGGCTTTTTTACACGCTGAAATTTTAAAGGCAGTTTTGCTGCGGCAGAACGATTTGCCCTCAGCAGTACCTACCTATCGAAACATACAGTACCTAAAAATTTAAAAAAATAAGGTTTTTTTTTTAGATAATTAAAAAAGAAATATTATCAAACAAATAATTATGGAAAAAATAATATGATCTATTGTTTCGACGGCACTTACGAATATTAGGTATGTACAATGGTAATCCATTATTTACTCTAAAAAAAAACAAAATAACTGATTGTACTCGATTGTACTGAGTACTAATATGAAATCATTACGTTACGGTAAAACAACCATTCCAATATCACGGTGCATGACAAAGGTAAAAAAGAAAACATAAGTTCATTCAATTTTTGCCCCGTTCTAAACTGTCGGCTAGTTTATTGAATTCCGACATTACTGTGATTAATCCAATATTAATAGACTGTCATTCAGAGTCCCCGTCGGCCATAATCAGATTAGCTACTTGCAAGTATATATCGACGTTTATTCAAATGGCACCGACAGAGGGGCGGCCTATTTAATTACAAAGCTAGACGCAGTCACCGGTGCGTTCATGTGTGCTGTATTGAACCAACTCAGTCCATTTCTCTTGGCCACCATACAGATACAAATATGTGATGGATTGACGATTGTTGTGAATTTTAAAGTACCTAGTCATTGAGATTGAGTAAATATTGTTAAAAGTTTTATTTGTTTTTAAATCGTGAACTTTATCTTATACAATTTTTAGTAATGTACTTAAACTATCTTAGGATTAAATAAAAGGCATAAGTATTAACATAAATAATATGTAAAATTAGTTTATTAAGTAGGTACATTGTACGTACTGTACTGTATTTAATTTAATCACAAATTACATAATATATCATTACTTATCATATATAATGGTGCCGATTCTCTTGGTCACAAACTAAACTTATATTAGACTATTTTCATCTTTTTCTGTCCAATAAAACAAGAAAGAGACTAATGTAAATAAGAGCTGTCAAATTTAGTCAATCTGACACATCCATACAATTATAGTTGACATCTTAAAACGTGTGGATTAAAAATACGGAAAAGTTCAAGGCAAAACTAATTTGACATCGCTAACTTAGTTTTTTAATGTCACCGTCCTTTCCTTTCTCTGTAGGTTGGTAAGAGATGTCAATTTCTCTAAATTTAGTCTAGTTTGTGAACAAGGGAATCGGCACCAATGTCAATTTTTTTCACCTCTCAATGCCCGGCCGTTATACCGGTATACAGAACAATAGAAAAACAATTATTGTGTCTCATTACGCGGGACTTGAGTAATTAAACTGTCTCATATTAAAGATTTATCTCAAAATTTTAAGTAAGGTAAGAATCATTTATTCGCCTGCCTATATCTACATTATTTTAAAAGTGCCTTAGACG
Source organism: Hoplodrina ambigua (assembly GCA_949774945.1). NCBI lineage: Eukaryota > Metazoa > Arthropoda > Insecta > Lepidoptera > Noctuidae > Hoplodrina > Hoplodrina ambigua. The sequence continues at coordinate 5,677,568 of OX458976.1, forward strand.
TCAACACTTAGTAACACAAATGGATGCTCCAAATTAAACATATTCACCCACCCTTGATAATACGCGCGTCGCTTTTTGTGGGGAAGGGCTATAATGGCTGTTAATAGGAATACTATTTTTAATATTTGTATTTTTAATATTAGTAGATTACGAACGATTCTGGCAGCCATCTGCCAGAACCGTTAGTAAATAAACAACGTTAGGTCTAATTATCCATGTTACCTAACTTAGCTTTTGTTAATTTTTATTAAAAAATATAATATAGCCTATTTTTAGTGACACTTGCAAGATTAAGACAAATCGATTGACGTAAGAATCATCAAAATCGGCATACATATTTCATTTCTAGAGCAGCACAAAAGAACAAACATACATACATGGGCTGATGAGCATAACCCTTTTCGTTGCGCACTCGGGTAAAACCCCTAGGGTAAGGCTATGAATATTTATCCATCCTGTCACTTCACATTACACAACCAATAACTCCCAGAATTCCATCGTTTCATTTTTCCATCCCCACGTGTCTAGTAGGCCAGTCCGATCAATCGGTCAAATGGAATTACGTAAGTCCGGCCAGGTAGGTGTTCCATATTCCGTCGGCAATGACCTGGATGTTCATCGATCAACCCTTGTGGTAGGTCGCAAGTCGTCGGGCATCGCGTGACAAAATAGAATTACGCTAAATATACGTTTCACGCAGAAAATTCGAGAAATTACTTACGAATTTCGAGGTTCGCGAGTTCGTTATTGAATAACTTTTTTATTTGATTCTTGTTGGAGTTGGGCTTCCGATGTCGAATAGGTAGCTACACGTGTAAAAAGTTGTTATGTATCCCGTGGTATGAGGCCAAAGGCTTACCTATATAAAGGGTTCAGTAGACCGGAAGGTTCTTTGTAGACACGTGTAAGAAAAGTTACATTCCGTTAATAAAATGAGTTAATAATAAATGTTCTATTCCTCTTGGGGTCACGTTAAAAGTGTTCGAAACGAGTGAAGGAAAATACGTAATAGCGTAGTAAACCTATTGGGAATAAACGAAAACCTCTGTTCAACGTTTCTACTAAGCGGTGGTTAGGAGCCCATACAACTCGACTCCTACCCGGTTCCCTTTGAAAGTACGGAACAACAGATACTCTATCGCCATTTAAAAATAGCACAGACAGTAATGTGTATTGTCTACAATATTACCAAATAATATAGTCAGACGACAGATGGTCTTAAAACTATACTAATATTATAAAGCTGAAAAGATTGTTTGTTTGTTTGGTTGAACGCGCTAATCTCAGGAAGTACTGGTTCAAATTGAAAAAATCTTTTATAGCCATATAACATCACGCTACGACCAATAGGAGCGGACCATAATGAATAAATGCTTGTTTTAATATTGATGGTCATAGTTCCAAAGTTTTAAATGTTCTAACTAAATTTTAAATACCTACCTATTTAGCTACGACCCACGGGAGGGGAACAGTATTCAGAGACAAAACAAGCTACTATAATTAAAAACATTAAAGAACACGACTGCAAAAATTGCACATATTTGTACTTTGTTTACTCGTCAGTTTTTTTTACGACGTTTTTTATTTACAGTGTTATTTTTTAAATCTACTCGTCAAATTCTAGACGATAAACATAGACACGACCAGATTCATTAAAACAAATATTTGAGGCTGGTATTAAAATACGTTTTAAAGTGACCACACAGGATTCTTTTTATTTTTAACTAGCCTATGTTACTCGGAACGATGCAAGGACTGTAACGATACCCCATACATCTAAATCGGTTCAGGCGCTATGAAGTTATGGTGGAATAAAGAATCTCACATACATACATACATTAACCCTGAACACATAACACTTCTTTTTTTGGGGCAGTCGTGTAATAATTGGGGTGAAAAAATAATAGCGAACAAAGTCGCGGGTAATAAGCTAGTCCACCTATACCGGTTTTAACTTCGCCAGAGTTCCTATTATTCTTTTTCGTTCCAGTAGCACCGGGTACTTTTGCACGTAACTAAGTTAGGTTTTAATTGTTTCTGCTTGCACCGCAGATTGCAACTGTGTACCGTACGGTGCACGTAGCAATACGAAACAAACGCCTGCAGATTTTATGATAGCAACACGTATTAGCAAAAGTTTTGCTGTTAAAAGTGTTTAGGCGAATAAAACGGAACTTTGTTGCGTGTTCAACTCTAGCTTTGGTACTAAGTTATATCGTCCAGGAATGGAGAAGTAGTTATAGTACTATAGTAGCAACAATGTTTCGTATATTTGAATGTCGCTAATATAACTAAGTTTTAATGCAGTTTTTATTAAGGTATTTGGACTGTAGTTTCGGTGAGTGGATACTGCAAGAGAGTATTTGCCAGTTGGGAAATTCAGCGCTTTCCCTATCTTGGGCAATTTCAAGATACTGAATTAGGTACGATATTCCAAATACCTTGCAAAGCGACCCCTAAACGATTATGATAGGGTAGTAACTTATTTATATTGTAATCACCAAAATTGTCGTGTAACGGTGTTTGTGGTCACATTTCTCAAAAAATGCTTGACCGATTTTAATGCAATTTTATAAGTAGGTATATTTGGTAAGTATGAGAATAGGTCGTAAAGTGTATTTCATACCACTAGGTAATTAAATTCACGCGAAAAGTTAGTTTAGTTAAAGTTAGTCCTGTACTGTCCCATGGGTCATGGCAGTAAATCAATCGGCAGAATATTATTATTATATTATAACCTACCTACATATTTTAAAGAAATATCATCATACCAACTAAATTGGGAAGTATGCCAAGAAATATAAGTAATAGAAGAAGAAATTAGAAATCAGTTTCTTAACAAATAATTATGTTTATCAATTCATCCGCAAATCCCGTGTTGATTAAACGCCGAGAGCCGCGGCGAGTCTTCTCGTTCCGCCTGCCTACAGGGAAAGCCGCAAAATCAATCAATTTGTTGATTTATCTGATGCTCCACAGAGCCGGTTCGCGTGACTACCCCTTTATTTAAGAAAAATCCTTACTAACATTAGAAATGCGAAAGGAACTCTGCCTGCCTGTCTGTTACGCTTTTACGACTAAACTGTTTAGAGTAGTAGCAGCAGTAGTTGATAAGGATGCAATTTTAGCGTCATGGTCAACTAGTGATTCTCAACACGAGACAATAATAAAATAAATAGGTTTATCTTTTGATTTAGCCCGTGATTATCGATTTCGAACTAGCCATGCCGCTGGGTTTAGGCAGGCGGAGCGATGAACCCACACGCACACAGTGATATAGTCTCGCGACACTGCTAATCACTTACGCATAGGGGCGATTCTGTTATTTAAAAGAGGTATATTCTAAAAACTATTAAATTTAAACAGCTATAAAAATAAGAATTTATTAACTTATTGATCAGTTATCGTAATTTTATTTCATTATTTATACATATCTTACGTGACAATCTTCTATAATTTGATAAATATGCAAAATTGCACTTTGTAAAAATATATAAATGTAAAAATAATTTTGAGGTCTTGTGTGTTTATTCAGTTATTAATCAAATATTAAATCCATCAATCAACTCAAAGTATCGCAGTTAATCAATCAAATAAATCAATTTACTCAATCACAGGTTACATCTTGAAATGTGAATAACGTGGATATTGAATAACAAAATTGAAAAAAAAATATTGGTTCTAGTTACTTTTTCGTACATCATTTCGTGAATGCTAAAATAACAATGGATCGTAGATACCGGGTATAACAATAATTTGAGAAAGTCAACAAGAAAATAATATTTATTTGGGTTAATATTTTATATGGAAGAAGAATTAGCAATTGTATTACCCCTAATATACTAAGTAACCAATTAGGCTGTAAGCTTACATAAAAATTAAATAAATAACTTTTTATTTATTTATACTTAGTCGTAGGTACCTATTACATTATTGTTTTTTTTTGGGAAATCAGACTTGTTAGAACACTCATTTGACCCCGTTAAAATAATTCAAACTCGGATACTTATGTACTTCTACTTAAAATGGGCACCACAGGCTAGCTAGCTATTTAATATGATCTTAAACACTGGTTAAATGCTTGAGTGAGTTTGTCTAGACTTTTAGTCGCCGATGTCTTGGTTTGTTCCTATCTGGGAGACGGCCAATGTCTAGACTTATCGCAACGACACTTGATGCGTACGCATACCACATGCATACTGTGCATCTTATGAAAAAGATGGTATTGCATTATTAAAAGTTTTTTTCATGTAATACGTAAATGGCGTGTGGTTTTTACTTCAGTAATTTTAGTTCACACAAAAACACGTGGCACCAGTAGGCGTCCTTCGAAAGGGTAGCGGTTTTCTGTTGTTAGTTAGAAAACAAGCAGTTTCATTCAGGTTTCACTCGGTCTGGGTAAGATTCCTTCTTTTGTTTTATTAGTATTTTAGGGCATTTTATTGTAGGCATCGGCTGTGATGTGGAATTTCTATAGGCATCATTTAGATGATTCTCTATGAGCATGAAAAAAGAATTCTAGCACCCAATAAGTATAACCATATTTATGACTAGCTTTTGCCTGCGACTTCGTCCGCATAAATGTCGGGTTTCAAAACGGGTTCAGTGGTTTAGTCACGCATAATAGACAGACATTGGTGCCGATTCCCTTGTTCATAAACTAGACTAAATTTTGAGAATTGACATCTCTTACTAACATACAGCAAAAGGAAAGGACGGTGACGTTCCGTGACATTAAAGAACTAAGTTAGCGATGTCAAATTAGTTTTGCCTTGAACTTTTCCGTATTTTTAATCCATACGTTTTAAGATGTCAACTATAATTGTATGGATGTGTCAGATTGACTAAATTTGACAGCTCCTATTTACATTACTCTCTTTCTTATTTTATTGTACAGAAAAAGATGGAATATAGTCTAATTTTAGTTTAGTTTGTGACCAAGAGAACCGGCACCAGAGTTACTTTTGTATTTCTAATATTAGTAAGGATGCTTATAGCATTTATTATCGATCTGCCTGCATCTGATATTCGGTGCGCCGTCGACCTATTAGTGCTAATCGGATATTGCTGTTACTTAAGCTCGCAAATTGTTAATAAGCTATATCGGTGCAATTATAGACAGGTACGCGCTATCTCCGTCTAGGGCGCGGGAAGCAATCGATTGGAATACTTAATTGCTTGAGATAATTAGTTGATATTAAACTGCCCGTTATATCTTCACTGTACGTATCTATGTAAGACTGTAAGTCAATACGGATTCTTGCAGTGTATGCATTGTGCCGTTGCCGAAGAGGATTTTTCTTTTAAGTATTTTACGAATCGACTCAGTCATTAAAGCTTTTGTTCCAAAACTTTTCTTCAAGTCTTTCCCTTGAAAGAAACTCAACGAGGCTCTGGTTAGTTTAGTCTTAAGGTTCAATAGTAGGAATAAAGGCCTGAATCGATAAATAGCGTCGCGTGGAATAATTTATTTTTATTAACAAACATAAGCTTACAGTGCTTGCGACCAAATCGCTTTTATTTTAGTAATTTTATGTAACTTTGGAAGGAAAACATACAAATATTAGCTTTTATTTTAGTAACTTTATGTACCTTAGGAAAAAATAAATACAAATATTTACAAACAAAATACGGCTTGTGCTTGTCATGGAAGATATCCAGATCTATATGCTGGGGGTGCAAAGAGCAGGTACAGGAGTCCACAAAAGCAGTTCAGCAATAAATCTCAACAATAGCACCAACAGAGTAGGTATCCAACGAAAGGGAATGGACTCAAGCTTCCTCCCCCAATAACATCTGATTTCCGCTGTGACAAATCTTAAAGTGAACTCGATATTATTCTAATTACACTTATTTTCTAAACATAATTCCTCTAAAGTACAATTGTCATCAATTATAAAATTAGTGTTTTTTAGTACCTATTTACTTTGCGTAAAATTTTATCCTCAGCGGGGTCAAGGCCCTCCCAAATGACAGTCCTGAATCCAAATGAAACATGGAAAGCTAAACAAAATAAAATGGTACTCAGCGTATGTGTGAGTGACGTCCGCGACTAGCATCGCCCGTCGCGTCCTACGACCGCTTCACATGTCACTAACAAATGAAATGTGAATAATGGACTGCGAAACGCCGTACGAATTGGAAATAGCAACCAAACACAGCTTACATAATTTGAAACTGTTCTTTTTACATGGCGCTGCGGAATTTTGTTATTTTACGCGTCGTCTTTGCTATTTTCGCTTTTTTTTTCTCTCCGCTGTTTTAATTTAAGTGACTTGGGCGTGAAAGGAATTGTCCTGTTGCGTTTCTTATAAATGGTGAAGAAAAGAGGTTAATAATTTTATTGTAGCATGGCTGCGAGACAAGGGTTTAGGGTACATTTGTACTTCAGAAAAATTATAAGATTACAAAATATTTCAAAACAAATATCGGAAGAGTGGATTGTACAGAATTTAATTTTGGGATTCTCAATCGCCAACGTCCATACTACGTTGAATACACCGGTTCTCGTCCGATCACCGAAGTTAAGCAACATCGGGCGCGGTCAGTACTTGGATGGGTGACCGCCTGGGAACACCGCGTGACGTTGGCTTTTTGTTTTTTTATTTAAATTAAATTTTTGATAATTTTATCGTTCATATACCATACAGCAACAGCCATTCCATAAAATAAACAACAATATTATTATTTACTTGTTTAGTTAGGTGTAACCGACAATTTGTGTACAAAAAAAGAAGCTTTGTACTTGTGGTTGGTTTCATAACTGTACTTTCGCATACTTTGAAACTACGCGTATAAAAAACAAACAAAACAGAACAGAGAAAACTTTATAAACCCACTTAGTGCTTCTAAAATCCCAACCCAACTCGGCTTATGAATATATAAGTCTTTACCTGTATAACTGAAAATGTAGGTGCTTAGATAAAAAAACTGGCCAAGTGCGTGTAGGATTCGCAAACGAAGGGCTCCGCACCACCGCGCATTAAAAACAAATAGAAAGAAAGAAAGAAATACTGTTTATTCACGCAAAATTGACGCACGTAACATAAAAAGAAAAATTGTACACAAAAGCAACATATAAAAAAAGTTGGTATTATTGGTATTAAATCTAAAAAAATCTAATAACACTTTTTTGTTCATATGTAGGTATGTTTTGTTTGTATTAGAAAACACCTTACCCTAGCATCCTCGGAGCCTGGATTTGTACCCGGTTGATGGCAATAGGCTCGCCCCCTATTACATGGGACTAAAAACATACTGGGTGTACGAATGGGTGCACCTCAGCCTAACCCTTCGGGGATTACAGGCGTTGTTATGCGATGTTATGTTATTTTATTTTTACTATTTGCTGTTATAGCGGCCAAAGTAATACATACTCTGTAAAAGTTTCAAATCTCTACCAATTATGGTTCATAAGATACAGCCCACTGACAGACAGACAGACGGATGGACCGAGTAGGCTTAGTAATAAGGTCCCATTGGCACCTTTCAGGTAAGGAACCCTAAAAAGTACATAAATCGCGTTATGCCTGAGAAAATAGCCACGTTTTTACAGGTCTATAACTTATAATACTAATTTATATCCATTACCTAACCACAAGTTATTATATAAAAAAGCAATTCGTACCGCGCATACCTATTTCTTTTGTAATAAAAGCTTCATTTCTATGTTATACTATGTAATTATGAAACAATATTCAAATTGTAATTAGACGTATGAGGCATGGACGCTTGCCGTTTATTAGGGAACCTAAAAATAGCTGCAAAAATCTCCTAATTATTCTTCTAGTAGTTATAAAGATGTCGAAATAAAAAATGTTAGCTATGTATTTTAATTAACCCTTAGGTAGTATACTTTGCAGCTAAAAATTCAAGTATTTCAGAGGCTATTAAAAGACTGGTATTATTGTTAACAATACCTAGGTAGGTATGTTTTGTATCTTCTTGCTAAGTCACCTGTTTAGTAATATTCATTTCAAGTAAAAAGATAATTAAAAGAACAACTTAATTTGCCCAGGAGTAGGACAGTAACGGCTAGCAAAAAAAATGTAAAACTATAAAAAAAAAACTACAAAATAAAACAAAATGAAATTAAGAATTGCTTCCACACGTCAACTGAAAATATGCCCAAGAGACTGGCGGGGTCGGCATTGCCACGTTGGATGGCAATGTTTAGCCTCTGGCCAAGGTAAAAGTTATGTTTTAAAATATGTTTTTGCAAAAAGCCAACGTCACGCGGTGTTCCCAGGCGGTCACCCATCCAAGTACTGACCGCGCCCGATGTTGCTTAACTTCGGTGATCGGACGAGAACCGGTGTATTCAACGTAGTATGGACGTTGGCGAAATTTGATCTGAAAATATCATTCTGTATACAGTGTACACCCTTTTCAAACAATGACGTTGCGGATATATAAAACCTTCGTTTTTCTTTTTTTAAAGTTTGAATTAAATCTTCGTTATAAATAATTAAGGTTATTATGAAGGACTTTGTCAAAACAATTACAATATTATTCCATACCTTCTGTATCGATGCTCACCAATGGCAATGTTAAAAAACTATTCTATCAAAAGTCAAAACAAAAGACATCTCACACAATCGCACAGTCACGAATCCATAAGCAACTCCCCGACAATCGAAGAAACCCTTACATTGTAACATTCGCGGGACTGCATTAGGCCTACGTTATGAGTCGGAAAATGCGACACTTACCGACAACGAGAGTTTCTCCCTATTTATGACGTCACTTGATTTATTGCCAGCCTCCCCCGCGAGACATTTGTTATTCTTGTGTTGAGGGCAACGACCTTTGTGACTCAGCATTCAACAGATATCTCAAAGTGGCCAAAGTCTACTATTATCTTTTTCTAAGACCGTAATTGTTGAATTAATAGGGTGTGTGTTTTAATAATTGAATAGCTACTGCAGAAGGTGTTGAGCTCGTGGGATCCCAATTATGTCAAGTAGTCATTATGTTATAAGTTTTCTTTGCTTTAATGTCAAGATTTTATGAATCATATGATAGTTATACATTTGAATTGTCCAGTATTATAAACCGTTGCGCAGTGGAGCAGGGAAACCATCCGCGGTAAAGTGGAAGGACCGTTACTAAACTTACAAAGTACCTATACAGGTATGAATAGTAACTACTATGTTGTTAATTAAAAAACAAATGAAAGTTCAGGATTAATTCATAAATTGCAATGTCATCTAAGAGCTTTTCGGTACCAATTGTTCTAAAAAAAATGATATAGCTGTACTTTCTACGTCTATTTTTATGGCATGTCACACGGACAGTTACGTGAATGTATCAGACGTGATCAGAATGATCTGTAACACGCAAAAAGTTCAAGTTTTATCACCTGAAACATAAAAAAGTGTTCGCCGTAGACGTAAAAATAATGACTGCAATAAATTCGGACTGTGGTCGACTATTGAGGCTTTTTGCCTATTTCTTTTTATCAGTACCTACCTACTATTTATGTTCTCTGGGTAGGTTCTGGGTCCGCTTCCAAGGCCGTGCAGTGTTTTGAGTTTCACCATTAGGAATTTGTTAGTAGTAACCCAGAGACCGAATTTGTATGCCGTTGATAGCAATATAGGGAGTCTATTGCCATCGATATGCCTACATATTTTGTACATAGTAGAACTAACATAGGAATGAAAAACAGACAGACAGTTTTGTCAATTAGCTAGCTGATAGCGTGCCTTCTAGCAGACTAAGCTCTTCTCAAGTGCAACATATGAAGCGGTACTGGTTTGTGGAAAGCACAGTGTTTTTGCGAGCGTACAGTAGCGGTCATAAGTGGAGTAGCAATCTCACAAAACAACACATTGACACTTTGGTTAAACTAACGGCCTTTCGACGCCGTATGCGAACTTTGAGGTGTACGTAGGTGTTGTGTTAATAAATCACTTATACACACAAATGTAGGTACGGCCTGTACCGCGTGATCACAGCAATTCAAACATTAGCATGCTACTGCACTTGTGACCGCTTACTGTACCTATACATGGAACTGAATACCTACGGCTTTGCATTTTCAAACTCATTTTCTTAGTTATGGTTTGTAATTCAAAATGGCTGCTTTGTTAGTTCGTTGCTCATTTCAGAAAATGATATTATTATAGTTTTTTGTGTGTGAAGGGACACGTTTTTTGACATAAAAGCTGTTTTCAGAAGGTTATACGTATGTGTTTGTTGTTCGTAAGATTTTCTTTTTGATACCGTGAAAATATTTATAGCGCAGACCGGTTAATATGTCTATCTTTAGGGGAGGCCTATGTCCAGCAGTGGACGTCGTCGTTCGGTGGATATGATGAAGATGATCTTGAAAAATATTTAACAAAATATTTATTGATTTCATTGGCCTCCTGGAATTACCCTTGTAACTACAATTTGGATTAAATAGCTAACCGCCCATCTTTTCATCAGTGATTATATTTTTGTTACCGAAAATTTCTGCATACCTGTCTCTTTCTACCCAAATCTCATCCTAGAGACCCATTTCGCAAGGATAGGTATTTCGATCAAATTTCACAACCATTTATCATGTTCACCGTGCATCGAATGCTATCATCCCTTAATTTCATGCATGATCACCGTACCATATTGGTATATTTAGAATTTTGTTATAATATTCGTGTACCTTAACGATGGGATGTTCGGATAAAGTAGGTGGAGTGTGAGTAATCCGTCGGGACGGGTGGGGGTTTGCGGCCCTGGTGGGGTCTTGCTACCCTCACTGTGTCTGTCGTATGCTGTCATGGAGTCAGTGGCTAGCTACGATGTGTTACTTTTATCTTGTTGGATTTTGTGTAGGGTGTTGTGTTGTTTATTTATTGGGTAACCTACCTATTACTGGAAAGTAAACTTTAGGTCATTGTCCTGCAATGCTATTTTGAAAAAATCGAAGTCTGTTTTTGTTAACTTCGGGTGTCCGTTGGCTAAAAGTGCACCTAGAACATGCATTATATACCGCTACCTATATGCATAGACATAGCTAGGTCTAGCGATATCAGAAGCTCAATTCCCGTAGGTACCTACGGCGTAGGTAATCAAAAACGTTCAAAATCTACTTGGAATGTCATTTCAGCTGTCAAAACCTTGTCAAAAATGTAGGAAAATTAGGGGCATTTTCGGTAGATTCAGACTGAGATTAAATCGCGAACGTTTCTAAAAGTTCGAGATTGCCTCCTGGTATTAAAAAGCTTACATTTTCCTGTTTACAATATTTTGTGTTAATGGTAATATGACATAGATGACCTACTTAATCGATGTCAAGAAATAACTAAGTATATAAACCATATACAAAGGGATTACTATTTTTAATGTAAGTAAACGATTTTAATTTTGTTATTGACCAACTTAGCACAAGAGAAGACATATAGTCTCTTAGTTGGGATTAACAAAGGTTATCAACGTTATAAAAATAATTATATTTTTATCTATTAAGATATGCGAATTCCGGCAACGTTATTTTTTGTCATAAGTATTGTGAATTTGTGATAAAATTATAAAATGTAAGTAATAAGTAAGTACCTAGTAAGAAACAAATAGCCTGATTATCAGGTTACAGTTTTAGGGCCATGAATGGATCATATTGTTTCATTTTTAAATGTAAGACATATCAGTACAGTTAATTTCGGTGATAGTTTTTCGGTGATATAGGCTTCAAAAAGCAACAAGGACAAATTATTTTATAACTCTCATTTAACTCTAGATTACCCGATTGTCATTGTTAAGTTTTAAAATAAAAAAGGAGTTTCTTGCTTGTTCTTCTTCATATCGACCTATCTTAGTTTTGGAATGAGCAACTAACTTAAACTTTCAGACTAACTGACTGATTCCTTGACAGTTCAAAAGTGCCTGTAAATGATTAAATTAAATGCTTTGACTTTTTTGACAAAGCCATAGTTAATAGGTGGGCTAATATTTGCGTAAAAAATACACTCGCTGTCTGAATATTATCGACCGATGAGGTGCGCCCAACCTTTTGTATAACACAGTCATAGGTATCAAATTTATTTGTTTTGTTAATCGACCTTTCAATATAGTGGGGCGTACTTTAATTCTATTTGTGCAGTCAAAACAGGGGTCAGTTGTGATCCCTTTTCAATTAATTTATCCGAATAACCCGGGGTACGTTTTTTACTCTCTTGCCATTTGGGCAAATCGAAAATGCGAGTACATTGTGGTAACTTGACAAAGTAACAGGCTGATAATATTATTGAGTTTGCCGTTGATTTGGTGAGTTCGACGAAGGTTTTTAATTACTTTTTTGTTCTTTTTGATATAATGAAAGCCCCCTTGAATTATTTTGGTTTTGGAAACGGACTGTTTCGATAAAAGCGGATGTGGGAGACGGGACTGTTTTAGAATAAGAATGTTGAGAGCCTATGTTAGAATTTATTCTGGAATGAATATCTGAACTCCTGAACATACATAGTAAAACAAATAAATATACAAAAATCTAAATAATATCTTGCAAGTGCTCCATACATTTATGTTCACGTCACTTAATAAAATATATGGACCAGATAATTTTTTTTCATGATTTTTGGGGTTGGTCTAATAGTAAAAGTTGTTCATAATAATGAGTACAATGATCTGTTTTCAAGTTTACAGCTAATACAATTATACCTTGTATAAAAAAATGAAAAGTTTTCTCTTGACCATAATAAGATTTTTTCCCTAATAGCCATTTAAAATCTTTTGAACCAAAATAATTGAACTATAAATCAAATTGAAATACAAAAAAACATCCTAAATTCAGTAATAGAATTTTTGATGGAAAAATCTCATTAAGTATCACAGGTCACAAAATCAATTTCTACGAGACGTCCACGGTTCTCGAGTGTTATCAATTTTAGTAAAATTTTCGAATTTTGGTTTTAGTTGGAAAGTACAGGTAAAGTCAGCAACAAATATCGATTAACATTTCAGATATCCTAAATAACGATTAAATCCAATATCAAAGAAAAATACAAAATGGATGTAAAATTAAGTTAAAATGAACTCTTAGCCTAAAATGCTAAGAAGCAGTACATTGTGTTATTTAGTGTCTATAAAAAAAAGAAACATAAATAAAAAGAATTAATATAAAAGTAACAGTATCAATCGACTTTTTTCGCTAATCGTATCTACTTACAGCCACAAGAAATAACAATAAACTTCAGTTGTAATGAAAGCAAATAATCAATGCGCCAGCGACGTTGATAATCTTGTTTCAATTGATTGATTGATTGATACGAATATTAGGTACTGTATCATTTTATTGAAGAACCTATTACCTCATAATAATTGTCGGAGTGAACTCGAGCGTGGCTGTTCAAGTATGAGGGAGTTCCTATGATACTCATACGTGAGGGGTTACCGAGAAGATGTATACATTATGCACTTTAATATGTATAAACTAATCTATACCTTTATACAACTAAATTAAAGTTGAAGTTTCTATAAGTCAAGAACAGACTATAACTAAATGTACGTTGTGTGTATGTATGTGTTACATGCTGGTTAGCCGTTAGGCGACTGTGTAAGAACTAAAACAGTAATTGAAATATTATGATCTTATGTACAGTCACAAGCAAAAACACGTATGCACTTAGCAACATTACGAAGCTATTTTCTTCAAAAATATTGACTGTAACGTCATGTTTTTAGGAATATAGCATTTTGAATTAAATATTACTATGAAATAGGTCTTATATTAAAGTTACAACCATTATGTCACAAAAAAAACGTTTGTGTATTTTGCTAACTGTATACTTGTTTTTGCTCGTGACTGTACACAGAAGCTGTTGGCAAACCTAAATAAATAATAATGTTTATACTGTACTACTTATAACAAAAAAGTATTTTTTAGTCTGTTCTATTTTTGAAACAGGTTTATGGTTACGCATATAAAAATTAAATCCCCGCAGGTAGTAAGTATTCGCGCGGACAATGTCGCGGATATAAGCTAGTCTACACTAATATTATAAAGTGTACAAAGATGAGTATGTTTGTTTGTTTGAGTGCACTAATCTCCAAAACTACTAGAGAATTTTGAGAATCAGACCAGTGGGTCTTATTCTTAAAATCTGTCAAATGTTATTCTAATAGAAACGTTACCTACGTTATCCTGGAGTTCTGTAGGCTATGGCTTATTGATAAAAAAGTTAGGAATCCGTAAGAAAATTCATGCAGACGAAGTCACGCGCAAACGCTAATAGGTACCTACATAATGTTTTTTCCTATAATTTTAAAGGAAGTTTGAAAATATCCTACAATTTATTTTTTTAAAGAAATATTGTTTAGCTTGAAACGGTACATAGGTAATTGAATTTGTACAGCCATTAGTGATTGGACATGAGCAATTGCATTATTAATTGATTATGTTAAGGTTCCGCAATTGGTATGGGTATACACAAATAATAGTAAGTACTAACTTATCGTTAATTGTTTACCCATATTTTAAATGTGACAATTGCAAATTTTTTACTTGAATTTTCTTTAACTTTGTACTTTAGGTTCTTAATGAAGCCGGGGTTGCGGGACGTCTTAACAGGATACTGTGGCCCCGGAACGTTAACAGGGTGGTTTTTTAGTCAGTAAAAGTCTGACAGTCCCATCCGCCCCACCCAGGGCGGAAATAATCATTTGATAATTTTTACCACCACAAAAAAAAGGTTGCTACTGAAAAATTCTTAATAGAAAACCCTTATAACACTTTTTGTCAGACCTGAGAATCAAACCCCATGCTCAGTTGTCACGCTAGCAACCTTTAGACCAACGGTGCAGTGATCTCTATTCAGTCGAGTCGTATTTGCATCCCAACGGACTATGAGAGTGGAGGAAGAGGGAGTACACCTGTGTTAGCGCAAACACTAGTGCACTATAATATTTCTTGCGTACTTGGCTAGCCTTTATTGAGGTTCCGGTGACCGAACAGTTGGGAGGATATAATTATTATTATTTTATTCTTACATACATACATACATAACATCACGCCTGTAATCCCCGAAGGGTTAGGCAGAGGTGTACCCATTAGTACACCCACATTTCGCCAGTTATGTTTTTTTAGTCCCATGCCGAGCCTATTGCCATCAACCGGGCACACTGTATCCAGACTCCGAGGCTGCTACTGAGAAATTCCTGATGGAAAAACACAATAACACTTTGCCCTATACCTATACTTATTCCTCATAAACCTGGTTATTATTACTATAACTATTACATGGGACTAAAAACATAACTGGCGAAATGTGGGTGTACTAATGGGTACACCTCTGCCTAACCCTTTGCGGATTACAGGCGTGATATTATGTTATGTTATAGGTATAGATAGGTATTTAAGGCCCCTGTGAGTGGAGCAATAACCAAAAACGTTACTTAACACAGGTGAAAAAAACACGCATATGTCTCTAAGAGCAGCTAGTACCTTAAATATAAATGGACGCCTAAAAGTAAAGCCATACCATAATAATTGCTATCAATTGCCCTGTTTCTTTTTTAATAATTGAATTTTGTCATTTTGTATAACTTTCACTTGATTTCTCTGAAATTGCGCCGGCGCATGATAAAATACCCTCATTATAGATTACGTTGTCAAATAAATTTAATGGTGCATTAAAGAGAATTATTGTGAATAGTGAGAAAATTGAAATGTTAAAAGCGCTGTTCATTTGAATGTACTTTTTAATCTATTGTGTACAGTTAGGTGGAATTTACGAAACAATCTTATAAGAAAACTAATTCAAAAGAAAAGTTTTGTGGATTTAAAACTAATTAATGGACAAAGATAGTGGAGAATAAAGGCAATATTAAATCTTCATAAAAAACAGTCAGTTTGACCTTTCTCTTTTATTTTTAAAATCACCTTTTTTAGATTTAGTAGTTTCTACAGTCGTATACCTACTGGAAATTTCTTCTGTATTGTAGGTACATAGGTGCATTTACAAAGATAAAAACTCCCCAAAAAACCAGACCAAAAACAAGTAAATACAAAAATGTTCCGTGCGAAATCAAATCCGCGACATGCAGCACAGCAGCTAATCGCTTAGCAACTGCACCAACTGAGTTATCACACAAAAGATGGTTCACTTAGGACAGTACCTATTGTCAGCGAAGCTTAAGTAGGTTGGTACAGCCTCTAAGTACCTTTATTTACCTTCTACCGTTTATATCCGTCGAAAGCAACGGTAGTCATTGTTGCACGCAACTAGCACCATAGCAAAACAAATATTGTTTAGAAGCTACGGTGAGGCGTGAAATAGCGTGTGGCAGCGCCGTTATCTGTAAGCATTGTGCCTTCGCTCAATATTATCGATGCATGTGTGTATTTACGCCTTTTAGTTGAAGGTACTGGCTAAAAATATACGAATATAAAAATGTGTTTTGGTGCTTTCTCATGTCAATACGTCGTTTTGGGAAAGGAAAACTATGAGAATAGTTGTCAATGAATTAGTATGTAAGACAGCTTCTTCTTTTTTTGTGTCGATTGCCTCAAATTTTGTCCGACCAATATTGAGCAAATTGTACAGCACTATCAACGGCCTCATAAAGATCTTGAATGGTGCAGGTGGTAGGGCACGACGGGCAACTGAGGAGGTGACGCATGTCCTGTGATGGTGCTCCACACTGGCACTCCGTTTGGGGTGAGTGAAGAAAGCCCCATTTGGCCAAATTAGTTTTACAGCGGCCAAATCTGTTAAGAGATTTCCAGATTGGCCACTGTAGTTCACATCCTGGGGGAAGATGTTCTTCCGGAGTGATGAAGTGTGGAGGGGGTGGGTATTTGTGCCTCCATAATGCACACCTGACTTACAGCTGGAAAACAAACTACGAAGTACAGATTTTTACAGAATACGCAGTAGTTCGTAATAAGTACTTCTAATACAATACGTAAGTACGTTAGGAAGCACAAAGAGCTTTGTCAGATCTATACGCACTATCTAGGTTACCACCTAGGTAACCTACCTACGTTCCAAATCCTGGCAAGTTCACAAATACGAGAACTAAAGCTTGGATATGTTGGCCAAGTGCTAAGGTATGTCGGCTTGGCCACCGCAGGATGGCTGGTTTCTGCATTATTTACCTTCCACACGTTCTAATCTGGTCTGACGTTCCTGTATTACTTATAGTACGAACTGCAAGCTGTAAGAGATGTGAGGAGATTGGTAAGATTTTCATATATTTTTTCACAATCTTCTGCTTGTGACTCCGTTTTCATGGTAGTCAAGTATGGGTATAAGTTTAGCTTTTGACACTCAGCAATAGAGTAGCTTTCTATTAGTGAAAGAATATTTTTAATCAAGCCAGCACTTCCAGAGATTTTTTGATTGAATTCAAGAATGCTTTACTGCATTATTATTTCATACTTTGATGTGACTGTTCAATTGTTCATGTAGGTACTTCCAGTTTATAAGAAGCAACAAAACTGTTTTAGGTATAATTTTACTCCCTTTCCTTTTGCTATATCTGTCTACTAGCTTTTGCCCGCAAAAGGTCGGTTATCATGGACGCAGACGAAGTCGCGGAATAAAAAGTTGCCTATTTCTATTCTTGGGGTTAAAACCCGTATACAATCAGACAGACAGACGGATAGGCAGACAGACATTTGCATTTATAATATTAGTAAGGATTTTATTTCAAGGTCACCATGTTATATGTTCACGCCATGACATGTTCCTCCCAAAAAATGCCCATTCCTAGTCACCCAGAGGATGAAATATTCTTTTTCGAATAACAATCGTGGGATTACAACAGCGGTACCTATCGATGTCTCAAGGTTCGTGATTCTTGACTGGCTGGTACCGTGGTACCGGGTATTAGCAGAACCAGCGATCATGTATTATTCATGGCGCGGTTTGTAATCAGTCACAGGTGCCGATGTATCGACGCCAGCGCGATATTTTTGTCGCTAATTTTTTTTTGGCATTTTTTCTGCGTAATTTTTTTTTCATTTTGACGTACTTGGAATGGTAATTTTTGTTCCTTAGGGAGTTTTGCGCGTCAAATATTATGTCTATGGGAATTAGTACCTAGAGAATAATGATTAAGTTCATTTTTTCAATTTTCTCTTCATCTTGATCGTGCACTGGTGGTGGCTGTGTGACGTCACGTCACATGACGTCATCACGTCGACGTCATTAAATATCCTCTGAATATAACTACAAAAACAATTTCAGATTAGAATATTTTCTTGTTTCATACTTTTTAGAATGTGATTTTTTAGTTTTTTGAGTTACTTTTTATATAAGTAATCCTTTTTTTTTATTATAACGTTTTAATCTACTTTTCTAGTAAATTTATCTTCACCGCTAGCTTTATTTTCAGCCATTAGCAGCCATGATTACACTCTTTGTTAACACTATCTGAAGTCCGTTAGCTATTTAAAGAGCCTATTGAATTGTCACGATTGAACTAGGTATCGATTTGTCGAAATCTGTCTGCTTGTTGCCAAATTAAGTGGACCGTATTTCAAATAAACCATTGTTGAAATGACTGTTGGAATTCTAATACTTTCAATTCACAAATTATTCAAAAATATTAGTTAGCTATTGCTATTTTCTGATCTAAAATGTAAATTCCAGCAATAGAAATAAAAAATGAATTAATGAAAATGAAGTTGGCATGCATGAATCTAATAAAAATGCACTGATGCAGTGCTGCATTGCTTGGTTAATAACCTAATAAACTATGAGCAACTAGTTTTGATCCTTGCATGTTCTGTCTCACGCTGTGAACACAACCGCGATACGAGCGACGCTCCGTAGTTCCGCGCACGCCCGTCACAGTGGTGTGTCGCCCCCGTCGCGGCAGTACTGCCTGGCGCTTGACGAGAGTGGACGCTCGCTTCTTGCGCTCCGCACTCTAGTTCAACGCACGAAACAAGTTTCACACTTTAACTTTGGACAATTCTATAAATATTTAGATACTCATCACAATGGACTTGAGTGATCATCTAAAAAGAACTTTTTTCAATATAATTTCTTAATTATATTTTACTTTTCTTGTGGAATTTGTGGCTTTATTATCAAGATTGAAAGATACGGCTCGTAAAGGTGTAATAGAAACGCGAGTGAAATTGTTTATAGTTCAAAAAGACAATCCGTTGAAGAGTTTGAATTTTCAGTTGTTTTTTATTGTTTACGAGGACGCAAACCTTAGTGTGTTGAAAAGAGACAAGATGAGGTCCAAGCGTGCAAGAGCGACAGGTGTGGTTGCTTTAGCGGTTCTGTTGGCAACAATAACAGGTAAGTTAGCCCACAACTACCAACTTTATTCTTTATTTTCATTTAATTAAGGGTTTATAGAACCTAGTTTGACGAGATTTTGATCAATGGAAACCACATTTTTGAAGAAAACATTAGTAGTAAACTAAACCAGGTATGTTTATCAAACTTGATAACATTTTTTTTTTAATGTTGGCAATGCATTGAAGTTTGTGTGATTCATCCAAACAAGTTTTGTTTGAGGTTATGTTTTGACGAAAAAACGTTTTATATTTATTTTTTACTAGGTTCTTTTGTAACTTAAGTGCGCGATGCATGAACAATGCAGTAAAACATTTATGTTACACCAACTCTATTATACTTTTTAATTTCATGTTTCACGGTATTTCAGAATTGATTATCGTCAAAGTGGCTACAATTACTACCTAAGTTCTAACATTAAGTGCTAATTAACTTCTTCCATTGAAACATGATTGCCTCTTAGTAGAAATCTTCGAGATTTCTAACAAGAAACATGAAAGAAAACAAATTAAAAAGAGTCAAGAAAACTCCTTGAAGAGCCCTAAAACTGTAAAGGTTACATTGCAAACAAAAGAAGATCCCAACTATTCCTAACCCCATAAATGCAATAATTAACAAAAACTACCAATTAGCCATTGTGCAGTCTTTACTTGAGAAAAGAACAGTAATCATTCACCTAGATCCGAAGCGAAAACAATTAGAAACTTCAGTGGATTGTCGAACGTGACGATTAGCGACAAGCCAAGGCCTAGTTGTGCAAAAACCGTTGTAGTCCGTTATACGTTGAGCAGGTGGCTACTACGGAAGCCGACTTTCCAGGAATAATTGCGAATTATGCCACATTTGTTCTGAGCGTAACCGAGCGTTACTTTCTCATCGAGCCGAATCAATCAATTTGAAATCTATATTCGGACGCCTGTGTTTAACAAGCAACTTTTTTTTCACGCGAGCTTTTTGGAATAATAATTATTTGGTCAGAAAAATGTGTGCAGCTTGAGGTTTTGGGGCTTTGAGCCATTAGATGAAATTGGAAGTAATTCTTTCCCTCCTCCTTTTATTCCTCAATCAATCTGGATAACTGCCTTGTGGTAAAAAATTGGACCCTCGTATGTTGGGAGGGCATTTTTCTATTTTACTGTTATGAGGTCAGACTTGACAACTGTAGTACCTAAACTTTGTAACAAGAGCAAAATTTTAACATACCTTTCAGTTCCTCTATACTAAAAATTGAAAATGTCATTTTACCTGAGTATCAAAATTGTTTAAGTTCTTCCTGGCATAAAAAAAAACAAATTACAAATAAATACTTTATTTGAAAAAACAGTTTTGCTTTGTCTGAGAAAGCTGGTCGTATAAAACGTTCCGTTAAAAAATATAACATCCAACAAGCTTTTTAATATTTTGTATTTGTGAATTGATTCCTTTACTTGGTATTGGCGATATTGGAATTGGTAATATTGATTCTGCCAACTCAAAGAGAAGATTAATGAAGCGGTAATTAATATGGAATTTTCAGCTCCGTAGTGTGGATGAATATAATATTTTTGATTCAGGGATAAAACATCGTCGGTATCGGCATGGTCCATGGATCAATAACCTGGCATCGCCTCGCCGAGCGTGAGAGCTTTCATTACTTATCTGCTGTAATGAGTATTAAGTTAGCAAACTATAGTCTAAAGATATTGCGATGGAATTGCACTTCAGATAAACCAGTATCAAGTACGTAGGTACGCCATTATAGAGAGGCTGTTATCCCGAAGATTATAAACGAGAATAATATGCAGTTCGGGGATATGTTCCATTAGAGGTTAACTAACTATTGAAACTATTATCTCCTTATTCACACACGGAATACATTTCATACAAATTCTAAGCATCTGCCGTGTCATTACCCTTAGTCATTTAAGCCTGTTAACGCAGCGAGACCGCTGTAATGGCATGTTGACGGCACTTTCCACGGTCATGACCGTTTGTGATTATGACTAGCAATAAGATGCAAAGATATTACTTAACATTTCAGTTAATATGAAAATAACGTCTCATTGGTCTTATGGGACGCAGCTGGAGATGATGAGGTCCCGAATTCGTTAGACGAGCTAGGTTGTTAGGAGATCGAGTTGGAATCGTGCCCGGTGGATGACGGAAAGGTTGCTCACAATCACATAAAATTTGATACCATCGCTGGCCAACCTGATCCTTTGAAAACGTAGGAGTTATGGTAAACGGATGTTATACGAAAGTCAGCTAAAGCAAAACAATGACTAATCGAAACGATTGAAATTACACTTCATCCCATTTCCTTGTCAGAATATCCGTCACAATATTTCTGTCAATGCAAGCATTTATTGGAAGTATTTCGTTACTTCCTTGGATTATTTTAGTGGATGCATTCTGGAGCTAATATGAATTTAGCTCTCAGGATTATATCGGCTACTGGAGCTTCCTGGACGCGAATAGCAACTTGGGATCTAATGCATTTCTGATTGTGCAACTATGTTACTGTTGCAGTATTCAAAGATATTACAATTTCGACAGCGTCTTTATCTGCGTTACTTACTGTAAACTCATGTCTGCCACATGTGAATGCATTCAGAAAAATGGTCACGTTCACAAAAACAATTTTCACATCAACATACGTGTTAGTAAATGAAGTAATTTTACATCTAACTGTACGGACGCATGATGTGGGTCATCTTGATGAATCATGTGAACTCAGAGTAACACGTCAAATTGCCTTACGTTACGTGACATCGTAATCTTGCACTAACTAAGATCAGAAAGGTTTCTGAGAACGTTATACGAATTACGGAGTTGTCACATAACAGGTAACTTTATTACATTTCCGTTTATTGTGTAAAAGTGGTTTAGTAAATTGAACTGGAATTGCTTTCGATGATTAGAAACACTTTTATATGAGGAAAATACGTTCTTCCGTACACTAATCATGACGTTGATACAGACAAAGGAATAAACACAGATTTAGGAAATAGTTCTAATTTTGTAGACATTATAGGAGACTACAAAGCTAAATCAAGTACAGATAGAATCTACGTTTATGCACAAGACCGTTGAATTATAATTCGTGTTCGATCATGAATACACAAACTGGTCATTAAGTAAACAATACACGTTTATGCTACAACCGGCCAGCACGTTACTGGGCTATGTCATCAATTGATAAGCCTTATCTAATCTAGTACAGGTGCTTCCCTATCGAGGACGCATTCGACGTAAACCGTCCCAGATAAGGACTCGACGAAATTCTATGCAAAAACGGACGCCTGAATTACGCCAATGTTTTTGTTGACACCTTGTATTGTGAAGCTAATCTTGGGGCTATTGTGAAACTTATCTTAAAGGATATAATTTTAAGAGAACTTGGAATATATTTAACAGAATAAGATATGAAGTTTTTATGTAGATGGTTAAAGATGCCAGAGAGGTCATAAACATGTCTCCAGATGATAAAATATGCTACACATAAACTGGAAAATTTAATGACTCAGCATTTAAGATACTCACTATAATGGGCAGCAAAAACATAGGTACCGGAAGTTTAGTGGTATTTTGAACTTTAATACCGTAACCATTTGTACTGATTATTACGATAAAACTTTTTACTACAAAAGAAACAAAGTTCAAGGTTAATATAATAGCATTAGTGTCATTATATCAACTTTCTATATTACATAAAGCTGTCAAGGTTATTTTTAAAACTTAACGTCTTGGAACGATCGTATTACATTAGGCGCCAAGCCATATCCTTTGAATATAATAATACACGGCCTACGCGCGTATTATTAATGCTACGGGACTTTTTTGAACAGTAACTTTTTGTAGACGTTGAATTCAAAAAAAAGAAAGCGAACATCTAAAAAAAGAATCTTTGACGGCTGAATGACTGATTTAGTGGTCGCCGAAGTACCTGATCCAATTTTTTGATAGGTTTTTTCACCAAAAAGTTTCATTGTCAAGGTTCAGAATTTACTTTTCTTTCTGTTTTCTTTCTGTTTTCCAGGATATGTGTTTCCGTTTCCCTTAGCATCGCGTCGATGTCGCTTTCGTGTGGTGGTTGAGTTAGTGATAAAACCGGTAGTCCAGACCGGTTCGGACGACGGGATGTCGGGCCTGACGATTTTCGCAACATTACCTTACGCAGGAATGTCGTATGAAATGTTTTTGTCCACTGCACACTATTTGGTATTGAATTGTAAAATCTGTTTTTGGAATTGCGGGAACTTACGAGTTTCTGGATAAGGCTCGAGTCAAGGAAACTGTGTGATTCTGCTTTGTATGTTTTGACGCTTATGTACGAACAGATCGGGAAATTCTTGGAAGCATCTCGAAAATCTCGATAGCATTTTTGCTGTATGGAAGTACGCCACGATATTATAAAAGTTTGTAATGTCAACTATGTAATAAGTAAAACGCTCTGTAATATTCGTTCTAGTTTCATAACGTGCCGGTATTTTTTATGCAATACAACTGTCAGTTAGGTACGGCTAATTTTCTGATAAAATTCTTGATAAAAATTGAAGGTCTAAGGTAAAATAAGATTGTGAGACTAATCAGTCATTTATTTCATGATCCTTCATTCCAAGAGATATGAAATATGTGGGTGTGGGAATGATGGAGTAACCAACGTTATTTTATCAGTCTCTTTTATAGATTTCAAAGTGGACTTTAGAACTGTGAGAAATCAGAGTTACAGTATACATTTTACAATTTAAAATACATGGTAATGACATAGTTCTAATGTTTAAGTTGAAAAAACCCATCCTAAGCACAATGCATTGAAATAAAACCATACAATACACATGAACAGAAACGTCACAGACCGTTACCAAGTTACTGTTACGAAAATCTGAACAATTAGTTCTGCCTTTGCTTAAAACATTTTTAATTCGTTATACTTGCATCATCATAACACGGACGAAAGAAGTAAGCATTAAACAGATCAATTGTAAAGAGTAAAAGTGGGGCTTTCTAATTCGTCTATATTCAAAGCAAGGTTCAGAGGTCTACTATGAAAGTTAAGAGCACCAGAATTTCACGAATCATTTGTCATTCAATTGCAGTTTTTATCCCAAGGTTACGATAGGTCGTGTTGCAAATAACTCAGTGTACTACGAACTAAAACCGAAATCGTGTATCGTATCTACCAGCCACTTCCATGGTCCGTGTTGTCTTTTTTTGTTATAGCTGGCGTTTCATGGTAGACCGATTTCCTTTTGTCGAGATCGGAGGTGTGACCAATTTTGATGTCATAATTTTAGATTTCTTTCTTAGAATATCATTGGTTCATGGTTTGAAGAGTTTTAATTGATGCTCTCGTTTTAACTTTTTCTAATGTTCAGGCGCCACGGAAGTGCGAGCGTTTTTTTTTAGAATGCTACGGAAGGCTTACAGTCTGATAAACCAAGAATATGAGCAATATAATATGAACAACAAGCTAATTACAAGCTTCCAGTTAAAGATTAAAAAGTCAATTACAGATCGTAGATACTATTTCATTTAATTACCTAATATCGAAATATGGTTGGGCTTAAAGCCACCACTTCACAATTACATATTATGACATGTATTTATTTCCTCTGAAAATCACACATTTGAAACTGCTCAACTTGTACTAGTACTGCATTTGGAAAAGGCAAGCTCTTCCAGTCTTCAAAATAATTTAATCATTCATGTCAGCAACAAGACCTTGTCAGTTAGAAAGATTTCAATAGCCTACTCAGCCGACCAATTTGCGATAAAAAATTGGCCCACTAGTGCTTCTAAGAAGTCTGACTGAACTGATTGCTGCCAATAATTCGTTTGTGTCACTAGGCAAACCATTAAGGGGTCGTTTGGGTTCATTGAAAACTGCGCAATGAACTATATTCTTGTGGAAACAATACCTATTTTTATTATTTGCAGTTCGTTTTAGCCTCTTTCGTATTACTTATATAACATCTTCAGCTCAAGTCGAGTCATCCGAATTTCCGTAGTCATATTTAAGCAGTGACGTGGTTTGTCATTTTTGCAGTTTTGTTTTCAATGCCTAATCTTGTTACATGACAATTACAGGAAAACATAGGCTTATTGTTAGTCAGGACTTTAATAAACTAAGTAGGAATTCACAATAGAATGACGCACAAGATTAGCATGAAAATATCTCGAAGAAAAGGTTAAAGGATCAACTATTTTCATCATTTAGTACAATGTTAGTTTCGCATTCAAACATCAAAGTGACTAGTGAGAGTAATTTGTTTTCTCAACGGCCAGACCCATTTGAATCTTGCTACTATTAACATAAGTACGTATATATGTATGTTGTTCTAATGCTTGATATCCTTTTCGTTCATAGTAGCAAACTATTACTAAGCCTATGATCCAAGAGGCCTTACTAACATCCAACTATACATGTGTGCGTTAACAGCTGACAGATACATAGTACATAAATATATATAATCGATTCATTCAACCTAATTGATACTCACACTGACGGTATCAGTGGAAATGCGTCGTATCAATCATTCTACCAATAAACGTACACATTAATGAATCACTGTTTTGACGGATGTCCGTAACGTGTGAATGTGAAATGTGAATTAGAAGCAATCGTCCGGATATTGTAGTATAAAGATTAAGTTGTTAATTTGTTAATGATAGAAATGTGACTTTAATTGAATGTCTAACAGGTATAAATACGTGATAACAGGAGGTGTTAGAACTGGATTAATAATGTTTCTTGTTAATGAATGTTAGTCATGCCGGTTGCATGATTATTTCACAAACTTTGCTACGTAGTTACTACTCATACTACATTCTCTTATCTTGATATGAATTTGCAGTAAGTAGCCTAATAAACCAAGTAGCTCCTATAAGGTCTGACTATTTCCGGCCAGGAAGCGGATTTCTGTCGAAAGCGTTACCGCGGCCCTGAAACGTAAAGGGAGAACGCATACAACGCATTAGGAGGAAAACGGATGGGTTTTAATCAGTACACTCTCTTCCTCTCCGCACAGAGCAGAAGAAGATATTATCCTTAAAAAACGGGTCTTTTAGTCAGTTCTTTCAGGTTTTTTAAGGATAATATCTAAATATAATAATAATACAATACAAACAATAATACAATAATAATAATACAATTTGACACCATAATAAGGTAGGTACGTACACAAACCTTTAACCAATTGAAACAAAACCAGAAGTTATATACAGTAGACAACACAGTTTAAACTGTCAGCATTACTTAACCAATTCAAAGTTTAGATAGTCGAACATCGAATCATGTCACGACCATAAAGATGTCACATGCAATGTTATGACTTCGTAAATTGTTTGAAATTGCCAGCACGGGCTTATAGATATAAAACCTCCATTGTACAATTGGTCTGATGAAAGATGGACTCCCCACGCGTGCTTGGTCAACGTTTGGTATATCAAAGACAACGGGTTAGTGCGGTACAATGTAGCAAACAGACTGTGTCGGTGAGACCGGCCGTCAGCCGACGACCGAGCGTCCGTGGGCCTTGACGGACTCACAGACTTGCATATTTACTACAAGTCATACAAGTTTTTCGCATCATGCCATTGGAACAGTCTCCTTTTATGTTGTGTTTTTTGTTTATCTCCGGGACGTAGTAGTCTTTAAATCAGTTAGTACTTCGCAATCTTCGCACGGTGGTTTCTGTAAGCGAGGTAGACCGTTAAAGATATTTAACGGTATCGCTCGTGTAAGACCAGAAAGCGAAACGGCTAGACTAGCTTAGGCGGCTTCCATGTATTTTATAGCTGAAATATTTACGGTGAATTTAACAGATTATCTTTTGCAGTTATTGCGTACAATAAAATTGATTGGTAAAGGGTTTAGCTACAGATTGGAGATTAATACTTCGTAATTCCTTTTTAAAATAGTAATTAATGTTAGTTGCTGCAACGGAAATATAATAAAAAGACTTAACAAGCAATAAAAAGGCGAGGAAGATTTATATTATGTTCGTACACATCATTAATAAATTGTTATTTATGTATTAGAGACAACTTACGACCATTTAGAAATGATGATCCAATTAACGCAGCGTGTAGTGAGAATATCCGTGTACTGATATTCTTGTTAATTTGTTGAATTTAATTAAATACTTTTGCATTGGTTTATTGGACTTCATAGGTTAATCAAAATGTGAAGCTATCTGAATTCGTTAATTAAATTATTGCTTGTGGGATTTAACTTATTTTGTAGCCATTTAATTTATTTAAAATTGAACATTAATTAAATTAAGATACATACACATACATAAACTAACGCCTTTTTCCCATGAGGGTAGGCAGAAACTACGGAACGCCGCCTGCTACGGTCCTTACATACTCCTTTCGCCTCATCTACGTTCATACATCTCGCCATACAAGCACGCTGGTTACGAGTAAATAAGAAAAAGAAAAAAAGAAATTATTTTGATTTTACGTGTTTTCAAGTAGGTACACTACATAATTACGTCTAAAGCTTAATCCACAGGTTTTATTTTTAATTATTAATGGTTCCAAAGTACAATTAAAACGAGTCGTTTTATAGGTATTTATTACTAATACAAAATGGTAGATAATTGTTACTACAGCTGTATTTACTTAATATTTTCTTTTGACAACTAACTTGGCTGTTACTATGTCAATATTATTTTTATTTAGTCTTTATTAAAGCCTTTATTAAGTATAAAAACAGCTCGTTCCGGCTTGAATGAAACGTACTTAACCTTCGAATGTTTACATTATTTTAAGGTTTTAAAACATCACCGTGATCGCTTAAGCGGTTCTAATCGTGAGGTGTGACGAAACGGTTTTCTCTTACTGATGAGCCAGAACATAACTGAACATCTACTTTAGTTAAAAAAAAAACAAAGAACTTTAACATTACTGTTGAAAACTAGCTTTTGCCCGCGACTTCGTTCGCGTGTTTTGGTTCACTTGCGTTTTGTTACATCTTTGGTTACTGCTCCGCTTCCGTATGTTATAGCGTGATGTTATATAGCCTAGAGTATTCCTCATGAATCTGACTTTCATGCACAAAAAGATTTTTCTAATCCGACTGGTACTTCCAAAGATTGGCGCGTTTAATTACTCAAGTCCCAGGTAATGAGACACAATTGATTGTCTATTGTTATGACCTATCGGGAAGTCAGCCGGGGCTCAAGCGGTCAAACAAACAAATAAAAATATCCTTGAGCTTTGTGATATTATATTACTATCATCTGTAAATACAGGCCACTAAGGTACATTTTAAAACTTCGCATAAAGTTGGAATGCACAATGTATAAGGGGTCAAGGTACACCGAAGCAGATACGAATCGAAGCACATTCGCAAGACTTCACACGATGCTGTGATTTGTACCAATTCTTTGCTTTTACATGTTGTTTATTACTTAGTGGAAATAAAGTTCAAGTTACTTTGTCTTCTCGCGAACGTTCCTTGACCCTAACACCTCTAATGGAACTGCGTCATGTACCTATGTGCAATTTGAAGTTTGTTATAAAAATATATGTGTGTCATACAATCGATATCTCTTAAACAATAACCAAAGAAGGTACCTCATAATTAAACCATCAAACACCGCCAGTATGGCAGGAAATTGCGCCATTCAGATTGTCATGCAAAAACCTCCTGAATTTTTTAATAAAGCTTACCATCTGTTTAAAACTATGGCGGACAGAAAAGAAAAAGAGAGCGCGAAAAAAGGGCGCGCACCAACCAAGGAGCGAGAGAAATGCAATAATTTGCATTTTATTTCCCACACACAGACACAAATTTCGTTCTCGTAACTGTTTCCCACCATTGTTGTTCCCGTATAATTGTACAATGTTAATGATTCCACGCGATCTTCGCTATCTGCCTCACATCTCTGCCTCGCCCCGTGAACACTGGCCGTTATAAGCCAGTTTACTTTTAAAACAATGTTCAAGTACTTATGTCTCAATTTTTCACACCTTGTTAGGGCTGCGTTTCGCATGTCTTTAATTTCCATATTTCGTCAAGAATAAGACGTCTTCATGTAATATATTGGTGCTAAAAATGAAAGTCTTGCATGCCAGACTAATGAAATGAGTAACGCTCCAGTTTTTGAAAGGTATTTATGACGTTTTCACTTACACTTACGTGCCTTAATCACGTAAAGAATACCCATAGGAATGCCTTTATTTATAAAGTATAATTTCTCTGTTCCCAGCTTCTTTTAACTGTATAGAGGTTGTCATTTATTCATATGATATTGTGCCTATTGCCGTAAAGCCCAAAGGTAAAAGCCTCTTCAAGATCCGTAATAAAATCTTACGTACCGCAGAAAGGTCGCTTTATGAATGGAACGGTTTCCAGAGGTCATATCCAAGATGATCCTAAAAAGTAACTGCAAAACAAAGTAGAATGTTTGAGAATGATTTATGAACTACCTTCAAGGCCCATTTAAGGCATTCGTTCCTAAACGTAACGTTGGCAGAGCTTAATAGGCATGACTTGTTTGCGGTGCTATGTCTTGATAACTTTGGAACAAGCAACTTGAAGTTAGAAAGGACTTGTGACAGTAGTCGGTCATCATAACTTGTCCCTCGTCGCATCCTTATGTAAATGAACTCGGTAACTGCCTGAAATAGCTAACGTTTAAGACTGGCTTTATTAAAAAAAGAACACATAAATATTCAGTGAAATACAGCATCATTACCCGAATACGAAGAGTTGTTTGAATTGTGAATTGTCAAGCTTGGAAAAAGAAAATCTGATGAATTCATTGTTAGGCAAGACTACTCGTAAATACGAACAACAGTTGTTATTAGCAACCTGATACTACCTGCCATAACTATGAAAAAAAAGGTCAGGATTCTCAATAATTGTCAATACCAACCTTTCACGATAGGGACAAAAAACAAGCAATAAAACAATATTTCACAATGAAACGCATTCGCCGAGAATGCATTCCGATAAAACAATTCGCTTTCATTGATACAGAAACTGAATTATTCAAGTACTTTCACATTATCTCTCAGTAATGATTCATTGGTATCTTTATGTGGCTATTTTGGATCATAAGTGGAGTGATAACCATGGTTGGAGTACCAATCGGAGGAACATTAACCGAACAGGAAGAGAGGGTCCGTGTAATGTTCGATATTAAACGCCTCTGCTTTGATATGAGTGGCTAACGTCTTCATCTTGATAAGGAGTTTGGTTGTTGTTTGGACTCGATGAGGCCTTGGCCTTGTTCTTTCTTTTCATTGCTTTTGCGAAGCATCTTTTGTTGCTTTATATATGTTTTATAGTTCCAAAAAGATGGTAATTAATTGATCACTTTTGGTGAAACTTCATTAAATATTTTATTTTTCTATATTTATAACGCAAAAAATATAGCAAAGGTGTACCCATTAGTGCACCCACATTTCGCCAGTTATGTTTTTAAGTCCCATGCAATAGGGGGCAAGTCTATTGCCATCAACCGGGTACAAATTCAGACTCTGAAGCTAGCACTGAGAAATTCCTGAAGGGAAAACCTAATAACAGTTTTCCCGACCTGGAAATCGGTCCAAAGACCTCATGCTCCGCAGTCGCGCTTTGCAACCACTAGACCAACGAAGCAGTTTTTATTTATTTTCGTAATTTAGCAATGTCAAGGAAACATCCTAAACACATTTTTTCATTCAAGCAGGAATTCCCATAAAGGGACAGAAATACGACCATAAAATTTCATGCAAATCTTATCTGAAGGTAAAAAATCTAATACAGCAACTGCTTCTGCTTTCCACATAACGCTTTATGAAGCAAGCAACGCAAAAAGGATTTCACATTAACCACGGTACATGGAACTCAAAGGTTATGTAAGGGGATCGTTGAACAGGAAACCGGCACAAGGTCAGGGCAACCTTCTCTGTGTACGTTTTATTTACCTCAAATATTTACTAAATATAACGAAATATTTATCTGCCTGAGTGAGATTGTAAAAGATGTGTCATGTGTTGTTTTCCCACAATATAAATATGTATCGTGACATCTGTTTTGGTGTACTAAAGATGTTCCTGTTATAATAATATTATTTATTTATCAATCTTTTTACCCTTTAATGGTCTTTATTTTCTTTGCAAGATATGAATGTCTTCTGACTTTAGCTGTCCGTTCATGGATGATTTCCTTATGTTTATTATCATCCCCTATTACATGGGACTTGTTGAACATAACTGGCAAAATATGGGTATACTGATGGGTACCTACATCTCTGCCTAACCCTTCGGGGAATACAAGCCTGATGTTATGTTTATTATCTGTATAAAATTTATTGCTGTAAGTTTACGTAAAAAGTTACGGAAGTTACTTTCAAAGTTATAGAATAATGCTAGCTTGTAACTTCCTATCTCCATTACACCATTATACTCATGGTTTACTTTCGCAAAAAGGCGCGCAACAAGTACTGATTTACATTTCTTCTATGTTTCCTCAAGGAAATACGCCATATAGGGAAAATGCAATAAAACAGGACATTATCTCGTAAAGAAAGTAGGACGGCAGACCACATTATTTTCATACCCAACTTATATGCTTCACATCGTGTGGTCAAGTGCTTAGGCATTTTATTAACAATTTCAGTGGTTTTCGTGGCACTGGCTCGCCGTTACGACTGTGACGTCATCGAATGAATGCTACTTTGGCCGCATGCCAACTGATAGCCACTCGACCCGGCTTACCCCGATGCTTAATGCTCGGGTAATGACCCACCGTTTCCAGCAGGTTTCCAGAAGTTTCCTCGAGTGGTCATAAGTACTATGTAGTCTGTAAGTAGGTTACGTTGAAAGGGTTATAACTAAGACGAGTCATTTGATGATGCGATAAAGTCGTTACACTTATGAGTTAGCTCGCTTGAAATGTGATCGTCGAGTCTGGGTTTGACGACCATTTATGTTGAAACTAACTTGGTAATGGCTTCCTTCATTCTTTTTTTTCTCAGCGCCATTATGAAGAAAACGATTATCTTTCTCACATTTTTCTTAAACGATGTAATTAGTTCAAAGCGGTTCATTAAAGCATTAAGATAAATCTTGGTAATACTTCAAAACCATCTGTAGCGGGTCGAACATAGAAGCGCCAAAAAGTTTCAAACAAGTCAAGTTGACAGTTGGAAAGCTGCTTCCCTTTTCAATCAAGTCAGTATTCGTTTTGTTAGCTAAAGGTAATTAGTCTTACAACAATGAAGGTTAGTCGCAGCCGTGATAAGAGGGTTGTCAGCCTTCATAAATATTAATGGGGCTCACTTGTCTTTGTCTTGTATTAAAATTAATGTGTTCAATTGCTCGTAGCATAACTCGTTCACTGAGACCCCTTTCGGTGATATTATTATTTTTAATCTCCGAAAAAATGGCTCGTCATGGTCTTTTGTTTTGGTTCCCTTGCATTTGTATGTGAATTAGGAATCGTATCGTATCGTAGAGACGATGAAAAAGGATAGAAACAAGAATTTGCATTCATTGGTCAATGATATTCACGATTAGCTGAAGAAAGAACAAAAATTACAAACCAATAAATCAATCTTAAAGAAAAGACTGATGTAAAAGAAGATGCAATTATTATAATTAATGGCAACGCTTCGTTTAGAATATTAACGTTACAAAAATTACTGCCTGAGTCATTCTGAAAATAATAGTTCATAAATCTAAATGAAATGCATTTGTATGAAAAACCGTATATCATCATTAAAACTATTATTAACTACGTTGTTCACGCTTGAAATACAGCAGTGAATAAAACAAGTGTTCGCATTTTACAAATTAACGTCATTCTGCGTTTAGTGCTGAATGCATTCACGAATTTTCATTGGTCACAAAATTCGGATTTACATTTTTGTCACAAATAATAGTCACCTACTAGAATTTAATTGCAAACACGTTGTGGTGCGGTTGGAAAGTTATTACATGTATTTATTTATTTAAACTTTATACAGCAAAAAAATACACAGGTGGACTTAATGCCTCAGGAATTCATTTCCAGTCAACCAAATTTGGTGAAGAGATAACGTGGCACGAGAAAATGATCGTACAAGAAAAAAAGAAAAGATAAAAGATTAAAATGATCGTACAAGAAAAAAATAAAAGATAAAAGATTAAAAAAATAAATTCAAAACAGTTAATTTAATTGAGGTAACTGTTTTGAATTTATTTTTTAATCTCTCAGAATAATTAAACATTCATATTCATATTGACTTATTTGCACACTATAATGTGTTTATTAGATGTTACATAAGGCTTAAGGCTAAAATACAGCCAAACCTTGTTTTTGTTTTTTTTTTGTTTACAAACTACTTTAGCTATTGTTTACCAAGAACCTGAAAAAAGGTCATTGTCCTAATTAAGAACAACATTTAACAACCCCATTGATAATATAAATGTTAGATTTTTAAGATATGTATATAGTTCTTTTTGCGCTTTTAGGCTGTTTCAAACACCCCTTTGAGGTTTATGGTAAACGAAAACTAACCTTGTATGTATGGTATAAAAGCTTTAAAATAAAAAACGACACATTCATTTGAAACAGAACCCAAAAAACATTTGGCAAGTTTTATACCTAAGTGTGAAAGTCAGTAATGTAACACAAATTCCAAGACTGCCTTCAAAAAACTGGCGGCGTCACAAAAACAAGATTTCAGTTTCATTCATTCAGTTTTTGCTGGTGTAGTAACAGCTGGTTGTAAACGTTGAGTAATTACCTACAACAATATTGATCGTTTCTGTATTAAAATTTCACTCTAACATCTACATAATCGTAATTTTCCTCGGTCTTTTTATAATTAGGCCCTCGCAACTTCACAATTGTCGGTTTACGTGGACGGGGACGTAGACGAAGTCGCGGGTTTAAAAATTGCATCTATGTCTGAATGCAGATCCCAAGCTACCTCTTTGTCTTTAATTACGATCGGTTTAGTAGTTTTGCTGTAATGACATAACAAACAAACAGACAGATTATAGCGGTTAATTTAAGTTCTGTATTTACGACGTACTATTTTAACTTATTCTGTAAAGGATTTCTTTTGTTAACCATTTCTTGCAACAACCGAGCATGTTTTTTTAGCTGGGGCCGATGTTCTTCTTGGCCCTATAATAGCGCGCAATGTAACGGACGCATAACATTGTACTTTCGGGTGCATGCAAAAGCAAAGAGGCTGTGGTAGTATTAAAAAATATAGTTATAACATTTAAAACTGGTTTTTAAAACGTATCAAAAAGTTGGAACTTTAACTTTCCATACCTTTGCAACTAAAAGGTTTGTAGTCTAGTCTAGAACGAAAGAATAATCGCAATAATGAGAAAAACTTGCAACGTTCGGCAACGTTAGGCGTCTTTTTACACCCGTCATATACAACTACACTCGACAAGTACAGCGCCTAATAAAAACTTATTTACTCCATTAGTACTCATAAAATTTTATATGTTTTTAAGTAAAACTGAGGAGTGCTTAATGTGTCATCAAGCGGTTGTTTACGACGTTTCAACGAGACACCGCAATTAGGAACATCCTGGGGGAGGCAAGTTCCTGAAAGTTTAACAGTACTGCAAGATATGCTGGCTAAGCACCTATAAAAATGCCGAGTGGTACACCAAATTCTACGGTGTAGTTGTTAACGATTGTTTACATAAAACTCAGTTAAAGTGTTCTTAGGAAAACGAGGTTTTGTTTTGTAAGTAGTGTTCTGTTTCGAACATCAATAGACATACTCTAATTTGGGAGTCTTGCTTGCATGCAGTGAGACTGTAGACAATTAAACTATCCAAGCGTTTTAAGCCTGTCATTTTCTTAAATTCAGTTCGTTCGTTCTTCATAGTCTTCAGTGAGTAAAGTTTTAAATTACACTATCTCGGTTTTAAGCGACGGAAATCTTTGTTCAGGCCTGAAAGCTTTAAAGTTGTACCTAGAAGTTTGAATTATTGAAGTTACACTTTGAACGTAAGTGATGCATAACATTTCCATCTCTGTTATTTTCAACAGACAAGTAAGATAGTAAGTACCTACTTTTGTATTACGTTCTGTGTTTACCTTATTACTTGTAGTGGTAAGTAAAAGTATAAAAAAAAACTTTATACGGTCTTGGGTGGCAAATCAAACAAAACTTGAAAACCATTTGTCCCTAAAACGGAAACAGATCTTACACTACATTTTCAAGAAACATATCGAGTACATACGAATCTTCGCTTCCGTGTACATTTATACGTGGTTCGGTTTCCTCCTAAGAACAAACTTCCGTCCATCAAATCGATCCTGAACAATCATTCCCGCGTGACATTTCACACGTCTCGGTCGCGTTCATCGTGACTCAGTCGTTAATATGTGTCTGTCTGGGCATTATTTGGGCAACTTTTATTGACGTTAACGCATAACGTATCCGGCGGGGTCCCAGTGACGTATCGCGTTACTTCTGAATAAACAAAGGGGACAATTAGGGTTTCGAACTTCATGGAGGAAGTGGGACGTTGATTAAGGTTGGACATTAGTGAGTGTACGTTAGTTGCATTCAGCTGGCCCGGTTTATGATTGTTATTTGAATAGCGACTGAATAGTATGATGTCAGAGATGATCTGGGGCTTAAGTTATGTGATGTAGCATGTGCAGAGAAAGTTTTTTAAAGGGTATTTTATTTGTTTTTCTTGTCACATCGGTGAAGGAAAAAGTCGTCAAAAAAACCTAGGCTTGTTTGTTAATATAAGTTTGAAATCAATATAAAAAAAATGGTCGTAAAAGCCTAGTCTAGCTGTCCAGTGAGACTGTAATATGCTAGAATAGCGGACTGGTTCGTTTTTAACAAATTTTTGGGCGAAAAACAGTGCCCGATTTGATTTAACCAAAAAAAAAAATGCATGCAAATAAATTCAATCAAAGTATTTGCGAAATACGGTTAAACCTACATATCTCGTATAATGGTAAACGGATAATACAGTTGCTATCCGATTTTAATTGAAAATTCCATCATGGTTTTTTTTTACCATTTTGGGACCGAGCAGTGACGAATTTATGATTAAAGCGGAGCGAAATTTCGCAAATCCGTTCAATATTGAATCAGTTTATTAAATCACAATCCAAATGGTAAAAGTAACTATTTGACGATTCTAACGAAGTGTCCTAAGTTGACATTTGACGAAAATCACGGAGATTTCTTCTTGTGAGAATTGTATTATCTAGTTCCTTGAGGCTAATTTCGATGTATTTTTTTTCTCGTATTTAGGACTTACATATTATAAAATACTGATATTCTGCTGTTTCCAGTTAGACTGGATACCGACCGGAAAGGCTAGGCTATAGGAATACACTAAGGTGAAATGAATTGTATAAAGAACTTTAACATTTTTATGATATTATTTTCCTGCTATCAATTAACCATAGTCCACTCAAATGTGTCGCGATGGCCCAGCGGTAAAGACGCCCAACTTTTGCATGAAGTTTGGGTTCTATACCTACCGGGCAAGTAGATACCGATTTATTAATTCATGATTTGTAAGTTTATCTTGGACATCACAGACATCAGTTGAGGAAAAGATTTTAAGTAAACCTGAACCTATAAAAATCGTCAATTCGCCTTGATCAATGGCCGTGACTCCTCTGTATGAGAAAAGGCCTTTGCTCTGAAGAGGGACCATAATAGGCTGATATTATTATTAGAAGTCTACTCACAAATTAAACTTGTAGTCTTAACTTAAGGACTAATGTTTCTTCTCCCAGTCATTTTAAGTTCATCCCAGCTTATAAATTAACGGAGACATTCAGCTAATTGGTACAATTACGAATGCGACACGGCCGCATTCCGTGGCTTACCATTGTTATCTAAACGATGCCATTTTATTATTTTAAACTGCAAGCCCGACTGTCACTGGTTATGTAGAGCATAAATTATTTGGATTCGTCTTTTGTTTTTATTTTAGACTGAGAGCCCAGAGTAACTGGACTTACGTCATGGACTTAATTTTGAGTATAGATAGAAGAATATGTCAGTAAACAGGAAAAAAATGAGCTTTTTTAAAAAAAGCTTTTTTTTATCCCTTTTTTCGATGCACTTGCGTTCAAGTGAAACAACTGGTTTTTTATATATATGGTGATTGGTAATTAGTAACAAAAATTACGAACAATTAGCTGTAATTTAATTCTTGTTACAAATAAACTATTGAACTTTTACCATGCATATTTTTTTCATTAGTCTATTCACCGTGCGTAACGCGCGCGTTCCCATGCATTTGGGGCGATTGGAGTCATGCACTTTGCAAATAAAATCATTTTTTAGAGGAAATTGTTTGTTATCGTGAGAACAATCCCGTTTCGCACAATTATTACCAGTCACCCTATATGTTTAACAGGATATTGTCAAAAACCAGCAAACATTATATCTGAAAATAGGCCCACTATCCCCAAAATATCAGCCATAATAAAATGACGAATGTCTGTCGATTTTGGGTTCTTGGACTATTTGATCTATGCCAAAAACGAGGTGTATAACCCTAGCGGACCATTCCGATCGTTGCAAACTACCACTGGGCACAACAATAGCTTGAACTAATTCACTAAAGTTGCCATTAAAATGTTAATTTTCCGTTATAATTTAAATGAGTAGGAAGTATCGTATTTCAATCTTAGTCATGCGAACATAATAATAGTATTTTATTATTGTTTTATCTGTACGTATAAATAAAAGTGTAGTGTCTTTTTATGATACCAAAATAAAAGCGTTTTTTATACAGAAGAACGGTACCTACTAATAACAAAAAATAAAATGTTTTGTTTGTCTGTCTTTCTGTTACCTTTTGACGGGACTTTAACCAGAAAAGTCTGATATTATAGGAGGGAGTAACTATATATTTGAGAAAAAAAAATTAGGGACCCTCGCAAAAAAATACCCGCAGATATCCGACATGCGGATAAAGTCGCGAGCATAAACTAGTTAGACATAAAACAATTAAATTTTATGTAATATTTATGTGTCATTAAATTTTATGGTACATTAAACTTTTTTATCATCAAGTTTGGGAGTTATTGAATGTTTAAGAAGGGTTAACGTTGTCCGCTTGCCAACTGTCGCCTTCCCCAAATTTCGAACAGTTTGCTTGCAATTATTAAAGCACGTACCGACCGGGCTTCGTTTTCTACAGGAGGAAATAATGCCAAAACGTGTTCTCGGAATTTCTTGAAAAAACGTCCCCGAACGGGTGTTATTAAACATTCTTTACTTGAAATAGCTTTTTAAATTGCCTCTTATTTTTATAAAATATGACTCGGGGTTTTATCGTGATTGCAGGTTGCGGTTTTTTAGCAAATGTTCTGAGTTTGACATGGGTAAATAAAAAGTACTTACTCATATCTATAAGATTTCCTGAAATGGTCCATATTTAATCTGTAGAAGTAAATAAAATGGCAGTGTCTTTATGTGAAGTCCCAGCTTTTTACTAAATGCATCATGAATATTTACACGGTACTTAAGTATATAGAAAAAAAAAACAATTTTCAGAAAAAATATTTCAATTTTTATAAAATAATCTTATTGTTTAATAATTTAATTTTATTTATACATACATAAACTCACGCCTTTTTCCCATAGGGTAGGCAGAAACTAAAGAACGCCACCTGCTACGACCCTTACATACTCCTTTCGCCTCATCTACGCTCATACATCTCGTCATGATCACCTGACCTTATTATTGTTACATTATATTGTATTAAAATCGGTTAAGTCGTTTTTGAGTTCATCAAATTACAAACAAAAATACATATCCTGTCTCTTCCTAATAATAGTTTAGATTTTAGTTTGTCACTTCCTATACATAAGGTACAAAACCAGACAAAGAAATATAAACCTTATGTACCTAATATACTTTCAACAGTATTTTAACTCAGTTTCAGTTCTAAAATTATTTGCTTTTAGCGTCGACTGAGGTAGCAGGACTGGTAATTGTGTTACCTCAATGCATTAACCCCCACCTGCTGTCGACAAAGAAAAAATATATTAGCTCTATTTGCAAACGGAAATTGTATCAGTTGGCAAGAAAGTGCCTGACGTTATAAATAGAAGCCTTAAGTAGGGACCTTATGTGTATAGAAATAGGATTGACATTAATTTTGTTATTTTATAGATTCTTTTGTTTCATTAGTATCAGTAGGTTTATATTTTCCAGCAATGAAGAATGGATATTTATGATTCTGTTTACAAATATTGTAAAAAAAAGATTTTAAAAGATTATGTATGTATGAATTTCTTGCCCATTCTCAATAAGAGACTATACCTTTTGGAAGGCGCAACAAGGTTTAATTCTTTTATATGACGAACACAAGTGCCTTTTGATGGCTTATTGAAGTAAATGATTTGACTCTGACTTTGTCTTTGACTTTGACTGTGGCTTTATCAATTTTAGGAAAGTATATATTTTAATAAAAATTCTTTATAATAAAAAACTTCAAAATATAGCACAGTAAAAGAGTACCATTAATACTCCATCAGCACGAAGGAACGACTTCGTACATTAACGCTAGTTAGGTACATTAAACTTAACGTGTTTCTGCACAACGTTGTTGGTTCGATATTAATGGTGAAACTCAATTTATCCGAGCAAAAACCGTCAGCAA
This sequence comes from Hoplodrina ambigua, assembly GCA_949774945.1. Lineage (NCBI taxonomy): Eukaryota > Metazoa > Arthropoda > Insecta > Lepidoptera > Noctuidae > Hoplodrina > Hoplodrina ambigua. Next base: position 5,717,408 of record OX458976.1, read on the forward strand.
TAAATAACTTGGCATACCAAAGAAAATTCAGCCCTCTAAATAACCAACTCCATTGGAATAAAACTTAAACTACGAGCGGAGCAATTTATGAATTTACCAAGTTAACTTAACTTACCTACTTTCTTACTTATTTACTTCAATGAAAAGCGCTTGAATAAATATTTGAAAACATAATTTTACTCGTCGCAGTTTAGGAAGGAAGTAAGTGACATTTGTGTTTCTATAAAGCTATTGTGTTGTGTAATATGTATACCTGTTCGGTGTTCAGGACTGGTCGCGTGCTCGAGTTTTTGTAAAGTTGGGTACTCGTTCCGACTTATTTAACCTTTTGTGTGAGGTGACGCGGGGTAAAGAGCCTGGGGAGGAGCTCCCATGTTGATTGAAGATACGCCATACAATTGTACCGTAATAGTTCCCTATTGTCGTTCTCTTGTTGTGACACATTTTAGTCAAGTTCTTTAAGTTGTTGTGACTCTGTAGCCTGCCATTACATATGCATTATGCAACTAATATTGTCAAGAAACGAATGTCATTTTAGTCTCGAATTATATTTAGATTTGTGTATGTTTTAGTCCGAGATTTACTAAAGTGTCGCTTTAATTTTGTCATGGGAGATGCTCACACAGCTGTAGAGTATTCATTGGTGTGTAAATACATCTAAAATTTATAGTGAGTAGTGCTCATTTTTTGTTCGTATAAAGAAATTTATTTACCGCACAGCCAATTAATAACTTGAATAGACTCATTTATGTTCCTAAAATATGCACCAGTTTTTACGCCTATTTTGTTCTCAGCTACCCCACCGACCGCCAAATTGCATAACAAAGAAAAAAACAAAAGACGGCTCGAACAATGGCGTGCGTGACGTACAGTGAGTCTCAGGAGCGATCGTCATTGTTCCTATTCTGCACACTGCAGGGAAGTAGAATTTCGGAGCCGTCGCCCTCAGAATCTAACCTTTTTCGTCATACATTGCGGTAGTGCGAAGTTCATCGTAACAATTACACTGCATCTCTAATAAGTGTGGGCGATGCGCTGCGACGTCGTGCGGTCACCAACCCCTCACAGCACGCTGAACATTGACTGCGCCATTATAATTCCTCGAATGTCGTCATAATAAATACCATCAGTAAATACCTCGTTGCGTCACTACTATGAAATAGGCCTCGAGCCCAAACAATTTACACCATGAATTATGTGCATCTATACCGAGGGCCCTTTGTTTTGCTTCCTCGTATTCAATCCTCATTAATCCATATTCAATCATAGCCGCACGGATGAGCATTGAAATTCATTATTCTCACACCCTACTCCGTTTGAAACAAGTACTGTTTAAGAATATTACGGTGGTAGAACTGATCGGATTTCAAGTGCATCTTGAGATGTGGATAATTTTGTAACCGGAGACAGCATTGAGATGCACCGGCTCACTGCAAATCCCGTTAAAGAACGTCTTGATTGTGTCTTTTCTTGCGTACGAGTACTTAATTGCTTAATTAATTCTAACACGGTTACTCATGATTTATTTCTACTTTTGTTTAACAAGAATTTTATGTGAGAGAAAACTGTTTTTTGTTTTAACACAAAGGCTACAATTAAACAAGTTAAGGTGGACCATGAATTGTATAGCTCTTTATCACCTCGGCCGTGTTTCTATTTTAAGCGCAGGTATCTGGTAGAACCAGGCAATCTCAACCACCTCCACTATGCTCAGCTTTAAATAAAATTAAAATCTCTATGAAATTCCTCGTGGCTTGCAACCTTTTTTAAATAAATCTTCGCGTAGGAACCAGTGTCGGAATGTTCAGCGTCTGTGGTAAATTATTTTGGAGATGGAACGTGAATTGCATCTGTGCCTGCCAGAACTTAAGTACAAAAAAAGGAATGCCACTTGACCGGGATCCTTCCCATATCGGTGGTCCATAATCGTGCTATTTTCAGATATAAGAATGTGAAAAGATTTGTCGTATGTGAAGGAATCCATGGTCGTGGGGGTCGTTCAATGACCGTGGCGACCTAAAAACTACCCGACAATGTGGTCGCCATGCGGAACTGTACAGATGAAGGATACGAGAGATTGTTTATTGCCTACGAACGTCTCGCTCCGGGTGGCTCGAGACGTCGTCGCGATTGGGAGACTCCTTTTTTGAATTGCGCGAAATTTTATTTATTGATTCCATTCCCCTTTTGTATTCCTTTTGTGGAAAGATCTTTTGATGCATTTATAAATTTTTCGTAAATATTATCGTGAAAATTTCGCGTTACTTATTCACCCTTCAGAAGATCTTCGCGTACCAGTCATAACATAAAAAGTCCAAAACAACTCACAGTACAGCAATTTGGAATATTAACGAACTCCCTAATTTTTACGAGCATAATTAATTAAGTTCTATAACAAACTTTTATTTTAAAACTCATCCAAACCTGAACATTTTACAAAGGAGAAGATTTAAACATTTTCTCGAAATGAATTCAAGTGCTCTTACTTTAGCTTTAAACGCTTCTTTTCAATGAGGTTGATTCAGAAGCGAGGGATGGCTGGCTGCGGTCCAAAGTGCTTTGTTTTTTATGGCCTCCGAACGCCCCTAGCAACATTGGAGACGAGCGATCCGGTCAAGTGGTCCCGGCTTTTTGTATGTCTGCGCTAAGATTTCTTTAAAACATGAAATCTCATAAATTTTAAGGAACAGTTCTCTCAAGAACGTGCGGTACAACGTGTACATTACTTTCGAAACCGATCGCTTGGTTTTTATTGTCTTCGGTTTTATAAAACTGTGACCTGAAAATTTAACTGAAATAAAAGTATCAATACGCTAGGGTTTGCACACATTCGATTCATGATAAATAAATATTACAGATATTGTTTATTGGTTGCTCTTAAAAAATATCAGAACCTAATTTTGAACTAAAAGTAAATGGTATAAAGAATCTATAAAATATGTGAATTTAAATTAATTAAACGTTAACAGTAATTTTTTGGTAAACTTTTCCAATTTAGATAAACTTTCACATACCTACATGTGGTGAGTTATATTGTACTTTTGAAGTTTAAAATTTATCGTAGAGTTAAACTTTACGATAAATCTTAAAGGTATTGCAAGTAACAGCCCGTTATGCTTAAGCATAGGCAATTTTATGGTTGTTTAAATATTGTAACATCTTTATGTTCTGCGTAATTTAAAGTTCTGTCTAGAGACAAGTTTCTTTTATAATTTATACAGAGAAAGATGGGAAAAGAAAAAAAATAATTGTGGTGAATTGCACCCGCGTCTCATGCATGAGGTTGTTGGGTTCGAATTCGGTGAGGTACCTACCAATGTGACATTTTCAATTCATATGTACTTTCTGTTTATCTTAGACATCACTGACATCGTTCCATGCCTCAGAAAGCACGTAAAACCGTTACACGTGGATCTTTGACAATCGTTACAGGTCGTCGTCAGAAGCCCGAAAATCTGACAACCAGTCTTACCAAAGGGTATCATATGTATTACCCAGTTAATGGGTTGAGGGGGTCAGATAGGCAGTCGCTCCAAGTAAAATACTGGTATTCAATTGCATCCGACTGGAAGCCGACCCCAACTTAATTGGGAAAAGGCTAGGCAATTGATGATGATCTCATTGTAAGTTTTTATATACCTACGTCCTTGTTTCTTTTTTGTCTTAAAATATATTTTTCTCATTTAATACTACGCGTTGTATTTATAGGTGTATTAACGGAACCGCAAATGTTTTACATCGTAAAATTGACACTTTTACACCTACCCTTATCAGTATTTACGATGGTACTTTATTTCAATAACCTTGGAGTAAAGCTACGCGAAATATTGATGGCTGTTACTTTATGTTTTACCAGAACACATAAAATATTTAATTTAAGTGGTAGAGTATGTTTAAAAGCAATGTTTGTTCAAGAGTGATCGGTTTTTGGAGTTTATAGGATAGATTTTTCTTAAACATGTTTGATAACAATCTTAGTGGGCCGGGATAGCCTTAAAAAGAAGGACATAACATAACATAACATCACGCCTGTAATCCCCGAAGGGTTAGGCAGAGGTGTACCCATTAGTACACCCACATTTCACCAGTTATGTTTTTAGTCCCATGGGGGCGAGCCTATTGCCATCAACCGGGCACAAATCCAGTCTCCGAGGCTGCTACTGAGAAATTCCTGATGGAAAAACCCAATAACACTTTGCCCGACCTGGGAATCGAACCAAAGACCTCATGCACAGCAGTCGCGCTTGCGACCACTAGACCAACGAGGCAGTCAAAAGAAGAAAAAGAAGAAGTCAAGTAAAAAGAAGGAGAATCATTATAACTTATTCGTTTATTTATACCTTAATCAAGAAAGGAAATGAGAGGTCACTACAACAACCAACTACCCACGAAATTATTCCTTTGTTACAGAATAATTGTTTGAATCACTCGAAATTATAAAGTGGGTAGTCTGTTAACATATTTTTTTTTCAGTTCAAAAGTGCTGGTTAATGGTTTAATTGAAATAAATATTTTGATTCGATTTTAATGAATTTCCCAATGAAAAATCTCCACTCACACTGTCCAACTCAAGCACCGTACTCTACACCCTGCGCTCAACTGTCACGCTTGCGACTTGATATTGACACGATTGAGTTTAATTCTGCCAAAACCAGACAACCCACAATCATATTAAATTAAAGTCTATTGTTTATTATTTACATTATTTTGTTTATTTTTTCTAGAGTAAACAGGTTTCTTCTGGGTAAGCTCACTCTTTCGAAGTCTTTGTCTCTGTCATTTCTGACCTAGACTAAAGTCAAGAGCAAAGCTATCTCAGACAATAAAAAATGATTTTAAATAAATTAACGTTCAATATAAAAAACATTACACTTAGTCCAAAAATTGGACGAGTTTTGACGTGGTTCATTTTCGCTAAAGTAAACCCAATTACATCCACGTAGATGTAAACAGTGATTTATAGATAAAGGTAGACATCCCTTGTCATGTTACAAATCAATTACCTACTGAGTGGCGTACCATAGAGATACGTTCGACATGCAGCCTTCACCGCGGGGATTGACAGACAGTGACATACGTCAACACACGCAATATTATGTCGTAAACTAGGAAACAGAATTCCGATAACTATATACATTTTGTTGTAGAGATTTTTGAAATTCTCGTTCTTAATTTAAAAAGTTTTGTTGTATCTATACAGTGAAAGGAACATAATAACGAAGAATTTACGAAGACGAGGACTTGGATGGATTCAGTAAATCATTCTCAACCTTCCAGCTCTTCTATACATTTTAACCGTGTACATAAATAGCCATTTCTTTTTAGCGAGTAAAGGTTTCTCAGCCTGCGAAACCTTTAAACTTTTTTTGATTTGACAAACAAATTTCAAAGATAAAGTAACTGTAGGAATGAACACCTTCCTCTAGATACTTAATTTTTTGATATTGGTTTATCTCTAGATAGCACGAGAGAGATTGAGCTATGCTATACTAAAAATCTAGAAGAACAAGCTGTAGGTAGTCTAGCAACCTGGTTAGAGATACAGTGAAAGACTCTAAATTAAATCTATTTTCTACTTAAATATTGCTATGAACGCTAGGTTCTTATAGATATTTAGACAAAGTTTAGATATCTATTAAAGTATGTATGAGTAACTAAGTAACAGATTTTGATTAAATACTTTTTACGCAAGTAATATGTCATTCCTAAACGACGTCCTGAAAATATCTTCTACCTCATAAAAGTCGTCACTAACTCACGAGTATTTTCTAAAGTCATTGCTTACTCACATACATGATATATGCGACTAACACATCACATGATTTAAGCGATGCACATCTAAATTTAAATGTTCTATTTTAAGACCCACTTAACAATCAATTGCCACCCAGTGTGGTCATAAATTAATACAATTAACAACAGGAAAGAATTATAGACGAGAAAAGGACGCAAGTACCACTGATCTTAAAGTGTCATAAAGTTCTATTACAGCTGTCATTGTATCCTTTACAGCATTTATTAATGCTACTGGTGTCATAACCGTTGTTTGGTTAGAGCCCGGTTGTGATCATGATTAAGTTTTATGGTATTAATTAGTTAAACAAAGATGGCGGAATACGGGAGTTGATTTAACTGTTGGGAACTTGCTGTCTCATGGTTGAAGAGTGCGGTTGCTAATTAGTGGTTTACCAGTAATAGGGCTTTGAGTACCGTTGGTAATGCTGCGGTGAGGAAAGTAATGGTTGGAATAAAAGTTTTATATCGAGTTGAAACACAACTTCAATCTTTTGAAACTCTCGTAAAAATAATAATAGCAGCAGTAATTTGTCTCACTGCAGGGCAAAAGCCTCTTCTTATACAGAGAAGGCACAAGCACTGCACGCCACCACTTGATTGATTTCAGATTTATATTAATTACATTTATAAGTCCAGGTTTCATCACGATGTTTTCCTTGACCAATGTCAGTGATATTCAAATTAAAATAGGAAGTACGTATGAATTGCAAAAGTGACCGTATTTGCTGGTTCGATACCGGCGACTGAATGCAAGAGAGGCGAGCCATCACGCAACTACTAGGATGTCTTAACCAACCTTATTGTATACAAAATAAGGGTAGAAATGCTAGTTGAACCAATTTTACAAAGTTTGTTATTAATGTGCCGTTAAGCATTTTGATAAAATTATTTGCAAAACCGTCCGACAATTTGTTGAAGAAGGCAATACTGGCCCTAAGATAACTGAATTCCCCATCACAAGAAAATGACACGCGTGTGAAGTCGTGTGCACATTAAGGTATTACCATAACTAAAAGGTAACATAATGTGCTAACTTCTACCTTGAACTAACAGTTTGAATGTCAAGACTCAAACATCAAACTGCTAACAACTAAGACAAACACAATTTAAGTCTCATTACACACAGACGTTGCTCAAACTTACTAAAATATACATTAAAACTTAGATTTAGTACGCGTCTATAAATTATTCACTAATTAGACACAAGTTTTGGCCGTCAATTACTTGAATTTTGATGCGCGTTACAAGGAAGTATTAAAACGCGGTTTACAGTAACGCTGTTCAATTAATCAGTTGATTAAAATCTAATGGTTATTTTACACATTTCGAGCGTGTTAACATTTTGTAAAGATTTAATCTTCAGTTAATGTTGCTATTTAGAAAGTTTATGTTTACTTATATTTGTCATAGTTCCGGTTGATTGAGAATTTGTTTTGCAATTTACGATGTAATTACAAGTAAGTACTATCATAGAAAACGAGAGTAGGTATGCCAAATCGAATTGAAATTGTGTGTCTTTAAACACAAAGCTCCACCAAAGCTCTTGTGCAAATTCGACCAAAAAATTGTACTCCAAAAATGTTTTCCAAAATTATTTCTGCCCTTCGTTGTATCAGTTAAACTCAGCAGCTGAGAACGTCAAAAAGCGGTTAAATTTAATCCCCCGTTATGTTAATCCAGTCGCATTAAGTACGGGACTACAGTGTTAATAATTATGTATGTTAATCTTGTTGCAGGTACGTGTCCAGGCCATTCGACGGTAAAGTAATTATGAAGAGACCTTTTTTTTATTAATTTATGACATTTTTCTTTTTTCCGCTCTCTTTTAACCTACAAAATGACATTAATGTTAGCTAAATGTTTGAGAGTTTATAGTCATTTACGTGGTTGCTATTAAAACATTGTAGGTAATAGCTGAATTTCAACTTACTCAAATGTAACAACAAACGCGTTCCTTGTCAAAAAGAATGAAATTAAATTGGCCTCAGCCATTTTTCTAAAAAAAATTGAAAATGGAACTACGAATCATTTATTTATAAACCTGTCATTGTTTTTAAAATGTTCCATTCCATTTTCAAAATAAAAAGTAAACTAAAATATTTGAAAAAGGAACTACAAATCATAAATACATCAAACCTTTCTTTAAAAAAAAAGCTTGAATTCCATTTTCGAAATAAGAAGCAAACTAAATTCCATGATTAACTTTCTTTTGTTACACGGTAGGCCCAACTTTACAACGGCGGAACAAAACGAAGTTTTCACAGTATTTGATAAGATCCTAAGACCGACAACAACCTATTCAGAAAGTTTTCCCTTTAGCGGAGCGATCATCAGTATGTTTTCTTATTAAAACTTAAGTCGGAAACATTACCTGCTGTCTTCATTCGAGTTTAGTGTTTAATACTGGTAGGAAATGAGCTGAGTCACATTCATAGAGGAAGAAAGGTTCATGCGACCTATGGCATAGATATCTATTGATAGAACGGAACATCATACTGGTTCCGGTTTCTAAGACTTTAATTTGTCGTAAAATTTATTGTCAAGTTATTGGTTATTTGTTTTTCCCGTCGTACATCTATCATGACTTCGTGTACTTACTTTTAATGTCATGCCAACTTAATATGTGAAATTTTTTAAGTCATTATTAAAAAAAATGCCTGATAACAAATAATGCGTCTTCAATCTAAATATATAAAAGTGAAAAGTCACTCACTTACTCACTCATCATAAAATATCGAAAACCGCCTGAAGTATTAAGATGAAATTTGGCTTATCTTTAATTCACCCCATAAGGAGATAAAACGGAGGTCCGTAATTTACGCAGACGACGTCGCAAGCAAAGGCTAGTTTCTTTTAAATTCACTAAGGGAACAACAGATAGGTACGTGTCACTCACAGTTAAAAATACAGAGTGTCAGTTGTTGTTTAGGACAGACAGATCGACAGTTTGACAGGGTGTTAATTAGTTTTTTTTTGCCATAAACAGGACCTGGAAAACGGTCACCATAATAGTCCTTGTCAACCTCTATTATGCAAATAGTATGGCAATCCACACTTGATTATTCCTATCCAAGACAAATTAAACGTTTTCACGATTCCATAAAGGTCAATTTCTCTTGTACAGTACCTATAACTATAAAATAGCTAATAATCTCACGTTTTGGTTCATGTCTGTCAAAACAACGCCGTAACTTGAATTATGGCAGCTACAGATCAAGATGAACCCTTGAAATGTCAAGATGTACTGGTAAAGACACTATCTGAGTTTGAACAAAGCTGGTCTTGGCTTGCAAGTGAATTGGAATCTTACACACACACAACTTTTGTAAACTTACGCTAGGTGGCTTGTTAGCAAGAATAAGGGTGAACGCAAACAGTTTTCATTAATTAATGGACTCGTCCGCGAGAATTACGTTTTTTTACAGCGTTATAATGAGCAAAGTCAAAGTCAAATCATTTATTTCAATTAAACCATAAAAAGGCACTTTTTTAACGTCAAGAAATATTTAATAGTATTGAATCTAGTTACCTATTCCAAAAGGTATCTTCGTATGGAGAAGAACGGGCAAGAAACTCCATACATACTCTAAAAAAAAAGGCACATAAGGTAGTTAAGAGCCTAAGTTACTCCTTATAACATCAACTAACTGCCAGTGAGTCCCAATAAAATCGGTCCAGCCGTCTCGGGCTTTACCCAGAAAAAGAGGCACACATGTAATAATAAAAAAAAGAGATTGTTTGGTATAAGTACCATGTAAACATTTAAATGCATTTTATAATAGCTTTTATATTTGTTTAGATAATTGCCTAAACTTGAAATCGCAATAAGAGTTAAAAATTGTGTGCACGATATAAATCCGCACGACATTCATCTTGCAGGAAAATATGGAATTTTAAGCTCTATTTCTGTAGTGTTTAGTTCATTATTAATTAAACAATGCTTGAGCATATTGCTGCTTTGTCTGCGCTAACCGTAAAGGCGGTTGCACACGGTACATGTAAAGGTACAGCAAAGGCTGCATTCATTGTGTATGTTACATGAACCGAGTCCAAGCGCATACGACTGTGCAGGACACGCGTCGCGTACGCCGATAAAAACCGTTTGTAAATGTTTGAAGAAAATCATGATCAGTGTCCTAAACAGTTTTTTTTGCCTTCAATGTTCTCGGACATATCACATTGACTACCCCGTTGGGTTCGTGGTCGCAAGCTCGACTGTTGAGCAAGGAGTTCTGGGTTTGATATCCAGGCCGGGCAAAAAGTGGTGTTGAGTTTTTCCATTAGGAATTTCTTAGCAGCAGCTCTGAGTATGGAAGTTAGTAGCGTGTCACTTCCGTGCCTCTTACAGCACGTAAAGGCGTTGGTCCTGCGCCTGTTCTCTTCTTGGTCGTATCGGATTGTTGTTCCATCGGACTATGAGAGTAAGGGAAGAGGGGGAGTGAACCTGTGTTTACACACACACTTGTGCATTATAATATATTCTGCGTATTTGGCTAGTCTCTTTACATTGGTCGCTGTAACAGAAATCGGTTTGGAAAATATTATTATTATTACATTTTCATCTTGCGAGACCGTGACGTCATCATAAACGTCAAAGGTACTAGACGATATAATGATGTGTGCATTGCACAACCGCACCTTGCCGAGAAACCGCGCGTTGCTGCCAGTGTAAGAAGGCTTTTAGCAGGATTAAAAGCCGAGCAGGATTTAATTTAAACAGTATTTGCGCAGTCTCCATACTACGCGGCTTTTATGAAAGATAGATGTAATTTCTCATTCAAGTTTCTCTTGAAATTGTAAATTTTACTTGAAACTGTGACGAGGCGCCACTTTTTTTTTAGGTTATATTTTATTAAATTGCTAATTTAGATACTGTCACGTCCGGTCTCTTGAGGTCTTTTAAATTTTTAAAGTTATGAAGTCGCTTTCTGAATTATAAAGTACCTACTAGACATTATAAGTTGTAATTTGAGTTTTCGCTTTATCTTTTTCCACTCCGGAACTGAATATATTTTTAGAGTTAAGATTTAGGCTGAATTTACATAGCCGCAGAATTCTTCGAACTAAAATTTTGCGTTCATTGCATAATGAGCTTTACGTAGGACACTGTTTAATGCGATTATAACTGAAATTTAATTTGTTGGAATGCCACTCACTTTAAAATGAGCCTTATTACCACAGTAATAATGCACATGTTATTAATAAAAGCGAGTGTTACAAGTGAAACAAAAGCCCTTATTAAGCTCACCTTCCCATTTACTATCAACTCACAAAGAGCGTCATTTGCTCGCATTGGGAAACAAAAGACTGCCGCCATATCTAGGGGAGTGTTTCTATAGATAACGATATCGATACACGATACTGTTATAAAGAAATGTTTTGAGAAGCTCGTAGGAGTATTGTTTGTTTTCTTTTGTTTTCACACGTATTCCTGACACCCAGTATTGGTAGATACATAAAAATAGTTTTTAAGTTAAAAAATAAGCACGTAGTTGAATTACATGTATTTTTTTGTGAGTCTGTAAGCAGATTACCGGTAGCTATAGTACATTTTAGTTGTGGCGATATCTATCGAAGAACTTCAATTCACGTACAGCAGTAGCCCATCAGACACAAAACCCGTCTGGTCAGAGAATCCTCCCTTTTCAAGGATATGTTAAAATTATGATTATTTAGAGTTATCTTAATAATCATAATTTAAAAAAAAAGCGTTCAATTTTCGGTTTTTGAAACGGAAATTAAGGCAAAATTAATATGAAAAACTATCAATCAAGCGTAAGCTGCTGTAATTGGTTGTTGATAATTCAATTAACAAATCAAAACAGTTTACGCCCCCTTAAAAATTTACCACACTCGTTTATAGTTCTAGACCCGAGGGTTTAAATTTTTGGGGATTTTTCCGAAACCTAATCCATTATTATAAAATAAACTAAAATTAAAGTTTTGTAAACGAGTGGAAAAATATACTTTAAAACAAACTGCACCTAAATGGCTGTACTCAGGCACGCCACTCGCTCACATCCAGGTCATCTCCAGTATAATATGAAGCTATAAATTTCCCCGCTGGTCAGGAGAGTGTTATCACCTTCATAGCACCTATCTCCTCACAGAATTCATGAGACACAGACAATGGTTATTGTCGCCTGCCCACCGTGATATAAGACGACCATTACTTACATTTTGGGGAATATTATGGAGGCATTTTGAATATCGTACACGTAACACCAGAGATAGAAGGTGTATATTGACCTGTAATAGTAACAGGATAGTAGAGATAGGTAAATAATTGAATGATAAAAAATAATGTTAAAAATTCCAGCCTATTTTTATCCCACAAGGCTGAGGCCGCTTCTCATTCAGAGACGGCACGCTACTCATACAGAGAAGGCATTAGCATTGATCGCCATGCTTACTCAAGGCGGATTGGCGATTTTAGACGTAATGAATTATACGTCCAGGTCTAAATGATAACGCTGGCCTAAATATCAGTTCAGATGTCACTGAAAAAGATACCAATATTAAAATAGAAACAGAGGAAAATATTGTTAAGAATAAACATCGCTTTGATAACAGATCAAATAAAAACGTACAACGTTAACTGTCATCATTATATTCAAGAAATGAAAGGCTATAGAAATAATAGAAGGCGCGCAGGAAATGGTAATCGCCCGTAGGTTTTGTAAAAACAAGTAAGTGAGCAGTTATAACATTGTTTTAACTTTCATTACCTTCGATGCTATAGTACCGTAAGCTACAGCGTAGCATTAAAACAAGAACTTGAATGTACAGCAATCTTTAGTCCAACAAATTATAAAAAGCAAGTCTATTCGCGATTCTAGTGATTCAAAGTTTCACTCTTCATTCCCAAGTTGAAGGTCGACTGAGTTAGTGTCTCCTGCAAAACAGGTTCACGATTCCAGTATTTTCTTGAATGCCAAGGCTATGCATTCCTTTCGACCGATCGAGATTTTACCGAGTGATTCATAAATAAACTCCCACAAATGCCTTGGCTTTGGCGTTTAACGGCTAAAATGTGAGGAATTTTTATCAGAAGTACATACCTGCAAGGAAGACGACAGCGTATGAATTATGCCCTTGATGAAACATTACACGAGCGTCCTGACCGGGGTCACTAACCTATCTATATGGACGAGATGACAATATAAAAGTCGGGCGCTTATAAATGTGTGGGTTCCGTCCGCATTGTGCGACGTGAATGGAGATGCATATTTTTCTATTCTAGATACTGTTGCTGAATGATTTCATATTTTCCTTTGAATGTTATTCGGCTTCATCCTTTTCCTGATTTACCGTTCGGTTTGCTAGCTGAAAGTGGTTTTGCTTTGACAAGTTACTACACGAAATCTTTAACTTAGAGTTTCAATAGAATTGGAATTCTATTGAATCCTTAGAGCTTTCTAACCATTAGAGAGACCTACATCCTCTTAGCTCCTATTAGCCTAGAAATAAGTGTCAGTTTCAATTTCACTGAGAGTGTAACGCTTCCCAATTCATTGAGTAAAGGCGAAAAACTCCATAACAAGATTACTGCTCGGATACGTCAAACACTAAAAGGATTACGTCATCTATAGCATAGAAAATAAAAATTGATGTGGGTGTGCTTAAAAACGTATCAGTCAAAAACTAGACTGAATAAAAACTGTATGTAATCCCACAAGTGGGCTAGGGAGCTCGGTTATCGTCGTGAATGGGGTCGGTGTACTCCTTCTAAGACCCGACGTGACAAATTACTCTCGTATCGCTTTTCATCGGACACTTTTTATTCTGTGTGAATTTTCCGCGGGAATATTTTTCTGTAGTGAACGGCCATGATGAATGTGTGAAGATATCTTCAGTTTTAAAGTTACATTTCGTTAAATAAAGATTTCACGTAACAGGATTTATTTGCACATTTTAATCTTTTATCTTACGAGTTCACAAAATGAAAACCTAAGACACATAATGCCCGAAGGGTTAGGCAGAGGTGTAACCATGAAAACACACATTTTGCCAGTTATGTATTGTATGTAAATCCAGACTCCGAAGCTGCTACTTAAAGATTCCTGATGGAAAAACCTAATAACACTTTGCTCGACCTGGGAATCGAACCTTAGACCTCATGCTCAGCAGTTGCGCTTTGCGATTCCCAGATCAACGAGGCATTAAAAAATACCTAAGATTTTTCTTATATTTTTATTTTTTGAATTTGGTGACGTTTCTCGGTTTTTACGAAATTGCTCTTCTTTTATGACTATTGTTCTATAAGGCGGCAGGCCAGTCAATGTTACACATAGTCAGTTGGATTCTGGACACGATCCACCAATTTAGGTCATAAAATTCGTACTAATACAAAAAGGTTAGGTTCGATTCTGTTTTGTTGCCACCATAAACCGTTGAAAGTGTACATATAACATTTTTATTAAAGAATTACATCTCCCTTCCTTCTAGATAAACGTACACGCATCAACGTCCCTTATTTGGATAATATTTACGATTTCGTTGAAACATGCTACACGCGATCCTAATAAAACTTTTATTGGTTCCCATTAGAATTCTCTTTTACGATTTTGTTTCAGATTATACCTGGACGGTACAACATTTTATAATATTTGACCTAACACACCAAGCTTTTAATAGCTTGAAATATCTTAATATGCATTCAAGTGTTTTACATATTTATTACCTGAAAATACAGTTAGTATCCCAAGCCTGGGGCAATCTCAGCACCCACTTACTAACCCTCCGATCTACTCAATTCACTTCACCGTTTTATGTTTTACTAAGCCATACAAACACGCCCAAGCCTTTTAGCGTTTCGCGCCGATCCATTCGTTGTATCCCTAATCCAATTCAAATACTGACCACATCATTAATTCTGTACAATATCGCACCCTCAAAAAGCTTCGTCTTCGATATTTCAACGGGAACTATTTATATTTCTGGAGCGGTGTAACAAAGGCGCGGGCCATAAATAAAGGACCCCACACTCTACCCCTGGGGATGCCTTCTTACTGCCTTTGATACCGTCCCTTTTCTTATTTTGATGCGGTCTAATGTAACTGACTCCTCTGTGTATCACTCGCTTTGTACGCACTTCATAAATCATTACCTGTTCGCGAGAGTTGTGCGAGTTTGTGAGTGGCAGGTTCCTTGGTAACATCTGTTAATGCTGTGTTGGACATTACCTATAGACGAAAGTGCTATAGGCAGGCATATTTCGGTGCAATTAAAGTGGTTAGTTTAAGAGGATCTTATTAAAAGCAATGATATACGAATTAAAAACAAGTTTAGTGATAAATTATTATCAAAATTAAAACAAGGAAACATTGGTTATCAACGAAAACAGACATAGCCGTTCTAGAAGTTACTAAAGCTACAAAAACAAGTTACGGTACCTACAGTTTATTAAATTAGTTATCACTGCTACACTAATACAATAGAGATACATTTCACGTACTTGTTTGTAAGGTTTCAGTGGCCGTATCAATTACACATGAGGAAACTGCTAAAGGTACACAGCTAACTGTTATGAATAGTTTAGTTGGAGTCGACCAAGTCTTGAGACTTAAGTCTGGTGGACCCAGAGGAACTAATTTAACTCCAATTTATTGCTATCGACTAGCAACTCAAAGCGAGACTAATGTTTATGATTGGAAGCCGTCAGCTCAGCTGTAGGTTCAATGCGCTCGTCATATCTTAGCCAAGTCGTTACTAAGAACTTCTCTAGGATATTCACATGTGATTTGCAGTACAAGTTCAGCCAAGTTGTATTTAGTTTATCGAAGTCGCAACTTAGGTTTCAGTTTCCACATAAACATTATCCTAACATGAGTTAGCGAAACATGTTTCTGGTACCTATTTTAGGAGCTGAATCTATTTAGCTTGTCTGGCACCTCAAACTATATTTGAATTAATATCACGTTGTGGTAAACTTATTGAACTGTGTATTTCCATAAATTTCAAGAAACAATTTAAAAGTAGCAACCAGCACCAACGCTCGAGTCCAGATTATTGGTTCACTTAACTCTCAAGGAACAGCGCAGCATCCAGATAACGCGGTACAAAAATAAGTCTGGCTTAAGTTTGCCTTGAGTGTTTTGATAACGGCAGAGATACAAAACTTGACAGCAAAAGACGAAGTCAAGGACCAAAGAGTAAAAAACTTAACTACCAACAACGGTGCCACTTTTGTGGAGCAACACAAAAACAAATCTCGAAACTGTAACGTTGTTTTGCAGTTACTGTACTTTGCGTATAAATTAAACTCTGCTTCATTCGCCTGTTTAATGAACAGTGTAGCTCCGCTAAAACTTTGCCAGCGAGATAATACATTATGTCGGCTTGTCGGCACAAATAGGAGAACCGCTTAACTTTATTCCGTTGCAAAGTATATAGCATTGAAAATGTGCCCGAAGTTCATTCATTAACTCTTTATAACGACAATATGTGAGGTGGTTTATAGTTTGCCAACTTTGAGTGCACGCCAAGTGTAGTAAACGACAAAAAAACGGCAAGTTTTTAAACGCAGATTATTCAAACCATGAATATAAACGCTTTTGCCGCTAATAAAGCTTAACTTATATTTAGCTTTGCCCTTTGTTTTTTGTGCACAATTTAAGCGAGCAATTTCCCCGTACCCTTTCGTTCCACTAATTAATGAATCAAACTTTGCATGATCAGTTAAAATAATACTGATTCAGCGGGGATCCCAGACACAACCGAGTTCTATTTTCAGTTTACAAGTACAATGAATCATGTTTGGTAAAATTAACTTATAATTACTGAAGTATTACAAGATAATTAGAAAATTTTAGAAATATTAGTTCAACCGAGAAACGAAGAGAAAAGTTTTGCTCAGCTTAAACTTGAGAGCCTGGAGACCCATTTTCGGAGTTATACTTTAAGAATGTTTTCATGGGATTTGTTACAATAACTCGGTATTAAATGACCCACTTTAATTTTTGTACTTTGTGGTTACATTAGTTATACTTTTAGGTAGATTTCTTTTCAATGTAATAAGCAAAAAATCAGGAATAACAAATTGACAGTTACATAAAACAAACAAGATAGAAGGATTTTGACCGTTATTTTGAGATAGCAAACAAACAGTAAACAGTATACTCAGATAGTGTGCGAATTTCTGAATTTGAAATGCCGACGAATCCCATACCAACAAATCGGATTTCGCAGAAACAGCGTCAATCCGTTTGTACAGAGTTCGCTTCTAAAATACACATCATTGGATTTTGAAGATCAGTGCATAAACCCAGAAATGCTAACTCTAATCTAGTTGGTATGATTATGTCTTTCACTGCAGTATATATACGTCAATTTTATTCAGTGTTCCAAGTATGTGGTAGTTATAAATTAGGTGTAAAGCAAGCATCTATCATAGGCCCAGCGCCATTAATAAATTACTCAAGTTTATTAGTTTTAGAACTGACTCATAAAACGTTCGAGTAGTTATATTTAAAAAGGGTAGCATCGAGATAAAAGTTATGAGTAAACTAACCTTTTTTTGACCTTTTTGAATAATTTTAAGACCTTAATAAATCCAAACCATTTAACAAAAAATTTTTAAGATGATTCTCAATTATTATCTGATGGAAAATATAATGGTAGAATTATTATCTCTCCATATTATAATCTGGAAAATTTTAGTGAGAAGTCTTTTAGAATGTTGTGCAGTTCCAAAATTCTAACCAGTAAACTTTTAACATTTGGTTGAGTGCGGTGAGCGCTGATAACAGAAACCTAGCTTGCAATTTATTGGCTCCAGCTCGCACCCCTGGGCCCTACTTACGTGAATTTCTGTTTAAAATTTATATTTCCAACCAAATATTACAGCGGAGGTATTTACTTCAACGCACTAAAACGTGTTTCTATTTAGGTACTGGGGAGTTTTATTTATAAGGAATCCATTTCGATAATGAGAAAAAAACCCGCCAAAAAAAGATTCCGCCGTGACCTAAACATAACATCACGTTCGTAATCCCCAAGGGCATACGTATACCCATTAGTACACCCACATTTCGCAAGTTATATTTAAGTCTCATGTAATATGGGGCGAGCCTATTGCCATCCACCGAACACAAATCCAGAATCGAAAGCTGCTACTGAGACATTCCTAATGGAAAACCCAATAACACCGTCCTGGGAATCGAAACCAAGACCTCATGCGAGGCAGTCTGCTGTAACTAAAAAAAATATTAAAAGAAAATGTTACTAGGATACACTGTTTGTAGAAAGCTATTATACAAACAAAACAGGAAATGCAATTGTAGTAGCAAATAAACTGTAGCACCTACGAGTAAGTACTACATTTTCAAGGAATAGAAAATTAACTCCTGCTTTGCAAGGGCTTTCCTTAACGCTCGTTTGTGAATATTTTATTATTCCTTGTTAACTCGTCACATGAACGCTTTGTCGTGTTTTAAATACCATACGCTGCATGATTGCCGGGAACGCGACCACCCTGTGTCGTCGTCTGTCATCGGTACTCGCCGTTTCATGCCACTTTGAACGCGTACACGACTCGGCTCATTTTCAATTTATGACTTAACGCCAGTTAATTTCGTAGCCGCCTGCATTTGTGTCCATTGACTGTACTGTTGTGTTTTTAGAATTCCTTGTTATCGATGTTGTTTTGTTTCTTTGATAGTATATTCCAGAACGTAGTTGAGCTTGTAATTATTTTTACAAAGTGGTAGACGCATTAACTTTGTGGCAACTAACTGTAAAACATTTGTTGCATCTTTCATCATCTTTTTGTTTCAAGTGTTGGCCACTTGTTTTCAGGTAACTTTTTTTCTGCAAATTTAAAAGCGTTTACGACATATGGTTGCAATTTTGTGGTCGACTTGTCTCTTAAATTCTGAACATGTGGCTGAGTTATATCCATAATGTAGATAAGTATAGCAGGCGTGTGTACAGTATGGTGAAGCATTGAGTGTATGATTTTCGGACGCTCGTTTCATGAATAACAAACTCGTGATATTTCAATTTACAAATGCTTGCATATTCTACGCTTTGAAAGCTCGCATTTTTCTGTCTCTTCTCACATAATGGAAGTTTAATTGGCTATATGAAATTGTTGCAGAATGCTTCCTTTTGTCGAATGATACAAACGTATAGTTTCAGGCTATTGTACTCTTCAGCAAATAGCTGCGACATGGTATCCCCGTTGTTTGCACAATTAACGTCCCCTCTGAAGCCATTTTTCTATATTGCAGTGCCAGCAGTGTCCTGTCGTGTACAGATCAAAACATTTTCTTTGGTAAATATCTTGTTGTGTCGGGGATCCCGCCGGGACAGGCACCGGGTGCTGGTAATAGCGTCTTACAACTTGCAGACGTCTAATTGATGTTGCAACTTTCATAGGAATTTATCAACATAACTTCTACATCACCTTGCAGAA
This sequence comes from Hoplodrina ambigua, assembly GCA_949774945.1. NCBI lineage: Eukaryota > Metazoa > Arthropoda > Insecta > Lepidoptera > Noctuidae > Hoplodrina > Hoplodrina ambigua. The sequence goes on from OX458976.1 coordinate 5,736,621, forward strand.
TAAAGATTTTGTTTTGCAATAAAAATATGGGTTTGTACCCAGGTTTACGAAATCACAAAAATACTTTATGAATAAAACTACGCGTACGGTCGAAATTTACGACCTGCAGAAATGAAAAAGGCTGTAGCACTTGCCCGTAAAGTATAATAAATTAAATCATAAATCAAGCATTCAGTGCTTGAGTTGTAGGAACAGGTAAGTTCCGCGAATTTGGCTAACAATAAGCTCTTAATCCTTATTTGAAGGAACTTGACACGTCGGCACCGAATCATGGAGCTTTTATTTCCAATTCGCTTCGATTAGGCACGTTTTTGCCCATTCCCTGTAGAGCACGCTTGTTCCCCAATGTTTGTTATTGTAACAAATGCCCAAACACAACGTTTGTTTTGGCTGGTGAGAACAAAGACCTTTAGCTTTTTCTTGGCACGAGGAACTTTAGTTTCGCTTGAAGTTTTTACGGTGTAAGCACTTGCAAGCTGATCGTTTATTAGTATTACACAACATTTGAATTTATATGCTCTTTAACGTCGAGTATATGAAAGAAAATAGTTCAGTTCATGAATAAGTTTTCTTTGTATAAAGTCAAAAAGGCGATAGGATTTTTCAACACTACGCAGTATCATCATAAAAATTGCTGACTTTATCATAATCTCAGAGCAGAAGAGTTCATTCAAAACCGGCTTCCACGGTCCTAAGCCAATTTAGGTCCTCCATAGCATCCATGCGATGTCGTTTTTCGATTAAATCCTTTTTATCAGCGCGTATTCGAACGTTGCTCCGCGTGCCAAATAGTTGGGATCAGAATATTCATGCTTTTCATGTGTAAAATTCAGCGTTTTGAACGAAATCTCAGTTTGTAACTTGCTTGAAACCTACGCACTGCTACAATCACTTTTATATTTTATACGATGAGTTTGCATAACCATACCGCAATTTGTAAATCAATTAATTGCGACCAGTCGTCCGCATACTGATACTGACATGATTTGTGCAAAATCATGGGTTTTTGCTTCGACAGCAGAAGGACGATTTATGAGGTTCGGCCATACTTACCATTGATTAAAGAGTGATGAAGGTCTTTTACAATAACAAAGGCCGGGCCAACGCTGTATTGGTATTCAATGAAAATACATTTTTAGCAGTGCATAGAGTAAACATAATATAAGATATACTTTGGAATGTTTTCAGTGATTGAAAGCTACATTTCTTTAGCGTAGCGAGTGAAAGAGGATTATCCGAAACTTTTGATAAATGCGCATTTTGATGGTGCTACGGAGTTTCAAATATAATCCAAGTAAATTATAATTCCAAGTTCACCTATGGAATTATGACCCCGACTGCATCCGCGTGAAAGTCAAAGTCAAATAAGTATTTAGCTGACGTCTTCTAGTAATAAACTACTTAGCTGCTAAGTAACTTCATAGCTCAAGTAGTTTTCAAGATTTTGTGAATAATCAATGAGTGGTGTCTCGCTTTTAAATACAGCTAGGATAAATATAGGGGTGGAAGCACCTCGTAACAAACACCTATAGAAAATCAGCCTAAACCAAACAGAATACATATAAATTTTCCAATATTTTTTATTGTCATTGTACTAGTAATAAAATGGTAAAAATAATTATAAAAATTAAAGTGGAACCGCGAAGCCGTACGAGGGAGTTCATTGTGAGATTGACATTTACTATGGCTTCACAATGTCGGCTCCACTTTGTTCTTTTCGTTTGATATAATGTAATTTTGTAAATCACAGTACTTTAGCTGGGTTTGTGTCAACATTTCCATTGTAGGTATTTTTATTCTTTGTTTATATATTTTATATACAGAACAAACAATATTATATATATAATATAAATAAACGCTGCTTTCTATTTTCAGTTTATCTAAAGGTTTTAGTATATATTTTTTTATTTATACTCCATTATTTTGCTTATTTCAATTATTATTCTACAAATATAACGGTTATTTTGAAATTAACACAACGTTTAATTTGTGTAATGTGCTCGATATTGCACTATTTCATTAGCGGAAGCTACAGGCTAATTAAAACGAATTAAAATCGTTTAGTTAAGTACATATTATCTATTATTGATATTCCATTAGGTACTTTATATAAAAGCTTTTGAATTAAACGGTGTCAATTTTGTCGCTAATTAGAATCCTGATTGATTATCATTTAATTTTGAAATTGTTAGATTTTCACCAAAATATATTGTAACGCTTCTATTTAATGACGACACAAATTAAAACTTTCTATACAACCAAAGGAAACGCGAAGTTTACGTGCTATCTAAAATCTTTGTGATTTCACTCTCAAAATAACAAGGAGTCATTATTAAAGAACAACTTACCTAAAGGTGCCGTATCAATGTTTTGAAGTAGCAATTCTCCTGAAGATGTTAGATAAACACCATTATATAGATAGCCCGTTCACTGAACAGTGGTTTAATACACTTTCTCTCAAAAAAATCAATTTGTTTCGTTCAACGGAACTAAGACAATGAAAGAGTATAGCTTTTGTAAATCACGCCGAACCGCGCCTTCATCTTGATAAACTTAACTTATCGATAAGTAACCCAGAAAGTTAGTTCTTTTGTTTTTAAAAGAGATGTATAGAGTGGATTAAATGTTGTTTTAACAGAGGCTGTAAATAAAGTGGTTTTATCTTTGAAAGTAACAATTAAAACGTTGATTAGTTCGCCGCTTACAACACTCGGGTCTAGTACTGATAAAACGAACCAATCCACGTAAAAATCTTTTCTCATTTTTCTATTCGTATTTAACTTTATAGATATAAATTTTGAATCTATAAGTTTGGAATATACATTGAACTGTTATTACTGGTAACGCTAAATATTTGTAATATTGATTAGTTTTATATGTATAATTAATTTAATTATTAAGTGATTGTGGGTTGGCACCTTTTTGGCAGAATTAAGCTCACTTTTGTGTGACTTTTGTTTTGTGTAAGAATTCTTTAACCTATAATTGCTTTTATGTCGGTGGTGGTGGTTCCAATTTCATTCAATTCGTACATCGAACTTGCGTTTGTGCTGAGTGTTCTAGATTTAATTCAATTATTCCAAATTCAACTATTGCGCTCACCAAGTTTCTGTATTCAATATTGAGCGACGTTATAGAGTTCAATTTTGAATGAAAATGTTTCAGGTACAAACTGCGAGAAAAATTTAGCCTAAACTAATATTATAAAACTGAGGAAATGTTTCGGTTTGTTTGTTTAAACGCGTTAATCTCTGAAATTGCTAGTCGGATTGGAATGAAACGATAGCTTGAAATTCATGAGAAATAGTAAAGACTATATAACATCACGCTACGACCCACAGGAAAGGTACATCAAATTAAACTGGTTTGAATTTTCTGTGACTAAAGATAAAAAGTAGGAAGTGTCCTAGGTACGGTCACAATAAAACATATATCGCGGATAGAATAATTATGTAACTGTCGGCTGTGTTATGTATCTTTTTACACCAGTAACAAATATGTAGGTACTAAAGTTTATCTAAATCATTTGTGGAGTGAAGTGTGTTCAATTCTGAATAGTTAGTAATCAGTAATTGGGTTTCGTGGGGCTCATTAAGCGTACACCGAATGCTTTTGAAAGCTCAAATCCGTACATTGTCCGTTCATTTTGTCAAAATAGTGGAGGCTACGTGATTCGCTTTACAATGTCGGATGACAAAGGCCGGGTCTGTGTTAGAATTGAGGAAATTGCATCTCTCAAAACCTATTTCAATGCGACATGAAGTTTACGCGCGATCACCTCGTACAGTTCATTTGACTGGACGCCGAGATAACTATGCAATTTCATAGTTGACAGTTTGACAGTAACAATTACAATGTTGTAACATTACTAATTAGTATATAAGAAGTGTCACATCACTAGTAATTATATTGTCTATGTTGTATCTACATCCTTCCGTCTTCACTGGAGTCCCGAGTTCCCGACCCCATCTGTAATGCTGTAAAATTATAACCGTTTAGAATAAACATGTGTCTGTGAATAAATCTGATATTTTACTGAGAACAATATATTTTATTTACACCAAATACAACATACAAGACATAATTTATTTTAAGAAACACCTCGTTTTAGCCCTTAAAACCCGATTGATTTTCAATTAACTGTCTGAATTAATTTAATTTTAATTGCTTTTAAATTTATAAATACTTAAAGCTGGTTCATGTTAAGTCGCACCGACAGTTTTATCGTTGACCGGCTGTCAGGTGTTGCTGTTCACACTAGAAGCTGCCCATCAGTCCTAATGTGAACACCAATGTCGTTACCGTCGTTTTACCACAGCCAATTCACAACACAACCTAATATGAACCAGGCCTTAGTCAATTGAATCGGCATAAAAGTGACGGCACAGTTGTCTTTTGCCATACAAAATCTATGGGAGAATCGCATTTTGACAGGTCATTGATAGAAGCTGCTCCAAAGATAGTTTACGGTCCATCTGTTGTCCGGAATTACAAAGTGGATTAAGATTGCCTTTAGATTAGGTAGCATCGTTTGTCAAAGTTAATTGATCTTCAGGAGAAAGGTCTGTTTTCGATTGTGCGTTCGCTAATAATACGCATTATCTACTCGTTGATCTGTTAACTTTTTTATTGGATTCTTTTATCTTTATAATTACTTTCAAATGCGCTAGTTCTATGGAAGTACAATTTTCGTTTTGCATTATGGTGTTTTGAAGTTTATCCGTTATAAGTATATTGTATAAGTAGTAACTATTGGATTTTCCATTAGAAACTCAGTCAGGCGCCCAGAGTTTGGAAGTTGCTTAGGTAACACGCCCGTGCCTCGGAAAGTACCTACGTAAAGTCGTTGGTCCTATACCATATTTCTCATCGGTTGTTTCGGGTTGTCATCCTAACGGACAATGAAAGTGAGGGAAGAGTTAGTGCATCTGTATTTTCACTCATTTTGACACTTTAATTATTTGACATTGTATTTGTATTGAAATTTAATGTATTTCACTTTGTAATTGAATTGACATCTTAATAGTATTGAAATTTTTTTTGTTAATGAAAATTCTAATTTGAAATTGTCAACAACAATAGCACCCCATATTTGTACGCCTCCAGGCATAACATAGCACTCTGTTAATTAAAAATACATCTGAATTGTTTTTACCTATGTTAACAAATAAAAAAATTATTATTATTACTATAACATCACCTGCGTTCTTGGCTAGTCATCATTGAGATTGGTCGCCGTGACCAAAATGCAGTCGGGAGAATATTTTATTTATTATTAAAAGTAATTTCTACTATCAATAAAACTAGGCTACTAGGCTCCATTGCTCATTGACAAACCAAATCGGTTTGTACTAAGAGATAATACTATACGTTAACAAGAAAACCGAATTCTCATTCGTTAACATACCTACCTCAAACTTTTTGTCACTTTCACGTCGTATAAAAGAGCTTTATGTAATGAAAATCTCGGCGTACCAAACTATTCCATTATAGTCGTTTTATTACTTCCATTCTTTGTTGAATCTGGTCCACGACTAATTTCGAATTTGACGTCATTATTAGAGTTTAATTTGACGGAGTTGATTCCCATGTCAGATGCAGATGCGACAAAAACGTAATGCGTTGGTCTATTGAGAACATCTTGGGTGGTTTTGACGAAGACAGTCTGTTCTCCATAACCGGCTTTCCTGTCCCCTTCGTGCTCCTGTATTGACGTCTTTCCTGTCTCTTGTACAGTCAAGGGCAACAATTTGTATGCACTTTACATTTAAATGCAAATTATCTATCGGTTGATGACTTTTTTTTTTTTTTTTTTTTTGAGGTGGTAAAAATCATCATATGACTCCTTCCGCCCTGGGTGGGACGGAAGGGACTGTCAGACTTTTACTGACTAAAAAACCACCCTGTTCCTTCTGTTGCCCTTTACGTTCCGGGGCCACGGTATCCTGTTAAGACGTCCCGCAACCCCGGCAGATCGGTTGATGACTTGTGATGCATTTTACAATAGTAAGTAGGTATTTTAAGATACTGTACGAAAACCTCTTCATAATTTTTTTAGGAGAATAATCGTAGCTTCTTTTTAATAAGTGGAACATATTTTTGTCTTTGACTGTACCCACTCCCCTTGCGGTGACACATGCAGAATTTTGATGGGGCAATGACAAATGATCAATAAATCAACATGAAAGTTAAGATTTTGTTTATTTTAACTTTTATTGGGGGTTGTGGTTATGAATATTTGAGATGGTTGTTTGTTTATCTTACGGAAAAGAATTTTGTAAATCGTGATATAACCGAAAAAAATTGCTTCTAGTATTCGGATAGTTCTAGTAGGTTTGAATCCTGTTATATTTATTTGTTAAAGTTTGTAAGTACAGTAAAATTGAGATGGATTCTTTGTATACAATTACGTAACACACACGGATGCTTCATATTTAATAATGAATTAATACATGAACAAGACAACACCAGATAATATATTACAAAGGGTCCACATACTCATCACGCCACAATTATTAAAACCTCCATCGGTTTTAATTACTTGCGGTACAAATATGCAAAATAAATCCAACGCAAATATGAACGCACGCGCTTTCGAGTTTCGACGTTATTTATGCCCACTCATAAGAAAATGTGTGTAAATAACAATATAGCTAAAAGGGGACATGGTGATCTATATGCAAATGTTATAACCCGCTTATTATATTTTCCGGACGAAGAACAGTAAGCCGTGAAAATACAGCGATACTCCATCAAAATTTATTGAGGGTTCCGTGTGCGCTTGGTTTTACAATATATTTGAACCCCGGTGTGCCTGCGGCTTTATGAAAAAAACATGTTTTTCCTGGGAAATCCCAATTTGTTTAAATTGATTTATGGTGGCCCTATTGATGTTAAGATTAGGTGCAATCCTAATAATATTATAAATGTGATGATGTTTTGATGTTTGTTACTTAATTACGCGTAAACTGTTGAACACATTTAGATGATAATTGGCACATAGATAGACCATTTCCTGGATTAGTACATAGGATTACTTTACGGAAAGTTACTTTTAACGAGGGCGAAGCCGCGGGCAGAAGTTAGTATGTAATATAATGAAGCACTCATTTCTTTTAAGATTGTTAGCACATGTTTTTTGCATGCCTAAAATACAGACGGTTTTAAAGAATAGGTTAAAATATTTAGTCTAAGTACAACGTAATAATATTTTTGTTATCTACGCGTGTGGTTTCATTAGCTTGGAGGGAGCGACTACAAAAAATATGATTAATCGCAAATGTTCTAAGAACAGTATCGACCATTCATATTAATGTTGGTAAATATTTAGAAACGATTAAACAACGTACCTACATTTTTACTCTAAAAACCTGAATTTGCTGTTGTAATCGAAGCAAAAAAAAAACCTACCTAACTAATTATTCGTACCTATCTAAGAAAAAGTTATTCAATTCGTCGGTCATATCGATTATTTCGTTACAGCAATGTTGAAGCGTGACTTCCCTTCCTTACTTGGGTACAAAGTATTTAAATGTTCCGAATTCCAAATTCAAATTAAATACACGAGAACATCAAAGAGTCTTCATATGGTTGCAAATGTAAATATGCATTTTACGTTTAAGTTTGGAACTGTACCATTTAATTTCGTTCTTCTACGTCATTTGCACAGATAATGCAAATGAAAAATAAATTCGAAATGCATTGCAATACCTATTGTTATTTTATTTACGTTGTGCGTAAGTAAATAAATATGTACTCCTGTGTAACGTTTAACGTTTTTATACAGAAAAGTAATTAAGCTTCTATTATAATTATCTGTCTATCTACTAGTAATAATTATGTAATCAATACAATCCACTTTAAAAATGTTATTGTATAAAGCCGCTGTTTCTTTTTATTGGTTGCTATATATTATTTAAGTATAAAAAAGTTAAACGCTTTTAAGACATAAGTAGTGCGATAAAATTACTCAAAAATTAAAAGAAAACAATATTCTGGTACAATAAACCGATTCCATAAAACATTTGTAAAACATAGCTATTAGACAAAATAAACAATTATTTTGTGTAAGAAACGTGTAATTATTTGTTATAATATGATAGTATAAAATAATATGGTATTGTAAAATCGATTAGAATATTTAAAAAATGAGCCGAGAAGTTTTTAATAGGCATTAAAAGCAATAATGGGTGAAAGCAAATTGGTGAGGGTAGGACAAAAGATGACCCGTCTATTTTTATGTCTCGCCGTGAAAGCGTCTTAACGAATTAATCAAACCATGGCCGATCCGAGCCGATTCACTTTGGTACTTCTTCCGTTGTTGACGATTAAGTTTGTTATACGCTATGTGCGACTTTTAATCGTGCGATTTCCAAGTGCGCGTTATTAAAACAGCTGTAACCACAGCTGACAATTTCTACATCGCGCAATCAACATTCGGCGTTAGCATATGTTAAACATAATCCCGACAATAACCGTCGGGCAGTAGCCCACCAGACATAACACCCGTCTGGTCAGAGAATCCTCCCTTTTCAACGGGGGATGAGAAACTTTATACCCTGTTTCTTATTACTCTAAATAGCCATAAAAATTGATTTCACCTTAGTTTTTTAATTTCACGCACCGATTTCAATGAGTTTTACTCCAAACATTTCTATGTGAAATCGGACCATGTTATTACGCGAAATTAATATCTACGTGCCGCATTCGACTTTATTATCTAGCCGTTCGTAGTAATAATAGAAATTGCGAATTTGTTCTGCCCAACAATTTAGTCGGGTGATCGTAAACGTGCGCTATTCCTTAAATTTCCCCCTAGTTTGGGACGCCCCTCCCGGAATTCCTTATTCATTTGTGGCATTACATTAGGCGTATTGTCCCAAAATGAGACGTTGAAAGAAAATACAAATGGCATCTTTTATTGAGTTTCCGGAATGTGGTGTGTTGTAAAATTGTTTGAAACGCTCGTTTTATGGGCTTTGAATGGAGCTCTAGCAATTAAAAGATTTAATGAAGACTTGCTTTGGTAAGATGAGTGTATAATTACATCCCTACTTTGAGGATGTCATAAAAACTTTGTATGTCATACTAGGTTCCGGCCGCGACTTCGTCCGCCTCAAAGTTAATATATTATTCCACTGAAACCCTATGAAGCCTATGTGCTATTCCAGATTATAATTTATCTTTGTGCTTATCATCTAGATCCTTTGAACCGCTGTGGTGTGATTGAGTAATAAACATCCATCCAAACTTTCGCATTAATTGTAGTGTCATACGCAAATTAACCAGAACACGTACTACGAATTCGTCAATATAAGTACATATTTAAATATTTTATTGAATACAGGTAGTTAAGTACTTAAAGTATGTATAACTTTGAACGATAGAATGAGGAATGAGGTTATACGGGACCGTTGCGGATTAAAAGAAGATGTAGTGATAAAGATAGAAAAGGGTATGCTTAGATGGTTCGGTCATGTTGAAAGGATGAGTGAAAGTCGATTGACATAAGGTATTTATATGGTAGAGGTGAGTGGCTGCGCCCGGAGGGGTCGCCCTAGGAAGACCTACACTGACCTTATTGGTGAGGTCCTTCAAAGAGGTCAGGTGCGGAGTACTCGTAACCGGCGTGCTTGTATGACGAGATGTATGAACGTAGATGAGGCGAAAGGAGTATGTAAGTATCGTAGCAGGTGGCGTTCTGTAGTTTCTGCCTACCCCCATGGGAAAAAGGCGTGAGTTTATGTATACATGATATAGTAGGTACTTAAATGTTAACCTCGACTTCGGCAAACTTCCTCATATTAGTATTTAAATATTTTATTGAATTAAGTAGGTAAGTACTTAGATATTAACCTCGCCAAACCTTTTCTTAACCATTTATTAATAACGAACACAAGCTTAGCAGTAATATTGAATCCACAAAACCTTAAAATCCGAGATTCCTCCAACAGAAAGAAAGATTTTTTTTATTTCTCAATGTGATATTTTAGATCAGTTTTCTTTAGAAACGGTTCACAAAACGTCTTTTAACACACAATGCTTTCTGTATTACTGTTCAGTTGAGAATTTCTCTTTAGAATATTCCATATTTCTTAGAATTGATATTATTATTACAAACAATTAAGTACGATAAAAAATAGCTGTGTATGTAAACGTATAAAAAATAATCTTAAACAGGTTTTGACGACAAAACACATAACATCACGCCTGTAATTCCCGAGGGGTTAAACAGAGGTGTACCTAATAGTACACCCACGTTTCGCCAGTTATGTTGAAGTCCCATGTAATAGGAGGCGAGCCTATTGCCATCAACCGGGCACAAATCCAGACTCCGAGGCTGCTACTGAGAAAATTTTAATGGAAAAACCCAATAACATTAAGATGATACACAAGAGGCGAAATGTGCACTGGACAGTTCATAAGATATATGTTGTCACAGTGGTATATATTCATTATTTCCCGCAGGCAAGCTAGCTATAACTCCCTGCCCTGTTCATTTATTCTGAACGAAAAGCCAACCTGATTAAAATGACTTCTGCGTCTGATTAAACGTTCCGAGTATTTCCGCTTTGATTCCGCACGATCCGATGTTGAAAAATATTTTTCGGATTTTCAATAAGACCCGATGGCATTCCCTGAATATTTCTTTGCTTTTTTTCGCTGGAGTGCGATTGTAGATTCGTACCTTTTTATTATCGATGTGCTTTTTAAATCAAGACTTTTGATTGATACGAAAATTGAAATAAATGTAAACAATAAGATTAAAAGCTTATCTAGACGATGCGAGAAATATCGTGCGATTTGCTGTAAGTACATTGCGGGACCGCGCGGCTGTCGTGTCATAACTGACCTTCTATCTTGCTCTCTGTGCCCTAAAACATGCAGCCAAAATAATCTCTTCTTAAATGCCAATGACGGAAATGTATCACAACTTGCACGATATTTCTCGCACCGTCTAAATCTACTCATAGATGAAAGAAAACCTACAATAATTATGTGAATTACAATTAAACTCAAGCCCCTGATGTAAACTTGAGTGGCTTTATTATAAATTGAATATTAATAATAGAAGGTAGGTAAGGAATATAATAATAGAAGCCAGAAAACGTTATTAATTGGATTCTATTACGTCGGTAATAGTTTAGACGCCCCTCGTCAGTTATATTTAGCTTACTGTACACATGAATGCCGACAGCAGTCATCACAAAATTATTTTGGAATTCAAATAACAATAGTATATACATACATAAGTTTATTTACAGACTTAGATAACCGATAAAAAAGCAATTATTAAAAAATACTAAAGTAAACACAATAAACTACAATACTAAAGTATCAAAAAATTCCGCATCGCCGTCAACTGGAAATGGGCTTAAAAGACTGCCGGCATTGCTACGTTAAATGGCAATGCTTAGCCTCTGGCGTAAGTAAAAGCCAGCCCTTGGGTTACGGGAAGTGTCAACCAACTGTTTGGACAATTCCTTAAAAAAGCTATGGACCACCAAATGCTAATGCCAATGCCAATGCTCCAATCCAAATGGTTCAAAAGCCACCAATAAAGCCACCAATAAGGGTAAGTTAGAATTACTTAGACACAAAAAATACACATGTTTAGGGATTGTATTACGTGTCCATGCAGATGATATGGGAAAAAGGGAAAAATACTATACCTCATAAACCTGGCTTTCATTTAAATAAAGATTAAGATTTAAATAAAAAAAGATATAGATTTAAATTAAAAAAAAAAACAATCTAACTGGTGTGGATATTAGCACGTTTAAATAAACGAACAAACAAACTGTTCAGCTTTATTATATTAGTTTAGATAGTGCGGCCATTGATAGTGTGAAAATAGAAATCTAAAAATTGATATTGCCATATTTGTTACGCGATCGTTTCGTTGTTATGTTTCAATTGAAAAATTTATGCGTTTTGAAACGGTATACAATATCGTTACTTTTAACTGTGTAATAAAATAACGTTGTTCCTCATAGTCATTTATGAACGTAGAATCTTTCTTTTGTTTTAGAAACATTTATTTAAGAAAGTGCATTATTCATTTATTGATATAAAAAAACAGCAATTTTCTTCTATCGTGCTTAGAATTTCCGTTTCTACACGTACATTTATGTACCCATCATGTAGACTAACAAATCTACTCTTTATAAATAAAAAAAACAATTGCTGCATTTAGAAAATATCAACATTTACGAAGTCTCGACAAGATTTGTACGAAAGATGTTTTTATTTAAATTCGCTCAAGACGATTTTGATACCTAGTAAGTTGTTCCCGTGCAAAGCCGGTGCGGGTCGCTTAATATTTAATCACTCTAAGAAACTATTCTAAAACCTATTACCTATTACTTAGTCATTGTAGCTTCAATTCTACACCAAAAAATCTAGAGGAAAACGTGAAAAAAATCTTTATCTTTTCTTTAAAAAAATTACTTTGATCTTCACTTCAAGAATTTCTTGTGTATAGTGGGTGCGTTTACAAACATATAAACTTAACACACACACGCCCTAACAACAATAACAACACCAACAATACAGAACAACACACAACTTTTTGTTATTGATGGAAAAGTACCTACCAGCTAGTAATTATACATAAAATATAACAGAACTATGCGGAAGCTGCATCTGCCAACAAACTGCTGTACAGTTTGGCAGAAGTAATATTGAATGTAATACTAGGGATTTCAAAACAAGCTCAAATTTCACTTCCTAATGTAAAATTTCAGACTATTATTCTTAAGTTCTCTTTGCATGCTTATCTAATGAATCATTAAACACATGCCAATGACAATGTGGAGCACCATCACAGGACATGCGTCACCTCTTCAGTTGTCCGTCGTGCACTACCACCTGCACCATCCAAGACCTTAATGAGGCCAAGGACAGAGCTGTACAGGTTGCTCAATATTGGTCGGACACAATTTGAGTCATTCGACACGAGAAGAAGAAGAAGATTAAACACATTTATACATAAAATTATAATGTAAATGTAATCGCAATTTTTGATAACTCATTTTAATATTATGTGGAAAATGTCGTGGGTTATACATTTGCTCAACCTATACTTAGTTAAGCTTCTTTTGTATTACTGTAATGTGTAACCGTTTGTTTTACCAAATAAATAAAAATTAAATTAAATTAAATTAAATTTCACCACGAATAAATGCATTTTTATTTTTTTTCGTACCCAAACAACCAGACCCAAGGCAACTACCTGTGGACCATACAAACATCGCACGGAATCGCACCCGCAACACAGTCAATCGCTCAAACACAGCGTTAACCGTGTCGTCATTTTTCATCCAGTTGCCAAATAAGAAAGCACCCCATACGTTCCCCCTACCGCCTACAGCTTATCTAAACCTCCTTGGATAAATCAACTGGAAAATTGAAAACTGGGGAATCCTCCTGTACGAAACTTAAGACTAACTTTGATTAACCGGATTCACCTACCTGATTAAAATTCGTGTGCCAGTTCGAATTACATAGGTTCCTATTGCCTTTTGAAATTATTTAATTATTTTACTATTTGTTTGTTTTTGTTTTTTAATTGAGGACTGTAATTTTGCACGGATTTAGACATGCAAATTCGAATTTTAATTTCGACTTCAAATATTTAATCATTTTTATTTTGGGATATTATAATTATGTTTTTTGTTTCTTAGTTTTTAGCTAGTTATAATGTAGCTTACAACGAACCAACCAAGTCAATGTAGCGTGTCGTGAAGATTTATATTGAAGAATGTCTGTTTAAATGGAATTTATACATAACCATAACCGTTTTGCCCGTACCCAAGACTTCATGCTCAACAGTCGCGCTACCACTAGACTAAGAAGGCAGTAGGTATACTGGAAAAACGACTATTTAATAGTAAACAACACTGAAGACAAAGATAATATCGCAATAAGGTTGAAAGTCAACGTTAGTTTTGTTTCGATTGCGAGACCAAATTGCTTACCCAACTCTTGTATACATACACAACTTTTCTCATACAATGGAAAGGTACGCTTGACTTAATCCCAACATACTAAGAGACTCGTACTCCTTCAAGCGATTTATAGACTAAGGAAAATAGAGAGTATCGTAAATCAATGTGTTTTCTAAGTGCACCAACAATACTGTTGTACTTATCCGGGGATGGCGGACCTTTTCAACCGACTTCAAAAAGGAGGAGGTTCTCAATTCGACGCGTATGTTTTTTTTTTTTTTGTATATTTGTTCTACGATTACTCCGCCAATTATGAATCGATTTGGATGATTCTTTTTTTGTTTGAAAGAGTATAGTCCCGAATAGGTCCCATAGGAATATTGTCATGATCTGATGATGAACTTTGGAGATATGGAACGGAACTCCTTATAAAATCACAGCAGAACCGCCGTAACAAGACAAATTGCTTTGTTTATACGTGTAGTCGATGACTGACTGAAGGAAGTGGGGAGGGGGTACGTCAACCCCCCTCCTACCACTTTCCAAAATTAAATATATCGTGTGAGGTATTGTTTGAAAGGCCTTTATGTAAGGAATTCAAACATTAACACACAAGCACTAAAAAGTGAAAAATAAAAAGCTTTTTTACAAAAAAATATGACCGCCTTCAAAAACTATAAAATAAATAAAAAATAACTTTAGCTTGGAAGTCGGTGGCAATACCTACATAACAAGAAACAAAACCAAAGCCGCCGACTTTCAAGCTAAAGTTATTTTTTATTTATTTTGTAGTTTTTGAAGGCGGTCATATTTTTTTGTAAAAAAGCTTTTTTTTGGTAAATGTTCCATTACATAAGAAAAAGGATATGCCGTCAAAGTATCTTAACTTCGTGGTGTACGGGAAGAAAATAAAAGTACACATACACACATACATAAACTCACGCCTTTTTCCCATGGAGGTAGGCAGATACTACAGAACGCCACCTGCGCGAAATAAAAGTAGATGGTATTAACTTTAAACTTTTTTTTGCAACTCGAAATTTGAATAACGATCGTATTGTTTAGTATTTTATGTTTATTTAAATTAAAGCAAACATACATTCATAGATTTGTCAATTTTTATTGGTGAGCCCGAATTATTTTGTCGCGTGTCACCACTGGCACGCGTGTCATTGGTTTTCTATCCCTGCATTATTCGGACGCAGCCAATACATGTTGTATCGAAACACAACAAGAGTACAACAACATTTTCCATTATAAGTAACAATTGTATCAATCGATATCATCAGTACCTTATCTGACTATACGTGTCCATATAAAATAGAATTGCGATGTTTCTATCACGATACAATCGCATAAAAGGGCAAGCGGCTTGATTCTGCGACTTCTTCAGATGAAATTTAGATAAGGACGCGTCCTCACAAAGTCTCGTACTGTAAGTAATTGGATGGGGCGGGCGTGGGGCCGGACTTATCGACACTCGTCAATCGCAATAAAACTCAGCAAATCGCAGTGTGTGGACGGTTACTTATTCGATTTATAGATAGGCAAGTAATGACTACTCGCTGCAATTATTACTGTATTCTGGAAATCATACGTAATTTACCGATTTGCAGTTGAATTCCTGCTAAACCACGATCGAAATGTACCGGTTTTGAATGAAATAATACGCTTAGCTAGTAGTATTGCGATTGCACAGTATACATGTTTTTGGTATCATGTTTGTTTATGCTATTGTTGAAATATTTATAATTATTTTTAGGTAATTCTTTTTTTAAGTAACATAACAGTTGGCCTAACGATACTTTGATGGGTTTTCTAGGCGGTATGTGCGGGCCGACATCAATCGGGGACCGCGGAAGGCGTGTACGCTTCCGGGATCCCCGGAATTAAAGTGGGAAAAGAACGAAAGGGTATAGTTGTTAGTCAGTAACTGTCAGACTTAGTCCGAGTCTGACAGATCTCGCCTCCTTCCTCCCCTTAGGGCGGAGAACATTCATGAGGATTTTCCATCGCGAAACCAAAAAAAAATATTAGGACATTGGTCAGTAATACATGAAAATGTTGAACCGTCGAGCCTCAGAATACCTAACTACGAGAATCGATACGGTCAGTCAAAGGCCCAAAAGTCTAACAACCATTTATGTAACGTCGGAATTTCCCATTAATTGGGTTGTGGGATTCCGTTAGTGTTCGATGCGAACATATGCATTCCAAAAATATTCGGTTTAGGCTTAATTTAATTTATTTCTGACGACATTGTTGGCGCAGTTCGATTCAACAAATATTTGTATGGCCTACAGATAGTTGTTCCGGGAACGGCTGTTTGTGTATGTTAGTTTATATGTTTGTATACGCACCCACGATTCAGGAGAAATATGTAGTGTGAGGTAAAGTTATTTTAACAAGTGTTAGGCAGAGGTGTACACACACATTTCGCCAGTTATGTTTTTAGTCCCATGTAATAGGGCGCGGGCCTATTGCCATCAACCGGGCACAAATCCAGACTCCGAGGCTGCTACTGAGAAATTACTGATGAAAAAACCCAATAACACTTTGCCCGACCTGGGAATCGAACCCAAGACCTCATGCACAGCAGTCGCGCTTGCGACCACTAGACCAACGAGTCAGTCGAGTAAAGTTATTTTATCAGAAATAAAACTAACAAAGAATAAAGAAAAGGCAAATGAGCAAGTTTTTATTCTCATTATTTCTTTAAATAGATGAATGAATGACCTGAAATAATTAGTATAATGGAATTAATAAACTGAGCTTTGGACGTGATACGGATTGTAACAATTAAATTATAATTATAACACTGATGCAAAATAGTTGATTTATTTTCAAATTTAATTATTTCAGACACGATTGAAACTAATTTAATTATAAAAATAATTATATTTTGTTTACACTTTCTTTCCATTAACCTATGCGCAGATTAATGATTACGAAGTCATTGTTGTTTTAATTAACTTAGTTCTACGTTTTTTAATTATATTTTTGCTTTTCTAACAGTGTACTTTTTTGTTATAGGTACGTTCTACGAACTTGGCATTATATTTTGATGCGGCTATTGGTAAAAAACCTACCTAACTAATTTTTGTTTTTTTCGGTTAATCTCAAGTGTTCTGCAATTAAGATAAGATTAAGTCCAAACTGTGCTACAAATTAGTACTATCGCAAGCTGTGCACTCGTAAAGCTCGGCGCACACTCACGATAACCTCCGCTTGAGTTTTAGCGCCCGACTATAAATAGTCGGTAATAAATTTGTCGTTACACTACACGAGTATCTAACGCTCAGGAAATTACTGGTTCACTTGATGGCCCTTGTTTTTACTGCGTCCAAATTGAGAACTCATACAGTTTTAATTAACATTTCCTAATGAACATACACTTCATGTACAGCTTCATAAATTTTTACTTTCGAGACCACAGAATACAGACCCGCTAAATAAGGCTGCGTACAGTTCAAATGTACCTACCTACGGATACACCCACAAAAATGTGCGGAATAATTTATGGACCATAATTTTACTGAGCAACTTTAAGGACTACAGAACGGGAATGAAACACAACGAATGCTTATAAAATATGTACAAAGTCCCAGTCAATATAATTTTATTACAACATTCGACAATCAACAAAAGAACTCGAGACAAAGGACCTTTTTTGACGGCTCATAAAATTTAATTTGAACTCCCCCAAATATAAATAACCACAAACATAGTTCTGCTAGAGCTCTCAAAGTTCTATTATTACAAATGTGTTCGAAATATTATAAAGTCTGTTAACGGATTTTTACCATTTGAACAAAGAACATTTCGTTCTGTTTTCTAATTTCGGTTTCGATTACGTCACGGGGAAACAAAGACCTGTTGATGCAACTCATAAACAGATGAAGGCAATGAATGAAATGTGCATTTTGTTAAACTACCCACATGTTTGTGTGAAGGGATTTAAATTTAAATTGTTGTGTCAATTGATAAGGATATTTATCGATTTGTTGATGGATGTAACTACATTAGAAGAGTTAAGGTTAATTTGTTGATATTTATAATTTCCTGTCGGCGCCCATTTCCGTGTTAAATTTAACTGTTGACTTATTTAACACTAGAATTTTACTTTGAAATAAATGGAAAGAAAAAAAAATAAGTAATTAAAATTCCTTCAGATCCATACTGATATTGGCACGCAACAAAAACAATGCATTCCTTATCGTCACAGTTAAAAATCGATATTTTTCTTCCACTCACGAAGTCGTAAACTCCGCATGAACGCACGACTGTATTACGTTTTCTTGTTAACGACAATTATGTCGCACATTTCGGGCCCACAAAATATGTTAGGGCATTAAAATGATTTTTATTGTTCTTCGTAACTGCGGGGCCCACGTGTAGCAACCATTGTGTACGATTCGTACGATTACTTAATACCGTGCAGATGTACGATTTCGTAATATCAGATTAAATGTTCGTTGGGTGATGGTTGTGTGAACACGTGTGAGGACTGTTATTAGATAATTATGTCACTTCATAGACGTTGGTGAATTAAGATGTTTTATTACGTAACAGTAGTGATTAATAAGGGCGTTGTTTCGGCTTTGATGTTTACGTGTAATAGTTTTTTTTATGTTTCCATAAATTGGAAGCATAATTAAAATTGTCATATAATGTTACGGCATGGTGCCGATTCCCTTGTTCACAAACTAGACAAAATTTAGAGAATTGACATCTCTTACTAACATACAGCGAAAGGAAAGGACGGTGACATTAAAGAACTAAGTTATGGATGTCAAATTAGTTTTGCCTTGAATTTTTCCGTATTTTTAATCCATACGTTATAAGATGTCAAATATAATTGTATGAATATGTCAGATTGACTATATTTGACAGCTGTTATTTACATTAGTCTCTCTCTTGTTTTATTGCACAGAAAAATATGGAAATAGTCTAATTTTAGTTTAGTTTGTGACCAAGGGAATCGGCACCACTGTCATACGGTTCAACTAAATTGATACACTTTGGTTGAAAAATTTGAAAGGCAAATGACAAACATCTAGAAGACCTTCTTAATGCACATTTACATAATTTTAACGTTAATTAGGTAATCATTGTTACAATATACCCCCATAATGATTAACTATCTCAAATAATCAGAACAATCGCAACCGATTACTTAAATCTCAAAGCCTTTTTCCTTTCTTACCTAATTGAAGATAAAATGATTCATCGCTTTCAACATTTAGTATGAGTAATCCAAAATGAGTCTATTTTTCATAAAGATCCCACAAAAAATGTGTGACGTAATGCTCTTAATATTAAACGCCATACTTTCACATTGTCGTCGTTTTAAAAGAAAGATTGCTTTTTACGAGTGGATGGGTTCCAGATGATTACGTTTTCTGTCGTCGTTTGAACGTACCCGTTTCGGCTTATATGATTTACATGGGAGTATTAGCCACAAGTTTAATATAGAATAGTACATACTGTCAACAAAAGATCTCTTTTATAGGTATTTCGTTTTCTAGTTTCTCTTTTTTAGTTTTCTTAAAAACCAATGGATGTCTTCGATTGGAACTTAACTTAATTAATGTACTATTTAGTACCTACTTTTTAAATTAATATACACTTGAAAAAATCCATCGCTTTATAAGAAAAAATCACCTACATCTGACGAACCTGCCATACCTATGTCTTTTGTTGAGTGTACCTTCATCACTTTAATAGAAATATCTCTTGCAATCTCTATCAGTAATAGAACAATACGTCAGTAAGTAAGCCACCGAAGAGTGGATTTTAATTTAATATCCGCCATCGCGATAATAAACTTACATTACGGAACTTATTGTCGTAATTTCATATTGAAACTTTTACTTAGTGCGTCGTAAAATGCCTCGGTTGGTAGAAAGGTTGGTCTTCGATTACTGTCATTAAATTACTAACTACTACTTTGTCAATCAATATTTCTAGAACAAAGGAAAGTAGTTTATGTCCATTCGATTTTTAGAATTCATAATATTACCGCTGATCGATCAGAAAATGGAATCGAAACAAAAAGTGAATTTGTGCAAATGATTATCTTGCAAAAACTTGATAAAAACCGTATAAAAACTTATCCAATTTCTTCGATTTGAAAAGGCTCACAAGTTTCTATAACAAATTTTGTATAGGAAACCATAATAAATGTAGTATCAGTAGGTACTCGTTGAATTACCCTGCAGGGGGGCGCGTCTTCCCCGCAGGGAGCCTGACTCATTCGGGGTAAGGGAACTTTGTTAATGCACTTTACGTCACATGAGTTTATTTGTTTTGCTACGATTCCACATAGAATAACTTTATTACTGTGCTATTAAGTTGTTGAGTGTGGGGACAGTGGTTATGAATACTGTGGCAACAAATTAAGACTTAGAATATGAATGTATCCTCTTTATTTTGTAGAATGTACATGGTACTTAATGAATGTTCAAGTAATGAATAGGAGTTCCTCAAGCTTATGAAATAAATATGAAACACTTCCTAAGCTTGTCATTTGAGTGTAGAAGTATACAAAGACTCTATGAATGAAAAAAAATGTCTATTCCATTCAACATTTTCATAAAATTAAGCACATTTTTCAAACAGGTTCCTTGACCGAACATTTCGCAAATATCCGAATATTCGAAAATAACTTTCTTATAAACATATTCCCGCGGATCTACAGAAATCAGATCCTTTTCAAAACGCACTTATTTCCATACGTTGGCATGTTATTGAAGAGTGGTTCTTTGAATTGCAAATAGGCTGGTCCTCGGGCGAGCTCCATTGAAATGTCAATTTGTTTTCTATTGGGGTGGCTTGTTTGGTAACCTCGAGACATATCGTCTTACTATTGTGTGTTTTTGCCTGTGGAAGGCGGGTCTTACACTTTTCCTCGTGTGACGGGGGTATTTGCTGAATGTGTGAGATACATTTTTATTACAAGGAATCATCTGTGGGTGACGTGCGTGCGTAAAAGTCAAGTGATACGAGTAATTTAAATGGAAAAATGTACGATGCTAGCTAGGAAACCTTTTATCAAAACTATAAGTTTAAATTGGATTCTTGACTATAGCATAACATTACGCCTGTAATCCCCGAAGGCAGAGGCAGAGGTGTACCCATTAGTACACCTATATATCGCCAGTAACGTTTAAGTCCCATGTAATAGGGGGCGAGCCTATTGGCAATAACCGGACACAAATCCAGACTTCGAGGTTGCTATTGAGAAATTCCTGATGGAAAAACCCCGTAACACTTTACCAGACCTGAAAATCGAACCCAAGACCTCTTGCTCAGCAGTCGCGCTTTGCCACCAACGAGGCAGTCATAGTTGTTGTCTTTACTATAATTTTAAATTATAATATTAGTTCTAACGCCATAAACTGTGTCAAGGCATAATAACAGTAAAGAATATTGATTAAACTTAAATGGATAAAATAATTATAAATTAAGCTAGCAGCAAGAGAATAAATGATTTAATTATGAGCTATCATTAATATCAAAGAGAATCTACATGTTTGTAAAGTTGTAATTAAGTCGATTTTTTGTCTACTTAATTACAGCGTAATTTGTAGTTCCTTTTTTTAAATTTACAAATGTATCCTTGTTTCAACATAAATTATTAACCATCCTTCATTGGACAGTTATAAAATAAAAATATTAGTACATTAACCTATAGAGTATTTTTAATTTTAGAAATTAGTAGTGCTCATAAAAATTCTTCCTCAATCTTCTCCATAGGAACCTACTGTTAGGAACTAGCAACTAGCTTCAACTTTCTGACCTTGAATTCAAAAGAACCTGTAAATAGTTTATTTGAAATACAATGGTTTGACTTTGTATTTAATCATAAGCAGCAACATAAATCAAATAAAAACTTACTATTTTTTTTTCTAACAATAAATGTAAATATCATGTTCGACAAGGAAATATAAACCTACGACTATATCATAGCAAGCCTAGTTCAAACAATAAAGCCGATAACAGAAAGTGCTTCTAAATTTAAAACTCCAAACTTTATGATGTGCTCTAAATTTTGGGGGTTTCTCTTTTTTGCGGACAAAAAGTGTAGTCGCCGTGTTCGGTATCGCGGTATCCGGGATCCGGTTTTTATTAGTGGCGGATATCGAGTGGCTTCCGAGGGCATTGTGGGACGATTTGGTCCCGAACGCCCATTGTGGTACGTTGTGGTACTGAACACCCTATTGTCAGTAAGATGTCGCTGGCTTTGTCGTTCAATGGCTCGAACATTTAGTACAATGAACTATGCTTAACTGCAAATCGTTATTGATTGTTTGTTTTTTGTCAAGTGACAGTTTTTGTTGTGAGCTTAATTTTGGGGTGGTATTGTTCTTGTTCTTATTGATGTTGAAGCCTTACAGTGGTTAAGTAAAACCCTTAAAGGTTTTTTTACAAAAGATTTTATAAAAAAATGTCACGGGTTCTCGTCGATAAATCCGATGTAGTTCTCAATGTAAAAACCCTGAAAAGAATTTAAACGACATATTGTTTTAACACATAACAAAACATGTAATCCCCGAAGATTTAGGCAGAGGTGTTCCCATTAGCATCCACATTTCGTCAGTTATGTTTAAGTCCTATGTAATAGGGGGCGAGCCTATTGCCATCAACCGGTCACAAATCCAGCATCCGAGGCTGCTACTGAGAAATTCCTGACGGAAAAATCCAATAACACATTGCTGGAACTGGGAATCGAACCCAAGACCTCATGCTCTACCAACGGGGCAGTCCACACATTGTTTTAATTCCGCTCATATCGAACGTTTAAAATTCTCAAGTTGTTTGGAGATAAAACGGATCTTATCGCAACTTAACGTTTCTATTTGTTGTTAAAAGCACGTCCAGTTGTTCCTCGACATGTGTTTGTTATATCAAAGCTAACAATAAAACAATGATGATTAATGGGCGCAATAACAATACAATACGAATTAATACCGGTGCGAAAATAACGATTGGGAACCGATTTTTTCACTCGTACATCAAACGAATTCTGTAGACAATGGCTTTACAATAGATTAATATTGACGTGAATTTATACTGCGAAAAATAGGTGAATGACTTTTATTTCCAAACTAGCGTTTTAAGGTTAAAAAAAATCACGAATAACCCGGAATCCACTGAAAGCTGTGTAAAAAAAGTTATTATCTGCTAAAATAAATAATGTCTAACATTTAATGTTTTATTTCTCTACTCAGTATTACTCGGAATTATTTCGTTCAAGTAAATAAAACAAAACGTCGATCGCAAATCTGGCGATTAGATTGAACCTGTATATAATAATTATCTAGGTTATCAAAACCGTTACACAGAATTTCAAACCCAATTAATTGATAAAAAAAACTACTTATTCAACCTATTTTATTAGTTTACTGTGAAAAGCAAATACAATTTAGCGAGTTTAAAATACTGTAAATAACAAAACAGAGGTAACGAGTTGAAATCGTTTACTT
The DNA here is from genome assembly GCA_949774945.1 of Hoplodrina ambigua. NCBI lineage: Eukaryota > Metazoa > Arthropoda > Insecta > Lepidoptera > Noctuidae > Hoplodrina > Hoplodrina ambigua. Next base: position 5,760,058 of record OX458976.1, read on the forward strand.
TTGGCGCCATCAATTTTGTTACTAGGGTTGGAACCGGTAAACTTAAAATCTCGCACATTTCGAATAAAATTGGGTACCGAATTTATACGAACGACTAAGTTTGGAACAGGCAATGTCCAGTAGAAATGGGAAATGCTGGGAAAGCGAAACGAAACAAAATGTAAAGGATTTGTTTTAAAAAAGACGCAGAGCGATTTACAGCGGGTCGCTCAGAGCAACAAAGTTGATTGATGGAAACGAATTCTTTTGTATCGTCCCTTGAAAAGTAAGAAATGTTATTCGTTAAATTTAGGTATATACCTGGACAATACACCTTATATTGTTTAGAGCATAGCCCGCATTTATTTAAAAATATATTTATTGAATTTTTGTGCGATAACATTCAGCTAAGGGGCCAAGTGCACATCGGCAAACGACAGCCCTATTGCAGATCCATTGAAATTTAGATTAACGTGCATTAAGATTCAGTCGGGAACGCGAAGCCAGTTAAAATGTTTTTGTTGTTTATTGCTGCTATCGAATTAATGATCCGCCTTTGTGTCACTTGATTACATCGATTACTATCGCATAAAAAAACCATTTAATTCTTTTAATTCGAACTTCAATTCCAGGAAAAATATCCGCAATGATTGAATACACCGCAACTCATCCATACCCATTAAAGTGTTGGCCCAGAATAACTTTAAATTAGTTGCAAAAGAAAGTTTCAAGTTAAACGCGTGTAGCGTAGTTTTTAATAAAAACTGACGAAGAAAACTGTATAAGTAATACTTAAGGAAGAGGGGAAGAAAAAGTTGTCTCTTTAAATTTTTTTTTGGCGTACATTTTACATCATCTTTTGTCTAAGTACTTACCTATTATTTCTACCTACACAAAGCTGTCGGTTATTTTTTAATTGGAATATCAATTTGCCGAAAAGGCGAGACGAGGCTGTGGTAGACCACGAAGGAGATGGCGGGACGACTTGGACGGCTTCCTTGAGAATTGGGAAGACGTAGCGCAAAGTCGTGACCGATGGAAGGAATGGAGCGAGGCCTTTGTCCGGCAGTGGGACAGTAAGGCAGATTATAATAATAATATTTTTAACATTTTTGTAATTCATTTCTTAAAGTTTTCCACAGTGAACCGAGCTTCTGGCTTTAAGAGCCAATGAACTTGCAATCCAACTAAAAATGTTTACGTTGCCCATGGCACTCGCTGTGGGAAATAGCCGGTTATTTTTGCACAAACGCTATTTTGAGCACAGCACTACCGCCTGTATTGGCATAATTTTATTCCTGTTTTGTAACGTAAATTAGTGCCTACCTATCCTACTTGTTTTTATTGTAATGTTGGTTTCTGATTACGTAATATTTCATTAAAATCTTCACGAGATTTTTTTTTTGCGATTCTTGTTCTGCCTATTCTGTAAAGCTCATTTTCATAAATATTAAACTAATTATAAATGAGCTATTTTGGTACAGGATGAAAAGACAATAATTAAATGTTTGCGTTAAACAAGAGTGCTTAGCAGGGCTTCATAAGAATGAACGAATAAAGATGAAATGAAACAGCAGTTGCGGAAGCCGATATGTCACGACAGCCCAATGATTAAGGCGCCCGCCTTTCATGCATGGGCTTGTGGGTTTGAAGCCGGTCACTGTCACTTTCAGAAATCATTGACATCGTGTGGAAGCCTGGACTTATAATGAATATAAATTTGAAATCGCCAATCTGCCTTGAGCAAGCGTGGTGATCAATGATCATGCCTTCTCTGTATATGAAGCGGCCGTTGCTCTGGCTGGTTGTTGGGCGTTGTATTATTAGTCGCACAAAAGGGCTTAACTTTACAGAAAAATATCCTGCAAGCTGTTGCAAAAGGAATATTCAGTAATAAAAATCTAAAATGTTACCGGAGCAGTTCCAAGTTTAAAACATCCAAATGGCATGGGACTTCTCTTTTAAAGCTCATTGTTAGTGGGTTAGTGATTCGTACGGTAACCCTGTTCCCACTGGGATTCTCGAATAAAATGGAGTCCATTGGAATGTTGCGAATAAACCTCTACTCTGTTTAGAGAAACGTTCGATGTTTATGTTCGCACACGATGTAAAGCTGTAAGCTCATGTTTACGATTCTTTTGTAGGACAACACTTTATTTGCTTTAAAGGTTCTTGTTTGTAACATGTTTTATTAGGTCAAAGTATTTACAGTGGCCGGTCGTTAAACTGATCCAGCAAGCTTTGTAAAAGTCTGTCGTTACACATGAGTGACAGAGACGACACACTTAAAAAGTATTGTTTGAATTATGTGACATTGGTAAACTCATCCACGATACAGGAGAAATTTCAAGTGTGGGGCAATGTTTTCATAAATAAAAACATTTCCCTAAATTCGATATGCAACTAAAGGCTAGGTCGCCGTGCTAGGTGCAAGCGCAAAAGTATAATTCAACTCAATTTTAGGGCAAAATTGATAGTCTTTTTCTTATTTTTTTCTAGTTAGGTGCCATGATCTACTATTTAAAAAACCACATGACAATCAAAGATACATTGTTTTTATTTAAATCATCATCTTCCTGCCAATACCATGTTAATTTTTAAATACACATAAATCAAAGTTTTGAGTGACACAAATTAGCATCATTATTTCCCTGCTGGTATGTATTTTGTGATTTACTGACGAGACCTTTGATTACACTAATGATATACTACTAATGATATTTACTTTATGAGAATTGAATCAAATACATTTAATGCCTTCGGCCCTAAAGAAATCAACCCTCAAGTCGGTTTTTGTATTGAATTTTTATACGATGAGCATAATTAAATAAAACTTTCAAAGTATTTCTAATATATAAATCGATCAAATATACGTTAAGTTTACTTCGCGCGCTCATGTTAAGCCCTTAAGTACAGAACTATTTTATGAGGAAGTTGTAAAGTTTTGAAATGTGATCGATCTGTCAGCTTGGATGGATGACCAATCTAAATGAGTCGTGACGACCTTAAAGTGTATGCGCCTTGATTCCGGTTGCTACATAAAAAAGTTAACATTCTGAAACTTTTTTTGTTTACTACTAAGGTGTCTGGAATTTAAGGAATGCGTGGTATTGTGTGCTGGCCTTCCCTTTCTTTCTTTATTTTTGTTAACTACTTGTGTAAGTGCTTTGGCCGACAAGCTATAAATACTTTCTTTGATTTTTAAGTTGAAACAGCATTTTCAGTTTCCTCTAATCAATAACGGGTGTAAAAACACACTTAACAAAGTTGAGAGTTCCATATTCTGCCCATTATTGTTGCCATGTTCTTTTTTTGGATCATACCTGGGGAGCTTTTGGTTTCGGAGATATTGATAGTTAAAATTACAATATTTTTCTAAATAAAAAACAGTATTAATTTATAACTTGTCTAATATAAACCTTGAACCAAATAAAACTATAATTTATCGTCAATAATTTTTGTATAAAGTCTGATGAACATGTGGAAATGAAACGGCTGTTCGTACGATCCTTCGTATTGATCGTGATGTGGTGCAATTTTGTACAGCATTCTTTTTATTTATTTCCGAATTCGTCCCATAGAAATATAAAAAGTGGTTCGCATTCATGAGTACTTTCACCTTCTGAACGAAGCTCAGTAAATTAAAAGTCAGCCTGTATATACACGTAGGCTACAGAGAAAAGGTTAAAAGATACCGCATTTACTATGCCCATAAAAACTCATGGTTAACTATCAAATCGTGATATACAGTAGTAAAGTGAACGCCATAACAAAAATCGTGCGCCAATCACCTTAACGGCCTCTAGAGCGATTTTCTCATAACTTTTCACACATACTTTCACAAAAGAAATTATTCATGTACTGTGCGTCTCCCCTTCTCATGATGTCAGTCAACTGTCCAGTGTCCATAGTGGATTAATGACTCTAAAACCAGAGGTTACTAATGGACTTGGGACAGATTAGTCGAAGACACTTAAAGAAATTGATGCTTTTGCGTGAATAGAAACACTTTTAAAGACAAAAGACGGGTCAATAAATTTACAATGTAATGTACAAAGACTTGATTTAACATCAACGTTGTTTAACTTAATTAAAAGTAAATGCGAGCATTTTTTTTATCAACAAGAGTGATATATTTTAATAAAGGTTTTACTAATGTTTTAATTCGGACAGTAATGTTTTCATGTAGTCATTACTTCGCCGAAACGTTTCAAACATTAAAAGAGAGAAACTCGGTTAAAACATTTTTATGGCTGTAATAAAAATAATTATTCTGAATGTACACAAATCATTTTCATTTAGTACATTGAAAGATAACAGAGATGCTCGAATGTGAAATATAATAACAAAATGCATTTAACCTGAACATGTTACGAATTCCCAAAGCGCTGTGGCTATCAGCCGTCAGTTCCACGACAAAATGACAAACTTTAATATCAGGACATGTCTGATACACGATGACACGCGGTTTTACATTAATATTGTTATGTTTCAACATAGCTGGTTTTATGTAGATACAGCTGGATATTGTCCAGTCAATTTATGAAATGTTTTAATTAAAACTGGAAAATTCATTTACTTTTTCAATTTTGTTTGCTTTGCAATTGACGGCGATGTATTGAATACATAATTAGAAGCAGCCAGCGTCTGCTTATACTTAAACATTAAATGTGCCAAGATCCTTATCCGGTTGCTAAGTGCAATGATTATGGCAATTAACGACACGGTCCATTGGGAGACCCGTAGCCACTGAGCAGACTTGACTTGACGTCAGGGCAAATGTCTGATGTTGCTAATTGTGAAAAATTAAGATTGACTCTGATTCCTTGACTGAATTGCGTCCAATTATATCACATAGTAATGATAATGGACGAGTGAGACGAAATTTAAGAAGAGAAGATGTAGTACGCTTGGAAGCAAAAGTTAGAAATGATGAGCATGACAATGTAAATCTTGAATATGACAAATGCATATCACATTTCTTAGTAATTTCTCTTGTTGCTAATTAACATCAACACAACAACACTTGAAGATGACACATTGAAATTACACAATTAATCAACGATTACAATGGAAACAGATTAAATTAAAGTAGTTCGCAGTTCAGCATGGCTGTCCTACTTAAGCGGGCTCTCTACGATCCGTCATGTCGTACGAAATATCGCATGATGTATGGGCAACGGAAGTTTCAATTGCAATGTGAAGCCCTTCATACTCAAATCATTATTAATTTATTTACTGTCTTTGTTTGTAGTTACGTATATCCGTTGCTTTGTCTGATTATTCAAAGCTGTGAACTTAAACCAGTTTGTATTGTTATGGTATTCTATGAAAATATGTTTAATTTTATTATTTTTAGGTATTTTCGTAAGGGCAAATATTTTTGGTTCACGTTAATGAATTTTCATGTAATGAAAAATTATGAGTCTTCAGCTAACTCGACTTATTAAAGTCTTTGATTAGATACATCGAAGTCCACTCTGTGATTCTAATACATATATGCATTTAATACTAAGTTACATTTATTTTAGCTATTATTTTTAAAATCCCTAGAAAATGTCACTCTAAGTTGATGTGCAAATCTCCATGGAAATAATATGTAATAATACGTAATAAATAATTTAAAATTCTTGCAAATTTCTTTTACTTTTTGACATGACATTCAAACGAGTTTCAAAAATAACAATAAGACCAATGTCGGTAAGTGCTCAGTCCTCTATTCTGAATAATGGCGTAACGAAACGGCATCAGAGGGAGGATTTTACCGTAAAATGATTCTGTAGTACTCTTCCTTTATTAAATGTAAATAGTTATTGATCCTATAAAGATAAAATAAAATGGCTATAGGTAAGCAAAATTTAGGAGAGATAAGAGTATTATTATGTACCTACCTACATGAAAAATGTTGTCGGAATAATTATCCAAAATGTTATTTAAGTTACAGTAATTAAAGATGATGTATTATGAAAATGGAGGTACATACTATTCACTAAAGTAGAGTACATATTGAAGTACTAAACACATTACATAATTATTTTACTATTATTTATTATTGCAGTATCGAAAAACTTTTCCATTTTATACCCAAGTGCTTGAAAATGTAAACAAGCAGTAAATATAAGGTACGAAATCATTTACCTTACTCGCCTCACAAAGTTATGCGATACGCTTACTTTTTAATAATAAAGATATATGAACCGTGGAAATAAAATATTCCGAGCCGCTGAACAGTCACGTATCGAGGCGCCGATGTACGGGGCGTGAGACGACCTAAAGAAATTTGAATGTCAGTGACTCGCGTGCCTTGAAAGGCAGCAATGGATAAAGAAATCAATGAAGACAGATGGAATTTATATTCCGTCATAAACTCATGCAAATGCCCATATATTTTGTAATAGTGCGATAAAGTAACTAAGTATGAATAAAACATATCGCGTACCTATTCCGAATATTAAAGACTAGCGTAGGTGCCATACTTGGAAGATCATATATCTTTGCGTTATTGTCTCATGAACCATCCACAACAAGGAAATGGATTACATTTTTGATCGTTTTCATTCCATCGCGCTCATTGTCTAGGGGATGGTGTTATGTGACTGATGATACCCATCACCGTTGTTTCTGTGATTAATATTTTGCTCTTTTTATACTGTACATAAATTTTCCGATGCTTTAACAAAATTTATGGAGATTATGGTAATTAAATTGGTTGTTTGTTTATAAGACAAGTATAACAATTTCATGTTTTAGTTTATTTTAACGGAGAGATTTGCTTAGCAGAAGTTAGCAGACAAAAATTGGTCTTGGTTCATCTTGATAATAGGTGTTTTCCTAAGTAGGTAAGTAGTAATCATTTCTCTGTTGTAAAGAAAAGTCTGCAATGCCGCAACTTTTTAGAAAAACAAAACACTTTTATCAATTTGTCGTTTTTAAGCAATATCAATAAAATTATTTGAATTAATTTATTTAATATAATTATTGTAAATCGTCTGTTGTTACATATTGTGTAACCAAATCGTATGACTTCTATCTTTTATAAAATATATATTTTTTTTCCATTCGCAATCCCTAATACAAATATTATCCAAAGAAAACAAAGTATTCGGAAGATCTTTTCAGATTACCGACACTTTCTTAAACGTCTTAATTTATTGTACCCAACTGGGACTTTTTGTAATCCTCTTGATCGGAGCGAAAAATCCGACAATCATCGCGTACCCAAACTTATGTCATTAAAAGATTGAAAGATTACTTGTTCACTTGCTTGGGGTAAAAATCTACCCCAAGGTTGGAGATTTATCTCATTAGTTAAATGGCCCGTCGGCTAGACGCGAGATCAAGTTTTGGTATCCCGACAACTGGAATAAGGTTATTACTACCAATTTCTTTGCTTCCAAGGGTCGAGATAATTTAGAAGAAATTAGTGAACAATTCTGTTAAACCTCGTGACTGTTTGATTACTGCGTTGTTATGGATACTAAAATATAGATCAACTATATTATAATGATTAGATTCATGCGAAGTATGGATATTAAAATGTTGGTCATGATAATATTCGTTAGTCATGCAACCGTTTGCCTTTTTATCAGTGTGATGTGGTAGGTTTTATTCAGGTATTATAATAATATAAACAAATTATTTTTTATACTTTAATGTAACATATTGTGTCCAACTACTGACTGTTTGGTTTTTGTTAGCCTGTGTTGTCTCACAATTTTGTTACAAAACGCTAAAATTAATGGACCAAAGATAGTTCCCTGAGGAACCCTTTAGCGACGAACACACGAAGCTTACAGAATGTAAATGATTTTTTAATCCATTATCCTATTGTATAGTCAAGGATTATCAATAGTACCCCAAGGCTTACATATCCAAGACCAAACCTGTAGAAGACTATGGTACATTTAAATCCGTGACTCACTGCTCTGCTAACATTTACGATGTTGGTGACGGAATGCATCTGTGGGGGAGGCTTATTGGAAAAGTTTTAACTGGATTAGATTTGATTAGAGCGTTCGAGACACCCTGTCACTTTGCTTTATGGCTTGTAAGTAAGTTGTTAGCTAATTTGAAGTTTTGATGACATTTTTTATATTAACAGTCACGAAGTAAATTATGTTTTAACGATGCACGTTTGTAATATTTTTTATTATGTAATTTTATGTAACGACTGTCTTTGATAAGCGCTTGTATAAGTTGTCGTGAATGATGATGTGTAGTAAAAGGAGCATGATACAAGAAACTGAAGTCAAGCTCTAATTAATTCATATGAAGATTATTATCTTGATGGGGGGATTCTTCAACGGTTTTGTCATTTGCTTAGAATGTTGTTTCTTGGTAGTTAGTTTACTGGTATTGACTATTTAATTGGTAGGGTTTATTATTAGATATGACTCTTGTAAAGAATTGCAGGACCTTATGCTATGAAGTAGATATTTGTAACCTGGGTTATAAGTTGTTTAACAAAGCCGAAATTTGTATGTTTTTCCATGCAATTAAGTATTGAGTATTGAGTATCATTACGATATTTTTTTTGTTCTAGAACATACCTAAGAATCTTTTTCTTTCAACTTGAATTATGAGTGGGGTTTTTTTTCTGGACTTCAATCAAATATTTCAACCCTATCCGGACGGATCCGGACTCCAATAAATATTACTTACTGACCCCTGACCTACAGATTCAAATGCATAAAATCAAAATTAGTACCTATTTCTAAAAATTTCAAATGGACTGCTGCGTTTCCATTCACAGTAAATACAAGTATATCGGGTGTCCGGTAAAGAATGGATTATCTTGAAATGGGTGATAGTAGAACTAATGGCGATTCAGAAAAAAAATACATTAAAAAATAAAAACATGTAGTACCAAAGATATGATTAATTTAATAATATTCATTGTTTTTTGTTACCTTATTTTACATTCTTGTACACCACGACCACGAATTAATGAATTCCGTCGGTTTTTTATTGTTAACGTGATTTACGTTAACTAAGCTAATAGATAAGTAATCAAAAGTAGGACTGCTATCAAACGGTTTTGAAAAAAATCAACTTGAACTATGTTCTTTTGAAAAAAATCGTGAACAATTTACTTTTTGAGCAAGTTTAAACGACCGTAGCTTAAAAAAGATGTATCGAAACACAAGTGGCCAATAATTTTATAAGATTATGTGTTTATAGCCAATTTCAAAATGGTATGATTCAGTTTTGTACCTAATATAAATAGTGAATTATTGCTATTCGTTTTCAAAAGGAGCGGAATTTGGTTAAACAACAAAGTTTGCAATATTGTAACAAATTTGAACATTAGATGAACCTGACCATCAGGGTTTAAATAAAAAGATTTGTAGACGTTAGTAATTAATAGGAAAGCTTGGTTAACCTGTAATGCGACTTGTGGGATGTGATATGATGAAAATATGGTGAGACCGTGTTTTTTTTTTATTTGGGCTGTCTTAAGGAAAATTATTACGCGAAGTCAATCCTTGAAAGACTTAGGTAGCCGTGTCCGGTCAACCACATCAAAAATAAGCGATCGACGTGATATACGACTACTTAGGAGAGCATTTATTCTAAAATGTAGGGTCTGAATCAGTGTGGGTGGCAGACAATTTACAACGAATGTAATTTACAACGAATACAGTCTTAACATCACGCCTGTAATCCCCGAAGGGCAGAGGTGTAGCCACATTTCACCAGTTATAACACTTTACCCAATAACACTGCTCGACCTGGCAATCGAACCCAAAACCTCATGCTTAGCAGTCAAAAACAGTGTCATTAATATCAAATGCTGTTTTTTATTAAACCCCAATGACCAGATACATTTAATGTAAATAAATATTCTAATATCTCAAACTTTGTTGTTTACCCAAATTTCGCTCCTTTTGAAAACGAATAGCAATAATTCACTATTTATATTAGGTACAAAACTGAATCATACCATTTTGAAATCGGCTATAAACACATAATCTTATAAAATTATTGGCCACTTGTGTTTCGATGCATCTTTTTTAAGCTACGGTCGTTTAAACTTGCTCAAAAAGTAAATTGTTCACGATTTTTTTCAAAAGAACATAGTTCAAGTTGATTTTTTTCAAAACCGTTTGATAGCAGTCCTATTTTTGATTACTTATCTATCAGCTTAGTTAACGTAAATTACGTTAACAATAAAAAACCGTCACAATTCATTAATTCGTGGTCGTGGTGTACAAGAATGTAAAAAAAGGTCACAAAAAACAACGAATCTTATTAAGTGAATCATATCTTTGGTACTACTTGGTTTTTTTTTTATTTGTATTTTTTTCCAGATTAGTGATTAGTTCTACCATGATCCATTTCAAGATAATCCATTGAAAACCGGACACCCTGTATATTAGTGTTTATTGTTTATATTACTGTGACCCAAAGTTTACTCTTACTTTAAACATAAACATAGTTCTCAACCTCCCTAAAGTGATCATAATTTAGGTTATATCACGTTTGCATTACCGTCTGATCGCTGGGCCGTATAAACAAACGATTGAAGCAGTCGATTACTGACACAATGAGTCTCAAGTGTAGCATAGACAGGTTAATGAGGCGTCACCGTAACTTTACAGTTTGACGGTTTACTCATACTTACATTACTATTAACGGAACTTTGTTGAGCTATTTTCGTAACTCATTGCTTTATGTTTGCAAATTAATTGCTTTTGTTTGAGAAGTTCAATTAACAAAATACGCTTTTGTTAATTGAACTGTTTTTAATTTTTTTGTAACGTTACATCCGATAGGACTTTTAAATACGAACCAATTTTATGATTAGTTACCTGTAGATATCTTTAATCCGCCTCGTGACTTCTCGGTACGAGAAGGGGCCTGTAGTAGGACAAAAATAGGCTGGTATTATTATTTTCATATTGTTACATATAGGAACTTACACGTACTTATTGGTAGCAAGTAACCTTGTCAACAGCTAATGGATATCATAAAATATTTAAACAGTTTTATTTTTTACTTCGAACGAACTTCGTCTTGATAACGTACTTTAAATACATACTCTCAGAAAGGCAAGCACACACTTTGAAGTTATGTCATAGCTTACATGCAAATTCTACCTGTATATTTAAAATGTTCAAAGTGCTCAGACGATGTCTCGTAACTCATAACTTCCATTTGTAAGCGCACTAAAGAATCAGGTTAGTCGTAGAACATAAGCAAACAAAAGTACGCTATAGAGAAGGAATTACTCTAAAATCCCCTGTAAATATCAAACAAAAGAAAATGCATTTGAAATCCATATTGCCCGGCATCCAGTAGTCTAGAATGGCAAACATTCCTAGTCCAAATAACAATAACAGTAAAAGTCCTTAAGTCCACCACCCGTCTCACCGTTTGTCTTACAAATATGCAAGTCAGAGGCGGAAGTCTTGGCGGAACTACTTAGGTATTTAAACCACAAAACTTGAGACTATCTTGGTATCCATACTAATATTATAAATGCGAAAGTAACTCTGTCTGTGTGCTTGTGGGTTTTGACTTCGTTCAAGGACGAAATCGTAGGCAAAAATTCCTATACGATGTGTAATAATATAATAATAATATAACATCACGCCTGTAATCCCCGAAGGGTTAGGCAGAGGTGTACCCATTAGTACACCCACATTTCGCCAGTTATATTTTTAGTCCCATGTAATAGGGGGCGAGCCTATGATGCAGCATACGATGTGTAGTAAGACATATTATTATTAAGACAAATTAAGTAACTTTAAACAAAAATTAAAGCAGAAAAAAGACTTAATTTTGTGGTGTGATTAAAAAATACATCGATTTTAAGTAGTCAACGGCTTCGTAAAGAATCTTTTTGTACACGTTGTAAATCATAAATATAACTTTAAGAGAGTATTTAGTGTATGAAAAGAACACATACTACAAAACATCTGCAATAACTACAATTTATTTATATATGACAAATTAAAATGAAGAAACTGCCACATGGAATGTTTATTTTCTCTCAACTTGCTTTGTACACAGCTCTGTGAGCTTCAATGGAGTTTATACTCACTTTTTCATTAAACAGAACATTCTTAGGACTGCATCTCCTTTTACGTTAACAAACAAACATAAATGCGAGTAAAAGCAAACATTTGCCATCCGCTCGTCGCCGATCCTTTGCACCGGCTAGGAAACTAGCTTCACAAAGGAAAAGTAAACATTTTGTACGTGTTCACACCATTCTCTAGCATTCTCACGGCTACCACAGAGTTTGCTTGCGGCACCCGCTTTTAAATTCGGGGCTTTGCAGTCCACTTCGCCAGTTGGGGAAGCAAAAGTTTCAAGTAAATTAAACTTACTGTCTCCGGTAATTAACGGAATACGAATATTTCTTGTTTTGTTTCATTAATTAACATTTTATATTTCTTATTATTTTTTGGCGGAATACCGAATTAGCGACGTGAATAAATACATTTCTATTATTTTTTGTTCTTTCTTTCTATTTAACTTCGTCGGCGTAATATCGGTTATTTGCGATGTTTTAATTTTTTTTTGCGCAGAACGTTATTTTCTTCTACTCCTTATAAAATCGGTTAAGTTATATCAAAGACAAGCTCGAAACAAACAGGCAGACAGATAGACGGATCAAAATTTTAAACATTGTTTGGGTAAGGTATCATAATCGTAGGTAATCATTGTTTTGTGGTTATCCCTGAATGATATAAAATACTTATTTCATAGTTACGACTAGTTTCAATAGCAAAGGTCATAGGTATTCAGTTTCTGTATCTGTGTTAATTGTAAGATGAGACAAATCATTGCGGTTTGTACATTCAATATCTATGAACAGGTCAGGCTCATTGGGGACGGCTCTATTCACAATTAATGCAACATTCATTCATACATGTTTATTAGCATAATTTTGTTCTTTATCTTCAAACTTTCCCTAACATTGCCCAGCAAAAAGGAAGGTTATGGTTTTGATCGGTATGTATGTATGTATCCTGCCTGATTGCCACGGCCATATAACACAAAGATCTTTAGTTGGAACACAGATGGGTGTTAGTTAGTAAGAGTCTGAAACTCCCTTTAGGTCCGCCCAGAGCGGAAGAATTCACATGAAGATTAGCTATTCTAAAAAAAAAAAATAGTGTATTATACTGTAATATTATATTGTACATCATAATTCGAACACTAATAAAAACAAATTGAAGCAAAACGTTGAAGCAAAAAATAAAATTGAAGCTTGATGTAACGATTTGATTATTACCGATTCTCTTAATTAATACGAGTATGTGGATATGCTGATCACTATTTATAAAAGAAAGTGCGATTAAAATAATTATTCTCTATTTAATTATTGTAGTGACTTACAAATATCTAGACTACGTATATTTTAAAGGAAATATGTTGAAGACATAACCATTAAAAAAAGCTCAGTACATTTTGAACATGCATTCAAAGACAGAATGAGGTAAATGGGTCATTCCTGAAGCTAGAGGGCTTGGGTTGACAAGACAACCTCTTTTAAGAGCAACACAGAAAACATTTCACATACTCGCTGGCATGTCGCAGCTACATAAATATTTACAAAACATATTTTTACCAGAATTATTCTACAAGCTTCAAAATATTAAAGCTCGTTGTCAAGCGCTGTATTTTGCATTTGCGACATCTACCCTCTTATTACAAAACAGAATCCCGCTCCATCTGTATTGCCCATAATTTTCGGGCCAAATATCACGCAGGTGCACCGGTTATCATTAGTAGAGGATTATATTTCTCCTGCTTTTATCTCTTTTACTCCTTCGTGTTTCGTCCATCCTTCCCATTCGCACGGATGGTCGCCGACAAAATTATCGCGAGGAAAAAATATGGTCGGTTTTGTTTTTTTTTTTCGCTTAAGAAGCCGTATTAATACCAGATTGTGTTACCGCTTACCCCTTTCGTTTGTGGTTGGAAGAGTTTACTTTGCTGGCCAGCCGTGTTTTGTTTTAAACTTTTAAGTTAAGCACCTAATAAATTATTTAGTTATAGTGCATATTGAAGAAGTTAATTTCACTTTTACGCTTCCTTTTCTTATTAAATTTAGATCATTTATGCCAATCTAATCTTTATGATTTCATTCCATGTAACATTGAGAAAAGTAGCGTTTACCAAGAAAATATTTTATGCCCACATTCTATTTGCCTGATGCGTCCTAGCAAAAAGACCGAAATAAGACTAGTCTTATCTAAAACGTTCCGCTTGCTATGCTACTCAAAAATGTTTGCATTGCACAGTCACGTAAAGGGCAACTTTATCTTATTTTCCTTTGACACTCACAGCGTGGGGAGCTAACTTTTTTGCCTTTTAATTTGGGGAGGTAAAATTTGACGGAGATAATACCGTTGTATAGCTTAATTAAGTTTATTAGAATTTATTTTGTCGAGACGTGCCGACGTTATCCGAGGCTTTTATACAGATTATGGTGAACGGCCAAAGCGTTTCCGTCATTGAGATTCATATATTTTAAAGTAATCTCATTAACTAAGTCTATAATATTATGATAGCATCATTTGAATAATTAATTAGACACGCTTTAACTCAAACAAGATAAAATATAAACAGTAGATGAATCAGTATAGAATGAATTACTTCCGCTGAAATAACTTATCGATCTAACACATACATCTTGATTAAAAATTCATTTAAAGCAACAGTTACTAGCTGCCCCACTTCAGATGGGTTATTATTAATTCAAATTTCATCGAGCATTATAATGTTATAATATTAATGCAACTTACAAGTAGATCGACCCGGATGCATTTAGAGCCAAACAAATACACGTACAGTGATGCATGGTTAACAGCTGATGTTAATATTCTTAGAAATCAAAGGGTACAATAACGTTGCTGATCAAGCATTGCCACAATTTATCATGTACTTGCTTCTGCTCGCGACTTCCTCCTTGTGAAAGTCAAGTGTAGTATAAAACTTATCCTAAGAAACTTAGCAATAGTGTAGTTTTCTATTAGTAAAATGTTCCCTTACAATTGCGTCAGTAATTCCAGAGATAAAACCTCTTAGAATGAAACAAAGAATTTTACCACTTCATAATATTAGTTTAGACCTGTTAATTTTAATGGGGAAAACAAGAACCACTTTCATAGCACTCCAAATTTATATCATCAACGTTTTCTGCATCTGTAACAAGATAGACCTTTTATATAAATTGATTCCACCGACAGAAGAGTAAATTAAATGCAGGTACTTGATGTAAAATGAGCAAGGGGTTCTTTGTAAGTGAACGCATAATATTACTTCCTTGATTGTTTAAACGTTTTCCCCTTTGCAGACGTAACGTTTAATGGAAATTTTATTTCATTTGTTTTCGTAATAGCCAGGTAGAGTAATTTTAGACTATGTTGTTGTTTTACGAAGAGTATAAAGCAAACTATTTTTACGTGGACATGTTTTTTTAATATTGCTATCCTATGGCTACATTTAACTCATTTCTCGTTATAAGTGAATCAGCAATTGTGATAAAAACAGTCCTAAATTATGCATTAACAATATCGTCAGTAATCCCCAAAGACAGAATCGATAAAGCATCAGTCAACAAAGCAGACGGTAATCCCTGACTATAGACTACTATAGAGTATAGACAGACTCGGGCTAGCCGCATATTTTATTCAAGCGATCACGCATGCTCCATCTGACCAGGTCTAAGACAAAGCCCGTGATTTAATATGGACGTGTAAGAGGCACTGATGTTTGCGGAGCTTGCCGACGTCTCCCATTAGTCAGTGCTCTGCCCGTATTCCTACGGTTTGTTCCCCTTGACAACGGAATTATTTGACCATCATTTTGCATTCTGGGCATGGCGGTTTTCTACTTTTATTTAGCTGTCATTTGTATTTCGGAGTTCTAGTGGGATTTTTGTTGAGATTTTCTTTGTTGTCTTTGAATCTTATTCTGCCGTGTATTGATAAGAGCAAGCTTTGTTTTTTTTGGTTATGTTAGTGAGTTTTACGAAATGGTTTTTATTTTTGTTTCATCGTATTCATACAAAATATTGTAAAATATTTATTTTTAAAGATCATGCATGTAATATGGCGTTGACTTTGTGATATACGCAATAAACATTGACTTCAATCAAATTTACCAAAATAAACTGCATCATCGTCATGCGATTTTGTTTGTAAAAGGTGAATCATGGCTTGATATTTTTAGTGATTTAAAATAAAACATTCAAATATACAGATACAGTTTTTTTTTTTTAAAGATTGATGACGCATAATGACTAAAGCTGATAAAAGAGCTAAAGAAAGGAGTTGCATTGGATACCGTTATATTTTATGGATTCTCCAAGCTTAAACGAAAGCTAAGACGTGGGACTGCTTTAATACAAAAGTTTATGGGTTTGACATTAAAAACAAACGATTGTCTGACGGCTAACCTGTATTCGACTAACGGATTGTTTCTCTTTTCAGGTAAATGAAGATTCCTCAAGATGAGTAGGCACATTCGACCTACAAACATGAGCAAAATTGTGTTTGAGTGCCTTCTTGTCTTTAAGGTTACAAAGGTGATCGCTGGGCAGGTAATCCTGGGTGGCAGGTCAGGCAGTGTTATAAAGATTTTCCTTTAAGCATTTTTTAGTAGCACCCCGAAGCCTGGCTTTGGGAGCAGTTAATGGAAATAGGACCTCCAATCACAAAGGATAACTGGCGAAACTTTAGGGTTAATATCTACCTCTGCCATTCTCCGGTAGGCAGATGTTATGAATACATTAGCAGTTTCCTAATCACGTAATCAAGGTACGTGATGTGTCGTCAAAATCAGCGATTATTCTCACATTGCCGGGAAGTAATTCCTTCAACAAATATGTACAGTGACGTCATATTCAACCTTCGTAAAGGCTCCGTAGCTATAAGGAAGATTATGTAAACTGAAGTTACCCTTTGTTATTTTAAGCATCTTAACTTTTACTTAGACGTTTTGGGGTTATTGCTTTATGTGTTTTTTTGGTGAAAGTTCGTTTATGGTACCCGGAAATTGAGTTAAATTATTTGACATTAAAAGGAAAAAAATCATTGAAATTCGTCACACATTATAATAATTGTTAATGATGTCGATGTTATTTACTTTCCTCAGTTACGTAAAATTAATAGAATTAGTGGTTATCGAATTATATGGTAATGATGAATATTTTGTATTTCATAATTATCGATATTTCACTACTCTCAAATGACTGAATATTGTCAACCACAACGGTAAAACTTCGTTAAACACAGTTTTAATAGCTATTGTATTAATTATTCAAAGAGCGTTCATTTGGGGCGGATTAATTATTTATTGGATAATTATTAAAACGGTTATTCACGCTTTTGTGACAACGAGCTAAATAATTATGAGAGTCAAAGTGTAAAATTTTAATTCTCTAATATATTTTTATAAACTTTTTGTTAGTGGAATCTGGATATTTTTCAGAGCGACTTTAAAACAGACTAACACGTTAGTTAGAACTAAATAATATTTCTTGAATGTAAATCAATCTACCTAGCCTTTTGCTGTACCTAGCCTTCCCTGTTGTAGGGGGCTGGTAACCATAAAACTGTATTACAATAATTGTGTATTATCACCAATAATTTAACATAATCCCCTAATAATGCCAAGCTTCACGAAAACATCCCTAATTATCTGAAAATGAGGATTGAAAGAAAAAGGTCGAAATTGAGTGGCCCGGGTCGGTAACCTTCGGCATACCTACAATATTTTTACGCACCCTTATCCTGGTGAAACGCTAATAAAACGTTAATAAATTGCAACAGATAGGTACGACCGGGGTTTGCACCGAAGGTTGACCAAACCTGCTATAAATCTGGATTAGTCCTCGCTGATACGTTTAAAACAAACGTAAACAAATTGCTGTTTGTGGTACAGTTTCTATTAAATCCGTGGTGTTAGTGTGACTATCGGGACCTAACGAACCGTAGCAAAATTCTGATTGTACTATCGACTATTATTTATTTTAATCTAAATGCTAGGATTTGTGTTTCACAGAACTAAGAATAGATTACAGAATTTAATTTACTGGTTTATTCTGCGATTTTAAAATCATTTAACTATTTATAATCAATATCATTTTAGAATGATTAATTACGAGCATTTTAGCAAAAAACATCATGACCTGGACTTTTTATTTATTTATTTATTTATTTATTTATTTATTTATTTATTAATAAAACTGCCAATCCGCCTTGAGCAAGCGTGGTGATCAATGCTCGTGCCTTCTCTGTATGAGAAGAGGCCTTTGCCCTGCAGTGAGACAGTAATAGGCTGGTATTATTTATTATTACAATTTGTTTAGAATTATTAAAATGAGAGCTCCTGCTATCGTTTTATATCATCTTTCTTGTAAAAAATAATGTTTTTTTTCGTCTTTTTATCAATCCTAATTCACGTTTGATTAAGTTCCAATCAGTACCCTTAGATCCTGCAACAAACAGAAAATACAACATGCAAATCTCGAAAGTGCTCTTTAAAACTTGAGCTTAAAGCACTTGTCAACTGTCACCAGTTGTATTCCCCTGTGACGACATATTTGCAATCCAAAAAGGAAACAGGTGTGCGGCTGAAGCTGACAGTTCACAGATGTCGTGAGAATAGACTGAACAATGTTTGTTCTGGTTTTTATACGACCATGACGATGTTCTGTTCCGCTTATGTTTTTGTTGTATGAACATAATACGTATATATTATAAAAATATCGTTGTTTGTGGTCGCACTCAACCGATTTTTATGTATATTTGGTAGGTATGAGTATTGGTCGCAAAGTATTATTTAATACCGCTAGGTAATAGGAATCAACTTTTACTTGGGTAAAGTCGCAAGCAGAAGCTTGTTTTGTATGAAAATTGTGCGTATGATTTTCATTGTGGTCAGACACTTCATTAACACTGATTGATTACATACAAAAGTCCCATTACAAAATAATATTAGTAGGTAACTCTAAAGCCAAATAATTGAAATTATTTATTGATATGAAAACCCTACTGCTTCTAAAATCCACAAATTCCTTACCAACTTCGGCAATATAATAACTTTATTAAAAGCTTAAACTAACCCCCCTAATAAATATAATTCATAGTTTTAACCGACCACACTGATCCGCCCTGCTACCAGTGTTGGAGTGATCTCTCTTGACAAATTAAGCGAGCATGCACCTGAGCTTGTTGGGTCTTGTCTCAGGGACATATGGGACGCTCAGGGGGGTGACACGACAGTACATCACCATTGTACAATCAACAAAAGACATAGGTTTGCAGGGCCGTCAGATGTAGTTGAAGTTTTCTTAGAAACCGATGGATGCTTTCAAATGTAATTTAAAAAGTAGGTAATAAACCGAAGTTAATAATTAAAAGTTAGGCAAAGGTGTATCCATTAGTACACCCACATTTCGCTGTTTAAGTCCCATGTAACTCACTTTTGTCTAGCCCTTCGGGGTTTACAGGTGTGATGTTATGTAATGCATGTAATTAAGTTTCAATCGGAGACATCCATCAGTTTCTAAGAAAATTTCAACTATATCTGACAACCCTGGATACCTATTTCTTTTGTCGTCTGTACGTCTAGCACTAAGGTAGGAACAGAATGCTCACCAACAATGCCAGGCAACAAACAAACATAACTACCGTACAGGTTCATGTGATATGAAATATTCTGAAACTGGATTGCAGTTTGTTAGCGGTTTACGTTGAACACGGATTTAGTAAAATCTTTGTTCTAAATGCTTTGATGTTTAGTTTGGAGAAATGTTAGAGAGGATCGAATATCAAATGTAGAGAATATATCAGCATTATTATGTAACAGGTAGTAAAGTTTATTAGTATTTCGCTACGCTGTATAAAGACGGCTTCGCTCGCGTGAATTCGGGTAACTCAGTTTAGCTAAATGTTTCTCCTAAGTTTTTCAATACGAACTTTGGACCCCCTTCATACTCTTAGAATTTTGAAAAATCCTTTCTCAGTGTCCATCTTCTAACTATAAACTACCAAAGATTATTATTTTAGGCCGATTTCGATATTTCGTGATAAGTGAGTGCGTGGGTGACCTTTCGCTTTTATATGATTAGACAGATGATTAAATTAATCATGATAAGAGTTTATCCATGTGCATAGCATTTAACTTCAATTTTCTGATTAACTAAAGAACTCCTTGACAATTCAGAAGTGCCTGTTAATAGTCTAATTGAAATAGATGCTTGATTTTAACTTTTGACATAAAATTAAATCGTAGAAGAATCTAACAATTAACGGAATTTGGTTTGTCGTAGTTTCTGGTTTGAACTAAGGTACGGACCATTGGTTCCTACAGTCGCATTTTGTGCCTTCATTCCCATGCCTTGTAATTATTCATTACTATCGGATTACACTCGCTACATTTCCGATGCAATGTCTGTTTAGATTACGAATGTTAGCGGGAAATTTATTTCTGTTTTTACCTACATACATCGCTTGCGTATACGTTAATTTGCGTCCATGTAACTGTGCAACGTAAATTATTGTGTTCCTAAATGAGACCAGATCGCTTTACTTGGAAGCTTTGTATAACATAATGATCTACTAAATTGTGTAGATAAAATTTAGAACGTTGCTGTGGTACTGTTGAATCATTTAAATGTTTTCTTTTGAAGCTCGTCACATACGCAGCTATAATAAATATATGTAACATAACATCACGCCTGTAATCCCCGAAGGGTTAGGCAGAGGTGTACATATTAGTACACCCACATATCGCCAGTGTATGTTTTTAGTCCCATGTAATAGGGGGCGAGCCTATTGCCATCAACCGGGCATTAATCCAGACTCCGAGGCTGCTACTGAGAAATTCCTGACGGAAAAACCAAATAACACCTTGCCCGACCTGGGAATCGAACCCAAGACCTCATCGCACAGCAGTCGCGCTTGCGACCACTAGACCAACGAGGCAGTCACAAATAATATATGTACTCGTATATTAATATACCGCACAATAATATTATACTATAGAATTTATAATAAGTACGAGTAATATAGCAGGCTACTACACACGGAGACAATGTATATATTTTGCCCTCATTTAATATATGGTCAGCCTATAATAATGTGCAATAATATAAATTATGGTATAGGTTGGTGGCGCCACAGAAATATATATTATTATCCCATGGGAACCGTTCATTTTTCTAGGATAAATTCATTTTTATAGAATAGCCTATGTGCTATTCTAGACTATAATCTAAAGGTGCGCCTAATTTCATCCAGATCCGTTCCGTAGTTTTTGCGTAAAAGAGTAACAAACATCCATACATCTTCAAAAACTTTTGCATTTATAATATTAGTAGAGGAGCTCGTGGCTAAGTAATAACAGCCGCACGGGTCGATCCGTCAGGTTAAGCTACGCTTGCCGGGGTTGGTCCGTGGATGGGTGACCATCTTTTCACACCGAGACTCCTCCGTGCCTCGGAAAGCACGTTAAGCCGTTGGTCCCGGCTGTCATACGTGGATCTTTGACAGTCGTTACGGGTCGTCAGAAGCCCGAAGGTCTGACAACTAGTCTTACCTAGGGGTATCAAATTACCCAGTTACTGGGTTGTGGAGGTCAGATAGGCAGTCGCTTCATGTAAAATACTGGTTTCAGCTGGATTCAGCTGCATCCGGTTAGACTGGAAGCCGACCCCAACATAGTTGGGAAAAGGCTAGGCAGATGATGATGATTTATAATATTAGTAGGATAGCTGTGTGTGCGAAAATTAGTATAGAAAATAAATATCGTAGTATGCCTAGCTACAATTTATAGGTTTGTGATGGGCTGAAGTGAAGACTATAGTTCCCACGATGCACACATTACAAAGCGACAAAGAGACAGTTCCATATAGGTATTACAATAGTATAGTCATCTATGTATATGAATGTAAAATTTCTTTCTCAATAAAAACTACAAAATCTATTTAAAACCTCGACATTAAAATATTTCCCTGATATTTTCATTATGAAAGGTATAAATCCTCGTTGAAATGTTTAATCCGTTTCTCTCGGATTTGTGAAATAATCGTGTTTATTTAACACCTAGAAGACGGATTTTAGCGTCTCAGAATACAGAATAAATCTTTATCGTATTTCTTTGTTGGAAATAAAAGATGAAAATATCACGAGGTTTTGTGTTAGGCTGATATATTGGAAAATTTTTCAACGCCTGCTGCTTCGCGATACGATAGCTAAACGCTGTCAGGAAAATATCAGACTTTAATATTGCCAACTTTGAACTCTGAACTTCTTTATTTTTAACTTCTCAACTGGATTTATTTTCATTGTCTATTTCCTAGGATGCTGATATACCTTTTTGTTTGATTTTACCTATATTTAAGCGCCTTATATTCAAGACTGCCTTGTTGGGCGGTCGCAAAGCGCGACTGCTGAGCATGAGGTCTTGGGTTCGATTCCCAGGTCGGGTTTTTCCATCAGGAATTTCTCAGTAGCAGCCTCGGAGTCTGGATTTGTACCCGGTTGATGGTAATAACCTCGCCCCCAATTACATGGAACACAAACGAAATGTGGGTTCACCTCTGTCTAATCCTTCGAGATTACAGGCGTGATGTTATATTGTATGTATATTTAAGCGTGTTCCTTCATACTTGGCTTTTGTGTACTTTATTACATCATCTTTATTCATCTTCATTATAAAATTATGGTTTTCTATCAGCGGAATATTACCTCACGTCGCTTTACTTAAAGCTCAAATTGCAAAGGGATTGAATCTACGATGCTGTAGTACAAGTAAGGCTTTGAGGCTTGCATCCCATCACTCATGTACTACTACGATGTAAGCCTCACACGTCGTACGAAAGTAGCTCGAGAAGGCACATTTTGGCACAGACCCAAAAAGCACTAACCGGTCATTTTTATTCCTTGGGAAGGAAATATGCGATGCATGTAGAGTGCAGTTATGACTGTATTGGAAAATTGAAATATTTATGAATTTTAGGATTCCGTACGTAAAGGGCTGAAAGGAAGTTCGATTGCTCTCGTTCATCCGTTCCTCCGTCTGTCTATCCCTCTTTCATAGCCCTATGTATATTTTGAACCGTAGGTTACAATTAAAACAAATTAGAAATTAATTAAAGTAAATAATGAAAGGGGTCCTCATATAAGAAACGCATCTTTTTCGGCGTTTTTCTTTTCGATCTGTCTTTTTTTTATCTTACGGTAGTACTTAACTCTTCATCTGCGAGTCTAACTCGCACTTCACTAGTTTCTCTATTATGACGTGAGACAGGTACACTTTCATTTCCTCACATCAGTCCCAATATTATCAAAACTTCAAGACGCCTAGTCATAAATTATTTACTGATAGTAATCATTTTTTTTCTGACTCCACTTCATATTAATCAAACACATGCACTATCACTAGTAACTAATAGATACTTATCTACCAACATAACACACTACAAAAACTTACACAATTGCAGATATTATAGCTCATATCCAAAGATCACACAGTTCAATGCCCAGTGCCCACGTCACAACAATGAACTGAATTCGTCGATATTTATTGGTGCAACAATTTCAACCTTGGCTCGTATTTGGCACATTAGTTATGTAGGCAAATCGTTTAGCACTAGACGTGAAACAAGGTCCCTAATTTATTGGAAGACGGACAATCTTAATGTGTGTGTTATTGACTGGTTAGTGGCCTGTGGTTGGTGCTAGAGATAGTGCCTGTTCTTCAATAATCGTAATGGTTT
The DNA here is from genome assembly GCA_949774945.1 of Hoplodrina ambigua. Classification (NCBI taxonomy): domain Eukaryota; kingdom Metazoa; phylum Arthropoda; class Insecta; order Lepidoptera; family Noctuidae; genus Hoplodrina; species Hoplodrina ambigua. The sequence goes on from OX458976.1 coordinate 5,783,783, forward strand.
TGATTAAGGTGGAATATCATAGTTTGATGTGGTTTTAAAGCAATAAATTAGGTGTAACTTCTCGTATTTTGATAACATTCTAGGTTTTCTTAATAGGTTTTCGAAGATTGTCTGCAGTTTTTGAGGACTACAGACTATTGCAATTTAAACATTAGTGTTAAGAAACTTAGGTATAGTATAATTTATGAAAACGTAACTAAATTGAAATAAACACTTGCATACAATATTCGTTACTGAAAAAATAAAAAGGCATAAATTATTAGATAAACATTTTTGCGTGCGTACAACAGTTTTCTTATCTGTAGCAAGCTACTGTAAGTTTTAGTTTAGCCAACATTTATTTCTGCGTAAATACCTAACTCTCATACACAAAAAATTCTTCAAATAAATTCAATACCAACCTAGTCCAAAAAAACGTAATTATCATCTCGTCTACCCATACATAATAGGTTCAATACATGTGTCGCGGACGTGCGGAACAAAGTACTGTCAGCAAAAGAGAACAAACATTTTTGCACTATGTACTTTAAGTACTTTTATTTCACTAAAATAAACCTAAAATACACTCCGAAGTGCAATGTCAGTCCAGGCAACTAACCGGACGCACAATATGGATTTAAGAGATGTTGTTAGCCGTCGGCTTATCTCTTTTGTTGTCTGTACCTACATAAAGTTCCGCGTCGTCACGCGTGTGGGGGCGTCACCGTCGCGCCGCCTCATAATGGCGTACTACGTGACGAGACTGAACGTGGTCTCTGTTTTGGTTTATGCGCTGTTCAAGTACACCAAAATAGAATAGGTTTTAATTTATGGAGTCTTAGGCGTGAACGGGTTGTATTGACAAAATCGTGATTATTTTTAGAGTGTGAAGCGTAATATAATGTGACATGATCAAATACAAAATGGAATTTATTATAAGTACTATTTATCATCTTTTTTAAATCACCTTATTTCTCAATAGCAGCCTAGGGGTCTGGATTGGTGCCCGGTTGATGGCAACAGGCTCGCCCCCTATTTTAAGGGACTTAAACATAACTGGCGAAATGTGGGTGTACTAAAGGGTACACCTCCGCCTAACCCTTCAGGGATTACAGGCGTGATATTATGTTATATTACAACAACTTACATCATAAGTAAATATTACTAAAATGACATATTTTTGCTTGGAGTTTCTGCCTCGATCGTCTAAATCCTGCAATACATAATAATAAGTTGTGAGGGAAACTGCTAACCGATTTTTTTCCGGATAGAACGCCCACTTCATCCACAAAAGACCGTGAAAATATATTTTCTTCGACCCGCTTTTTCTATTTGCCCGGGATTATCATTAATATAATATGAACCGATGTAGTACGCCGCTGTTTATTATCCCTTCGAACACGAAACGAGAGACTTTACGAAATATGTTTTTAGGCGTTCAAGATTAGAGAGAGGTCAGAGAAAGTGTAAAAATTGCCGGATAACAAGGAAAGGCGTGTTTTCTTTTGTTCTTATTTATTACTGTACCCGCATTTTACTATGATTTATTCGGAGAGTTATACAAAATTTATGTGTTATTCAAGTAGAAATAAATATATACTTCCCAAGAGATGAGGGAAAATTTATCAGTTGGAAAAACGGAATAAAACAACAGGACGTAACTTGTAAGTAATAGCGGCCCACTTTTAAAAGCAATAAAGTGGATACCCGACTTTTTTTGTTGGAATTTACACGAATTAAAAAAGGGGGCGTATTTCTGTTGCGATTAACTTTATTAGAATTCATTTGTACGAACGTTTGTTGCTTGCTAATGAGCCTTTAATTCCTTTTTGAACGAAACATTGGAGTGTATAACGTAAAAAGTATCAAGTACTTGTATTTAAGCTTTTCCAAGTAGACAGAACAACTTTAAGCTCAAATATAGGTGCACCGACAACGTTGGTAATGTGTAACGTGCTACTTAAAGTTTTAGTTTAAGCTCTACACTTTATTGACTTTTGCAGAACTTTTGGGGTTTGGTATAATGTTAAAAATACATGTAAGTTAAATTTCTAGTGGTCGCAAAGCGCGACTGCTGAGCATGAGGTCTTGGTTTCAATTCCCAGGTTGAGTAAAGTGCTATTGGATTTTTCCATCAGGAATTTCTCAGTAGCATAGGCGTCTGGATTTGTGCCCGGTTGATGGCAATAGGCTCGCCCCCTATTACATGTGACTTAAACCATTACCTACTAGCGAAATGTGGGTGTACTAGTAGGAACACCTCTGCCTATTCCTTCGAGGATTAGACGCGTAATGTTTGTTATGTTGTTTGATGCAGACGAATTTGAAACTAGTAATAATATAAATGGAAGCTAGCAAAATAGAGAAAAACAAAAAACGACCATTTTTTTTTAAAGTTCGTTTGCAGAGGTACCTTACTTACTTATCAAGACGTTTGTGTAGATCGTGAGTGACAGTTTGTCGTCCCGAGAGGTATCCCAATTTGCAAGGGATGACAAGCAACAAAAATAACTCTTAGCATATTATTTGTGTTCCTCCTTTTACCGTTTCAGTTTCTTGGAAATTGGTACGTGAAAATACGTCAAGATATTTACTTAAAATAAGTTTCATAAACTGTTTTTCTCTAAAGAATAGCGAATGATGCGTGAAGTATGTAATTCGATCGGATTACCTACACTAATAATATTCTAAATAGGAAAGATTTATATTTTTGTATGTTTGTGACGAATTAGGTCGAAAACTACTGGACCGATTTCAAAAATTCTTTTACCATTGTAATGCTGTATTATCCCTGAGTAACATAAGCTATGTTTATTACTAGAAATAATTAGGGATCCCTACTAAAACTTAACTTAGTACTTAACTTATCTCTAACTGGTTGTTAGATTTGGATTACACGAATACTGAAAAATTCATTGGTATTACTTCCTAAAGGATATACACAGGCACTTACACGCTAACAAACATTCTAACACTTACATTCAAACGCACACACACTGACGCACACACACACTCACACACTAAACACTCACAACTCAAACCAATGCCAGAAGCTAAGATTTTTTTTTTATCTAACTTTTTGTTTTCTCTTCTTACATTTATTAATAAATCTACTGTGCAATTGCTCTTTCTGTTTATAGTTAGTACTATTGTGCATATTGTCTGTATCACTGATGTAAGAGACTGACCTCCACAACACAGGGAATCCTAGTGTGGAGGCCAGGGTTCATTGTTCAATAATCATTGTATTTTAGGAACCAATAAAGATTGTTTTTTTTTTTTTACTTCAATAATTTGTATTATTGAAGTAAAAAAAAAAAAAGACATACCTTGGGTTGTCCCAAGGTGTAAAAAAAATGCCTTATCCAAAAATGATTCAAAAAATAATTGATAATAGACTAGCTTTACCTTTGGTTACTGCTCAGCTCCTGTGGGTCATGTGGTTTAAATAGTATTATGTGACCATGCTCCCAAGTACTGCATCAGGAAGATAGGCAACAGTATCCTACCCTCTCAGTTCACTACACAGCGAAAACAAATCATCCACCTAGAACTGATGAATGTATAATATTCATTGCCTTCTTAGTAGGGTGCCACGCAGCATTGTGGAAACTAAATCAATAGTAACTAACTACCAGGATTATGAACGTAGAAAAATGAAAAAGTATTTAGGTGTCTAATTTCTTAAAAAGGAGTTTTACCGTTATATCTTCATTAGTGGATATTACCGTCTTGAACAGACATTTTATCACTGTACTTCCAGGGAAAATATTAATTCCGTGAAAGCGGATTGTAGGCGGAATCTCGTCGACACGCCGGGACAGACTTATTTTATTATTGTGCGTCTTCCCTAGTACTTGGCAGCTCATTTACATGTGATACGGGCATACTTTAAATTAATACAGTTAGGGATTATGCCCTACAACTTTTCAATTAAAGCCTATTGAGGTGTCCTTAATTTATATAATATCCGATTATGGTAGATTTTAGTGCTCGTTGAGCATTCTTGTTGTCAACTTAACATTCCTCGTTTCGTTTTTATTTACTAGCTTTTCTTAGTGATAATTTTCTTACGGAACCCTAGTATTTTTGACAACAAAATAAAGCCTATATAAGTCGCTGAAAATGTAGTTTTCCATAGGCTAAAAATTTTTTAAAATCGGTTAGAAAGTTTTCGAATTTATCCATTACAAACAAAAATATATAAATCTTTTATATTAGTTTACATTAGTTTAGAACGGTGATTTGTCACTTTGATATACAACATCCACTGTAGCACATTAAAATAACATTATAATGTAGGTAGCATAACATTTAGGCATAAAAAAATTAATTTATAGACGTCAAATCTAGATAAGTTCTGGCGCAAAAGTATTCCCACAGCTGTTAAAAGAAAAAAAAAAACTTTTAGTTCTTTTGTAAAAACAGTTATACAGCTTCTTGCGTTACTGCCATCCTGGTAGCATCGAGCGAGTATACCCACAGTATTTCTGGGAAAATTATCTTTATTCGTCTTTAATTGAGATAAAAAACGCATAATATAACGTTACCAGAAGTTAATGCTACCCGTCCTATTACAATGTTAATAATTATTAATGACCGCCATACGACGACATAATCCGGCAGAAAAAAGTCGGTAGGTACCTACTGGACATTCATTACGATTGTGGCTTTCACTGGATGAGTATAAATGACTGTCATTTAGAGTGTTATTAAGTGCTGTCATCACGCAATTGTGTTTATTTAGGTACCTTTGAAATTATGTTAGAATTGTAGGTGGGCTTACAAAGCTTTAACGTATCTATGATCCTTAATAAAGTTGACCTTTTGGAATCTGAATTTGAAATTTTGAATCTAAGACTTGTTTACTTATAGACAATTCTTTTGGAGGTTCTAGTTGAGGTTAAAGGTGAATTTGTGTAATATAACGAAGGTTGATTTGTTAAACTGCCGACTTGAGTGATCTACTATACTTACGAAATCCAAACTTGTAGACAAACGGAGCTTACATTTAAATGATGTTCAAAAGTACCAGTGTTGTATCTAATTTAAATAAATGATTTTGAATTCGTGTAAAAAAGATGATGATCAGAAATTAAATCACGATTAAAACTGTGGAAACGGGAAAAGCTTATTAGTTATAGTCTTCACTTTAGACCATAAACATTAAGAAGTAACATTTCTAATTAATTGGTTATCGCTCATTTGATTTCCAATAGCATGCATTAAGCATCATCAACATTCCATATAGACGAGGATATTCGATGACGGAATGTCAGCGGATGATCGCAATTTGCACTGTCTAACTCGAATTAATTGCTTTTTTATTGTATACCCATTAATGCTCATTTCCTATACTTCCGTCTTAAAGTAATAAGATGGATTTGAGAGCAAATTTTGATTGATCAATCCATCTGGAAATTCGTGATGTACCTATTTAATCAGCTACTTGGGGTATGGGAACTTGAAAAGAGATCAATTCTCAAGCTCTGCTATAGGTCATTTTATTTGTTGGCGTGGTGTGTTTTTTTTCACTCATGATGGCGCTAATAACGGAAATCGACAATTGATTATATGGTGTTAAGTGTTTTGATAAAAATATAACGGTATTTTATGGTATATGTATAGTGTTGATGCGCCTTCTGTTTTGAGTTTGGTTAAAAGACTGGTTAAAATTATGACAGACGAGGCGCTTTCTTCTTTGGTGGAAACTTCCGTTTGCTAAAGATCAATACCCATTAACCGTCAATACAAACATACTTCTACATCAATGCAATAGCAACAAGCTTTGCTATAATTAACAAGTAAGTAAGTTACGCGAAATAATCGTACAAATAAACCCAATCAAAACATAACCCCCAATCGCGCAGTTAAACAAACAACTACATGAACCGTTCATTTCCAAAGTGTGATAACTCTAATTTGGAATTGGAATTTTCGGGGTGTTGAGCCCAACCGCGGCAGACGGGTTGGTTTTCACGCGCCAAGATACACGGGGTGCGAAACAGTGCGAGTTCTACAACTAACGCAGCTACTTTTGTGCTGAGATTTACCCGGATAGAAATTAATGTTATGCTGCGCTCGGAGTTAAGCGATTATTTTGCACGTTGTAATTAAAACTTGTAGTGAAGTTGTGTTCTTTAGGTACTTACGATTTGTTTTTTGTGCTTTCAGTTTTGATCCCAACTGTTAAGAACAGCTTCGAAACTATAACTTTATATAAAATACTTACTATACAAAAAACACTGCTACTAGTCAGCAGTCTTTCAGCGTCTTTCATCTAAATAATATTGTATAAAGTAAAAATAAAAGCTTGTAAATGGATCATATCTCTCCTACACTATATTATGGCTTCATTATTCCAAATACAAAACTAAAAAATGTTTCTTTACTCACAACCATAAATAAGCTACTGTTCGCTCGGAAAGCTTAAGTACAGATACACCGACTAAGGAAATGCTTCAACTAGCTTTAGAACTAATTTTGTACAGAGTTCAAGCGAGGAAAATTAATATAGTGCAGTCATATTTATTAACTTTGCATCTTACTCACGCGTGCTATGAACTAATTTCCTTTGTGACAGCATACAGTTTTATGTAGGTAATATTAATAATTAGTTTTAGTATGGTTTTAGAAAAAGATTTCCAAATTTGTGCGAAAGATGACAACGTTGATGACTGCTCATGATTCGAGATCAACATTTGCCTAAAATCCAAATCATACATCTAACTCAAACCATTAAAAACGCTAATGATTTTGATCATTAATCAAGCTGCCAAAACCATAATCTCTAATAAACGAAACTACTTACGTTTTTATAATTTAATATGCCAAATGTGTTAGTATCCAGCAATAACTGTTCAATGTACACTCAAAAATTAACAATCAGTACAAATACTACGAAAAATGAGAAATTAATAAAGACTATTTTTTTATAACACTACTACTGAACTTGATTTCTACATAGCACAAAACAAAGTCACTTCCCACCGTCTGTACGCTTATAGAACAACGCAACGGATTTTAATGCGGTTTCATCAATAGAGTGATTCAAAAGGTTTATTTGAATACCTATTTACATTGCACACGTACGAAGCCGGGACGGGTCGGTAGTTAAAAATGAACGGTATCTACGCTCCTACCCAATACGCAAAAAAAAAACTATACACTTTTTTACACTACATCTCATCTGAGTATATCCCACAAAACACTGAAGCCACCAAAGAGCTCTGCAGTTGCGATTCGTCGACGCACTAACTTAAACAAACACGGGCTTCAATAATCTTTCCAACCGAATTTATCCCTTCGGCGTTGAAATGTATGCACAACCATGCCCCATGTTTGCAAACCCGTGATACTGCTAAAATTAGCTGTTCTCACATCCCCGTGTTTTGGCAGTTTACGGCTCGTTGGTTGACGCTGTCTGTCAACATGGATGTTCGACGGTACAACATGGATGCTTATGATTTTGTTTTGAAGTGGCATATATTATTTTACTAGCTTTTGCCCGCGACTTCGTCCGCGTAAATTTCGGTTATAGCGGACATGGATGAAGTCGCGGAAAAAATTACCCATGTTCTGTCATTTCAATTCGAAACGACACGTGGCGCCATCTATGATCATATGAACGTTATTGTGATTTCCCTCGAAAACAGTACTTTTTTTCGGGATTAAAGGTACCCTATGTTCGTTCCTGTATACCTGGCAACGTATATGCAAAATTTTAGGAAGATCAGTTCAGTGGCTTAGCCGTAAAATGGTAACAAACAAACAAACAAACTTACTTTCGCATTTATAATATTATAGTTAGGATTATTTATATTACTATTTTTCTGATAGAAGTTGCACAGATGGGCTTTTACTAGCATAATCGAGTGCGTTATGGATACTCTTTTTGAGAATAACATTATTAGTATTCATAGTTATTGCTTACAAATACATAATTACATTGTTCTATTACGACGCATGTAACATGCTTTTCCGTTTTGGCTGATATTGGTTATTCGCAAAAATATGCATCGCCTTTGACTGTTATTACAAAAGCTACTCGCATAAAAAAATACATTTATTCACATATTTTGCTTTCCATTAATATTCATTCATACGGACGCTTTCAAAACGTCATAGCGATGAAAAACCAGCCATACGCGCCTCATATGTAAACACATCGTACTAACAAAAAGCTGGTAATTGGTGTTCACCTGACTTTTGCAGTATTATAAATAGATCCTCGGCAAGGGGAGGTTCGCGTAGGGCTGCATTTGACGAGAGCCGTGGGCGACATGACGGAAAATTGGACGGGAAATATAATTGGAAAATTATAAGGGTTCGCCACTTCCCTGCTAGTGCACCTATGGGTTGGACCCTGGGGCGAATGACTTTTCTTACTTACTGCCCCTTGGCATGTTGAAATTGGAAAATAATTTGATCCTAACCGGAAAACCACGGGAGTCATGGGACAGACGGATCGGGACCGACGACAACTTGTTTCTAATTGGTAAAAGTTTTTTAATTTTAAGCTATTTTTTAGGTACTATAAGTACCTACTACAGTACTGTACTGACAAGGCTTGATGTATATGCTGTTGTGTACTTTATTTCATAAATAATAAAACTATATTTTACTTTTTTCACCGCCTGAAATAAGCCTTAAAGTGAAACTAAATTCTTATTTCTATTACATCAGCAAAATACCTATTTCCAGGGGCAAGATTCCCTCGACGCTTAAAGGCAATTTTCACACCGCGGTACATACCGCCACTGCGGTGCGCGCTCACGCGGATTTAGTGTTCCACTAGTCTGATAGCGATCCGTGGTAGCTTAATAAACGTAACGCTGCGCAAACTGTGTTGTCACGCGAAAAGGCCGCTACTGTTTTCCTAGCTTCGACGAATCGGAAAAAAAGTGTGAGTTCATTCGAAACTCGGTCGATATTCAGACTAAATTAGACGAAATTGACAATTTTTTGTTATACCTACATAGGTATTTAAGTATAGAAAATTTTATTTAATTTATATTTGTGTATATTTTAATTCATTTAGATAATTGTTTTGAATATTTTTGAAGTATCTAATTTCATTGTATTACTCTCGTACAATAATTTACACCTATCATGTTATTTCTTCGCCACCTTTGATTGAATGCCTAAGGCATTAAGTTCGCCTTTGTATTTCTTTTTTGCATAAAGTTCAAATAAATAATTAAATTACCCATTTATTTGTATCAAATTTACCGTTAACATCATCGTCAAAAATCCACTCTATCGCAATCCACTATTATGTATTGGCCTCTCCAAATTGTGCTACAATAGTCAGTCCCTTCGTTTTCGTACCTAGTCTATGAATAGCGGATGCTCATCCTTTCAATATAAATGCGTAGAGTAATTTGAAGGCACCCACGAGGAGGGCGCTACATACCGGGATCCATGGCTAATTTGTTTGTGACACATACGTGGTAACAAGTGACAAGTGTACACTGTATGGATACGTTTTGGATTAGATAACTAGCTATCTAAGTTATTAATATCATTATCGTCACGACAATAAGGTTCCAAATTCAACTTTAACTTATTTTTGTTGCTTGTCTTCAAGAAGTCTTTACATCAGTATCTATTGACGTGTTAATACTTGTTGATTCACTTTTGCAGTATCATTTTTTGTGAGTTTCATAACTCCATAGTTTTCCTTTACGTTTCAATATTTGAAATTACCACTGTGTGGTTCCACATTTTCACTTTTTCTGTCATGCACGTCACTATTTCCAATTTTCTGTTAGTGCGATTGTCACACAACGCAACGGAGAATTTTCTAATAAAGTTGTTCTATACAAATGGTTCTGTAGTTCCATTTTGCTGGAGTTGACTGCGGAGTTTCCGACAGCCCCGTATATTCAACATGTAGGGTTTCAACTAAAAGAGTCTCTTCCATTTGTTATGTTGTTTTCTTTTATATTCTTTGGTATCGAGAACTCGTGGATGATATTTTTTCATCTTATCTGTTATTACATTTTATCCTGTTTCGATCGTACAAATATGATAAGAAAATTTGATATAGTTTCCTAACTCTCATGACTCCGTAACCAGTGACAATTGAAATACCTACTCATTTCGATCCTTTAATTTGTTTTTGCATTGCGTACTAATTAAAACGGTCGATGTAAAACCCCCAAGTAATTGCTAAAACAGAAGGCAAGACAAAGCAGACGTTACCAAGAGAATGATACTCAATTTTCTTAATTTCATGCTATTTAAGTACTTGTCGTCTAAAACGCTTAGCGGCTTGTGTTTACGCGTGCAGCAAAATTTGTTAATTGAATTCCCTTTACGCAACGAATCCTGTTCACGGACGGCCGCACAGGATTCCAAATATAATTACAAACCGCGATGTTCTGAAGGAACAATCTCCAGAGACATGGTGTCTTATGATAGAAACTGATAATAAATCTAAGAGTACCGCGCTTCGGGTACAGTTTGTACACGTCAACGTAGCGTGTTGAATCCGTTAAAAGCTCCAATTTGTCTTTATAATCCACTATGCTAGCGTGTAAACAGCTCGGAGCGTAACTTTGCTTGCCTCCACTGATATTTTAAGTGACGTGTATTGCTCTCGCGGCGCTCTTAATTTTGAGCGATCAACAAACAATGCGTGATCTTGTAACGTTACCACCAGATCCATGGGCGGAACAGTTTCATGTAATAATTGAGTAATGTTTGGTTAAGGATTTGCGAGAATTGCAGGCTTATTAGTTCATGTGTATGGAAGCGTACAAAGTAAATGTTTGGTTTCGCACGCTGATGCGTCATGTTTTTCTACTTCACTTTCATTCTCTCAACAACAACGTGAAGTAATGTGAAACGTAGCATTTGTATTTGCTCCATCTTAAGCACAATTTACTGCATGTATCATTAGCTGTCATACTGAGAGATTTTCGTTTAAATCCTGTTTAATGCCGCATTTACTCATACATTTAACAGTTTAAGTATATTTTATGAGAAACAGTCAAAGGTAAAACACAGCGGGGTCGTTCCACCGGAAATTATGAATTTCGAGAAAATTTACCGCGTTCCATCAAAGTTTAAATTACTCTTGCCTTATTGAGATTTAGGAATCTTCGAATTATAAGGTCGTTCGTTATAATCAGTAAGGCGTATCACGGTTGAACAAATTGTGTGATGTCAAAGATTTATAGTGAAAAGTTAGGGTTGGTTGGCTTATTGGCAAACATGGGAGGGTGGTGGATAATTAATCTGGCCAGACGGATGGGCGAAAGGTGCGGAATACAAATCGGCGGTGACGCGACGCGCTGGTGTTATTCATGGGGATACTCGTTATATATTTGGCAGGAATTTTAATTTATCAAACATTGTTTTGGGTTTGGTACAGTTGAATTTTGTTGAAAGGTATTTTGTTACTTATTTTGTGATTCCAGCACATGAAGTAAATATACTACATGTCGAGCAAATCTGTGATAAATATTAGCTAGGAATTACAGGTGACAGAAGTATTGGAACGACAACTCTTATCACGAATTCAGAACAAGTTCTACTGAAACATTAAGTTTTATATCTGCTTTCTTTAAAAGAGTGTAGAACATGTCGGTGGCCAATTTTATAATAATAATAATAATAATTATAATAATTTATTTTCTGATCAAGCCCATAATTATAAATTAATAAGCCAATCAAAAAACATTAAAAACTACAATCACAAAAAAAATAGTATTTTTTAGTAGTAAAAAGTCACCGTCAATAATCTAGGAGATATAAACCATTGCTAACATTTACACGTGGTCGGTTTCCACGATTCTATTCAATGTGCCTTTTTGTCTGTTTGTGTGAGCTTCTGATATTGCGGTGTAGATTAAAACACGTTCCAGAATACCATTGTTCAACTTGAACGTACAGCAAGTGTCTGTCTAGTAAAAAGCCGGATTTTGTTGTATAAAGCGGCTTTGTGGGTATTTTAAGCAGTACGTTGCATAGTAACCGTTTCATGTTTTGAGTTTTTTTTTATGGTTGAAGCTTTTTTTTGTAATAAAAACATTTCATAGTGGCTTATGGAGTCTATTGTAAGTTCAGTACTTAAATTAAAGTGTACCCACCATAAGCAAACTGATGTTAGATTTGATTATGATTAAAATAAATACTATGGCGCCACAAATCAGAAAAAAATTGATATGCCCCAGTGTCACTCTCATAATTAAGACGAATCTAACGATACCTTCAAGCTCAAATTCATCAAGCCATTTTGGCTACAGAAGCTTTCGTTTTCTTTAAGTCCTATGTAATAGAGACCGAGCCTATTGCCATTAATCGAGCACAAATCCGACTCCGAGTCTGCAACTGAGAAATTCGTGATGGAAAACCCCAATGACACTTTGCCCGAAATGGGAATCGAATACAATACCTCATGTTCAGCAGTTGCGCTTTGCGATCACGGCCACAAAATCAACGAGGCAGTAATTATGGAACAAGAAATAATAATAAGTTTATACTATAAAATTACTTTATACTTTGTATGTTTTGTTTGTTTTAATAAGTAAATAAATATACTGCTTTCAGTGTAATTTGCTGAATAAACAAGTTTACTTATCTTATGAAGTATAAGTATGTTACATGCTCAATAGTATTTGATTCCAAATGAAGTACCTCCACAAGGTAAACGAAGACTATCCACAAACAAAATTAAATCGTGAAGCTACGTTTTCAAACGAAATTGGCATTCTTTTTGGCTTGGCATCTTCTCTTTGAGAACTTTTATATACATTGAGCCTCTTGAAAGTCGAATGTTGTTTGTATGAAAAGGTGGACTTTGATTATTTTAACAATGCGAGGTTTTCGAGGTCTTTTTCTGTCCAGCCGTCTCAAAGTACATAATCACCATTTCAGCTGAAAGACTTCCATTGGTGAATATTAGGCGTCGCGCGTTTCCACGTCGAAACGTTCATAATAATACCGATAAGAATATTTTATGTCGTGTATTTGAATTCTTCTGAAATTTTCTTTAGTTGCCTAGTTTTTAGGGTTCCGTACTCAAAGGGTGTAGAACGGAACCCTTAATAATAGTGTTTCGACAACTCCGCCGTTCGTCTGCCACAGGACAGTATTTTTTGAATTGTAATAGTAACTTTGGTAAACTTTAGTACATTTTCACAAAGTATAACAAAAAAGAATATAAAGCTTAAAATCAAAGGAGGTTCCCTTACAAGACATGTTACATATTGTATGGTGATTTGTATGTGAACCGTTGTTTCATTTTTCAGCATTTTTTCTTATCCTCACATATTGTTTACTAATCAAAAGAAAAATTTATAAAAGCGCAATCTACCTTCCTTCTACAATCTGACATTAAAAAAAAATCATTTCAAATAGTACAAAAACACATAATTTAAACACTATGCAGCATTACAACTAAAGAACAGAGTGTTTTAGATGAACTCTGGCACCCAGTGTAAGATTTAACTTGTGTTTAGGGTGCCATATAATACTTTATTTGACCCAGTTCTATCTTCATTTTTCGTTTAACCATGAATACTCAAGAACTGTAAAGTCAGAAATGAGTCTCTATAGTGAGACCATTTCGCAGCTAAGTCGTTGTTTGAGGTAAGATGAAATTTTCAAGCAATTTTGCGTCGACAGCTCAGCGCAAAAGGCTGCCACCGACCACAACGGGACAACATAGTCTTGTATAAAAAGCACATCTGGAGCAAATCCTTTTATTCATGGAACCTAGTCTTTGCAACAGTTCTTTAGCACTTTATAAATAGGGATGTACTCGGTAATAACGTTCATAAAATTTTCTACCCCTATAGGATACAGAAAAAGAGAACTAACATTTTATTACTCACTGTTTAGTTGGTTCTCTTTCTGTCTACATAATATATTATTATTAGTCAAAGTCAAATTCGATTGATATATTGGTATACTTGCCTAGTATCTCAGTGCGTATTTTGGACAGCTATTTTTAATTTTAATATATTTCAAATCTTGACCATCGAATTATATGGGTAACCATCGGTAACCTATAATAATGTTTTTGTTTATTTATTAGGAACAAAATACAGATAAAAAATACTTAAACTAAGATTTAACAAACATGTAAACCACATTTTCCACGTTTTAACAAAAGTTTAAAGTGTGAGTTTTGTTAAACATTTTAATAAGTGCTTAACACTGTTGTTTTAAACTTATATTTAAACAGCGTGTACGACCAAATACGTAGGTGCCAATGGGTATAAATGAGTAAACATATTTACACCGGCATCGCGACCAGTGGAACCGGTTCCAAATAGCGAGCATCGTGAATTGAATCTAATAGTGCGCGTAGGCAGACCACTTGGTCATCGTTATGTGGAGTCACGACAAAATTACGTCAGCGAACCGGACAATGATCTTGAATGGAGCAAACTAAAGTAGTTCACGTGCAAATTTTTTATTGAATATTCCTTTGAATCACAAATGCATCCGGAGAGTCGGAAAAATGAAAGAAAAAAAATCACAAAGAATATTTAATAACTCTCTGTTTTATTAATGAACCGAAGAGATTTTTCTTATTTACCTAGCTGTTCAAAGATTTTCATTATAACCTGCAACCGCTTGCGTCTAAAATGAAAGATATTCAAAACTTTCCGGTGAAGTCAATTAAAGACGAGATGAAAACTTTACAAGAGGTAATATACAACGCGGGGTGAAATGATGTCGGTTTGTTTGCGGGCTATAAAATGAGGAGCAGGCTTCAAGGGGCCTAGCAGGCACCAACTAGTAATTAATGCTCTGCCGAGGGGCGGCCGGGGTGAAATCGGATCAATTTTCTGGCTATTCTTCGTTCCAAAGGGTAGGCTATTGGCAAATAAACATTGATTGGGCTTCGAATTTTCTTTGCCTACAGCTTTTTTATTTGTTTTTGAAGCTGGAATTCAAGGGACGATCGTTTTTTTTTTTACTTTTTTAAAGATAATATGGCTTTGTGTTTATTTTCAACTCAAATTTATAGAGCCCATGGGATACAATAAATTTTCAAAGCAATAAAGGAGTCCAAAATTTCTCCATAAAAAATCTACAAATTCGGCACATATTGAGTGGACTCGAGCAGTTTTAAGTATGGGAAGCGCGGTGTAGGTAGCATCCGACCCTCGTATTTAGCTATTGTTTTAAGTGGGCTACACTTCGTTACGCCCCTGCCGTTAGGCGAATTTTTGAGATCGGCCTTTTTTATATTCTTTTCTGGCGGAAGAGCCCTCACGCTAAACTGATAATGACGCTTGCCTCGTGGGGAATTCGAATGTACGCGGAGTTTAGCAAGGCTTTAACGATGAAAATTTATTGTAGCGGTTGTAATGCTTTTCTTTACTCGTAATAGGACCGTTAACGGTAATCCTAAGAACTGAAACACCTGGGTCAGCATTGTTGGAAGTGTACGGAATAAATATTAAGCCGACTTATTAAACGGATCAATAAAAGAGCAGTGTTAGCGTAACCTTTTAAATAATATCAAAAAATCAAAACCTGAAAAGATTTTATTTTTTTCCGAATCTCTATATATCTTTAAGGAAAAGCTTACCATCATAACTTTGTCGGTATAAAGGTATGTGTCATATTATTTGTCGCGGAACTTTGTCGTTTCCGTACGACATCAGGTTTCATCAGATGTTTTGCTACATGAGTCACAAACGAGGGCTTCTTCGGGCTGCTCGACTCCCCTTTCGGAGCTCAAACAATCCGCAAGAGTAATTTATCTCATTTCCCTCAATTACGTGCTTTTCAGTAGAAATGGAGTCACATGTCAAATGGGGTGAGTTGGCTTGTCGAGGTGTACGTACATATTTTATGTGTACGCGGTGAGAATGATCAAGTTATAGGTGTTCGAGACCTGCAATCATTTTGTGTTCATATCCATGTTTGGTTTGGTAGGATATTCACTCAATTATTGTCTGTAAACGCGTTATTTACAAACACACCCCTTTGAACGTAGATAACTTGCAGTATGGATTACATTTCTAAGTTATTTAAACAGGTATTCTCGCTGCTATTTGTTATATAAGCTCCACCCTTCTAATTTGCGTTCAGCGCTAATTCAACAGATTTTCCGATTTTCTCAACTGAAGTCGGCCCATTTGTATTTGTTTCAAGTTCGCAGACACTCCCTCGGGCGACGCATTCATCGTAAGGGGAAGGTGGGCTTAATTAGGAAATAATGCCTAAGCGATTAATCACAATACCCCTACGTTGGCTGTACTTACGTAGACAGTCTTTTGTTTCTAAATTGTGAACCCGACCCGGTCTTGAAGCTGATTTACCAATGGGAAGTGGAGACCGAGGGACGTCTCCGCCAGACCTGAAACTGTGACGGTTCGTTTCACAACCTCGTATTGCTGTTTGCCTATTATTCTAAAAGTCAGAGGTGAAATTGAGGGACGGCCATGGGTGAAAATATGCTTCCAACTTTTAAATTTACGGTCCGAGACATTTTTTGGAGAAAATAATTTGGGCACATTTTTATTTGAAAGCTTATTATTTATGTTTGACGCTTCTAGGAACATACTTGGACAGGTTGCAATTGTTAATTAATAAAAGTACTAGATTTTTTATTACAATTTTTTTTTACACTGTTAAAGTTTCATAAAATATAATGAATAGGGTAGGTATTCACGTTATAAAACTTACACAAGACAAATTAAGCATAACTCTTTGTTATTAATGAATTTTACGGCACAAACAAATCCATCCAAACAGCTTGTTATGAATTAAATGAAAATAATTGGTAATACAAAACCGCTTGGGGACGCAGGGTTGTTATGAAGCACACAAATTTTCCGCAAACCCTTTAATCCCGAGCTCGCTTATTTCACTTGGCCCCTCGTTGTCGAATGTCCCCTATCTCCCCTATGCTAGTTGATGAAATTTCGGTGATGCCTCAAAGGTATAAACTGTAAAATTCATGATAAGTATTTGATGCGGCAGTTCTTGTATTATGCGTTACAGGTACGGCTGCTTCCACGGAATGGGACACAGGGGAGCATAGTATAATGTGGCTTTGTTATTTTAATGTAATGATATTATTATACTATTTCACTTTAAATTTTGCACTCCACGTTTGCTTCGCTAGATTTTTTGTGATATTTTTATGTAAATTTCGAAACTACATAATGAAATGCCGCAGGGCCATGTTGCATGCATAGATACTAAGTACTTTTAGTTTTTCCGGGTTCATGAAAAAGGAAAAAAAAATGTAGCAGCTGTTCCCGCTGTGAAAGTTTTACAGGCAGTCGGTAAAGTTGCATACTTACTGCAGTAGTAAGCGAAATGTGGCAACAGACTGCTATCTGTTTTTGCATGTTTTAATTAGCAGTATGTCTATATTACAACAAATTTTGTGTGTTGAATCTGTAGCTATATTATTATTATTTTTTTAGTTTACAAAACATATTTTGCGATTAGTCATTAACGTAGCGTTATTTTTAGGTATTGTTTCAAAGAAACCGTAACTAAAATAGTAAAAATAAAAAGAGCTTTTGAAACCGACTTCGTCAGCGTCAATGTCGGTTATCACAGACGCAGACAAAGTCGCTAAATAAAAAGTACCCTATGTCCTTTTTTGGGGTTCAAACTTAGCCCGTGGCAAATTTCATCAAAATCGGTTCAGTGGTTTAGTCGTGAAAGCGTAATAGACAGACAAACAGAGTTACTTTCGCAAGTTTCTTTAAGTAAGTCACTGATATCTTAACATATAATTTTTTTTTTTTATGGAAATGTCTGCGTTTACACACAGCCAAACAATGGGTTTTCTTTTTCAAAAGATACGTTGTCAAGAATAGGGAAGAGGTATACGACGAAGAAGCATCCCTCGCAGTGCTTCTGATATCCACATGGGACTCAATACAAATTCCCTCACCCAATCTACATGAGGTCGCGTAACCGATTTCATAATAAAAACTCAACTCAGCGAGAATATCTTTATAATAACGTTCGAATTTACTCAGATTTTCTCTTTTATTTTTATTTTTTGGGAAACAGTGTCAGGGATTGTAAGATTAATGAGCAAAAAACGAATTTGGTTGGAAAATTAACTGCAAGATAAGGACAATAAAATTTGCTTTGGTAAACAGTTGGGTATATATTTAAAAATCCAGTATCCGATGATCGAGAAAAATGTAGCTTAATATTTTGTGTTCGTTGTAAACCGTTCTATCGTGGCAAGTACTTGGTAGTAAACCGATACGAATAAATAAAATTAAAGTGTTTGTTTTTAATGTTACATTAAAAGCTTTTTACAAAATAAATATTCATGTCTACTCGATAATATAAAGAAAAAAGGATTTTTAAAATGTTTTCCTGTATGTCTGGCTGTCTGTGTACCGGCTAATCAGCGAAACGGCTGGACCGATTTTGATGGGACTTTCACTGGCAGATAACTAACGCATACTAATATTATAAATGTAAAAGAAACTCTGTCCGTCTGTCTGTTACGCTTCACGACTAAACCACTAAACCGATTTTGAAGAAATTTGGTACGGAGTTAATTTAAACCGCAAGGAAGGACAACGGCTGCTTTTTATTCCGCGATTTCGGCAGCGTCCGCGATAATCGACATTTGTGTAGACGAAGTCGCGAGCATACGCTAGTTGATAGTACAACCCGTTCACAACACACATAATCATAACGTCCTGTTTGGAATGACTACTACACTATCATTACGACCAGCTGTAACTAACTTAGTAGTAATTATACTGTTAACTATTAAGGTAACGTGTTACGATAACCATTACAATTAAGCCGAAGATTTACGATTCGGTAGTACAAGATAAATTCCTTCAGCTTGTAAGCCTAGAAAATGCAACAGGAATACGTTTTCTTTCCTTTATGGTGTGAGCACGGGGCAGTAAAGTCTTGCGACCCAACACACCCTAGTACCAGAGTTTCAAAACCGCCTCAAGGGCCTCAGACATGGTTTGAGTAGAAAAGTAATTCCACGTTTCCTCACGATGTTTTCCTTCACCGATGTCAGTGACGTCCAAGATAAACTTTAGAAAGTACGTATGAATTGAAAATGTCACATTGGTACTTGCCCGGATTTGAATCCACAACCTCATGCATGAGAGGCGGGCGCCTTAACCACTTGGCCATCACGTCGTCGCTTCGAAATACGTTGTATCGTATAAAATGCAACCGACGCAGTTGTTGGCAAACTAAAGAATAAAACGAAGGGTCGACTCGTGGGCTGCATACCTAAAAACTTGATAAAAAATTCTATGCATCTCCCGCCTACGGATAGAAGCATAGGTACATGTATAGATGATTTAGATTTTATAGAGAACGGATCAGCCTTTTCCGACGCTGTGATGTTAGTACATGTGTTATTTATTTGACTTGTTTATGTAAAGGCAAGTC
Organism: Hoplodrina ambigua; assembly: GCA_949774945.1. Taxonomy (NCBI): domain Eukaryota; kingdom Metazoa; phylum Arthropoda; class Insecta; order Lepidoptera; family Noctuidae; genus Hoplodrina; species Hoplodrina ambigua. The sequence goes on from OX458976.1 coordinate 5,803,145, forward strand.
GCGGAAAATATGATGTGATGGCAGAACGCCATTTGGACAAGTAAGCAAAATGTAGGTACGATGTGAAATTATAAAGGTTGGTTTTCGTAGTAAGATGATGTAACAGTTTTAAGTTTTGTGTAAATCCATACTAATATTGTTATGCGAGAGTAACTCTGTCTGTTTGTCACGCTTGCACTACTAAACCATTGAACCGATTTTGATCAAGAAGTAATTTTGAACCCCAAGAAAGGACAGAGGGTACCTTTTTATTCCGTGACTTTGCTTTTATCCGCGATAGCTAGATTTCCATTTAAAAAAAAATAACATAATAACCTAACAATAACTGCTACCGTATAATTATCTTTTAAGCTAAATTAAATTATATAAAATTCAATAATTGTTTTCAGTAATTTTAATAATTATTTCAATTTTCGAGCAGTGTCACTAACTCTCAAAGTTATAATGAAATTAGCAGGTACCTAGGCCAATTATATATATGACAAGACCAATCTTGATTAACCTCACAAAGTCTGGCATATCAGTGTTCAAAAGGTAATAAATATTAATGAAATCCAGCTTACAACACACAACGTAAAATTTAATTCGGAAAACTTTTAATTAATTTCTAATTTTATACTCTTACGTAAAGGTTTTTGTTCTAAAACTTTGCTTGTGTTGCTCTATGTTCGTGTAATTTATATTGTTATATACGGGTATGATGGAATGTTATCTGTTGTGTTGGAAACTTTTGAAATTAGTAGTCTAACCGATACATCATCAGCTTTCGGGTTTATGTTTCTAGAAGGTTTTGTATCTACGAGCTAATTAGGAATACATAGCTGTTTGCTTACAACTGATTAGGTTTTTATTTGTTATGGAGTTTATGGTCTAACTTATTTCAAAATGATTTCTTTTCTTTTTATTAAATCGTTGCCTCACACTAGGAATTTCTCCTGTACGCATTTACAAACATATAACTTCACATAAACAAACAGCCAGACCTGGAACAACTCTCTACAGGCCATACAAATATTTATTCCGTGCAGAAATTGAACCCGCGATACGCATCATAACAGCCAATCACTCAGCCACTGCGCAACCAAACCAAACTCTTAATCGTGCAAAAAGAAGTAACTACATTGTCCTAAACCACAAAAACATAACGGGCGAAATGTGGGTGTACTAATGGGTACACCTCTGCCTATCTCTTCGGGGATTACAAGCGTGATGTTATGTATATATAAAACATTATAGTAATAACACAAAAACTGAGCCAATTGTATAACAACTCAATATGTCGCACGTCCAAATGAACCTTCGCTTCCCTTACCCATTTTTTGACCCTAAAAAATAAATTCTGAGCGGGAAGCGAGAGGCAACGGCTCGAAATCCCTGCAATAACGAGACGTGCCCACATGAATAGACTTGACAACACTCGAGTTGATGCCTCAGATATACAACGTAGGAGATAACGTACCACATAACTATAGCTACAAAGAAGCAGATGGCACTGAAAAGCCACGGAGTTGTGTTTAGATTTTATTTTTGTACACAAACATTGATCTATGACAAGACTCGTCGCTATGTATTGAAGACCATGATGTATTATTTGTAACTGTCAATAAAGATGAATTTAAAATTATTTATCAATTGTTTTGAAACTATAAGGATACGTTTTTTTAGTCTCTACTGAAAACTCTGTCTATGTATCTGTCTCTCTAGAGACTTTGTGCATTAGTATCATCAAAATAAAAATAATATAATACCAGCTTACTATTGTCCTACTGCAGGGCAAAGGCCGCTTGTCATAGAGAAAAGGCTCAAACATTGATTATACCACGCTTGCTCAAGGCGAATTGCCGTTTCAGACTTCTATTCATTACCAATCCAGGTTTCCTCAAGTTGTTTTCCTTTACCGATGTTAGTAATGTAATAAACTTAAAAAGTACATATGAATTTAAAAAGTCACATTGTTACTTGACCGTTATCGATCGCACTACCTCGTGCATGAGACGGGCGTGAATTTGGAGATGAATATATCAGTAACTTGATACATCACTCACAGTTGTATTTCCTGATGCATTAAAATGGTACTTGAAAGAGAGTAATACTGAGTGCTAAGTGCGAGTTTTTTCACTCACGTTCGATTGCGAGCGCGTTAGAATTTTATATGGGAAAAAGTTATAGCGCCATCTGGTGGTCACTAGGAAAACCTTATTTCCCATACAAAATACTAAAGCGCTCGCGACGAACATGAGTGAAAAAACTCACACTTAGCACTCAGGTGGATAAATATAAAAGCGTCCTTAACCACTGGCACATACAACACCAAGTAGCATCATATAAAATTTAATAAACAAAGATGTTATTATCACTTCAGGGTTAAGGGACATGCACGTTCCATATGCACATCATGTAATTAACGGCGCGGTCACTGAGGGACATCTAAAGACCTCTAATAAGCATCATGGTCACGTGCCGCCGAATAAATTGCGGTAAACTTAATTAAAGAGTTATGCTTCTGCACCAAGGCGGGACCACAGCCTACGTGTGTTTATTTTGCATTAGACGGAGTTAATTTGGTATTTAGCATTGCAAATTACAGCTGCAGGTGAATATTTTGTGAAGGAAATTAGGCTTTGGGGAACTAACAATTTGGACAAAACATAGTTGATACTTTTTAATGATCATGAGAATTTTGTATTGTTCTTAATATTCTCCTTTTTCTTTCGCAGGATCTTCAGCACAGACCTTGAGGATATTTCCGATGCAAAAGCAGCAGACGGTGGCCGTAGGCAAGTCAGTGGTACTCACGTGCCAAGTGGATGCTCCGGATCCAGCCCTCGTCACGCAACCACAATGGAAGGACCCTAAAGGATTCGTTATTAATGAAGCCGCGTAAGTACCCAGCGAACATGATTAAATTATGATGATATTGAGGCAATTGATGATGATTATTGGTTCGAAAATATGTATACAGGGAAAAAGAACTGTAAAGACTTACACAAAAGTGTCGCTTCGTAAGAAAATATTCTTTATTATTCAAAAACGCACATTCTGTATTCTCCAAATAAGTAAAAGTCGTTTATTTTAAAAACTTATCATTTATTTCAAATAGATTTTAAAAATACCTTTTGAGCGTTATTTACAAGAGAAAATAGTTTAATCTTGCACCTTCGAAAACGAAGTTTATAATGGAGAAAAATGTATAAGATGGTACATTAATTTAATGATTATATGAATGTAAAGTAAAAACATAATATCATATCGATTGCACGTGCTTAATTGATCCTTATTCTTAACAGAACTGGTACTCGACCTGAGATATACACAGAACCGATGCCAGCGAAGCAGCTGCAACTGCTGTACATATCGTCGATCACTCCGGCCATGGCTGGCAACTACACCTGTGTCGCCACTTACACTAACATGCCACTGAGCGCCAGTGTTATTCTGGATACGTTCAGTAAGTACTTTATAAAATTATTGAACTATTTCATCGATGTTGTTGCGTATGGATAAAATATTTGGTGGTAAATTTACCCGTTTGGATTTGAATCACTTTTAGAGACTTAAAATTCAAAATTTGGTTTATAAATTGTATTAATTTTATTTTCAAATAACGTTCTTGTTGTAGGTAAATTTTGCTACTGGCGTTGCTTCATAATGAGAACGCTTAAATATGTCTATTAGTACTTTGTTGTTCGAGTGTAACGTTTACTAATGAGCAACTCTGTAATAAAGTATTTTTTTAGTATTTAATTATATGAGAGACTCACAATATTTGTTTTATTTTAGTTGCTATTACATGGACAAACGCTAATGAGAACCAATATGCTACGAAAGGAAAAGAATTTAAAATAATGTGCGAAGTTACTGCTGAACCTGCACCGTCAGTTGATTGGTTCAAGGAAGGTAGTCCTGTAAGTAAAGAAACACACATTTCCATATTTAATATTAAAAATGATCATGATAAGGATATTGGAGCTGATGTTGAAATATTCTTTTAGGTTGTAACCGGTGACAGATACGTAATTCACGCAAATGGACTGATGATAAAAGATGTAGAAGAAAGTGATGATGGAACTTACACCTGCCGTGCTGTGGTCATCCAAACTGGTGAACTTGCCGAAAGAAACATCAAACTTGAAGTAAGTGAACAAAAACAAATCAATACGTGAACATAGTTATTCTAAAACGTAACACGGACGAGTTCTATACAAATGTGTTTATTTGTCCAGGTTCACACAGCACCAGAAATGGAGGAAAGGGAGTCTAGGGTTGAAATCAAAGAAGGTGAAAGTGCTGCAATCTCTTGTAAGGCGAGAGGAAAGCCAATGCCAACTTACTCTTGGATCAAGGCCTCAACTCGGGAGGTAAAGAACAAAATAATTAATTGTGTTATTTACACAATGTGATGATATTATTGTGGATACTTCAATTCAAATTGTAAGATACTTAAATCAAGTTCCTCTGTTTTAGAATTTGGCAAGTACATCACGATTCAGCGTCAACGAAAACACTGGTCTCCTAAAAATCGACCGCGTAGAAGCTGGCGACTACGGTAAATACATTTGCAGCGCTGTCAACCAAGCCGGTCAGAATGAAACTGAAATCGAAGTGGAAGTGTTGGTGAAACCTAGAATATTCGAACTGTTTAATAAAACAGCTGACGAGAAGCAAGAGGGTAGATTAGAGTGCAAGGCAACCGGCCGGCCTGCGCCCCGCATTAGTTTCCGCAAATTGAGCAACCCTGACCGCTTCCGAAATGGACTTAACGACGAGGGCAGGTAAGACAATTGGCTATAACAATGGTGTTTTACTATCTTAATTGACACAGGTGCCGCAATAGGGTTGCCAACTTATGTTTTAGCATTACGTAGTTAGTTCATTACTTGGTAGAAGTTTATAATAGAAGATACGACTATTTTTTCCAATATTGGAAGTGGGACTAATTCGAGTTATTCGGTTCAACAAAAAACTTTTTATTTCTTTTGAGAGGGTATTCATAAAATAAAACCTTTTTTGCGAGCTACTTAGCCAGAAAATGAAAGCTTTCTCAAGTTCGAACAATTTGCTTTTATATTTTATTAACTAGCTGTACCCCACAGTTTTATCCGCATTAAGTTACGTTTTTTTCAATACTGCTCTGCGCCGTGCCAGTGTGTTGTAACATGATAAATGATGATGATATGATAATGATGATCTTATATGTATTAACTTATCTCGATAAATAGACTATATAAAGACGATTGATTTGTGAAAATACCTAGTTCCTAAGATTAGAGTTCAAACAAATTAACTCTTTATCTTTATAATATTAAGAGTTTGTAAAATAGCCCCTTTTTGCAGGATTACGATCGAAACGAGCAGCCGGCAGACCGGTGACCAGATGGAATCTACTGGAGTTATCACAATCTCTAAACTGAACAGGACTGACGATGGTCTATACGAATGTTTTGCTGAGAACACTGGTAAGTAACTAGTATTTACATTGATTTTTTTTTACTAATCATGTTGGTCTATTCCGTAAAAGTCTTTAATGCTAGGGATCTACAGCTCATCTCAAGGCCACACCGTGGAAGATTTTTCAAATTTCACTGTTATAATAATATTATGTATTTCTTATTGTCTGTTGGTCAATAAATTAGCAGGTTTCGCAAGAGAAAAAATGGTCTGCATCAGTTTCTTTTAGTCAAAACTATATCAATCCTAACTGATAACACGGTGTATAATGAAATATAGCCCTTAACCTATTTAATCTTTAGGTTTTAATTATTTTTTTTTACCTAATTAATTTTTAGGTGGTGAGGCAAGAAAGAACGGACATTTAACAGTTAATTTCAAGCCAACCTTCGAACACATGCCCACAATCCCTATATGGAGTTGGAACAGCCGTCCCGCCAATTTAAGTTGTACGGCGGAGAGTATCCCGAATGCTACCATTAAATGGAGGTAAGTGCGTTAAAACGAGTCTTCCAATGCAGCCATTTCACTTGGTTCTCCACTATTAGACGAATTTATGACGTTACTTTAGTAACGATAAGGTACTTTTTTCTTTGTAGCAATAAATATTTTGGAACATCAAGTGTAAATTGTTGATGAGAGTAGCTAAAACCATTTTTCTGTTCTTTTTTTACTACAAATCTTGTAAATGTACCTTAATGTACTGTGTGTGCCGGACCATAGATTGTTGGCTACGTACCATCTATTGTAATACTCAAGTATCATGATTATACATACAAACATCAATTATTCTAAGTACCAAGATATAACATTGCAGAACTTTGTTACTAAGCTCACGCAATGCGGCGTACTAAAACAGTATCATTTTCCATTAGATTCCGCGACCTCGACTTAGTAGAAACTCCTCAAGTGAAGATCTACGGCTCTGGTCCATCCAGTTACGTCATCGTCACTCCAACAGACCGAGCTCTGTACGGTATTTATAAATGTATTGCTACCAATACTCTTGGTGAAGCCGAACACATAATACAATTCAGGGAAGCTTTCCCACCGGGACCTGTTGTTCAAGTAAGTGAAATAGTAATTACAGCTTAATTGCTTTGCGTGTATTTGGACGGTAAAAAGCGACCCAAATAAATACCACAGTGATGCCGCAATGTCGTTTAAAGGAAAACTTCAAATCAAGCTAATGGATTTAAATCTAGACTCACCTCTATTGACTAGTGGTAACCTAAATCTAGAATAAACTACTCTTGGTGGCTTTTTCAATATTGGAATACTTTTTTGCTGACCGAAATCTTACACAGAAAAGGTTACAAGAGTTTTATTCATTACTAAATATTCCAACTCTCCTACCGCCAGCTACATTCAACTTACTCAATATAAACCGCAATATAAATTACAGCTTCGTTTACAACTTTAACATGTTTCTATATTGCCCTAACAATAATAAACTTCGAGATGGAAACTTTTACGTGATCCTTGTTCTTCTATAACTTATACAGAATGAATCCCTTTTATTTCTTAGGCTCGCCAAGAAACAATAACAGCGACATCAGTATCATTCAATATCGTGGGACCGGCTGAAGAAATGGGACCACCAATATTGGCCTACACAGCCCAATACAAGGAAAATGGCAATTTCGATTGGAATCTCTCCCAAAACAAGACTTGGTCTGCCAATTCGCCGTACATTGTGGAGAATTTGAGGCCGATGTTCACTTATGATTTCCGATTCGCTGCCGTCAATCGGGTCGGGCCTGGTAGTTGGGGTGCTCCAATTACCGTCATTATGCCTAGGAGGTAAGGTTCTCTTTACTTTTTCTGATTTATACGAGTAAGTTTGAGTTTTATCTAGACGTCTACGTAACTGTCGTTTAGTTACGTAAGCTATTGTAAAGCTATTATTAGAGATGTTTATTGTATAGAGAATGCAAAATTGTAATTAGCTATTCCACGCATTAAATAGTCTTATTAACGATTACAAAAAATATACAATTTCGTAAATTCATATTACGTAAAGATATTTTATTGTCTTCGAATAAAAATAAATCAGAACATCAACATTTATCATCACTATTCATAACTTTTAGATCGCCACCGGAGCAACCGAAATGGTGGGAAAATGAAAGCTCGGAATCGCTCATTCATGGTAAATACGCAGACAGATATGAGCTGAGATGGCGTGTACCCGCCAACAATGGCGAGCCCATCGATATGTATGAGATCAACTACTGCCCCGTAAGTTTTTTATTATATTGTATCTACCATCACATAATATTCCCATTTCCACACACAATACATACGCTTTCAATAGATTTGTTTGGATGATTTATTTCGCTTTTCAATATACGTAGAATCCGATAAACTTATTACTTATCCAAGTCTTTTATTTTCCTAAAAGATTCTTTTAAGATAAATGTTTCAAGAATATTCCGTTTCCGAATAAGAAAAATGATCCAAGAATCTGTAGCCGAGTAGCATTTTAATGTAAATTCACGAATTTATTTAGGTATTGAAAGTAAGTGGAGAATGGCGCGTCGCATCTGAATCTCAATGCATCGTTGAGGAGCTTAAGTCCCTAGAGGCAATCAGTTACGAAGTACGTGGTCTCCACCCAGACACGCGGTACAGAATGCACGTTCGGGCACACAACGTCCTCGGATATTCCCTGCCTGCACAACTTTACGTCCAAACGGCTCTCGGTGAGTACAATCAGGAGAATAATGAAGTCCTCGTAAAGGCCGGCTTCTACGACGTTTACACCGCCTCAGAATCTATATACAATTCGAAAGCAACGACCATCTTTCCCTTCAGCCTGTTCACCTTTGTTTTGTGTTTGGTTTTGTGAACTCAGACCTTGAACTAGTGTTTTGTGCGCCTTTATTTATTTTGTCGTGCTCCTGTAAAATATTATTTTTACAACGAATTTATTTACCTGTCATGTGTTTCCAGTGGTTCTAAGTTTTTTTATTTGCTTTTCTTTTATCAAGTACAAGTATACAAATAGTGTAAGTCATCCGCTTGTTAACCATTTTTTGTGTTATTTATTTTTCTTCATATTATTCTGAATGGTTTTTTATGATACTAATTTATCATTCACACTTTAATTATTATTGTAAAATCTTGCCTTTACAAATTAAAAATAACATTAACAACTTTTAAAAATGTACAAATACTTTAAAAAATATTGCAATTATCAAATTGTGAGGAGTGTGTGAAACTGTTGTATTTTGGCATGCGTTTTCTATAATTTTTATATTATTTTGAAAATTACTTTTAGATTTTGAGTACAATTATAATTTGAAGTTAGTTACGATGTACTTTTATAGTTTTATAAAATTTCGTAATGACGATTTTATATTTTGTTGGTGTTAATTTATTACAAGTGGTAAGTTTGAGCTGCCTATTATTTATTTATTGATTTCGTATTGTAGAACATTTTTATTTGCCTTATTAACTATATCTACGTATTTTATCATTATCAAATATTTTCTAGGTAACCCAAATGGATGTCCCAGTCATTTCAGATGGGCTCACACTAAAATGGAAGTTTTAGCGACGTTATTAATAATGTTTTACATAAGTAATAATAATAACATAAACTAATAGTTAAAATCTAAATAACCTTCTAAATTAAGCAAGTCCAAAGACGACTGTTGTTATTTAGGGAAAATACTTGTTGTGATAATGCAATTTGTTGTGTAAATAAGTGTAAATGTTGTTTGTGTTTGAAGATATCATCAAATGATTTTGAACTTTAGTAATTCCAATTGTGTGTCTTTACTATTAAATAATTAAAAGTTCAATATAATTTCATCTAATTTCGGAATGGCGTTTTAAATTATACTGAAATTTTACTCTTGTTTCAAAAGCTAAATATAATCGTATGTAGGTAATTAAACGGCTAATAAATTAACACTGCCAAAGTATGAAATCGTAATATAAGTAGTGTTAACTAAGAAACAAAAAAAGGCCAAAAATTAAGGCATCCATTTCATTTTATCATAGAACGTTGTATAAGGATTCATAAGATTTGTGTACGAATTTTTGATGACTATTTTGTCTTTTTGATATAGATTAAAGGTGGAATAATAAGTCGTCCATCCTAATGATAAAATGGAGTTTGAAGGGAATATGAATGTTAAATATTGAGGGTTGAAAATATAATGTAGTTAGCCAAAAGTTCTACTATAAATGCAAGGAGTTCGAATTGTGATCTGTTTTAGGAGAAAAAAAAAAAACATGACCAATGTGAAAAATAATAAATGTTTTCAAAACAAAGTTTGCCATTTGTAGTTTTCTGTATAGTGCATAAAATGAATGAAGTTCCGTTCACTAGCTGTAAATAGACATTTCAATACTATTAGTATATGGTACTATTTCAATGCGATTGTTGACACTTCATTTGGCGAATTAGTGCGAATATTTGCATTATTTCGGTTTTACAAAATCAACTTTATCATAACTTTCATACGGTATATTTTCTATGACTCAAGTTAATCGAATATTTGGACAAATACGCCAATGAAGTGCCAGCATAAAACTTCATTCATTTTCAAAATGTAACTACCATCACCAAATTCCATAAATTTAGAATAACCCTCATCCCTTAATGTACCCCATGAAACTAATGATTAACTGTAATAAGAGATCAAAAGAAAGCTGTCAAGATGCTTATCAAGAAATCCATTAACCCTTTTGAATGTTGATCGTTACACAAGTGTGTTTGTGTCGCCCTGACTGAAATTTGGGTAAATATAATTTTACTTAATATGATATTTTTTATAGTTAATAATCCTGCTGCTAGTTTCCTTTGGAATGTACTAATTACTATTGCATGACCTTCATGTACACCCTTCAAGCGCTGATTAATTCACATTGTCCCGATAGCATGGTCCAAACATTGACGACTATACATTATATCGATCCCTTTGCCAATATATTTTCAGTCTTTATCATTTTAATTATATAATTATCTTAGTAGTCATGATAGATGACGATGTTTATAGAATTTATATTTTGGATTTTAATATTTACCCTAGTCGTGCCGGTTTATTTTTTCCAAGCATGGATGGTGTAATCTATGGAACTGCCAACATGGTCCTGACCATTTGTTGTCTTGTTACCGAAACTATACTTCCATTTGTAATTTGTATTGGCGGTTTCACCAGGTTTTAGGATGTCTTACTAGAAGTACCTATTTAAAAAAATTGTTGCTTGAAAAAGTCAAGTACTGACAAGTAAAAAGACAAGTATTTGAGTACGTGTTTAATATCTCTTGGCATTGTTTTCAACGTTTTTCAAACAGCAATTAATGTTTTCGTTAATTAAGACTATATGTGTACTGAGGTGATGGTTAATAGAGTTCCATCCCATATTTAGTTGTTTTAAAACATTATTACTGTTCCAAATTATTATTCTTATTATACGTTTACATTAGATTCCGATACCGCTTCAATAGAAAATAAAACTTGTCATGGGGTTTGAACATTTATTTTGCGATAAAGAAAATCATTTGGAATGTTTGCATCTTGACAACTTTTCTTTCTTATGATTATTATATTGTTATCATTAATTTTAAGGTCTCCGATTTGTGCATCATCATCTTTCGTTTCTATCATTCGTCATCTTTCATTTTTCATTCAAACCCCATTTCATTCTAGCGGAGAGCTTTCTTCCAATACATTTGATGAGTCTTTATTGATAGAATAGTTAACGGTGATTGGGTGCACGATTTCTTTGTCTGAAAGCACTCCCTGTTTGTCACCAAATCGCTGATTGCAATGAATGTCTGTGTTGCTGTGTACAACTTGTATTAAACTTACATTTACTTCTAAGTACACAAGAGCTGGAACTGCATTGATTACAATCACTTCCATGTCATCTAACATCTTCAGCTTCTGTGACATGATGCATAAACTAACAATAACAAGAGCAGTAGAAACATTTACCTCGTAATTTGGAAATCACTTTGGCTTTATCCTTTCATAGCAACTGGTATCGTGCTTCTACTGCTCTTAGATGCGATGCAAGAAATATATCGAAACAATGTTATTGTAACAGGAGTTGAACGTTCCGGATTTGCACCACCGCAACTTTTGTCAAGTGGTTCCATAATTGGACTGGCGTTGGCTGGTGTTTTCATCTGTCTTCTCATCGTGGACCTCCTTCTACTGTGCTTCAGACGACAAGGAGTCATTGCGACTCTTTGTGGCAAACGAGGAAAGAAACATAACGACGATGAAGCAAAGCTGGGAAGGTAAAGTTTTTAATATTATACGTTTACTATTATTCGTTTCTATATTATGAAAAGTCTCTAAAACAAACAGTTCATCCGAAAGCACTTCATCGACATCATAACCGTTACACTCCAGTCTTCCATTGATTATAATAATTACCTATCTATATATATTTCTCCTTATGTTTAATCGTGTCAAAGCCTATCCCTTTGTGTCCCGTGTTCCATGTTAAGTGTTAGTGTCGATGAGAGATGTTTCTGCCCGCTAGTCTGTACGGTTGGCGCTTCCCGCTCCCTTATTGCAGCACGAAGCCGCGCGCGCCACCCTCCCCCGCGCCCCTGCCGCCGCCGGTCAAGCTCGTGCCGACCCCTACGTAAGGCACCACACAATAGCCATACGAAACCTTGAGACTGCCTGCATGCTTTGTTTGTGCGGATGATATGGTTCGGCCCTTGTGAGGAGGAACATATCCTGAACCGAACGGTCATTTGGTTTGGACGGACAATTATGTTATTAATAAAGGGGATGATGTATGTATAAGACTTTTCGCTGGGGCTGAGCAGTTTGTACATATCAAAGATGGAAAGCTTCGCGATTTGCCTTATGTATATAGCTATGGAGATGATCATAGTAACCGTAATGCTTTGGATTGAAGATTGTTAAAGTGTTGTAGTTGTGAAGTAGTGTACAGTGCCGCTTTTTGAAGGTAACTTATTTTATAGCAGCAGTGATATGTATAATTTTATAATTGGAAGCAGGTGCCACGTCTTTTGTATCCGAAATTTCCGCAAAGTTCTGTTATACTGGAACATCTCTTACGACAATTTTTCTTTCTTAATTCTTTTTAAATTTATTTGTTTTTTTTAATCCTATCATTACCTTATGTGTATAACTCTTCCTCAAGCACTTACGTCACAGGTTTTCATAGTTTGACTTTTAGATGTTTTACTATTTGCACAATCCACTAACAAGTATTATTTGTCTTTCCCAATGCTGCCCATTTCAACCACGTATAGCTATGTACCGACCACGCCAGTGTAAGACATTCAAATAATTATTATCATACAACGTTCTTCTTATTATCAGATTTTGTTTGTGCCTTGTGTTTCGTGATTGCAGTGTGTGCCAAACTATATTCTGCATTAATTCCTTGGCTTACTGTTGTGTTCGCTTTATTTACCTTCAATCATCTATCATCACATCTGTGTAACTTTATATCTCACATCAAACATCCATTGCGCGTAGTTTTGTTTGGTCATTGTTTAAAGTTGCAAAATCACAATTTATGAATAACTTAAACAATTATCTTTATTTACAATCGGGGACAATTACGGTGAATCACTTTTCACCCTTACGCCTTTTGTAATATGGTTGAAAAGTGGTCAACCGCCATTGTCCTCGGTTGGATGTTCACTGATCATATTCTTTAATAGACAAAAACTACTTGAAACAAATGCAACTCTAAACAGCTGACGCGCTGTAAATAAAGCCTGAGTATTATTTTAAGTGTAAGCAAGATCTAATAAAGGTTTATGTCATAGGGATGAAAAGGAGCCACTGAAAGACACGAACGATGATGCCATCAAGAGAAACTCTTCAGTTGAATTCGACGGACACCGAGTCTATGCCACCAGTGGAGGACCAATCATTGGCAAGAATTCCGCCGTATAAGATCTTGTAGAATCAAAAGGAGATATAAATGATCGTGAATGTTTAATCGTCAAACTTGGTGTTACATTCGATATGCTTGTGTATTATGTGAGCGCGACCAGTATTTTAAACTGCCAAAAGTTTACTTAAGTATTCAGCTTTACTATCTCAACTTTATTTATCATCACATAATTATTCTCTATATTATATTTTTATATCGTCTAAAATTCTAAAAATTATAATCATTCAAAACATATTTTATACAATTTTCTAGAGTTTTGTTGTTAGAGGCAATGATTTTGTCTTTATCGATAGAACTTTAGTGCACTCTTTACATTTCTTGAGAGATACAGCTGCTTCAAGAGGTACGAAATGTGCCTTTTAGTATATTTCTTATAATGAGGGTATTATATTTTAGTGTATATAGGGTAATGTAACGTAACGATACACGTCACAATTTTATTTTCATTAACAGCAAGTATTATATGAAGTGAATGAGGATTTAAAAGACAATTATTTTTATACTTTTCTCTATTTCTATTCCTTGTTATATTTTTAAGTACTTTCTTACTGTTTTTATAAGTCATCCAAGATATCATTATACATCTTAACCTTCATGATATTAACATAAAAATCAAATGAATGGAAGGACGAAACTTGACACTATGTTTTGCCGAATTGTTTTTGTTTTAATTAATTAAGTGAGTTGCCTTTAATTTTAATGAAGAAATCTGAAACTTTACTTGTAAGTTAACGTTAAGCTTTGTAAATAAATAGTTAGGCTGTAAATATTTTCTTTTATAACTGTTTAACGTCTCATATTTCGATACAATCTCAAAAAAGGTCTAATACAGATGAGCCAGAAATGAAATTATTATTCATTTTTCCAAATATATGAGACGATCTTATTAAGACGCTTACTTATGTTAGTATAAGCTGCCTAGGTGTCATGTTTAATTTTATAAACAAAATCGTTAGTTAGGTAAAGTATACCTGTTAGATGATTTAAGACTATTTAGATATTCCTACTTAATGTAATGATTTAGGTATGATAAAGCACAATACACATAAATAATAGAAGTCTTATATAATAATACATAGAATATGATACACGAATGCGAACATCACAATGCAGTAAACATTGGTAGGTACTTAACACTTTGATACACTTAATCTTTTGATGTACTTATCTACACATATTTTTATACTTCTGATCTCGATTATAGTTTTAATATACTTCTTCTTAGATTTAAGAGTTTATTATACTTCTGTATTTTATGTGTATTGTGGCAGCTCATTTGAATCAGACTGTTCTATGGTTGTTACATACTTATTTCATCAAAGGTTGGTAACTACCATATTTTTTAAGTCATTGAGCTGTCCAGCAGTCTGGTCAAATGGAGACAAAACGTTTTTATAACCGCTTAATATATTTAAGATATTTTTATCATAGTATTTATCTACATCTTGTACCTACTTAAACTTTCACATTTTTATGTTATAAATTTCATGCAGCGTCTTTGATAAAAATAGAATTTATGAAGTACTTGTAAGTTTATGTTTCGGAAGTCAATGTTAAGGAACTGTTTGCTGATATATCGATTATTTGTTAGTGTACGTCACTTTCAAAATGGCGTTAGAACTAGTTCGAGAAGTTTCTAAAACTCGCAGACGTATGACTCAGAACTGCTAACTGAAGTCTTGAGTCTTCTTGAAACTATAATAACAAGCATTAAACTTGTCTTGTTGTAAATCCGACAATCGATTTCAATTTATCTATCAAATAGCAACTGAAGACTGCCTCAATAGACACAATTTAGGGCAATTGAATTACGTGTTTCATTGAACAAATTGCAAATTGAAGAGTAACAAAAATTTCAGCGTAGTCGTTTGCTTCGTCATGTACAAGCTTAAATGTTATTCGTATGTAAGGTATGTCTGTCTGCTTATAGTGGCCGGGTGATCGACAGGACGAAAAGCGCATTTTTATATGAAAATAAATGTATTAAAAATGTGTTAATGTATCATTTTGTTCATCCTAATTTGATAATTTCCTGAGTTTGGTTAGGGGTATTGCCAAGAAAATGATGGCAATAAAAATGCTATTTCATGACATTTCTCATTTGGATTTGTAAAGAAGTTCTAAAGGTGAAAATATATCTTATTTCACGGTTCATTAATATTAATTTGCGTTATAAATAGAGCTATTTAAATGGGGACGCCCAAAAAATTTGTCGACAAAGAGACATGATTTATTTTTGTTACTGTAACGATACAAAACGTTATGCTTTTTAATCGTTATTGTAATAACAATGTAATCTTTAGTGAGGGGATGTTACAGTGAACAGACGGGGCCCAGTTTGCGGACAATGAAGCAAATGTTGTGCAACAACACTTAGGAGCGCATTAACTGTAGTGATGGGCTTAGTTACGCTAGTCGATTATAGCGTCGTTTGATTGGAAACAGATATAACTGGTATACGTTTTGAACAGCTCATTATATAAATGTTTCGTTATAAAACATAATTTCCTGTAAATGTCTGATAGATTTATATAAAAATTGCAGTTAGTGCTTCCCTATACCAATATTTAGACTATATTCTCCCGCAGAGAAAATATAACTATGATATAAATGTATCAAAACAAAAGAATACGCAAAGAAATTACTTGTCTAAAACTATTTTATAAATATGTAAAGGCAGTCAACTAGAACAAAATTTATTGAATGCCATGGTACCTATCGACTTTGAATGAGCCGTGACGCAGTTAGCAGCACTATTTCGCAAAAGCAATGCGTCACGCTTGATCCACGGGGTGCAGTCAATCTCTGCGGTCTATGCGTGAAGCGATGGACACAATGACGCACCCTGTTCCGTTATAATTTATATTTCACTGACATTCACTGTAGGGGGACCGCGCGTGCTTTATCTTGCGGGACAGCGTCAAGGACAATGAAGTGGACTTGTGGTAAGTACAGTCACAATCTTTACCCCCATTATCTAAACCAAGTGTCGTGATCAGAGCCTTCTTTGTATAGGAAGACGCTTTTGCCCTGTACTGGAACAATAATTGGCTGGTGTTATCTATTATAATTTTTATAATAGGTAGGTAAGCATAAAAGAGAGTGATTGAAAATCCGAAATCAGGTCAGTGTACTCATTATTATGAACATTTTATTCAAAGAGAATGCTGAAATATTAAAAAAAAACACTACTGTTGTAAACATTGAGTAAGCTAAGTGAAAATAAAAAATAGCAGTAATCTGTTATTGTTTTTTTTCAAATAATGCAATTACATCTTGTAAATCAAGCATAAAAAGGGGCAATAATTGTGTATATTTATTTTTATATCGTTAAGTACAGACATTATTAATTATTCTACTTGACAGATCTGTCAACAACGGATATTATACCGCGTAATAAAATGACCGCATGAAACATATTTTTGAACGAACCTTTGCAATACCTAATAAACAAAAGTAACAGGTTCCCACATTTCACAATGAATTCGGTACTTCTATTAAAATATCCTATTTCCAAAACCTCGGAAAATTCGATCCAATAATAATAATTCAATTTTATCTCGTAGTCACCCTACACTAAGCCCATATTGGTTATCGCCGGCAACAATTAGGGCGTCCACGCGGCCAGCTTATGTTCGCTCCGACTAACTTTCCTTTCAAATAATTGCCCCAGTAGCAGATGATACGGATTACTAACGGGGCACAGCCCTAAACACAATAGAAAGTAATACAGGTCGACTCATTTCCGATACAAGTTGTCATTACGAAAAAATACACCCCTAATAAAAAATGCCCGATGCCCCTTTTTAATTAGGGGTCGTATTAAAAGGATATGTTTATTATTACTTCTGTAAATGATCCCCAGCTTGAAATTAGTTTGCGAAAGTAGTTTTTTGAGTAGGTATCAGATAACTTCAATTATTTGATTTTGGGGGGAGGGATTAAACAAATTACTTACGTCGAAATATCGACGAATTTAGAAATAAAACAGAAATGCAGATAAGTTGGTTAGAGAGGTCAATAGGTACTGAGATGATGCCTGATAGAGGTGAAACACGGAAGAATATATGCTGGGAATATATCTGTAAGACCTATCACATCACCAAAAAAGTACACCAATAATTGCTTTGCTACCACAAACAAATTGGCAAGAGTAAGATGATGATATTGTTAAAAAGAAAACCGTAAAAAAAGTGCCCGAACATAAATACATCGGAATAATTAAATTATATAAATATATAAAATGATTATAAACTAGTCTTTGCACTCGCTTTCGTCCGCAGGGATGTCAAGTATACCTACCATAAAAGACAGCCTATGACACTCGGCAATAGTGTAACATTCTATCAATAAAGATTTTTTGTATTAAGAGCATTACTTCCAGAATTCAATCTCCTACAAAAAAAGCTTCACCTCTTCATAAAATCGTAGTAGTATTAAAGATATATCTAATCAAAATGATTCTAAAACACGGATATATTCCTAGTAAAGTTTTCTACGCTAATCGCTAACTTGTCTCATAAAGCTCTAACAATCGTCCTCGTAATTAAATACAATATATTCTAGGAAATATCAGATCTCATTAAGTAAATAGCTGCTCTCCGTCTAATTGGTGGAGATTAGTACAGATTTAGTACACGTAGATTCTAGTAAACGGACGACTAGTCGGGACTAGTACGGACGAATCCTGCTGGACGAGCTACATAGAGATGTAAATAATATATTACAGGAAGTCATCGCACTTGTTTTCAAATGGGTAAGCAGAGGTATCTCTCGATATGTGAATGTCGACAGACACTTCTATATGTTTAAGCGCCATATTGTAGGGATATGCTTATTGTGACTAACCAGGCACAAGTCCCAGCTCATAACATCACGCTTGGTAATCCCAGAAGAGTAAGGCACAGATGTAGTGTACCCATTAGTACACCCACATTTCGGCAGCTATGTTTAAGTCTCATGTAATAGGGGCGAAACTATTGCTATGTCTGGGCTCCTTCTGAAAAATTCCTAATGTATAAGTTCAACAATGCTTGAAAAGGATTCGAATCTAGGAGTCACGCTGAGCAGACCCGCTTACGAATAGTAGGCTAACAAAGTACTATTGTTAAAGGAAAGGAAGGATTACCTGATCCTTTTAAATCCCCAGGAGAAATAGGAACATTTAGGAACCATTCTGGTCGAATTTATTTCAGAACTCATGGTCGCGAATCTTCTTGGAATTCGGGCTTAAAAGATATTTTTATTTTCTTTTTACGTCTTTTTCTACATCGAAAATACGTTGGGAAATATCGAACATCAATCAAAACACGAATGATCGAGAGAAATGGGCACGATTTAAATCTACCAAAGATTTAAATCGTGCCCATTCATAGTTATTATCATTTAATAAACATCTAACTAGATAGTTCAGCATCAGCATTTATTCGGCTTTTCATACAAATTTTCATGTCTTCATTATTCGAAATGAATAAACAGATTTTAATGAAATTTCCTGCATAGAAGCAGGATACATAGGTCTAAAACATTTGTGGAAAACATTAAAAAAAAGATCATAAACCCTTAGAACCAATATTAATTTATTTATATTTCATTGTCACTAAACACATAATATTAATTAGTTACATTCTACATCAAACCAGCAAGCCTCCCATTGCCATATAACAGCTAAAATCATTCTAATTACACTCAGCGGTAATTACTAGAGTATCATAACAAAATAATCAGATTGTACCGAGAGTGAAGGTAATATAATTATTATGTGTGAGTGCAGCATACGTGCTCTATCAATTTAGCTCCAATATTGACAAGGAACAACGGTGTGCCATCCATCAATGTGCCAGGCTGCCCCTCCGACTGGCGAGGGTGATAAAACAACTTTGATGCAAGGGCTTTGCGAGTTAACAAAAAAACGACTTGGTATTTTAAAAAAATATGGGAAATTAAGTTTCTGAACACTTCAGTTGGTAAATCCTCATGTATTTATTTTGGAAGGGACATCAACGCGCATTTTTTTACAATGGATTCAGAAACATGATTCCATACAGAAATCACATCTTGTAGGTTCTTAAGCTTTTACGTAAACCTATACGTTCATGGAACCGCTCTTTATTTTTTAAATATGCGACGAAAAATTTCAGTACTTTGAGGTCTAGAATTATGTATTGGAGCCGTGATAACAGATGGCGCGTCGACGATTCCACTAATTTTTTGGCAACATATTTTGTGCAGTTACCGAGCTATTGGCTTTGATAATATTGCTTGCTTGTATGATGCACTGGTAGCTCTGGTCTATAGATATTTTTCCTTGGTCAATATGAATACACCCACAATAAAACAGAATCCGTAGCGTACAAATAGTAGGTAAGTGTTATATAATAATAATAATTCTCTTATATTTTTTTATATAATGTTTTTCGATTATTTAATATAAATAAATTTTATTCTTTATAAATGTATGCTTACACATTTACGTGTATTTGGTTTGTGCATATTTCAATATAAGAATTTATTCTGCTTTTTTGTTCCCAATTTCAATGCACAATAATTGCACCCGCCATGTTTTCTCTTTACCTCCATAGGTTGACTGGCAGAGAATGTCAATGGCATTAAGTATGCCTTTGCTCCTTTTTATTGCAAAAAAATTAAATAAATAAACATTTAAAAAAAATATTATACGCAGGGCAGCCAGGAATGACTATGCAATTTCAGTCGCTGCTAAAGTCTTTATAACATTTAGCAAGGTACAAAAAGAATATAATATCCTTTGCACCGTGGAAATATCCCGCATTCACGGGAAGAAAATGAACGTCTTTAACGCTGTAGAAAATAAAACGTTGCAAAGATTAGAAAAATGTTTTTATATCTTTTTGAAAATTTTAGTCCGCTTAAAGAAAATCTAGATCTTTTGATTGAAAAATGCCCTTAATCTAGGTACTAAGGGCATGTTTCACTACCGTTTATTGAGTTCCGATTATGAAATTATATAATTAATAATATAATTTATAATTTCGATTAATAAAATGATGAGCATTAATATTGATCCTTAATTTACCTTTTATAAAGATCATATTAGATGACAAGTTATCATTTACAGCGCAAGCGTAGGAAATGTTAACATTTCAGCGAGAGAACGTTCTCGGAGAAGGTTATAAAATGGTATACCATCTTTTTCCAAGATGGTAGATTGCTGCACTATAATTTCAAGGAATTTCATACAGTCTTGAAAATAGACAATGGTGCCGATTCCCTTGTTCACAAACTAGACTAAATTTAGAGAATTGACATCTCTTACTAACATACAGCGAAAGGAAAGGACGGTGACATTAAAGAACTAAGTTAGCGATTTCAAATTAGTTTTGCCTTGAACTTTTCCGTATTTTTAATCCATACGTTTTAAGATGTCAACTATAATTGTATGGATGTGTATAATTTACTAAATTTGACAGCTCTTATTTACATTAGTCTCTCTCTTGTTTTAATGGAGAGAAAAAGATGGAAATAGTCTAATTTTAGTTTAGTTTGTGACCAAGGGAATCGGCACCAGTGTCAGAGAATTATTTTGTAGGTGGGCCGACCTACAAAATAATTCTTTTATTGTACATTGATAACATAATATAGTTCTTCTGGTCAGCAAAAATGTACCTAACGCATATCAACAAAAAGACAAATAAAAACAGAATTAATTACTGTACCATTAATGACAAGTATTATTGCAGATCTATTTAAAATTCAAATAAAAACACTAAGTACTAAATATTCTGCAGTTATTAAATAAAAAATAATAAATCAGCCTAAAAAAAGCTTCTTCTCCGATAGAGAAGGCAATATCACCAACAGAATATTTTCCGCCATAACGACTAAAATAAAATAAAAAATTAAATAATAAAAAATAATTTTAAGTACTTCATTCTCATGATCTCTACTTAAAAAGTAGGTAGGTACAAGTGTACAATATTCTTGCTTCTTTCAAGTAAGTAATTAAGTTGGTCGGTAGGTCGGTTAGGTTGGTGTTTATTACCTATGTATGTGTGTATTTTTGATGGGTAGGTCAAACAGGTCATTTTATAATATTGATATATTGTCGTAACCTTGTCTGTTACCAAAGAATCACAACGATTGTTATTGTAAACAGTTTATTTTTATACGCTCATTATTATCATATTTATATACGTCAGTTTGTTATAATGAGCAAAACGTTTCTTATAACTACGCACCCTTATTATTAGAGTCTACTTAGTTTCTCTGTAATGAGACTAATGATCAATCATTAAAGCCTCACTGTTGAAAATAATTATTCAAATAATCAATGCAAATAATCATAACATGACATAACATTACGCTTATAATCCCAGAAGCGTTAGGCAGAGGTGTACCCATTAGTACACCCACATTTTGCCAAGTATGTGAGTAGTTAAGTGCCATATAATAGGGGCGCGCCTATTACCATCAACCGGGGACAAATCCAGACTCTGAGGCTGCTACTGAGAAATTCCTGATGGAATAAACAAATAACACAGTCTAATATTCACTGTTTAATAAATAATTACAAGACAATAATTAAAATACAAGACTAACTTCTATCCGCGTCTTCGTCCGGGTGGTTTTTGTCACCTGCATTTAGTTATATTTACCAATCTACTTGATAAAACATTCATTAATCTTTAAAACTGTTGTATTCACTTTTAAATAAATTATTATTTGTTAATTCTAGTACTTAGCTTAGTCTTGACAGCCGCTGACACACGGTCTGCTTCAATTCAAAATATAAAAGTAATATTCATCTCATAACAAATAGTTTGCATATGGCTCTAACAGCCAGGGTCTCTACAGTACCTAGTAGGTATATACATTGTATAAAAAATACACACCATCGCCAGGTTCACCTTCACAAAGAAAGCTTAGAATTTTTAATTTCGAATTCTCGAGACCTCACAAGCGAGTAAAACATGTTGCTATGAATAAAAAGCTTTGCTTATCTACATGCAATCCAAAAATTCTTCGTCGTTGCTGAATTTCGACGTAGATAATATCTCAGTAGAATGAAACTCATTTGAAACTGGGTAATTAAAATCCTTTAGTCGTGAAGCGAACTCTTAGCAGTTCCATTTTCACAGTGTATTTTACTTTTAGAACAATATCCTGAGGAAGATAAACCATTATAATGAAAAATAGAGACCTGGTACGGATTTATTTGCATTGTAGTTATGAGTATACTGCCTAACTGTTTATTTCTAGGCCATCGGCTTTATCCTGAAATGCTTGGCAGAAGAATGGTCATCATAGACACAGAACAAATAAAATACATTCCTTCTATTGATTATTTAATTTCACATTTTTATTATTTTACATTTATTATTCTTCTTTTTAGAAAAAAAAAAAGGTGGTGTTTACAAGAAATTGTACTTAAGCTTTACAAATAAAATTAGAGTTTGTTATGTCAAATTAAAGCTTTTTATTAAATACATATAATTTTACACAGTAGGTACAAATTATTAAAAAAACAACCATTTTTAAAATGTTTTTCTATCTGTCTGTTTATTCCAGCAAATCTCCTAAACGGCTAGACAGATTTTGATGAAACTTTTACTGGCAGGCAGCTGATGTTTTAAGGAGTAACTTAGGCGACTTTTATTTTCCGAAAATATACAGGGTTCCGTGAAAAAAAAAGACATTGTAAGAAATTAAGAGAATGACATAATTCAAGATGTGTCTTTAAACCACATTTTTATACAATTAATCTTGCATCCACAACATAACTCTGCCAGTCATTCGTTATCCTGTTAGTACCATAGTATCTACCCTTTCTAATACACGTGTCTATTTACTAACGTCAAAATAGACTGGTGCGTCATCACTCAAAGGAGATTAAACTTTTTCCCGCTGTAGAGTTATTGCAGCATTCAATAATTGGCAGTATGGGGAGCGATAGGGGGACGTCTAGTCTCTCGTCTAGACACCACATTTATAAATAAAGAGAAAAGTCAAAAACAAACGCAAAGTTCGGAATAGAAAGCAACGTTGACGCACCCCCGTAAATGTTCTTTTCCTGTAAAAGTTTTGGGTTCCGAAAATAAAAATGATATCCGTTGAAATCATAACAAATCGTTGCCTCTGACGCACGTTTTATTTTACGTTACCTATCCGTTTTCATTTTTCTCAGAGAATGAAATAAAAACGTAGGTAATGGGCTTTATAGAGTGGCTTCCGTTGGTCGTGGCTCCACTGTGTTTTATTGAATTTGCGTTGAAGTGTCTTAAGTTATTTTATCCGTGATCGTTGATTGAATTTAGTAAGGTCAGGTATTATTGATTTTGTTGTGAGGGCTCTCAAGGTAACGATTGAACCAAACTTCAGTTTAGAAGTCTCTTTCTTTCGGTATTTTTGGGTAAGAGAGGTGTCTATGTGTTTAGTATTTACCGGGCTAGTACCAATGTGCCTTCTTTTAGTAAGAAAGTATATATGAATATACAGGGTAAAGAAATCATGAAAAAAAATCAGCTGTTCCCTACAAAAATGCTACATAACAAGATCGTAATGTATGGATCAGCTGTTTTTTTTTCATGATTTCAGGGTTGGTCCAATAGTAAAAGTTGTTCATAATGATGAGTACAATGACCCCTTTTAAGATTTCGGGTATGTTTTCAATTACTGTATATACTTTCTTAGTTTATCTTGGACGTCACCGGAAAGTTATAGGGCAACGCAGTTTTAAGACTAGGATAGATACTTTTCAGAAGGGGCATGTTTTAAGTCCGACTTTGAAACTTTTGCTGCAAAAAGTTAAAATAAATAGGGATATAAAAGCTTGGAACCTCCGTTTCTCATTGTTATATTAAAGAAAACAACATTCAAAGTTAATATGCCTAACCAAATAATAATATGTTAGGTATGTAGCTAATCATAAAGTAATAAGAAAAAAATATTAATTTACTACTTATTATAACTTGATTACAAACTCGTTGAACGTCGTCCTCTTCGGGGGTTCTCGGCTGGAGCAGTAAAACTTTGAAAGCCCATTTCTCTCGGTTGAAATTCAACATATTTTTTCTCAGATCTTGAAATTTTGGTTAATATCATTTTATGATTGAAGAAATTATTACATTTTTAAATGAAGGTTTTCTCGTTTAAGGCTTCGTAAGAAGATGTAGACATATTTATAATTAGGACTGCCCCTTGATCTTGAGGTTTCAAACGCGAATGCCGAGCGTGGATCCTGGGTGATTCCATTCTCAGGTCGGGTAAAGTGTGGATATTAAAAGTGTGTGATTTGCCTCAGAGCACATACAGCTCAACGGCTACCAGCCAACCAACGTGCTGGCTGTGTGTCAGTGAAACTAAGAAAATAAAAGAAGTCTAGGTAATACCTACCTATCTCTGGGTGATTTATGCCCAGCCAGCTAATAATTATCTGTGTCGTCTACGAAAAACTGAAATTAACAGAATTGGTAATAAGATTAATCCAAAAAGCCGTTATCAAAAACCATTGTAATAAACCCCAAAAATAAAACAGCACCATTTTTTTTTTAATTTACTTCATCAAAGGTAACCGAAGTAACCCCACATATTATGCATGATGAACAATGCTATAAATTATCGTAAGCCCAACGTGGTTGGGACTCATATTAATCTAATCGAGCCGTTGTTTGTCCGGGCGAGCCCACCGGACAAACAGAGGGACCCCGGATTATGACGTTACTCTAATTGACACCGGTATTTGGGTCCAAAACCTAAACAACGCACCCCTGTTGCGTGATGATGCATCCTGATTAGAATTTATATTGGTTAAGCTCGAGCTGTTGAGTGTATTAGCAAAATTGGACGAACTTTGCACGGGATGATCCAAGAAACAGGTGGTGTCAAATCAAAAAATTATACAGTTTTGATATTTTCGTTATTAAATTCTACGTGGGCGTGTCCTACTTATTTAGTTTCGCTTTTGTTTTCAATAATAATTCTCATCGATTCATGAACAGAAATGTTCACAACATTGATTCCAAAGTTAAATTGTAACAAAACATACACAATGATGAAATTCAAACTAAAAGTTTATTCTGATTGTAATTAATTGTTTCGGCCTACTTAGCTAACCCTTACAATAATTCATATGAGCGCCTTACATTTTCTAAATTCATACGTATTATTGAGAAGATTTATTACAAGTTTACATTCATATGTTACATACGACAACACAAATCCCACATTACACACATTGGCATTAATTTTCATTGTACCAGGCCCGCATGACGCAAAGGAGAATCACCGTGACCAAGCGCTTATCAACATCGATACTTCGGCAATATTCGTACATATTCGTGCCCTCACGAATCGGACGCAGATGGTCAAGCAATTGACCGGATCAGTTTCTATGAACAAAATCTCACCTAATGCCCGAATATTGCGGCTGACAGATGTTTGGTAGTTTGCCTATTGGTTGGTAAGTTTGTTTAAGTTTCTGTAAGTACCTATTTAATACAGAAACGTGTGAATGTAGGACTAAATTATGTTAGTACGGTAGCAATTAAGTAATAACAATTGCAAATTTGACTAATATCCTGAAGCAATATAAAATATTTTGTAGTCATAGGCAATAAATCAGATAAACTTTCTGTAGTAAAAGTTTACAAGAAAGATTGAAGCTTGCAGAAAACTAAAACGTTATCGAGGTTAAAGTTTATAGATAGCTTTCCGCTCTGCGCTGAAAAGTTATCATGATACAGTTTTTCAAGTACAATTCTTGAAAAAGTAACATCCTTGAGTTTCACTTAGCCTGAAAATTGGTGAACATTTTTTTAAGACACATATAACATAACATCACGCCTGTAATCTCCGAACAGTTAGGCAGAGGTGTACAGTCACATTTCGCCAGGTATGTTTTAAGTACCATGTAATGGGGGCGAGCCTACTGCCACCAACCGGGCATAAATCCAGACATGAAGGCTGAACTCCTAATGAAAAAAATCCAATAACACTTTGCCCGACCATTGCTCATGCTTGCTTCATGCTCAGCTGTCGTGCTATGCAACAACCAGTCCAACGAGGCGGTCAAAAAATATATTTGAAAAAAGATAAACATGTTTACTTCTTCTATTAATATACAAAGATGATATTTTAGAGCTGTAAGATCAGTAATGAACGTACTACAATGAGATATATTCAAACACTGGTGGTTAGTGACAATAACTGCCAATACCAATCCCCCTGTGCGATACCATCTAACAACAGAACTGAAATCCTTTGATTCAGAACAAGCCCTTCGGTTTCGTCACACATACAAATGTACGATTGTATGACAATCGTAACAGCCCAATCCGTATCTAATCGTTACACGCTTTATGTTCCTCTGAATGGCCTTTGACATGGTCTGTAATCCGTTCACAATACGAATTCATATTCAAGTTTACCCGCTATAAATACATGTCCTTATTGGTAATAATAATATCACGCTGAATATATTGGGGACAATTGAATAAATCGATACGTGTACTACGTGTGGGCCGTACGTATACAGTTACGTCACAAATTCGAAAATGTTCTATTATTTTGTCAAACTCACGTTATTATTGCAGGAAAATGATGTTGGGAGGTCGGATTTGGAAATGAATAATCTTAGTCACTACCTAGTCGATGAATTGCACGGAAAAAATATTTGAATCAGTTTTTATAAAAAAAAAAGTATTTGCACCCTCTGAATAAAAGGTTTTTTCTGCTTTCGGAGACACTTTAATAATAGTTACATGTGCTCTTAAGGCTGAATCATACTCGTACAATATTACTCGTAATAAGGTCTAGAACTAAAAGGCGCGGGGCATACATTGCTATTAGGTAATCTAAAAGAATGTTCGGTGAAATGGTAGGCACGGTAGCTCACCTCACCTAAGTCTGCCGTGTGAGATTTTTACAGAATATCATTGCAGAAAGGTTGATATTACGCCATTAGTGCAGACCAGCGATAAAAAAATTGTAGAATGGGCAGCAGTAGGTCGATACAGGGTGCTGGTGATGATAAAGATTTATTTATTTATTATCCACAATATAACTAACATAACAGGTTACCCCAAATCGGTAGTGTGGTCTTCTACAATATTTCCGTAAAAAAATATACAGAGCATATTTCAAGTAATGTAATTTTTGTGAACTCATTCAGGGAACATGAAAATACATCTATCCTTTTGAGATTAAAAGAAATAAAGGACTATGATTATTATACTATGTAGAAACCTACCAAAATTACCCGTCATAAAGTTATGAATGAAACTTCATCAGCTGCCTCAGGAGCATCAGGAAGATAAATTAAGTGTTTACGTTTGCTTGAGTTTTTTACATAACATTAGAATTACTCTTGGAGGCACGCAAATTGTGACAGCATTCATACAAACGTACTAAAACGTTGCTCTTGTAAATAAATTATGTAAATCTAAGGCATTCTTGTGAGCATTTCATGTTTCGTAATGAATCCTTTCCACATAAAGCCTACGTGCTCTTTAACTAAAGTGAGTAATAAAACATGGGCTACATTTTTTCCCGAAAAAACGGGAATGAAGAAGGAAAAGCGAACGAACACACGGCGTCCTTTGGGATGTAGTTTGATGGGGTCACGTACGGAAACTTTTTCGGGTATTTAGCAAAAGGGCAGCTTTTCACGATTTTTACTCAAATTGAATTATATGACGCAGAAGTGCTTGAAGCTCGAGAGCTTTTGATGGCCGCAATGGCATCACAAAAAATACACGAGAGTTGCTCGTATTTTTTGCTTATTGAACTTTGTGGAACATATCGGTGCTCCAAGTTGTATTGTTGGAATTGTCCCTCTGTCGTTCAAACGGATGGTAAAGTTTAGCGAACACTATCCAAACAGGAAATGTTGGCCACATAATAGATGTAACCCAAATAGAATTTAATTGTAACATCCACAATGAGATTCGTTGCCATTTATTTTTAAAACGCAACAATCTTGCCACTAAGGTGCGAAACAAAATGTAAAAGTTTACAACCCCTTTATTTGGCACGTAATAAAGTTTTACGATATGACATTTACTTAACGCATAAGTTGACCCTACCGTGAACCCCGGTTACGAAAGTTTATAATTTAATTATAACACCCTCAGGAGTCGTTAGACAGAGCTCTCTGCATTTCAAACGTGGATTTGTACTTCTATTGGATTAAAGTTGGTAGGTACAATAATTGTTCAGAATTCTAAAACAGTACAAAAGCTTCTGATCTATTTATAAGCTTGATTGATCAAAGTCGGATGTTCGTTCACCTACCTTATTCTATCCTATCAATCAATGATTGAAATTGTACGAATAGCTATGTCGATTTTACTAAAATCTTATAGTAATAGAATTATTGCAACTTATAGTTATTGGTCTAATTTTATTAAGATACTTAATTTAAAAAGTTTGAGTATATGTAAGAGTTTCTTGAACATGCATTTATTTACATTTATAATTTATCATTTATTTAATAAATAAATATGTAACTGATTTTCGACTATTTGATCTAGTACAATTTCTGAATAGTGAAGTTTAACAACAAAATTATTGAACTCGTATTTTTGACTTCAACTTATTAGGTAACATCCTTCAAACTTTGTTACGAGGCTGGCATAATTTTCAAAAGTATTCAGCCCACTTATTGAAGTTTTCAAACAGTAATTTTAGCCTCGCCAAAGTATCAGGTTTAGGGCTTAATTAAGCGGAATTTTTTAATCTAAATCGTGGCGTCCAAGGCATGTCCGCTTTGAAACGCTTCAAAGCCACTTAAAGTAATTCCTTGGAGAGCCATAAATCTCACAAAGAAACTAGACTGAAAATTCTAGTGTATAAATTAGTTGAAAGTAGTACTTAGTTTATTGAATAAATTATGTGGGTTCAAGAAAAATAACTTTCCTACTTCAAATTTAGAGGTAAAGTCGACGTAACGTCTCAATTTATTTTTTAATCATTTCATTCGTAATCTACAGTACAGACGCTTGTCAGTAGAATAAGTTAGTCATTCCTGTAATACCTTAGATGCATTAAAATGTACTAATATTATAAATCTGAAGAGTTTGTTTGCACGAACCGGAACTAATTAATTTCCGGAACTATTGGTCCGATTTAGAAAATAGTTTTGGCTAAGTCAAAGTCAAAGTAAAAACATTTATTTCAATTAAGCCATTATATGGCACTTTTGAACGTCATATAGGAAGCTACGTTATCCCTAAGTACCCATATGCTATATACATAGATATTAAGATACATAGATCCATAAGAAAATTCACGCAAACGATGTCGCGGTCTAAAGCTAGTATAACTAAGAAAAGGGGGAAGCAATTAAAGCCGCAGTTCATACAGTCAATTTCATATTTTAGAAGCTTTTAAAAACCGACAGTTAATTCGATACAAAATACCCTAAAATACGGCAGTTTTTACACAAGTCCAATGTTCATTGCACAATCTTAAACACACCGCATCCAGGGTTGCCAAACATCAATTACTTAAGACTGGCCAAGTGTTAGGGGTGTACGCAAATGGTCACATTCACTCTCGCTTTGGCCGCACAGCTGAGCCACAGAAGGGAGAAATGCTTTATTGTACTGCTGTTTACTATGTGTAAGGTCCGTTTGTTGTGTTCAGAAGTTTCAGTTTTAAGGAACTGTGAAAAAATGGGAATACATCTAGAGGTTTTTTTTGATAATGACTATAAAAAAACCTCTAGATGTGTTAACTTAAAACTGGTTGCCGTGGGTTTTGGTTGCCAAATAAAATATTCTTAAGATCTTGATTTAATGAACATCACCTCTTCAATACAATAACAAAGATTGATAACATAAAGCCCAGTCTATTTTAACCTGTGTCTACTAATGTCTAGATTACGTATTTTTTATTTAAATTTATACCCCACATTGTCACAGTGTCTTATAATAACTAATGGGACACGTCTGCCTAACCCCTTTAGGATTTCAAGCGTGATGTTATGTAAGACATTTTCTGTAGTCTTCTTTACCCTATTATAACCCTACCTTATTTGATTTTACTTAAAAAAGGCACCTTACAGCAGAAGCGTAGCGTACCTTGGCGGGGCCCCGTATAAAAAATTGTTCGGGGGCCCATAAGAGAGGTAAAGATTTCTCAAAAAAGAATAAAATGTTTGCTTAAAATTAAAAGAAATATTTATTCATCATAATTATCTATCTGTCACATTTTTAAAAACAATTCAAATTAAATATTAACTCTCCTTGCCTTTTTTCGGCAAACTGATTAATTAAATCATTCATAGCTGATGATGACTTTAGTTTTTCTTAAGTTTCTGCCTCTATGGGCAATAGTGACAGGTCTGACAGGCATTCCTGTCACATAGAAGTTCTTAAATAATTTTTTATCAGTTTTAATTACGAGAAACTTCTTTGAGAAGTTTTTATTAATTTTTGCTTAGGCACCTTGGGGGCCCTCGTGGGTCGGGGGCCCCGTATAATTGATACGGCAGATACGGCGGTAGCTACGCCCCTGCCTTACAGTGACCTTAAACTACTGCGCTTCTCTAGTCATATACGAAGGGTTTTTCAACTAGCAAACACACACATCTCCGTGTGTGCACAGTGCATTTATTTATCACTAAACTTGCTAAATAACCAGCCATTTTAACGTAACACGGGATGCGGTGTGTTAGAACTTTGAATACCCGACCAGTGCTGAAATGCATTGTAAGCACTTATGGTGCATTAGAAGACGAAGTTATTAGTGCCTATAAAGTGTTCGCCCTGTTCGCCTAATGGAAAACGTCTGCTTGCGGAGGTGTGCGTTATTGCTATTAGTAATCGTGCAGGAGTTTTTGAGAGAGAAATTAATTCGTTTTTGTTTGACACTTATTTGGCAGGAAAGAAGTATTTGTAGTTTTGGAACTTTTTTGTTTTGATTATCTATTTGAGTTTGTTTTGTTTTTATACAAGATTTAGCACTTGCTTTACGCGCTAGGCGACGGGTAGCAACATAAACAAGCCATTGTTAAGTTTGTTCAAGAAACAGTTTATGTGTTTGTAAATACACACTTGATACAGTAGATATTCTGAGAGTGGGACAAAGTTTATTCCAAGTAGAAAATAACGCTCGCGCGCGTCATTTTCACGTGAATAAAAAGTTTTTCTTTCTTTCTTTCTAAAATAATGTAGGTCTTTCACCTATACGGGTTTACTTGTAAAGTTTACAAATTATTAAGAAAGGTCTATTTATAGGCATAATAAACTTTTCCGTTACCTGATGTACCCACTACGAACATAATTGAAGCTTAGGCATACAAACCACAAAAATAATTATAGGTAGTAAATAGAACATTGTTTTCTTAAATAAATAATTTCTAAAAACGTAACAATAGGTGCTCCAAAAATAAACTACCTTGTAGGGCATAAAAATTACGCACCCCGTAATAACATTATACAATTTTCAAAGCAATATTTAATTTTATGGTGTGGAAAAAGCCCACCCCAGTAGGGGCTTCCCTTAGACAATGGTATGATTTGTAACTCCGACAGATATCATCTCAGAAGAAAATTCTCATCTACGAAATCCGCGTTCAAACAAACATTATTCTTTTTAGGGTTCCATACTTCAGACGGCAAAAACAATACCCTTATAGGATCACTTTGTTGTCCGTCTGTCAATGCCCTTTTATTCAGGAACTTGTGGAGGTATCAAGTTGTAATTAATATCAAATACTCAGGTCTGGTACCCCTTGGAGCAGTGAAAAATAAAAATCTTATTCAACGCAATCTGAAGATAAGGTAAGCTTTATGGCGCATATTTCGCTGTTCGCTTGACAATCAAAACCTATAAGGGACTTTACGTTGACCTAGGATCAAGTCAAGGAAAAAAACCGATTTGTAGTTACATCACAAAATAATATTTTTTATTTTTGCAATTAATAACTAATTTTTTGTATGTTGAGTTAAATATTGTATGATGACACGGAACCTTTCGTGTACGAGCTCGACTCGCACTTGGCCGGTTTTTTTTCTCTACAATGGCTGTAGTGCTGTGCGATGAGGCGTTTTTATTAACGTTATTTATGACGTTTCTTTTTGGTCGCGATTATCTTAAATGATCTTTTTATTGCGTTTATTTAGTAAATTAGGGTAGGACAAGATATTCTCGTATTCATTTTGTTTATCGATATTTTGTTCTTTGTCACTTACCTGAATCATGAAGAGCTTTGGTGGTGTATCTGTGAAACAAAACACCATATTTTAATGGGTACGGTCAGTTAATGGATGTGTGCTATTATAAGGGGTGGGGTGGAATGGGCTACCCGTGGAAAGTTAATGGGAAATTATTTCAGAACGTAAAAAGCTGCTTTTTATTCATTTCTGCAGGCTTTCGTGGGTATTGAGGCGAAGTGCATTAATAAAGGTTAGGAGTGAGTAAAATAAGGTTTTATAAAAGTGATTTAAGTTTCAACAAGATTCATAATATTTTCCATTTTTAAATTCTTTGTCTACAGAACTTATTGACGACACGGCTGGCGCAATAGATGAGCGATTTACTGCTTCACTGTGCGACTAAGGTTTGATTCTAGGACCAAACAAATATTTGTATGACCTACAGGTTCCGGATCTGTTTGTTTGTGTATGTCAGTTGATATGTCTGTAACAACACTCACGATACAGGAGAATTTCTGTATCGCGAGTGTATATTAATATAGTAGCATATTTTACTGTTAAGACTGCCTCGTTGGTGTAGTGGTCGCAAGCGCGACTGCTGAGCATGAGTCCTTGGGTTCGATTCCCAGGTCGGGCAAAGTGTTATTGGGTTTTTCCATCAGGAATTTCTCAGTAGCAGCTTCGGAGTTTGGATTTGTGCCCGGTTGATGGCAATAGGCCCGCCCCCTGTTACATGGGACTAAAAACATAACCAGCAAAATGTGGGTGTACTAATGGGTACACCTCTGCCTAACCCTTCGGGGATTACAGGCGTGATGTTATGTTACTTTACTGTCTCTTACTAAACATGCTGTAGTTAAACTTTGTAAAATCTCATTTTACATTGTATGTATACCCATACACTTCAGAATAAAATGTTTATGTCTTTTGAACTGAAACCAAGAGTTTACTAAATCGCCTTCATTAGTCTGTTTTCAAAAGTAGCGCTTGCAGCAATATGCATTACAGCAGTTTGACGAGAAATGTAACCAAACTGTAGACCAGAGGTTCTCAAACCGTCGTCGCTATCCTGAAGGCGTCGCACGAAGGTACTCACTCACTATTCGCCGGCACGCGACGTCTTTCTCGTTGATTGTAGTACAATCATTAAACTAGTATATTACTACCACAAAACTGTGTTTATCTCCTGGCTAAGTTAAACAACTGTTAAACATGATATTTATTTATGGAGTTTGACTTATGACTGACACAAGACACGCGTCGAACAGGTGTCTAAACTTTTGTGATAACCCTTAAATAAATAGTTACAATTTAAATTATAATCTTTAGTTTTCCTTCAATAAAATAAAAATAAGAAATAAATAAACTGATTTTAATTTCTGTTAGAGCTTCACACAATTATCGTCTTATAGAATAGCGTCGCAAAAAAAAAACAACCCGTAAAGGAGTCAAAGAATAAAATAGATTGGGAACCCCTGCTGTAGTCTTTGAATGTAACTACTTGTGTTGTTTGTTTACTTCTTTGAAATCCAACACTGCGCTGTCTCGTGACGTCACGGAGAACAGTTAAAGGCGTAGGGTTGCAGTTTTGTTTTAGTTTGGAATGAAGATGTTTTTTATTACTCTTCTCTTAAAGCTTAGATACAATCAAAATACACGCGGGGACATACAGACAGCGGAGGCTCTATTTAGCAATTTATCGTTTACGTTAACCCAAATGTAACTTAAATACGAGTACTTTTGGGAGAATGTAAATAATTAATGTACTCGTAATCTCAACTAATAAAATTATACAATAATCTACCAATTATTATTAAGAATATCCAATCACTTGCAGTGTTTAAAACAATATTAAAAAATATTTATTTAGACTCATTATAAAGAAAACTATGTATTGTTCTTTGTGAGTTAAACTTGTTAATCCTAACCACGAAAAAACATTTTGGACTGCATGTATCAGGGGTCACAAAAATGTATGTAATTTACAAAAAATAGCAATTAATCACTTTGAACCGCATGTTCCATGTTCCATGTTCATGACCAGTTCATATTGTTACAGATTTCATCAAAATAGCGACCCTTTTACAACCGTTACGAGCCCGAATTTGGCCATAGATCTTTCTATGTATAAATTCAGACCCTCAAATTGGTGCTAATATTTTGAGTGCGCCACGTGCGTCGGTTGGTCACGCAGAACAAACTTCATTGCTAATAGTGGAGTGACCCGTGCCGACTGCCCCTGATCACCCTTTTGTATTTGTCCACTGATACCCCCATCTTGCTGTAATTGTCGCCTTATGCACTCACACACACGAACCTTTCGATGACATGATAGAGAGCGGGGCTTTTGGGGTTTCAACACAATTATTATTATAACATAAAATAACATCACGCCTGTAATCCCCGAAGGGTAAGGCAGAGGTGTACACCCACATTTCGCCAGTTATGTTTTTAGTCCCATGTAATAGGGGGCGAGCATATTGCCATCAACCGGACACAAATCCAGACTCCGAGGCTGTTACTGAGAAATTCCTGATGGAAAAACCCAATAACATTTTGCCCGACCTGGGAATCGAACCCAAGACCTCATGCACAGCAGTCGCGCTTGCGGGGACTAGACCAACGAGGCAGTCAATAATTATTTTATGTTACTTATAAGTAGTAAACTTACAGCAGTAGCCAGTTTCGTGGCTGACGTCTGCAGTCGCTATATCAGTTAGCAGAATTTCTTGTTTGACCTGGAAACAAAACAAAAACTTTATTACTAATAAGTAATAGTGAGATAATCATTGATTTGATTCATACAGTAGGTAATTAAATACGTAATAGCTAAATAATTAATCAGCATAATACTATAGAATACGTGACTGTGAATTTAATATTTACACCAATTTAATAAATAAATATGTATTTAGTTCCGCCATTTCTATATAACACGACATACATTGGTGGTTCCAAAACCAAACTGTTTCGAACGATCTGTCAAAATTCAAATTTAATTTTTTCTTTATGTTGGCACTAACCACCTCAACGTCACGCGCTTTTAATTCATTCTATTTTTGAATTCTGCGGTTCTTTGCATTATTTTTTTTTTGCTTAGGGATGATTCTCATTAGAACGTGCCGTGCACGGGCCGGGGCGTGGACGAGCCGACGTGGTATTGAAGTGCGTCGAGAGGGCCCGGACGGGACACGGATAATGCACTGTGTAATATAAATTGATTCATACAAAATATATGTAACAGATTTAAAACCGTGCCCCGTCCGTGCCCCGTCAGGGCCCCGTCCCGGGCACGGCACGTTCTAATGAGAATCACCCTTACCCGTCAAACCTCCGCAAATACAGAACAAAAGACAGTTTCAAATGTGTGTGTGAGTCAAGTAACTAATTTAGAGAGATTGAATATCCTATTTACGTAAAATAAACCTCACTGCTTATAACAGCGAGTGGACCTGGGGGAGGTCCACCCTCAGTATTGTCAATTAATTAATTATCCACGTCCGATGGAGCGACGGATTTCAGCTGTGCAACTACCAAATTCATTATCGAAATTAATGATTGACTTTGATCATATTCATACACGCTGTGGTAGGCGTAGCAGGGTTTTGGTCGGTAGCGTGTGTTATGTTTTGAATGAAAAGTTAATCAGTTTAATACAGTCATGTCGTGTTCTATGAGTGTTTATCATTGAAATTATTTGTTTAGTTCAACTAGGGAACTAGGGAGTAAGGGACTTTGTACCTGTTCATTTAGTTTCTTAAGGTTGAGTTACACGATGCCTCGATTGCCTCGTTGGTCTAGGGGTCGCAAAACGTGACAGTTTAGCATGAGGTGTTGTCGGGTCTTTCCATCAGAAACTCAGTAGCAGCCTTGGAGTTTGGATTTGTGCCCGGTTTATGGTAATAGGCTCGCTCCCTATTACAAGGGACTTAAACATAACTAGCGAAATGTGGGTGTACTAATAGGCACACCTCTGCTTAACCCTTCAGGAATTACAGGTGTGATGTTATGATGTCACATTATGTATTTATACGATGATTGGCACTATACATGCAGTCTTCTTAATCAAGCATCATCATCATCAACCATAGGTTTCATTCAAGCCTCATTAGGCTAAATCTAATCTGGATTAGATTAGTCAAGATTATTTTGTATGTGCCAAATGTATGTTGGATCTTCAACGGTCGACTCAGTGCCGAGAGTTGAAACTCCAGCAGCAGAAATTGCAAAGTAATATTATAATGGATTTTTAAGAGATGGGGGTAGGCCCCCATGTTTCCTCACGAATGTTTTGAAAGTACATTATGAATTGAAAAAGTCATACATTACTTAGGTATAAAAAAATACAGACGTTTTAATGACGTGATTTGTTTTACGTACTTATAAGTTAGGTACTAATAATTATTCGAGTAGTATTCTCTTTATGATACAATACCTATTATCATCGAAAAATAAGTATTTAGGCACTTATTGTCCATCGTCCTCGTATAATAGAATATGTTTGGGAACAAAATATTATTTGTACATAATATTCCTAATTATTTCGTTATTAGTTTAGTATCAGTAATAAGCCGTAAGAGAGCTAGGTTCTCTTCTTATTGATACACAATAATAACAAATACCTACTTATCTCATATTTATTGTGAAGTACCTAGGTATGTACTGCTTATTATGTTTTATGCGTAACTCACAAGTAGTGAAGTAGGTATTTTGTACCTGTTTATTGAAATTCGAATCAAAGAAATAAATGTTCTAAAAAGGTAAAAGCTATTTATTCAGGCTGATTGTTAGTTTACCAAAAAGCTATAAAGAAACCTGAAAGCATGAAATAGAAACCATCCAATCTCAACAAAAATGCTTTACAAAACTATCATAATTAATGGAACAGCTGATTTTTTTGGCATAATTTAAGGGTTGGTTCCTTAGTAAAAAATGATCATAATTATGAGTACCTACAATGACCCCTTTACAGGGTTTTAGTAAATAAACAATCACTCTGTAAAACGAGTAAAACAAGTAATAATAATGGACCGTCACAATTATTTTCGTGTAGTTATTAAAACTTAAAGTAACAAGTTTTTAATTGTCAAAAAAAAAGTTTTGTCGTTAGTGTAGTCGTTAGGTTTTTACATTTTTGTGAACAAAAATTCATGAACTACTTTTTACTCGTTACTTTTATAAGAAAAGCCGTTTCTATGAATAATGAGAAATAGTATCTCTCCATTTTGTTTTTTTTTTTACGTCATCTAGCTTTTACTTTAAATAACGTCATTTTTTAGCCCTGAAAGGGTAGGCTGCGTTGTACCTACCACTATCATAGTACACCTACATTTCGCCAGTTTTATTGGAATCTATTGCCATCAACTGGGTACAAATCCAGACACCGTACTTATGAGAAATTTGTGATGGAAAACTCAATAACGTTTGGCTCGACCTGGAAATTATACTCTACCTCAAAAGGACCAGCAGAATCTTCTGCGACCACCAGACCAATGAGGTCAACTAATAAAAACGAACAAAGTAAACGAAGAGTTTAAATATTTTTATTAGTTTTAAAAATTGCATTTGTTTTAATTATTTATTACCATTATTGTTTTTATTTACATATAAAGTAAGTTTTCGAATCAGGGGTACCTAGCTAAACCACATTATCCCAATTTTGGTGTCAGTATAAAAAGTAAATACAGCTAAGAATATCCATTAAATTTTTTCTTTTTGTGAAAAACAAAATCCGTTACCGCAAAAATGGCGAAAAAACATTGTTTTTCACTTTACGGCTTTCAAAACCGGTATAAAACGTAAATGTGTCCATGGAGTCTGTATAAAGTATTTATTAAGGGCGGCTGCAGGTAGGGTCCCTGTGCTGATGCCCCGGGTCCGGTGGGACGTCCGGCCCGCGCCTTTGTTTTTATGATCTACCTATAAATAAACGGGCAGAATTTCATTATCTCGGGAAAAGCAGCTGATCTTGTATTTTTTTTTTGTGAAAAATGTGTCTCTCATTATAGTAATTTTTTAGTTTTTTTTTTTACTGACAAGACACAGCTAGGTTATCTGTTACTTTTTTCTTTTATTGATTCTTGTACTTTTTGTTTTTTCTTGTAACGGTGACTGTATAAATTCAAGCCTGATGATAAACTTAAGATATAAAAAATGTTGGTAAAATCCTTATACATAAATAAAATACTTTCGTTAATAATGTACAAAAAATAAAATATGAGTAAAAGTTTTACGAAAGGAAAACATAAGTTGACGACGTCTCATTAATAGAGACTTAGTAGAAGCTAAGTCCTTTCCCAGAAAATCTAATATTTAGTTGTCCTAAAAGGAAGAAACTGTAACGATAATACCGAAAATGGTATTCAAAAACATATAGGCCAGAATTAGATAAGTACATAATTATTTAA
The DNA here is from genome assembly GCA_949774945.1 of Hoplodrina ambigua. Lineage (NCBI taxonomy): Eukaryota > Metazoa > Arthropoda > Insecta > Lepidoptera > Noctuidae > Hoplodrina > Hoplodrina ambigua. The sequence continues at coordinate 5,842,050 of OX458976.1, forward strand.
AATTATTAAATTTTTGTTTTCTCTTCTACATGACTACATGAAAAGTGCCTTTTAATGGTCCAATTGAAATATGTGTTTTGACTTTGAGAATGTAACATTTTTGACGATCTAAGTATTTACATAAATGTATAACAATGATTAATTTAGATGACGATGAGGATGATTTTGAATGATTGTTTTTTTTGTAATCTTTTTTTTTGCTGATTGATTTTGTGTATTTTTATGTTTTTTTTTGTGTTCCTAAGGGAAAAAAACGTAAGTTTATGTATGTATGTGTGTATCAATGTTTAGGTAGACATACTTGACCTGCAATCCAACCATGCGTTCAACTTTTACAGCCCCATATACTTCGGAACATCCCCATAAGTTTACCCCTAACCACAGCTCCTAATAACGTTCTAAGCACAGCCAAGCTGCGTCCAGAGGTGAACGACCCCGTCTCTCGGGACACCTGCTGATGTTATTGACAACAAAACTGTGTTGTTTCTTTTATTTCCCGCCTCGTAAGGAAGCGAGATTATTTTGTTTGCTGTTGCAGCTATGAGAACGTTATTGTGATGTATCTGTTGAAAGGAAAATGGACGGATAAGTTAACGGTACCTATTTTATGTATTTTTTTTTCTTTGGTGTCTTGTAAGCGATAATTTAGTGTATTTTATAATAATTATTCTAAGGGCACGTTTCACTATTAAGAAAAGACACTATTAAAAAAAAAGAAATCATAAGCTAGTAAAAAGTAGTGAAACGAGCCCTTAAATAATGTTTTCCACAAAATAAAAGCAATTTTATCAGAAAATAAATTCAAAAATCGAACCCGAATTCCAATTCGATTGCAGTTGCAGCAAAATTCGATATTTCAATTTGAAAATTGCAGAGGATGTTGTCGGAAAAATCTTTCAACTTAAAAATTGGGTTGCCATAATATAATATTTTAAAGTTTTGTTGGTAAAACACTGTTTTTTTAAGAAGGATTTCAACAAAATCTGTCTGCAACACTCGTGTCGTAATGCAGTGTATTATTTTGTATTATACTTCAATTTTATTTTATGTTGATCCCTAGCTCCCAAAAATGGCTGCTAAGGGAACCGTAAAGCCGCGGCTTACATCGCGTTTTACTAACCTGGCTTTTCGAATATAAAGAATTCATGGCAAAGAGAATTTTTGAGGTAAGACACACTTGTTTGTGAATTTTATCTTTATGTGTCTCTTTCATACGTTTTTATTCTCTGTTTGATATGTAACTGCAAAGAGTGCTTGCGTACCTTACAAATTCCATTTTTCGTTTATACATATAAAAATGGTTGCAGGTTTCTGTTTTGGAATCTTTTTGATGTTTTTTTTTTCGACTGCCTCGTTGGTCACGTATTCGCCAAGCACTAATGTTAAGCATGAAGTCTCGGGTTTGATTCCCAGGTCAGGCAAAGTTATTAGGTTTTTCCATCAGGAATTTCTCAGTAGCAGTCTCGTAGTCTGGATTTGTTTTGGTTGATGGCGATAGCTTCGCCGCCTTTTACGTAGAACTTAAACATAATTAGCAAAATATGGGTATAGTATACTAATGGAAATGTGGGTGTACTAATGGATCTACGTTTGTCTAATCCTTCGGTGATTACAGACGACATGTAGACCTGCTAAACTTTAAATAGCTAAACCAAATTTACGCAAAGAGCTGAGGCGAAAATAGCCATTTCACATATTTCTTTAGCACTTTTACATTACCTCTGGGAAAATATCTTAGTGTGGCACCACACGCTGTAGTAAGGCTGGAGCTACACGGGTGGGAGCGTCGCTTGGGCTACACTTGATGACTAGCGTAGCTGCAACCGTCCAGTGTGGCTGGGAGAACAATATGCAAGGTCTTAGGTACTAGTGTTCTATGTAGGTACAAGATATGGGCAGATGGAATCTTATGATTATTCTGTACATAGAGTTGTTGCTTGCAGATCTGTAGTTGTAGTTTTCTTGCGTTTTAATAAGATTCATTTTATATAGATTCGTGTTCCATGAGAACCTACTACGCAGTCTGGCAGATGCTATAGTAGACTTAAGCTATGGAACATTTATAAAAATGAATTAAAAAGATTAAAAATATTTCGTTAATTGCGTCCTTTTTCTCTGAGGGTCACTATGCGACAAATTAGTCGTGCATCGCGGCACCAAGCATCAGTGTGGCTACAAATAGTACAACCACGCGTTTGATCACTACAGCATATCACCTATAGCTTAATTAAATGTCCTCGCATAATGACACCGTTCAGCATTGTGACGTCACATATGCAGTGCACATTTCGCCCCTCCGCCCGCAACACACCCCGTCCTCGTCCTACCCCCGCGCCCCTGTAGCTCAGACGGATTGAATCAAGCGACTTAGCTACAGCAGCGTAACCCTAAGCACTAAGCGAAGCTACCCTACCTGTGTGGCTTCGGCCTTAGAAACAAGATTGCAGTAAGAAATACCTACCTAAATTCTCCTCGATTTAGTAGAAACTAGGTTGAAACGGGTAGAACATGCATAATGTGGAGCCTTCGTTTAAATTCATCCGTAGGTAGGTACCTATCTCTTTTGGCCAACCTACACTGACACAAATGGCGAAAATGCTGCGGACAGATTTGCTGAGCATTCTCTCTTTTAGAATAATGTGTCAAGTTTCTTTGAATGTTTTCGGACATGACGTTATTTTAAATGAAAGTAGTCTTCTTGTTTATCGTGTGGGCAGTAAGGTCTTGCGGCCCCACACACCCTAGTGTCAGAGTTTTTAAGCCGCGTCAGGTGGTACTTACTGTGTTCTTTAGAATGAGATAGTAACACAGTGTGCCATGAATGTTGTTTCAAATGTTCTCCCAATTTTTTACATACATAACATCACGCCTGTAATCCCGGAAGGGTTAGGCAGAGGTGTACCCACATTAGTACACCCACATTTCGCCAGTTATCTTTAAGTCCCATGTAATAGGACACGAGCCTATTGTCAACAACCGGGCACAAATCCATAATCCAAGGCTGCTACTGAGAAAATTCTGATGAAAACCCCAATAATACTTTACCCGACCTGGGAATCGAACCCAAGGAAGACCTCATGCTCAGCAGTCGCGCTTTGATACACAACACTATATCAACGAGGCAGTCCATAAATAATGATTTTGGTTAAAGCATTTCAGGCATTCCCGAGATAAAAGTAACAATTTTACAAGCTGTTACAACCCATACGAAAAATTTAACAAACGCGTCTTGTAAAACAAATCGCTAAACCCGAAAATCAGAATAACTCGGGAAGTTGCATGAATCGAACCGTAAAATCGAAAATGGCGGACGTCGTGCATCCCCTCAGTCGTTTGCCACTAAATCATATTCACTATAAAAGTCCCGATAAAACTATAAATATTCCTTATGCATTTATTGTGCCGCTATAATGCTCACAAATCTTCAGATATTGTTTCGATACTGGTTGTGAATGTTGTTTCTTTTGGTTGAGTATAATACTGGATAATTTATTGAGTAGAATCTACACTTAGGTCCTGTGGTTTTATAGTAGTAAGTACTAAGCGAAGTAAAGGACCAAAATATATAATGTAACTAGACTAATTTTAAAAGTATAGTTTCTGCATGAACGTTTCATTTTAATAACATTTAAATACTGCCCCTTTGGGCTAGTAGGGTTCGATTCCCAGATCGGGTAAAGTGCTATTGGATTTTCCATCGGGAATTTCTCAGTAGCAGCCTCGGTATCTGGATTTCTACCCGGTTGATGGCAATAGGCTCGCCCCCTATTATATAGAACTTAATCATTACTAGCAAAATGTGGATGTACCTACTAATGGGTACACCTCTGCCTAACCCTTAGGGGATTACAGGCGTGATGTTATAATGTTATTTAAAAAAAAACATATTTTCCTAGAATAGATAAGGATACATTTACATATCTATATATCTGCCTAGCCTTTTCCCAACCATGTTGGGGTCGGCTAAGGTAGGAAAACCTATTGGACGATAACATTAAAATTACTCTAGAACACTAGCTATATTGTATTCACGTGTCATTATGTCTGATTCTGCATGCAAATATTGTAAAATATTGATTTTAAAAGATACCTAAGGAGTTTCTTGCCCATTCTTCTCAATACAAAACTACCTTGTGGAAGGGGTAATTAGATTTAATCCTTTTTTGTATATGACGTTCAAAAGTGCCTTATATTGACCTAATTTAAATAAATTATTTGACTTTGACTTTAGATCAATAAAATAGAATTTAAGGATGAGAAAAGGGGAAAAAATTAACAGATATGATATATTTATAAAATGTCGCAATCAGGGATAATGGCCGCATAAAATTCAAGTGACCTCACCTACAGCTACCCTTTAATAAACTCTATGTTACATAAATTACATAAAACCCTTATTAGCATTCTCTCGTTCACGAGATTTCTCATCGCTGACTCAGTTGGCGGACAATGTCATCGCCGGGAAGACCTATGAGTCATTGACTCATCTCATTTGCCTAATCTGTTGCCTCTTCATAGTTAATTGGAAAATTGCTAGACTTTACCCGGCTTTATTGCCTTGTAATGAGGTGAATTATACGGCTGTATCAAATGACATAGTGTTTGTTTTATGTTTTGTTAGGATGTGTGTGGTCTTTGTTTGAGAAGTCTGCTTTGTATATACAGGTTGTATTTTAACCTCACTGGCAATCTTACATGGGGTGATAGTACTCATGAATATGATCAATTTTTATACAAGACGGACTTGGACATATGGAAAATGAAACAGTTGCTTCCTATCAAAATGTATAAAACGGCAAATTTTTGTTTTATTTTTTCCATCGGAACTAAGAAGGTTAGGGTGAAGTTGTTTGTTTGTTCATTCAAACGAATGGTCCCATATTTTCATACCTATTTCAGGGTTGTTTCTATAGTAAAAGGTCGTATCTATGAGTCAGCCTATAACCTATTACTCATACCTACAACAGTGCCAAAACAATATTCAATAATATTATTTTGGCACTGTTAGGGTAGAGTTGGTTAGAAGTTTCATAATATGATTCATAGTTTTATTAGGGAGTTAATTCTAGAATTACTCCATTAATAAAACTCGAAAAAAAGTTACTCGTAATTTTTAAGAACATTTGAATTCTAAACTTAGTCTCAATAATTTTACCTACATTTTTCGCTGAAACGAGATTTCGACTAGATTTTGAACGTTTTTTAATTAGTCGAATTGGCCATAACAACAATCAGACATAACAACAGGTACAGAGAAGAATTGTTCCACAACAGCCCGAAAACAGCAAAGATAAAGAGAAATAAAACGAATTATTCCATAAACATTCAAACAATTCTTACGATATCTCATTCGGCGGAAATATTAAGAAAGCAACAAAATGATTGTAAATTTAATAACAGGCGGTGTAAAGCGAGAAATTCCCAACTTGGTGGGATTCAAACATCCGCTTTTACTTAATTTATGACCGATTCGTTTTCGCTAATTAATTTCAACTCTTATCTAATACGCTTAATTGGAGTTACAGAGTTTGTTCGCAATTCATCAGAATTTAACATTACCACCGCAGAGTTTTGTAAAAGGAATTTTGTGATTATTAAATAAAACTGTTATTGTGTAATTTTGAAGTTGGAACAGTATTTTCCCAAATTTTGAGCTTTTCAAAAATATATTTTAAAAAGTCTTAATATACACCTCTAAATAATTTGTACAATGTGACATCTACACAGTACCTAAATGGTCATCAGAGAGATACTCAATAGTAGATAGTTTTGGTAGGTAAGAATGAATTATAGTATTAGCAAGAGAATTCATATCAATCTATGCAAAAACACATCATAAGAAAATCTACACAATGGGAGTACTGTTCCATACATTTTGATTTTTATATGGAACGGCAGACTTTTTTTTGGAACCGATGAATAATATTGTCACTAAGAAGTTAAGAATCATAATTCTTCCTTTCTGTCTTTTTTATAAATTGTACATTTTTTATAATTTTATAAATACTTTTAGGTTTTATGTTTATTATTATTTGGTATTTTTTTTTAAATTATTGTATTGTTTTAAAATAAATAAACATAAAACCTAAAAGTATTTATAAAATTATTATTATTAAAATCATAATTATTTTACTGAATCCACGGTAAAAATTTGTACCGCGATGTTCATTACACCGTGTATATTAAAACCTGACTGACGTGTCAACGTTTCAAGCAAACAAACTTATAATGAGCAATTCAGTTAAACATTATCTTCGAACTGTTCACGTTTCCTACAAGTTTTCACGACTTCAAGACTTTCAATACGACTTCACGGAGACTACTGCGATTAGGAGCCGTTGAAGTCGTAATGACCGAAGTTAAACGTCAACACGACACGACTTTCAAACTGTGATAGAGCTCCTAAGTCGTATTATAAACATTTTTACTTGCTCCTACATTAAACGTTTAAGGAGGTTAAACGTATAACGCAAAGCATTTAACCTATAAAAACTTGGGAATCCGTTGATGGGCAAAAAGAACTGATAACTACTGAAAATATTTTAGGCACTTGGACATCTACTAGTCTTACTGATATAATAAATAGGTAAAGTGTTTTTTTTGCTGCTGTCAAACACCGGTAGTTCTGACTCCAAAAAGGCACGCGGGGAACACCACACGCGCCTTATTCTTGGGCCTGTCTGTTCGGGTGAGGGACTGACCACAAAACCGCAGACCCTATTTCTTAGTGCAACAAGTTTGTCCTGCGCGTGTCAGGATATACTAGTTTGACCCAGAACGATCTAGTTTTTCAGGTAACATTACATAAATAATAAATTTCGCAAAAAGAAACCCTTAGGAAAAAGTTAGTGACAGTTTTAACAAATACCTTCATAACCCAGCTGTAGGGTTAGCACGAAGACGTATGTTATTATAACGTCAACCCATATCACGTGGCCGCCACGTAAGTGGGATATTTTATTATGACAGCCCTTTGTATCTCGCTGAAGATAAATGCCTGGTACAGTAAGTTAACCGAAGAAACGGAATGACACTGGACTGAGGGGAGTGGCTTACAGGAATGTGTGTAACTGATATAAAATATTTCAATTATTTACTTCTAAATATGTTGAGGTGCTCGTGGCTAAGTCATAACAGCCGTACGGGTCGATGTATCAAGTTAAGCTACGCTTACCGAGGTGATACGTGTATGAGTGACTATCTTTACACCACCGTGCTTTGGAAAGCACGTTAAGCCGTTGGACCCGGCTGTCATACGTGGATTTTTAATAGTGGTTACGGGTCGTCAGAAGCCAGGAAGTCTGCCAACACGGCTTACCAAGGGATACCGTATTACCCAGTTACTAGGTTGTGGAGGACAGATAGACAGACGCCCCATGTAAAATACTGGTATTCAGTTTATCTAGTTAGACTTGAAGTCGACCGCAACATAGTCGAGAAAAAGCTAGGCAGATCGACTGACTTCTAGAAATATACATAGATGATTTAAAAATTGTACCAGGGATCATTGTCCAGAAATGTATGATTTCTAGTCATATTATCTTGGTTTGAAACCAAAATGCCCTTTCTCATATATGTTTTAACTTCTAACCTCTCATAAAAAATGATATAAAACATGTTATATTTTTCCGCATTGTTCGTCCATACAGCCAGCACTAAAAAAGAATAGAAACACGCTCAACTCTCGGCGAATTCCAGCCAGTAACTGAAGCAAACAAGACCGTTGCTTCGCACTGAATTCTTTATTTCCTGAAGCAAAGAGTTTTCAAATAACATTTCACTGTTACCTTAATTTTAAAACCAGCCAGTACCTACAAACGTTTACCCACAATTATGTAGGACGCAGAAAAGTATATTCGTTCGTTTGTTTATATTTTGATGTATGCGCTTTAGGGTCCCGTCAAACCTGTCGTTTTGTGTTTATGGCACGATTTTTTTTCTTTTTGCTCTTATTTTTAGGAAAATATTATTTTTCTGAGCTAATGAAAAAATTCTGTATTTTTTCTAACCGGCTATACTCATTACCTGGTATTACCCTTAACCAGCTGTCTCTTCAATGGCGTGGAAGGCTTAATATTTTTTCCAAAGTAAGTAATTTTTTTTTAACTTTGTAAGTATGTATTTTTGCTAACTGACCATAGATACTCATTACCAAGAACCACACTCTACCAACTCTCTCTTTAATATTCTAAAAAGTTTCTGACTGAAATCTGTCTGACCTTCACATAATCAGACAAAGGACCCGTCTTCCAAGAATTATTTTGAAAGACCCACTTCTTCAAGTACTAGATGTTAAACTTAATGTACCTTACAACGTAAAACCAAACGGTCTGACGTAAATACATTTACTTAACATAAAACAGTACTAGTATCGTTCCACAAACCTTAAATAAAGATGGCCCCTTTTAATTTACAGACTCATTCTATCAAGAGAAGTTTACTGGGTAAGGATTGAATAAAAAAAAAATAGAGCTTGTTAGTGCCTTATCGTCCCTAAAAGTTATTAGGGTACAGAGGAAGCCGGGTAAGTTAATGGGGCTTGTACGTGATAGGCTACCGAAGTCATACATACGAACGTAGTTGGTGTTGCTTTAGATTTCGAAATGCGTAGCTATAGTCAAGGTATGGCTGTGTTATGCTTCGATCAACAATGTATCTAGGTACACATAACATCACGCCTGTAATCCTCGAAGGGTTAGGCAGAGTTGTACCCATTAGTACAGCCACATTTCGCCAGTTATGTTTTTAGTCCCATGTAATAGGGAGCGAGCCTATTGCCATCAACCAGGCACAAATCCAGACTCCGAGGCTACTGAGAAATTCCTGATTGAAAAACCCAATAACACTTTGCTAGGTATAGTGTTTCAAATAATATGAAGTTGGATCCAAGATCTTCGTTTCGAAATAAGAATGTATGCAAAATAAGGTACAAAGACGGACTTAATCCCTCAGGCATTCTCTACCAGCCAATTAAGGTGGTGAAGAAATAACATGGGATGTGTACATGTGTACATGTGTACGAGGGTAAAACGTTATTAGAAATTAAAATAACACAAAATAATACCTAAGTAAAACACCTATACTATAAGTAATATATATACTTTCTACCTATGATTTTTTATGATTATTTTGCAGGGCGCCATCGCTACATCTATCTAAGATGTCGTGATGGCGCCCATCGCTCAAGTAGGTACGAACATGTAGGTCCGCAATCTAACACAGGCAAGTATCAATGTGACATTTTCAATATCATACGCAATTTTTTAAGTTTATTTGATTGAGAACATAGTGAGGAAACCTGGGCTTATGATAAATTCTTCGTTTAGAATCGCCAATCCGTCTTGAGCAAGCATTGATCAATGCTCAAGCCTTCTCTGTATGAGAAGGGGCCTTTGCTCTGCAGAGGAAAAATAACAGATCAATATTATTATTGTTAGCTAGGTACTATTAAGTTTATTAATTGCACCGCGTGCATCATTACCCCGAATAGGTAAGCTTCTAGAATTTCTAGAGAGTTAAAGACAACGCATCCAATGTTAAGCCATTGGCAAAGTTTCGTAATAAATGAACATACTAATCGTGTTTCTTCATCATTAAGCAGAACCAAGTCTGGCGTCGAGCCCAGAAACTGCAGTATGAAGAGGTTTGTTACAGTTTTTGGAAAATAACGAAAACTTTGCATGTTTGTTTTGTCACATAGCAACCTAACTTGTAATTTTGGTTAGCATTCACGGCAAAAAGATTCTCACACATGATTCTATTAGAACCACAGATTTACTAAGAAAAAATAAATAACTGGAATTAGAAAATTGTTTATTGTTTATAGATACAGGAGTTAAACAAGAGAATACGACATGAGCAGCTTAAAATGATACCTACAGCTAAGATACTATTTATTTTATTTATTTGGAAAAATAAACACATAATACATGGTATTTAAATAATTACAAAAGATGGTTAAATATGTAATCAACGGCATTTTCCACAGAATATAGATATAAAATATTTTTTAAAAACCTCTTGCAGTGAATTTCATAATACCTACTAAAAAGTAATAAAAAAAAGGTAAGTACATTTAAACAAAATAAATTACCAAACACAATTTACAAAAGAAATAAGCAACAATATTGATTATTTGGTGAGATTTCAACAATATTTCTATTAAATTAGTGTCATTAGAAATTTTATACTAGCTTTTGCCCATGACTTCGTCCGCGTGAATTTTCTCACTAATAATGCAGCTTTTCATGGGTAAAAGAATTTTTGAAATCGATTTAGTTGTTATTGAGTTTATATTTTAGAAGCATCAACCTAAATAGCATCATTGTAGATTGTTTTGTATTTTTTTGTTGTGTTCCTTCAACGTGTTAATACATCACGTAAAACGTATCTAAAGTTCAGCATTTTGACGGAACCCATGCATCAACAATAAATTTCCATCGTATCTTTTTGCTGACAGCCGACTGGCATGCACTCCAAGCGAAGGCATGCCATGGTATCAGTATTCAGTTCCCGTAGTAAGGGAGGGGACACGTCCCCGTAGCATTTCATTACTGCATCCCTACTGGGTTCAGTTGGGGCCTATCATGCGATATTTCGGCATTTTCTTCCAAATATGTTGCACTTTTTTTGTATTTTGTTTGTCATTTGGTTGGCACGCTGTGTGAATATGTTATGTGTTATGTACAATATGGCTTGTAAGTTATGTAGAATCATCCACGGATGTGTTCAACAAAATTCTCAGCCTGTATTACTGGCCGATTTATATGAAGTTAAGGCTTACTTAGGCTATCAACGATAAAAACGGTGTTCCAATTTCAAGTCTTTATTCCCCATAACATTGTTCTTGCGAGATTAAACTGATAGGTACCCGAACCCTTCTCTAAGACAAAGGATTTAAAACGCTGTCCTGTCTTCAAAAGAATAGATCCACGCTTAACTGCCTCAGATCCCTATTCGTCGCACGTTTTCAGTTTTATTGGAATTAAGTTATACGGAACCCTTTACTTCCACCGACGTTTTGGTGGCATTACCACGGATTACTTTCCGAAGGGTGTGACTCAACCGGAACAATGTAAAATAGGCACATTTTACGTATTTATGGACCCCTAATCCTTATTACGTTGTGTTTGAAATTATATTTGGTTCATTATGGATATAAATCTCAATTTGCGTGGGATGTTTATTGGGCTGGATTGTAAAGTATTATGTTTTATTCATCTTGATTTTTAAAGGTCGAAGTTTACATGGATTTGTAGGATAATAATCGACCTATTAGTCTTTTAAAGCCCGATCCATCATGTTACTCAAAAGCTAAGTTTTATCATCAATATTAAAAAATAATTTGCTATTTTGCTTCTTTTACGCAATGTTGCGGAAATCAGCCCTCCAAACGCTTGATAAATAGCTATTTATAACGATTGCGTTTTGGAATTTAAGAACCGGCCATCATAAAACATAAATTACTTTTTATTTCCCAATTATTTAAAAGACAACAATAATATGTCCTTCATAATTTATTTAAAGAATGTCTTGTATGGTGGGTATGTTTACAAAGTAATCGAACTTAAAAGACGCACCGCAACAACCAACGCAACTACGTCAAGTGTGTATTGTACGTCATTGCAGTGAACATCGATCTAACAGAATTAAAGTCATCGTTTATTATAACAGCACGGCTCCGACACAATAACTAATTTGCCATTCAAGTTAGGGCTTTAAATCCTGTGCATTAAAATATTTTTTAGAACAACAAGTTGACAGCTCGCGGGTGGCAAGTCACAGTTGGATTTTTAGAGGCGATGTTGTCTAGGCCGTTGCCATACCATTATTAACACTAACACCTGCATGTTAGAATCGAAACACAATTCGCTTTAGCGTCTAGTTAACAGCTTCATTAGATAATAATGACTATTGAGCATTGTTTATATTATTCAAAGGCTCGGTAGATTGGAATTGAAGTACGTTGCTCAGGTAGTTAATTGCCACAGTTAACTAAATATCTGATGTGGTGAGTGGTGATGGTTACACCTGCTATTCATCAACATTAATGTCTATTGATATACAATCTCTCTTATGGGCTCTTTTGAAGTTTAGTCAGAAAGTTGAAGCAAAGTAGTAGGTAGGTAGTAGTAGGTCTCTGTGGAGAAGAACAAGCAAGAAATTCCAGAAGCACTCTTTTGTCTATCAAGTTTTTACAACCTCCTTATTTAGTAAGCCCAAGTGGCTTTGGAGCAGCACCAGCATTAATTCTATCATTTATTTGAAGTCTACTGTGAGTACGTACTCTGGCCTGAGCCCAATACTCTTACATAGCTTCGCTAATAGGATTTAAAAAGACGTGGTGTATATCATGAAATAAACTATAAAAGCAGGGAATAATATAAACTAAATGCAAAAAACAGAGTGGCGTCCACGGACTGGATGAAGTGTCGTCCGTCCGGGGGCGAGATGAGCGGATGACATTGCCATCGATCGAACTTGGATAATGCTAGCACAGGAGTGCGAATATTGGCGTAAACAAAAATAGCAATCAAACCTGGATGATGCTAACACAGAAGTGTGGAGATTGGCCTAAATAAAGAGAGGCCTATACACACAACAGTGGACAAAATTCAGCTGTTGGCGATAAAGATGATGTTTGAAGACAGATAAGCAGTCGATAATACCAAGCACCTTCAAAAATTGAGACAAGCCTCGGTTCAATCAAAAACACAGGATAACAGCAGGAGGAAGCAGGAAGTTATATATGTAGGTCACAACAGCAAGCGACGGTAACAATGTAAACAAAATAAATTATTTACCGATACAAAAATAATTTACGTGCTTTCATTCTCACCTGTGGAAAATATAACGTGCGACAGAAAAACAATGAATGTAAATTGTAGTAACGGCAACATTTTTTTTACTATCACTACGTTCAACCCAGTACAGATAACAAAAAAGATAGGTATATGCAGGGTCGTCAGTTATGTAGGGTCTTCAGATATAGGTAGTTGAATTTTTCTAAGACATTGATGTATTTTTTCAATTGTTATTTAATTTAAATTATTCATTTTTAGATTAAGTTTTAATTGAAGACATCCATAAATTTCTAAGAAAACTTCAACTATATCGGACGTATATGGTTAGAAAGAAAAGTTCTTTTTTGTTGACCGTAAATGCAACTACATACTTTTAAAAGGTACAAAATGTGCTTATTCAAGTTTTTGACTCAGACATTGCTCTTTTCTGTCAAAACAGCAATGGTTTATTAGCTTGTAATTTTTTTTTTTGGGAACCTTTATATAAACACTTTTGCTAAATGTACAAGTAGATAGAAAATACAAGTGCAAGGCGGTGCGACGTAGTAATAAAATTGGTCGTACAGTCGCACTCGTAAACTATTGTGCGTTTTTATGATTCATCTCTGTGTTTGCTGAAGCCCTCACTTGCGAAGATGGTACGGTCGCGTGCTAAAGGCATATGTCGTAAAACTTGTATTGTTTTTAAATTACCGAACGAAAGTACGGCTTTTTCATAAACGTTGCCGCATGGGCATTGTAAAAGTTTGACGTTTAAATGCTGTGTGAGGGTAATTTATATTTTACCTTAGCAACCGGCATGACTATGAATGAACTGAGGAAAAGTTAACAAAAATTTCACTATGATGGTGATAATGGTGATTGCACTAAGACTTGTAACCTTTCCAAGCTTTATTCTAAAGAAATTCCAAATACGTACGTATAGTCAATTTAGTTATTTTTAGTTAAGTAAATCTGTAAAACGCCAATAACAATAATAAACATAGAAACAAGTAACATGGAACGTGAAAACAAATTTAGTATCTAATGTTGTTGCAATAGCCATAAAGAAATACTACTAACAAGAAGGGGTAGGTAGGTTACTAAAGAGTAGGACTGTAAGATAGTTTTTTTATTCTCTGTACTTTTGCTAACACCAACGTGCGTGACTGTACTTACGTCCAGTGCGAATTTTGTGCAGTGCCGTCTAAGTAAATTTGGTCATCTCACCCAATCTGTGTTTACGAGGGGTCAGCCCTGCGTGAGCCATCGAGATTTGAGGGCCAGCCCTAACTATGAATCATTGTCGCGAAGACGTCTCTTATTTAATTTTCCCTCTGTTTTAGGTGTGTTTTTCTTAGTCACCCTTAGTTACGTGTCTTGCGATGGGAAATGATGGAAAATATGTTGTCACGTTTCTTTTTTGTTTGATCAATTTAAGTTATCAACAAAACAAATATGATACACCCCTGAATATATCGAACTCACAACCTATGAATATACCTACGGATGTATATAGTAATAATGATTTGAAAATACGTGAACACTATGACATATCATTAAAAATAATTTAGTCGTTATTTCATGAATTGTAATACTTCGTACAATACCTATTATAAAAACGTTAGTTTTTATGCAACGTATTTAATATTCACGTGTAATACTTTATGAATAAATAAATATTTAAAAGATAAATATTTTTATTTAATTTTCTTCCCTATACTAAACTAACTTTTGGAAAAAGCAACTAGAATCTTTTTTTTTTTCTTGTTTATGACTTTGCTTTTTAATCGTCTAATTGAACTAAATAAATCATTTGATTTTGACTTTAAAAATACTCAAAAACAACTTGGTAGGTACGTATTTTCGTTAATAATTAAGCCGAAAATGAGAGAACTTCATTATAAAATGCTTGGAGCTACCAGCAATAAAATTATAAAAAAACCAAGAAACCTCTGTTGTATTTAAGCTTCTCATAATTTTCAGTTAGTATTATAACACGCAAATACGTCTAAAATAAAAGCTGCTCAAATTATACTCTATGTTTGTCACTTAAATTGGAATCTCTTAATCCCTTAGGGGGTGTAGGCTTAAGATAAACGGACGTAACATACCCTCAGGATATGTGTCGATGTTCTACGGAACCCCTAAGACAGTATCGTCGGCCATATTTCTCTTAGGCCGTCAACACACGATCGTGTAGGTTGGGAGCGGAAATCTGCGAGCCGCAGCGATTCCCGCCATCGACACTAGGCTTTATTTAGCGTGAAAGTTTATAGTAAAGGGTAATATAGAACCTACATGAGATTGGAAACGAAAGGTTTTTCAACTAAAACTAAACCTTCTCCTCATATTAGTTTAGGTTTATATTAAATTAACACAGGTAGGTATTATTAGAACATTATAATGACAAGATAAGAATTAGAACTACAAGTCATAAATTGGATAGGTGGGCTAATTCCTCATAAAGACTAAATCTATCGTTTATTTATCTAATTATTATTTTTTTGTTTGTTTGTTCTCTATGCTTTCCTAAACTATAGAATCGATTGTGATAAAACTTTGTTAAGTCGTTCTGCGTACGTCCGCAAAGGTAATTGGCCTAAAAAAGGGAATAATAATAACACCGGGAACGAAGTTACGGGCAGCCGCTAGTAAATTATATAAAAATCTTTATCTGTCTATTACTTGAGTCGTTTTTCTTTACGAGTGTCGAATGGGCCTTTGGGGCCAAATAACAATTGATGTGTACATGTATTTATTTGAATTTTCCTCTTAAGCTGCTGAGGAGTCACGTCCGTAACAATATTTCGTTTTTATATGAAGGCACTCGATAATCTTTTGAAAATTTCTGACGTGTTAGTAATAGGGAAGGGTTTTCTCTTATCAAGACTAGTATTTACACAGTAATAGAAATTGCTTGTGTTTTCGTCGTTGTAACCATAATAAGGTTCATATAAAAGGTTACGACTGTTTATGACAATTTTTCTAAGGACATTTTCAAATATAGATCCGTTTACATAACACGTGATCGTTTTTTAATGTTGGTGAACACCTACTGGTGTTATAGGTGAAAGAAGTAGAGGACTACCCCCTGCTACGTGGTGAACAGCATCATGAGACTCTCATAACATAACATACTTAGGAAGGGTTAGGCAGAGGTGCACCTACCCATTAGTACACCCACATTTCACCAGTTATGTTTAGGTCCAAGGTAATAGAGGACGAGCCTACTACCAACAACAGAGCACAAATCTAGAGACTGAATATGTTACTGAGAAATTTCTAAAACAAAATACCAATAACACTTTACGCGACCTGGGAATTGAACCCAAGACTTCACTCTCAGCAGTCACGCTTTACGACCACAAAACGAGGCAGTTACAAAACTTTCATTAGAAGAAAAACTGCCCGACCCGACAACCTAGAACAGATTGTCCTGGAGCCTCAAAGTTAGGAGAACCGACCCCACATGAAGTGGGAAACAGTAAGGCAGAA
This sequence comes from Hoplodrina ambigua, assembly GCA_949774945.1. Taxonomy (NCBI): domain Eukaryota; kingdom Metazoa; phylum Arthropoda; class Insecta; order Lepidoptera; family Noctuidae; genus Hoplodrina; species Hoplodrina ambigua. Next base: position 5,858,330 of record OX458976.1, read on the forward strand.
GAAGAAGGAATACGAAAGAAAATCATCGAGAATACAAAACTGATCCACCATAAAACAAACAAGTCACAAAAAAGATTTCCTTCAGTCCACAGACGCTTCCATTATACTATACATACAAAGACTTTTCACCTTGACCGATTTAATTACCTTTCGACTTTAAACACCCAACAGATTTAACACAAAGCAAAGCCAAACAAACAAAAGCAAGACATAATAAAAAACTAAACAGAAAACAAAACAAAATGGGTTAAGTAAATAACGTAAAGTGGAACATTTGCATTTATGTTAATTTGGGGAAATTTTGTAGCAACGCTCATACGTATAATTTGGGCCCACGGGAGCTTCCAAATACAAGTTTCACATACGATTCACTCCGATGGAAAAATTAAATCCACGTTGTAATTCCACACTCGAACGAACAATTTGTTTATTAATTTATGGGAATATTGCTTTCTTTGTAATTGGTAACACAAAAGCTGGGGTTTAATTGCTATGGTAGCTAGCTGGTTTGTGTATTGTACTTTTCTTCAGTGTATAGGGTAAGCCTTATATTCGGGAATAGAACAACGCTTATCACACACTTATTTACACTTGAGAGCAGGTTTAGCATAACTGTTAGTACACTGCACGTCTGCCAGAGTACGTATAGGCAACTAGATTCAATCCTATATTTTTTTCCTGTTTATAAAATAAATAAATAAAATGTTTAATTTCATCTCAAACATTGCATTTATTACATTAATTGTGGCAGCCCCAGTAAATTACCTAGGTACTTATGTTGGGGCTGTCACGATGATGTTTAAAAGTGCCTTGAGGCTGATTCACAAGTATAAGTGTTCGGTACAGTTCCGGCACAGTACTGTATCAATGATATAATATTCTTTCATACATTCTCTACACACGCGTGCTTTTTACATTACATTATACTATTACCACTTTCACGATTCGAAGTATTTATTTACAAAATGTTCAAGGGTATCTGCTGCCATAATTTTCATGTAAAATTGTAAACTTTAAATATTTACGTATATTAATAATCTTTGTTTCAAAACACAAAATTGTATTTGTTTGTGGGTACTTCTCTCTTACAGTACATGTTTTCAAAGTTTGCTTACCTCATGGTAGGTAAGTCAACATGTTTCATGTTGTTTTTCAGTCCCAACTCACTCACTCCAGCGCATTTAATAGCTAATTTACTGTTTTTAGCGCTGCAGCGCTTTGTGATCGTAATGCACTGTCAAACACTCTTTGTAACGTTAATGAGAATTTTAGCTGAAAACTGGGAACGTTGTGGAACAATTAGTGAACGCTACTTTGTACTCAGGAGTTTGAATTTTAATTAATCGAATTTACAATTAAGGTTTAATTAATTGAATTTACAATTGGCCAACATTTACCTAGGTATGTAATAAAGAGGTAAGGTTGATGAGACGGTTGGCGCAGTGGCTTAGCTGCTGCACTGTGTTGTAGTGTATAAGGCTTATGTATGTATGTGTGTGTGCACATGTATTCTAATGTTAAGAACCAATACCCATGTAATCGATTGTACTCTATGATAGTAGTAATAAATGATATTCCAATGGAGGCACTCATTTAATGGATCCGAACCTCACAAGCTTACAGTGTGTTGCGAGTTCGATTCCCGTTCGGAACAAATACTTGTATGACCTACGGATAGTTGTCCTGAATCTGGTTGTTTGAGTATATTATGTAAGTTGGTATATATTATAATGTTTCTAAACGCATGAACGATACAAGAAAAAATAATGGTGTCTGTCCACGTTTAAAACTCCGGATAATTAGATAGTACGTATAGGTTTAGGTATACAATTGTTGACGAGCATTCTAAAGGCCAATATTCTACTAAATAAAAACGTTCAAAATCTTGCCGAAATCCCATCTCAGTGACAAATAAATGTCTTAATTTTTTGTAAATTACAGGATTTTTTTACAGATTGAAACAGAAATTAGATCGCAATCGTTTCTAAAAGTTAATAAAATTGCCCTCCACTTGTGGTTTTTGGTTTAACACATGTACCTATGTTCGGAGCCTTTATTGTTTCCTTTTCTAACAGATTCTGGCACACTGTACATAAATCCCTAATCATCTTTTATGTCATTTGAAAGATCTCAGGGTCTTTTGTTTTACATTCGAAGTAGGTAAACATTTTAATTAAATTAATAATGGTAGGTAATTCAAATGCCAAAATTAAACTGAATACCGTCTATTGTATTGAATAGTTTCAATATTAATCAAAATTGAACATGCCATAAAATACAATTTGTCGCGAGTGCAACCGACGTTAGCCGCAAGGGTTAAACCAACCCTGTGACTGCCACCGTCCTTCATAATTAATCGGGAATCGGGTAGCGCGGTAACAAACGGGAAACAACGCTTCGTGCGACATTTCATCCTCTGACCGAACATCGTTCTCTGTTATTTCAATGGGAGATTGAGGCCCTTTTGTGTTTTTTGAGTGTCCAATTTTGCCTGTGGCGATTGAATGGGTTAAAATTCCTATTACGGTAGTGGGCTGAAAGCACTGGCCTTTTCACACGTGGACGATAGAAGCGACTGGTGGCTTTTACAAAAAGATGACACGTTTTCAGGTAGATTCACTTTGGCTAGATTGATGCTCAAATGAATTAAAATACTGAATGTAGCCCGTTCATTCAAGTTAAAAAAAAATTGCGCATAAATGATTTTTAGGAATTAAAACGGTTCTCTGTTCGATCTACGCTAGTACTCTTTTTACGAAATCTTTGTTATTCTACATCGTCGTTCACAGTTATACTGAATTTCTCCCAAAGACTCAATTTTATGAATATTATAGGAAATGCTGAATTTAGTTTGCCAAAACATCGCACCGCAGATTCTAAGCGCTAATAAATATTTGTTGAACGTGACTATACGCTGTACTTCGGTATTATCAGCTCCAAAAAGAACAACAGAACCGACAAATAGTTACATCGCAATGCAGCTACCTAAACATGATTTAGAAGCTCAAACAATCTTTACAAATAAGTAAAATTAATGTGTAAGAATGTTTGTAATGACAATATAACAGGTTTTTACTAAATGCATAATTATAAATACGGAATCATGGTAATTACACCAAACAAACAATATTTAAAAAAATGTCTTTCTGCCTGTTCGCCTATCTATCTGTCTGTCTGTTTGTCCCGGATAATCTCTAAAACGGCTGGACCGATTTTGTCAAGACTTTCACTGGCAGGAAGGTTATCTCTAAAAAATCTGCCAATGTAAATCTCGAAAAATAGATGGCTACTTTTATTTTAGAAAAAGAATTTGAAAACTTCAAATCTCCGCAGAAAACCGACATTATTACGCGGAAGAAGTCGTAGGCATGAGCTAGTTTCAAATAATGCTTTGTGACATTTTCTTACACTTAATAACCCATCAGCCAATATTACACCACGTGAACATTTCTTATTGAAATTATTAACCTCGAATTAAAAAACTTTTTGCTTGTTTTGTGTTGGCGTGTGTAATGAAGAGATTAAGCAGTTTGCGGGATATGAGACGGTGTTGGCCTGTGCATGTTGCTCCATACATAGGTACAGTCAGAAACATCAACTTGTATATTATAATAGCACATTCAAAACAGTTTTTCTCGTAAAATATTTCGACAACTTTAAGATCAAACTTATTTTGTATGGGATATAAAATAACACCATAACATTTCGACTAATACTATAAAAAAAATACATCACGCCTGTAATCCCTCAAGGAATAGGCAGAGGCGTACCTACCCATTAGTACACCCACTTTTCGCCAGTTTAGTTTAGGTTCCATTTAATTAGGGGGCGAGCCAATTACCATTAACCGTGCATAAATCTAGACGTCGAGGCTGCTAGTGAGAAATTCCTCATGGAATAACCCAATAATACTTAGCCCCACCTAGGAATCGACCCAAAGACCTCATGATCAGCAGTCACGCTTTGCGACCACTAGACCAACGAGGCAGTAGATAGGAAAAATCTTTTTAGTATTTTCCTTAGAGTATATTCAGTCACGTTCATGTTCGTGACTTCCTGGTGGTTCTTTTGCAGCTGAAGCCCGCCATTTTGCATTACCTTAATGTGATTGGACTAGTAAGAAATTGGCAATATAATGGATTATACGAATGTTAGTAGTCGATGAAACTGTTGGCGCAATGGCAGGCCTCCGTCACTCCATGTACTTGCGCGCTATAAGTGCCTACCGCCCAGCCGAGCGGTCTCGGTCCGCCGGCGGATCAAATTCAGTGCGGTTTTCGCAAGCGAAGCGCGCGCACGCCGTTCAATTTTAATAGTGCTGTTCGTTCGTACGCGTATTACGATGCCGTGTTATTATGTTTTATCTAGGTTTCTTCCACAGTCAGCACGAATATATAAAACAAAACAAACTTACAAATATAATAAAACAAACTTTAAAAAAGAGAACCGACTTCAAAACACTAAACCGTAAGAAATAATTTCTTCTTTGATGTCGGTGCTTTTTCGATTCGTAATTACCAGCTGTTAGCACTAACATAAAAAAAAAAAAAATCTTACGGCTTAGTGCTTTATTTGAAGTCGGTTCTCTTTTTTTAAGGCTTCTTTTTTCATTTCTAGTGAACATCTCCGAAGATCATCATCAAACTAAGAAGTATTATACTTATTTTAAAACGTTCTCCTAAAGGTAACAAATCCTTTTCTGAAAACCGCATCGATATCGGTTTAGCCAAACGCGAGATTATAGCGCACAAACATACATACCTACAAACCATACAAGTCAAACTTCTCAGTTTGGCCTGTATGTCTGATCACCTCCTTTTTGCTAAGTTGGTTAAATATTTTATAAATGATAAAATTTTTAACTGCCACATAAAAGTCAGAACATATTCATAGTTCTCAATAACATAGATAAAAAGTTATGTTAATTTAATTTTATCGAAGAGGCAGCCCTGCGATTACTGTGGAATCGCGCGGTGCGAAGCAATCACTGCTGTACGCTTGAGCATTTAGGCGCATTTTAGCATACAGTGGTTGTTGACGCGAGGGAGTAGGCAATTATCGTAATAGGTATTGGAAATTTTGTACTGAGTGAAGTATCTGTTACGTAGTAACTATTCAGTAATCTGTGGCAATGGCTCAATATTGTGTGTTCTATTGTGTATAAATATTTGTATAATATAATTGTTCGGCCTCGCACGCATGCAAATTTCCTTCTTATCCGTAGGTTTTTAAAAACAATTATTTCGTACAAAAATTGGTTTTAGAAAATTATAAACTTTAGAATAAAAAAGTATCAGTCAAGTCGGTGCAGCCGTTTTCGAGTTTTGCTCTTAGCAACACATTTACCCAACCTTTTTTATTTATGTATAGTATATACATAGATAGATCGACATATTATTTATTATATTATGGCCTGTAGGTAGTTGTTTTTTTAAGAGACATACGCGTTTACAAACGTAGCCGTCAATGTGTTTGTAAACGCACCCACGATACTGGAGAAAATCCTAGTGTGAGGCAACGTTTTTTATTAAAAACCAAACCAAAACCAAATAGTTTACATGTAGGTACAGTTAGCAAACAGATAGGTATCCAGGGTCATCAGATATAGTTGAAGTTTTCTTAGAAACCGATGGATGTTTCACATTGAAACTAAACTTAATCAATTATCTATTTGATACCTACTTTTTAAATAAAATTGCATTGGAAATGGACTATCTCTTTTGCTGTGTGTACATAGGTACATATCGTTCGAACAGTATCATAAATTCATACACCAATAGTCCCACGTATGCATAAAAAGTGTAAAAGAAAAGCATCGTCATTTTTTTATATTCAGCTGGGAGGATATTTCATTGATCTTTTATTGCGTTTACACTGGGGGGGATAAAATCACAACTTCGGGGAAGAAATGAACTGAGAGGAGAAAGGGTTGGTACAGACACGACTTGAATAGACAATGCTCATTCGGAATGTTGATTTGTTAAATCGCTACGCGCATACCAATGGATTTGGCTGGCTTAAAATTAAATTGTTCTATAAAAAGGAACATGAATTGTGAAAAAGTTATTCCTCTGCATTTTTTTTCGTTGAAATTCTGTTGAAACACGTTTTTTGTACATCATTTACATTTCGAATGAACTTTCCAATAATGCGATTTGCTTGTGAGTTTTTGCTTACATTTTTCAGATTGATTTCGTTTTCCACTATTCTCAACTGTCAGGCAGCAGATAGAATGTACGTAATCATCAAGCAATCTATAGTAAGGATAAAAATCAGTAATAATTTAATCTGTTTAAAGAGGTAAAATTGTTTAAATGTTTGATTGTAAATGGGGTACTTCCAGAGATAACTCTCTGGAAGGACTAGTACTGGCGCATATTTCCGTCTAGGACAATATTTATTCATTTTTTTTTTTTAGTTTTCATACCAACTTGTTCTTGTTTTGGTCTTTTGTAAACAACATTTTTTGAACTTTCAAACTTCTCGTGAACAAACAGTTTTTCTTCTTTCTTTCTTTTAAATTAGAAAGCTGCACTATTGTCTACACGACTGCAAAAGGAGTGTTATGTGGTCTGAGTTTATGTATGTATGTGATTTTCTTTATTCCATCATAACTTTTAAATGCCTGAACCGATTTAGATGTATGGGGTATCGTAAAAACTAAAAAGAAACCGATGTGGTCACTTTAAAACGTAAATTAATACCAAACTCGATAATTTTTTTAATGAATCTGGTCGTGTCTATGTTTATCGTCTAGAATTTGACAAGTAGATTTAAAAAATATCGTAAAAAAAACGTCTTCCAAAAAAACTGACGAGTAAACAAAGTACAAATATGTGCAAGTTTTGCAGTCGTGTTTTTTTTTTAATTATAGTAGCTTGTCATTTATATAATGTTTCACCTAAAGTATGCCACGTGAACGAAATCGCGAGCAGAAGCTATAAATATTGCTTCGATAGTTTTCAGAGCGTTATTAAACTTTCGGTAGGTGCAGATTGCGACTAAAACTATTACGGGTACTAACTAATTTAGTAGCAAACTCATAGCTAGTGATACAAACTAAAATTAAACTAACGCGCGCTCCCTAATTATGACGTTGATTTATTATTGTTTGTGAACTCTTGTTTGCAGCAATGTGTCCTAGCTTAGTTTATTTTAGAAAAACGTGTTTGAATCTGCGCGACGTGTTTTATCTAGACCAGATGAATGTTTTAAAGGTGTGAATTATAATGCCAGCCTATTTTTTAGTCCCGCTGCAGGGCAAATGTCTCTTCTCATACAGAGAAGGCATGCATGAGCACTGATCATCAATCATTTCGGTGGAAAACTCGCGATGACAATTTTCTAGAAGTCTTAAAACGTTCATCCGCCTTGAGCAAGCGTGGAGATCTAAGATAAGAAGAAGTTTTTTAAGTATAAGAAGAGGCGAGTTTTAGTCTCTCTGCAGGACAAAGGCCTCTTCTCATTCAGAGAAGGCACGAGCATTGATCACCACGTTGCTTAAGGTGGAATTTCTCACGGTGGTTTCCTTCACCTGTATCAGTGATGTCCAAGATAAACTTAGAACGAAAAAAAACGATCAAATAGAAAAAATTACATTGGGACTTGCCTGTACCCGGTTACGAAAGCGGAAGTTGGTGTTTGAGAGGCGGTCGCCTTAACTACTGGGCCATCACAACGTTTTTAAAGGGGTGTATTGAATATGGCGATTAACATACGGCACCGCGCACCACCGCGGTTGGCGGTTTAGCGGATCTCATGTCGCATTGGTCTACGGATTTCATAGAGGCCAATGCGACATGAAATCAGCTTCACCGCCTACCGCGGCGGTGCGCGGTGCCGTGTGTTAATCGCCTAACATAAAATTCACATTATTCATGAACAACAGGCCATTTTTCTTAAACTTTTCTTCAGATCTAAAAATAACCAACTTACCCACACAATTCTTTTTCCTCAATCTGCATGGAAATGAAACACTTCGCTGGCTTTCTTTATAATATACATAATGTTAATATTTCGTGCTCCGTCTCTGAATATATTCATTTCATGGTAAATAAGATATTCATATCCGCCATGCTGGATTTAAAATTACATATCAAGTGAAACTTAATGTAACCTTGGTTTGCTGTGACGTCATTATTTTGTGTCTTTTCATATTGTAATATTATGTTGACTAAGTTGTATTTGTAGTGGGAAGCTTTGATCAAGATGTCGGTAGTAGCATCTAAGTTCTAGAGTTGCGGATTTCATTCAAAAGAGTTATCACGGCCTTGGAACAAGGATGGGTTTTGGTTAGTAAGAGACTGACACTCCCTTCCGCACCGCCCAGAGCGGAAGAAGTCATTTGATGATTTCCCATCGTTAAAAAAGAAAAAAAACGTTAAAAAAAATACTGTGATCACTAATCCTTTTCTTTGAAACTAAGATGTTAATATCACAAGCGTATATGATCCCTTACCTAATAAATATAAAATAACCCATGTATTAAAAAATCGTGTGGTTTAATAATCATTGTTAATCTTAATGAAAGTCTCTTATATAAAAAGTGGAGGAGCTCGTGGCTAAGTAATAACAGCCGCACGGGTCGATCCGTCAGGTTAAGCAACGCTTGCCGGGGTTGGTTCGTGGATGGGTGACCATCTTTACACACCTAGACTCCTCCGTGCCTCGGAAAGCACGTTAAGCCGTTGGTCCCGGCTGTCATACGTGGATCTTTGACAGTCGTTACGGGTCGTCAGAAGCCCGAAAATCTGACAACCAGTCTTACCTAGGGGTATCATATTACCCAGTTACTGGGTTGTGGAGGTCAGATAGGCAGTCGCTCCATGTAAAATACTGGTATTCAGCTGCATCCGGTTAGACTGGAAGCCGACCCCAACATAGTTGGGGAAAGGCTAGGCAGATGATGAGATGATGAAAGTCTCGTACCCATTAGTACACCCACATTTCGCCAGTTATGTTTTTAGTCCCATGTTATAGGGGGCGAGCCTATTGCCATCAACCGGGCACAAATCCAGACTCCGAAGCCGCTACTGAGAAATTCCTGATGGAAAAACACAATAACACCTTGCCCGACCTAGGAATCGAACCCAAGACCTCATGCACAGCAGTCGCGCTTGAGCCCACTAGACCAACGAGGCAGTGTGACCATTGTTTTATTAATATTATTAATCTGATTTTTTGAACTGAATTACAAAAACCTCTAAATGTAATACACAAAAATATATTAAAGACTTAGTTCTATGTGTCTAACTTAATAACTGCTATTTGCAACAGCTTTTTATCAAAACCTTTCAGGGAATCCGTTCACATCCAGTGTAACTTTATACCCTTGGTTTTGTGCAAGCTCATATCTCTCTGCGATGTAATTTAAGTGAGACTGTGACTTTGGATTACACGCTATGCAGTCGAGAACATCTCTTCTAATAACACTTCCAGTTTCATCTCAGCTGGATTATTATGTTATAATACAATTGTTGTAGTCTGGAATTTGTGTTGCTGTTGTAACTATTTATTTTGTAGTTATTAAAGAAACGGTTGTTTGAATAAAATACGTAGTAGTTTAAAGCCACTCAAATCATGTCAGACGCCCTTGAGTCGGTTTAGAAACTCTGACACTCGGTGTGTGGGGTCGTAAGACCTTACTGCCAACACGATAAAGAAGTAGAACCGGCTGAGATTAGAGACTGGATCCCCGAAACATTTGCGAAATCTATTCTAATCGAAGCGTTACCTTGTCTATTTATTTTAATGAACTCAAATGAAAATAAACGCGTCATTCATTCACCAAAAACTTTTAAATAAACTCAATTAATTAACCCAAACCATAGATTTAGTATGCGCCGGACGCTACCGGACGGCAGTGAAACGAGGGTTAATCTGTAAATCATGTCAACTTCACACTACCGTTAAAACCTAAATACACGAAACAGTTTTAAACGAGACTGGCCACATTTCCGTACAACCTAACACTCTTATTTCAAAGGCGTAAGGTAGAAAATGTGGTGGAAATTGAAAATGTGTTCGGATATCCGCAATTAAATGGCTAGAGACGGGTATACATCAGCGGGTGGTGAGACTGTGCCCCCTAGCGGACAATCACGAAATGCTTTTATTTTTTCAGTCGGCCGCCGTTTATTGCCTCATCAGAGGCTGTTATGGTCTGGGGCACTGCAGTTACCGCCGCCATTGCAATTTATACACGTTATAACGTAAGTAAGTACATGTGTAACACCCCTGCGTAGAGTACTTTAGAAAGTTGAAGAATAAATGAGGAATTATGTATGAGGAGCTTATGTTTTACCGTCTTTTTTTCAGGGAAATGGTATTTTAACAGCTGTACTGACGATGTAGGATTCCAAATTTTCGGGAGTGAATAGCGACGGATTGTCTCTAATCAAAACGGAGTTATCGCTTCTATGGCAGTTAACTTCGTTTATTCCGCGTGGTAGTGGCGCATATTTCCGTGTAGGACATTTTTTTTTAGGTTCAATACCAACTTGTTATGTTTTGGGCTTTTGTAAATAACAATTCTGATGTAAGTGCGTCATTTTCACGTGAATAAACAGTTTTTCTTTCTTTTATTTGTAAGTTTCTAAGTATATCAAAAAATAAATTATTGGTTAATCTGAAGCTAAGAGAATATTTTAATATGTATTTTGATGATAGTGAAACTTGATAGTCCATTTTCGTAAAGCCCACTTGCTCACAACACTTATCTTAGGGTTGGTTGCTAATATTTTTTAATGTTAACCATATTTTTTAATTTAACCTTCACGGGCCTTGATGACCCTCCGCCTGGGGATAACAAAGGGTTAAGTCGGACTCTTACCGATTAAGACCCCACGATTCCTCCAGCTACCATGAGTCGGGTCTCCGGTATTCGCATGACACCCGATCCGCGCCTTACCGCCACTATTGTGGCAATCCTAGTAAATCCCAATCCAGTACCCCTATCAGGGAATCCAAATGGGCCTAAATAAAACAAAACAATTAAGTACTTTTACGTAACCATTATAAAGTTTGTGAGGATAGATGGATGGATGTTTGTTACCCTTTCACGCTTTAACGACTGAACGGAATTAGCTGGGCACATCAAAATAGATATTGATCTAACTAAACATATTAAACCTACCAGCTTCATAGATTTGAGATTCCGTGTGTAGTCAGTAGGTGATGAATAAGTGTTTTTCGTATACCAAAACTGGACTCGGTTGGTTGGAACCTTGGTTGTACGACAGGCAATATACCTGTCTAGGCATACCTACTGCCTGTCGTACAACCTGTCTGTCATGTTCAAAACGTATGTATAATCCTTAGATTTAGTCACTAGTAGTCTCAAACCATACCTAAATAAGCTTTGCTGACGAATCCTCCTTTAGTGAAAGATTCTGTCATCGATTCTCACATGAATTAAAAAAGGAAAGGCTCTATTGTTAAACAACTCATAAACGAAACATTATGTCGGCGTATAATTCGGCAAAGAAACGCTTGTCGGAGGTATGTTTCAGAATCCTCAAAAACAGTCTTAATTATCATCAACGTCACAAAATATTAACCACCGAATCAAATAATAATACCTACTAATGTCTATTTGTATTAGTATAAAATTAATTGCCAAGCTATACATGGAGCTATAATAATAGTTATAATTGGGCCTCATCATAGTTCGACAGCGCGAATCGTTTAATCAACGCTTGTAATTACATGCCAAAGTCAAACATAATCTAATAGGACTAATACTGTGTAATCAATTGTTGCATGTCTATACGTTTATGTTATTATGTAGGAACAAGTTTTGGCACTTCTCTTTGTTTATACATGTTTAGGTAAATAAGGTTGAAATTCCGTTGAAAATCCAGCTGTTATAAATCTTAGAATTGATGATTGTATACATGTTCTTTGCATATCAAGTCTAACAAAACACATACGAAGCGGGAAGGTGCATGCATGTTTTTAACATTGCTATCATATTATATCTTGAGAAACCTTCTGGTTAAGGATATCACCACCATCATCATTATCAGCCAAACGATGTCTACTGCTGGACATAGGCCTTCCCCTAAAGATAACCACAATGACCGGGACTGCGCTACCCGCATCCAGCGGTCAAAAAAGGTCAAAGTTTCCGATCGTTATATTTCGTAAAAACAGTGATTATTCACAGCAAAAATATAAGTGCTACTGGTTTTTTCCATAACGAATTTCTCAGTAGCAGCCTTGGAGTCTGGATTTATGCCCGGTTGATGGCAATAGGTTCGCCCCCTATTACATGGGACTTAAACATAACTGGCGAAATGTCGGTGTACTAATGGATACACCTCTGCCTAACCCTTCAGGGATTACAGACGCGATGCTATGTATGCTATGTATAAAGTTATGTTTTGGTATATAAAACTGGCTTCATAGTAACAAATATCTTTCAATGTTGCAACAATGGTATTTACCTAATGGTTTATATACATATTAATATAAATGTAGGTATATGTTAACTTCATATACAGATACGTTATTATGATCAAGTCTATATTCCGTCATTAATTACGATACATCCGCACAAAGCAAATTAATGGCCATCAAGGTCTGTCTTCAATATAACGCAAATGAATGAAGAACTGCGGGATATCAATAACAATAATAATAAACAGGAAATCATAGACCGACTGTTGTGATAATTGTGTGTATTGAAAATACATTCATGTTTTTATTTTGTCCTGTAATTGTGGGTGCGATTACAAACATATAAACTCACATACACAAACAAACCAGACCCGGAACAACTATTTGTAGGCCATACAAATATTTGCTCTTTTTTTTTTTTTTTTTTACCGATGGGAAATCATCAAATGACTTCCCCCGCCCTGGGCGGGGCGGGAGGGAGTGTCAGACTTTTACTGACTAAAACCCATCCATGTTCCTTCTTGTGCCCTTTGCGTTCCGGAGGCGCGGTATCTCTTTCGAACAACCCGCAGCCCCGGCAGGCATCGGCCCTTAGTGGCCCCTTCAATTGTTTGCTGACATCTCTTTGAGGCGCGCGTGGAAATATTTGCTCTGTGCAGGAATCGAAACCGTGACACGCAGGATAGCAGTCAATCGCTTAGCCACTGCGCTAACTGTGTCGTCAAACAACATTCTATATTATACCTAAAATTGCTGAAATTGTGAGATACCATACCTACCCTATTTTTAAGTAGTAACTAGTGCAACTACCAGACTTCCAAAGTATCGATAGGTTTAAAGCGTTTTCGTAATAAAATTTTCACTTAAGGATCCGTAATCCAAATGAAAAACTTCAAACTAATTTGCCGTACTTAAAAAACTTTTAGTTTCAAAGTAAGTACCTATATCGGTAAGGAACATGCAAGTGCAATTTCGAAGGAAACTTTTGGAAGTGCTGCTAACTTGAGTTGGTAACAGCACTGTATGCAAACTGGGTGGCGTAATCACTGTGCTTAACACCCCGTTACCGAGACCACTTCCCGTGTCTCTTGGATGATGCCACGGAATAGTGAGGACATGGAGAGTTAAATACTGTGCAAGCGTTTGCACCCGAAAAGTGTATCAACTCTGTTAAAATGCCCAGCGATTTTTTTTTAGGCATATATCCGCCTTTGTACTTTTGTTGCATAAAGTTTATTTAAAAAGTATAGCGTAAAAGTTACTTTTCTCTCTAATAAATTTTATAATACCAAGGCCTAAAGTGTAGAAGGTCAATTTTACTGAATCTAGTTGCCTCGTCTAAGCGACTATTAATGTCAAAAATGTAGGTCAATTAGAGGCATTTTTGTTAGATAAAGATCGAGATTAAATCGTTTTTCGCGATCGTTTTTCTGAAAGTTAGTGGAGCTGCCGCCCAGTTATTGATTCTTTACATAAATTCCGCAACAATTACTGTTGTATATTTACATTAAACTTGTATTGTTACTTATAAAACAACACAAAAACAAATCAACACAAGCTACATAAAAAACATAACTGGCCAAATGTTGGGGTACTGATGTGTACACCTCTGCCTCACCCTTCGGGGATTACAGATATCCATTTATATAAAAACAAAAGAGATTCGCAGCAACGTTATCATTCCTCCATGTGTTGATTAATCCGTGTCTACTAACTTTACTGTTTATAGACTAGGAGAGGTTCACGAAAATCTACTTTCAGACGAAACTAGACCAGGATAAGACGTCGCTTTGTAAAGAAGATTCACTGGAACGAAAGTTTCATTAAAGTACCTACTTATATTTAAGTGAGATTCATGTTCCATCATGACTGTTGATTTTAATCTCGATTCCTGGAAAATTAAATATGGAAATGAAAATGTTTAATTTCTGACACATCATATAAATCATTATTTCAATATTTTTGTAAGTAAAGTAAGTATTACCTACTCGTAATATTGTGTTTCGTACTCCTCTGTATGCATTGTAGTACGTATAGTTATTTTTGTTTGAGTACCATCGTCTTACATTCATATTATAATGATTGAATAAATGGATCTGAATAAACTATTGCCAAACATTAAAAAACCTTTTAGGAAACTAGATCCAATATTTTTTAACTACTAGGAACTACTTTTCTAAATGTTTTTTTTTCGATGTGGCCATTAAATGATACTTTGAAGGTCATTAATGACGTTCAAAATACCATTTAATGGCCAAATCGAAATTGATGATTTATTGACTTTCATTTGACATTTAAAAAACGCTATTTTGTACATATTTTTCAGGCACGCAAATAGTCTGTAACTATAGCGTGCAAATATACTCATTATAAAACAAAATGATTACTTTTAATATTTGTTTTAACCCTTCATTATATCCTGAACCAATATAAAACTCTTCTCATTAATCACCGAAATTTTATTTTTGGCTTTCAATGGCAGCGCTTTCGACATCTTAAGTGCTTACTCAGCTTAATTAAAAACCTTTAAGCATTTGTCTTTGTGCTTGATTCTGATTTATCCCAAATGGTGAATATTTTGGTAAACTAGGGTTTCGAAATGTTTTTGTGATGGAAAAATTGATTTCTTGAAGAACCGTTCGAAATTGAAATCTTAATCCTACCGTTTAAAGTTTGTATTTGTATTTTTTAAGTAGTTTCCACTTTTCCAGGCCAGCTGTGGGTTTTTCCAGAAAAACTTCAACAGTACCATTTTTTCCATCGGAACTTCTCAGTAGCAGCCTCGGTGTCTGGATTAGTGCCCGGAAAAAATTAAAATATGAGGGTGTACTTAATGGGTACACCTCTGCCTAACCCGTCGGGGATTAGAGGCGTGATGTTATGTTATGTTAAAATTAAAATGACGTGAGATTGGCTGGATCATCCATTTAAGAGCAAAGCGACTAAAACCAAATAGAAGAACTGTCAATGGCCTCATTAATTTTAAAAGCATTAACGTATTATGTTACAAGTTACAAGTAAGGGTGAATATCATTTAAATTTAAAATCTGAAGTCCATTTAAATGCCACAAATTTGCATTTTTAATGGGTAAATCCATACTAATATTATAACTGCGAAAGTGTGTCTGTCTGTCTGTTACCTCTTCACGCTTAAACCGCTAAATCGATTTTGATGAAATTTGGCATGAAGATAGTTTAAGACCTGGAGAAGGACATAGGCTTTTTATTAGACTTCGACTTCTACTTCGTCTGCGTCCGCGATAACCGATATCTGCGCGGACGAAGTCGCAGTCAAAAGGTAGTCGTTTATATCGTGTACTAGCTTTTGCCTGCGACTTCGTCCGCGTAAGTATCGGTTATCGTGGACATAAACGAAGTCGATTAAATAAAACTAGCCTATGTCCATTCTTGGGGTTCAAACTGACCTCGTGCCTTTCATCAAAGTCGGTTTAGTGGTTTAGTGGTGAAACCGTAACAGACAAACAGACAGAGTTACTTTCGCTTTTCTAATATTAGTATGGATGTAGGGTAACATGTATTTGAAGAGATAAGATAAGATATATGCAAGGGGTGAAGTATGCAAGTCATTGTTTCGTATTGAGTCTTCGGGTGATTGTAACAGTCTCATGGGACAGTTTGCAAATATTTGCGTTTGACTGCCCCTTTGATTGCGTGGGGTCCTGGGTTCGATTCCCATGTCGGGCAAAGTGTTATTAGGTTTCCATTAGGAATTTTACAATAGTAGCCTAGATAGAAGTTGATGGTCAGCTGATCTCTCCTCGATCATGTGGGATTGCCGTTCCATCGAACTATGAGATTGAGGAAGAGGAAGTGCACTTGTGTTGGCGCACACAATTATGTTTATTTTTTCTATTGCGTATTTGGCCGTACCGTAACTAAAATTCGGCCAGTAGAATATTTTTTACTTTTAAGATGCTTGATCTTTACAGCATTATGTGACAGTATGTACCTAGGACTGCCTTTTTCCGTAACTTATTTATTTGTTTATTTAATTTTTCCCAATAATTGATTATTTGTTTTTAAAATGTCAACAAACATATATTTCACAATAATTAAGAAAAATAACTGTTTGCCTTTGTACAATGTTTTTCACATGTGCATAATAGTTCAATAAATAAAAATGAACTATATGGTTTAGCTAAACTTTTGTTGTTGACGGCCACTGCTTATCGGCCACCAAAGACTATTATAGTATTGGTACTGGCCCGGCCGCCTAACATTTAAATACCCGTACACAATGGCCAGTGTTGGACATACCTCCGTCGTCCTTCCATGAGTCTATTTGCACGAGAGATCTATCGAAGTAGTTAGCAGGTAATGAGGGTAGGCATAAGGGTCGCATGTTTGTGTTGCTGGTCCTTAATCTACTGTCAGGATTAACCTTTTTAGTGACAGTTCAATTCGAAGTAAAATGTACTGACAATGTAGGAAAAGTTTTAGGTAGGTAATGAGCCTTTGCGGCGCGCGTCCTATAGTATAAAGGGCAAGTTTATTTGTTTTTTGGGTGTAGTAATATCTAAAAGTACTAGTCAGCTTGCAAAAACTTTTTCACGATTGGTAAGCTACTTTATTGCTAGATAGGTGATAGGTCGCGGACCAAAGATAGTCTATCGTTATAATCCGGCTAAGTGCGAGTTCCTGAGAAAAGGGATAAAGTAGCTTTTAAAATAAAGTACACTATACAAGCTATCGGAAAAACCCGTGAAAGCATGAAAAATCATTTACTGGGGATCATGAATGGACAATGTAGAGGTGTCGGATGCGCCGCGCGTCGCGCCTCGACGTCGCGCCGTCGCGTCGCCGACGCCTCTCTCGTTGCCTAGCAACCCTGCACCCCGCATTTATAATCTCCACGGGTGTGCTGACCTCCTAGTACTTTGCACACAAATCGCTGCTAACGTGCTTTAAGTTTTCAATCTAAATTCCAGCATGTCTACCGGAAACATCTCGCAGATAACATCTTGAGAATTTTCTTAATTTTCTTTATAGAGGAAGACACAAAACTACTTTCAGAACAAGTTCCATACTAAAAGAAAGAGTTAAGTAGATACTGTTAAGAACTAAAACAATAATAAATAGCAAAGTAGAAGGAAAATCTTAAAGACTTTACGAAACTACCTCTAAGAGTGAGTTTATAAACAAAACAGATTTAAAAATCTTACATTACTTTGTACTGGGAAACAGAAAAAGTGGTCGTTAATCATTTTAATTGGAACAATTGCTTTTGTTCCATCCTACGTGTCATTTTTGTTCTCCACTCAATGACGTCCAGAGCCTGGGAAAATAGGAAAACCTCCTTTCGCATTCGTATTGTTATTAAGCTTAAGGTAAAAAAAAAACCTTTCCACAAACAAAAATTCAAATTCATTTATTGCGAATATTTCTACCTAGGTATAAATTAAGAATTAAGAATATGTTATACAAAAATTTTGATATTCAGCCTTTTTACATGCAATATTTTTGTCATTTTAATTCTGATTTCATTTAATTCATTATACACACATCACACATAGTATGCTGAGATTAATTGTCAGAAAATAAAAAAATACACATCAAATTACATCATTCATTTAACGTTAACGTCATACACACCTCAAATGCAGATATGTTATTTATTCTCATTTTATGTTATAGTTTTTCACTTTTTGACAAACTTAATATAAAAAAAATAATACAACTTTAACAATCCTTATTAACAATTTGCCTATTTTAAATTGCTAATTATTACAAAAGGCACTATTCTAAAGGATTTTCTTTTTCCTTTATGCTGTTGGACGTCTATGGAAAAGATAGACTTTTAAAACTACGAAAGAAACTGGAATTTTCTTTTAAACTACAATTTAAAAGTTTGTCAGTGAAATATGTCGTTCTATCTGTCAGGAAAATTTAAATTTTAAATCATAAAAACTGTTTTCGCTGCGGGCGCCTGTAGCTAAATCAACCAGTTTTTCCGACTGAGCGGGCTGTGTGCGGCGCAGCCTAGCCCATTTTGGTATGAACTTTGCCGGCCTAGTTTTTGAAAATAGTTAACAAATTATTTGTTTATATGAATTTGATCATATTGAAAATTAATCGATCAATTGAAATTCGAACACAGAAGGTAGGTGGTTATTGCTTTTATTACTAAACCTAAGTAGGTATAGTATTATATGACATATCAGTGGCGGAAGGTCGATTACGGTAGTAATCCAGTTATATGAAGTCTTCGCCACTGATCATGATTAAGGGTTATTTCTGCCAAAACGAACCAAATCATATTTTTTCCCATTTTTTGAAGTATTTGTATTTATTAATTATTAATTATTGCATTACGAGCATACCTACGTTTTCTCATAATGTAATACAATTGGCAAATTAAATTAGTTTAGTGTAATTAATTTGAGTATAGAGACATTGTGATTTGGTTAATTTCGAAAGAAAACTCTAAGTGATCATAATCTAAACTACTTTAATTAAAATCACACTGAGTATGAATACTTATATCCATAATAACCGTAACTAAACGACGTTTTAGATCCAGTAAAATACTTCAAAACCAATATAAATAAAACCATAACTAAAGTTAATAACACAATTCGCTTTACATTTCTGCAAAGGCAGCGGAAAATCAATTTCAAAATGCAAGACATTAAAAACGCAGTTTGCAAAGGCAATCAGAGAGAGCAATAATAGCCCGAAGCGATTATTTCGCTATTACGAAATAGTCGTGACAATCAACGTCATAAATCTATAAAACCCTGTATCGAGTGTGTTTTGTTTATACGTCGTGACGTGACTAATGACGTCATCGACATAAAGTTTTGAAACCTATGCTAATATCAAGGAAAAGTTCCTTTAGGTTAATTTTAAGCTCAAGAAATCTTGTATCTTGTTAATATTGTAAGAATTGTTGTGTAGCTTTGCAAAATGGTTTTTTCTTTAGATAAAACTTTATCTTTCAACTTACTTTTCCATACAAAAGTGCGTAATTACACGCACAAAAGCTACAACAAAAGTTTCCTTCATACAACAATAAAAGGTAAGTCAAATACTAAAACACATTTCTTAAAAACAAACTCATTCAACACAAAGTAATCAAAAACAAAACGTTTGTTCAAAACTTAAGATCTCAATTAAAGTTTGGGGTAAGATTATTAAATTACAAATTATAAAATAACAAAAGGCTACTCTCGAAGTTGTTACTAATCTTGATGATCCTTTTGGGACGTGTGGCCACCCTAATGTGTCAACAAAAGGGTCTATTAGTCCGGACAGAGCATTACCTGGCCTGTCCTTTGTTACTTGCGCAGATTTCGGGTCACGTGTCATGAGATTTAATTCGGGAAAAAGCTGATGGAAACCGGGGCTTGGAAACAAAATGTCCTCCAGTTATCTTGATGAAGGATTGTGGAATATTTACTTATATTTTTCTCGTTTGTATTATAAACATTGGACGTAGAAATATCACATAAGCTTTTCTAAGAACATGGTACTAGACGGTTGTAATGACAACTGTCAGCGTTCAGAAGTAACAATGCTGTCATCTTCATGACAACCGTAAAAGCTTTAGATAGGAACGGTAAACAACTTTCAACTGTTTTTTTTAGATTCACTGTTTATAGGTACCAACTTCAACGTTTCACAAAACAAACGTTAAACATTTACCACTCAATTCGTCCGATTTCAACAAAGAACTGAAAGTAAACTGAAACAAGAAATGATATTGACTAACCGAAGCGAATCGTCTATTGAATTATCGAGTTTCCCATTACCATAATGACATGAAACTTAGCAATCGATAAGAACAACTTGTTAAACTTCAACGAATATGGAAAACGATGTGTTCAATAAGTAATTGATGTCGCACGCAACGCAATCTGATCGCAATCAACCGGACGATGCGTTTATGACGTCACGATGACGCAAACAATTTGCAATTAGTGATCGTCAATCATTTGTATTGTAAATAATAATCTTTACGGTAACGTGATATTAAATAATGTCCGGTTATTGTCCTGTGGGTGACGTATGTTGTGTAATTGAGCACCTACCCGCTTCGTTATGAGGGCCACCGCTGCGTGCCTTTTCGATTCTCTCAATGGAGTAGTGCTATGAAGCCTTTATTTAAATGTATTGGCAAATATCAATTCACTGACAACGACACTAAACGTCAAAAAAAAATCTTATAATTGTCATATAAAGGCTTATTAAAATATAGGCACACTGTTAGATTTTTTGTCAATGGCAACATTGATTCTATGTCAATAGTACAACGAGAGCTATGGTGGTTAGGAAACGCAATCATAAATCCTTTTTAAAATGTAACGAACATTCTACCTTGTCACTTTTCCCGAAAAACGATGTGTCTTTCATCTTTATTTCTAACAACCAAACTTTGCTATGACAACCACAAAGTATCAATATAGCTCGTCAATGTGCCAGGTTTTAAAAAGAGAACGACACATGTACTTGCCATTACGAATGGATTACTTGTCAAAGATTCCATCAAAGCGTAGGTTGCTGGACGTCTTAACAGGATACCGTGGCCCCGGAACATAAAGGGCAACAGGAGGAACAGGGAGGTTTTTAGTCAGTAAAAGTCTGACAGTCCTTCACACCCAGGGCGGAAGAACTCATTTGATGATTGAAAAAAAGAAAAAGCGTTAATAGATAGACCTTCAGTGATGAAGAACGCAAACGGAAAGAAGAGTGCGATAAAAACACTAGCTCTAAATAAGCTAATCTATAACAAAACCAACGTAATCAAAGCAAAAAAAAACTATAACTGGGGCATCCAAAGTCAGATCGTAAAGTAAAATATTGAAAACCAAAAATAAGCGTTCCTACCTAAAACCATAAGCTCTACCGTTTTGATCCTCGGTTCAAAGGACACATATAATCTACTTATGCCGATTGAGTGAGGTAGGTATCTACACGATTATCAGAAAAAAGTTCTAAGGGTTTATGCAAAGGACGTTTATTTATCTGCGTCGTCACCGCGCGTATATAATAATACCAGCCTTTTACTGTCCACTGCAGGGCAAAGGCCTCTTCTCATACAGAGAAGGCTTGAGCCACGATCGCCACGCTTGTTTAAGGCGGATTGGCGATTCCAGACTTATATTAATTACAAGTCCAGGTTTCCTTACGATATTTTCCTTCACCGATGTCTGTGATATCCGAGACAAACTTTAGAATAATTATATGCATATGAATTTAAAAATTTACATCGGTATTTGCCAGAATTCGAGCTCACAACTTCATACATATTCATTCATTTATTGTACACCACTATGTGTATAAAGATGCACATAAGGCTTTAAGCTAAAGTATGTACATTTATGGATCCTGTTATACATGCTGATTATACATGTGAAGCGCGTTAACCATCATGGGCAAAAACTTGTTGCAAACGCAATTAATGCTGTTTTTTTATTTGATTAAGGCGGAGCTATTGAATCGCATGACACGCAAGTCACACATACATCGAAAGGTGCTTGTAAAAAACTTGTAGCTTTTAGGTGTAATTTCTCAGTAGTAGCTTCGGAGTCTGGATTTATGCCCGGTTGATATCAATAGGCTCGCCCCCTATTACATGGGACTTAAACATAACTGACGAAATGTGGGTGTACTAATGGGTACACCTCTGCCTAACCCTTCAAGGATTACAAGCGTGATCACGTCATGTTATGTTGTAGCTTTTGCCCGCGGCTTCGTTCGCGTTAAATTCGGGTAACTTAGTTTACTCCTACGATTCTGCTAAGTTTTTTCGTACAAACTTTGGACCCCCGTCTGATCCCCTTAGGGGGTTAAAAAATCTTTTCTTAGAGCGCGTTTACTGACTATAAATCTACCTCCCTGCCAAATTTCATCAGTATAAGTCAAGCAGTTTTCGATATTTCGTGATGAGTGAGTGATCTTTCGCTTTTATATATTTAGATAATGTCGTGTGCCATAAGTTTTACATAAGCAAACATTTATAAATATGTCGTTTATGCCTATTCTATCTTATTTTCTACTGTACTGTAATACGAGGTAATAATTCTTAGAAAATTGGTTTCTATTATAACTTATATAACGTAAACGTGGGAAGAAGTGTGGGTCGATTTTTTTTTTGTCAGATTTTTATGGTATTGATATAAATAAGCCTTTACATGTCAGAAAAAGGTATTATGTATTTTTTATTGAAAGTTAACGTATGGTTTCATTCAGAAAACCTTCATATTTTCTACAATGAACTTGGGTTTTGCTAAATAGACAATTATGTATTATTAGAACATCGGTTTTATGTTGATAAAAGTATAAAAATACTAGCCTATTATTGTCCTTCCGCATATCAGAGCGAAGGCCTTTTGTCATCCAGAAAAGGCATCATCATTCATCACACGATTGCTGAAAGCAGAGTGACGATTTCATACTTAAAAACCACAAATCTTAAACAAATAAAGGCTACAATACAAAAATAGCAAAATAATGGAAAAATAACAACGCATCGATGGACGCCAACAGACACGTAGCGTCCCGAAAAACTCTCAATTGTAGTTTAAAAAAAGAAGCAATTCAAAAATGGAACGCGGACTCCATTTTGCTTGCCAGGATTTTCCCTTTTGATTTTACATTTGTGTGGCTTCTATCTATAACCGAATTGATTTGCTGTATAACACATGAAAAATACTATGAAAAAGATGGAAAAAATCACCCATTGCTTGCAAACAATAAAGTATTACATCTTTACACTACAGTGCACAGTGATTGGCGGAAAGTGGTCTACGGATAAAAAACTTTCTCAGAACTTTGGGTCACAGTACACAAATGGCTTCCCACAACCCTCATCAGGTCACTGCCCTTTACTTCCTGGCCTGTGGTCACTTCCGATCACTTTGCTGTTATCGATATCATTATTCAAACATTTCTGGAACTTGTGTTTTGAAGATTTTTAGTAATATGTACACTCAACCAAAGAGATAGGTATACAGGGTAGTCAGATATAGTTAAAGTTTTCTTAGACACCGATGTATGTTTTCAAATGTAATATAATTTAAAAAAGAGAAATCTCCATTTTTCCTCAAAATTATTTCATCCTATATAACAATGATGTAATTTAATTAATCTCATTAACTTATTGTTATTTTAAATACGTTATCTAAAATAAGAATTCTAGATTATCCAATAAAACTAGTTGGTACTTATGTTTCATTTAAACCAAACACAGAAAAAAATAATAATAATAAAAGTTTACTGATTGAGTTAAGTCTCAATCGAAGGCATCCGTCAGTTTTTAAGATATCTTCAACTAGGTATATCTGACGACCTTGCATACCTAACTCTTTTGTTGACTCTACCTACTAGATATTGGCTGACAATCATTGGTCGCAATACAGTAAGAATATCTACTTCTTCTTCTTGTTTTCAAATCGATAGGTAGTTCGAGTAAAGACCTTTTTCTTTTTTACACGACTGCCCCAAAAAAGGAGTGTTATGTGTTCAGGGTTAATGTATGTATGTATGTATGTATGTATGTATGTATGTATGTGAGATTCTTTATTCCACCATAACTTTTAAACGCCTTAGATGTTTGGGGTATCGTTAGAATCCTTGCATCGTTCCGAGTAACATAGGCTAGTTAAAAATAAAAAGAATCCTCTGTGGTCACTTTAAAACGTAAATTAATACCAGCCTCAATTATTTTTTTTAATTAATCCTGTCTTGTCTATGTTCATCGTCTAGAATTTGACAAGTAGATTTAAAAAATATATAACACTGTAAATAAAAAACGTCGTAAAAAAAACTGACGAGTAAACAAAGTACAAATATGTGCAATTTTTGCAGTCGTGTTTTTGAATTTTTTAAATTATAGTAACTTGTTAGAATACTTGACTACAATAAGTGGCCACGCTTAACGCGGCATCAGTGTCGTTTTGAATGTCCTACAAATTGCTGATATAGGGACACCTTGGGCACAGTAGCAAGTGGGCCATCATCATTTTGTTCAAGGGGATCGCACTTCCTCTAGGTTAGAATACGTACAATCTATATGTATAGATAGAAGAACTACTAAACCAGAAGGCGTAGTGTGGGAAGGTCCCCTACGAGGTGGACCGACGTCCTGGTGAAGGTCGCGGAAAACCGCTGAATGCGGACAGTGCAGAACTGATCATTGCAGTGAACTTTAGCGGAGGCCTATGACCAATAGTGGATGTTGTTTGACTGATATGATAATCATGATGATAAGTAATTGTTTCGTGCTCTTTTATTCACAAAACTACATAATTTACTTCTTGTGTTAAAGTTTGGTCTAATGCTGAACTGTGTTTTACTGATATATTGAACTCACGAGCCTTTACAGTAAGGCTATTTTCGCGTACACCGACAAAAACTTTAAAGTTCATTATCAAAACCGTAATTATTCTCTTCAAAAACAGCTTCTCTTAAACATCAATAAATCGAAATCTTAATCCCTGTTAACGCAAGTTTATAAGATAAATTGTACCGGTTAAGATTTATCGTCCACTTCCGATGAGTCGGCATGATAATGGCAGATAGTCGCTAAGGGAAGCTTGTTTATATTAGACGGTTTGAGCGGTTGTTGTACATTAATCATTGGTGACAGTATTGGTTAGGAATCGGTTACCGTGACGTTTTGTTTGATCATATTATTATTCGTTGGTGTACCGACCAACTTCGATAAACAAGGCGAGTAATAAACGTTATAAAACAGAATGTTATAGCAACTCAATACAGTCGTTTTTTAAGTTTTGGATCGAAGTTCTTTAATGCACCTTGCAGCAGGAGTTAACTGGAAGAAATCGTCACGTAAGTAAAACGCGTTATGCCCCCCCAGGTGACCTTCTCACTCTTTCCCGTATCTCTGTCTCTTTCTGTTATAGTTATGAGAGCATCGAGATTCGAGCAGCAAGCATTGTGCGCGGCCAGCTGTATAACCTCAACACAAACACGTCTGTTGATTAATTTCTATACAAAAACCTAGTCTCGAAATACCAGAATTTAATTCTACTAAAACTTACTTCGAAAGCTGCACGTAGTGAACGCTTTTTTGCTTGAAATATAATACACAAACGTATCGTAGCTCGTAGCTCCTACCGATACGTAATTTCAGTACGCGACGGCGCGTTACCCCATACAAATTAGCTCTACGTGGTATAGCGACGCATATGAGTCAGGTACTGCAACTTACTTGTACTAACCCGTCGCTCAGTCAACGCGTACGCTTGTGAGGAATATTAAGTATGGAAGAAACCTATCAGAAATGTCACAGGACTATAGGTAGGTAGATACTCTCTTGCAGTGGTGAAGGGTTGAAGTTTTTAGTTTCAATATTGAGACAGTTTTTGATCTTGCACAGCACTCGAAACACAGTATATTTAGGACTTCGTATGTTGAATTAAACAAACTACAGACATACATAACATCATGCCTCTAATCCCCGAAGGGTAAGGCAGAGGTGTACCCATTAGTACACCCACATTTCGCCAGTTATATTTTAAGTCATGCCATCAACCGGGCACAAATCCAGACTCCGAGGCTGCTACTGAGAAATTTATGATGGAAAAACCCAGTAACATTATTTTATCCGACCTGGAAATCGAACCAAAGACCTCACGCTCAGCAGTCGCGCTTTGCAACTACTAGACGAACGAGGCCGTCCAAATAAACTATCATAATTATATTATATTTTATAATCTTAGTTGTCAACTGTAGCCAATATTTATCTCCTAAGCATGGACAACTTAAAAGAGGTCGTATCTGACTTAGTCAGTCAGAGCCTCCATTTTTTAATTCAAGTGATTTATATAAGTAAGTAAGTTAAATGCATTGGGTTGTATATTTATACAATAACGTCAAATGGTTAAATAAAGAACTTAAAACGTTATATTAAAATAAGCATTAGCATTAAGCATTAATGTTAAGCATTTTATTTTGACATATATTTTTATTGAAATAAGACTATAACAAAACAACCAATCAATCAAACTACATACACATATACTTATGAGACATCCAATATTCAATAGATAATCTTGCATCCAAGTTATTCACAAACACATCACTATTATGATGTATTTCCTCCATACAAGCACTTACAAGTAATACAAATGTGGGTGCAATTAATTCCACATTAGATACAGTGAGAACCATTCATATTCAATTTGTACACAAAAGATTAATATCTAGTGGTACATACTGATGTACCTACTAGTATAAGTAGGTACCTAATGTTCTGTAGAAATTGGAAGTTTATGTATGTCTTTTGTTGGTGAAAAAAGTCTATGACCAAGTCAGATTAATTAGGTAAAATGATTTGCAATTTAAAACGTAAAGTAAAAGGCAGGTTGGAGAACGCATCATTTTTCTACATGTTTATTAAAAATAAATTAGATACGAAAAAACAAAATTAAATATTTGTGAAAATAATGCTCCGCCCTCAACGAAGTGGTAGGGTAAGAAATCTACTCACAGTTGAAGACCAGGGCCAGAGCCAGAGCCAGGCCAGAGGCACGCATTATATATTTTGTTCAGTTTATATTTGCATACTTCCAAATTTTTTTGTATTTAATTTTCTTTTTCACACTTTGTCTACATCTCTTTTTATTTTACACAATCGCCTATCGTAGGTAAACTTAATGGTATAAACATTATCTTTGAACGTACATATTTTTTGTTGCCATCTCTTTGTCTGTTGCCATGTAAAATGAATGCTAAAATAAGTAAATAAGTAAAGTTATCGATTCTATTAAAATTAAAGAAAAACAATCTTACAAGAAAAAATAAATAAATAAAAAAAGCTTCCAAGCGCCTGTGCAATATCTACTGTTTTAACGAAAAGCATACACAATACTCGCATATTACATTAAAGATAAATATAAAATTTATTATAACAGCAATATACCAATTATTACAAGTACGTTTAAGATGTTTCTATTGTTTGAAGAATTCCTTACCGGGAAGGGATTTTCATCTCGATTGCGAACAAAGAAATTTGTAGAAAATATTATTTAGAGAAAACGTACAGGATAAGGCAGAAATGCTTTGAAGTAATCTAATTTCCTTGCTTGACTTTTATAAATTGCTCCAGACCAGATAACATAACAGGCGTGCGATGTTTTGGTTCAATTTTCATTTTATGAGACACGGCAGGGTCTGAGTAATCGTTTTCGATACAACATGGATCGTCGGTCATGTCGAGCAAAAGAAAAATGTCATAGTCCTTTAAAAAAAATACAAATATTAGAAAAAGTGAAATTACCTAATTGTTTGTTTGTAAGAGGTTTTCTCTGATACTCTTTCATTGATAGATTGATTTATAAACTCTGATACTAGGGTATGTGGGGTCGTGAGACCTTACTGCCCACACGATGAAGAAAGAATTGATAGAAAGCAACTCTATTACCAAGTGGCATTGCATATATCTTATGGTACACTTTTTTTTTTTTTTTTCTATGTGGTAAAAATCATCAAGACTTTCACGCAAACGACATCGCGCGCAGTATCGTTTATATTTACGTACCAATGTCCTGCTAATAATCCTAACTAATATTATAAATGCGAAAGTAAGTTTGTTTGTTTGTTTGTAACCACTTTACGCCTAAGCCACTGAACCGATCATCCCGAAATTTTGCATAAACGTTGCCAGGTGATCAGGGACAAACATAGGGTACTTTTAATCCCGAAAAAAAGTACTGTTCCCGAGGGAAATCACAATAACGTCCTTATGACAGTAGATGGCGCCACGTGTCTATCGAATCGTGATCAAATTTTAAGTTTAAGCATTTAATACATTTTGAGTCTAGACTGTCGATAGACCAGTTTCAAGTAAACAACCTAGGAGTACGAAAGTTGTTTGCTTAATCATTTTTTATGCCCAAAACCGCTGAAGAGCATACTGACATTTTCCATAAAGTGGCTACCAGACGGACGGACCTGCGGTTGCGGCTAACCGCAGGCCGCGGCTCCAACCGCTGTAAAAACACACCACCGCGGTCACAGTGGCAGCCTGAAGTGTCATTAGCGTGGTGTTTGTGCTACAATCGGACGTCAGTCAATATGGCTAACCGTAAAGTTGTCTTATTATTCTCATGACTCATTAGCCCTCTCAGAAGATGAGAAAAAAGGTAGAAAAAAACTGTTTATTTAAACACTTGAGGTGTGAGGTTATAGTAGTTATAGTAGTTTATCTCTACCTATATTATCATTAGCATCGCATATTACTCTTAGGAATAGAGAAGTGTGGGTTAAATTGATATTATTATTTAAATTCAACTATTTCTATTACGATTTCCATATTTGGTGTCATTTTACAAAGCAGTACACGCGGCCTGTTGTTAAAATTTGCAACTGACGCGGCTGCCACAACATTCCGCGTTTGTCTGGGACCCACTTTATATACGTTGTCAGGGATACAGAAAAACTGCGTAATTGACACTGACATCACTGTGTCGTCACTGACACTGACAGGTGTAAACGCATTCATAGAGGATGCATGGAAGAATAAAGGCGAACTTATAACACGCTCCGTCAGTGAAGCATACTCTGCGATTACTCCGCCAATTGTGAATTGATTTGGATGATTCTTTTTTATTTATTTTTTTCCGAATTGGTCCCATATAAATACTGTAATACTGTGAGGAGCTCGTGGCTAAGTAACAACAGCCGCACGGGTCGATCCGTCAGGTTAAGCTACGCTTGCCGGGGTTGGTCCGTGGATGGGTGACCATCTTTACACACCGAGACTCCTCCGTGCCTCGGAAAGCACGTTAAGCCGTTGGTCCCGGCTGTCATACGTGGATCTTTGACAGTCGTTACGGGTCGTCAGAAGCCCGAAAGTCTGACAACCAGTCTTACCTAGGGTTATCATATTACCCAGTAACTGGGTTGTGGAGGTCAGATAGGCAGTCGCTCCATGTAAAATATTGGTATTCAGCTGCATCCGGTTAGACTGGAAGCCGACCCCAACATAGTTGGGAAAAGGCTAGGCAGATGATGATGGTCCCATATAAATACTGTCATGATCTGATGATGAACTTTGGAGATATGGAACGGAACTCCTCATAGGATCACAGCAGAACTGTCGTAACAGTAAAATTGCTTTGTTTGATGCGTGTAGTCGATTAATGACTGAAGGAAGAGGTTAGTTGCTAAACTAACCGTGACCTATGTCGATGTATGTAAACAACAGTTTTCCAACGGCAAAGTTAAGTTTGTCCTTCAGTACTGTTTATTTTTTCGTAAGAGGTATGTTCGGTGTGTTTTAATGAGGGTAGGTAGCTTACTTTTTCTTACATACATACATAACATCACGCCTGTAATCCCCGAAGGGTCAGGCAGAGGTGTACCCATTAGTACACCCACATTTCGCCAGTTATGTTTTTTTTTAGTCCCATGTAATAGGGGGCGAGCCTATTGCCATTAACCGGGCAAAAATCCAGACTCCGAAGCTGCTACTGAGAAATCGAACCGACCTGTAAATCGAACCCAAGACCTCATGCACAGCAGTCGCGCTTGCGACCACTAGACCAACGAGGCAGTCAACTTCGATACTTTTTTTTATTTTAAAATATCTCACAGCTCCAACTCAGGCAAAAGCTCATTGCGAGCCCGAGCAAAAATTACTGCTCAATCCCCGGAATCTTCCGTTCATGCCGCATTAAGAAGGTAAGCACAACCGGAGCGACAAGCAAATTTGAGAGCTGATGAGACATTTTCTTAAAGCCAGGAAAGACTGGAGAGCCAAACTGTCCGCCCGCCAAGCTTCTCTGAGAGTGACTGAGACGCCCTTCTAAACGCAATTGCTTTTGGAGGAACAAGCCGAAAGCCAGAGAGCTGTAAGAGCAACTGAGACGCCTATTCACACACGACGCACAACACACACGGCTACACGACTTCGTCTCAGAGAACAAGCTCAGCCATTATAGCTGTAAGATCCCTCTTTGAGGAGTGGCTGGAGAGGCGCTACGGCGTCCTCACCTACCGCCTGACGCAGGTCCTCACCGGACACGATTGTTTCGGGAGGTTCCTGTGTCGGATAGGGCGGGAGGAAACGCCCGGGTGTCACCACTGTGTGGATCGCCTGGAAGACACGGTGGAGCATACGGTGCAGGACTGCCCCGCTTGGGCAGAGCTCCGCCGTGTCCTCACGGAGGCGATAGGCGGCGGCGACCTCTCGCGGCCGGACCTGGTTCAGGCCATGCTCCGAGGCGAGAGGTAATGGGATGCAGTCACCTCCTTCTGCGAAGCAGTAATGCTAGCGAAGGAGGAGGCGGGCCGCGTGAGGGAGAGAACCACCTTATGCCCCAGCCGCCGCGGGAGACGCCCAGGGCGTCGGACGTCGCGGGGCGACATCCGGCCACCGTAGGCGCGGGCTTGCGGACGGCGAGTAATGGGTAGCTTGCCGTCCGATCAAGGACCAAGCCCGGGTCAACGGCGCGTTCTGTTCGGGCGCGTCTCAAAGAGCTGTCAGCACAGGGACGGGGCCCCCAACGAGGCTAACGCCTGCCGGGGTTGCGGGACGTCTTAACAGGATACCGCGGCCCCGGAACGTAAAGGGCAACAGAAGGAACAAGTTGGGTTTTTAGTCAGTAAAAATCTGACAGTCCCTTCCGCCCCACCCAGGGCGGAAGGAGTCATTTGATGATTTTTACCACCTAAAAAAAAGAAGCCATTACAGCTACTGAAACCCCAGAACAGACGCAGGCGAGAAGGACCTCTCTTGCATAAATGCAAACTGAACGCCGACGGACTTTTATGAGTCACAATCTGTTGGTCCATAGGTATTTAATAATTCTGGATCTGGCCGAACAACAAGCCGAGTACAGCCCAAACTGATTGTCAAATTCTAAACAAACGCGGGCGAAGCCGCGGGTAAAAGCTAGTACTAAATAAATCAATCGACAAATAGTCTAAAACCAAGATGGCGTCTTGACGTTACAAAGGTGAAACTTCTTTTAGAAACTCAAGTAGGTACCTAACTTACGTAGAGGTAACCAAACTCAAAGTTTTAGAGCTACCCAATCCGACTGCGCCACCTCTAATTAATTAGTTTGGAGACACAAAAAACCTCATTTATCAGTGTCGTTTTACTTTTATTTCTAGGAAATAATTGAAGAAAAGTGGTTTTTGCAGTATTTTAGAATAAAATCCAGCTTTTGTTTTAGACAAATTGAGTTTTGATTAATTAAGCGGGAGGGAATTATAGAGCTAGAGTTATTTGAAGGGATTTTCTTCTTTCTTGAATGTTTTCAAAATCTTTTTGTCACATTTGACCGTGGGCGTGAAGTTCTTAGACACATCATAGATTCTTTCGAGAAATACCTTTGAAAAACTTTTTGCTCTCTTGGATTTCTCAGATGAGAGGATATCGCGATAATATCCTCGTCAAATGTTTGTGAATGTAGGTCTTCATTTAAATCGCGTAACATAACTCAGATCACCAGACCACACTGCATACAATTGGTTAATTTAAATTGCTTCGCGGGGTCACCTTAAAAATGAGGCCACCCAAATATTTTCATGGACGCTATATGTATCAAATAATGGCGCATTTGAATCCAAATTGCGAAAGGTGATATAAAACAACATAACACTGCAATCAATAATTGGATATTTGCTTTTACCCGCATGTTATGACAGTCAATGGGCTAAAATTATGATGTATTCAATTCAGAATTACCATAATTATTATTGTGTTGACGTAAATGGCACGTTTTAGTACCTACCTCAATTTTGTATTTATCATTATTCTAGACTAGCGTCTGCCCGCGACTTCGTCCGCGTGGTTTTTTTCACTCGCGTTATTTTACGTCTTTGGTTACTGCTTTGCTCTTGTGAGTGTTAGTGTGTTTTTATATAGACTATACTTTTAATACTATACATGGATAGACTAAACTAGACTATACTACTATATAGACTATACTATATATACCTCATTAATCTAGCTATTAAATACAAAATATTTGTTTTATTTTTAGTGGGATTTCTACAAATTAGCGCGTTTAAACAAACGAATAAAAATCTGTTAAACTTTATTTTATTAGTACAGATTTACTATCATTTTGTGGCTGCGAATTTGTGAAGAGGCGAATTCGAAAATGATCTCACTAAACAGGGACGCTAGGATAAACTGCAGATACTTTGCCGTGATTAGACCATTTGGCAGATGAGGTGAGTGCTTCCACGAATCCGGCAATGCATTTAGGTAAGCCAGATACATAAAAGTAAATAAGTAGTGGTATTCTGTAAAAATCTCCTTTGGTCGATTTTGGTGAAGCGAGTTTAAAGTGAGTTGCCTCTTTATCTCACTATTCCGTAAAAAAGACCCTTAATATCTAAATACTAAGGGTCTTTTTTACGGAATACGCCGGTCGGCTGGTCACCTCTTAATATAAAAGTTTTACTTTCTAGTAGTTAGGATTCTTTAATCGGTTTATATTATACCTATTGCGAACAGGCAAATAAAATGAGATTTTAGAAAGAAGTATCTGTACATCTCCCTTTCAAATAAATATGAAACCTTTTATATTGAAATAACGTTCAATTTAAAAATGGAACTGATATTTTCTGACACTGACATCAACCACCTTGACTGTTATTAAACCCGACTGTTTTTTCGAACTACCGCGGTAATATTTAAACCGTTACTTCGCAAAACGTTCGGAAACGTTCGTAAACATTCGATGTGGACGAAAAGTAAAGTTTCGTAGCTTTATATATGAGCAAACAGCTTGTAGTGAAATGGATATCGCCATGTTCGACGCAGCTGTGCAAGTAACTTCGTCAGTGATTTGTGCACACGCTTGGAATGAGTGATGAAATGAATTTCGGAGCCGACATGGCTTAGTGCATCTAATCTATATAGATATTTTGGAGTTTAATGGAAGTTTGGGAGACTGTGGATTAATTAAATTGGTATTGGGAAGTTTTAATTGCATTTCAATACGAATATTCGATATGTGTATTCGATGTACCGATGGTAGTCTTCAATCAAGGTCTGCAGCCAGATGAACACAAGAACGGAAAGCAAATAAACGGAATTTAAAATAATGAGTCGTTTACTATGCTCCACGACCACCACACAGTTGACGTTAGTAGAAGGGGTAGTGCTCTTTGTAAAGGATTTCATCTAAGGAAGTACTACTACCATATTGATTTCTACCATCAAACAGCGTTGCTGTGTTCTGGTTGGAAAGGTATGTATTAAAAAAAAAAAGAAAAACGTTGTTCTTCATTACGAATTTCTCCTGTATCGTGGGTGCATTTACAAACATATAAACTCACATACACATACAAAAAATAATTGAAAATTAAGACCCAAGAAGTACTAAATATAATATGAAGCTCTTTTATAGAAATAAACATAATAATATTTAGTACTTCTCTAAAAGAGCAATATTCTGATATGAAATCTTTGGCACAAGTCGTCGACTGAACCATAAACTGAGAAGATGAGTTATGACACTTTACAGCGTAGATATTATCAGGAGTTCTGCAAGGGGAAGCAACATCGACTTTCAGAAATAGAAAAGAATGGGTCTTTACTTGTGTTTTGTTTAAAATATTCATTCTAATTGATTTAGTGGTGTTACACTATAAGGAAAAAAATATATAGGAATAAAATTCAAATAAATAACATCACACATCACGCCTGTAATCCCCAAAGGGTTAGGCAGAGGTGTACCCATTAGTACACCCACATTTCGCCAGTTGTGTTTTTAGTCCCATGTAATAGGGGGCGAGCCTATTGCCATCAACTGGGCACAAATCCAGACTCCGAGGCTGCTACTAAGAAATTCCTGATGGAACAACCCGATAACACTTTTTGCCCGACCTGGGAATAGAATCCAAGACCTCATGCACAGCAGTCGCGGTTGCGACCACTAGACCAACGAGGCAGTCAAAATCCAAAGATTCAAATAAAAAAATAAATTAAAATCAAATAAATAATAAAATCAAAAATAATAATATTTAAATCAAAATATTGCTAACTTTTTCTTGATATTAGTATTAACACACTTTTGCACTTAGCCCATAATAGTAGTACCTTTATAGTAAGAGCCCTTAGTAGGGTTTTCAAAAATATGTCTTCAGTAGGTAGGTATTTAATTACTAGAAAAGGCAATACATAGGAATGAGCGGAAGGTTATTGGGGAGGCTTTTGCCCAGCAGTGGGACAATAACCGGTAACTTCTTGAAGAAATTGAACTATTATAGTATTTAACACAAGGTACTTAAGCAAATCTTTCTATATTCAGATTTCACCTTCTGTAATTCAAACAAAAAATGTAGGTACAAACTGAGCCAATTCGAGAACCAATAATAAAGTATTGTCTACATGGAACTATTAGGTACCTATACTTTACTACGTAGACATAGCAAAGATATTGATTACCGATTTACGTTACTCCTAAACTTCCCCGCGTTAAGGTGGTAATATAAGTGGACCATCTGTGGCGCGTCTCCCCTAGGGAGATGCACCAATATTTGAACATGGCGGTTTGTTTAACGCAAATAATAACTTCGAATAAATTGTAAGTAGGTACAATTGCCCTTTTGGGAGATTAAATATGTATTTAATGTTGAATTTATGGGATTATTATGTACTAGCTTTTACCCGCGGCTTCGCCCGCGTTTGTTTAGAATTTGACAATCAGTTTGGGCTGTACTCGGCTTGTTGTTCGGCCAGATCCAGAATTATTAAATACCTATGGACCAACAGATTGTGACTCATAAAAGTCCGTCGGCGTTCAGTTTGCATTTATGCAAGAGAGGTCCTTCTCGCCTGCGTCTGTTCTGGGGTTTCAGTAGCTGTAATGGCTTCTTTTTTTTAGGTGGTAAAAATCATCAAATGACTCCTTCCGCCCTGGGTGGGGCGGAAGGGACTGTCAGATTTTTACTGACTAAAAACCCAACTTGTTCCTTCTGTTGCCCTTTACGTTCCGGGGCCGCGGTATCCTGTTAAGACGTCCCGCAACCCCGGCAGGCGTTAGCCTCGTTGGGGGCCCCGTCCCTGTGCTGACAGCTCTTTGAGACGCGCCCGAACAGAACGCGCCGTTGACCCGGGCTTGGTCCTTGATCGGACGGCAAGCTACCCATTACTCGCCGTCCGCAAGCCCGCGCCTACGGTGGCCGGATGTCGCCCCGCGACGTCCGACGCCCTGGGCGTCTCCCGCGGCGGCTGGGGCATAAGGTGGTTCTCTCCCTCACGCGGCCCGCCTCCTCCTTCGCTAGCATTACTGCTTCGCAGAAGGAGGTGACTGCATCCCATTACCTCTCGCCTCGGAGCATGGCCTGAACCAGGTCCGGCCGCGAGAGGTCGCCGCCGCCTATCGCCTCCGTGAGGACACGGCGGAGCTCTGCCCAAGCGGGGCAGTCCTGCACCGTATGCTCCACCGTGTCTTCCAGGCGATCCACACAGTGGTGACACCCGGGCGTTTCCTCCCGCCCTATCCGACACAGGAACCTCCCGAAACAATCGTGTCCGGTGAGGACCTGCGTCAGGCGGTAGGTGAGGACGCCGTAGCGCCTCTCCAGCCACTCCTCAAAGAGGGATCTTACAGCTATAATGGCTGAGCTTGTTCTCTGAGACGAAGTCGTGTAGCCGTGTGTGTTGTGCGTCGTGTGTGAATAGGCGTCTCAGTTGCTCTTACAGCTCTCTGGCTTTCGGCTTGTTCCTCCAAAAGCAATTGCGTTTAGAAGGGCGTCTCAGTCACTCTCAGAGAAGCTTGGCGGGCGGACAGTTTGGCTCTCCAGTCTTTCCTGGCTTTAAGAAAATGTCTCATCAGCTCTCAAATTTGCTTGTCGCTCCGGTTGTGCTTACCTTCTTAATGCGGCATGAACGGAAGATTCCGGGGATTGAGCAGTAATTTTTGCTCGGGCTCGCAATGAGCTTTTGCCTGAGTTGGAGCTGTGAGATATTTTAAAATAAAAAAAAGTATCGAAGTTGACTGCCTCGTTGGTCTAGTGGTCGCAAGCGCGACTGCTGTGCATGAGGTCTTGGGTTCGATTTACAGGTCGGTTCGATTTCTCAGTAGCAGCTTCGGAGTCTGGATTTTTGCCCGGTTAATGGCAATAGGCTCGCCCCCTATTACATGGGACTAAAAAAAAACATAACTGGCGAAATGTGGGTGTACTAATGGGTACACCTCTGCCTGACCCTTCGGGGATTACAGGCGTGATGTTATGTATGTATGTAAGAAAAAGTAAGCTACCTACCCTCATTAAAACACACCGAACATACCTCTTACGAAAAAATAAACAGTACTGAAGGACAAACTTAACTTTGCCGTTGGAAAACTGTTGTTTACATACATCGACATAGGTCACGGTTAGTTTAGCAACTAACCTCTTCCTTCAGTCATTAATCGACTACACGCATCAAACAAAGCAATTTTACTGTTACGACAGTTCTGCTGTGATCCTATGAGGAGTTCCGTTCCATATCTCCAAAGTTCATCATCAGATCATGACAGTATTTATATGGGACCATCATCATCTGCCTAGCCTTTTCCCAACTATGTTGGGGTCGGCTTCCAGTCTAACCGGATGCAGCTGAATACCAATATTTTACATGGAGCGACTGCCTATCTGACCTCCACAACCCAGTTACTGGGTAATATGATAACCCTAGGTAAGACTGGTTGTCAGACTTTCGGGCTTCTGACGACCCGTAACGACTGTCAAAGATCCACGTATGACAGCCGGGACCAACGGCTTAACGTGCTTTCCGAGGCACGGAGGAGTCTCGGTGTGTAAAGATGGTCACCCATCCACGGACCAACCCCGGCAAGCGTAGCTTAACCTGACGGATCGACCCGTGCGGCTGTTGTTACTTAGCCACGAGCTCCTCACAGTATTACAGTATTTATATGGGACCAATTCGGAAAAAAATAAATAAAAAAGAATCATCCAAATCAATTCACAATTGGCGGAGTAATCGCAGAGTATGCTTCACTGACGGAGCGTGTTATAAGTTCGCCTTTATTCTTCCATGCATCCTCTATGAATGCGTTTACACCTGTCAGTGTCAGTGACGACACAGTGATGTCAGTGTCAATTACGCAGTTTTTCTGTATCCCTGACAACGTATATAAAGTGGGTCCCAGACAAACGCGGAATGTTGTGGCAGCCGCGTCAGTTGCAAATTTTAACAACAGGCCGCGTGTACTGCTTTGTAAAATGACACCAAATATGGAAATCGTAATAGAAATAGTTGAATTTAAATAATAATATCAATTTAACCCACACTTCTCTATTCCTAAGAGTAATATGCGATGCTAATGATAATATAGGTAGAGATAAACTACTATAACTACTATAACCTCACACCTCAAGTGTTTAAATAAACAGTTTTTTTCTACCTTTTTTCTCATCTTCTGAGAGGGCTAATGAGTCATGAGAATAATAAGACAACTTTACGGTTAGCCATATTGACTGACGTCCGATTGTAGCACAAACACCACGCTAATGACACTTCAGGCTGCCACTGTGACCGCGGTGGTGTGTTTTTACAGCGGTTGGAGCCGCGGCCTGCGGTTAGCCGCAACCGCAGGTCCGTCCGTCTGGTAGCCACTTTATGGAAAATGTCAGTATGCTCTTCAGCGGTTTTGGGCATAAAAAATGATTAAGCAAACAACTTTCGTACTCCTAGGTTGTTTACTTGAAACTGGTCTATCGACAGTCTAGACTCAAAATGTATTAAATGCTTAAACTTAAAATTTGATCACGATTCGATAGACACGTGGCGCCATCTACTGTCATAAGGACGTTATTGTGATTTCCCTCGGGAACAGTACTTTTTTTCGGGATTAAAAGTACCCTATGTTTGTCCCTGATCACCTGGCAACGTTTATGCAAAATTTCGGGATGATCGGTTCAGTGGCTTAGGCGTAAAGTGGTTACAAACAAACAAACAAACTTACTTTCGCATTTATAATATTAGTTAGGATTGTATGTTTTATTTATGGCATTTTGAATGATAAATAGGGTAATAATAAGGTAACAATTCGTGTACCTCTCTAGTAGTTTTAATCTAAAGGTTTGTATAGCATTATACAAACAACTTCAACCGACAAAACACCAGCCGTAAGTACTAAATGATTATTTAATAATCGTATAAAACTGTTATCTTGTCACGGCGACAATTCCCTGCAATTTGTCACTGATTATAAACTTGATTGTCATGCCAATGACCGTTCTTGACCGACATTCGGATACCGTAAACAATAAAAATATTTATTAGGGACTTCCGAAGTAGGTACCTACTAGTAATATGATCGCGTTGGGAAATATTATGTAAGCTTTTATCCGCGACTTCGTCTGTGTAATGTCTGTTATCGAGGGAACAGATGAAATCGCGGAATAAATATGTCTTTTCTTGGGATTCAAACTTAACCGATACCAAATTACATTGAAATCTGTTCAGTGATTTAGTCTTGAAAACGTAATAGATGGACAGTCAGATAGAATATGAAGTATGGGTCTCTATACAACTTATTTTTAAATATTGGGCGGAAGTACTTTCCGTGTAGGTACTAACTTTAATATGGCTTATTCTTTGACGCAGAAACCAAGAATCAATTACAAAATATGTTGTTATTCCACTCACATCCACTCCAAAAACATATAGGTCAATATTCCCGTATTCCAAATTCGAAATCAATAAATCAAACATCATGACAGGCCCACGGGACACCATCAGGTTACCAAGCCCCTAAGGGCATCCATCGGCTTTTAATTTAAAAGCTATTTTATGTAACAACTTGGTCCACAGACCGTAGGGAAACCACTCATTTCTGCTTATTTTTTCACTGATGTATCAATCAATCTTGTTCATTGTTCGAGAGTGCAAACAATGATGGCTTTTTGAGGAAAATACTTTATTAAAGGTACGATATTTTTGTGCGTCAATTTTGGGAATTTTTACTCGTGATTATATTTCTGCCTGTATGGAGTTTTTGGGGTTGTTCTTAATTTAAAATACAAGGCTTTAAAATTATTCTATTTATTTAAGTAATTTATGTGTACAATATTTACAGACTTAATTAAAAAATAAAAGCCATTTTGAATAAAAACAAAAAAACTAAAACTAAATGGCATCAAAAAAAAAACCGAATCGCCGTCAACTGGAAAAATGACTTTAATTAGTCTGACAATGCTTTTAGTTCGTTTTTACTTTAGTTTTCCGACTTTGTCATTATGATCTGTAAAATAGTTGTGCCAATTCTTGTAATTAAATAAATGAAATTGTTAGTTAAATGTAAGTTCTCTCTCCCTATAAACCAGAATAGTGGGTAATCGTACTGTCAACTCGGATATTATAAAGATGATAATTTATTGATATTACAATGTTCATCATCATAATGAACCAGAAAACGCCCACTGATGGGCAAAAGTCGTGAGACCAAAGTTGTCCTGCGACGTTCGCGTTTAGCGACTTCTTGCATAAAGAAAAAATACATTTTATTTTTAAAACATAACGTCATGCCTGTAATCCTCGAAAGGTTAGGCAGAGGTGTTTCCATTAGGACACCCACATTTCGTCAGTTATATTATTTAAGTCCCATGTTATGGGGGGCGAGCTTATTGCCATCAACTGGGCACACATCCAGACTCCGAGGCTGTCACTGAGAAATTCCTAATGGAAATCACAGTTACTTTGTATTATTAGGTTCTGTATAAAATGCATTACAATTCGACAGGAACAGTAGTTTTTTTTTTTTCATATGTCGTACTATGTTCCGTAGTAAAAGTTGTTTATGAGTTTCACCCTCTGAATGATTTACAACGCACTAAAAGTTATGGTGTATATTGTTATACCATTTAAAATATTTTTCTACTGTAAATGTTTATTCTTCTATTCTTATTCCCATTTCACAATCTTAGCAAACTGAATATGTTAAAAATGTTTTCTCAAATATTACCTTGCCATTCCTTACAGAGCCTGCAGCAGAATTCGTATCCAAATCGTATTTTTATCGGGAAATGGAATATGTATTAAATTTCTTCAGTGAATTTATTTTATCAGTTATAGTAGGTACCTTACTGATGGTAGTTTGTTTTCATTTTGTTGATATTTGTACAGGTTTTGCTTTCGGGTACTTTAGGAGTATTTTACAATATTTAGGTTACCTATATCTATGCCTACCACCTACCTTACCATACCTACTAAATATGTTTTGTCTCTGCATCACCCTAAAGTAGACTGGTAGAAAATGCCCAAGGCATTAAGTCCGCCTTTGTACAGTGTATTTTTTACATGTGCATAAAGTTTAAATAAATAAATAAATAAAATATATCTTGTGTTTCTAGTTTATGTCCTTGAGTTGCAACGAAATCTGGTAATACCTAACATAACATAACATCACGCCCATAATCACCTAAGGGTCAGGCAGAGGTGTACACATTAG
This sequence comes from Hoplodrina ambigua, assembly GCA_949774945.1. NCBI lineage: Eukaryota > Metazoa > Arthropoda > Insecta > Lepidoptera > Noctuidae > Hoplodrina > Hoplodrina ambigua. Next base: position 5,899,144 of record OX458976.1, read on the forward strand.
TACACGCACATTTCGCCAGTTATGGAGCCTATTGTCATCAACGGGGCACAAATTTAGACTGCAAGGCTGCTACTGAGAAATTTCTGAAAAACCCAATAACACTTTGCCTGACTTGGGAATCGAATCCAAGATCTCAAAGTCAGCAGTCGCGCTTTGCGACCACTAGACGAACGAGGCAGTTAAAAAATTGGGAAAATTATAAGACCTACCTACACAAACCTACATTTGGTTCTGGTTTCTAAATGTAAATTTGTTTTTATTTTTTACATTAATAATGAACTTTGTTTACTGTATTTTTGTAGACCTTCACAGATAAACATACAAGCGAAATTAAACGTTAATTTATACTAGCGTAATAAAGCTGAGAGTTTTTGTTTGTTTTTTGGTTAAAACGCGTTAATCTCTGGAACTGCCTGTCGGATTGGAAAATATTTTTTTTTATATGATTGCCAGTCATAATAACATAGACTCACATCACGCTACAACCCACGGGAGCAAAGCAGTAATAAAATACTTAACTTATCGCAGGTGAAAAACACCATTCGCGGGTGAAGTCGCGGTCAGAAGCTAGAACATAAATAAACATCAATAAATATCAAACCCGTAGATTTCAAGAACTTATATTAGCTACCTATTTTCTTGCAAATAAATGTATCATTCATTCATGAAAACATATCAGTCCCTCCCCTTTTGAATTCTTCAAAACAAATTCAAACAATCGGATAAAGTTACTACAGTGTTACAAAACTTAGTTATGGAAACAAAAGATGGCCGCCAGACAAAAGTGAATAAGGCGTTGTGGCGCCAACAACCTGCATAACACAATTTCTTGCACCAGCAGCTCCAACACCGAGTTAAGAAAGAGGAAATTGCAAGCCTGAACTATTTATAGCTACTAAAGGTGCAACCCGACTTTATGGGACTTTTGATAAATATTCTCAAGTATTACCTTCAGCTACGCAGCACTGGAAAGGCAACTAAGAAGTTTCGAGCAATTTTCGGTGAAGGAACCGAGTTCTTACAGTCCTGTGTAGGTGTTTAAGTAATTCAATTTAAAACTTCTAGTGGGAATAACGCCTAAAGTAGAATCTCGTCGAAACTCGACTTTCCTTATTAAGGTCACAATGATGAAGTAGTTTCGGAGTTTGACACGGAACTAGTGAATTCGGTTTGTTAATTTACTTTCATTGACGATTGAGATAAAGATTTTGACAGCTGGAATCTTGCTCATCAATTGGAAATGTTGAAAATAACATAACATAACATCCCGCCTGTAATCCCCGAAGGGTTAGGCAGAGGTGTACCCAATAGTACACCCACATTTCGCCAGTTATGTTTTTAGTCCCATGTAATAGGGAAAATGTTGAAATTAATTGGAGTCCTGATTCTTTTTTTTATACTATATGTAGCCTAAGTTACTCTTTATAACATCAGTTATCTGTCCCGTCAAAATTGGGTCAGCCATTTAGGAGATTGACCGGCACAAACAGACAGATAAAAAATTAAAATATTGGATGTTTGTTATAAGTACGTTTTTAACATTCAGTAAAAAGCTGAATTACAAACAGACACTTTCATTTTATGTATTTGTATAGATATAGATTTCAAGACTCCAAGGTGGACTTTTAATGGAATGAAAAGCTACTCGTGTGTTATTTCTGAGTTCAAAAGGAGTTTTTGTATCTAGAAATAACACAAAGCTAAACTAATTTTTTTGACGTTCAGGTATGAGTACCTAAATGTCAGACATCCAAATTAATTTAGCGGGTTGATTGTCAAAATTCTAAACTTTAGCAAAAGTTTACAATCCAATAATTACACTCAGAGGAATTATTAAATATTTTTTATAGTTTAATATTAAATCAAAACCGAAACAGTAATATGTAATACTCGCTTCAACCCGCGACATCGTACGCGTCAACGTTGCTTCTTATATACAAACTTCGTACTCCCGTTTCATCCGCTTTTTTTTTTTTTTTTAGGTGGTAAATATCATCAAATGACTGGGACATCAAGGGACTGTCAGATTTTTACTGACTAAAAAACCACCCTGTTCCTTCTATTGCCCTTTACGTTCCGGGGCCACGGTATCCTGTTAAGACGTCCCGCAACCCTGGCAGGCGTTGGCCCCGTTGGGGGCCACGTCCCTGTGCTGACAGCTCTTTGAGACGCGTGCGAACAGAACGCGCCGTCGACCCGGGCTTGGTCCTTGATCGGACAGCGAGCTATCGTTTCATCCCCTAAGGTGTTGAATTTTGGAAAATCGTTTCTTAGCGGTCATCTACTAACTATAAATAGCTTCTTCAAGCGGTTTCGATACTTAATGATGAGTAAGTAATTGAATGATGTTTCGCTTTTATATATTTAGATACTAGAATCTAAATAACAGGAACGGGTCAGTGAGAGGACGAACAATATGACACTAGTGTCATATTGCTCGTCCTCTGTTCATTGTCGGCATTTATCTATGAGCTTATGCGGTACACACGACGTTCGACAGATGAATATTCTACCTATCCATCTACAAGAGATTAATAACGAAACATCTGAAATCCACGGATATAAACCCTACAATAATACGTACCCATGGATGTCGTAACAGAAAGTTTTCCCGTAATAAAGTTAGGGGCATCAGACAAACGTGATGGCTTCTGACATTCGTACCAGACTCCCGCAACTGCGAGCAGATGTCAACCATAGATATTAGTTCTGGTAGACGATTTAAAATTTAATCAAGGAGTTGAACTTAAGTGGATTGCTTTATAAGCTGGTGCGGGAATACACGTGGTGTTCCATGTTGAAATACAAGCTTTAAACCATCTTGTTCTTTATCGTGTGGGCAGTAAGGTCTTACAACCCCACACACCCTAGTGTCAGTTTTTCTAAACCGCCTCAAGGGCCTCTGACATAAACCCATGAAACCATTATTACGTAGAAAACGTTACCTATTTTCTATAAAAAATAATTTATGAAATAATTTTTTAACTAGCATAGTAAGCAGCTATTAAAACAATCCTTAGGTTAAAAAAAATACGTAGATATACTTATTAAATATTTAAACTTTATGCACATGTAAAAAATTGGCTTAATGCCTTAGGCATTTTCTACCAGTCTACCTTAGGGAGATGCAAAGACAAAACATAGTAGGTGCAAAAATTTTCGAGTATAAATAATAATAATAAATACTTAAGTACGAACTACTGGGTACTTTACTTACTTATGTAAGTAAAAATACCTAAATTTTCAAAAAAATACAATTACGAAATTACGAATTACAATGACGAAGTAGCGGCTAAAATTGCTATCAGCTCAAACCTTTTACTAAATATATGTATTATGTGGAACCAATGGAAATTCTAGGTGCTTATGAGAAGCGTATGAAAGGCCAGAGATCGCGCAAAAGATTTTATCGTACAATCGGGAGATAAAGGTTTTGTTAGATCTTGTTCACATGGACGCGGCCTTACAAAAGGTTAAAACCTTGTGTATCGACTTAAAAATATTCTCTTAACATAACATCACGCCAGTAAGCCCCGAAGAGTTAGGCAGAGGTGTACCCATTAGTACACCCACATTTCTCCAGTTAAATATATGTCCCATGTAATAGGGGGCGAGCCTATTGCCATTAACCGGGTACAAATCCAGACTTCGAGGCTGCTACCGAGAAATTCCTGATTGAAAAACCCAATAACACTTGGCCGTGCCTGGGAATCGAATCCAAAACCTCATGCTCAGCAGTGGCGCTTTGCGACCACTAGACCAACGAGACAAATATTCTCATTAATACATTATAATATATAATGAAATTCATATCGAACTTTTTAAATGCATTTAGCAAGAAATTATTTCAACACGAGATTTTTTAAGAGGCCGTGGCGTTTTCAGAAATATTCCGTCGAACAATGGTATAATTGTTGTTCAACCATAGCTAGGAGTATTCATGATCCCAAAACTCTAATAAAAGAAGTCCCATATGGGATTTTCCCCGCATTTGGGTTGTGAAGGCCAATTATAGACGCTCTATTACAATATAAACATGTATGAAAAGATGTACTCGTAGGTAAAGATGTACATATTATTATACAGAATAATATAATAGATGGTTATATACTGACCACCACAATATTATATTATATGTTGCGCAACTATCTACTAACTAATCAAATAAATACCTATATACTATACAAATACACTATACTATATTCATATACTATAAGTATTTTCATATACTATACAAATAAATACCTACAATTGAAGTATCTGATAGTAATATAAAAAGACCATTTTTTTACTTATTGCATTATTATGAATGTTTACACTGAACAATCACCACTGTAATTTTTTATATAAACTTTATGTCTATCCTTTTGTTTTGGCTAATCTCCTAAATGACTGCACAGATTTTGACGGAACTATAATTGGCATAAAGCTGTTGTTATAAGGATGAGTAACTTACGTGACTTTTATTTTAGAAAAAGACCCCCAAATTACCCCAATTCGTCTATAAAAATAAAACCCTGTCATAATTGATATTTACGGGACCAAAACCGCGATTAAAAGCTAGTGTCTCATAAAATTTGATCTATCACAAAAGACGAGCCTTGAGATGAAAAAACATTTAATTAATTGTGTGTACTATCTTAAACGAACTAATTATTTTATAGCGACGTTTGCGACATCATTCTTCTAAACGAAGTATGAAATAACAAAGAACAAAATTGAATGAATGACTCAGTGAGAAGAAATAGTATAAAATGCCATGTGATTCCGGCTTCGATGTTCTAAGAGGAGTCGGGCGTCGCGTCACTCCGGTAATAGATGACAGCTTTGTGGTTAGATAAACCTACCTACATATAAGTGTATCTACATACATACAAGATGTATTTCAAGGATACAAATTCTGTCATCACCAAAAACTAACTACTTGAAAAAAACATCTTTTTTTATAGGATATGCCCGCTACACTGCTCCCACCCGGAGAAACAATTCAACTGTATCAGGTCCCGTAACGAAATTAATCAGAAAAGAATAGCGAACGAGTGAGAAAATATATAAATTCCACTTTAAAAAGTTCATCTGTGACATTGATGTACCAATTTTCCACAATATGTAACCTGATCAGACAATGGCCCACTTATTACAGTGCCCAAAGTGTCCGTACACCTGCACTTTAAAGGACATTAACAACGCTACTGATGCTGCGATAAACGTGGCCTCTTATTGGAACCAAAAATTTCAAGAAAATAATAAGGATTACCGAAAGTCATCCGACTCCAAAAGAAAAGCAGGCTAAGCTAAGCAACAAAGTTAAAATAATATTAGTTTTTGGCTAAAGATTAAAAGAGTGAAGAAGGACTTATTGACACAAGACTTTTCAACTTTGTTTCAAATATCGGTATTCAGGCAATCAGTCAAATGGGTATTTTCAAACAAAAATAAGACATATTATTATCTACAAAGGTGGAAAGTAGAACAAGGTAAAAATCTCTTCCATCTGTAAACACCCTTTTTTTTTTTTTTTTTTTTTTTGATGTGGTAAAAATCATCAAATGACTCCTTCCGCCCTGGGTGGGGCGGAAGGGACTGTCAGACTTTTACTGACTAAAAAACCACCCTGTTCCTTCTGTTGCCCTTTACGTTCCGGGGCCACGGTATCCTGTTAAGACGTCCCGCAACCCCGGCAGGCGTTGGCCCCGTTGGGGGCCCCGTCCCTGTGCTGACAGCTCTTTGAGGCGCGCGCGAACAGAACGCGCCGTCGACCCGGGCTTGGTCCTTGATCGGACGGCGAGCTACCCATTACTCGCCGTCCGCAAGCCCGCGCCTACGGTGGCCGGATGTCGCCTCGCGACGTCCGACGCCCTGGGCGTCTCCCGCGGCGGCTGGGGCGTGAGGTGGTTCTCTCCCTCACGCGGCCCGCCTCCTCCTTCGCTAGCATTACTGCTTCGCAGAAGGAGGTGACTGCATCCCATTCCCTCTCGCCCCGGAGCATGGCCTGAACCAGGTCCGGACGCGAGAGGTCGCCGCCGCCTATCGCCTCCGTGAGGACACGGCGGTGGTCTGCCCAAGCGGGGCAGTCCTGCACCGTATGCTCCACCGTGTCCTCCGGGCGATCCACACAGTGGTGACACCCGGGCGTTTCCTCCCGCCCTATCCGACACAGGAACCTCCCGAAACTACCGTGTCCGGTGAGGACCTGCGTCAGGCGGTAGGTGAGGACGCCGTAGCGCCTCTCCAGCCACTCCTCAAAGAGGGGTCTTACCGCCGCGATTGCGGCGTGCCCGAACTTGGGTTGCGACAGTCGCATCTCCCATTCCGCCATGAGATCGCACCGGAGCTCGCCCCGCAGTGCCACGATTTGCCGCGGCAGCAGGGTTTCGCCCCGGCATCTGTAAACACCCTAACACACAAACATGTAATACAATTGTAACAAAAGATCTTATGAAAATGTTTGGTCGTCGCTTTAGGCGCTTGTCTACAATAAGGGGAAAGGTGACCAAAATGGGCTTCTAACAGGAAAACAGCATCCCAGAAAGGTTTGGACAATGGGTTCCGAAATAATCGGTGTTCCCCTTTTCAGAATGGTACTGTCAGTGTTTGCCTCAGGTTAATATGATTGTTTTTGTAGGAAGGCAATTAGGCAAATTGTCGAGACAAACACTCGAAAGGGACCAAATTCAGAAACTGTCTCAACAATTTTGGGAAAAGGTATGGAAACATCCCTTTTATGTAGTATACTTACAGAATGATCAATTTGTAAGAGAATTGGATGGCTGATTAAATTCCTTTTCGCTTGAGGATTGAATAACTCGTATGAGCTCATAATCAGTGTAGCATGTAATAAGGAAAATTTTCCTTTGTGTTAAAGTTTTCATAAAAAAATATGTACAAGCTTTTTTTTTCAACTCAGTCATAATTTTATTTTTAAGTAGCTTCTAAAGAGGGGTTCTATTGTTTGGATTACTTTTCTTGTCAGCAATTCGGGGGCTTTAAGCGCGATTAATCCATTAGAACGCATTTCAAACATGATTAAGCAACGTTGCTACTTTCCTGCTACCCTTTAAGTTACCAGAAACCATTATACGCCATCCTAATGCTGTTCTTTTCAGTAACAAGGAACAATTTATTTAAGTGGGGAAGCACACAGCTTGTTCATTTTCGTACGCAATAAGAACCCCTTAAGCCGTTCAAAAGGGCGATTGTACCGCAACTTGAATAAAAAAATATGAAATATCATCCCATTTACAGGAGAAAAACGATTAAACTGATAACAACAAAAAACAATGCCTTGTAAATCCGCCTTTGTAAAGGAAGCAAACAACCCGACAATCCACTTGTTAAAAAGTTACGTAAGGTTTTAATTTAACCGTTTAAAGATCTTCGGGTGAGTACTAGTACACCATAAAGAGTGACATTCCAGCAGTTCAAATGCTCTAAAAATAAGCGTGATGTTTATACTTCAATATTACGTCCCATTTCCGAGCGCACAGTGTCAGTAAAAGAGGCACAAACGTCAGTCGTGTCAAGCCTTGCCCGCATCTGCACGAGCACGAGCCATAAACAATCATTTGATTTGGAACACAACTGCTTTTTTTCGAACGCATTTGAATAAAAAAGGCGCGAATATAGAATGTGTCAGTCTTGAACTTTTATTAGCTGTATTGTTTGTGTTTTGTTTCGGTAAAGGAAAACATATTTCACAATGAAGAAGAATTTTGTTTTTTATGCTGTTTTCCTCATATTATTTTCAAATGGTGAGTTCAGAACATTTTTTTTTTAAGTTATTTTGTTTAGTTTATCTGTTTAACGTGCATTAAATTGTCTTACGATTTAAAGTCTTAATATAATCCTGTCTATTGCGACTTCTTTTGCATTCTGGCTGACCTATGCGGTTGGTATGCAAAGTCTATTTAAAGAAGCAAGTCCTTACATAATTGTTATTGCTTGGCAATCATACTGGTAACGTAATATGAGCATATCTTTACCACAGAACTTAATATTACTTATATTCTGTGATGTTTAGCAGGTTATATAAAATCCTGGGGTACCTGTTTAACATAATAATGATGTTCGTGACTAAAAGAAAGTGCATAATTAATCGCAAAGTTTCGGAATCCTTTTTTTAATCTTTAATCACGGATACTTTGTTTATCAAAGTTTTTTTTTTCTTTTAGGCGGATGTAATAACCTGTAGAGGCTGTAGATAGGTATCAATAATTTGAATTAATTGAATATAAAAGTTAGAAGCGTAAGCGATTCTTTGATAAGTTACCAACCAAAGTAGGTACCAATGATACCTACAATAGCGTTGGTAGTTTTTCCGCCATTCTCTCACCACAGACTCGATAACAAACTGGATGTATAAACCTATAGCTATAAAGTAATGGGAAGCCCATCAAGTTAATACGAATCAATCCTTCATTACATACATACCTATCTATACATTTGCGGACAGATACTAACTATGACCGCGATTCTACCCGCGTGGAAAGTTGTTAATCCTTCGGGATATTTGAACATCCGTCTAGCCAATAAGTTACTTTTCTGACAAAAACCTTAAGTCTTAACAAACAGTCACAACACGTGATATCAAAATTATCTATTATTTTTCGAAATTAATGAATCGATTTTTATAAAACAAGCAAATACATAGGTCTAAAAAGTTTTTAAATAACATTTTAGAAATGTAATATGTCTTATTTTAAATAAGATATTTGGAAATCTCTGTTTCTATGGAAAGCTTTAATTTGCTCGAATTTAGCTGTAACACAATTTCTTGAAAATATTCTCTGATATTTTTAGATCTATAAATATATCCTGGAATTTTCATTAAAATCAGTTCATATTTCATTAAAATCAGTTCATTCATTTCGAAATATAAGCACTTGAAAGTTTATATGAATTGCCGTAGGAACGGCATAAACGCTCTTATGTGTCTTTTACGCCCGTCACACATAGCACGTAGCTATGTATGTACATAAGCGTAACATTAAATGTTTATAGCACATAATATACACTAATAACGTCTAGTCGGTAAGTTTGCGTGCAAATAACCACAAGGCCAAAGCAATTTCGCAGAAGTACGTCCCAATACAAGAGTTGCAGGTCAATTATTGTATCAATAGACAATGATCTTGGCCGACACTTTGAGTGTCAAGTAACTTTACTATGATTGATTGCAAGGACTTTCACGGCATGTTATTACGTAATAAGAAGACGAATGATTGTTAATATTTATGTTCGGATATTGGTCTTGAAATGATTCTTCGTTTATATAACTTAATTGAGATAATGGTTTTTTAGTTTACCTACTTATAGTAGGAACTATACTAACTGGAACCATTTTCATAGATAGAAGATTATTCCAATAATTTTAATGTTGAGATGGGTTAGTTAAGGTTCCGTACTCCAAGGGGGGGGGGGGGGCAACACTGCTCTATTACTAAAACCTTGCTGTCTGTCCATCCGTCTGTCACAAGACTGTATCTCAAGTGTCTAATAAAAATAAAATGAAACTAATTTAGAAGGGGTCGGTAAAAATTTAAAAGGCGACCTCTTAATTTTTTTTAGTTTTATTTCAGTTATACAAGCTTTTTGTTATAAACTATTTAAAAAAATCAGATGAATGTTATACTATTGTATGGACCCTTCGTGTGTTAGTCCGATTCGCAATTGGCCGTTTTTTTTTCCTTTTTCTATAAATAAACTACTTATCTAAGTTACCTACTTCAACCAGTTGTACCAAAATGACCTCAAATTACACCAAGGTCATCAAATGGTGGTTTTTTCTGCCAGTATTTATTTGGTATCATGTAAGGCACAGTTGTAATAACCAAGTCGAAGGCAAACTGAAAATAGGGCTGTCAAAGCGCGCATGTGCCAGTGTTCAGTATTATGAAGTTGGTGCAACTCAATTTTCATACTGTCCATCAAGCGAGAAACCATTTCGAGCGCTTTCCGTTGTGTGTCGAAGCGAAATAAAATATATTTTTGATATTACTGAAATAACCGGAATCAGGGAAATTGAAATAAATTGTAAAAGATTTTTATTGAAACTTGGCAAAGAATATGGGTTTGTTCTTTGATAGTTATTCAATCACTCACTGACTAAACTCGAAATCTCGAAAACTGCTTGACCTATGAAGTGGTTTTAACTTGCACGCAAACAAAGGTTTGAGCTAAAGCAATATTTTATAGAATTACGGTTATGATGAAGGTTTAGTATGACCCAACAAGCAGCTCTAGAACGTAAAAAAAATAGCTTAATTGTATCCAGGTGTACCTACTTTAATCTCCTGAATGAATTGTGTATCTTGTAGTTATTATGAAAGAAAAAAATCACACACTAAATCTCGAAAACTTTTCTCCATATTATCAAGCCGAATGGAAACCTCGCCTCAGAATGGATTTAACTTTGATTGTGACTTCCAGGCGGACGAAGACATAAGCAAAAGCTACCATGATAATATTATATTATTAATCTTTCGTTCTTTTCTGTGGAAAAGAAACTTGATTATCGGCACAGGTGTACTAATAAAAATGAAGGTTGGCACCTATAGGCTCTCCTCCTTTGATCACAATATTCCAGATGTGATCTTACATCTTACTTCCTATGACCTAGTCTTTTTACATAGCAATAGTTATTTATTTAGATCTATAAACATGTTCTGTTAATGTTTATGTGACTAGAAGATAGAATAAATCTTACGTCAAAGTCGAACGTTTCAATGTTTGAAACTCAATCCGATTCGGGATCTAAGATAAACACGGTAATGTTTAATCAATAATGTTATTATTACGATCAGTTTTAGGTCATCTAGACGAAAAACATCCATATATTCGAGGCGCCATTTTGAACATATTTAGTTCAATGCCTAACGAAAATCTGGTCTTGTTTTTTGATAGCTGGAAGGTGAAAGTTTAGATAAGGGTCTAGGAGATTTCAACATTGTGCAGGCATTTTCTTATTTTTTCTTATTACTATACACGTAAGAATGTACGACCATTTTCAGAGATTCAACTACCTGTGTAGTATTGGTATTCTATCCCCTAGTTTCTCGAACGAAAAATGTATGTGACTTATTAACAACCAATCAGAGCAGCTTGACAATTTGTCACATTAATTTTTCGTTCGAAATATCAAGAGACTAGCTTTTGCGACTTCGTCCGCGCAAAAATAAAATAAAATTTAGCCTATGTTACTCGCAGATAACGTAGCTTTCTAATGTTGAAAGAATTTTTGAAATCGGTTCAGTAGTTTTTGAATTTATCCATTACAAACAAACAAACAAAAATACAAAAAAAAACTCTTTATAATGGTAGGTAAGTCTCCCATAAACAACTTAATTCACTACCACACCCGTCTAACTAACATAATACTGTGACGACAGCGCAGTTTCAGTTGCAGATATTATTCTCAACTAGGTCAAACCCTTAAGTGTGTAGTCAACATTGTAGGTACCTAGTTTTAGTTTTATTAGTAGCTGCACAAAGTAGTGCCACTACTTCCAACGGTAAAGTAAACCATTTCTCAGTGACAAACTTACCTACTTTCTTCAAGGTAAAAGTCTGTGATAAAGTTTATATTTTTCTCTTACACCTGAAGTAGTGAAATCAAATAATGGAATGGCAAGATAAGTGCGGAGTAATGTTACCATATCATTCTTAGGCCAAAGAATCAGCATTGCCATACAACGTGGCAATGTTGTCAGCGTTTTCGGCACTTGCCCCATTGACAGCGACGCGGACGAATTTTTTGATGCCCTATGAGGTTTCTCCTTTCTGTTCTTTTTTTTTTAATTGTACATATTTTACATTTACTTTAAGGTTTTATGTTGTTAATATTAATGTTTATTTTTAGAGATAATAAACAATTGTTCATATCATTGTTCTTTAAACAGAGTAAAATTTTAAGAAGATATATATATTATTATAATAAAGCTGAATAGATGTTTGTTTGCTTGTTTAAACGCGTTAAACTCTAGAACTTCGAGCTGGATTAAAAAAATCTTGATTTGTATATGAGAGCCAAATTCATGAAGAATAGTATAGGCTACATAACACTACGTCCAATTGGAGCAGGACAGTAACCAAAGGCGTAATTTAACGCGGGCGAAAATATCATAAGCCAGTACATAATATTCTTTCTAAAATAAACTCTTTTTGTAACGGGCCTACCTAGATCTATGTTACTTTTATGCACAGGTAAAGAAAAGAAAGAAAGAAAGTTTCTTTAGCTCAGAAGGAACTCGGTTAGAAAAACGGATTGTCATTAGATTTTCTCTGGTCCTTCATTAGTAACGTATTCTCTTCATATTCAGTAAACCAGTACCTACCTAACTAGTGGAAAAGTACTCAGATTCAACCGGTTTCTGCAAGGCCTCTGCATAGTCTGAATATTATGTTAGTTGCAACTTTGATTGGATGATTGTAATAACAACAGTCAATCAAAATTATTATTTGATTTCGTTTATTGAATACTAGTTTTTGCCCGCGAGTTCGTCCGCATGTATGTCGATTATCGCGGATGTAGATGGAATCGCAAATTAAAAGGTAACCTGTGTCCTTCCTCGAAGTTTAACTTAACTTCGCTCTAAATTACATCAAAATTGGTTCTGTGGTTTAGTCGTGAAAACATTAAAGACAGACAGACAAATAGAGTAACTTTAGCATTTGTAGCCTTTTAGATACTGGGAATATTTGCTGTTTGAAAATTTTCTAATCTTTAATTTTACGTACATGTTGTAGGTACGCCGCTTCGAGTCACATAATAAATCCTATCTATGTAGCTTTATAAATAAAAATCAATGTGTTGCTTTAATTATTGTGTTGCTAAGCGCAAAACTCAATAACCGCTGGACCGATTTGACATAATTTTTTTGTTATGTTCTTAGTTTTCCGGACAAGATAAAAGATTATTGTGAAAAATCCAACTGAAAGGCGGATATTTGCCATTGTGCTAAACCGGGGTGGTTCGCTAGTAAATGTTACTAACAACAAAAATGCCAGAAAACATAATATACATACAAAATGCAATAATTTACAAACATATTCCACAAGTGTTAGTTACGGTAACAAAATATTTAAAAGCGTAACGTTAGGAGCGTGCATCAGCGTCAATTTGATGCGTTCGTTCGGTCACCGACTAGTTGAGCTCGTTAAGCAAACGTGACGTTATCAATTCCTGAAATTATGAGCCCCATTATTTGTGTCATGGTGCTGCTAAATGGGACGCGTGTTTCGGGTTTTGAATTGAAGAATTTTGTTGTTGTTCAATGATTTTGCCATTTTAATGTAGCCTTGGCTGCAAATGGTTTGGATACCTATCTATTTACTTACAAAAATCTTACGTTAACATTTGATATGTTAAAGATGCAAATTCACGGGACTATAATATCTTGTAGGAACAAGATTTTGTGTGAATGAATAGGTACTTTATTTTTTTTTGTTAAGTGTTATTTTAGCTAAAACTATAAGATTTTTTCACTTGTTTTGACTGGGAAGCACTAAGCGTACCTATTTGACTGATTTGATAATGGATTCCATCATCAATATAGTAAGGAATGTTTTTAAATATTATTCCCTCCTACAGCTTCACTGAGGTTCTTAGAGGAGACTGTTAGAATTTCAAACACAAATAACTATTTCGTCAGAGATCGTCAGAGAGAATCTCTCAAAGATTGATGAGCTACTGAATAACGGATTACTGGATTTATTATATATATATATTATTATATAAACGAATCCTAACTAATATTATAAATGCGAAAGTAAGTTTGTTTGTTTGTTTGTAACCACTTTACGCCTAAGCCACTGAACCGATCATCCCGAAATTTAGCATAAACGTTGCCAGGTGATCAGGGACAAACATAGGGTACTTTTAATCCCGAAAAAAAGTACTGTTCCCGAGGGAAATCACAATAACGTCCTTATGACAGTAGATGGCGCCACGTGTCTATCGAATCGTGATCAAATTTTAAGTTTAAGCATTTAATACATTTTGAGTCTAGACTGTCGATAGACCAGTTTCAAGTAAACAACCTAGGAGTACAAAAGTTGTTTGCTTAATCATTTTTTATGCCCAAAACCGCTGAAGAGCACACTGACATTTTCCATAAAGTGGCTACCAGACGGACGGACCTGCGGTTGCGGCTAACCGCAGGCCGCGGCTCCAACCGCTGTAAAAACACACCACCGCGGTCACAGTGGCAGCCTGAAGTGTCATTAGCGTGGTGTTTGTGCTACAATCGGACGTCAGTCAATATGGCTAACCGTAAAGTTGTCTTATTATTCTCATGACTCATTAGCCCTCTCAGAAGATGAGAAAAAAGGTAAAAAAAAACTGTTTATTTAAACACTTGAGGTGTGAGGTTATAGTAGTTATAGTAGTTTATCTCTACCTATATTATCATTAGCATCGCATATTACTCTTGGGAATAGAGAAGTGTGGGTTAAATTGATATTATTATTTAAATTCAACTATTTCTATTACGATTTCCATATTTGGTGTCATTTTACAAAGCAGTACACGCGGCCTGTTGTTAAAATTTGCAACTGACGCGGCTGCCACAACATTCCGCGTTTGTCTGGGACCCACTTTATATACGTTGTCAGGGATACAGAAAAACTGCGTAATTGACATTGACATCACTGTGTCGTCACTGACACTGACAGGTGTAAACGCATTCATAGAGGATGCATGGAAGAATAAAGGCGAACTTATAACACGCTCCGTCAGTGAAGCATACTCTGCGATTACTCCGTCAATTGTGAATTGATTTGGATGATTCTTTTTTATTTATTTTTTTCCGAATTGGTCCCATATAAATACTGTAATACTGTGAGGAGCTCGTGGCTAAGTAACAACAGCCGCACGGGTCGATCCGTCAGGTTAAGCTACGCTTGCCGGGGTTGGTCCGTGGATGGGTGACCATCTTTACACACCGAGACTCCTCCGTGCCTCGGAAAGCACGTTAAGCCGTTGGTCCCGGCTGTCATACGTGGATCTTTGACAGTCGTTACGGGTCGTCAGAAGCCCGAAAGTCTGACAACCAGTCTTACCTAGGGTTATCATATTACCCAGTAACTGGGTTGTGGAGGTCAGATAGGCAGTCGCTCCATGTAAAATATTGGTATTCAGCTGCATCCGGTTAGACTGGAAGCCGACCCCAACATAGTTGGGAAAAGGCTAGGCAGATGATGATGATCCCATATAAATACTGTCATGATCTGATGATGAACTTTGGAGATATGGAACGGAACTCCTCATAGGATCACAGCAGAACTGTCGTAACAGTAAAATTGCTTTGTTTGATGCGTGTAGTCGATTAATGACTGAAGGAAGAGGTTAGTTGCTAAACTAACCGTGACCTATGTCGATGTATGTAAACAACAGTTTTCCAACGGCAAAGTTAAGTTTGTCCTTCAGTACTGTTTATTTTTTCGTAAGAGGTATGTTCGGTGTGTTTTAATGAGGGTAGGTAGGTTACTTTTTCTTACATACATACATAACATCACGCCTGTAATCCCCGAAGGGTCAGGCAGAGGTGTACCCATTAGTACACCCACATTTCGCCAGTTATGTTTTTTTTTAGTCCCATGTAATAGGGGGCGAGCCTATTGCCATTAACCGGGCAAAAATCCAGACTCCGAAGCTGCTACTGAGAAATCGAACCGACCTGTAAATCGAACCCAAGACCTCATGCACAGCAGTCGCGCTTGCGACCACTAGACCAACGAGGCAGTCAACTTCGATACTTTTTTTTATTTTAAAATATCTCACAGCTCCAACTCAGGCAAAAGCTCATTGCGAGCCCGAGCAAAAATTACTGCTCAATCCCCGGAATCTTCCGTTCATGCCGCATTAAGAAGGTAAGCACAACCGGAGCGACAAGCAAATTTGAGAGCTGATGAGACATTTTCTTAAAGCCAGGAAAGACTGGAGAGCCAAACTGTCCGCCCGCCAAGCTTCTCTGAGAGTGACTGAGACGCCCTTCTAAACGCAATTGCTTTTGGAGGAACAAGCCGAAAGCCAGAGAGCTGTAAGAGCAACTGAGACGCCTATTCACGCACGACACACAACACACACGACTACACGACTTCGTCTCAGAGAAAAGCTCAGCCATTATAGCTGTAAGATCCCTCTTTGAGGAGTGGCTGGAGAGGCGCTACGGCGTCCTCACCTACCGCCTGACGCAGGTCCTCACCGGACACGATTGTTTCGGGAGGTTCCTGTGTCGGATAGGGCGGGAGGAAACGCCCGGGTGTCACCACTGTGTGGATCGCCCGGAAGACACGGCGGAGCATACGGTGCAGGACTGCCCCGCTTGGGCAGAGCTCCGCCGTGTCCTCACGGAGGCGATAGGCGGCGGCGACCTCTCGCGGCCGGACCTGGTTCAGGCCATGCTCCGAGGCGAGAGGTAATGGGATGCAGTCACCTCCTTCTGCGAAGCAGTAATGCTAGCGAAGGAGGAGGCGGGCCGCGTGAGGGAGAGAACCACCTTATGCCCCAGCCGCCGCGGGAGACGCCCAGGGCGTCGGACGTCGCGGGGCGACATCCGGCCACCGTAGGCGCGGGCTTGCGGACGGCGAGTAATGGGTAGCTTGCCGTCCGATCAAGGACCAAGCTCGGGTCAACGGCGCGTTCTGTTCGGGCGCGTCTCAAAGAGCTGTCAGCACAGGGACGGGGCCCCCAACGAGGCTAACGCCTGCCGGGGTTGCGGGACGTCTTAACAGGATACCGCGGCCCCGGAACGTAAAGGGCAACAGAAGGAACAAGTTGGGTTTTTAGTCAGTAAAAATCTGACAGTCCCTTCCGCCCCACCCAGGGCGGAAGGAGTCATTTGATGATTTTTACCACCTAAAACAAAGAAGCCATTACAGCTACTGAAACCCCAAAACAGACGCAGGCGAGAAGGACCTCTCTTGCAGAAATGCAAACTGAACACCGACGGACTTTTATGAGTCACAATCTGTTGGTCCATAGGTATTTAATAATTCTGGATCTGGCCGAACAACAAGCCGAGTACAGCCCAAACTGATTGTCAAATTCTAAACAAACGCGGGCGAAGCCGCGGGTAAAAGCTAGTACAATAATATATAAAGCTTAAGAGTTTTTCTGTTTGTTGATTGGTTCGTTTAAATGCGCTAATCTCTGAGAAAACCAGTCGGATTAAAAATAAATATTTTGTTTAAATAGCCAGATTCATGAGAAATAGTATAGGCTATATATCATCACGCTTTGACCTAAAGGAGTGGAGCAGTACGTAACTTAACTAAATAATTTATTCTCAAATATTTGATTCTGTCTCTGTTTGCTAAAACTAGGCATAAACAAACTGGAATGTTGATTAAATAGAGAATCCAAGCGTACACTTTTATTTAGATATGGTTATTAAATAAGTTTTTCGGAAAAAAATATTCTTTTTTTATTCTAGCAATTGCAAAAAAAAAATCGACGAGTAAAATTAACCAGTAACAGAAAATTAAACACAAAATGCTCATCCATTTGACCTTTATTTTAGAGTAACTTGTTGCAAACTGTGCTTGTTAGTAGGTCAATAAATCTTCTTTTATTAGAGTTTTACTTTAACGATAAAAGTAAAAGGTCGGAACTCAAACACTTACTCCTGATTTACCCTTATTAAGCTGCAAGACTAATACGGTTCACTAAATGTATTCAATTGGATAATAACGATGTCTGTTCTTGACTGACATAAGACAAGTCGGAAAGAGTGACCTTGTTTTTATTAAATAAGGAAGGTTTTGGGTTTTGGTTTAATGTAAATTTATATTTTCATTACATTTTGGTGGGAGATTGCCGTCGGGCTAAAGATATCAGCTGTATTTTACACTAATAACATATTTCTTGATGTCAGCCATTTGTACATGAGGTTGTTCAAATCCAGGCAAGTATCAATGTGACTTTTTAATTTGTATGTAGTTACTTTCTAAGTTCATCTTAACACATCACTGACATCAATGATGGAATACATCGTGACGAAACCTGAATTTACATTTAATATTAGGTGGTCTAAAATCGCCAATCCGCCTTGAGCAAGCGTGGATAGAGGCCTTTGCCTGTAGTGAGACCACAATAGGCTGGTACTACTATTATTAAAATCGCAATGTGAAAGCATGATCAGCATCATCATCTTACTGCACTCGTCCCGCGTGGTCGAGGCAACACATTTTCTTCTTCCTTCACAGCGTATTTTGATGAATGAAAATACTGAGCTGAGTACTGTGAAATCAACGACCAAAATGTACCTACCTGTCAGGTATTAAACCTAATGAAAATAAAATAAAAATAATTTAACGAAGTTCACGAAATAGTTAACGAAATTCATCAAAAATATTAAATGCGGGACCCAAAACCGTTGCGTACTGCGTAGTTCGTCGCACCCAGAGGTAATTTATCATTCATAATTACAAGTTAGATTAGTATTTACATAGGCAGCAAATATTCTGTACCATAAAATAATATAAAACGGTTTATATTCTTGTTCGCTTTAATCTAAGCTGCTATTTTAATCCACAGTCATTAATGTAGAGTAAATACAAATACAATTTATGACTGTAATTTTACAGTGAATGTAAATTTTATGATCAAATAAGTAAGTGTCAAATTGTCATCCATTTTCGTTTATAACAAATTGTGGTTAAATAAATGCCACAAAATTTAATTGGGCCTAAGTTGGTCACGTTTGCCGCATGCCTAATGAACTATCGGCTAAAATAACAATTATGAGTAGCCCTGACACATGCTAGACAAAATTATTCACCAATGGTCTAAACTAGCCCTGGTAGGAAAGGGTTTAGTCATGTAGCGAGGCCTTTTCCTAGCTGAGGGGGGTGATGCAGACAACATAAGTATAATATGTAGTATCAATAAAGTATCAAGATTTCATATTACTCGTGTGAAGGAAAATCGATTTGAACGTTATCTCCAGAGACAGGCCGCTTCTCGCAACTCTAATCGTCAAAAGCTTTCAGAAAAACTCACAGTAAATAAATAAATCTACTGAAAGCTACCAACTTGGACTAAAAAAATATTTATGAAAAAAATAGTTACTGCCCATTACTTCGTCTGCGTGATTTTACATCATAAAAACATATTCTACGGCACTTAACGATAATGTAGCGTCGATCTATCAATTTTTTTCCAGAGTTTACCTTACTAAAT
The DNA here is from genome assembly GCA_949774945.1 of Hoplodrina ambigua. Lineage (NCBI taxonomy): Eukaryota > Metazoa > Arthropoda > Insecta > Lepidoptera > Noctuidae > Hoplodrina > Hoplodrina ambigua. The sequence goes on from OX458976.1 coordinate 5,918,324, forward strand.
TCTGTTATAATTGGTCCATACTGTCCCACAGCTGGGCAAAGGCTCCCCCTCCATTCGTTCCGTCACTTTATTTCTCAAGGAAGTCGCCCCACCATCTCCCTTTTTCGTGGTCTACCGCTCCCCGAATCGCCATTTTTGAACGTAAACTTGCGTTCTATGAGCCCAAATGTGAGTTTATCTTATACAGACAAAAAAAAACAAACAATCTTTACTTCTTTATAATATATTTGGATAGACTAAACTAGCCGGAATGCGTAGTGTCCCTGTTATCAAAATTATTAATGAAAGACTAAGAGATAATTAAATTTTAAAACACCATGTTTGACGTTTCTTTCTCTATTTTACTAATTACCAAAATCACCTTGGAGTTTCAATAATAATCTTAAAATGACGTCAAACGTTTATTATCGACGATACAATGGCCGCCCTAATTAATACCAGATGACGACCAACTATTTATAGGAAACTTATGATCCGTGACCTATTAACTTTTAACGATCATTCCTATTTCAGTATTTTGTGCAAGATGCTGAAATAGGAATCATTGTATCAGCCTGTATGTATACCTATACATACTGTATACCAGTATACCTACGTTCGGCTAGTCTGTGGTCAGTCTAAAGAGATATACAACCTTATTTTTTTGTTTACCAAATACTGAAAGGAGGTCTATGTATTCAATATGAACAAAATTTAACACGATTCCAAATTCGAAATCGCGAATAAGAAATCTGCTGTCATTTTGACTAAACCATAAATGTTTGGGTCAGCTGTTTTTTTTCTATTATTTGATTTATAATGATGTGCACCTTTTGTAACCTACAACAAAGAAAATGACTACACATTTCTTTGTACAAAAGCATAGCCTTAAATTTTCCTAAAAGCATTAAGTTTCTATTCACTTTTTCCGGCGAAACTAGACATATTCATATTCCTGCAAGGTGTCCAATTCGTATCCCATGTCAAATTTTTGACATAGGTAGATAGAAAATAATGCTGAGTAAAATAATATATTCATACAAGTTAGGCCTTTACTAGACGACCAAATTTTTTTGCGACTGATAACAGACATTTTTCGAATGGCTGACTGTACAGTCGAAGAATAATAGTTTATTCTTGAAATAGTCTTTAAGTTAATATAATACCAACAGGTGATGTCGTGATGACCCCGTGGTGAAAGCGTCTGCCTGTCATGCATGACCGATACTAGGCAAGTACCCAAGTGAGTTATAGTACTCTCTAAGTTTACCTTGGACATTGCTGACATCTATGAAAGAAAACATAGTGAGGAAACCTGGACTAATATAAGTCTGAAATCGCCAGTCTGCCTTGAGTATGCGTTATGACCGAAGCTCGTCCCTTCTCAATATGGGAAGAGGCCTTTGCCATATGGTAGAACAATAATGGGCTAGTATTACTATAACATGACGGGCCTGTTGGTCTAGTGGTTAGTGGCCCTGACTGCTAAGCCGGAGGTCGTGGGTTCGATTCCCACCCAGGACAAACTTTGTGTGATGAGCATGATTGTTAGTTCTGTGTCTGGGTGTGATTTATCTATAATATGTATGTATTTATAAATTATATAAGTATGTATATCAGTTGTCTGGTTACCATAACACAAGCTCTGCTTAGCTTGGGATCAGATAGCCGTGTGTGAGTTGTCCCAAGATATTTAAAAAAAAAAATTTTTTTAAAAAAACAAGCAATGAGCCGTCCATACCTGTAAATGAAGCTCTTTTTTCAAGGTTGATTGGTCTTCGATTTTCAACTCTGTACCTATGCATAACATTAGTTCATCGAGGGTGTACCGGTTGTGCCCGCTTCAATATGTATAACATCACCTAAACTTCTATTGGTCGTATATACACCACACAAATTAAATTGTTCCTCATTCTCTACTTAGATTGATGACTTGCATGACTGTGTTAGACGCGCGGACAAATGAGACCAATCAACTATGCATTTGTTAAATGTTTTAGATGTAACGACGCTGTGAAGTTTGTTCTTATAATAATGACTATAGCTACGGCCACGACTTCGTTGACGTTTTTTTCACCCGTGTTAAGTTACGTCTTTTGTTACTGCTTAGCTCCAGTGTGTCGTAGCGTGATGGAATAAAGCCTATATTATTTTTCATGAATCTGGCTATCATATACAAAAATAATTTCTCCAATCTTACTGGCCGTTCCAGAGGTTATTGCGCTTAAACAACACAAACAAAAAATATAAACAAAAAATCTCTTCAGTTTTATTATATTAGTATAGATGTAAGCATGTTCTTAGAGGTACCTAATAATATCCTTTTGTTATGTTCGATGATTAATGTGGATCAATCAAGATTCTTTGTTCTATTTTCACGACTTGTGAAATATATTTCACGATTACGGACCAACATAACATTACTTTGAATCTACACAAAATTTCTCTGTACTGAATATCGATATTGACTGTTAACAGAGGATTAATTTCCCAGTACATTATTAAGCTATAATTAATCCAGATACCTTAATAATGATGTAATACTAGCCCAGACTATATCGACACACTCCTCTGTGTCAATAATTAGGTACCTGCGTCAATAATATCGCGCTTGTAATTACTGATCCCATTTTAATTGGCCACAACAACGGAGTATCGAGCAAAGCCCACTGCGTAACAACTCAAATATTCACTATCTAGCTCAAAACTAGACCGAGTTCGGATTAACCAATTATTAGTTGTTTCATCTCTCGATTAAGACTGGTTTCACACTGTCGTTTCGAAATACTTATATCATAGAAACGGTACGCTTATTGACGTTGAGTTGCTCCCATCTTTCGCTAAGTTACCCTGACTCATCTCGCGAAAACGCGCGACCAATGCTTGTGTGGTCCGGCCTTTAGGAACACCAACATTGTTCTGTGGGCTAAACCGTGACGTGTAATCTATTTTAGTTTTATTTTGATGGACAGTGATTAACACACATCTGCACTCAATGTCAAATGGCCACATAATATTTTGTGTATTTTATTTTAGTTAGTTTCTATGCATTTGTAAATGAATGGGATATGGAATGTGGCAGATGTGCGTTTTAACGTTTAATTGATTGTATCATGTATCGTTATGTTGTACTCTCTTCCGGCTGTGTAGTACTGGCTTGAATGGTGTAGGTGTAAAATAATAAAAAGTAAATGTGCACGGACATGTCTGCCGTATGCCGATAAACTGTAGGCTCAAATAGCACAAAGCTGTTGCCCTGAGGCAGTGAGTCGGGGTCACGGAGGGGATGGCGGTACGTAAAAAAAAGAAAATTTAATAATCAATAATCTCACATCTCAATCACAAATAAGTAGGTACCAGCACCTGCAATGTTATCTCTTTACTAGGCACTTTTGGATGACTGGAAGCGAATACCTAAGGCATTAAGTCCGCCTTTGTACTTTTTTTGTTGCATAAAAATTCAACAAATGAGTACCTATCCCTTCAATAGCAAAATCAATCAGATGCCACTCTAAATATGCATTTATGTATCTCTCAACAAAACATAAAAACAATGAAGCATTTTATCAAACGATACACCAAACAACAATACATATGTTTTACAAACAACTCTGCCATACAAACTACAAGCAATATAATGGGGCTTAATTGAACGACAACGCGGCGCGACGATAGTTATGTCACTTTAATAATACTTCGCGCGACAGGCAACTTGTGACAAGTGTCGATAGTGAAGCGACTAAATTATGGAACGATTAGGCTGATGCCACGATTTTAGTACGGAATATTTTATGAGCAATATCGAGCTATTTGCTAAATAAATGATGTTCTTATTTGATAACTAATTGCTTACTTGTTAGACGATAATGATCACTATTACCTAGGGATTAAGGGCTAGTTATAAATAAGTATTTAGATGACACAGTTGTCGCAGTGGCTGAGCGATTGGCTGCTGCGCTGCGTGTCGCGGGCTCGCTTTCCGCACGGAACTAATATTTGCATGGCGTAGGTACAGATAGCTGTTTCAACTGCTTAAAAAACATAAAAATATCTACGATTACTTTAGAAAGTTCTCAAAATAAATATGAGTAGGTACAGTCAACAACAAAAGTCGATTAACAATGTTACTTTTTAAAATCATTTAAACAGACACTAAACACATAATGTAGTGGCTTTCAGAATTTCAGGCAATACCTAAGGGTTTATTATATCTTAATTCTATATTCATTGCGTTTAACTTTTTATATTGTACTTAATAATTAGGATTTAAAAATCATAAATGTTAATCGACTTTTGTTGCTGACTGTACCTACCTACATTTCGAAAATATTAATAGCATATGTATATATAGCAATTTAATAGATACAACGTGTTCGATCCAAATACTGTATGTTATTCCAATACTTATTTCTGGCAATGCTCGAAAATATAAGTCTTTCAAACCGCTTGGTACTTATTGACACGGACCCTCCACATTTAAATCTTACGCTCATTTTATAGGTTTTTTTCCATTTGAACCATAAAAATAACGATAGGGCTTCCCCCCCGATGTTTTCCATGTGTTAATTCCTACACTTGGGAGAAATAACATTAAATCGTAGTGGCTTGCCCCGTTTCCAATGCTTTTCCACTAACGAACCGATAATTTAGGGGAGTAAGAAACTTTTCTTCGGATTTACATTATTTTTGTTCGATGTTCCCTTGTTTTGGTGTGCCATTGCAAAAAGAATATGTTCGTGGTCTTGTGTAAAAGGTGAAATGGGAAAATAAAGATTATAGGTATTTATCTGCGCGAAAAAAAATAATGGCAATGTTTTTAACGTGAAAGCATCCTTTACCGATTTCATACTCAGTAATTTATTAATATTAAAAAAAATACCATTCGTTGTGTAAAAAAAGTATTCAGTTAGGTAGTTAGATTAAGATGAGATTCATTAATTTACATTGACAATAATGAATTGAAACTCAAACAACGCAATATTTCAACTTTTTGCATCTTTACAGCTTAAACAAGTATTTTTTCTTTAAGGTCATTCGCCATCTTTTTTTTTCCTTCACCTTTCACTCGTTCCATCACTCGAGTGATGGAATGAGTTCTGTAACGTACTTTCTTATAGTTTAGGAATGTTTAGCTAAATATTCTACTTAACTATACTAACCTTTAATTTAAATTAATGAATCCTACATTAATGACAGTGAAATATCAATTATATCTGCCTATGGACTATTCATTATTTAAAAGTGCTGAGCAAAAAAAAAAATACAGCTCAATATTTTCAATCAACTATTATCCAGGGATCACCTTGAACAGTGTCCCGCTTCCATTCTCACCACCTACCACAAATTGCCTAATTGGTTCGTTAACCGACATTTTACGCGACAAAAATAAAATCAATGACGTCATAACAAAAAAGCAGGAAGCGCTAAATAAAAATGGCTAACTTTTGCTCCTTATTGATGTTTCTAACGCCCTCAATGATTCCGACCTTGCATTCCTTGAAAGACATGACACATTTACTTCCCAACCCACCATAAATTATGTTATTCATACAGTGCTTTGTTAAAATGACATAAAAGCCGTCATCTTTGACTTCAGCAGTGATGTAAGGGACCTTAATCTTGAGATCTGTTGCAATTTTGTTGCATTTATTTGCATGTGTATCGTGTTTCAGACTTCAGCGTAATCTGGTTAACTGCATAATGGCGTACTTGGAATGTAATTGCATGACTGTACTGGTTTTAAAATAGCTTTATCATGTCATCTAATAAATAGTATAAGGGTAGACTTAATATCTAACGGAAGATGTGCTGCACATCGCCGGTTTCGGAACGTCAAAACAGTCTAATCTTATCTTATTTTTATACTAGCACCTCGCTGCGACTTCGTTCGCGTGATTCTCCTTAAGGATTCCTAACTTTTTTGAAAATTTAGATACCTATTAAAGCCTATGTTACTCAGGGTGAAAGTAATTTTGTAATGGTGTTTTTTTTTTTATCGGCACTTTCGATTTTGAGTTTATTTATTACAAACATACACACACACCCTCCCATACAAAAATACAAATCTTTCCTCTTTATAATATTAGTGTAGATATAAAAAGTGAAAGGTCACTCACTCACTCATCACGAAATATCGAAAACCGCTTGACGTATAAACATGAAATTTGGCAGGAAGGTAGTTTATAGATAGTACATGCCGCTAAGAAAGGGTTTTCTATCTAATTACATAAACTGTTCCCTAGAAATCTTTGAGAAATTCTGACAGTCTGCTCTAAATCCGAGAATATTTAGTAGACATCTCCAAAGAATCTCTGATAATTGAATCCGTTTTGCGTTTAGAACTGTAGGTATTTTAAACATTCTCTTTGCTTAGGTATTTAGTAAATTCTCTGCTCATTGAAATTGTTTATTAATCTAAGTCTAGCCATTTTGAATAGCACCATAAATTCTAAAGTCAAAGCAATTAACGTTACTTAATTCTACACAACCGATTTAGGGATGATTCTCATTAGAGCGGGCCGTGCCCGGGCCGGGGCGTGGACGAGCCGAAGTGGTATTGAAGTGCGTCGAGAGGGCCCGGACGGGACACGGATAATGCACTGTGTAATATAAATTGATTCATACAAAATATATGTAACCGATTTAAAACCGTGCCCCGGGCCCCGCCCCGGTCACGGCCCGCTCTAATGAGAATCATCCCTTATATACCTATAAAATTGAAATGGTTTTACATAACGACAAAGTCAAAGTCAAAGTCAAATCATTTATTTCAATTAGGCCATTATAAGGCACTTTTGAACGTCATTACAAGAAAAAAAAATAGAATTTAATCTAGTTGCCCCTTCCAAAAGGTAGTTTTGAATGGAGAAGAATGGGCAAGAAACTCCATACGTACTCTTTTAGACACGCCTGCAATCCGCCTGTTATGTTTAAGTGCAATTTAATAGGGGGCGAGTTTATTATTCATCAACTGGGCACATTATTTCTCGACTTTCAGGTTGCTACTGAGAAACTCCTGATGGAAAAACCTTATAACAATTTGGGACCTGGGAATCGAATCCAAGATCTCATGTTCAGTAGTCGCGCTTGAAATGGTTTTGTTTACAAAATTTCAATTTACTACAACATAATAAAATTTTATGTTTCGTTTGTGAGCACGTTTACGCGTCGGATCATCATATAGGTTTAAAGAGACGAAAAGGAGGTAGATGTTTGTTTACATTGTTTGTAGGTCATTAATGTTGAAGGCAATTAAGAGTTTTTATTGTTTTTAACGAGATATAAACCCATGTGCTCATGTGGCCAGTAGGTAATGTCAGTGATAAAATATCAACAGAAAAACAATGCTTCGTTTTTCAAACTTTTGAAAATGGAATTCTGATATCATTTCAGGTCAAAGCATTAATTAAACTGCAGCAGTCCTAGAATATAGAATAGCGATGTGCTTTAGACAGACGATTTCAATTTATCACTGCATAGATTTACGTTTGCGCCATCTTAGTTTGGCTGTTCTATATTCGCTATCTGTATAGAAAATCATACCAAACTATAATTACCTATCTTTATCCGTGTGATATTAATGTTTTATAAATATACTTGCATGTTTAACCACCTTTTAATAAATGCTATTGACCAGGGGGTAATACTACTAACTTAAATGCTTCTTGATTACATCTATTTTGTAATTCACATTTTTTTTTTTACTTCGTTTTCCGTTAAGATGAGATTGTGACTAGATTTTGAACATTTTAATTAGTTGAATTGGCTTCCAGAGCCACTCAGAAATAGAACAGAATTCATGTGAAAGGATCGGCAAAGTAATTTAACCGCAAGTTACAAGTCAAAAAATTCCACAAATAGACACAAAATATTTATATAAGTAAGGAGTATTTTTATTCTATGAAACCATACTCGTACATCAGTTGAATAGCTATAATGACAGTTCCAATAACATCGTTAGCAACATTGAATAGACTTTTTCAATAATAAGAGTACGTCGCGTCTCCCCTTATAAGCCTTCGCTATTGATTACGAGACACAGGTTGGTCACAATTTTCGACCACTACATCAATTTCATCTGATTAGTTGTCTGCGGGGATTCAACCTAATAATATCGTACAACGAAAATAATGACGTCTGGGAAGCTTAAGGTGCCTTTGATGTAGGGAATAAAATCTTGGGGTGAATGATATACGTGGAAGAAAATATATTTCTCTATTCTGGACTGTTTTGGTTGTTTTAATTGCCAGACTTTTTATTGGTTATCTTTTAATAACTTTTAGAGTGGTAATGCTCAGCAAAAAGGCGATTTCGATGCGATGATTGTAACCTAAAGGCAAAGTATCTTCTGCTCGCGGTATCGCCCGAGTAAAAAGTAACTTTCCGTAAAGTAAGTCGAATAAGTATCCCAAGGGAATACAGTACTGGAAGTAAAAGTATGTGCTAGGTAATCTAGAAAATGGTTTATCTATGTGTTTCATACAAATCTGCTTATCGGTTTACGCGTGATTGAGTAACAAACATCTAAACATCTTCACAAACTTTCACATTTATAATATTAGTAGGATGAAATAATTTTCTACCTACTTCTCCTTCGTCATATTAATCGGTTCCATTATTTACATAATTGTATAAGAAACAACATAATGTTGTAATTGTATAAAGATAATTAAACTTAATATTTTCATCTGTAATAAAACTTTTTACATTACAAAACTTATAAGACCTTCTATGATTTTTGTGGATAATATTTAACTGCGATCTAATCCCGCCTTACGACAAACTCGACTGATCCGATAAATGAACTTATATAAAAGTTTAATATTACGTTACGCGTCGAAAGCGCGGGATTGCGATCTTTCCCGACGACTGACTTTTGGCAAAGTTAAATAAGCTACGCCATAAGAAAACTCCGGCAATCTACCTCGTCAAGTATAAGTACGGGCCTGTTTAATGTAAAGGTTTATTGTGTGGTTATAATTGGAAAATGTGATCTGATTAAGACCCGCGGTCTTAATCAAACTAAATACGTAACATCATAGGGAACAGCTAGTGACTAATATATAGATCGTGATTGTTATTTTATTTGTTGTTACAGATTGTTCAGCCTGTTTTCAAGAAAATTCAGTAAACAACAGGAGTATAACTACAGGAAGTACGTTCTACGAGGAGTGCTGCTGTACTGAAGAAGGTTATACGCTGAAGCACCTGAAATGGCTAGATCCTTTCAACAACGTTATTGTGGGGTATGTGTTATGTTTGATACTTCACCGAACTTAAAAAAAAAAACATTTATTTAAAATATAAAACCCATATTTACATTCTGACATTAAATGCCAAACGTAAAATTATTTAAATAATTGAGCATTAATATAACTAAAGAGAATAAGATTTCAAACAAAAGAGAAAATACTTTATGTTTATCTTCAAACACTTTGCAGTTTTCGATTTATTCATTTAAGTCTCATTTAATAGCTTATAGCCTTCATAGCGTCATTGGCAAAGTGAGGAGTGACTTAGTAAAATCAATTCAAATTGAATCCACTCAACAAGAAAGTCCGCAAACTTCTAAAACAAATTTACTTTAATAAAATTATTATGGTCATTTAGATATTGTGTTTCTCTTCTCGCTGTCAAGTCCTAAATAAGAATATTGTTTCAACAAGACCAGGTACAGATTCAAATGTATTCATCGAGGAGCAGACCGACTGCTTATTTCTGCATATACCGAGTGCAAGCAAGACGCTATCAGGGACGTACAGATGCGTCACGACCTTCGGCACGACACAGCATTCTCAAGTTCATAATTTAGATGTATTTGGTAAGATATTACATTATTTACGAGAACCGCTCCTTTTTTATAAGATTTTTATTTATTTATTTATTTATTTAGTCTCAAAAAGCCATACATTCTGATTTACATGTAACACTGGACCTCACACTAGGATACCCTGTGTCGTGGGGTCCAGTCTCTTTCTATTTGGTAAGATATTACATTATTTACGAGAACCGCTCCTTTTTTATAAGATTTTTATTTATTTATTTATTTATTTAGTCTCAAAAAGCCATACATTCTGATTTACATGTAACACTGGACCTCACACTAGGATACCCTGTGTCGTGGGGTCCAGTCTCTTTCATTACAAGGATTCTGTTGTATTATATATAAGCAGGAGTTTATTTATTAGTTAGTTAGTATGTAATAGATTAGGTACTTGATTCATATGATGATTATAAATTAAGCATTATTTCTAAACACAATGTCTCGTAGTCTTGTTCGTGTTGATTATACTCGTACTGGCCGACTTTTGATATACTGGTGTAAATGAATAAATAAATACAATCCTGGGATATAAAAAAGAACAACTGTTCTAAAAATGCACTGCAACACGATCAAAGTGTATGGAATAGCTGATTTTTTTACTATGCTTGTAAAACTAGGCCTGTAAAAATGTACCGCATACAAAAATGAAAAAATTCAAAAAATTGTGATCTATAACCACAATAAATTGTTATGGTAGAAAGATTTACTAACAGAATTTTATTTGACCTTACTTACACCTTTTCTGAACATTTACATAAACAATGACACAGTTATACACGTCAACAGATCCGTTATACTTCTATGGCACCGAGATAAACCAGTATTTAGTACACAGCAACAATTCTTTGCTTACTTGCCAAGCCAAGGGAGCAACTCCGCCCTTCATCAGATGGTACAGAGGAAAAGATGGACAGAATGAGGTAAATTCCTCTTTTTATAAAAGTTCTTCGCGACATTAGCATGCCTATATACCTACAAAAACCATATAACAACCGTCGGGCAGTTAGTTTACCAGACCAATTATACTAATTAAGAACTAGTCGAAATCTCATCTCAGCTTGAGACAGATTGCGACTGAGATTAGATTGCGATCATTAATTAACTTCGACATTTTTTAATTGTTTTGACATAGATTTTTTGACATTTTAATAATTCCTCATTTGGGTCTGACTTAATTAAAGTATTAAATAAGATGTAATTGTTCTTTTCTTTCTTTTATTTAAAATGAATACCATAATTATGCATGATTACAAATATTTTTAATAAAATTTTAATTTGAAATTATTAGCTAGATTTCCACATCATATTTGTACGCCTCTTAGCATAACGTAGCGCTCTTTTCATTAAACAACATCTGTATTCTTTACTTACGTAAACAAATAAATTCTATTATATTCTATTCATTTCTAAAAATTAGAAATATGTTTTTTTTCATGTGTGAAACAAATTGATTGCAGATATCCAACGATACAATAAAGTATCAGTTCATGCCTGAAGGGCTGATTGTAAAGAATGTAAATAATGCAGATGAAGGGACTTACAAGTGTTCAGCGTCAGTATTATCAACTGGCGAAGAAATTGAAATGGATATAGAAGCTAAGGTAAGAGTAATGAGAAACAAATAAAAGGATATAAAGATTTCTAGAAAACAGTAAATTTTTAAAATATTACACTGTTTATTTTTAAATTTAATTTAATTTATTCAGTGTCTATTTATACTATGTTTGAAAATTCAAAACATAAAAACACTAGTAAAAAAATAAAATAATAAGATTAGCAATAAGACAACAAAACATCACAACATAATTTAGATACATCGAATGCAATCAAAACAAAAAAGAACAAATGCCATTAAATCAATAATATTCCAAAATTTAAAGCTACATGATTTAACGAAACTTACGAGTATTATTTTATCTTATAAACACCTACAAGAGACGTCAATAACGTCATCATTGACTTCACTTTTAATGTTTATACAGGTAATGACACCGCCAATAATCAAACACCTATCAGCTACTCCAGAATCAGTGTTGGCTTCAGGAGAAGCCATGATGATACAGTGCGCTGCTGAAGGTTTGCCTAGTCCTAAATTGGAATGGAAGAAAATACCAGAACCGGTAAGAATAACAACTATTTTTGAGTTAGTGGCGTAAATATATAAGAGGCAGAAGACGTTTTAAAAAGGATTAAGATGAAGCAATAGGTTGAAATTATAATATTATAATGTTATATTATTATTATATTATAATGTTGGCATTACCGCACTGCCAATTTTCATATTTGCAGGTAAATCATTAAGCAGGATAAATACACCCAATTAAAAAAAAAGTCATTCCTTATTGAAGAATCTTAACTATTTTTATTAAACTTTATTTTTATATTAAAATTTAGAATTGTTTTTCTTAACTCGTGGTCTGTATACATATAGACCCCTTGGGGGCCGTATAATTAACGCCGGGGGTACTAGACGACCCTACCTAGAAGTAAATGATAGCATGCGTCTTGCATTATCAAAAACGGCTCCACATTTGACATTCTAAGCGGCATAAGCAGCACAACCGTCACATGGTAGGGGTCCATGACTAGAAAAAGGTTAAGATCCCCAGAATTTAGATGCTGTGGGACTAATCATCATTTAGATTGTCTTAAGCAAGAGTCAGAATTTTAGGACTAGATTTAGAGAAACTCTCTACAAACAGAGTACCAACGTTCCTCTGTAGTACTAACCTTTTTGAAGTTTCTCAAAAGGTTCACGGACGTGCCAGTAGTAAACCTTTATTAAATCTGACAGCACACTTACCTTAAAGTCGCTAAGGACTCATTGTAGCGACATAACTCGAACGGACCATAAAAACAAGTTTGTTTAGTACTTTGCAAGTACCTACTCGACTTACGGAGAGGTTAATAGCAGGAGCAAAAGTTGACTGATGGTAATTGAGGTGCTGCTGTAAAGTCTCGAGATTTCTTTAGAAAAGGTTTGTGGGGAATAAATCCAAGGTCTGAATATAAATTTTATATTTTACGTTTTAGAACTCGAGTTTCGAAGTCGAGTAAATTTCGAATTCTGATAAAATGGTCTTGAGATCGGAAACCCTCTTGATACAACTAGGCTAAAATATCTTTGCAATTCTGTACTAAGATGTTAGTGTGCGGGCAACATACTGAAATAGATTAAATCAAATCGATCCGACTTTAAAAGTCAATCAAATAATATTGAGTTGGTAAAAGGAAAAAAATAATAAAGGCTGATTCATAGATATCAGTGAAGCCACAGTTACGGCACCGTTTCAGTGATAATTATTATTTCATACATTCTCTATGAACGCGCCGGAACTGACACTGAGATCACTGTGAAGTCACTGACACTGACAAGAATCGAACGAGTTTATAGAAAAACAATTATTTATCACTGATACAGGACAGTGCCGGAACTGTGATTTCACTGACATGTGTGAATCAAGTTAATAGGAGATAATAATAACATTTGAAATGACAATTCCTTCACAATTTCAAAAATAGAAACAAAAATTTTTCTTTTTCATCCCAATATAGATGCATGCTGGCCTAAATAACGGTCAAAATATTATTTAAAAAATTGTTATTTTTTCTTAGAGCCCAGGTGAAAACAAGACTGTGAGCTGGACGCAAGTGAGCAACGACACTATTCATTTTAAAAACTTATCACCTGATGACGCTGGAACATACGAGTGCACTGCACGCAATTTCGTTGGAGTCGCTAAGCAACAAATCAATATTGTGGTAAACATCATTGAATTATTAGAAAAAAAACGGATGTTCTAGGTTTTCTTAATAATTAATTTAATAAAACAAAGTTTTATTTTATTTTATTCAAAAGGAACAACAAACAGCTACTATATACAGTTTAGATATGAAGGAATACACATAACATTTAAAAGTTAAACATGAAATCTTAATAAAATGTTCAAAATTAAAATATACTAAGGTGGGTGGGGCGAATAAGAAAAACTAGACCATAACAATTGATGACAGTTACTGTCATTCTACTGTTCATACATTCTCTTGTTCATTCAAGTTAGAATTACCTCACAAGCGAAAGCCATAGTAATTTCTTTTTTTTTTAAAGATTATGTATGAAGTTTCTTGCCCATTTCACTCCATACGATATTACCTTTTGGAATAGGCAACTAGATTCATTGTTTTTGTTTTATTTTCTGTCTTATTTTACTTTGAAAAAGACCAGCTCATGTTTTAATATCGCAGTTTCTTATAATGTTTCACTTCCTATTATTATTAAACAAATAACGCCTTTTTATTATTCTCAGGTACTAATACCGCCAGTGATAATAGGATTCACCAATAGATCAGTAGTGGAAGGTACACTGCTACCAATCATTTGCAACGCAACTGGTTTGCCCGCGCCAGCTATTACCATAACTTATGAAGGAAAGACTTTAGACGAAGAAAGGTTTGTACAGTTTTTATTTTTAAATAAAAACATTTAATATACAAAGCAACGTAGCAACGCAGGGAGGGGACGCCCTAGGAAGACCTACACTGACCTTATTGGTAAGGTTCTTCATAAAGGTCAGGTACACAGTACTCGTAACTGGCGTGCTTGCATGACGAGATGTATGAACGTGGATGAGGCAAAAGGAGTATGTAGGGATCGTTCTGTGATTTCCGCCTACCCCCATCGGGAAAAGGCGTGAGTTTATGTATGTAAATATTTAAAATTACAATATTATTTAAAAAATATCAGTGTTTTATCAGTTATATGTAATAATGCTTATTTTAGGGAAACGGAATATGACATAGAGATATCAAATTTCGAGACAATCACAGTAAATAGATCTCGTGAAGGAATATACATTTGCAACGCAACCAATGACGGTAAGTGTTAGAACAAGACATTTCTTTAACATACATTTTATGAGACCTTTAAACAATGGGCCGTCTATTAATCACGCGAGGCTCAGAAGGGTTTGGAAAAAATCACGAAAATATTACGTGTGTTTAATTTTACGTCAAACGCGCGATTTCTAAACCGAAAATGATTTATTAATGGACGCTCCCAACTTAGAAAGTTCTCTATATACCTATTTATTTTATTTTATTTTAAATCTTAAAATTGAATATTTAGTATATATTCTAGACCTCATTGTTATCATTAGCATTTAGAAAATATTTTTTTTTTAACTTAGCGAGTTTTTAATGTGAATTGTTACGATATTAAAAAAGTATTTGTATCTTCATTCCCTAAATATAGTTAACAAAAAGCCATTATGATAATCAGCATCAGTATCTACTACAGACAAAGGTAAAATAAAAATTATATTGTGTTTTAATATTATGTTTTCAATATTACCAGTGGCCACCGAGACGAAGTTAATGTACTTATCAGTACTGCATCAGCCATATTTTGACAAAACATATGAACCTCTTTGGGGATGGAACGGAGAAACTGTCAACATCAGCTGTGTGCAAGACAGCAACCCACCAGCGAATTTTACGTGGAGGTATGGAACCATTTTAAAATATTTTTATAGAAGTCTAACTTCTTCCCGCGACATCGTCTGCGTAGGAGGCAAGTAAAGTTGTATTCATTTTTATTTATAGTTATAGATAGAAGGGGAATAGACAGCTAAAGTACCTACTTGACCTTGAATAACACCGCTCAAGAAGTGCCTGCTCGGATGAACTTTGCTAAATGACTTCCCGAAAACTACGACTAAAATGCCTATGCTTCATACATGCTTGTAAATTAAATGTTTCACTAGCTTTGGCCGGATCCCCAATTCATCCCCTTATGTGTATTTTGGAAAATTCAGTCTTAGAGGACGTTTACTAATTATTAACTACATCCCTGCCGAAGCCAAACATCTTTATTGTCAAACGGTTTTCGATATTTCGTAATTAATGAATTCGTGAGTGAATGACCTTTCGCTTTTTTATAAGATAAGCTTTTTATGGCCGGTTTTACTCAGTGCATAATTTGAAATAAACCAAGTTGTTAATTTTTAAAATCGAATGACAATTTTCATCCGTTATTCGTACAGATCAGCCTAATGCCTTTTCTCCTTTCAGCTATGTCACAGGCAATTATTCAACTATAGAGAAACAAGAATATGACAATATAGTTCTGGATTATGAAACTTCATTAGAACATTCGTTCCCGTTCTCAAAACACTTTGCTCCATTCGGTAGACACGAATGTAGAGCTCGTAATCAATATGGCGACGCAGTTAAAATTTTTCATATCAGAAAAGGATTTCCACCATCGGTCGTTTACAATGTAAGTACAACTGTACAATATTCATTATCATTTGCTTAGCCTTGGGATCAGCTTCCAATATTTTACATGGAGCGACTGTCTGTCTGACCACCATAACCCAGTTACTGGGTAACACAATACCCCTTGGTACGACTGGTTATCAGACTTTCGGGCTTCTAGTCAGAAGCTCGAAAGTCTGATACGGGTCCTTACGGGTGACTACCCGTAAGGACTATCAAAGACCTATAAGTATAAAGTGCAATATTGTAAAACTTTATTTTTATTAAAATACTTTCGTGCGTTGCGTTACGTTACTACTTTTTGATTTGCTTAAAATTGAGTAATGGTGAACGTCATGTGTGTTTATCCTAAATTTTAAAACCTTTACCTAAGCATGTCTTAACTTTAAACATCGCTTATAAATAGGAGGCAATCTTTGTCTTTTCATACCAATAATTATTTTTAAACCACCGTTTTATTTGCTCAAATATCAGGTGTTCCATGCATTTTGATCGTATAAGTGGTGCATTATTATTTGGATAGAAGAAATATATTTTTTATATAAGTATTTGATAAAATGTATGTTGACTCTGGGTGATCTAAGATCATTTAGAATCCCTAATGCATAGTGTGAACGTTTCTGTAACGATTTATTTTCCGTCGTCGTACAGATAGATTCACAAATAAACAAAAGTAGGTACGCCTTAGTTTTCCTATGATTTAAACTACTACTGTGTTTCTATAGGTAGTAGGTAGGTATCTAGACAATATTCCAATGAGTCATTGTTTCATACTCATCCGAGACGAAACACAATCAACATCTGTCGGACACAACATAAAAAACCGTCTAAAACCATGTGCTGGCCAGGTTTTTACATAAAAACAAAAACTATGATTAAAATTCGGTCAAATATCTATCTCACTTCAAAACAACTGTATAATTTTAGACGCTAAACAATCAGCAAACGTTAACCATGACCTTTTCCATACTCATACAACTAAAGAATTTCAAATACTGCATACATTAAATGGCTTCTGTGTTAAGCCTTTTTAACTCTAACTAAACAAACACAAAGTTAATTTGAATCACAAATAGATTCTGTTATTGTGGTTAAATCTTTCTTCTTTGAAATTGAGCTAAGAACTCGTATTTTCATCTTTTGTTGTATAACTTCGTAATGATCTTTCAAAAATGTTTGTTATCATATTAATTGTGATTTTAAGTTTAAATGCTTTAGGCCAATATGATTTTAAAGTGTGTTAGTTTGGCGAATTACTTTATTTTTATTAAATTGTTTTTTTTACGAATCCTTTTTTGTTTGAAAATAAAATATAGCCTATGTTAGCCACTAGTAATGTAGCTTTCCATAAGTGAAAGAATCTATCGGTTTAATAGTTTTGAGCAGTAGGTACCTGTTAGTAGGTCCAAACAAACCAATAGAAAAAATCTACTGACCTTTTATTTTTTGTTATATTGAGATATAATTCACGCCTATGAGCCAACTGTCAAGTCCTCATTGTTATATTTGAGAATAACCTTTGTCTCTGATCATCTTATCCATTTCTTCAAGACTATGTACTTCGTTCTAGGCAACAACAACCGACGAAACAGCAACATCAGCAACTTTCTACATCCAGCCCCCAACAGATTACGACGGCCCTGAAGTCATCGGTTTCGTCGCCGAGTATGACGAAGCTGACAACTATGAGATTACAAATATTCACCCGAACAGGACTTGGGCTACTGGGATCCCTTTCAAGCTGGAGAAACTGAAGCCTAACACTACGTACTATATTAAGTTCGCTGCAATCAATAGGGTTGGCACTGGAGAATGGAGTGAAACGATCGGGTTTGAAACTATGGAAAAGTAAGTATTTTGTTCTAGCATTCATACATAATTATTTATTTAACTTTAATTACAACGGTTACGGTTGAAACCAATTAAAATAATTATAGACACGATACTTAAAATAGAAGGGAAAAAATAAAACACAAAAAATAGGGTAGATGACAGCACCAATCAATTGATGTACCTACTTTTTACGATCTGTCAAAACACGATTCTCCCATAGATTTTGGCAAACGACAAGCGTTACGTCACTTATGTGCTGACTTAACTGACTAACTACATATTGAAATTAAATACAATTTGAAAGCAATTAAAGATCAAATTTTCCTGTTAATTGACAATTAATCAAGTTTCAGGGGTAACATAAAGTGTTTCTTTAAAGAAGTTTTGTCTTTAAGATATTGGTTAATGGTATCAAGTACCCACATGTTTTCTATTTTTAAAACAGTTAAAAATTGCACAAACCGAACCAATTTTTAAACGACCCTTCATAATAACCCTTTGTAATGTGTATAGAGATACACTCTTCTATGAACTACATACGTTACTCAATGTATTGTTGTAATTCCGTCTCCTACGCATACAATTTAACCTTCCAGCCAGCAGTATTATTTTTTACACTCCATAAAATACCCGTCGTAGTCATTATCGGGTAATACGTTTCCATTTAATTAAGATGACGTAGCAGTTTTTTACTGCGTGATTATTAAAGTTGATTCAATTTATTGCCATCTAAAAAATATTGATTAGACATTCGGACATTGAGAGGATCGTTTCTTTGTCGCTTCGTTAGTACAAATAATTACGTGAACTTGCTGTGTTATAATAATTATACAATGATACAAATAAACTACAAAACAATGCGGTAATGCGGACGTGTAAGACAGTTATATCGTTTCTCTGGGACTCGTTGAGCTTCATTGCCTCGGCGCTTTTCTGACGGTATCCTCTATTGATTCTGGCTTTCGAAACAGTGTGGCGGGCTTGTCCCATACATAAAAAAATGACGCGTTCGTACCACCGCGGTTTCTCAAACCAAAAATTAATGTGACAAAATTGTTATCGTCGCGTAAACTACTGTGATTGGTTGAATTAATTAACAGCCAACAATCATAACAACTTAAGCGCGCTCGACAATTAGTCATATTAATTTTGTCTTGATTTTATTCGAAAATCGAGGCAAGGATGACAAAGTACAACTGACTTTTAAATAGAAAAAATGTAAGAGTGAAACATGTCTGAGTAACAAAGACAACGGTATAAAAAGTCATGGAAAGCTATAAAGATACTTATTATTGTTACTTCAGAAAAACGAGTACAGCGAATGTAGTTCCTAACAAAAATTCTATTTCCTTAAAAGTCTGTCACACTCTATAGATTTTAAGGCCCATTTTTGCTTATACTACAGTTTATTATCTTTGTAGGTCAGCTCCAGAACCGCCGATATGGCAAGTGAACGCGCTCGAGTTATCTGCGACCAAGGTGCTGAAGTGGAAAGCTCCGGAGAACAACGGCGAGCCGATAGACTACTACGTTTTACGATACTGCCCGGTATGTACTCGTGACGTCATACTACATGGAAAGCTGGAAGTTACAGAGCGAGCGAATACTTTTGTGTTACAATGAAAAGTTTGCATCGTGTGATGTGCTGTAGCCTATATATACAGTCGCGGACAATTCCGGTGAACCAGTTTTCATCCTTATGCCTTTAGGATTAAGGTTAAAAAGTGTTCAACCACCATTGTCCACGTACCTATGTCAAAATAGATTTTTTGAGCTTGGTCTTTGTGTCACCTAAATATCTTTTATGTCAAATGCAATTCATTTAGTTCAATTAGGCCATGAAAAGGCACTTCTGAACGCCATTTACAAGAAAAAAATAATTGAGTCTAGTTGCGCTTTAAAAAAAGGTTTTCTTTCGTATAGGGTAGAATGGGTAAGAAACTCCATCTTTTAAAAACAATATTTTACAATATTTGCATACAGAAATAGAAGTGATTGCAATGTAGTACCTTGCATAAAAACTACTATATCAAAAACGTAAAAAGTATTATAAATTAAGAATTGACAGTTACAATATGTTCAAAAATACGAAATATTTACAAATATTGAAACTGTAAACCGCCTTATCTCTTCCATTATTCACAGATTCCGTTTAAATCAGTCAGATTCTTACAGATAACAACTGTCACCATTACCTATAATATAACAAAGCAGCAAATAATTTTAGGTGACTTTATTAAAGCCAGTCCTAACAATCTGAAATCTTTTGTTTCCGTGAAACGCGATATTTGAATACTGAAAAGATATTATCTTTTTTCATAATTGCGGCTACGGTTAAGATTGTTAGACAGTTTGCGGATGGCCGAATAATTGGGTGATTTACAGGCTAAAATAATGTAAAGTAAAATTCAGTAGTTAGGTGAAAATTTTGGTTTATGTTATGTCAATTTTATTTAGTGAAAAATCAATTTCGTAAAGCTCCGTTAAAAAAATAAAATGGCTTTATAACCGCGATTTCGTCCTTGTCAAAACTTATTAACCCGTGTGAACATAAAATGAGATAAAAATGATTTCTATGTTGTAAGCTAGATCAATATTCGTTGTATTTTCTCGTACAAATAGCTTACACCTACCATGTTATCTCTTCGACACCTTTGGTTGACTGTTAGAGAATGCCTAAGGCATTAAGTCCGCATTTGTACATTTGTTGCATAAAATTTAAATAAATATTAGTTTCAGTTAATTCCGTTCAAACGTTAAAGTGTGAAAGAACAACAAACATTCATCCATACAAACAAACTTTCGCATTAATAATAGTAATAAGAAGTAGGATAGGATAACAAAAAGCATGATAATTATATTATAGTTGATAGACTTACAGATTTAGTTAGTTCTGATAAAACAGCCAACATAATATTCAAAATGTTTTTTTACTTTCCGATATACCAAATTTTAATAATTTTGAATAATTAACACATTAATTTCAAATATATTCAAAGCATCATTTTTGGATACACATTGAACTGTTATTACTAAACTGCTGAACGAATTAAATATGCCAAAAGTGTTACATTATTGATGGCTTAGGTATTGAATTATTTTGACGTAATAAATTTAATGATTGGGAAATTGTGGGTTTGCTCGTTTTTGTAAAACAGCTAAATGAACCATAGAAATTATCAGAATATCATCATATCACCTTATAGACGTCTACTGCTAAACGTTAAAGAGTTTCCCTTAAAGAGCGTCAGCCATCCCGGTCCTAGGCAGCCCGCAATTTGGGAGTGAAAGGTGAAACACCGCGCTGGTTTAGCCGACAAGAGTCCGGCATGCCCCTCCATCACCCCCCGACAAAGGAAATCCACGAAGATTTCTACCGCGTTAAAAAAAAACAGCCCGCATCCATCCGCTGCCCGCCACCTTCTATAAATCGTCGGTCCACCGTTCAGCAGGGCGTCCCACACTATGTTTGCCTAAACTTGGTACCTACTCTTACACGAACAAAATATATTACTTATTATTACCTGCAGATGGACCTGGACGAGGAAGTAGACGAGTCATTATGCAAGGAGCACCACCTGGAAGAGACTGAGTTGAAAGTGCCTGAACTGCAGCAAAACACAACTTATTACCTGGAAGTGATCGCGCACAATCTCGAAGGAAATTCTACGCCCGCTAATACGTCTGTGACTATAGGTAAGATATTTCTTTACTATTTGGCCTAAAGATGTGTTGATTCAGGTTGAAACCTGTATTTTTTTTACAAGTTTTTGTCTTTCGACTTCGTCCGCGTGGTTTTGTTACTGGTCTTGGGCTACTGCTCTGCTCCCTTGAATCGTAGCGTGATGATAGATAGCCTATACTATTCTTAATGATATATAGTCTATACTATTTTTTTCAATCCGACTGGAAGTTCCAGACATTAACGCGTTTAAAAAAACAAACAAAAAAAAATGCTTCAGCATTTTTATGTTGGTATAGATTATAATAGTGACAAAATAGTGTATTTAGCACTGGAAATAGACGAAAACCTCCAGACGAGCGGCTATATCAAGTTGACCTTAAATGGCCTAAAAATAAATCAAATAATACCTATATTAGTCTAGACTAGTTAATAAGTCTGTATTATATTAGTATTGATTCGTTTGTCACTAGCTGTTGTTTACGACTACATCAGCTAACACATTGAATCACTCACTAAGCAAGGGTTAAATTTTGGAATTCTTTTCTACATCACCTCTTTAGGTATAATTTAAGTCAGTAGACGTATCTAAGGTTTAAGACCGGAATCGATCCAGCTTTCATGTTTATCAACGTTGAGTTTTACCGGTTTACTCGATATCTATGGTTTCCGTACACATAAATCGCAATGTAGATTCATTAACGCATCTACTTAACTATTCCCAGAACTAAGTAGGAACGTCGGCATTCTGTAGGAAATATTAATTTAATTAGTGCGAGACGGCGAACGTTCCAATTTACTTTTCTCTTGAGCTTAGAAGAAGATTGAAATGTAAGGGTATTTTTTAATCTAAAAGGGCTGGAAATCCTAAGATCACGGCTGATAGAGATAAAAATATGGAGAATTAATTCATACTGCATCATCATCATCATCATCTGCCTAGCCTTTTCCCAATTACGTCGGGGTCGGCTTCCAGTCTAACCGGATGCAGCTGAATACCAGTATTTTACATGGAGCGACTGCCTATCTGACCTCCACAACCCAGTAACTGGATAATATGATACCCCTAGGTAAGACTGGTTGTCAGACTTTCGGGCTTCTGATGACCCGTAACGACTGTCAAAGATCCACGTACGACAGCCGGGACCAACGGCTTAACGTGCTTTCCGAGGCACGGAGGAGTCTCGGTGTGTAAAGATGGTCACCCATCCACGAACCAACCCCGGCAAGCGTTGCTTAACCTGACGGATCGACCCGTGCGGCTGTTATTACTTAGCCACGAGCTCCAATTCATACTGCATCAACCTAAAATAATAATATTCCTAAGACGGTCACGGTGGCTAATTTTATTGGAGACTAGCCAAGTACGCAGGAGATATTTAGTGCAAAAGTGTGAGCGCAAACACAGGTGCGCCCTTTCTTCCCTCACGTTCGTAGACCGATGGGATAGCAATCCTACACAACCGGAGTGAGATCAGACGCAGGACTAAAGGCTTTACGTGCTTCCCGAGGCACGGGGGTAACACACCAACAGCTATCAAACTCCTGGCTGCTACCTTAAATAACAAGGTCGACAGAACCATTTTCTCTTAACAGAACCATTTCTATAATTTTCAGGTGAAGTCTCAAACGCACCCGCTTCACTTTTATCAGGAGGAGCGCTCATAGGAATATCAATAGTCGTAGTAATTGCGTGTCTTGTTCTTCTGGACCTGCTACTGTACTGCTGGAAGAAACAGGGCATCATAGCCAGCTGTTGTGCCAAAAAAAGCAAGAAGAGGAAACCGAATCCTTTAAACACACGGTAAGACAGTGAAATGCCTACTTACTGATAAACAGTTCAATGAAGAAATATTTGCAATAACGTTATTTAGTATCTTAGCAAGTACCTCATAACCAAATATTAAAGATCATCACTTAATTAAGCTAATATCATAATCATCGCAGTACATAAATTAATTTTCCTAGCAATCTAATTTTTATTAAAACTTCAAATTACATCACATCTTGAGCTACCTATTAAAAACGGTTAAATCACAAAAATTCTAACTCCAGAAATTTCCCTACCAATTATTATTAAAGGAAAGTAATAAACGACAAATCAAATCAAAATTTACTAAGCCATCCCGAATTCAATCAAGCAAGATCCAATTTGGAAAAAAGATTAATGAAAAATCGGGAATAATTTGTCTTGAACTGGCACGTCACCTTAACCTCGATCCGAGGTCTTTTTTGTTAAGGTCTCAAAGTCCTATTGATTTTCAGTGACAAGAAAGGTCTGTTGAAAGACAACGGAGAATCTGGCACAGACGATACTTTGAAGAGGCCTAACAATGGGCACAAAGAGTACGAATACAATAAGACCACGGGCATTATTACCGGGAAACATTCCTCTGTTTAGTGTAAGGAATTTTAAAACGTTTAAGACGACGTGAACCGTGCGATTTTTGTCGGCAAAGTTGACATTGTTGGGTCTTTTCTTCAACCGATAATGGGACGAACGAATTGCATGAAAAGCTTTTCTATCTTGATTCATGCTTTTCTTTACATTAAAAAAGTATTTAGGATCACCGTTTTATTGTTCATCGCTTTAATACTTCTAGAATCACTTTTAATAACCGTGTAATCGTATCAATAGACGACGAATAATCGTACGGTTTACGTGTATTTACGGTAAGTGAAGTGATATGTTGTGAATCTGTAAGACAGTAATGTGTAAAGTTGCTTTATGTTTGTATTGATATTTTATTATGTGGTCGATGCTTAAGAGTATAGTTATGTTAAGAAATACGAGATGTAAAAAGATACATAACACAGCCTTAAACACAAACTGAATATTAATTTATAGTAGCACGCAATGTAACACACACACACAAAAACAGTTATAACATTCAAAACCGTTTTTTTTTAAATAACCAAAAACACTATTATTATCTCAGTAAACAGAAGATTCCCCAGATTTGGTTCATAACAAAATAACACAATATCGCAATGATGAGAAGAACAGTCATGTAACTTTCGACTTTGTTGTGTGTCTTTTTACACTCATATGTGTAGGATAATGGAATACTTACGTTATCTAACTATTCTATGTACTTTATACTTGATAACTGTTATATACTATTTTCTGTACAAAACATTGAAAATATTTTCAATAATTTTCAGATTTCCTAATCCAATTTTTTTAATTTAAATTTTTCGTTCTTATAAATTACTTGAGTGGTTTATGTTATTTGTTCTTCTTTAATATTTTTTTTAGTATTCTATTAACAGACGTGATTTTATATTTTGTAAATAAAAATAAAAGTAAAACCCCGGTTTCCCGAACGAAAAATTAATGTGACAAATTGTCAGTGCGCGTAAGTTCTTGTTGTGGTTGGCGAATTATCAATGACCAATCACAGCAGATTACTTGCGATTGACAATTAGCCAGATATATTTTACGTTCGAGAAACTGAGAATAAGTAATACTATTCTTATATTTGTTTTTCTCATTTATATAACGACTTGATGTTTCTTAAAGCAATAGTTACAAACATAAGGAAGTGTTATCTGGTTGATTACAAATGATGATTTTATTCAACTAAAGTATTTACTGTATTATATTATTAGAAATTATATATGTGTCTGTGTGCTTTTATTGAAAGGTTTTCCAACTTAAAGATTTTATAAGATAGCTTAATATCCTAACTAATATTATAAATGCGAAAGTAAGTTTGTTTGTTTGTTTGTAACCACTTTACGCCTAAGCCACTGAACCGATCATCCCGAAATTTAGCATAAACGTTGCCAGGTGATCAGGGACAAACATAGGGTACTTTTAATCCCGAAAAAAAGTACTGTTCCCGAGGGAAATCACAATAACGTCCTTATGACAGTAGATGGCGCCACGTGTCTATCGAATCGTGATCAAATTTTAAGTTTAAGCATTTAATACATTTTGAGTCTAGACTGTCGATAGACCAGTTTCAAGTAAACAACCTAGGAGTACAAAAGTTGTTTGCTTAATCATTTTTTATG
Organism: Hoplodrina ambigua; assembly: GCA_949774945.1. NCBI lineage: Eukaryota > Metazoa > Arthropoda > Insecta > Lepidoptera > Noctuidae > Hoplodrina > Hoplodrina ambigua. The sequence continues at coordinate 5,943,937 of OX458976.1, forward strand.
CCCAAAACCGCTGAAGAGCACACTGACATTTTCCATAAAGTGGCTACCAGACGGACGGACCTGCGGTTGCGGCTAACCGCAGGCCGCGGCTCCAACCGCTGTAAAAACACACCACCGCGGTCACAGTGGCAGCCTGAAGTGTCATTAGCGTGGTGTTTGTGCTACAATCGGACGTCAGTCAATATGGCTAACCGTAAAGTTGTCTTATTATTCTCATGACTCATTAGCCCTCTCAGAAGATGAGAAAAAAGGTAAAAAAAAACTGTTTATTTAAACACTTGAGGTGTGAGGTTATAGTAGTTATAGTAGTTTATCTCTACCTATATTATCATTAGCATCGCATATTACTCTTGGGAATAGAGAAGTGTGGGTTAAATTGATATTATTATTTAAATTCAACTATTTCTATTACGATTTCCATATTTGGTGTCATTTTACAAAGCAGTACACGCGGCCTGTTGTTAAAATTTGCAACTGACGCGGCTGCCACAACATTCCGCGTTTGTCTGGGACCCACTTTATATACGTTGTCAGGGATACAGAAAAACTGCGTAATTGACATTGACATCACTGTGTCGTCACTGACACTGACAGGTGTAAACGCATTCATAGAGGATGCATGGAAGAATAAAGGCGAACTTATAACACGCTCCGTCAGTGAAGCATACTCTGCGATTACTCCGTCAATTGTGAATTGATTTGGATGATTCTTTTTTATTTATTTTTTTCCGAATTGGTCCCATATAAATACTGTAATACTGTGAGGAGCTCGTGGCTAAGTAACAACAGCCGCACGGGTCGATCCGTCAGGTTAAGCTACGCTTGCCGGGGTTGGTCCGTGGATGGGTGACCATCTTTACACACCGAGACTCCTCCGTGCCTCGGAAAGCACGTTAAGCCGTTGGTCCCGGCTGTCATACGTGGATCTTTGACAGTCGTTACGGGTCGTCAGAAGCCCGAAAGTCTGACAACCAGTCTTACCTAGGGTTATCATATTACCCAGTAACTGGGTTGTGGAGGTCAGATAGGCAGTCGCTCCATGTAAAATATTGGTATTCAGCTGCATCCGGTTAGACTGGAAGCCGACCCCAACATAGTTGGGAAAAGGCTAGGCAGATGATGATGATCCCATATAAATACTGTCATGATCTGATGATGAACTTTGGAGATATGGAACGGAACTCCTCATAGGATCACAGCAGAACTGTCGTAACAGTAAAATTGCTTTGTTTGATGCGTGTAGTCGATTAATGACTGAAGGAAGAGGTTAGTTGCTAAACTAACCGTGACCTATGTCGATGTATGTAAACAACAGTTTTCCAACGGCAAAGTTAAGTTTGTCCTTCAGTACTGTTTATTTTTTCGTAAGAGGTATGTTCGGTGTGTTTTAATGAGGGTAGGTAGGTTACTTTTTCTTACATACATACATAACATCACGCCTGTAATCCCCGAAGGGTCAGGCAGAGGTGTACCCATTAGTACACCCACATTTCGCCAGTTATGTTTTTTTTTAGTCCCATGTAATAGGGGGCGAGCCTATTGCCATTAACCGGGCAAAAATCCAGACTCCGAAGCTGCTACTGAGAAATCGAACCGACCTGTAAATCGAACCCAAGACCTCATGCACAGCAGTCGCGCTTGCGACCACTAGACCAACGAGGCAGTCAACTTCGATACTTTTTTTTATTTTAAAATATCTCACAGCTCCAACTCAGGCAAAAGCTCATTGCGAGCCCGAGCAAAAATTACTGCTCAATCCCCGGAATCTTCCGTTCATGCCGCATTAAGAAGGTAAGCACAACCGGAGCGACAAGCAAATTTGAGAGCTGATGAGACATTTTCTTAAAGCCAGGAAAGACTGGAGAGCCAAACTGTCCGCCCGCCAAGCTTCTCTGAGAGTGACTGAGACGCCCTTCTAAACGCAATTGCTTTTGGAGGAACAAGCCGAAAGCCAGAGAGCTGTAAGAGCAACTGAGACGCCTATTCACGCACGACACACAACACACACGACTACACGACTTCGTCTCAGAGAAAAGCTCAGCCATTATAGCTGTAAGATCCCTCTTTGAGGAGTGGCTGGAGAGGCGCTACGGCGTCCTCACCTACCGCCTGACGCAGGTCCTCACCGGACACGATTGTTTCGGGAGGTTCCTGTGTCGGATAGGGCGGGAGGAAACGCCCGGGTGTCACCACTGTGTGGATCGCCCGGAAGACACGGCGGAGCATACGGTGCAGGACTGCCCCGCTTGGGCAGAGCTCCGCCGTGTCCTCACGGAGGCGATAGGCGGCGGCGACCTCTCGCGGCCGGACCTGGTTCAGGCCATGCTCCGAGGCGAGAGGTAATGGGATGCAGTCACCTCCTTCTGCGAAGCAGTAATGCTAGCGAAGGAGGAGGCGGGCCGCGTGAGGGAGAGAACCACCTTATGCCCCAGCCGCCGCGGGAGACGCCCAGGGCGTCGGACGTCGCGGGGCGACATCCGGCCACCGTAGGCGCGGGCTTGCGGACGGCGAGTAATGGGTAGCTTGCCGTCCGATCAAGGACCAAGCTCGGGTCAACGGCGCGTTCTGTTCGGGCGCGTCTCAAAGAGCTGTCAGCACAGGGACGGGGCCCCCAACGAGGCTAACGCCTGCCGGGGTTGCGGGACGTCTTAACAGGATACCGCGGCCCCGGAACGTAAAGGGCAACAGAAGGAACAAGTTGGGTTTTTAGTCAGTAAAAATCTGACAGTCCCTTCCGCCCCACCCAGGGCGGAAGGAGTCATTTGATGATTTTTACCACCTAAAACAAAGAAGCCATTACAGCTACTGAAACCCCAAAACAGACGCAGGCGAGAAGGACCTCTCTTGCAGAAATGCAAACTGAACACCGACGGACTTTTATGAGTCACAATCTGTTGGTCCATAGGTATTTAATAATTCTGGATCTGGCCGAACAACAAGCCGAGTACAGCCCAAACTGATTGTCAAATTCTAAACAAACGCGGGCGAAGCCGCGGGTAAAAGCTAGTATTACATAAATTAAAAACCTTTATAATATTTATAGATATAGGTAAAAATCGTTACAACTTTATACCAAAGAATGAGTCAGTTTCTTGACAGATTGTAGCAAAAATACTGTTACCTGTAACTTTTATTAGAAATACAAAAAAATAAAAATAAAAACATCTTATGTAACGTGGTCAATGGTCAATGAGGTTATACGTTCGGTACCTGGCAAGTACCATTCTGCCTTTTTCACCCCTTTGTTCATCCTTATTGGTACTACAAATGCACCTTATTGCACGGACCTACTTCTTAAGAGCATTTACGCCGTACGTACATTTCATACAAACTTTCAAGTCCTTATTTAAGTCCTTATATTTCGAAATATATGAACAGATTTTAATTACTCATACATATACATAACACATAACATCACGCCTGTAATCCCCGAAGGGTTAGGCAGAGGTGTACCCATTAGTACACCCACATTTCGCCAGTTATGTTTTTAGTCCCATGTACCTAATAGGGGGCGAGCCTATTGCCATCAACCGGGCACAAATTCAGACTCCGAGGCTGCTACTGAGAAATTCCTGATGGAAAAACCCAATAACACTTTGCCCGACCTGGAAATCGAACCCAAGACCTCATGCACAGCAGTCGCGCTTGCGACCATTAGACCAACGAAGCAGTCTTAAGTCTTTAATTACTCAATTCCCACATAATGAGACACAATTGATTTTCTATTGTTCTGTCATACCGGTATGACGGCCGGGCCATGAGCGGTTAATTAAACCTTCTACATATAAGCAGGATAATAGGTCTAAAAAGTTAGTGGAGAACATTTTCGAAATGTCTTATTTAAGATAACTGGAAATCTGTTTCTATGAAAAACTTAAATACGGTCAAATTTAGCCGTAACACAATTTTTCGAGAATTTAGATAAATAAAGACTCGGACGTTTGTATAAAATGCCATAAGGCGTGAACGCTCTTCAAATCACAAACTACAAACCAAGCTCACAGTATTTTTGCTACAAAATAATGTATTTTTATTTCTCATTAAAGTTTATATAAAATTATGTTGTGTTTCATTTTCCGTGTACATTTTCTTCCCATAAAATTATGTTAAAAGCAAGGCAAGACGTGTACCGTACTTAGGCGTGACTCTGCACTAATCCTGCCGTATTTAAACATCACATTCTACCATAATGTGAATAGGTACCTGCATAATTATTTTTTGTAATTATAACAGAACAAGATTAAAGATTTTGTTTACTCTTTTTAAAGTGTTGGTAGATAATTATCCTAAGAGAGAAAATAAATGATTATTTAACTAGGTTAGAAAATAAACTTATTATTTTTATTAGATCACGCCTGTAATTCCCGAAGGATTAGGCAGAGGTGTACCTATTAGAACACCCACATTTCGCCAGTAATGTTTAAGTTCCATGTAATAGGGGTCGAGTCTATTGCCATCGACCGGGTACAAATCCAGACTCCAAGGCTTGCTACTGAAAAATTCCTGATGGAAAAATCCAATAATACTTTGCCCGACCTGGGAATCTAACCCAAGACCTCACGCTCAACAGTCGCGTTTTGTGACCACTAGACTAATAAGGCAGTCTTACTTATTATTTACTTTCCTTCTTACTACGATTTTTTTATCAACCTGTATTGTCCCACTGCTGGGCAAAGGACTTCCATAGCCACCCACTCATCCCTATAAGTACTTTTTTATCCATTCTTCCGTAAACGGCTGTAAATCATCACACCAGCGTTCCTTTAGCCTCCCTCGCTAACGACGCCCGTCCTCCGATTAATTATCTAATTTTAATTAACTTTAATAATCGGTAATCGGATTGATACATGAAGCAATCCCTGCGTCGATCTAACTCATTCTGAATACTTAATGAATTTGATTCCAAAGGCTACACGGCGCACCTGTTATTGAAAATTAATACTTTAGAAGAAGGGAATTGTAGTGTTTTAAGTTATGAGCTAATAGGGTTTTATGTTCTTAATAGGGGTCGGGTACGATTTGCCTGTGAAATGGGTGGGCTCGTTTTGTTCTTAAATGTAAACTCTCAACGGTTTTTTTTACACAATATATTTTTTATACTATGTAACAATAACAACACTCTTAGGTCGCCATCACACACACACTACACGACTGTAGCCGACCACGTAAAGTTGAAGTCACGACTGTATGCAGTTGATTTTAACTTCACAAGACCGCATACAGTCGACTGACCGGGTGAAGTTGAAATCATGACGGAACGAAGTCGAACGTACAACAGCTGTATGCAGTAGAATACATCAACTGCGCGCGGTTGCCGCGATGCAGTCTGTCTGATGGCAGCCTTATCCTGCTGGATGAACCAGTAAGCACAAGGTGCATATTTTGAGTGCATTACGTTTTCCAAGAATCGTTACCCAGCAATAATCTGTGCAAAATGTTATATTTTACTTAGTTTGATGGATAGTACGCGCAGTTAGTAACGCACTTTTGTGGTTTGTCTTTTTACGTCCTTTATAATATATATTGTTCTTTATCTCATGACTTGGGCCAACCACCGTCACCTGCACCGCTGATATTAAACGTTTGAACTGCAAAGCAGACGAGCGTGTTATTGAAAAATTCTGATATTTTATGATATATCACCACTAGAATAAATTTATGGATGTCTTCGTAGAACCTAAATTGAATATTCAACGTTATGTACTAATTTGCTAGTAGTTTTTCAGTTTAAAAGAAACCTACTTAAAATCAAAATAAATCTTGGAAATAAATTCTTTTCAATTTTCCATTCTGCATCATACTTTATGGCTTCATAAATTATTCTAATGGTCATTAAAAAATTAATGGTCATGTCGTGTCGTGACCTGGAAGATATGGCTCTAATTTCCACTCGACGAGCACAGGATTTAATTCCAGCATAAAATAAGATACTGTATGATTTTGACAATAATGCCAGCGCTTATCAGGTAAGTTCTTTTTCATGTTTGTTGGTAAAATGTCCTCTGCGCAGTCAGAATTACATACAAGCAAGATATAATTATATCTTTTAGTAAGATTTAGTGTATAGGTATCTAACTATATTATTAAGAGGTAAAGTTTGTGAGGCTGTAGGGGGTAAGCTCTGGATCTACTGAACCGATTTTGAAAATTCTTTCACAAATTCACAGCTTATAGCGCTCAGTGATAACGTTCCATATATTTTATTACCAAAAAAATTAGGGGACAAATTACGCAAATAAAGTCGCGTGGTGAGTGCTAGCTTTTCATAAAATTTAAGGTTAATGCATATTCTAATTAAAAATGCTAGTTACGATTTATCACCATCCTCTCTCTAGAACTCCACCAAAGCAACTAATTTTCGTTACCCCTCACATACTCCTGCAAAAATCTGTTAAAGTAACCGCAAGCAATACAGTTAGTGGATGCACCTGTCAGTTCCCACGAATAAGCGGCTATTTGTCCGATTTATAGGCTTCCTAACTGAATGGCCCGCAGGTGTCAATAATAGCCTTTAAAGGTAACATTTTCCGGTAAAACGAAACTCCTCGTAAATTAAATGTGTCTGTTGCAGCTATTAGCAATAGCAATAGATATAAAGTTTAGGGTTTTTTGTTTACTGTTTTTTAAGCGTAACTTCATTGAGCTGGCTGAACTATTACAGGCTAAAAATATATACACTTCTTCTTCCACACAGGCGCGATATTTTAGCAGGGTCATCCACCTACTATTCAGCCGAAGAAAAAGTTTTATAGGCGAATACAGACATTGCGAGGCATGCGCAGCGCACTGTGTGGACGTTTATATTCGACATGAGCATGCGCTGGTTTCATTTTTACTCGAAGCAAAAAGTATTTATGACGGGGTAACGAGATGGGAACATTTCGTGGGCATGATTCTAAATAAATTCATGGGTGCCAAGATGGGACTAAGGCGAATAACACACGGCACCGCGCGCCGCTGCGGTAGGCGGTGAAGCGACGATTAACACACGGTACACCGTACGACCGCGTGGTCGGGCGGTGTACCGGTGCCGTGTGTAAATCGCCTAAACCTAATGTTGGCAACTTCGTGGAGTGAGCGCCATCTGTTATTGACTACCCGAACTACAAGCGCTAGCCGTGATGTCATCATCGGACAACGGATGCCGTGGTGGGGAGGAGAACTGCTATATTGGCGCGCACGGACACTATTTAAGCACTCTTCTTTGGACCGCACGGCGAGAATGATCTCTAAGCTTCATTGTTTAGAAAAGATTGTTATTTTATGTTGTTTATAGTTGTAGTGGGTGTACCATGGAAGGCCACTCTAACAAATAAACAGTTATTATTCGTTTATTTACTAGATAAATAAAACTAACAAATATTTAAGTAATACTTTGTTTTATTACGTAACATATAAACCACTTTTTTGAATTTCAGATTTGATCAATATTGATTAAACTTAAGTTTCATTTAACTCTTCCAAATGGCCTTGCTAGGAACAAGGCTCCTTAGAAGGCCATTATAATAAATCAGTCATTTAACACTAAAAAATAATAAATAGCGATTAAATCTACAATAAAAAGAAATGGTTTATATGTTACGTAATAAAACAAAGTATTACTTAAATATTTGTTAGTTTCATTTATCCAGTAAATAAACGAATAATAACTGTTTATTTGTTAGAGTGGCCTTCTATGGTACAGTACCTTATTTTAACGTCGCCGATTTCCGATATCAATGACACGAGGGACCGTTCGGCCAAAATAGTAGCGCAAACGATTCACTGTCGCGTCTGTGATTTCCAGTACGATGGGTGTTTATGTAAATAGAAGGAATTTGTCATCACATGGCAATAACTACGAAATTTTAATAATTGACCTTCGAAGGAGCTTGGCCTTCCATGGTCCACCCACCTTATAATTTATCAAGTGATTTAACTAATTAGTTCATTACCTTAATCTGCTTTCTAACAGGTTTTCAAACGTTTGCTAAATTTAATCTGATTTATTTGCGTAATTATAGTTAAAGTTTAAAATACCTACATCTGTGCATCAATAAATTGATAATTGTGTATTGACATTGTATTATTTTGTTTACACTAAGAACGTCAATTAGTTAGTAGAATTGGCCTTCTGATCAAGTAAGAAGTAGCATATATTTAGTTGCATAAAAAGAGCACGAACAAACTTGTGAACTAACGAGACACGTCATTCCTTCTAATTTAAGTATTCCTAATCAACTTTAATGTCTCTGCTCTCCTTACTTCAGTCTGCTTTATTGTAAAAACTACGCCGAGGTGGGTAATTAGAACAATCCTCTTTGTTTACACTTTTCTCTTGACATTTTTCTTCGTAAATCACTCTTGAGGACAGCGGCCACTAATTACCCTTCCCTTTCTACGCATAAATTATACCTACCTTAACATTTTAATTAAAAATGACTGATTTATTTACACTAATCCCTTTCATCTAGTGATGGCTTTTTTAAATATAGGATTAATTTATTAGTTGCGGTAAACTTATTGACTATTACCGATAATCTGTAATACTTTTTTTTTAGGTGGTAAAAATCATCAAATGGCTCCTAGAGGGACTGTCAGACTTTAACTGACTAAAAATCCACCCTGTTCCTTCTGTTGCCCTTTACGTTCCGGGGCCACAGTATCCTGTTAAGACGTCCCGCAACCCCGGCAGGCGTTGGCCCCGTTGGGGACCCAGTCTGTAATAGTTAAGATCACTGTAATTTATACAGAAGTTGGTAGTACTAATATTATAAACGTGAAAGTTTGTGAAGAAGTTTGTTTGTTGATTTTTGTTACTTAATAACGCGTAAACCGTTGAACAGATTATACGAATATACAGATAGGGCGAAAATTGGCAGATAAATAGACCATTTTCTAGATTAACTTATACGATACCCCGGTAATGTGTTCCCTTGGGATAATAGTTCAACAAACTTTATCGAAAGTTACTTTACTACTAAATTTCTGTCTTTACTCTGTCTGTTCCGGTCTGTTTGTTACGGCTAATCTCTTAAATGGCTGAACCGATTTTGACTGGACTTTCACTGGGAGATAGCTGATGTTATATGGAGTAACCAAGGCTATTTCTATTTTAGTAAAACAATTGGGATTCCGCCCAAACTAAAAAAAAAATAATCCAGTAATAACCGACATTCACGCGAACGAAATCACGTGCAAAAGCTAGTATAATATAAAATTACAATAATCAAAACTGAAGTTCATAAAAATTATTGCAAATGTAATTAGGAGTGCTAGTTAAATATGGACGTTCATCAGACGTAGCTGTGTCAAACAGAGCCAGTAACCGAAACATTCTAAACATGCTTACATGTGCGAGGAGCCAAATTAAACTAAAGAACACGGATCTAAAATTATATAGAAGCTCCATAGTATCTTAATCTTCTTCTTATGTTGGTAGATTTTTTACATACTGGTTCCAGGAGTACACTCACGAACAAAAACAAGTATACACTTAGCAACATTCAAAGCGATTTTCTTGTGAAATAATAGTTGTAATTTTAATATAAGACCTATTTCATTTCATAGTAGTATCTGTGGTAGTATTGAATTCAAAATATCTACTATATTCCTAAACACATGACATTTCAATCAATAATACTAAGAAAATAACTTCGTAATGTTGCTAACTGTATACTTGTTTATGCTCGTGACTGTACAAAGGCTATAAAATACCCTTGCTAAACTTTAAAAAGACAAACCAATTAGAAAGTTTTCTACTGGCCGACATTATGGGCCCATTTTAGGTGAGTTTTTATAATTTTTGTCAAGTTATAAGTATTCTTGTACAACCAAATCTTACTCATGAACCGTAATAGCTGGAGAGTTGAAATTTTTACAGAATGTGAATTTCTATTGCAGCTTTACCAACAAATAATACAAATAAATAAATGTTAAAAATGAAAGGGGTCCTCCCATACAAGATCTGTCTTTTTGCGTTTTTGGCTCGATACTAAAATAGCAATACTGTTATATCTTCTAGGATATAATAGGATTATAGCTATTGACTCGCAGGAGTTTGACTCGCACTTGACCGGTTTTTATTCAGAGAGTCAGCCAGTGCAGAGGTCAACTCTCTAAACGTAACCAAAAATAAAAAACGTTTTCGTATTATTTATTTATTTAAACTTAATGCAACAAAACGTACAAAGGTGGACTTAATGCCTTAGGCATTCTCTACCAGTCTCACTCAGCCTCTTCTAGTAACTTTTAACTTGCGGCGTATCGTACACACGTTGTCAGCGGTCGCTGGCCGCAAGTCAGCTAGTGCAGGGATCAACTGAACCGACACTGAAACTTTGTGGGCCGCCAATGTTGACTTTCTTTCTTCATTTTGTACTTATATATCACTGGGTAGGTATTATTGAGTTCATTGTTTACTGTTTAAGAATTGTTTTTAATGTATGTGATTTTGTGACTTGCAGTGTTGAATACAAGGTGCAGTTTTGCATTCTAGTAAAATTCAAGGAGGTAACTATGCTAGTTAGTAATTCTCAACACGATTATTTTTTTTTTGTTAGTGATTTTTAAATTGGAGCCAGCCAGCTTGCGGCTGGGTTTAGGCAGTCGGGGCGATGAACCTGCACGCACACAATTAAATAGTCACCTTCCGCTTACGCAACGGGGCGATTCTGTTATTTAAAAGAGTGTATCCTAAAATACTATGAAATAAAAACAATAAAAAAAAACAAGTATTTATTAATTATGGACCGTGTCGTTGTTTCTTTGATTACTTATGCCTTATAGAAGCCTAGGTACCTTGGCACCTTGGGCACCTTGTAGAAGCGTAGGTAATGATTATAATCTCCTGTTTTAGAATTAATGAACTTTTTAAATCCTTCCTATACAGAGAATGACAATGTATTAGCTTCCATAATAATGATAAAATATGCCTTCTCAGCCAATATCCGCGTCACGTGACTTGCAATATCCGGACGCGATCGTATCCTCGCGTCCCACTTCCGAAAACTCCCGATTTACCTACTTATAAAATCTCGTATTTTTAACATCATTGTCGTGTGCTAAAAACCGTAATGAAGCTGTCATGTTAATGTTCTAATATTGTTCAGAATTTAAAACTTTGTTAGAATTATAATTAATACTTTGAAATCGCCATTATTCATGAGGGTGATTGATTCGAAAAGGTGGGGGTGACCTGGTGATTAAATGGTGAGAAGGTGCTTTTGAATTGGAGTAACAGGTAATTAAAACAAGTAGGTAGTCTATACCTAAGCTTTTATATGTTGACGTCGTGTAAATGCAATAATTCTTCAAGGAATGTTCCATAACGAACTTCTTAATCAACTTTGTGTCTGTAACGATCAGAACAAATTACCTTCGTACAACTTAAGTGAAGGACGCTAGTTTAACCTATATACCTTCTATGAATAAACCTTTGGTATTACGGACCAAAAACAAACATCCACCTTGCCACATACCTATGTACAAAAACGCTTTCAAGCTCAAGCTCAAACTCAAACAGATTACCCAACTCCCAGTTTGTGTAAAACTAAGTATTTTCGTAACATATATTAGGTAAGTACCTACTACCTGGAGTCTGGGACTAATAGGTACCAGGCGGTCAGACGAATGGTGGAGTTCATTGATAAATTTTCAATTCCGGTGCCCGTTCGCTAGTGTCCGTGCTATTTAATGAACCGATGTTGAACGGACAATGACTTTCTGCACGATTGGAGTTTTCAAATCTGTGTCTTTTACAAAATGGTCTTTAAATGTTATGGGTCCCTTCGGGCTTGGTTTAAGTCGGTTTGTTTGTTTTAATTTTGATAGTTTGTGATTTTGTACGTAAAAGTTTGTATGAACTCGATTTTGAATCGATTCTTATCACGACTAATATAAGCTTTTTTTTAAAAAAAAGAAAAGATTAAACCTACCTATCTACGTACCATAGCGACTATAGTTACTCAAATATACCAACAGTTCGACTGTTATGTACTTTTTCTACAGACATCTTTTTATTTCTTCTTTTTTTTTCAGAACATTAATAGATAGATACTGGATTTGCTCTCATAGTTTGCTAATAAATTGGGGTATTCCTCATATTGTATTATTTCTATTTAGAGATTGGACTAGCGGCGATCTCTTGGAGGATACCTGGGTTACAGAAGTACTTTGCCCTGTATGTCAATGTAGATTGATGACGATGATGCCATATATCCGATTTCAGACACAGCGACTGCTATTAGGACTTCTCGTCATAATAGTTGGCGTTTAAATGCTGTTCTTTCATGTACCCTCATGTGACTGGCATATTCCACTTTGGCTGAAAAACTTTGAGGTCAAAGTGGATGTGTAGATAAGATTAATACGAATAGATTTATGAAAAAAAACACGAACATTTCTAAGGGCGACTAAAACAAACAACTTAAAAGTCCATAAACACAATAATATTTTAAAATCCGAAGGTTCTCTCAAATGATCGACTGTTTGAAAAGATAATCTGGATTTCAAGTTTCAAGTAAAATCCGAAACTCGCTAGTTGGATGTGAACAAAAGCAAAATACGGAGAAACTTGAGATTTCATAAACGTCTCAAATCTTTGGCAGGTAGGTACAACTTGTTAGGTAGGTACGGCGAACAAAAGAGATACGACGCAACTTCGTCAGATGATTGAAGTTTTCTTAGATGCCGACAAGCGTCTTCAAATTACATGTTCTTCTTATCATTGCGATCATTTTTTGCACTAGATACTTAGGCATTTTTTTATTACGGAGATTTTTTATGAAAATCTAAGTAGCAACGTTTTTCTACGTTTTTAGGGTTTCGTACCTCAGTCGGCATAAACGGAATCCTTATAGGATTACTTTGTTGTCTCTCTGTCTATCCGTCTATCAAGATCCTTTTTTTTTCAAGCTGAAATTATTATAACAGACTCAGGTCGGCTATCCCTTGGTGCAGTGAAAAGATTAAACTTCTAAGTCAACGCAAACTAAAGATAAGGTCGTATAGGTATCTTTACATTGGAGACCCTTTGGAGACTTTCCGTTAATCTAGAATTATGAAATTTGGTAAAAAGCAATGCCATGTAGCACAAGTAAAGGTATAAAACCAAAAAACTGTTTATAGTTACATCACAAAATAATGCTTTTTTTGCGATTATCTCATTGTTTTGTATGTTGTGTTTATTATTATATGGTGGTACGGAACCCTTTTTCATTATTTTGTCAGTGAAATGCCCAAACTACCTCATTTATAGATGTCTACATCAAATTCCGTTTCCATTCACACCATACACTGCTTGACCACAGAAACCTACCTAGCCAATATTCTCTCAATGCAGAGACAAAGGCGATGGGGTGTGCCAGGCTGTGTTAATGAAATCTCTCGTATGCTGCTCACTGTAACGAGGCACGAGACTGTCGAATTGAATCCTGTGTGTACTCCTTTGTGATTGGAGACGACGTGATTTATGTAAGTAACTAATCAGGAGTAAAGGTATCTACCAGCTATATTATAATATGTATGACTCATATTTAAGCTTAAAAAAAGAAAGAGCTGGATTAGATATTAGATATACCTAAATGATTATACTGCCTCGTCGGAGTAGTGGTCTCAAAGCACGACTGCTGAGCATGAGGTCTTGGGTTCGATTCCCAGGTCGGGCAAATTGTTATTGGGTTTTTCCATAAGAAAATTCTCAGCAGCAGCCTCGGAGTCTGAATTTGTGAACGTTGATGGCTATAGGCTCGCCCCCTATAACATAACTGGCGAAATGTAGTTGTACTAATGGGTACACCTCTGCTTAACCCTTCGGGGATTACAGGCGCTATGTTTTGTAATATAAAATACTATCCAATCTTTTAAAGAACAATGCTTCTCAGCCTTAGAACAATTTAGAGCCATTTCTTAATCAAATTCCTACAACTCATAACTGTCCCAATTTTTCTTGCTCTTAAACATAGGTATTTGTAACAGAATAGTGTAGAATGTGATCGAGCACGTACGTTTGAGCCATTAGTGAGCTAGCGCAGGGAACTGCCGAACTAATGCCTGATACGTGAGCTGGGCAGGCAGCCTGCGACCAAAAATATAACCTCTGCTGTTTCTACGGTACGTTTGCAAATGCGTTTTTTTGCAAGGACTGTTGAATTTGGAGTTTGGACTTTTATACTTGAAAAACCTGTTGTGTAAAAAGCTGGTATAATACCCTGCAGTTTTATGTAGTAGGTAGGTCTTTAAATATGTGGTAATGATTCTCCAAAAATGGGCAATACCTATCCATATATTTTTTTTTCAAATAACGCTTTCAACAATCGAACTCTACGGCTTTATCCATACTATAATATTGTAAATGCGAAAGTAATTCTGTCTGTCTGTTCCGTTTACACGACTAAACCACTGCACCGATTTTGATGAAATTTGGTAGGACAGTGTATAAAACCCAACTAAAGACAAAGGCTACTTTTTAATTCAATCCGATTTATCGTCTCCATCCGCGAAAACCGACATTTACGCAGACGAAGTCACATGCAAAAGCTAGTATTTCTTAACTAATAAAAACTATACACAAACTCGTTTATATAAAACAGACAACATTAAACGCAGTCCACGTTGCGGTGCTTATACATAAAATATGTGGTGAAATAATATTTATTTAAATTACAGTTCCCTAGACACCGTACCCTTTTCACAGTTGAATATTTCATACATCCAGCATTTAGTTCGAGACTTGTGTACGTACTTATATATCTTTTTTGTATAAATATATCCTAAATTCCTCTTGAGACTGACGTATAAATTTACTTTGATGTAAGCAAAATAACGACCTGTGTATACTACAACATGTTTTAATGAGAAACAGATTTCTAAGAAGAAAAGATTCAGATTCAGACATTTCAGATTTTCGGGCGAAATGTGGGTGTACTAATGGGTACACCTCTGCCTAACCCTTCGGGGATTACAGGCGTGATGTTATGTGTTATGCAGATTTCTAAGAAGTTAAATAAAAGAGTAAATGAATTAACTATCCTTACTCAATATTATAAATGCGAAAGTATACTGTTTGTTAGTTATGCTTTTACGACTGTTCACCACTGACCCGAGTTTGATGAAATTTGGCACGGGGTAAGCTTGACCCCCAAGAAGGATTTCTAAGGAAAGACCCTATATATCTATCTCTTTTGTTGATTGTACATTTAAATTAATTTACATTTGCAGTTTTTTCCGTTTATTTTTTTAATCTATAAATTAGTTGTTTTACTCTCGTACCTACAGTAATTTGAACCTGCTGTTATCATTTCACCACCTTTGGTTGACTGGTAGAGAATGCTTAAAGCATTAAGTCCGCCTTTGTACTTTTTTGTTGTATAAAGTTTTAGTGAATAGCTAGATTTGTAGGTCGGTATGAGCCATTCAAATAGGGTTCTTGGCACGGAGGATAATTTGATACGTTTGATACTTTTCGAAAATTTAGAGACAAAAACTTAACAAAGTAAAAATTTAACAAAATAAAAAAAAAATGATTTCCAAGAATAGGGTTAAGATATTTTCTTTGTGACCATCATAATACCAATTCAACCTGCAATGGAAGTAACAAGAGCATTAAATTATAAAGAACGTACCTAAAATTTCTAAGCAAGCTTTTAAACCCCGCAAGTTCCAATAAAATCAATATTTTTCATCCACCTGTTAGATAAACTTAGACCGAGGTAGACGAACCGCTCGCCAACAGACGGCATCCTGATGGATTAACTCGTGAACTATCTTGACGGACCCCTGACGTTCTGACCGGAGATTGAATTAAAAGATCACTGTTCGATTAAATTTAGCATTAGTGCAAGATTTGCGACCTAAGCATGTACAAAGGTAGTTTAATGGACTGTAAAGGCTATGTGCTAGTTTGCTGACTTTTTTTAAACCGATGAAAAATGTTAAAGGTATAAAGAAACCTATAACACACCACACCATCCCACGCGAGCTTATTGGCCAAAAGCCCAAGAGTAGTATCACGAGATGAAATGTGGCCAATGAGTATGCTTCACTGATATGGCGTGGCGTAGCGTGTTATTCTTTAAACTTATCCCACGGGAACCGTACTTTTTTCCGGGATAAAAAGTAGCCTATGTTCTATTCCAGACTATAATCTATCTCTTTGCCAAATTTCCGCTTGATCCATTCAGCCGTTCTGGCGTGATAGAGTAACAAACATCCATCCACCAAAACATTTGCCTTTATTTATGTAAATACAAATTGTGAGTAAGTTAGATTATTCTTATTGAATTTATTTGAGTCATGTCTGTTAGTAGTTACAGAGTCTCCATACAAGTACAAATCAATCCACTAACACTTGAAAATTGCAATATTTTAACAAAATACGTGTAATTGCATAAGTATATTATATTTGTGGTCTTGTATCAGCTAAAAGGATTGTTCATCTCGTTCATGAAAAATGTATAACGCGAAGTAGATTGTTGCTAGCTAGAATTTCCCAGTAGGTACCTATGCAGGTACCAGATAGGATTACATACGGTGACAAATAGGTAGTCGCGCACACTGGATAACAAGATTCCGCTCGCGTCGGTACCGGGAACGCAGGCAATATGAAATTGTGGAATAGTGATATTGTCATTTATATCTAGTACGATACGGATGTTAGAGTAGCCGAGGAAATATATTAATGCTGTGGGTTATGTTGGAACTGTGTATAGTTTAATAAGAGCTTTATAAATATTAAATAGTAGATATTAAAGGCTCTCTATATTTAACCACGTTTTGTAACTACCTCGACTGCCTCGTTGGTCTAGTGGTCGCAAGCGCGACTGCTGGGCATGAGGTCTTGGGTTCAATTCCCAGGTCAGGCAAAGTGTTATTGGGTTTTTCCATCAGAAATTTCTCAGTAGCAGCCTCGGAGTCTGGATTTGTGCCCGGTTGATGGCAATAGGCTCTCCCCCTATTACATGGGACTAAAAACATAACTGGCGAAACGTGGGTGTACTAATGGGTACACCTCTGCCTAGCCCTTCGGGGAATACAGGCGTGATGTTATGTTATGTTATGTTTTGTAACTACATAGCTTTTGCTCGTGACTCATAGCTTTGCCCGTGACTTCAACTGCGTTAATTTTCTTTCGGGTATCTAATTTCATGATACTAAAATACTATAGCCTATAGCACTCTAGGATAACATAGGTTTCTATTAATGAAATATTTTTTTGCATCGAAAGATTCCTTAGATTTATTAGCGCGTTCAAACAAACCTATACCTATATTTAATTAATATATTCTTTGCCAAGTTAATGCTCTTGCGGCTTGGGTACATCTGAATGATCGCCAATTTAGACCAGCTTGACGAATATTAGTTTCCCTCGAGGGGATTGATTGATATGACTAGAGAATGATATTAAAATGAAGTTGAATATGGTAAAACCAACAAGTCTCTGTAAAATGTTTTTAAACAATTGTAAAGTAATTAAGATAATTCAGTTCAGAACAGAATAAAGACATAAAATAACATCACGCCTGTAATCCCCGAAGGGTTAGGCAGAGGTGTACGCATTAGTACACCCAAATTTCGCCAGTTATGTTTTTAGTCCCATGTAATACGGGGCGAGCCTATTGCCATCAACCGGGCACAAATCCAGACTCCGAGGCTGCTACTGAGAAATTCTTTATGGAAAAACCCAATAACACTTTGCTCGACCTGGGAATCGAACCCAAGACCTTATGCACAGCCGTCGCGCTTGCGACCACTAGACCAACGAGGCAGTCAAAAGATTCTCTTTTTTAAAAGATTAAAGAAAGAATCTTTTTTTTTAAGATTAAGGATTTCATTGTAAAATACTACGTTAAAGTTAATAAAAAGAAACTACAATAAATAATGATTCAATCTTCAATCAGAAATAGCTTTTCCACGTTTATCTCGTTATCCAGTTGTTTCCACTAAAGTGCAATTACTTTGCTTCAGCTAAGAGAAATAGACAGGGTATAAATACCTATTGGAAGCTCGCTACAAAGCGCCGTTTAATTATAGGAATTTAGAGCAAACACCAATTCCATTAGTCTTTGGAAAGTAACGTTTTTATACCGAAATATCTATTTATAACACTATTATGCCTTGACTACTTACTGTTATGTAGG
This sequence comes from Hoplodrina ambigua, assembly GCA_949774945.1. Classification (NCBI taxonomy): domain Eukaryota; kingdom Metazoa; phylum Arthropoda; class Insecta; order Lepidoptera; family Noctuidae; genus Hoplodrina; species Hoplodrina ambigua. The sequence goes on from OX458976.1 coordinate 5,962,053, forward strand.
TATTGACTACCTCGTTAGTCTAGTGATCGCAAAGCGCGACTGCTGAGCGTGAAGTCTTGGGTTCGATTCACAGGTTGTGCAAAGTGTTATTGAGCTTTTCCATTAGAAATTTCTCAGTAGCAGCCTCGGAGTCTGGATTTGTGCCCGGTTGATGGCAAAAGGCTCGCCCCCTATTATATGGGACTTAAACATAACTGGCGCAATGTGGGTGTACTAATGAGTACACCACTGCTTAATCCTTGGGGGATTATAGACGTGATGTTATAACACTATTATTTTTGGAGGCACTCATCGTCGTACTACATCAATGATAAGAATTTTAATATGTCTTAAGTTCACGATAATTTAACCTCACCTAAATTAAATACTGTACCTAAGTGTATTAGTAAATAGGTCGTTGGAGAACCTGAAATAAATAAAACAAATTTTTTTTTAGGGTTGGTAAATCAAATGACCTAAATTAAATTGTTTCGTTTGAGAAACCTTTACCTTCTTCTCCGGGCTTCCCTGCAATAAGGTAAAAGGAATTTTTATACAGGGCCCGTTTAGGGTAATCTAGGCTATAGCTATTCAGCTCTAATTAAACCGTACGAAATTTGTTTACTGGAAGCAATGATGACAAACATAAACAATGCCAATGTCTATCAAATCTACGAAAATTATAATTCAAAACTTCCCATAACCTAATTAACAGTATCGAATATAATAGACTAAACCAACATTAGGGATGCTACCCACAATTTGCACGTTTATAATTTATACAGACGAGTGGTCCGCCAGTGTTGCATTTAGTATGCGCGTCACATGCCATCGCGCCGGATTGCGTGCCACCCCTAATCATGGAGCTTGTCCCACCAATAACAGTACTATTCATTCGTAGATCTATTTTAGGCAATTGATAGGTACCGATTTTAAATTGAATAAATTTTACTGAAGGGGTTCTTTCAAAGCTTTTGATTAAAAATAAACGAATTAGGGGTTAGGGATGTTACATGACATAATATCACGCCTGTAATCCCCGAAGGGTTAGGCAGAGGTGTACCCATTAGTACACCCACATTTCGCCAGTTATGTTTTTAGTCCCATGTAATAGGGGGCGAGTCTATTGCCATCAACCGAGCACAAATCCAGACTCCGAGGCTGCTACTGAGAAATTCCTGATGGAAAAACCCAATAACACTTTGCCCGACCTGGGAATCGAACCCAAGACTTCACGCTCAGCGACTTTGCGACCACTAGACCAACGAGGCAGTCATGGCATGTTGTTCGCATCACATTGAAGTTCAATAGATTTTTAGATAAGTATTTTCACGTTGATTTTGCGTAAGTAGTTACTCAAATAATAAATGAGTTCCAGAGATAAGTTTTGAAGAGTAGGTATATGTACCTATAGCACAAAAGTACAAGCGCAAAAAGCTCAACATTGCTCTACGGTTAAAGAACTGAAGTCCGCATTATATTAAGACTATCATTGTTATTATTGCTGACGTCGATGATCTTTCTTTGTTTTTTCTTTTTAAAAAACATTGCCCCACGCTGGGAAGATCACCTGTATCGTGGGTGCGTTTATAAACATATAAACTCACATACACATACAGCCAGACCTGGAACAATCCTGGAGAAATCGCGACACGCAGCGCAGCAGTCAATCGCTTAGCCATTGCGCCAAATTTGCCGTCAAATTAAATTCTATTTATACAATAGCCGTTAAGATAAACATTACTGGATTAATTGTTTTAATTAAATTGAATCAAAGGTATCGTGTTTCGATCCATATAAAGTGATTGTTTACTTGTTGATAGGAATTTCATTAAATACCTGTACGTATATATTGTTACAGTACAGTCCAGTGATTTCTACCTAGCGACCGTCCCAATTCAAATCAGTTTTGTTGTGTTTTGAATAACTTTTGTTTGTTTATTTAGCAATTTCATTAAAGAAAACTCCAAAATATGGCAAGTTGGTAACTACTTGAAGGGGCATAATAAAAGTTTACGAGGTTTGAATATTTGTTACGCAACCACGCGTTAACCGTTGAACAGATTTGGATGAAAATTGGCACATAGATAGACCATTTCCTGGATCAGATTTTACCATAGGCAAATCTAAGTCTCTAATAAGGTCGTCGAGCTCAGCTCGACTGATCAAATGTGGTGATTAAGATTTACTTGCCACTTGGAAGTCATCAGAACTTGAAGTAGTACTTGAGAGTTCAACGTGACTTGGTGGCTTAGGTAATAGAAGATCTTCCGAATAGAAGATCTTCCGAATGTGGTGTTTTTGTTTACGGAAGACACCTCTGCATAATTTACTGTGTGTTTTTTCTGTGTTATCTGGTTTTACTTAGATTTCTAAGTAAACACTTAGAAATCTAAGTAGACATCCGTAAGATATTTAAAGTAACAGTCACTTACATGATCCTCAGGTTCTCGCCAAATCATAGGTTGACCAAAAGGCTTCTTTGTTGGTTTCCCATTGATGATCCAGTTCGTCAAATTCTTGTGACACAAGTAACAACACATATGTGGCACCAAATATTTGTCTTGGTTGCGATTGTCTAAACCAAAGTACCACGATTACACTTCGTATTCAAAAGAGTTATACGTTTTATTTTTACACTTCGGCGAATATTAATCGTGAATAAAACAAAGCAAATCCGAAGAATTAACACTAAAGCAAGACATGGTAAAATAACAAAATGTATACTGACATTTGACAATACAAAATGTCATTCTGATCGTTTCTAAGAAAAACTTAGAGCTACCCTCAAAAATTTATCAAATAAAGAATTAAAAAAAAATACTTTCCTTTTCTATACGTGACTGCAATAAATTATTATATACATATATAACAAAATAAATTGTAAATATGTATAACAAAATAACCAAGAAGTAGTAGTAATTTGAACCACACATTGGACATGAATTAGAAAGTGGGTGTTACCTACTATCTTATTCAGGACCTAATGTGGATCATACATAATATAGAGATTTATTATCTCTTGACAGTAAAGCCTAATACATCCCACATCTTTAATGTCTACCAATCCCGAATCAACAAGTAACAGGAAAGTTGGTAAACATTTATGAAACTACCATTTTCGTTCACGTAAAGCTTCGCTCGCTCAATATACTTACTGCAAAGTGAAAAAATTACCTAATGTACCTACCTAAAGGATGGCTCAATATACTTTTTTATGATGGCTAGTATACCCAGGTCCCAAAGTGAAAAGTTTGTTCGCAAACATTTTGCTTTTAGCGGAGACTAGCAGTCTCCGCAAAGGTATAAAAGACAGTCTCTCTAAAAACTAATAAGCACATAAAGGCATGAGCGTCGGCAGCAGGGTCCTAGGGATTACAAAGTATTGTCCAAAATTATTACTTGCGTACCAACTACAATAAATTACATAGAAAATAATTATATCACTAAAACGCAGTTTTTTCAATTCTAATATAATTATCATTATTTGTAGATAGATAATAACTGCATTTTAGTGATATTTCTATGTAATTTATGAATGTTTACACATTCATATCATTATGTATTTAGGATAAAGCTGTTTTTGACATTACAAACAGACACTTCAATTTATGTATAAAAAGTATAGACTAGTAGGAAATGTTTGCGGTTGTATGTACCTATACTTGTATACCTACTCAAGCTGTTCAGTTCTTGTGGCTAGTGTGAACTAATCGCCCCATTGAGAGGCAGTGGACGGACACTACAGACACTCAGGGTAGCCGAGCTAACATGGCAAACCACTCGGCTAGATTGCGACAGACTTCGCCGTTTAATTGACAGGCGTTACGTTATTGGACCTACCTACGGCTTAGATTGCTTATTATGTAGTGTGTCATGGAAGTTAGGTAGGTACTAACGTAGGCAAATGTTCAAGTTGGTATTTGAATCAAGCGACATACTTATCTATTTTTTAAATAATACGCGTTGGATACCTATTCTAGATGGGTAGGTTGCTTACCTACTTATTTATCTTTTATATTTTCATAAATTCTTTTCGTTAGGACAACTTTTTGATTTGTTTCGAGGATTGTAAAATTAAAACATACATAACATTAGGTACGCCTAAGGGTTAGGCAGTGGTGTACCCATTAGTACCTACACCCACATTTCGCCAATTATGTTTATATCCCATGTAAAAGGGGGCGGGCCTATTGCCATCAACCGGGGGGCACAAATCTAGAATTCGAGACTGCTACTGAGAAATTCCCGATGGTAAAATTCATTAACACTGCCCGATCTGGGGATCGAACCCAAAACCTCATGTTTAGAAGTTGCGGTTTGTGACCACCAAATCAACGAGGCAGAGGGATTAAAAGGATCCAATAACTTTAGGAATTACAGGTTGCAGATGCCCTACGTTGTTGGCACTAGATGTATTTTTTACTTGCCTTTTACTAATGGGGAAAAGGCATGAGTTTATGTCGATTGTCATTTTTTTCGTTCTTACAAGGTATCCAAACCTTGACTTGTAGGTAGGTAATATTCTCTTCCAGATTAATTCAAATTCACCCCTCGATTGTGCAGCCGACTCCTTACCTAAGTTTCTGCTAGAGAAGAAAAAACTTGTCACTCAATAAGTTTTACAAGTCAGTGGCACGTCGAAAACATTTTGCATCACAAACATCCTTTGATTATTGGGCAAATTGAATTTCAGAAGTTTTGATTTACCTAGATAACTTGGTTACGAAGGTAAATCCTTCGGAAAAATATGTCGGTAAAGTAGGGATAGATAATATATATTATAATATTGATGGATAGGTAAAAGAGTACTACCTACTCTTTTACCTAGTAGAAGAGTGACGGCCGCACCGGGTGACGGGACCCGCCTTGTGGCGGTGGCGGATCGATGCCTGCCGGGGTGCGGAAGAATGCTCTGAGCGCCCCCGTGCCCCGGCAAAAGGTAATTGGAGGAACATTGAGGGGTTTTAGTCGGTAAGAGTCCGACACACCCCTCCGCCTTCCCCGAGATAGAGGCAGTCCACGAGGATTTCACCTCGAAAAAAAAAAGAGAAGAAGAAGAATATTATATAGTGATCTTCTCTATCGTGTGAGCAGTAAGGTCTTACGACTATACACACCCTAGTATCAGTTTCTAAACCGCCTCAAAGGCATCCGACATGGTTTGAATGGGACAGTAATAGGCTGGTATACCTAAGTCCAGGTTTCCTCATGATGTTTCCCTTCATCGATGTCAAGGATGTCCAAGATAATCTTAAAATAGTGATGACCCAGTGTTTGGTCGACTATCGGCGGGACTGCTGTACCCATGTCACTCATGTCAACAACCTCGCGAGCAAAGTCAATATCTATACACAATTTGTTTCATTCTCAGTATAATTAATGAAATTAATAAAAGCGAAATGCGAAATGTGGGTGTACTTCTGCCTAACCATTCGGGGATTACGGGCGTGATGTTATGTTATAAAAGCCTCCGCCTACTGCCATTGATTTTAATAAAGGATATAAGTATACTTTCTGTGTGTGGTGAAAGTACTGATTCTAGCTTTTATCGGTGTATAGGGCTCCAACTACATTTTGACACTGAAATGCGCAATTATTTTTGCATCGAATATAAAAAAATATTTGAGGTTGCCGATCACATGACGAGTGGTGACCGAACAAATAATCATATAAAAAACCTAACCGCTTTTTCTCTAAATATGAATTCGTCTATGTGTTTCGAATTCATTTCAGCCAGGTTGCCTTAGCATGCAACCTCCGTAGCAGGTATCTACTAACAAAAAAATAAAACAATTATACGTACACGGATCATCATTTGCGTTTTTTTTATTCTCATACAGTAAAATTTAATAAGAAGTTACCTATTTACAAAATTATAGAAATAGAAATCTAAAAAATCATCACATAAAGAGTTTCCTACTCGTTCGCACTTAAACACTACAGATTTCATTTTAAGAATACAATTTAATATTTTAAATTAGGTATTGCCATCGCTACATACGGTCATTCAATAAAATGATATTGTTCAAAATTACGTATATTTAAATACAATAATAATTAATTTTTTCGACAATAATTTATCAAGGAATTTTAGGCCTTATTACATTCTGTCAAATAAATGAAAGTAGGTACTTTAAGAGTTACAGTTTATTCATTCTCCCTTAAATAATAAATTATAGGAAGATAATATTTGTTTACAATTGAGATTCGATATGCATAAATTAATTGAAACAATAACATAAAATATTTAGTATCTTAACTGAATTATAATTCAACCAATAGACCCTTTATTTCTAAGGAAGCGTTACAGAAGTCTTTAAGTAGTAGTAGTAGTAGTTTCAGATATCTACTGCGAGCACAAACCCCATAATTAAGTAGTAGACACCATCCATCAAATATTAATTACAAGACACAACTTCTCTAAATAACACTTTATTTTAGTCCTGAAAACCAGATTAATATTTAATTAATTTTTAGTTTCTGTCAAATCAACAAATAGTTAGTCAATTGGGTTTATGAATAAGTTACGTCACAGTTTACTATTTCCATACAAAATCTACAAGGGAATCGCGTTTTTACAGCCTACAAAGAGTATGTAATTAGATTGGTGGTGTCAGCTACCCAAATTACACTATCTACAATAGTTTTTGGTTACTTTAATCCGAAAAAGGGGTCATTAACATGATGACTAACGACCCCTTTTCAGGTATGTCACTGCAAAAACATGTAGTTAACATCCTAAATGTTTTTAAAAACTATGTTCAGTAAGTTACATAAATAAATATTAAAATACAAATTAATAGTGATCTTGATAATTATAATGCAAATTTTATAACCTCAATGAAGAGTGACACATGTCAAAAACGCTTTGTTTTGAGAAAAAAGGTCAAATTGTTGCTTTGAAAAAGAAAATATTTGGTAGCACTGAATACAAAAGTAGTTTTAGGTTTAATGATATTAAATGTTATAGTAACACCGATTAGAAGACTAAGTTAAGAATTAAGATCACTTAAATGACTTGATAATATTACTTTAAATACCGGTTTAAATTGACCTGTATCAATCTTCACATAAGGTACAAAATAGAAGTTCGTACTCGCGGTCACATGTTATCAGTGAAAGTTGACACGTGTCAAGTTGATAAAATTATCGTTTACTGACAATATTTTCAGTATAATAACAATACATAAGTACAAAAACGATGTCTACGCTATTATAGAATCAAGTATTAGACCGATTCGAAAGTTTGAGCATTTCGTAACAAACTAATTTATTATGCTTAGTATTACAGCTAAGACTAACAACTAGTATAAAAACAAAGGATTATAACAAGCTGTCAAGTAAGAAAGTTTACTTGAAAGTGCAAGAACTTTGTGGTGAAAAACTTTGTTCGGAACGCTAGTTCTTAAGTGTCAAAGCTACTGACTAATTAGGCTTGTGGACTAATTCCTTTTGGTGCACTTATATAGGCAATTAAAATTCGCAATTCTGGGCAATTACTACACAATCTTGGCATTTTTATTGCCAATTCCTCGGTGTTATTGAGACGTCTTGGCTTCTTACAATTGTATTTTACGATTTACAATTAAAATTAAATTTAAATTCACAGTAAATATTTTTTGCTTTCAAATCAATACATAGTTAGTCAGTTGAGTCTGTACAAAAGTGCCGTCACAAATTTTTTCCATACAAAATCTACGGAAGAGTCGTGTTTTGACAGGCCATAAAAAGTACGTCAATTGATTGGAGGTGTAATCTACTCTGTTGCCTAGAGTTGCGCAATCTACTTGCCCATATAAATGCAAATTTAGGCTCAATACTTAGGGACTTAAATGTTAAAACGGTTCGTTCATTTCGATTTTATTTCGGGTTCGTTTCTTCTTAACTATACTTAACCAGAGCGCATTGTTAATATCTTTTCCGTTTTTTGGCAGCAACTCAATACAAAAATGCGGGTAGGTTTTCATAGCTCCTTAATATTAAAGCACACTGGGTTTAGGTATACCTATTAGTAGTACAGATATTTTAATGTATGATTTATAACAAACACAATATTGTTGTATAAAATGAAAGGTATTAAAAATAAAAAAAAACGTTAAATAGATATAGTGGCCCATTTCTAAGCAAAAGCACAGTTCTAAGCACTCTCAGTTTAGTACTCAGATACCTACGTCATTTAAAAATTAACAAACATGATAAAAATTAAATGGTTAAATGTTTAGTCAAAACATCAATTTTGAGTATCGCTTTTTATTGATCTCCATTTTGTTCGAATTTTAAATTGCAAAGATATGGATCATAACTAATCATAAGTCGCCTATAAAGAAGGTTGTGACACAAATGGTTATTGTCCTATTCTGAATGAACACCATATTAAGTTGGTTTAAAGGTCAATGATCGAAACAGAAGAAGCGTTTTATATGACAGAAAAAAAAATACAGCACTTAGTTAATTTTAATAATAACTGAGCGCAAACTAAGTAGAGTATATTTTTGCTTGTCCATTTCAAGTCACTTACGTTCAAAATGGACAAACAAAACTATAATATTAATGTTTACCGTCAGGTAAGTAATATAGGTCATTATTAGAGATCAGGATAGCTATATTATATTATCCTAAAGTTCGAGATAGTAAATAACATAGAGTTTATAATACCTCCTACAATCCCGAAATCCTTGGTTACAAATTATTGATTTGAAGAATCATATTCCAATTTATAAACGTTTTGTTTTAATAGGTAAAATTATTAATTGTTTGCAATTTCTTAAATCCCAAGTTTTAATCGTCATGTTCAGATTCCGGGAATTTAGAGGAGGTTAGCTCTATGTTACTTACTTCCTCAAACTTAAGGTAAATATACTCTAACTATTCCGATCTCTGATCATTATGAAAGTACACAAATACTTATCTATTACGTTATTCGATTCAAGTTATGTTGATTAAATGCGAATTAACGTTAAAGTTATTCGTAGACTAACATAATACGCCCCACGAGAATGCCTCAAACGAAAGATTTCGCAGACTAAATCTAGATGGCAACAGTGCATGATGGCGTTTATATTAAAGAACATATTAAACGTCTAAAATAGTTGCTACATGTTTCCAACTAATGTCTATAAAATAATTTATTAAAATCTAAAGATAGTATTATGACGACTATGATACAATAAACATGTTTTTAGTAATTAATTACAAGTTTGTATTTTTGTAATAAGAAATCGACTATTGCAAAAAATTATATAAAATATAAGACTAGCATTACACTAGAGGATGTTTTTTTCGTAAAATATAATTATGCTATTACGTTAAATTACTAATACGTACAAAATGTTAAATTATACAATCTAGCATTTTCTACGCTATACAGAATTTCTTTTACAAAAGAGTCCACAATATAAAAAAGAAATAGTAATAATACTGAACGCAGTGGATCAATTTGGAAGTTAATAACACGAATTTCATACACTTGTGACTAATTATTATGACAGATTGTGACAAAATCATATAAAATATATATTTTTGTAAACCTTGAGAAGCCTCTTTCGAGCTCAAAATATAATCATTACACCGCTCATACATTTTGATGTATTAGAATTCAAAGTACATATTTATTTTTTTATAAAAATAACACAGCGATTGATCGCACAACCAGTCACTAGATATAACCTTCAACTCTGTTCATTAGTGGTTTACGTGGAATTTACCATAATAGAACAAACGCTGAAACTAAATGTAATGTTAAGTATTTATTGTTTTAAATTGAAAGTCACTTGATTAAAAACGAAAATAGGGACACGTTTTGGTGCCGATGAAGTCTAGCTGCATAGGATGCTTCAGATTAGTTTTAACCAGTATCTTTATTAGTAATCGTTCAAATGCCAGGGGCGTAACTTACCCTTGACTGGCCCTGTATCAAAATTTGTTAGGGGCCATAACAGCGGCAAAGCCCAAGAGGGTCAAGATTTTTCACAAAAGAAACAATAATATTTTTACCGGGAAGTACGGCCTAAGAGTTTTAGTGACATAGTGGAAATTTTAAAATTTTTGCTTTCTTGGGTTTAGGGCCCCTGTAGCTGGTGGGGCCCGTATCTTAGAAAACGGCGATAGCTACGCGCCTGTTAAATGCTCTGTTCTTTTTCAGGTATCAGGCACCATAGGTACTGTTTTCACTTACTTTATTTTTTTTTATATGGGATATTGTTGAAACCTATTATTCATTGTTGCCAGTCATTTTCCGTTGGTCATTGTTTCAGCCAGGCGTTTTTAAATTCTGACCTTCAAAGCGCTTGACTGAAATAATGGATTACCTTGAAATAATATTTCGAGGTAATATGCGTTATTATTTCGCCATTATGTAGTGTCAATTGGTATAGGATCAAATGTCAAATGTCAATTCCTACATAATGGCATTAGTGTATGCAAAATTGTGACTTTAGTATTAGCAACAAGGTCGCTTCTTGAAAAATGCTTTATTTATATAAGTATACTGGTTAACTACTATATCGCGGTAAAACTTATAAATGGCCGACGATTTCTAAAGTATGCTTTCTTGTTTCTTTTCGCGATAAGCAGCCTTTCACCGGCTTTTATTTTGTGACAGTCAGGATATATTGTCATTGCATCACTGTATGTAGTTAAATAAATATTGATCTAAGTACTGTGTTATTGCTGGTACAAAATGATTTACGTTTAAAAAAAACAAAAAAAAAAGTTTGAAATTGTCGTTTTTATCGTATCATTTCCATATAAAACCTAATTTTTTATTAATTATATGACGCTTTTTGTATATTTTATGCTATAATATAAGTCAGGGCTATGTTTTCTTTGATCATTCTAAAATAAAATATATTACTTCACATTTTACTAATTAATATTGCCTTTCAAATAATTGTTCTCGATAGTATACCAAGTGAATAATAAATGGTATAATTAATAATAAATAAGCTCTTAATAATTGCACAAATAATAATTTTGTAACTACATTAATTAATATAAAGAATTTTGTGGCATTACGGAGCTAAAAATTCAGAATATTGTATAAAACCGCTTCCATTACAACACGCAAACAAATTATAAAATAAATGGGAGTAAGATCTACAAAAAGTAGACTATCTAGACGATACAATTTCGATCTGAGTATACACCAATTGAGTATTCGAATACTTAAAGATAGATTGTAAAAGATCAACGTTATTAAGAGAACATTTTAACCCTTCAATGTATGGCGGGTTTTTGTTCTTTTTTGGGATGCGACTCCCAGTATGTACATGAAGACCAATGTAATACTGTTATCGACTCACACTTCGATGTGATCGTCGGGGATGATGGGACGCTTGAGCTTCTTAGGGTTGAGTATTGCTGGTTTTTGCGTACGTGTATGCCAGACGAACACCTTCGTACAGTTGTCTGCCAACGGCTCCAGTTCTTCTTTACTTGTAAAGTATTTTAATATTTCGCTCTCCTGTAAATATAACATGGTTATAATTAGTCAGGATACTAATAATATTAAACATCGTGGGAAACCTGGAGTTTATATTTAAAATTAGTCTTAAATCGCCTCGAGCAAGTGTGATAGTTAATGCTCGTGCTTTCTCTGTATGAGAAGAGGCCTTTGTCAGAAAGTTTGAAGATTTATAAATAAAATAGTCTATGATCCATAAATCCAAAGTCATCCAAGTACCTACATATACATATCTTGGTCAATAATATAAAATATTTGGAAATTTAAAAAGTGAAGTTTAGATTGTTTAACTTTAATTTAAAATGATATTTGCATGGCAGTGTGCTGAAACAATGTTATTGATTACAAGCATTCAATTTAATGGTAAATGTTGACAAGGAATATAACGGTTTTTTTAATGAGATATTTCATTAAAATACATAACACAACACGTGCTTTGTTAGATAAACCATTTTTTCTATTTATATTATCAATAAATGTTTTACCCGTTCATCGGGTTTCTATGTACCAATGCTACAGGATACGACTGATAAGGGCCTGCCAAAGGTTGGAACTCAGTGAAAGCTACATTATCGACACTTATAGCCAAGTAACGGTCGAGCAGTTATATCATTGAAAATGAACTAAAATACTACAGAAATACTGTATATCTTGCATGCAATATATTAAATGCCGCGTGGAGTTATATGCAGACAACTTTTAACTCTATTTCTAATGCCTTTGAGCTCAAAAGCAATTAATAAATGAAAACTGAATAGGTTTATTGCTTGTTGTTTGCGTTAAGACAACAAAGGCAGAAGGTTTGGAATAGGGTAGTAAACACCAACAAACAATTGACATAATATTTTAAACGTAGTCAAAACGCGAAGCCCCCATTGATTTTGTACGACATTAGCAAACTGTGACGTCACTTATTTTTTCACTCAATCGACAATTTATTAACTTGAAAGCAATTGAAAATCTAATTTTACAATTAATTGAACATAAATCCGTTTCTCCGGATTAAAAAAAAAAGTGTGATTGAGAAAAAGTGTCTTGTTTTCTTTGTCGTGTGGGCAGTAAGGTCTCACGACCCCACATACCCTAGTGTCAGAGTTTCCAAACCGCCTCAAGGGCTTCTGACATGGTTTGGCGTCTTGTAATTTTTGGTTAATGCTGTCGATTATTCAATTCAAGCTACCTAGTCCTACTAAGTGGCAATGAACAATGATCGATGTCAAGTACAATCGGCTAAGGCCAAATTCGTAAGGCTTCAAGAAAGTTCATCCAATTTCATAGACACTCGAATCCGTGACAACTGCTTTTGTGATTAAAGTTTCTAGTGCTCGAATTCTGTTTAATTTATAACACGAAACAGACTGATTGCGCCTTGACATCCGAGCGATGGACAATTACGCTTAATATTATATATACAAATCGATTCCAACAATCTGAAAATCTACTGTACCTAGTAGCGACCATTATGGTTGTGTGGATGTGTGTGTTAACCTAGGGTTGCTTTTAAAAGAGTAAAAAGAGAGAAGAGAAAATGAAAAAAAAAAACATATAGAAAAAGAGTATAAAATAAGAGTACTTAGAATAGACCATTTCATGTGAGTTTTCTTTATAATTTGTAATACTTAATGTACGCTTAAGTATTACAAATTATAAAGAAAACTTACATGAAATACCCCTCATGCATAATTAAGTACTCATTATCATAACCAAAAAATTACTATTTACTGTTAATATGTTGGTATCTCCAAAAAATATTATGTGCAAAAGGCCAAAAATGCCTATTCGGAAATTGTAATAAATGTAATCAGTTTTATAACTTAGTCCTCATTATTACTTTTAAAAAAACTTGGCAACCCTACTGTTACTAGATAAGTATCAACTACAAAAGTAGGTATGTACACACCGACAATATTTCTAGACTAACAATGCATATTGTCCATCGAGTTAGTTCAATATCCGGCATTCCATTACCTGAAGCTATCGGAAACATGAACCTTAACGGAATAAGCGTTAGAATATTTGTTGCATAACCTTCTAAAATCTAAACCATTTACATTCAATATTATTTTAGGAAGAAAACTTTTCGTGCCAGGATTATACTTTGACAGTCATTATGACGCCATCTTTACTAATTTTATAAATGCCAAAGTTTGAACGGTTTGAATGCACCTGAATAATATTTGGTACAGACAGATATTATAGGCAATTTGCGTTTGCGTAGTTAAATGATGTGTCTTTTTAACACACTTTTATTAGCTCCACTAACTATGAATGTAAGAAAATCTTGGAATCATAATTTGACCCACTTCCCGGTCTTCGATTAGGATGAAAGTTTGCACACGCTCTGAGTTCTGATGACAAATACATGACAAGCTAAGAAACGTTATTACAAATCCAATATGGCGGCCTCCCCAAGATGGCGGACTGGCTGTTTGAAATCCACCCCCATGATATGGGTATCACAAAAGGGTTGCTGTCAGAATACGAAAAAAATAGTCACGTGACTTAAATCCAATACAGCGGACAGGCTATTTGAAATACATTTTTTAATTTATAGTGCGTGCTAAAAGCGTGTTTTTTTAGTTTTTTAAACTATTATTACAGTACCCACTTTGAAATATTAATATCACGAAACGGCTGAGTTCCGCTCGTGACATTTCTTAAGACAATACTAGATTGTAACAATGCAATTTCTTTGTGACGTATTCCACTACTATCTATGTATCCATGTAATTCTAATAACATAGCTTGTAGCTTGTAGCTCTACTACGAAGACATTAGTTACCTATTTAACTTTCATGAGAATGAAGACAAAAAATTCCATAAATGTCCAGTGGTTTCTGGTAAAGCTTGGTGATAAGATATGGCTTCTATCATTATTGTAATAATGGTTTTTAAAAGGTTTTTAAGTGCTACCCAGGGTCAGTCGCTAATACCTTCAACGAACGAGTTAGATATGGACAAAAATAATCAGTTTTGAACTTTCTAAAGTAAGATCATGGGTAAAAAAATCTTTAACAAAACCAAGTCACTATCTTCTTGTAAGAATGGAACAGAACAGTACAAAAAAAAAATTGTGTATGCGTACCAGAGCTACGTATCTAATTCTATATTTCTAGGTCGTGGAGATATTGGACGTAAAAATTCCAACTTTTGTTTTTGCTTAAGCAAGTAAATGTTTTAACTTTAAATAAGTCTCTTGTCTTGTCTTCGCGCAACAAAAGCAGCTGAATTCACTCCAAAAATAGTTATTTACTAGTAATAGTAATAACACCTTGATCCCAACTAGTAGCAAGTTAGCTGCCTATACTATACACATTTCTCTTTGTCCGCCAGCACAATTAACAGAACGTCAATACAATGCTGACAATTTGACACTGACGGCGCCATTATGTCGTAGCATTAAAGACGGTTTTCGTACTTGAATTATCGCTGCCGTGCGCAAAGTCGTACTTAACTACTATATTATAAATGTATACGAACGTTCGGATGGATGTTTGTTACTCAATCGCGCAAGAACGGCTAAACGGGTCGGGATGAAAGGCACATAGACTGAAATCTAAAATAGCACTTAGGCTACTTTTTGTCCTGGAAAAATGTGTGTGTATGTTCCCGTGGGATAATATTTCAACTTTGACGCGGGCGAAATCGCGAGCAGAAGCAAATAAATATAATAATGACCAATTACCTGAAACCCGGACTGCACTTTTCTGGAGAACTTAGCCTCCGGGTGTTCAAGAAACAGAGTAGCGTTGATGGCGAATCCTGCCATATCGATGGGGAACGGTCTGAAAGGCTTCCACCACGCGTTGTAACCGCTCACCTTCCCGTCCGTCACCAGGGGCATCTCCACCCGCATACCCCCTACTATTCCAACTGGCCAGACGCCTACTCTTCTTATTTTCCGCATCTGAAAGAAGATTAAGAAAAATTAGGAACCTAATACCCGAGTGATACTGCAGCAAGACCATTTTTTGTGGGTTCGTCATCGTAAACTAAAACGATTGATGGCAATAGGCTCGCCCCCTATTACATGGGACTTAAACATAACTGGCGAACTGTGGATGTACCAAAGGGTTCACCTCTGCCTAACCCTTCGGGAATTACAGGCGTGGAGTTATGTTTTTTAAAACTAAGCTCCAACGTTTTTTGTCTCATGCAGTCCAGTTGCAAACATGTTCTATCAGTCCGTGGGCCTCAATATAACCCGTATATTAACAGATGTGGTATTGTTGGAACCATCTAGTGTTCCGCTGTTTATAGGCTGGATACCAGAATACTTGTGAATTATAAAAAAAAAAACATATTGTGTAGAATATATATATTTTTAAGCCTCTTTCTTCGGCCTCCCAAATAATTAATGACGGGTGTCAGCGGCTTACAATTTTTATGTACAAAGTACCAACACAAAGTCTTGTGTATAGCTTTTTGATGGACGTTGCTGTCGTAGTTTGGCTTGAAGTTTTGTTAAAGTTAAACAGATAACGCGGTAAATAGTCGAGGGCAATAGCCAATGCAGCACCTCTCAGTTCCGCTTACTCAGCCTTTCATGGCTTCTTGTAATCTCTGGTTAGGTCTGTCAGCTTCCTTAGTAATAGCTAGGATAATATTATGTTGATAATAATGTTGTTACTAAATAGCATATCTACATCACCATCAGCATATCATCCTACTTTTATTAAACGTGAAAGTTTTTGAGCATGGATGGATGAGGTTGGTACTCTTTCTCTTTCTTTTACTCTTTTTCTTTCATGGTTGAGTGGAATTAGCTTAAATTGCAAACATCAAGATATTGATCTAACATTTATTCTGTTTTTGTGTTACCATGGGATGATTAAGGACTTTGACTAATTTCTGAAGTCTTCGCAGACGAAATCGCGAGCAGAAACTAGTAGTGAATAGTCGTGTCAACTAACAAGTTGTTACCTCATCTTAATTACATTCTTTTTTAAATATTACTAGCACAAGAGCAATTAATTTTGAACTCTCAACCTTTCACTAGGTACGTGTAGCAGGTACCTGGGGAAAAGGGAAAGTCCTGTCTTTAGTTATTCGTCTTCGTAAACGTTTCCATTTGAAGAATTTGGCCCTGAGTGGTGAGATCTCCATATTATGTCGGGGTCGTCAGATATAGTTGAAGCTTTCTTAAAAACTGATGGATTTTTAGTTTTCTCTGTAGCAGCCTCGGAGTCTGGTTTTGTGCCCGGTTGATGGCAATAGGCTCGCCCCCTATTACATGGGACCTTAACATAACTGGCGAAATATGGGTGTATTAATGGGTACACCTCTGCCTAACCCTTCGGGGATTACAGGCGTGATGTATGTGATTTTTAGTTTTTTATGCTCATTTTTTTATCCTGTAGTTACTTGCCTTTATTGTTTTGGGAAGGCCAGTTTGACCTAATTTTCCTGCGGGGAAATTTCCAAATTATGAAATACAGGTTTTGAACCTAGTTCAGCAATACATGCTGTCTACAATTATTTGCCATATAATACTAGTCTATTTATTAACGATGTATTCATTTCGTGAAACTGTTTTTGGAAATAATGTAGTTAATTTTCAATTGTTACTAATTAATTTAATTTTAAACACGCAGAATATATTATTTTGTAATCTCATTTAGATAATATCTATCTATCCGAAAATACAATATTTGAAACTATATCAGATTCAGTTACGGTTTCGGATATCGAATAGTTTCGGTTACGATTACGGAGCTCCGTAACATCCCTGCAGATAACAACAACCACAAGACGTTCTGCTTGTTTTCAAGATAAAATAACGTGAAGTTACTATATTAGCACGATCATTTGTTCTGTGTCTGGGTGTAATTTATCTATAATATGTATGTATTTAGAAATATATAAGTTTGTTTATCAGTTGTCTAGTACTCATAACACAAGCTCTGCTTAGCTTGGGGCTACACGGCGTTGTGTGATAGTTGTGGAATATAATAAAATAAAAAAAATAGAGTCTAAAGGCCCCTTCACACTGGAAATGTAAAGCTAAAACAATATGTTCTTGAAAAAATCCCGTTTCAGTACTCTTATCGTCGCAGCATCAATAAAGAGAATTATTCCATTATTACATTACAGCTTCCTTAATGGCCTTTCTGTTACAATGAGTTTATGTTGCCATATAACAGTTTTATTGTTATTACCACATCGAAAACATTGGCTGTTAATCACCCGCAGTTTATTACTCGCACTGAACAAAGAGATGTTGACAAGAAATAATAAAAAAGCGGCGAAGTGCGAGTACGAATCTCGCATCGAGGGCTCCGTAATTTTAAGGATTTGTTTTTATTTTCCAATCACAACGTTGCGAAAGGAAATGTTTGTTTTTTTTGAGAACTCTGAAAATTAGAGATTTCGTTTTGTTTTTGCATAATCCAACTTTGTCTGTCTGTCTGTCTGTCTGTTACGCTTCCATTACTAAAGCACATAACCGATTTTTATGAAATTTGGCAGGGGGTAAGTTTGTACCCCAAAAAAGCACATAGATTATTATTTATTCCGCTATATTTACGCGAACGAAGTCACGGGTAAAAGCTAGTATTAACCAAAAACCTCCATCAATTTCAATAAGACTACATATTTCGCTTTGTAAACTTCTGTGATAAGGGTAAAACTATTGTGGCATAAAGGAAGATACAAAATATATTATGTTACGTGGAAATCAAAAACTTTCGGCCCCACTTGACCTAGTAACTCCATTTTTATCTATTTGAACCCCACGTTTCAGATTCTGCTTCAATAAAAATGTCAATCATTTGTCAATTTTTCACTTGCAATATAAGTGGACGTGTTCCTACTCCTATTATGTATAAATGACACAGGGAATTCTAGCGTGTGGATCGGGGGACTTATAATTAAGCGCATAATGTATATTTTGTGCAAATAAATGAAATAAAAGGAACATGTAGGTATTGAATTGGACATAAATAAAATACGTGAATTTTTGTGAGCATGGATAAGTATTTTATCTTTAACGCTTTCGGAATTAGCTGTTTGCTAATCATGATTTGGTTTTTGGTCTACATAAGATTTTCAAGATTCTAGAAGAGGTCTACATTTTTATTCCGTTTCTGTAGTCCCGTGGGATAATTTAGAAAATTCTAAAGACAACGCAGACGAAGTCGCGGACAGAATCTAGTTTATAATAAATAAGACGATAGCTTTAGTACCAACTTCCTGAAATAAGCAGCTGCGAGAGACAAAGATTAAGTCGCACAATAGACATTAAGTTTGGAACGGAACGCTAAAACCAATTGGTACCAGACATTATTCAAACTGAAATCAGGCCAAACGAAATGGAACAGCTTTCCATGTAGGGTTGCCTATACTTGAAGAGTGAAAATTGGTGGATATGAAACGTAGGACTTTGAAAATAATATATTAACGATATTTAATTTTGTGGCTTCTTAGGGAGAGGAGCTCGTAGCTAAGTAATAACAGCTGCACGGGTCGATTAATCAGGTTAAGCTCTTTACACTTCAAGATTCCTTCGTGCCTCGGAAAGCACGTTATTAAGTCGTCCCGGCTGTGGTACTTTGCAATTTGTCCTAATTAAAGACAAAACAATAGCGGCTGTAAGAATACGCTTAACATAGTCGAAAGTTAAATAATTATGTTTCCCATCATAGTGATCATATTTTTGTTTTGGACCATACCTGGGAACCTCTAGGCTACGGAGATATTCAAGGTCAACTTTCCAACAGTTGGACACGTTTTTCTTACGAAAACCAGGCCATAACCATTACTCGTGTTACATGCACCTGAATTGCGCACTACTATAAACAGTGATTTTTCACACCAAAAATAAAAGTCGTTTTCCAGCAAAGTTGTGCTCAAAGTTACTTAGATGGGTGGGCAGTATGTGTAGTTACCGGTTATGGGATGTGTCTTTTAACACAGTAAGTAGAAATGGATTATTTCCTGCACTTCATAGTATAAAACAAAGTCGCTAGCTGCTGTCTGCCTGTCCCTATGTATGCTTAGGTCTTTAAAACTCTGCAACGGGTTTTTGATGCGGTTTTTTTTTAATAGATAGAGTGATTCAAGAGTAATGTTTATGTATCTACATTGTACCCGCGCGAAGCCCCGGGACGGCTCAATATTTTATAATAAAGAAAACATCCAAATTTCCGGAACACAACAGTTCCTAATTATTTGAAATTAACGCTAATGATTGATACGTCAAACTCCTTCTAATCAGTTACATATGTTACAAAATAATTGTATTAAGATAAAATGTTATCGAAACGTAGTACTTACATAATTATAACAAAACTGACCAAAACCGGAGTGTATTATAGGGCGATACTGATAAAATTTCAACAATTTAAAGTTCGTTTGAACTATGTAGTAATTAAAACTATAAAATTGTGGAGTGGTGTTATATTTAGAAAATTAAGTAGGTAGGTAAGCAAGCAAATATATATATATATTTTGTTTTTTTGTGAATTTGTTATATGCTCCTTTGTAATCCTAGTTTTGTTTACAGTATCGCTTTGATTTTACAATAAAATTGTGATGTTAAAAATTGCGTGTTTGTTAATCTATACAAATAAATAAAATTGTCTGTAAAGCTCTATAAGTTAATCTCTCTCTGTCGTTAATAAATATATGTTATTTAAATAATATAGTGTATGTGTTCATTAGTATGCATTAGTACACAATTTTTCGAATGTTTTGTGTGTCTGTTTGTTCCGGCAAATCTTCGAAAAGGCTGGACAGATTTTGACGGGACTTTCACTGGCAGATAGCCGATGTTATAAAGAGTAACTTAGGCTTTTTTTGGAAAAATAATTAGGGTTCCGCGCAAAAATAATGGAACCCCGTGATAACCGACATTTACGGGCATAATCGCGACTGCATTTGCGAAAATACAAATCAAGTAAACAATAATAAATAAACAGATGCGATTAGACGACTTGTTATCGCAAGATTATGTCAATGAACTTCTTATCGATATGGTTATGGGCTGTTTTATTACATAACGTCACGCCCGTAATCCCCGAAGGGTTAGGCAGAGTACCCATTAGTACACCCACATTTTGCCGTATATGTTTAAATCGCATGTAATAGCGGGCAAGCTTATTGCCATTAACCGGGCACAAATCCTCATCATAATCATGTCCTTTCTAAAGGTTCAAACTTAGCCAAATTATCAAAGTTTCGATTTTCCATAAACAATCGGTTCAGTAGTTCAGTCGTAAAAGCAATAGAGTTACTTTCGCATAATTTATAACATTAGTATGCTTTACGTTATTCACTTTAAAAATTGCGCACGATATTTTATTTACTATACACACACATGACAGCCCTGGAACAGTTCATACATTTAGTACGCCATCAATTTCTGCTCCAATGTCTTTAGTAATCAAGTTTTATCTATTTGTATATTGGTTTAGGTAACGAACGGGCACGCGGTCGGAACTCCAGATACTTGGTCGGGTTGCGAGGAAATGATAAGATAGAGTCGATGACCCTAGCCGCTAAATGGCTATAGGTTGGCTAATTTTAGATATATTGACTTGTATGACTTATTGTTCAAACAATATTATCGAGGCAAGTAAAATTGAGATTGTCGATTGGGAAATCTTTAGAAAGGATACTGTTAAAATCTTCTAGTCATTTATTATCTACTGCGGATCTACTATTAGGCCCAGGTAGTTTTATATGCCTAAAGCGAGGACCTTGACCGTTCCAAGGCGCCTCAAGAAAATATACCACACTTTTCAAATAAATATCCATCACACAAGAAACAATAATAAGGGTCGTTTAGCACCTTAAGGGTAATGGAATCCTCCGGGGTCGCGGGACGTCTTAACAGGATACCGTGGCCCCGGAACGCAAAGGGCTACAGAAGGTACAAGGTGGTTCTTTAGTCAGTAAAATCTTACAGTCTCTTCCGCCCCGCCCAGGGCGGAAGGACTCATTTGATGAAAAAGGGTAACGGAAGCCTAAAAATATCTACAGATTCTTTTCATTCAGCTAGTCTAAAGTTTTAGACGGCCAATTCCATATTTATCAACAACAAGCCGAAACCGCAATTCCTCAGTTATTATCAACAACGATGATGAATGATAGTAAACTGTCAAATATAGTGTACGCAGGAAGATAGTGTTACCATTTTTCCGGTTTCAATTACCACACAATTGTTTATAAATAACAATGGAGTACTCATATCACTTGTGCATAGGTGTGTGTGTGTGTCAATGAATGCCACTGCGCATGGATAATAACCTCGCTGACAGCAAATATCTCAGAATGCGTCAAAGTAAAATATTAGTTTAAAACCAATGAGTAACGAATAAGTGTTTTCACACCGGCGAGGCGAGGAATGTATTGAATGGGCGAGACTCGAAATTCGTATAAGTAATAGGTAAATTATCTTTTTCTGCATCAATATACATAGTTCAATATGGTACGATATAATCAAATATTTCAAGTCACGTCCAGTCTTAAATATGAGACGTCTGGATGCGCGTGGATGTGCGAGACGAGAATTGAATTATTTGTTTTTACGACATTGAACATTATTGCGGGATAGATAGAGTATATATTATTTTGCGAAATGAATAAACAAATCTCGCGCGAGCCGGCGCGTGCCAGCGCTGGTCGGCGCGGTACATCTTTCGGTGTGATAGATCAGCGTGATTTTAATTCTCGCCTAAGGCCTGGTATACATTACGTCGGACCGACAGTTTTATCGGACCGACAAACAACTCACAACTGCTGTGTGACGACCCCGGGTCGTAAAACAAAGCAGTCGTGAGTTGTTGGCTGTGGTAAATCGACGGTGGCGACGCGACAGTGGTGTTCACATTAGGTCGGATGCCGGTAAAACTAGGTCCGACCTAACCAGCTCTGTTAACCAGCTCTAACCAATCCATGCGTAGGGGACGCATGCCGGTTTAACACCACCGTAATGACAAATGCGCGAGACTTTTCTTTTAACTCCTTTATTGCCGGAGGTGAAGCTTTTTACTGCACTTCTGCAAACTTTAAGCTTAACCTTTCTAAATTCTTGATTTTGTCAAACAGTCAAGTAATATCACCTAGGATCGGTGAGGATAATTGTGAATATTCACGTAATCGCATAGTTTACCGTATAGTAGATACCTAATAGGTATTTGAATAAGGAAAATATGAGAACTAGCCGATAAACATTTTTTTAAACAAAACGTATTATTATAACCAATCGAATCGACTGTAATACGGCGTTTATTTTGACAGTTAACACTGTAGGTCGGTCCCTGGTATTAATGATTTCCATGAAACATAATTATATTAGCCATCATCTGCCTAGTCTTTTCCTAACTATGTTGCGGTCAAGTTCCAGTTTAACTGGATGCAGCATGTTAAACACTGGTAGTGTTTAACATGGACTATCTGACGTTAATAACCCAGTTATTGGGTAAAACGATACCCCTTGTTAACACTGGATGTGACACTTTCGAGCTTCTGACTACCCGTTACGATTGTTAAAGATCTATGAATGACAGTTGAGAACAAATGCTTTTTGTTTTCTGAAGCTCTGGGAAACCGGTAACGAAATCTTATACATCTACAATCGCTGTTGAAAAGTATGGTGGTACTATACATAAATGCGAAAGTTTGAACAGATTTTTGTTTCTCAATCACACCAGAACGGCTGTAAGGATCTGGATGAAAGGCACAGAGATAGATTATAGTTTGGAGTAGTAGGTACAGTCTGTTGGCAACATTATCTGACCCACTTTGATCTTTAACACGTAACGTTAAGGTTCAGCTAATCAATGTTTTTTTATCCCGGAAAAATGTATGGTTTCCGTGTTAATTTGACGCGTACGAAGTCGCGCGTGGAAGCTAGTTTTTTTAATATTCAGCCACATACTTGTCATGAAGATGATAAGATTATAGCGTCTGTCATTGATAACATGATTTTCAATCAAAACAGTATCACAGAAGCTGTCAAACCAGCGCTCAAGATTAGTGAAATATTTTTCTTCTTATGTACCATTTTTTTTTTGTTTTACGGTAAGCCTTGACTTTACTTTGTGCCACGTTTATAAATAGGAGCTTAACCTTAATTTTTCTGCCTACAAAATTAAGTTGTGCTGTTGCTGCCGCATTTAATAATAATAATTAACATTTTTTCAGAAACTCCGTGGTGTTAAAGTTATTCTATCTCACAAAGGCGGGTCCGTTTTCATGGTGTGTGTACGATGCACGTGTAGATTGTTTCTATGTGTGCAAGCTAGCAAGCCCTCAGTATTGGTCAAGCTTTATCGCGCCGGATTAACTCGCCTTAGTGAGATATAACATCTATGTATATTAAAAATTCACTTAGTACCTAATGTCCAAAACATTTTGGGGTCGGCTTCCAGTCTAACCGGATGCAGCTGAATACCAATATTTTACATGGAGCGACTGCCTATCTGACCTCCACAACCCAGTAACTGGGCCAATACGATATCTTTATGAGGCTGGTTGTGAGACTTTCGGGCTTCTGACGAACTGTAACGACTGTCAAAGATCCACGTATAACGGCCGGGAACAATAACGGCTTAACGTGCTTTTCGAGGCAAGGAACGACGTCAGTGTTAGTGTCTCATAAATACAATTAAAATTCTGCGTGGAGCTACTAGGAGTCTAACGATCAGCGAACACACTAAGAATGAATAAGCTTGACAAATTACTCGTTCCAAACCGGTTGCACCTACTTAGGTATTTACCTTAATAATTTTCAGGTGAACAAATATCACACATAAGTATTATCTTTATAATAGACTTACCTCATCAAATACTTTGAGTGAATACGTGTTGTCATCGTCCATAAAATAGACAACGCCGCTTTTGTTTTCGGCCTTCTGTAAGTGGCCTTTAAGCCAATCCAAAGCCAGATTCCTTTGTTCGACACCACTGGCCTGAAATATACACACAAGACCATTACAAAATTGAACATTCAATAAACAATTCCCACATATATTTGTTAATCATCAATACCACATAGTTCTATTCGGTTATTTGTCAAACAATTAGAAACAAACATCCCTTTCTTAATTATAAATAAAGGAGGACTGGTAATTGGTGACCAGTACTTATACACATTTATTTTACTCATTATAATAAACAAAAATCCCAAAGAAATGTTATTTTTAATTTTCAAATTTTCGAAGCGCTTGACCTCAATCACTCCAAAGGCGTGACCACGCGCGCGTTCTGTAAGTTGACTAGTTTAAAATGAAAAGAAAATTATACATGGTACAATTTGTTTGTAACTAGGGATAAGTAAAAAATACAGCTGATCGTGTGTTACTCTATATTCTATTAGGGAGATTTATGCGCATTGCAAATTAAAATCGTTTCTTTGGGAAAAATGTTTGTTATCATGAGTACAATCATGTGTAAGTATAAGTATCGATCGTTAATCATCCACCAGTCATATATATACATATAGCATGTATATACATATAGCACGAAGAGTAAAAGACTATATTATTGGGTAGTAAGATTATGTTAACAAACTCTATATCAGGATAAAAAGTCACTTAACAAAGTCAAAAGTTATGTTCTTCCCATCATTACGGTCATATTTTTGTTCTAAACTATACCTGGAAACCGTCTGGTTACGGTGATATTGAAGTTCAAAGTATTTTTTTATACGAAATCAGGTATAGTTTTAAATGTTATGACAAAAAACACCAGCATTATTCCTTTTAGTAAAGGAATAGTGCAGGTGACAGTTTACATGCACCCATAAACACAAATATGTACTATAAACATATGATTTTTACACCAAGAATAGAAGTCGTTCCTCAACAAACATTTCTTGTTCATATTACTTAGTAGATGAGCAGTATGCTTAGTTAATGGGAAAGTGATGTGATTTTTACACCCTGTATATTAACACTTCAGTTCCGATTCTTATAACTAGACATACCTTTTGATATTATAAGTAAAAGAATTAAATTATTATAAACAGAACAGTTCATACAAGAACAAGAAAACTAAACAGTAAGCGCGAGCGAGCATTGCGTTTCTATTCCGAACTTTTTATTTACCTAGAACGTTTTTTTTTTTATTGTAATGCACCTAGTCGCCGGCACGTAAAGCTAATTTAGACGGTGCGAGAAATATCGTGCACGTTGTGGTATGTACCCGTCGATGATCGGTCACTTATGACACGACAGCCGCGCAGTCCCGCAATGTACGGCAAATCGCACGATATTCCCACATCGACTAAATAAGGCTTTTGCCAGGTTTCGACGTAGTGGGAGAAGTTCGTGCTTGTACATTTAGTGCATTCTTACAAGTGCCGGCAACTGTAATACTTGTTCACTGCAATTTTTTATCGCCTTTAAGCGCATTCCTGCGTGTATAAGTTAATGATCACCTCGAAATATCCAACGGTATTAACTGCCAGCGCGCCGCCCGCAAACTGTCACCTTTTTCATCTTGTCATTATAAAAATATTAAAAAAAAAACAAAGCAATAACTAGAATTCCAAGTAATTTACTGTGCTGTAATAATAAATAGACGCATTTTTGCGATAAAATTATCGTTGGGAACGCACTGCGTTCTCGCGCTTAGTAGGTAAAGAGCCAACAGAATTTGAAATAACAATAAAAACAATAATTTGTTGCTACCTTACAAAAAATAGCATAATTTTCATATAACCTAGGAAACACACACAAACTAACTTTGATACATCAGACACCAGTTGTTATTCGCAAACAGATCAATAAGATCAACTTGCAAATTATTTAGTGATGAGACCATTATTTCAAATTACAAATTGTACCTATAATGCTTTCAATATTATGTTTTATTAGATTGCTATGTAATTACAGTATTTTTAGGTACCTACTCAGCGATAAAAGTACAACTAGTTGTACATTTAATTAGTGTATACATACATTTACATATCCTTAAAAAAGATGAAAAGTGATCTTACAAAGGGTCCGTGTTTTTGCTTTGGAAAAAAGCTGTGCTACCTCCCACCGAGTTGACCCGTTATTTTTTTACGAACACCATAATTTCCAGGCTGCTATGTACAGTAACTGCCTTCAAAACTATATGACATCTGTTCGATAGTATGATCGGAGAAACAGTTGAGTAAATAAAAGACATACTTTTCGAAAAAAAAACCAGGCCAACTAAACTTCTCATTGGTACGTGGTTAATTGGCGATTCAGTCATACTTAAGAGTTGCCGGCACGTAACTTGGCAAGGCTTGGTTCTAAAGCCGGTAACTACTAAGTAAAATAAAAAGAGGACGTCTTCGACCAACACTCTCTCATAATTATTAACAACGAACTCCATTCACAGGGCTCGTTTGATTTATAATACAATTACGTACACCTTGTATAGAAAACAACACTTAATTCGTAGCAATTATAATTATTATGTCATGAAGGTGAACTCATGACATGAAAGTAATCATAATAACTGAATTCCACAAGGATACACAAAACCACACCCGTACATATAAACATAAACATATAGATATAACATGGATGCGCTTATGTCGTTGTAATCACTTACTAATGTACCGACGAGCCCTTTTATTATCATTATAGGCATAGCCTGCAAAAGGATAAATAAGTTAATACGACTGCCCAAAAAAAGGAGTAAGTAATTTTTGCAATGGAATCAAATCAAGTTTCAGTAGGTACCTAAATTTTACCAGCAATGCTTGTATAATTTGAATTTAGAGGAATTGTATATTTAAAAAATCTGCTAACTGCATGTTCAAGTTTAGAATTTCACTTTGAGAGCGCCTCAGTTACATTGCAGTAAGGACGTTTTTCTTAATTTAAGTCATCGTTTTTATAACAGCACCATTCCGACCAAAAATCCAGTCGCTAGCTGCCAGCGCGCCGCGCAAATTATTATTATTTTTATTAATATTTTAATGGAAAATTATTTGCCGTGCTGTTATAATGAGCGATGACCTTAACTACATATTTGATCTTCGGCTAATCGTAGGTAGCTAAATTTATCATAGCAACCTAATGTCTGATGAACAACTAAATAAATTGCAAGTTTATTTACACACGTAAATATGAGATCCCTTAAAAATTTGGCGGACATACACAATACCAAGACGAGTTGAATACGCTTGTTCTAAACAGACATATATTGATATCCAACATCTGAAAGGTTTATGAAAAGATGAGAAAAATAAAATCAAAAATATACCACAAGCCTTTTTAGTCTGCGCTTTTGGTCACTTTACTAGCAGAACAGCGCTGTTAGTACAGAATGATGCAGTTGAATAACCAACCTCTGTCCCTAGGGCATGAACCCCTAGGGTTAGCTTAAAAAAACTGTTGTCTAATGAGGTACGATTAGATAAGCTTTTTATTTGCTTTTTACAGCCAATCAACGATTGTTACTCTCCTGGGCACTTATTAGGGTTGCCAAAATTTCTATAGGTGACTATAGTATTTCTTCATTTTTAACGGAACGTCAAAAAAAGGGAATTATATAGAAATAGTAAGAGGTAGACAATCTGTTGTTTATTGATTTTTATAAAACACTTTGATTTGACTTATTCTAATTTTTTTTTTTGCGAGTGACACGTCTGTTTTGGTTTTGCAAAGTAAAGATTGATCCATATAACTAAAATAAAGTAGTTTTAACTACTATATTAAACAATTTACTATAATTTTTTCATAGATTGTTGCACAGACTTAAATTTTTTATGGTTTATTCTAAACCAAACATGTTTTTTATGGCATAATATGGCAAAATATGCAGATCTACCTGTTATTCTACTTTGCACAAATTATTTGATGTATTATTCGTCTTTTATAAATATATTCTAATTAAATTTATTTTATATTCTATAGTATAATTGGCAACCCTAACACTCATACTGATTATCAGATGAATTTTCTATAAAGCTAGAAAATGCAATGTACTGAAAAAGCAAAGCGCAATAAAGTAAAAGAAATATTCAGACCTAGGCAGTGACATTCTCTATTACTTCAGCATACAATTCTGAATAAAGCATCAGAATATAATATTAAAAATAAGAGATTATATTACTTATTGAACATACATACCGTTGATGATTTAGTTTTATGTGTTTTGATATTAAGATGTGTGTATTTTAAATTTGATTCTTTGAGCAAGTTTGCAACCAACTTTGTCTTTTCAACGGAGTCCTCGATCACAACCCAGTGGAAGTTCTTGACGTGCATCAGAGTTTGTGATAACCTGGAAAATAAATGTTGGTTTAACAATCTTTTCTAGTATTTCTTGAACCTATGAGAAATGTATATAAAAAAATATGAGGAAAGTCAGTAGACTACTTGACTGACATTCAGATTCTATAATGAAAATTAACAACCAACACGCCAGCATTAAACTCATGACAATTGACTTGAAAATTCAGTCCACCAATCAACTGAGTTAACAATTTGTATAAATCAGGCGCAAAAATAAAAATACTATCTCTTGTATTTTTTATTTTTATAATTGAACAGAGTCCATTACCCTAATTAGTACAAAATAATGTGCTTTACTTAAAAGTTAAGTGGATTATTACTTATGTATGTACCTTGAACTTATTTTGCTAAGTACAGTCGAAACAAGGTAGATACTTCGTAGATACGTTACAAAGGCAAAGTATTCATTTAAATCCATATACATTTAACAAAGGGTTATTTACACCATTTAAACTTGTCATGACAAAAAGAAACACCTTTATTAATTCCGAAGCGGTACAAAGTTCACTGGATTAATAAAAATTAAATATTCATATTAAAATATGGCTAATTTTAAAGTTAAGGAAAATGTGGTTAGTTTCTACTTAAGTTTACCTTGAATTTAAATTAGAAGGTACAGTCAAATAAGGGCTTTGGTAGGTATGATAAACAGGTAAAATATTTATATTTCTACTGCACCATCAGTACTCATTTTCATTGCGTGCATTATAACTTTTTAGACAACTTTAATATATTTCATTTAGACCAATTACAGCCACTTTTGAACTGTCATGGAGTCGGTCAGAAAGTTGAAGCTAGTTGTTCATTTCAAAATAGAGGTAGCCTTCTATGTAATCTTATAGTATTCTTATGAGAGTGATGTAATAGAATTGAGTATGTACTTATAGCACACTCACAATATTGTTTAACAGTAGTAAAATAGTTTGTTCGACTGTACCTAAGTATTATTTTAATATTGATAAAATATTTAACCAGCCAGCTGCATAAAGGGCCCGAATAGCCTATTCAGTTATTGTTTTCCATTCATAATAGTAGATATATTTCAAAATACTGCTAATTCTCTTCAGCCCTTATTTTTTTTATTTATTCATAAAATTCCTCATTTTATAAATTAATAAAGAAATTTACATTTTTTTTATTATAATTTAAATAAAAACATTTAATAAATTACTTTGAAGATCAAAATATTTATTGATTGTTATTAATCAGTTTTCAATATGATTAGAAAAAGTTTCGGTCAGTAGGTCGTCTTATGGGCGTTCAATGATTAATGATCTAAACAGGATTATTTTGCTTGAATTCATTGAAGGCATTGTGTTAAATAATTCATCAATTTGTTTTTGTATGGCAAGTACTCACTTCTAATTCTTATAAACAGCAGACAATATACCCAGAATAAAAAAAATGAGTACATGAGTAATTATAGCACAGATTTCTTTGAACTCCACAAATAAATCTCATTAGTATGTACGTACTTATAGTCAGAGGGTCGCCTTTATTTCCATAGGACCAACAAGTACGTATCTACTGCACATTCTCAAAGTATTAATCATTGTGCAAGCCCATCAATTGACCAATTAAAATAATTGCCGGTTTACCGAGACTACATACATATTGCCAAATACTTAAGCCAAACAAATGAGGTAAGATAAACTATAAACCATAAATCAAGGGCAGAAGAATCACGATAAACAATTCATACCTTGTAAGATCCGCCTTTTGTGCAAGTCTCACATACGTCGGAGTAATCCCGTAAATCACTGGCAGATATGAACTTACTTCTGGATTAAATTGACATTGAAAAACGGGCCTGGTATTGAATAAAAACAATAAAACGAAAATCAACATCCCGATTGCTAGATATTGCTTCTTGATGTTTACAAAAGGCATCTTATTGTCGATCACTTTTCGTTCAGTTATTTTTTACGAACACTTCGCACGAGCGTCTCACAGTCGATAATGCATTATTGTACAGTTCAGTTTACAATAAATTGTAAAATAACTCGTAATTCGAGTCCGCTGATGCGGCCGATTCGCCGTCCGCCGTCGACGAATGACAGACAGATTGATTTTTGACGCTTTCATTCACTACCTACTCACAGATATTTTACTTGACGTTCAACATGCGGCAGAACAGATAATAAATAGCATAAGTGGATTGTTTGTCTCTTTCTCTCTAACGCAAACATCTACCTCCACGAAAAAGATGGAAGTTTCACAGCAGTGCAGATGTAATTGAGGATGTAAAGAAATGTTTTATAATGTGTTTCCGGTTGGAGTTGCTGAATTAGAAAAAAAATATATACTTAAACGTATTTTGTAAATAATAACATTGTGTGCCTTTAATTTATTTTTAGTGAAACTTTTATACAAATCTTTGAAAAAATATCTAAAAGAGAGTTCACAAGCGCCATCTCTTACTTATGTATAAAACTATTTAAGAGACAATTAGCAATAGTTCACAAATGTTTTAATAGATGGCGGTAAAACGTGCACATAGATTTATTAAAAATAAATAAAATGGGTTTGAGTACAGGCCCAAAATAAAACTCTGATCCGGTAAAATATTATTGCGAGTCAAAACAATCGATCGTTTTTAAACAAAATTAATTAGGTAAACTAGTACTTTGCAAAGGCATTTGAACGTTAATGGAACTTGATGGAACGTTCGTCTGGCGTTCCCACCAAAATACTTATAGCTCACGTTGCAATGTTTGCAAACTGACTCTTAGTGTAAACATACCTTTATGTCAGGCTGACGCAATAGTTGGGCAACGTCGCAGGTGCAATTGGTCCGTGCCGTGCTACATAGGTACCTACTTGCTGACAATATAATTTTTCGTAAATTGCCTATAAGTAGGTACCGACTTACTACCTTATGTTACCACCGCTGAAACTTAGTCGTCTTCGTGGTGAAAAGTTACCAAGCAGTTTCCTGCCATCCTCTGAATAAAATAAATAGATACCTAGGTCCAATCGTTATCTATCAACCGTTAAATTATCTAATTTTAATCAAGTAGGTACATTTATAGGTAGGTACTCAGGTACATGAACTTATGTGATGTCGTGGTGACCAAGGTTCAAATAGTTATGTATGAGATTACGGGTTCGATATCTGTCAAGTAGGTACTTTTATGATCAATACTACTTCGTAAGTTTATCTCAGACATCACAGACATAGGTGAGGAAAACATCATAAGGATTAATAATTAATATTGATCGTGCCTCATCTGTAAGAGATGAGGCCTTTGCCCCGAAGTGGGACAACAATAGGCTAGTATTATTATTTTAAGTATAATATAAATTATAGAAATAAACAACACCTCGATTCTATGGTAAAATCTACGTAAGCCATAAAATAAAATTATGGTTCAAGCAACAGGTTAAAGATTTAACCCTCTTTCGTTCGCGGTACTATCCAAAACTTTTCAAGTCAATAGTATTGAATTGAAAATCAAACGTCATTTCAGTTTATTTCAGTAAAAAGAGTACTTAGTGTTCTTACCTATACAAAATATTTTCAAACAAAATGCGTATGTATGTATGTTTTAAAACGAAAAAACTATAAAATTGACCCTAGACAAAATAATCAAAAAAATAAAATGAAGCTGCTAAACTACAAAAAATTGTAGAACATAATATTATTATGTGTTCTGGGAAAGTACATACTAATATACACATTAAGTAGGTATTCTTAACAGCAAAGCCAAATAGCGATCCCAGAATAAGAATGAATTCGCCTCCGTTGAAAAACTATTTACGGAGAAGTGGGTGCGATAGTAAAAATGTAGGCGTGCAGATAATAAGTGTAGGAGTAGAGCTTTGCCTACTCCTTCTAATTGTAAGGATTGTGTGATTGTTGCCGTGCGTGGGTTTGATTCTTAGGTCATGCAAAGTGTTTTTGGGTTTTTCCATTAGAAACTCAGTAGCAGCCCGGTGTTTCGAGCCGTTAGTCCTTTTCCTAATCTCTTCCCAGTCGTGTCGGATTGCCTTCCTGTCTGAATATGACAGTTATGGAAAAAGCAGTGCACCTGTATTGACGCACACACTAGTACACAATAATATCTCCTTCGTACTTTGTCCATT
This sequence comes from Hoplodrina ambigua, assembly GCA_949774945.1. Classification (NCBI taxonomy): domain Eukaryota; kingdom Metazoa; phylum Arthropoda; class Insecta; order Lepidoptera; family Noctuidae; genus Hoplodrina; species Hoplodrina ambigua. The sequence goes on from OX458976.1 coordinate 5,994,807, forward strand.
GAGATCGACCATTATTATTACAGGTGTGATTAAGATCCGATATCTCCAAAAATTCAATAAACATCTTCGGTAACTTGGCTTCACAATTGGGTCGTGAAATTAGGGTCGGCCGCACACTTGTCAGTTACCTACGTAACACTAGTCAAGTCCCCTTTCCCGGACGCACAGAAAGTAATATAATAAACTACAGGGTCCGCTTCTACTAATACTTTTTTATTACCTTTCAATCCGAACTTTTTCCGATAAATCAAAACTTCTCGGGGTATCAATAAAAACTTAGTATTCCCATCTTTTATGTGTGACAGGTGCTAAATATCCAAAATTCTTTTGAAGAAATTAGGATCCTGCCAAACATATCAAGCTTTTGGCATTAAATATGTAGACAGACTAGCGTCTGCCAAAGCCAAATTCTCACGGGAACACAAAAACTGGATAAAATTCTTTTCTTATGTGTTTATAAACTTAATCAATTTCTATCATCATCTGCCTAGCCTTTTCCCAACTATGTTGGGATCGGCTTCCAGTCTAACCGAATGCAGCATACCAGTATTTTACATGGAGCGACTGCCTATGTGACCTCCACAACTCTGTTATTGGGTAATACGATTTACTTTTACTTACCCTTGGTATGGCGGGATCGCGCTGGATGCAAGCCGCTTCCATCCGGTCTTATTGGAAATCAGTAGGGGAGGCCTATGTTCAACAGTAGACGTCTTACAGCTGATATGATGATGACCCTTGGACTGCAGACTAAGACTGGTTGTCAGACTTTCGGGCTTTCGAGGACTGTCAAAGATCTATGCTATGTATGACAGCCGGGACTAAGAGCTTAACGTGGTTTCCGAGGCAAGGAACGATGTCAGTGATGTTTAAGCTAATGTTTAGAAAGGAGAAAGCACATATGAATTGGAAAAGTTACATTGGTACTTGCCCTAATTCGAACATACAACCTCATGCATGAGACGCGGGCGGCCGCGGACGGATCAAGCACTGGGTCATTATGACACTATCAATACGTATCAATTTCTATAAGTGTGCCCAGCAAATTCTATTCACTCGTTAAAACGTGAAAGAGTTATAAACGTCCATCCTTCCATCCACACAAACTTTCGCGTATATTTTAAAAGTCGAAGAGTAGGAAGTATGATGAACATTAGTCTTTGTCGGGTTTGTCTCCAATCTGACCAAGTAAAACTTTGTAGTTTCCAATTTTTCCCAGAGCGACTTAGCACTTACGAACTAGGCAAGGTTCAGGGTCCTACCAAGGTAGATATAAAACTTTCAACAAATACTTATATGAAACTTTCACAGAATTTTGAAATTGGATCGACCCTGAAGTGGAAAATCTTCAATTTTATCTTCGAGAATATTTTATTGGAACGAAGGGGATATTGCACCAATAATGTCTTTACGGAGCATTCGTCTGTAATGTAACGTTTCAAAGTCGAGTATTTCATCAGTGAAGGAGAACTGAGCATTACAGTGCTCAATCTATAAACATAACATCACGCCTGTAATCCCAGAAGGGTCTTGGGTTAGATTTCCAGGTCGGGCAAAGTGTTATTGGGTCTTTCCATCAAGAATTTCTCAGTAGCGGCCTTGGAGTCTGGATTTGTGCCCAGAAACCCAGTTGATGGCAGTAGGCTCGCCACCCTATTACATGGTACCTAAAACATAACTGGCGAAATGTGGGTGTACTAATAGGTTCACCTCTACCTAACCTCGGGGATTACTGGCGTGATATTACGTATCTTAGTATAACGTACCCAGAAAAGGATAATTATAGGCCAATTATCCTTTTCCGGCTGAGTCACGAGCCTCCTCTGTGAGGAGTGGGTCGTAATTTACCACACGAGCCCGTGTATGTCACATGTCTCCTTTGTGACTCTGAAACACGTAGGTTTCTTCACGATGTTTTCCTTGAGGATTTTGAGAGGTCGTCTTTTGTATACTGACATAGATGATAAATGATTAAGTTATTCACACAATTTCGTACTGTACTTAACACCTCAATAATCATAGATACGAGTATGTAATACATTATTTTATTTATAACTAATATAACTATCTTCTTTAATGGTCGTTAGAGTCTTCTTCTTGTGGTCGATGGTACTTGATAGGCTAAATACGACTATAATGTTACCACTTTGACAACTTTCGCTTCCATGATTAAAATTTTACCTCTTCGACAGCGATGTCAACGACAGCGTAGGTCAATTTTAAGAATAAAACGTTATAACTTTGAGAGCGATGTCAGTCACAAACGCGGTACTGCGCACTGGCGGTCGGTCTTTCAAAGTTAAAACGTTACTACTTTGACAGCGTTGTCAGCGACAGCACATGGTCGCTTAAAATTATTTATGTTATTATTGTGTCATTATTTATGAATATTATTTATGTGCGTCATTTTCGCGTGAATAGCTTTTCTATCTTTCTGTCTTTCTTTCTTTCTTTCTTTCTTCTTTTCTTTATTTATTTGTTTCTTCCTTTCAAGTTATGTACTTCCAAGGTTAAAATGCGTGCCTTTTTCAGAAACTGTTAGTAACATTTTTGAATTAACTTTAACAGTTAATGACAACAGGCTCTCCTTACCTGAAATTTCAAACCAGTCGTTAAACTGTAGGTCTGTAGGCGTGAACATTGTACAACAACGTAGGTACGCCTATTCTTGACGTTACTGAATGCGTAGGCGAAACAATATTCATTTTTATGAGAGAAAATACAATTATTTGTTTGCCTACGTAAATATAGACGCATTTGTCAAGCAAAAGTACCTATTTATATCTCGGAAAATAATTATTTGAGCGTTCAATAAAATATTATGCTCAAATTATTTGTAAATAAATAATAAAGATACACTGTCACAGACGTTTGACTATACATATTTCAAGTTCTAAGTGTTTGATTCTCAGACCGTCTTTATCAATCTAATTTAGAAGTAGGTCTAGCAAGATATTGGATTAAATTACAACTGGCATTTATTTTATTGATTTTCTATTACGATTGGTTCATGTGGGTAAGTTTATTTGATTATAAATTGAATATTCCACAGTGAAAAGTAATAGGTAACAATTAAACAAAGCCTATAAAAATATATGTGAAAGCAATAAAATCGTACTGTTATGTAGGTATTTATGTATCATACATCTTTAACGCTACTACGCCGTAGCAAGGAAAGCTGATTACTAGCATCTGCTACGAATTAGTGTCGTATAGCGGCGTAGCTTTGTAGTCTTGCTACGCGCGTAGCATATATATAACTGATTTGAAATTACGGGAACTTGGAATATCTACATCAAAACACAGTAAGTTTTAGATGCTAATGTAATAGAACAGACAGGTACAAAAATTCTTTACCTGAATTCAGCGTAAAATAAATTTAATGCAGAGCCTTGTAGAAACAATCTTCCAACTAAATGCTAACAGAATATTTTAAAAGGTTTAAATTACACTGTGCAACAGAAACCTTTTCACCGGCTGACAAGCACGTAACAATGTAATTAACTTGGCGCTTGTTTAATTAAACAATTCAAATTAATATAAAATTATTCACTACAATGCAATGTGAACTATTCATGAAATTCAAGCAAGAGAGGCGTACTAAATAAATATGTACCGAAGCTCGGTAAGGCACGCGAAAGTTTCGCTCGAGCACTCCACAAGTGCGAGGAATTCAACCTTTTCATGTACCTAACAACAATCGCAGCAGTAATTTTGCGTTGTATTACGAGCTCGTTACAAAAAGCTGAGTGAATAAAGCGGGCGACTTATGGGAGCTATGCGTCCGCTAATGTAGCACGCAGGTAGTTTGTGTTCACCGAGCCATTGTAAAAGCGGTATAGATAGGACAGGGACGAGCTGGCTGGAGGTCGGCCCGGGCTCACCTGTGCGCCAGACCCGTAGGCGCGTCATACACTCACTCAGATGCAGACACGCGCACAGGCGCGCGCAGTCCGCGTGCACACGGGGGTGAGCCGCACACAGATGCAGTGTGAACAATGAAGGGTGTAGCGCGAGGTCCCGCACGCACACAGGCGCGCGCCGGAGGCAGGCGGGCGGCGCAGCTTGAGGCACTGGCGGGCGAGCTTTCCCGCCGCGAGGACCTCCGAGCCGGTCCGCGTCGCCGGCGCTCGCAAACCACTTGTTGAATCTTACAGACTTTTCACACCTCAGCCGAACTCGAGTCACGTCGCGCGTGTTAACAGTACGTTATCGTGTCCGGTTTTCTTTGATTTTTATTTCTTTTCGGTTAGTTCTGTTGTACTTCTGAACTGATCTCGAGCTACCTGTGATGCCTACTCTTCGCTTCCTCTCTGCCTTCTCTTCACTCCTACATACGCTTGGTTTCGTCTTCCTGTCAGTGTTATTATTGTTACGGACGGCTCTTTCAGTACCATGATCCTGAGCGCGTTGTAACTTGTTGTAACTTTTAAGATATTTAAAAACTGTTGTTGATACTCGCATCTGTGTTACCTGTTGACTACTTACTTATTATATTAGAGAATTCTGAATTAAATAAATATATACGTCGCTGTAAAATTTAAATATCGTTCGTTATACTGTGGAGCGTTGCTGACCTCAGGTAAGTGATTCATTTTCATAAATCACCATAGGTACTTAATAATTTTTTTGTAAAGGGTAAAATAACTACGATTATAAGAGCAATAAATAACTTTTATGTCGCCATTTTTGGAGACCGGGCGCATAAATTACGCTTGGTAGATATAAAAATATCTCATTTCATGTTCTACGGGTCATCGTTGGTATCATTATTTTTATCTTTCATCGGATCTTTATGTAGTAAGTTTTCGTCTTCCAAGAAAACGTAATAGGTTGGCATTCAACAGGTAAGTGCACCTATTTGTGGAGTCGCGCCTGGCTCACCTACATACTCGGAAACAGCGTGTGTCTTTGTCTCATGCACTTACACAATGCTAACTGAATCATACGTCTAACATCCCGCTATACACGAGAACCTAATCGGATTGTGTGCAACTATTGAATGTTGCGGCATTATCGTTTTAACGTGAAATTGTATTGTTTCGGAGAGCCGGGATTTCAGGACTAAGCGGCAATTTAAATGATATTGGTAAATCTGCGTGAATTGGCGTTTTAACGAAAAGAAATCCTAAGGACATTCAAACATTCTATCACAAGCATCTGCCCGCGACTTCGTTTGCATCAAAGTTGCTTGATTATCCCACAGTAATCATACATTTTTTCGGGATAAAAAGTAAAAATATGCTATTTCAGACTATAATCTATCTCGGTGCCAAATTTTATCCAGATCCGTTCAGCCATTCTGGTGTGATTAAGTAACAAACATCCATCCATCTAAACTTTCGCATTTATAAAAAAAATCTGCAATAAAGGTGGGTTTAGACCAAACAAGCACACTCTACCCCTTCTTTATCAAATTCTCTTTGAGTAAACCGAAAAACAGAATTATTTCATTGTTCTGTCTGCATTCACTAAAATGTCAAGAAAAAAAAGGTCTTACTCTAGCCCCTGGTTATGTTCGTTTGGTCTAATAGTCAAAAGACCCACTTGGAAATCCTCTCTGCTTTGTATTTCTTTACATTTTTGTTCATTTTCATCGTCATTTTTTTCCTTTACGTACTGAGCTACCTTTAAGTACCTCACCTTTTTAAATACCATATTAAGAACATTAGCAACTAATCGGTTTCGAATTACGTATTAACAACTTGCCCCATCTTCGCACAGGTTAGACTTTCCGTTTTTCCGGAAAAACTGTATTTTCCGATTTTTCCGGTGAATTTTCCAAAATAGTTATTTCATATAAACCTTGCAATAATAATCAAATAATCTCATTTTAAAACTGACAAATATGCCTCTAATATTTACATTTTTAACTAGTTTTAGACATTGATTATCGCTGAGATGAGATTGACAATTTCCATATTTTTTCCTATTCTATAGAATAAAAATATGGAAATTGTCAGTCTCAATCAAATCTATATGACTGGATTTGTTTTTATTGTTTGTTAATATCCAGTCATATAGTTTTCAATTAGAATAGGAAAATTTGAAAATTATCCTTCAGGTCTAAAAGCAATTTTAAGTTTCAATTAACCATTGATAGGTATACGATTGTTCTTGTAAATTCAGAATTGATTTCCAATATGCGTAACCCTATAAAAATGAAAACGTAGGCAACCACTTAACCTTTGCAGTAAAAGAAAAAATACCACTCTCGTATTCTCATATTCAATTTTGCGTGTCACTTTTCCAAGAAAATTATTTTGCATGTAAATTCAGGGAGTTGGGTACGATTTTCAGTTATAAATAAATTATGAACTGTTCATAATAAACTTACGTTTGTAAGTAATATGATTAGGTAGGAGTTACGTACCTATAAAATGGTAGGAAGGTACTATGTCATTCATAAAGAGTATGATTAGGTAGGAGTACTTGCCTATAAAATGTTAAGAGTTTATGAATTATAGGTAGTACCTTACTACCTATAATTCATAAACTCTTAGATAGTTGTTACGACCGTAATTGTTTTATACCTAAACTAGCTTTTGCCCTCGACTTCGTCCACCTAAATGTCGAAGCCTTGATTCATCCCCTTAGTGCGTGAATTACCTACGTCATTATAACCATCACTTTGAGGTAGATTGGGCTAAGAATTCACGTTGTCCCATACAAACTTTGCCCCCCTTTTTCACACCCTAAGGGGTAGAATTTTGGAAAATCCTTTCTTATTGGATGCCTACGTCATATAAAGAACACACCCTCCAAGTTTCAGGTGTCTACGAGCAGCGGTTTAGGCTGTGCGTTGATCCGTCATTTAGTCATTCAGGGCAAAGTATTTTATAAGTTAAGAAGACTTTTATTTCATATTTTATGTAGGTATGCGAATAGTGTACCTACTGAAAAGTTTGCATATCCTTGAATGTGAACCTAATCGATTAGTTAATGAGACTGGAATATTCTTTTTTATATACCTTGACATTTTAGTGTATTTCTACGCATTTTTTCTTAATTCAATATTTTAAAAACAGAGTTTATTTTTTGTTCGCAAGAGTAATCCCTAGAGTTACTAGTCTGGTTACAACAAATAATTCGCTGGTACAAACCTACATTATTGCCAAGTGTCATTGGCTAGGTTTTATGGCATAGGTACTAGACATCTGCAAGGAATAAGTCGGGGGCCGTTTATTGTATTTCAATTTCTTTTGTTAGCCGTTACTATCCCACACCTCGGGAAAGGCCTCCCCCCATTTCTTTCCACTTGCCTCTTTGTTGTGCCTCCTCTCGCCAGTTCCTGAAGAAGCCATCCAAGGCGTCCCGCCCTTTCCTCCTCGGTCTGCCGCGACCCCGTCTTATCGTGTCAGGGCTCCGCATTGGTAAATTTCCTTCTTTACCTGCAACTAGTTTGTTTTCCAAATCCCTACATATCTAGTAGGTATCCACAAAGTCAGACAAAGTCACTTCCCACCGTCGCCTGTACGCTTAGATTTTTTAAGAGTTATTTAAGAGGAAGGTTTATACGTATAGTTAGTACCTACATTGAATCAGCGCGAAACAGGGGCGGGTCACTAGTGATAAATAAATAAATAGACAAACATGGCCGCAACAAATAATTACAACCATATTTGTTTAGAACACAACATTTAACAAGTTTATTTTCCGTTACATGAACCAGTTATTTACTTTGTAACTTCCGATAGAAGTAAATAAATGCGCCGCTTTGATGTCAGCTTCGTATAGTTATATATACATATTTATGCATCGATGCTTTTGATGCTGTATTTTACTTGTTAAATACATCCTTGTTTGACAGGAAAATGTACGTTCAAAAGACGTGTATTTACTTTCAAAGACCACGCAGGTATAGTTATTACTGAAGAAGGCTTTTAATGAGGCTTGCAGGATTTAAATTTAAGTTCGCTTTGAATCAAATTGTTAATTATGTATCGAGTCGAAATTATTTAATTAGTAAAAGATTTTAGAAAATCTTATTTTAGAAATGGATTTTATTAAGTAAGTACTTTATTTTTGATTGATGATTAATCGATTGATGTCGTGACAGGCCAGTAGTTAAAGCCTCTTATGTATGAGGTTGTAGGTTCCATACCAGACAAGTACGAATGTGACCATTTGTCAAATGAAATATACGTTCTAAGTTTATCACTGACATCGGTGAAGGAAAAATCATCGTGAGGAAACGGAGTCTTATAATTAATATAAATCTTAAATCGCCAATCCGCCTTGAGTAAGCGTGGTGATCAATGCGCGTACCTTCTCTGTATGAGAAGAGGCCTTCGCCCGACGGTAGCTCATAGTTGACTAGGTACAAAAAATCCATATATAGTATCTATTTATAAATCAACCGTAATATATAAGATCAAAAGTTTAGTTCAGCTAGAGTTATTATTAAAAATAAATGACAAAAATAACGTTCGAAGATATTTATAAATTAAATACAAACGACAAAGGTAAAAAATGTAAGACGTGCGTATATCAAGCTTTCAAAATTACGTAAATATTCTTATTTGCGATCAGAAGAATACTGTGACAAAGAATGTTCGCTTGGTGAAATATAAAAATATCAAATACCTCCCAAATGATTTTTTTGGATCACGTTCAAATGCAAGTAACGTTGTTGAGAATGTTGAACACGCTTTCACTCGGCAATCAACGAAACAAAAGATGTCAGTATCTTTACTTGAAGAAAAAATGTGGGCGTGTTGTACACAGCATGTAGGGTAGCTTAATTATACCTATTATTACTTATAGGTATTCTAAAGTTGGTTCTTTAGGGTTCCGTACACGAAAGGTGCAAACGGGACCTCCGGGGGGGACCCTAAGCTGACCCTCCGTCTGTCTGTCTGTCAACGGGCTGTATTTCATGAATCGTAACAGGTGGAGAGTTGAAATTTCCACAGTGTGTATATTTCTATAGCCGCTTTAACAACAAATCATAAAAATAAAATAAAGTTAAGAATTCTAATACAAGAAATAAATGTTTTGAATTTAGTGTTAAATATTTTACGGTGGTGTGGAACCCGTAATGGCGAGCGCGACTCGCACTTAGCAGGTTTTTTTTTATACGGTGTCTGATGGTCATCATCTTCCTGCCCTTGTCCCAAGTTATTTGGGGTCGGCGCAACACGTTTTCTCCTTCCATTCCGTCCTGTCAGCCGTCATGCAATCACTGACTCCTCTTTCATTCATGTCCTTCTTCACACAATCCATGCATCTTTTCTTTGGTCTTCCGCTTGCTCTCCATCCATCCACATACGGTGTCTGATGGTAAGCAGTTTTAAAAACCTAACCACCTCTTGAAGAACCCCCTACTGTATTCCTCTGGGAAAACCATATTTTGGCAAGATTTACCTACTACAAAAAAAATAAAGTGAGAGTCGTAATGTTAGTAGCATTCAATAGATATTTAGAAACTCTATCTACAAATCAACTAAAATTCCCGGCGTTCCGGCAGTAAATAACATCTGTTCGATGAAAAACAGCTTAAGTTTCTTCAAAAGCATTCTGCACACTGCAGACTTCTTTTATTTCCTTGTGAAATGTAGGAAGTTCACTATCACGCCCACTTCCAAGCTTGATTGCAGCCCTCGAGTAACGCTATCTCAGCAGTATCCGCGATGATTAATCGAACGTAGGTATTCGGAGAATTTTATTAATTGAAGTTTTACGGTTTTTATCGAATTTTTCGATTGACAGTTCGTTTTTTGCAACGTTTTGAGATAAGTTATATTTAATTTCGATAAACTGAAGGCTAATTCTACAGATAAAAAACAAAACATAACATCGCTTCATGCGCCTTAAAACTGTCTACTTTAGCGCTTACTGACAAATAAAATATTAAGTAAATAGGTTATATTACTTGTTTAATAAACGATTGTTCTAGTTATTGGTTTCGATCAGAGAGAGACCTACATTCAAACCGATATTTCTCGGATTCGGATCAAACGCAGTGCGCAAACGCTCTAAGCAAACATAATATGCCTGAAGGCTTTCACGCGTTTCAGGAATCCAGTCATAAACTAGATCCGTTTGCTAACGAATACCGTTGAAATGCTTGCAGTTTTGGGAGAAAATATTTTGTAAAATCACGATGACTGAAATGTGGCTCTCTTACAGAAATAAATAAATATCGATTTGGAAAAGAAATTGTACAGGGACATCAAACTAAATGTCTATAGCATATCAAACTAAGCCATATTATTTATAAATTATTGCTGGGATTTTTGGTGTGAAAAATTACTATAAGTAATGCTAGCGTACCAACAAAGTAACGGACGCAAAACCTTGTAAGTATACAAGCGGGCTCGTGACTTTAGGCTTTTACCGAGTTAAACTCATCCGTGTTCCTTCTAGTAAGTAGAGTTCCAGGGTAACTCTTTCAAACAAATTCTGCAACACTGGCAATCTGGCAGGCACTGGCCCTAGCGCTAGCGGGCCCAGTCTTCCATGCTGACGTCTCTTTATGGCGCGCGAGGAACACACACAACACCTGTTTTCTTAAAAAGAGTTGAAACCTGGGCCTTCGTTATCTTCGAAACCAAAAAAAAATCTGATATGGTTCAAAATAGAAAAATGACCGTAACGATGGAAAGACCATGTATAACTTTGAGCTTCGTTCGGTGTCTTTTTACATCCATTAGTGCTTTTTACGAAAAATTAATACACTACCTAAGTACCTACCTACTCTCATGTTATCTCACGCCCACAAAACGTCCAACCTTTGTAAAACGTCAGCAAAACTTTTAATAGTCCAGGATTAGTTTGGGGACGTGCAAACTTAACAATATAAGTTCATGTTAAGTTACCAAAAACCACTGCAAAGATGTCTGCGGCGTAGACAGCTTGTCTAAGTTTGACAAAACATTTTAGATATAGGATAGATGCAGCGTGAAGGAGATTTGTTCATGTTTAAGCTAAGTTTATGATACTCCATGTCAAAGTCTTCGAAACAATGCAAGTTATTTGAGAAATACTTAACTCGAAACTATTTGATATTGAAGTTTCCACTTAATATCTAATTGAATTAACACGTTATAAGTGATGAAATACTTGAGCTGGTATAATTCAATAGGTTTTAGTGTATTAATATCCATCGAACTCAGTGTAGCAATTTTCATTAAAGTTAATGCTCACATCTAGAAACAAATTTAATTTAGCAACGCAATAGCTCAAAAGGTTCTCTTATTATTGTTAAAATCTTTACATAACTTCATCACGCCTGTAATCCCCGAAGGGTTAGGCAGAGGTGTACCTATTAGTACATCCACATTGCGCCAGTTATGTTTAGATCTCATGTAAAAAAGGACGAGCCTATTGCCATCAACAGGGCATGAATTCACACTCTGAGGCTGCTACTTAAAAATTCCTGATGGAAAAACCAAAGAAAACTTTGCTTTGGGTATCGAACTCAAGACTTCATGCCCATCAGTCGCTCTTTACGACCACTAGACCAACGAGGCAGTCCAATCCAATTTCAATTAATACTACCATTACTATCCAATTTCAATTAAATATTCTCTTTCTATCTTTAGGTCTACCAAAGCCACTTACATACATATGTTCATAGCTGTATACAGACGTAATGCGCCCTTGCTCTCTCGGCACTTAAGTCCAAATTGCCAACATCGATCCTGTTCAAACACACCTGTAAATAAATAGGATCTTTTCTTAATATTCAGAGTAAATACTTATATTACTATAGCTACGTTGGAGGAATGAGATTGGCCAATTGGCATCAGAGGTGATTGCACAGTACGTGAGTCATTTAACAATTTGATAGATATGAAAACACTGTCGCATCGAAGAGAGTCTGCTCATAAAACCGTACCATACTTTGATGTCGTGATGGCCCAGTTGTCAAGGTGCCCACCTCCGGGGTTGCGGGACGTCTTAACAGCTAGGATATCGTGGCCCCGGAATGTAAAGGGCAACAGAAGGAACAGGGTGGTTTTTTAGTCAGTAAAAGTCGGACAGTCCCTTCCGCTCCACCCAGGGCGGAAGGAGTCATTTGATGTTTTTTAACACCTAAAAAAAAAAGATGCCCGCCTCTCATGCATGCCTTTTTACGTATACTTTCTAACTTTATCTTGGACATCACTGACATCGGTAAAGGAAAACATCGTAAGAAAACCTGAACTTATTATTAATATCCATAAGTTTGAAATGAGAATCCGCTTTGAGCAAGCTCGGTGATCAATGCTTACTTAGTCTTTTTTTGTTGCTCGACAAAGTTCGTTTTGCATCTGAATTATATTAAAATAGCCACTATTGTAATAATAATAAGGTATTCAGCTCGATATTTTTATTTTGGTTTACTTTCATGGCCTTTCAATATTTATTCAAACATATTGAAACAAAGTAGGTATATATATTGCAATCAATCTCAATTCAGGTGTATTATGTATTTTCCTCATTCAGAAAAGTTGTATCATTACTGATTCAATGGTGCATTTGTATCAAATTGGTTTGTGTACATACGTTATGACGTATGATTATGTATTGTGTACCTATAAAACCTACACATGGTATTATGTGTAATGGTTTTATTGATTCATTGTAAATAGTTAATCAGCCCAGTGTTACTGTGTGTTCACTAATTGGGTTTAGTCCTGTTAAAACCAACCAACCCTAGTAACATAAGTCGATTTATTTTCTAGTACCTATTTGGAATAGTTTTGGCTATTTCATTTTAAATCTATAGATATGTTTTGGATGCATATTGAACTGTTATTCATGAATAGTGAAGTATGACTTTTGCAAAAATATACTGAGATTAATTAATCTCAAAAAAAAATTGCCAATCTCTCATGCCTGAGATTAATAATTATATTATTTGCTGATGAAAGTCTTATCTAATAAAATAATGATAATGTTATAATAACACAATGTATTGATATCGTTATTTAAATTCTAGTTTTATATTGTCTTGTTGTCCCCTAACAAGGTCATGTAGGTACTTGTTACTTGTAAGTAAAGCCAGTAAATGTGAGAACATTGTGCAGTAAATAAAGAAATAAATAAACTTAAAAACCGTTTTCCGATTTCTGATAAAACGTTGCAATAGTAATATGGCGTCGAACAAGAAAATATGAGGAAAATCACAAGAGATACTGACATCGTTCGTTAGTAACGTGTACACAATACAAACTTTATTTGGGATAGTGTGTAGGTAGGTACTATTCGCAGTTTTCCTTACGACTCATCTCTCAAAAAAATATCAAAGTCTATATGTACCTTATTTTCGTTACACTTAGGTCGACTGGCTCGAAGCCGCCGGTACCCATAGGTAGTCTCTCAATAAAAACAAAAAAAAATAGGCAGTCATCATCATCACCTCAGCCGAACGACGTCCATTACTAGACATGGGCCTTCCCTAAAGATGGCCACAATGACAGGTCCTGCACTGCTATAAAATAGGCAGTCATGGAAACTGCCAACAGAACTTAAAGTCACATAAGCATGTCGGTAACGCGGCCATATTAGCATGTCGGTGACGCGAACTTATAAGTGTTCCTATGGAAAATCACTCGATACGGCTAAAGAAGTTTTCACTTCAAAAATCAGGACACCCTTCAGCAAGGTCTAACAGGACACAATGATGTCTCATCAAATAATCCTACAAGGGTTTCCATTACTACATTTGTTGAATCGTTTACAACAAACAATTTAAATTACTCTAATCCTTTATTGTCTAGGGAATATAATCGTTCATTTTGTGTGAGATTATTCAGCTGTACCCTAATATTATCTACATAAATTGTGACTTGTCGGCCCGTCCGCTGGGACCCTTAGTTTGGTCATACGTGTATCTCTAAACCGCAAACTGGGGATTCGAAGCTTACTTGTAACTGACGTAGCGACTTACTTCAGACATTTTAAATGTGAAATACTTGTGTATTTATTAGCGAAAGAAAATGGCGATGAATTAACCCGTCGAGTGTCGATCGCGCGTTTATCTATGCGTGTACTGATACGGTGAAATGGGAAACTCGATAGGTTAATATTTATTTTTAAACTTTTGTGATTTCTCTTTTATAATTTACTAGCTGCTGTCTGCGACTCCGTTCGCGTGGAAATCTTTTCCAGGATATAAAGTAGTCTATGTGCTATTCAAGACTCTCCATGCCAAATTTTATCCAGATCCGTTCCAGCATGATTGAATAACCAACATCCATCCATACAATTTTTTTGCATAAAGAAGATTATTATTTAAATTACAGTTAGAACCAACATAATACGCTATAAGATTGATGACTAGTCTATTGCGTTTTAGGATATGTTAATATGTGAAAGATATGGTTAAAATAGTTTACAAGACAACATAAAATAAGTAGGTATTATGTATTTTTTACTTTGTCACTAGTTTTTCGATAGTTTCTATAAATCCTATCTTACTACCTACTATTAAAAACGCTAATATTTGAGAGGAGAATGGATGGAAAGAATGAATGAACAGATGTTTTTATTACAACTTCACACTTAAACGGCTGAACGGAATCAGCTGAAATACACATAGGTATTCAATGTTAAATCCCCTTATCATCATATTTAATCTTACTTAACACATATCATAATTTTATCCCATTTTGGTATTCCCGTGGAATAATTTAGGACATTGGTTTAATTCTGAAGTTTCCGCAGACAAAGTCGCGGGCAGAAGCTTGTTACTTAACATTCCTAAGTAAATATAATATAAAACGGTTCTTCCTCAGCCTAATTCTTGAAGATCCTCAATCACATTCACGTATTCAACCGTCGAACTGCTAATAAAGGATAGGGAGGACCCGACAATCTGTGCATACAGATAAGAGTTTACGAGAAATAATTTGCAATAAACACACAACAATTTAGTACATTCCGTATGTACATTGTACATTCACGTTTAACGAATTCAGACAGAATTTAATTACCCCCGCTTGGCTCGTAACAGGACGATGGCATTCGCCATGGAATTTTATTATGATCGCGCTGGGATCGCATATGATACTATGTAAAAATAAGTGATTTATAATTTTATGTTTGCGAATCTGTTGGCCCCGTGGTTAAAGCGCTCGCCTCTCATGCAAGAGGTTGTTGGTTCGCAACTGCGCATGGCAAGTACCAATGTGACTTTTATTATTTTAAACTTTTAAATCATTGATATCGATGAAGGAAAACATCTTAAGATAACCTGGACTTATAATTAATGTAAGTCTGAAATCGCCAATTGGCAGTGCAAGAAACTCTATAAAAATACTCTTTTAAAACCAATAAAATATTTCTTTAGGTTAGGTTTAGATTTCTTTGGGGTTATTCAAGTTGAATCTACGAGTACAATGTAAGAACAATTCGTGCACGTTAAAGGTCTGTCTCGATACATCAGTGCCGTATTAGGGACGGGGCAGGAACGTGGCTGACACTGAAGTTTCTTTGCCGGCACGGGCACGGATATGTGAGATCGAGTTCATAGACTATGTATGAACTGATGTTTTTTTAGAGTCCTAACGTAACACGTCCCTGTTCCGTCCCTGACACGGCACAGATGTGTAGGGACAGACCTTAATAGAGGTATTAGAGGTCCACCTGTATAATTCTGATAATTATATTTTTATCTCTCTCTACTTTATATATTTTGTTGTTTGTATGTATATATGTATTTATTATTATATTTTATTCTCGAATTTTTTTCTATATCTGTGCACCTACTATGTTTTGTCTCTGCATTACCCTAAGGTAGACTGGTAGAAAATGCCCAAGGCATTAAGTCCGCCTTTGTACATTGTATTTTTTTTTTACATGTGCATAAAGTTTAAATAAATAAATAAATAAACTTGACTTTCAAATAAAGTAAGCCATATTTGCACTGCATAAAAATAATATTATTTTACTCGAATAGAATAGAATAGAATAGAATATTCATTTATTTGCTTAGAATGTAGGTATTTACAATGAGATGGTCACAGTGATGTTGGGAATCCTGGTACATTCTACCATTTTGGCATGCAAACATTGATGCAGTTCATCATACAAAATATTGAATTAAAAGAAACATTTAACGGAACTAAAATTTATCAACTAGGAAATCCGATACGGAGTAGTAACAATTGTTTAATAATAAAGCGGTAAGTTTATTTTTGAAGATTGTCACTGGTTCCTCTTTTATAGATTTAGGAATGTGGTTAAAAATAGCCGGTGCCATACCAAAAACACTTTTCTTCAACAAAGCAGTCCTGTATCCACCTGTGCGTAACAAGTTTTGGTATTGAGATCGTAAAGTTGCATCTCGGTATCTGCTTTCCGATAAAGTTACAAATAGGTGTCGATTACATTTAACAAAAAGAGCAGTTTCTAAGATGTAAAGGCAAGGAAATGTCAATAAATTATGAGATTTAAAGATTGGAACACAGCTGTCAGTAACCTTCAAACCAAATATTGCTCGTAGGCAGCGTTTTTGGGCTTTAAAAATGCTCTCTCTTTCAGTACAATTGCCCCAAAATATAATACCAAACCTTAAAATGGCAACGACAAGACTATGGTACGCTAGCAATACTGTTTTGAGGTTAACTTTTTTTTTAAGATTATAAAGTGCATATGCAGATGCGCTAAGTTTTTTACAGATTTCTTGCGCTTGTGCCTTCCACGTCAATTTACTGTCAATTAGAATTCCTAGGAATTTTGTAACGTCTACTCTGTCCACTTTTTGCCTATTATAATTGATATTTAAGTCATTGATTCGAAGTCTTTGGTAAAAATGCATTATATTTGTTTTCTGTATGTTTATTTGCAAGTTGTTACTATTTAGCCAATTTATTATAATTTTAATGGTGTCATTAATATCATTTTCGTAATTTTCATTATTGTCGCATTTTATGAGTGCTGTACTGTCGTCAGCAAACAGAACCATGGGAAAGGTGATTTGGCGCGGCAGGTCGTTAATGTAAATTAAAAATAGCAAAGGCCCAAGGACGCTTCCCTGTGGTACACCGAATTTAATTTCCCTATTGGAAGACACGTATTTTTGTTCTAATTTAGACTTTACACATATTTTATAAATTTCTGTCATCTGTTTGCGACCCGATAAATATGTTTTTATTAGGTTTAGGATATTACCTCGGATGCCATACGCGTTTAGTTTTTGAAGCAGTATGTCATGGTTGACGAAGTCGAAAGCTTTCGACATGTCAGTAAATATGGCGCATATAGGCGTTTTAGTGTCCACATTCGACATAATAACATTCAACAGGTCAAAAATTGCCATATTTATATTCCTATTTTTCCTAAACCCGTTTTCGAAGTAAGGTCACAGATTATTTTGGTCTCTGAGCCCATTACATAGAGCTAACGATAATATGTAATGTATTTTCCCCAGTTCAATTATACCGCAGAATATAATTTTCTGTGTATATTATTCTATTCCTTACCGGAAAAGCTGTTGGTAAGAGAATCGTTGCCTGAGATAATAGTGATGTATTGTTTACGTAATTATAATACGAAAGCGAAGTAATACATCAACTGATTGTCTTTTTCCGACGATGATCTGTAATGAAGAAGATATATTCTATGTTTTTTTTTTTGAGAACGTATAAATTGAAATTCATAAAAGACACAAAGGGCCAAGTGATGCCCAGGAAAAAGACAAATGGTAGGCATTAGCATTGACATCATAGATAAAGAAACAACTGCATTTTTTTACATGGAACTCAGTGGGATTTAATAAAGGTAAAAAAAAATATACATAATTTTCTGACTCTTTATTGGAAAATAATGTAAGACAATGCACAAACGATAGAGTGTCTTAAAAAATCTACTTTTGATTCCGGTATACTCATTACAAAGTAATAGAAATATTTAAGTTAGTATCTTTTTAGTACTTATTACATTGATAAGCAAAACCCCCAAAAATAGACGTTTCCCTTTATCTTCGTGTCTTTTGTGAATTTCAATTTATGAGATAAAAAGCTAATGCCTGCAAGGGTATATTTTGGCCTAATGCAATGTGTATCTCCCTCTTTTGCGTCGAAGTAATTAACTAGTACTTACAATAAAGTACTTCTTGAACGAATGGAGGTACCTACTTACTGTGTACGCAACGTGGTAGAGGTTTAAAGGTTTGGTTAACACAGAAAAAATATTTTTAGCGTCTATAAATATTAGTTGGATCTGGTTTGCATCTAATGATTTTTTGTTTAATTTTTTTCACCCGTGTTAGGTTACGTCTGGTTACTGCTTTGCTCCCTTGGGTCATAGCGTGATGTTATATAGCCTATACTATTCCTCATGAATCTAGGTATTATATACAAAAATATTTTTCCCAATCCGACTGGTAGTTCTTTAAAACAAACAAAAAAAACTCTCCAGCATTATTATATTAGTATAAATGAAGTAACCTAAACGACAAAATTATAATATTAAGAACAAATTATTGTTACACCAAGTTACAAAAGACCACAATGTCAAATTATAACAAAAGACGAAGTGAAAATCTACAATTAGGGGATTATATCATTTAGGTAACTTACTTCAGCGTGGATTCACGTATGTACACCTACCCTTCTATTGTTACCCGTTATAATAAGGCATGCATGAAAAAAGGTCGTTCGGATGTTCGCCATTTTGCCGGCACGCCCATCCGAACATTAATATTATGAGCCATGAGGTTGATTATAAATATGGTGTTTAGCTGAGTATCTAAGAGCCTAATTGCACACCGCGTTTTTTTAACCACGCCGTCGACGCGCTTTTATGTCGATACAAATACAATATGCACGCGCATCAGACGCAGCTTAGCACAAACAAACTTGTAGGTAGAAGACGATGCACGAGGCATAAGCTCTTTGAGCAGTGAAAACAATAAGTACTGGAAAACAAAGTTTTCTGTATGGCCTGTCGTACATTCAACAATGCTTGCAGACTTTCGAATGGTGATATTGATATATGAATGGTGGCGCGTGAGTTGGATCATTTGGTTACTTTCAAGATGGTTGAGTTAAGTGGTGCTGATCAACGCGTCATGTTCATGACCGGGCGTCAGTCGGGATTGGTCAAATTTTAACAGCCGTGGCTTTTTTTTAAGTACCTACGTCTTTATTATTGTTTCATATTACCTACATTGTTTTCACATAATTATAGAACAAGAATATTGTAATCAGGATTTTCTAAACACCTGTAGGCACCTAAAGCAAGACTACAATCTAATTTGCTTAATGCTCACCAAGTTGTATATAAAGATTATTTTTTTACATCCCTACTTGAAATTATAATTAGGTTGTTCATTACAACAAGCCGATTTACGTACCTTAAACTTATGTTAAGACTCTTTATACGCTACTTACGTTCTAATTAAAAAAGCTTTTTGCAAGAAAACCTCAACAAAGTTATCGAGTCAATCAATAATGCGATTAAAAATTTAAGCTGTTACGGACTTGCAAGAAAATTTCGATATTCTGTCGATGCTAAGAAGCTAAGTTACGGAAAGAAGTACTTAGGTACTTGTTTAATATTTAAAAGGACTTTTCTTTGGAGAAAATCACTTATTTTACGCTCTAGGTTTGTCTTAAAAAGTTTCAAAAGACAAGAGAACTGTAGGTGGGCTTTGCAGCTTTATGTTTCAATTCTTATAAATAAATATGTTTTAGCAATGAGAGGTTATATCTCAGATATGGTACAAATTCCACATTATCATGAAAAAAGTAGTATATAATTTTTTATGCTATGAAAAACTATTATACTATTATTTGTATTATTTGAAATTAAATGCAATTTACCGCAACACCAATTAGTTTTATATTTTAATTTATTAACAGTCAAAATTGTACATTACTTTATAATAATTAACATATTAACACAAATCTTATATATAATACAAAAAAATTGCAAAGTGTGTAATATACATACATATAGAACCCACAGAACAGTAAGAAAGTAAATAAATATACTTACATTATATTTTAGATAAAATGTGTTCAGAATGTTATTGGATGTAAGGATCCATGTCTTCAACACCGGGTGAATAAAACCATCTTTATGTCAATGACCTTGTTACACATTACTAGGTATTATTTCAACACCCAAAAAGCGCCATAAAAACATAACTCGAACAACGTCTGTTAGCAATTTAGATGTTCTATATTTTCATAGTAATAGGCCTGGTAGTTACACGCGACTTTCCTTCATTTACATGTCATTAGTATACGTTGATGGAAGAATTCGTTAGCAGTTGGAATGTATGGACTTCATAATGAATGGTGACGTCATTTTTCGGGCTGTTAAAATCGTAGGTTTAATTTTTGATGTAGGACAAGAATTCGATTCGGATAATTTTTTAAATTGATTGCTTTTTGGTTTAATTATACGACAAATAGAATAAGTATCGTCCGTTAAATGAATAAAGTTAAAAATACATTGAATTAAGTACGTAATAAATGTGAAACTATTCTTCTTCTGACCCAGCTGCCTTTTGGACGTCAATCCATTTGTTACAAATTGCTTCATTGATTTCATGTAGGCAGATAATAGGTCTATAAATATAAAAGTAAAATATCAATAAAATTCATCGAAAACGAAAACAAGTGATTTCCTGAAAATTGAAATTGAATATTCAAATAAGCTTTAAACAGACTACAACGGCAGATTTCGTAGAATTAATTTTCAGTAGTGAAATAAATTCATTGGATATATTCTATGGTATTATGCTTTTTTTTTTAGGTGGTAAAAATCATCAAATGACTCCTTCCGCCCTGGGTGGGGCGGAAGGGACTGTCAGACTTTTACTGACTAAAAAACCACCCTGTTCCTTCTATTGCCCTTTACGTTCCGGGGCCACGGTATCCTGTTAAGACGTCCCGCAACCCGAAATGCATTTTGCAAAATAACTTCAATTTCCGACTGTGGATGCTGCGTGGTCGGACACCCACACCTACGTACCACCTACTCACTTATGAGCCACCGAACGTGTGTGGGAAGTAGATGGCGAGATTTCCAATCACTGTCCTGCCTACGTGATGCTATTAAGGTGATAGTAAGGGGTGTGGCACTAACGTAAAAAAAAAACAAGCATTTTTAGGGTTCCGTTCCCGCGTTCTAATGGGACCTTATTACTAAGCCTCCGGTGTCCGTCCGTTCATCTATACGTCCGCCTGTTAGTGGGTTGTATCTCAGGAACCGTAATAGCTATAGAGAGTTAACTTTCAGAGTGTGTATTTCTATTGCCGCTAAAACAACACAAATGCATTAATTGGTTGAATATCTCCATCTATGTATTTTATCTCTCTACTTTGTATTTATGTATAAATGTGTGTATTCTTATAATTTATTCTTGAAAAATTTTCCGTATTTGTGCATCTACTATGTTTTATCTCTGCATCGCCCTAAGGTAGACTGACAAAAAATACCTAAGGCATTGAGTCCGCCTACAATGTTTTTTTACATGTGCATAAACTTTAAAAAATAAATTTTCAATGATGACGTCATATCTATACATTGCAATATATTATTAGTATATTTATCAGTTGTCTGGTTACCATAGTACAGGCTCTGTCTAGTTTGGTATCAGATGGCGATGTGTTGGTTGTCCTAAGACATTATTATTATTATTCTTTTCTGAGATCGTCATCAGGAAGTGACTGCTTCAAGAGTAAGTTTAGAATCCGCTTAACCCATCATTATACCCACATAATACTCTTGTATCTTAACTCGTGTATTGTATTTAACAGATTTCAATTAGCCACATGTCAAGAACACGCTATTACGTTTGAACTGCGCCAAATCGGTTTGTGTTGTGTATACCTATGTGGAAGTGAATTTAGTTAGTTATTAGTAGGAGAACTCTTGATCTAGGTAATGAATACATCTTTGTTTAAACATTTGAATGGGAAGTAGGCTTTGAAAGATGGTAGAACTTCTCATTAAACAGTTAAAATAAATATCTTGGGACAACTCACACACGGCTATCTGATCCCAAGCTAAGCAGAGCTTGTGTTATGGTAACCAGACAACTGACAAACATACTTATATAATTTATAAATACATACATATTATAGATAAATCACACCCAGACACAGAACTAACAATCATGCTCATCACACAAAGTTTGTCCTGGGTGGGAATCGAACCCACGACCTCCGGCTTAGCAGTCAGGGCCGCTAACCACTAGACCAACAGGCCCGTCAAAGTTGTTTTTGGACTAACAAAATTCAATTCTATTCAACAAAAATCAAGGACGTATTATCTGTTAGTAATTTTTTTCATTACGTTTAGTCCAACTCAGTAGCATCATAATTTAGGAACAACTTAAATGAATACTAAATGTATGAAAACGGTCAAGGATGTGCGTGCTTTTATGTAATAAAAATATGGCCAAACCTCTTCGTTGGCACTTCGTTTGATGGTCCACACACTATTCCTAACTCCGTTGTCGATATTAATATCGTCACTGTTATTGAGGTCAAGCCGCGCTTTAAAAGTATAGGAGAATAATAAAATTGAGAGTCGCAATTCTTGTTAAAATAATCTTTGTGTTGTTTGTGAAAAATAGCAAAGAAAAGAGTAGAATTTTATTTTTCTATGTAACAACACATAGGTAGCATAAAAAAATAACTATTTGTACTTATATTTCCTACGCGTGGTTTTATACATATACCTTCTAGCTTCTGCCCGCGACTTCGCCCGCGTCATAGTTTGGTTTACAAACTTCGGATCCCTGTTTTAGGGGGTGAATTTTGGAAAATCCTTTCTTATCGAATGCCTTCGTCATACAAAGAACACACCCTCCAAGTTTCAGCGGTTTAGGCTGTGCATTGATCCGTCAGTCAGTCAGTGATTCAGGACTAATATATATGGTTTTGTAATACAACCGGGAATATAAGATTTATACTGAGCTTACAGGACTTATAAGTGTTCCTTGTTTGGTGAATGGGTAGCGGACGGGGAGGTTTTCTAGGAAGCCATTATTATTTTAGGTAGGCAGGTACTTAAGTTGGTATGTTGCTAGCTTCCCACAATAGAACCAAATCTTTAGAAAATACCGTAGTTAATGATATAACTTTTCTTCTTTTCTATGAATCGTTGATTTTTTATTATAGAAAAGAATTAGAGTATACTTAACATTGTTCTTTAAAAATAGACCGTACAAGAAACATTGTTCACAATCTTTTACCAAGGATTTAGTATATGGATGCTAGAGATCATTCGGTCATGTTGAGAAGATGACTGAAAGGCGAGCAACAAAAGGAATTTATAATCATGGCAGATTTGAGTGGTAGCGCAGGGAGGGGACGCTTTAGAAAGACCTTAACTTACCTTATTTGTGAGGTTCTTCAGAAATGTTGGTTAGCGTTGGTTGTATTACCTACGTTAAATAAAAAACTATGTGAACGAAGTCGCGGATAGAAGCTAGTTATTTATAAAACAACATCACCATTCTAAGACCTGTCCAGGTTAGATAGGTACTGTTTGATATACCCCAAACCAATTTGGGTCACGTTGGTCAATCTCATTGGAGACAGGAGATATTATAGTGTACAAATGTGTGCGCAAACACAAGTGCACTCTCCCACTCTCATAGTCCGAGCCGCTACTGAGATGAGATGGCATTTCGACACAAGCGGAGAGGTGCAGGTCCAACGATTTTACGTGCTTCTTGAGGCGCAGGGTGTCAGACAACCAACTTCCAAACTCCAAGCCGCTACTGAGAAATCCCTAATAGAAAAACCCAATAACACTTTTGCCCAACCTGGGGATTGAACTTAAAGACCCCATAGTGCACCGACCCGGAAGGTTTACAATGTAACTAACAGACTCAGCGCGTACATTTATGCAAAGTTTATCGCCGATTCAAATACGAGATTACAGTTAATTAACTACGCCGTTGACAGAACAATGACGTGTATTAATTTCAATTACATTAATTTATCTGAAGCTAAATTCGTTCAATTATATTACTCGGGTGTCACATTTGTGAAGTGACGGTATAGTAAGGGTGGCTGCCAATTGGACCGGAGCGGAGCGAGGGTGCGGTGTAATCGACAGTAGTAAGAAACGGAGAAAATAGCGGAAACGGTTCTGCAGTTCCTCTGCGGTTGAAATATATAAAACGACATATACATACACAAACTCACGCCTTTTTCCATGGGGGGAAGTAACCACAGAACGCCACCTGCTAAGATCCTTGCGTCATGCTCGTGAACGAGTGCTGTCAGTTGGGATTGGTCATCTCTTAACTGCTATGGCTTTAATTTCTTTATAATTTTTTTTACTACTATTTTTTATTCATCTTCATTGTGATCACATATAGAATCGACAAGAATAATGTAACCAGGATTTTGTAAAAACCTAATTTAAAAGAGTGCTGTGGAGTTTCTTACTCGTTCTTCTCCATAGAGGCCTACCTCCGTTTTGGAACGAGCAACTAGCTTCAACTTTCGGACTAACTGACCGACTCTTTGACAATTCAAAAATTTGTATGTGGTCTAATTGAAATAAATGTTTTGACTTTGACTTTGACCTTACATACTCCTCTTGTCCACGTTCATACATCTCGTCATACAAGCACGCCGGTTAAGATAAGTTTTGCTTCGTTTCGTTAAGTTACGTCTTTTGTAGCTGCTCTCCTCCCGTATGCCTAAGAGTGATGTTACAAAGCCTATAATATTCCTCATCAATCTGGTTAAGATTTTTTCCAATCCGACTTTGATAATCTGAGATAAACATAAAAAATAAACAAAAAATAATCATCAATCATCATTAATATTTATATTAGACTAGCTGACCGGCCCACACGTTGCTGTGGCTCAGGTTAGCAATCAAAAAATATTAAGACCAATCGAAATAAAAACTATCCTATCTCTCAAGTTGGATCGAACTGCACATGGTGTGCAAATTTTATTATGATCGGTTAAGTGGTTTAGGAGTCCATTGAGGACAAACATTGTGACACGAGATTTATATATATTAAGATAGGTAGTTACTATATTTTGGTTAGGCTCAAATTACACTGCCACAGATTCCGATGAAACTGAATTGATCACACATTGCATGATAAACGTTATGTAGATTGTTTAACGAATTCTCCCGGATTCCGAAAAATCCATTTCTATGAATTCGCTTCCATCCGTTCTATTCCGCGGCAGTGTGGAATTAGCTTTATTGTCTTCGTTCCACCTTTCTCTACTAAAATAGACAGGCTGCTTAAAACCACACACATAAACACACCCCACATATTTCTACATGATCAAATACACACATACATACACCCTAACATTCACTTAGAGCATTCGACAAACTCAAGTTCAAGTTAGTTGGAATGGAAATTTCTACTTTGACAGGTAACGCTCTATGTATGTAGCTTGATAAATAACTTAAAATTTCATCAGAAACTTAGCGACTGCAGCTTAATTGAATTAAGTGGTAATACCGACTATTGATTTTGGAAGGAAATATAAACTAAGATTTGATTTGAGATCTTTAAGTGGACATAGGGTGGAGAACTTAAGGCTTTGGCAAAACTATAATCGCCTAATCAGACGAAACCATAACATTCTCTGTAATAGTCTAATATGTATTTTTTTCAGTTTTAACCATCCCAATAATACATAATTATTTTATTTCTAATGTTTAGTCTCTCATGATCTCTCATAGATGAAGAAAATGACAAATAAAAACGTGCTTCTGGGGTCACCCGTATATAATAAAAAGAGCCAGAGGTGAGAGAAATGGAAGGTCGTCTGGAGAAGACATAACGCTTTTTTCTTACGTGACGATTTCTTACAGATACTCCTACTGTAAGCCGCGTTAAGGAACTTTGTTCCAAAAAAATGCCTTTGTAGCGACATCTATCGCATCACTAACTAATTACAACTGTCAAAGTGCATACGAAATCTCGACACCAATCATCGGGCAGTAGCCCACCAGACACAACACGCATCTGGTCGGAGGATCCTCCCTTTTCAACGAAGGATGAGAAACTTTACACCCTGTTACTCATACCTCTAAGTCTAAACCTTATTTAAAAAGTGCCCCACTATCATAATCGTTCTACCACATAATATTATCTAGGTACTATCTCCCTATACAAGTTTATCGAGCTCACTGCAGGGAAACATACTAATAGACATTATATCGACTATCTATCAAAGCAATCTAAGAAATTGAAACGTATTAATGTAAAGTGCTAGCACAAACGTATGGAACAAACAGTCGACAGTGGAAAGCCTCGAGGCTCTAACACACACACACTGACAATAATATTCGATTCGAGTAGATTTTCGAGTTCGAAATACGACTATCCTATAGCATTTTGATTTAATTCCAAACGTAAAGCATAATAACTATTGAAGCTAAATACACATTTTGCGCGTATTATTATGAAATACTAGCTTCTGCCCGCGGCTTTGTTTGCGTCAAAGTTGGTGTATCTTTCGGGAATCGTACTTTTTTTCGGGACTATAATCTATCTCTGTGCCTAAATTTTACCTAGATCCGATCAGCCGTTTTGGCGTGATGAGTAACCAACATTCATCCAAACTATTTCTAGTATAATAGTAGGTAGTAAGATTGGTTCCGCGCGTTCATGCTAGGCTATCTGTTATTTTATGCATTTTGAAGGGAAACTAGAGATACGCTCTTCGTTTATAACAGTTTAGTTACTAGTTTTTAATTATAGTCCACACAGTGATATTATTTGTAAAGCTTTACCAATTAATTTAAAAAGACCTTGTAAACACTTTTGTTTCCTACATACATACATAACATCACGCCTGTAATCCCCGAAGAGTTAGGCAGAGGTGTACCCATTACTGCACCCACATTTCGCCAGTTATGTTTTTAGTCCCATGTAATAGGGGGCGAGCCTATTGCCATCAACCGGGCACAATTCCAGACTCCGAGGCTGCTACTGAGAAATTCCTGATGGAAAAACCCATTACACTTTGCCCGACCTGGGAATCGAACCCAAGACCTCATGCACAGCAGTCGCGCTTGCGACCACAAGACCAACGAGGCAGTTTTGTTTCCTAATTTCAGAGTAATACAGAACGATACAATAATATAATTAATTATTATATAATTAAGTACTATCAATAGCGAAACTAATCATAGTCAAAGCATTCATTTCAATAAGATCATTTACAGGCACTTTTGAATTGCCAAGGCATACATACAATGTATAAAAGTACTGGTAAGCTTTTCAAAAAATGGCCATTTTATATAAAGGCGAAACAGCGGAGTTCGTTTTATACATTTTACGAGTATTTCTATCGCAATACTCGTTAAGGAAAGGACACTAATAGAAGTGGGACACGTAGCCGAAGGCGAAATGTATTCGTTAATTAGTACCTACCTATCGCGTTCAAGTTTTTCAGTAGAGTATCTTTATAAATGTTCATTAGTAAGCAGCTAATGTCGATATTATACGCGAATAAACATAGACCACGTAACTAAAAAGATTACACAGAAAAGAGTTAGTTCATTCATTTCATCGAATGTTTCCTTTATTTATGATCGAATGTAAAATGAAAAGCTTTTAGCTTTATACTTTTGCGTTCGTTTCGATTTTTATTATTCGTATTCTACTAGAAAACTGTATCTACATGGGAGTGCTCTTATTCGTGCTCATTTATTTTTAATACTCGTTTTTTTTATTAGTTATGTGTATAATAAATAGCATTCTATTCTATTTTTTTTTAAGGTTTGCCTACAAATAGTTTATCCGGGTATGGTTGATTGTGTATGTGAGTTTTTATGTTCGTAATTGCACCTACAATCCAGGAGAATATCCTATTACAGGGCAACAGTTTTTTTAAGTAGGAAAGGAAGATTATTAAGACACGGATTAAATCACTGGGTACAAACTAAGACGATGTGAAACATCTATTTACCTTCTAAGTAAGCTCAATACATCACCCACCACATGAAAGTATACGTAACGCGCGTCACAGTATGTCAGGAATAAATAATGCTCCCTCTGAAATATGATAGTGGAAGACGCAGTAACAATGAGCGACAGCGTAAGTCCCCACGGCTTAATCAACGTACGCAAATGACACCGTAATGCCAAGCAGCCCTGGTACCACGCTTTGTTAAAAATAATGATAGCTTATGAATTTCAAGGAAATTGCTGTTTGGTTTCCGGGCTTTTTTTGTAGGTGTGATAAAAGGTGATAATGGATTGCGTCGTGGTACCGCCCTCGAGCTTCTCTGTGTTATTAGAACAATATATAATCTGTACGACAACCTTTTAGTTGTAATAATTTATAAGGAAGGTCTGGACTTCTTCTCATGTCTGGAGAGATGGTTAAAACCAATAGTAATCTATATGTATGCAAGTAGGAAGATACGTATTTTTATTATTTTGTAGTTTTGTAAACGTTTTTTATGTTTTTCTAATTTTATTCTACGACGCTTGTACAACAATTTGCACGTACCATATTATCTCTTTACCACCTCAGGTTGACTGGTAGACAATGATTAAGTCTGCCCTTTACTGCAAATAGTTTAAAAAATAATAAAAATTATGAAGTACACAATGCTAAAAAAAAGATTTCTTAAAGGATGTGATATAATGATGGAAAAACTTAGCTTGAAAATTTATGCATATCTAAATCCAGCCTGACAATTACCTATAAGCAATGTGTGACCTTTTTCTGTCATAAATACTCCTCAGCATACCCCTGTAGGTAACAAAACGGAAAACTCAATATGAAACTAAGGCAATAAATTAAAATAGATTATAACAATTAATTAAAGTAAACTGCGCGACTGCTGAGCATGAGGTCTTGGGTTCGATTCCCAGGTCGGGCAAAGTGTTATTGGGTTTTTCCATCAGGAATTTCTCAGTAACAGCTTCGGAGTTTGGATTTGTGCCCGGTTGATGGCAATAGGCTCGCCCCCTATTACATGGGACTAAAAACATAACTGGCGAAATGTGGGTGTACTAATGGGTACACCTCTGCCTAACCCTTCGGGGATTACAGGCGTGATGTTATGTTATTAAAGTAAACAGACATTAATTACTTAAAAACTTGAGTAATCCTTTAAAGTGTATTCTCATATGTTTGAATACGACACTGTTATATGGCACTCATAAGGGCAAATTAATCCCGGCCTCAAGTTTGAATGTAACGTGTGATTTATAATAGAACCTACCCATCCATCTTTGTGAGTTTCTCTGACGTCATACGAGTACTTGCTTAAAAATATGAGTAGTTTAAACCAGAGGTTCTCAATCTTTTAAACGTGTCTCTTGGCGGTTTTTTTTTGTGTAGATATTGTGTGTAGCTCTAGGCGTCATTAATAAGACTACTTTTTTTTTGTATTATCTATCCATACTTATATCATAAATTAAATGCGCAAGTGACTCTGTCTATCTATTACGCTTTTACGACAAAACCACTGAATTCATACACATTCACATACATACATAACATCACGCCTGTAATCCCCGAAGGGTTAGGCAGAGGTGTACCCATTAGTACACCCACATTACGCCAGTTATGTTTTTAGTCCCATGTAATAGGGGGCGAGCCTATTGCCATCAACCGGGCACAAATCCAGACTCCGAGGCTGCTACTGAGAAATTCCTGATGGAAAAACCCAATAACACTTTGCCCGACCTGGGAATCGAACCCAAGACCTCATGCACAGCAGTCGCGCTTGCGACCACTAGACTAACGAGGCACTGAATTCATTTTAACTAAATTTGGTACAGGGTTTGTTAGAACTCCAGTTATGGATACTTTTTTTAGGCGACTTCATCTGCGTCCGCGATAACCGACATTTACGTGAACGAAGTCGCGGAAGTCGGTAGTTTTTAATAAATAAAACAAAAGTCCAAACATTATTAATCTTAATTATTATTATGTATTAGAAAATATAACACTATAATTATTATAATTACAGTAACATTCTGTTTATGCTACCTATCTGCAATGCCCTAGATTACTCATTTTCCATTACTAATTGCAAATAGCGTACTTAATTAATGATTGTGAATTTAATCAAATTATTTATCTATCCTACAATATTGATGGAGAGCTATTGATATTCTTGATACAGGAGAAACCAATTAATATAATTAGTACCTAACTAGGAACTCAAGACGCGAGCACACATAGATAGAAATAGTGTAGTTCCAAGCATCAAGTCGTTGGAAATTATATAACTTTAACTTCATTGATATAAGGTTTAAATTGCAGCCTTCATCGTGGTTACTGAAATGCGACTACCGTAAATCCCATGCGAGACATTGAGAAATGTATTCCTAGAGAATTCTGATGTGTATTGTGAACTGTTCAAGTGAAGCAATTTCAGCTTGTATTAACATGCATGATGCAGGCCTGGGCCGACCATTAGCCTTTATACATTGTTGAAGCCAGTGGCATAGACACTTTGGTATATAATCTGTGGAAAGGAGGTATATTCTGTAACAATTTGTTGAAGCAAAGAGGGGCGAAATTATTATAAAAAAGTCAACCGCCTTTAAAAACAACAAAATTAGATATAACTTTAGTTTTGGAATTGGAGTGGCTTTGGTTTTGTTTTGTTACCGACTGGATCGATTGAGAAGAAATCAGTAAACATAAAAAAAATACACACACATGAACATAGAACTTTCTCCTTTTATTGAAGTCGGTTAAAAATAAATAAACAACAAACACTATAACAATCTAAGATACTTGAAGGTCTTTGAAATGTAGAAAAAAAAATAACTTGGCGAAAATTTTTATCAGTAGTGCAATAGAGTTAATTACTATCAACTGAATTTTCATTGGATTCCCATCAGTTACAGACACGGCCAGCAAATTGAAAAACACGGTTTCGAGTTCCAAATTGTTATTTCAGTGCCGTCAGCCATAAAATATCAGGTAAAAAGTAAACAGTAATCGATAGATCAAACAAATCGCCTCTAATTTCTTCAAAGAATTTTGTAGTTCTCGATAACTTAATCGAAGACCAACTTTCAAGTCGACATTTCTGAGAAAAAATAATTTAGCGAAACATTTTATTAAATAGGTAGATTTTTTAAGGGTTTTCTTAATCTCAATTAGGGTAATGATGTTTCTACGAAGCAAAAACAAATAAATCCTTTCAAATAATATATTATTTTCATTTCCAAAGAAAAATATTTATTTAGTAATCCGAAATTCCTACCTATTTGTAAAATGTAAAGAATGCCTAATAGTAACTCCTTTTCTAGTCCTGCTATAAACGCGAAAAGATTGATGGATGAATGTTTGTTACTCTTTTCCGCTTAAACGGCTGAACAGATTCAGATCGAATTTAGCACACATAGATATGGATCTAGCTTTACTCATACACATGTCATAATTTAATTTAATTTTTGTGTTCAAATTATGAAGTTACATGATTAAGGACTTTTTGTTAATTCTGAAGTGTACGTAGGCGAAATCGCAGGCAGTAGCTGGAAGCGTATATTTTCATTATACCTACAATTCCGTTGTACAAAACAATAATAAGAACTGTAAGTAACGAAGTCATTATTGGACACTTCTGTAAACATCGAATGTTTGGAATGAACACAAATGGAATCTACGAATTCCTGGGAATCGAGAAGCAGCAAAAGTGTATACAAACCTAATTGAAACGGGAGAAATTCTCGCTGTAAGTGACTTTTGATGTTTACATTAGACTTTTATCAAAGCTAAGATTTTTTCTGAAAAGACATAATATAACATAGCATCACGCCTGTAAACCTCGAAGGGTTAGGCAGAGGTATACCTATTAGTATACCCACATGTCGCCCGTTACTTTTTAGTCGCCATTAACCGGGCACAAATCCAGACTCCGAAGCTACTGAGAAATTCCTGATGGAAAAGCCCAATAACACTGCGTGACCTAGGAGTCGAACCCACCATCTCATGCTCAACAGTCACACTTTGCGACCACTAGACCAACGAGACAATATCGCACAAAGAAGTTACCATACAATATTAAGATCAAGCAAAAAAAAAAATGTCTTGTATCTGATAGGTACATTTAATTTTGTAGTTATTTTTTTGGTTATTTTAGCGGCCATAGTAATGCATACTGTGTGATTTAACGAGTACCAATTACTATTTAAAATAACGGACAGATGAAAGAAAGCAGTAGGTCCCCATTTGTACCCTTTGAGTAACCTTCCATTTCAAATTTTGTATTATTTCTATTTCATTCCGTATAAAAATCTTCTTGCAAACAGTGCTAAGAGTAGGTGCTCTAACAATAAGGTCAAGCTTCAAGGGTCGGATTCAAATCCGTTGCCCACCCAAGCCTCCGGGCTATTTTCCCTTCATTAATAATAATTCATTTAGTCCAACGCTTTTCATTGAAATCGCATTTATACTAAAGTAGAGTAACATTTTGCTTAATGTAGAATTGTTTAGTATGTATGATCTGTGAAAGTTAGTATTTTAACCCTTACCTTTTTTAAAGAAGTTCCTCATCGCTGACTGCCTCGTTGGTCTAGTGGTCGCAAAGCGCGACTGCTGAGCATGAAGTCTTGGTTTCGATTTCTAGGTCGGGCAAAGTGCTATTGGGATTTTTCATGAAGAATTTCCCATTAGCAGCCTCGGAGTCTCGATTTTTGCCCGGTTGATGGCAATAGGCTCGCCCCCTATTACATGGGACTTAAACATACCTGGCGAAATGTGGGTGTACTAATGGGTAAACCTCTGCCTAACCCTTTGGTGATTGCAGGTGTCATGTTATGTTGGAAGGCTTTTTATTTATTTACTTTTATTTGTTGTAAAATATGACTGCTTCAAGCTCATTATTTTTTGAGAAAAGGCAAAGCCACATTTTCCCGTACCCTCAGTCCGAGGCCAAACCTTTACAAAATCTCTCGACACTGGTACACCCACAAGAAATTAATGTAAATGATCCTATTCCGGGACCATAGGACGGAATTTTGATTCAACTGGCCTTACCTGTACCTTAGCCTCATTATAACAACCTTCTTACAGAATAATTTAAAGTTAGATTGTTTGTCAAAATAACGTTGTTTACAAATAAAAATATTATTTAATAATCATATCCGATTTTCATTACCATAATCTGTTTTTTATGATAATTGAGTGAAGATTATCTTTTAAGGATAACCTGAATTGAAATTTGTTTGACGACAAGAAACTCCCATCGAATATTAGATTTTGTCTTATGTTTACATTTTGGGACCGATGGAGAATTTCAATTCGTTTTTCGGGAAAGAGTTTCAATTAGCAACGTCGTAACAAGCTCGAGAAAAATAAACAGAATTACACTCTTGAATAAATATAAGTTTGTAGGTGTTGTGTCGAAAAAAATATCTCTTAACGGGCATTATGTTGGAGCATTGTTTATTTTTGTTTAAATGAGAAAAAAAAGAAAAGAATAAAAGAAAATAAGAAAGAAAAAAGATAATTTGAAATAGTCACTGTCCGTCTAGCCTTTTACCAATTACATCGGGGCCAGCTTTTAATCTAACTGGATGCAGTTGAATACCAGTATTTTACATGGAGCGACTGCCTATTTAACCTCCACAATCCAGTTACTGGGTAACACGGTACCCCTTGGTATGAACAGATTAGTAAAAACAGTTACTGTAAATGTTTTCTCTTTTCGCTTTCCTTCTTTTTCATCCTATGAACAATCAGCCAGTTTGTTCTGTAAAAATCTTTTCCAGTGAATACAGATAAAGTGAGCTTATGCGAGCTGGTGTGCAGCTTTCAATCCTTAGTACCATGGAAAACGAATCAAGTTACTCCACTAACTTTACCTAAAATATTGTTTGTCATTTTTAGGATAAATTTTCGTGGACCCCCACTTACAATTTGTGAACCCCATTTTTATTTTATGCCCCAGTATACCTCTGTCGGGTGTCCCCTGGACTACTTTGGGAATCATTGCCTTTACATAACTGTTCCAAAACAGCCATTTAAGTACCTAATAAGTCAGCATAACTATTACAGAAACAGATTTCACTTTCTAATTCTCATTATGTTCGTCATTAGTCTGTTTCACTTTACTGTTTGTTTGTGAAATGGTAATAAAATATCGCAGTTTGTTAATAGCAGGACAATTAAGATAACAAATAGCCAGTTAAAATTGGTTGAAAACACTTATTAGTTTTGTATATACGTGATATTTAATTTGACGGCACGGTCGCAGATTGAATTTCCGTACAGATCATTATTTGTATAGTCTACAGATAGCTGTTGTTCCAAGTCTGACTATTCGTGAATATATGTTTCTATGTTTGAAAACGTATCCACGGTTCAGGAAAATTCAAAGTGGGGGTCGTTTAAAAAATATGATGGATATAAAAATAATAATACCAGCCTATTACTGTCCCACTAAAGGGCAAAGATCTCTTCTCATACTGAGAAGGCATGAGCATGGATAAGTTTGATGAATTAGGCATCAAGTAGGATTGCAAAGACGTTATTTGGGGGGGGGGGGGGGCTAGATTAGTAAGGTAAGCTTATTAAGTGATCTCAAAATAAAATAGGGAACCCAAGTAAATTTACTTTTTGTACGTTTGTCAAAAATAGGTTTTTTACTATTCTTTGTCGTAGTTGACACTTACAGACAACCACACATAACTAGTAACATTTTGACTTAACCTGGCTTAGTAGGTCAGATATTGTACGAACAAAATTTCAATAGAATAAGTATTAGACACAACAAAGAAAAATAAACAAAATCCCATTGTTATAGACAGACAAAGAGTGATAAAGATATATTTATTTTCCACTTAGGTAATAAAAAAATGTTTTCGCTCAAACAATAAATTATTAAGTTAGAGAAAATATAAATGTCTGAAATAAAAACTAAAAAAAAAACTTTAGCTTTGGAAGTCGGTTGTCTTTTTTGTAAAAAACCTTTTTTTATTTTTTACTTTTTATTAAGTATCTTCCAAATCCATTAAGAAACGGTAACACTGCGTAAATTAACAAGATAGTACAGCACTCAAAAGTCACAAAAGTAAAATACGCAATTTCTTATACATGGATGGCATAATTATTCTTTTTCAGTTATTTTAATTTTAAAAACTAAACTAATTAACCGATTTTGGCGATTTTTTTATGACCATACTAAAAGTCTAAAAAGAGATCTTGCAAAGCGCGACTGCTGTGCATGAGGCCTTGGGTTCGATTCCCAGGTCGGGCAAAGTGTTATTGGGTTTTTTCATCACGAATTTCTCAGTAGTAGCCTTGGAGTCTGGATTTGTACCCGGTAGATGGTAATAGGCTCGCCTCTATTACCTACATGAGACTTAAACATAACTAGCGAAATGTGGATGTACAATATGGGTACGCCTCTCAGGGTCGCGGGACGTCTTAACAAGATGCCGTGGCGCGGAACGCAAAGGGCTACAGAAGGAACAGGGTGGTTTTTTTAAACAGTAAAAGTCTGTCAGTCTTTTCCGCCCCACCCAGGGCGGAAGGACCAATTTGATGATTTTTACCACCCGAAAAAAAAATGAGTACCTACGCCTCTGCCTAACCCTTCGGGGATTACAGGCGTGATGTAATATTTGTGTTGTTATCCCTTTTGAGGTATAGAACCCTAAAAATAAGAAATTGGACCTATAATTTTGTTTTACGAACAATGCAGAAAGCAAAGCTCATCTAGCCAGTCTTTCGGGAGTTAGACGTTATTACCTTTCTATTTTCTCAATTGGCTTCTGTTATTTACCTTAGAAAATGAACAAGTTTGTAATACATTTTTTTCATAACTATTGTCCCAGACCATTGCTATAATATGTTTTCGGTGAAAAACTAAAGGTTTCAGCTATTAATGAAAACTTCGTGACTCGAAGGAGAATAAAAACCGATCGAGTATTGGTTGGGACGCACACAAAGGGTTCCGTACTGTAATACCCGGACGTGGGTTGTTAATGTACCAGGATATTAGTGTATTATTGAAAGTCTTATTAATCTTTTAATCTTGGTAATAATCTCTTTAAATTAAATCATTATATTTTAGTTCTACTAGTAGGCTTGACAGCCGTCGACACACGGTCTGTCTCTTCTTATTCTAATTTTAAAAAGTAATTTTTATCTCATGTAAGGCATAGGTTGCATTTGGCTTAACCAGCCAGAGTCTCTACAGTACCATCCTAGAAGATATATCATTATAG
Source organism: Hoplodrina ambigua (assembly GCA_949774945.1). NCBI lineage: Eukaryota > Metazoa > Arthropoda > Insecta > Lepidoptera > Noctuidae > Hoplodrina > Hoplodrina ambigua. Next base: position 6,030,910 of record OX458976.1, read on the forward strand.
TGTGCGTTGCCATTCATCACGTAAAGGCTTTGGGATTGGCTCGTTTTGCCATAACTAAGCTCCACAAAATAATATTTTTTATTAACATTTATTTTATTAAACCCGCGACTTCATCTGCTTCAATATCGGTTACTTGTAGAGTTTTAATTTATTTTGCGTAGTCCCGTAATTATTCTTCTAAAATAAATGTAGTCTAAGTGAAAGTCTTATTAAAATCGGTCCAGTCGTTTTGCCTAATTAGACTACCCAAACAGACAGAAAGACAAATATTCTAAAACAATGTGTTTTTGGAATAAGTACCGTGGAAGTTGAATCAAAAGCTGTTATTTTACAGAAAGAAACTAGAATTTTATTTATTTATATAGATAAACATCGCAGTAATAACATAAAAGTACCAGGCTCACATAACTACAGCGGAGCCAATGATACAAACTCAATGACCGGCAAAAATTCAATCATACATTCCGTTGCCATTAGGAGAATGGCGTTAGGGACATACGACAAATCCGTGACCGAAATAACAATGATGGGATCGCTAAGCGACTAAGCACACATAGAATCGTGATCCTGCTTTGTGTTCTAAATTGCCGCGTTATAATAAAATGTAGTTTTGGCCCAACAGTTACAAAGGTGATAGGGATGGGCTATAATACTTTCGATGGTAATTTTATCGATAACCTTTAAAATAAAATGTCGATTATGGTGAGAGTTTAAATGCAATACGTGAGAATATTATAGTCGAAGAGTTTTTGTAAAACCAATATTCAACACTAGCTTCTGGCAGAGACGTCGTCTGTGTTGTGAAATAAATAAATAAATAAAATACTATAGTTGATATCTACTTGGTGATAGTGTAGCTTTCTCTCAATGAAAGATTTTTCGTAACCAGAACAATGTCACCTCTTTATATTTTATTAGTTTACATTATAGTAGTAAAAAACACACTAATAACACGCGTTTAAACGTTAAGGAGCAATGGCAGGAAAAAGCAATAATTAAATAAGTAACGGTATTTTTTTCAAGATACACTGCATTACCAACTCCTTTATTACAGTTTGCATGAACATAAATTAAAATGGACGAAACCCAAGATATCGATTTTCACACCCAGCAAGGCCCATCACTATAATTTCACACAACATAAGCTGCGTTATGTTTAGCTAATATAATGGCGCTGTCATGGTGGATCCGTGGACAAATGGCCAACATTTTTTTATTACATCCATTAGGGTGAAACGGTAGGTAGATTGATATTAATATAATTTTCATATTAATTTGTGAAAGAAATGAAAGAGCAAATGTCAAAGTAATTTAATTATGGAAATTGGTTTCGTAAAAATATCATGTTTCCGCTTGGACTTCTTCTTATCGTGTGGGTAGTAAGGCCTTACGACCCTACACACCCTAGTGTCAGAGTTTCTAAACCGCCTCAAGGGCCTCTGACATGGTTTGAGTGGAACAGTAGTCCAGGTTTCCTCACGATGTTTTCCTTCACCGATGCCAGTGATGTCCAAGATAAACTTTAGAAAGTACATATGAATTGTAAAATTCACATTGGTACTTGCCCGAATTTGAACCCACAACCTCATGCATGAGAGGCGGGCGCCTTAACCACTGGGCCATCACGACACTAAAACCGCTTGGACTGGATTAAGATTCTAGTAACAGGTCAAAGTATGGGATTACATAACCTTCCCAGGTTACCCAAAAATGGTTAGTATATGAAGGCCAATTCCCGTATGTTTAAAGACGATCGCATTCTAATCTCAGTCTCAATTTCTAAAAATATCTCTAATAAGCAATATAAGATAACAATATAAGCTCTAATTTGTTATCATTTTTGACATTGATTGACGCTTGCTTAAAAGAGATTGTGACTAGAATTAAACATTTTAAATTAGTCGAATTGCTCTTCAGAAGTACCTACGATATCGACGTATATGCAAAGTACGTTCGATATTTACAATGATTACGTCCAATACCTTTTTTTTGTTACGAGAATTAGCCTTCTTGACACTGAGACGAGATGACTTGAATTTAAACGTCATTTAGCTTTATGTAACAAAAATATACGTGAAAAGACGCTAAAAGCCATCGCTGTTTAATATTAAATTCGTCCATGATCCTATCCATTTTACTTTATCTCACCGTCTTTTATAATCCGACACAAAATTCTTAACAATATTTTTCTCTTATTCGCAGCGAGATTTTTTAATCATTGGTGTCATTATTTCTTAACTTTTCTACTTCGGCAAATATTTTCTCAGGTCAACAAATTCGAAAATAAAAGTCTGCTTTTCTTCCTTTTGCTATTCATAATTATTTGAGTTGGAAAACGTTTTTTATATTGTAAAGATGATCGTGCGAAATGTATATAAATCAGATTTTGTTTTTTTTAAATATTTAAATGAAATAAACTTAGCAATAATATAACGCGTCCTAGTATGGGTATTTCATATACCTACTTAAAAGGAGACCTTATTGTAGAAGTTATGAGTTAGGTACTGAAATAAATGTTTTGATTTCCCTACACGTGTTTCCATCTATCTATACTATACTAATATTATAAAATGGAAGAGTTTGTTTGTTTCGTTTGAACTAACCTTAGGAACTACTGACAGATTTGAAAAAAAATATATTGCGATAAATCATGTTAATCGAAGATTATAAGATAGGCAACATTACGCTTCGACCGACGGGAGCGGTGCAATAAGACGTAACTTAATGTGAGTGAAATCGTGGAATATTACTAGTAGCACATGACCACGTTTTATGTTTATTTTGTGAATACATTCATGTCACTTATGAGCTACAATTAAATTATTATTTAATTACTTTAGGTATTGTTTACTAATAATACCTTAGGACTCGGTCCCAGGCCATTGTAAAGTGTAGGAGGGGCCGAAGACAACTCGAAGAGGCCCGAGGAATAGGACACCAAGCTACGGTTATCCCTATTATATGCACTATGCAAGTGCAACCAAGGACTGTGCTGGTAATAATACTGGACTGTGGGTATGGCTTGCTAAAGTGAAGTTATTATTATTATTAGCCCATACTGTCCCGCTGCTGGACACAGGCCTGCATCCATTTCTTCCTATTAAAATAAAAACTGTTTAAATATTCAATTTTCGAATTTAGCTGGTGGGTTTGATTATGATACCTGATATTTTGAGCATTCAATGCTCGTTATATCTGCACGCCAGTCTTCGTGGCACACACTGTCGCTCTGATTTCCTTTCTACGGATGTATTTCTGTGTATTCTGCTTCAGAAATCTTTCCTATTTTTATTATATTATTTTTTCCTGGTAAAGGAAAGAAGAGAGTGCTTTCATGTATGCGTCCATGGTATTAGAGATTCATAGGGCTAAATCGAATGTATTATTGAAAAATTTTTTTCCCGTTTACGCTTGTGATACTTAAGGATTATGATATCTATATTTTATAATATACTAGCGATCCGCCCCAGCTTCACACGGGTGTAATGTAGATACATAAACCTTCCTCTTGCATTACTCTATCTATTGATGAAAACCGTATTAAAATATTTTTTGTTTCGTTATTATGTAGAAAAATAAAAATGAATGGCTAATTGTATTGCTAAGCACAAAACTCGAGAACAACTGGACTAATTCGGCTAATTTCGTAAAGAAAAATTTCTCTAAAAAAAATATCTAAATCAATAAAAACAAAAAATATTACGATTTTTGTTTAAACTTAAGAATTTTGACAGGTCAATGTATGTCGGGTCAGCTAGTTTTTTATAAAACTTAATTTATTTTTCGATCAATCGTAGTTAGTTAAACATTAAAACCTCGTTATTAAAAATATAATAAAGCTTGATTGATTACAGTATTCTTTGAAAGTCAATCTATTAAGTTTAATTTACCACATTTTGTTTACCTAGCGTCTATCAGTAAATAATCTTTGACATTTAAATTGATGGCCAACCAAAATATATAATCATTATCATTCTGCCTCAAATAAACTCCTGCTCAATTTATTATTAACTCGACAATAATTTTAAATGCCGAAAGCTTACATTTCAGGACCGAGTATTCTAGAACGATGCTATGAATTTCAATTTAAAACTGACAGATTTCATACCGAGTTATTTTAAAGTAATGAAATCTTTTCATTTTAGAATACAGGTCTAAATATAACATGGTAAAATATAAAACTAAAAAAAAAAACAGATTTAATTTTAATTTCATAACTGAATGTATAATTTATTACACAGTAAAAATAAAAATAGATTTTATAATAATACTAGCCTATTATTGCCGCACTGCAAGGCAAAGGCTTCTTTATGCAGAAAAGACATGAGCATTGATCACCATGGTTGCTCAAGGCAGATTGGCAATTTCAGAATCATATTTATTATGGGTTTAAGATGCCTCACAATGTCTTCATTACCCGATGTCAGTGATGTTTAAGATAAACTTAGAAAATACGAATTAATGGCAAAAATCACATTCGTTCTTGCCTAGTTACAAAACCGTAACCTCCAAGCGACATTCAAATACACACATAGACAGATATATGGATTCTAAAAATAATATTTTTTAAATTAAATTTCGAATCTCGAAACCCTGAAGCGAGAACAAATGAACCAAGTAATTACAAAATCCTACGCAGTATTAGTTAACGTATTTACTTGTTTCTTTTCATGGCTTGTTCAGAAAAATTGCATTCGAACATTGAATGGCATTCATGTTTCTGAATAATATTTTTGCTGGCGCAAAACCAAATATAGATTTCAAAACAGAAAGCGTAATAAAAATAGAAAATGAAAAAACAATGGCTTGAAATTCGAAATGTATTGTGGAGTGAGTGCTTTTCGTTGTAATCTGCATTGAGATATGAGTATGTATGTATATTAACGGTAATCTGGGTAGAAGGTTCGAACCAGACTTTTATGCGTTACATCTAACTTGCTTGATAGATGTACCTACAAGTTTTTATAAAATATAAACATAACCTTACCTCACCTTTGGTTGACTGGTAGAGAATGCCTAAGGCATTAAGTCCGCCTTTGTACCTTTTTGTTGCATAAAGTTTAAATAAATAAATATCTCGTCTGTTATCCCTGGAGGGTTAGGCAGAAGTGCACCATTAGTATACCGACATTTTACTAATTATGTTTTCGCCGTGGCTGCTACTGAGATATTCTTGATGGAAATACCCAAAAACACTGCCCGACATCCAGATCCGTCAGGCCGTTTTGGCGTGATTGAATAACAAACATCTATCTAAACTTTCGCATTAAAAATAATAGTAAGATTTACATAGTTAGGTGATAGATTTACATTGATTTTTGTTCATTTCCTTATGGGTCAAAAGCCTACCCTTTTCCTTCGAAAAACGTTTTTTAACTGATAATGAAGGCCCCTTTAATACGTCCGGTACAACGCAGGCGCTCTCATTGTCGATTATTTATTAGACGTAGATTATAATACAAAAATGAATTATATGTAATGTGTTGTATGTATTTCCTTCGAAAAGTATTAAAATCTTTTTGTTTTGTTCCCAGATAATGAGGTGCGTTACCAAAACACCACCAAGTAAGTATGAATAATATAAGTTCACCAACGAAAGTTGATCTTCAACGAAAAATATGATAATTTGTTGGGGAGTGGGTCAAAAAGAAAAATAATGACGAAGTGTAGGTAAACGAGGACCGAGGAAAAGGTGACATTGACAACGAATTTTGGATGAAAGGGGCACGTGCACAAGGGACCTATGTTTTCAAATGTAATTTAATTTTAAAAGTAACATAAACATATCCTAACATCACGCCTGTAATCCCCGAAGGGTTAGGCAGAGGTGTACCCATTAGTACACCCACATTTCGCCAGTTATGTTTTAAGTCCCATGTAATAGGAGGCGAGCCTATTGCCATCATCCGGGCACAAATCCAGACTCCGAGGCTGTTACTGAGAAATTCCTGATGGAAAAACCCAATAACACTTTGCCCGACCTGGGAATCGAACCCAAGACCTCATGCTCAGCAGTCGCGTGTATTTAAAAAGTAGATAATAAATAATTGATTAAGTTTAAATGGAAGACATCTATCAGTTTCTAAAAAAAGTTTTTCTATATCTTTCGACCCTGTATATCTATCTCTTTTGTTGACTGTACCTACTGCTCAAAAATTTGCGTTTATGGGGCGCAAGTAGGAAGACATATTACGACATAATATCAAGGTTATTTTGTCATTACCTTAAGAACATTCAGTGATATTACGTACAGTGTCGTATCATGGACGTAAGTACTCCAATATCAAAGTAGTAAACCTATCTACTGCAAAAAAAAAGGACATGAAAAATAAAAAATAAATCAATATGTAGCTGTCAACGTCTGGTTCAATACTATTTACATAATTACTATTTGCTTATTATTATCCCACTGCAAGGCAAAGGCCTCTTTTCATACAGACAAAGCATTGATCGCCACACTTGCTCAAAGCAGGTGGCGATTTCAGACCAAACACGAAAGCAATTCACAGTTCGTTTTCCGTTAAAAATATTTATTTTGAAAACAGCATTCAACTGAAATATTTTCAACTTCCCGAAGGTAAAAACAAACGTGGATATATCGCATTTCATATCCTGCGGCTGTGAACATTAGCCGACAGTCAACAAACAAAATTTCCAATTAATACGACATCCTCCCAAATATTGCCTACGTCATTATTTGCTCGTAGAAGTAATAACAGTTTGAAACTAATATCGAACGAACCTGATTTCTGGTTACGCGGTCCTGGGGCTATTGGAACTGTAACGATTGACCTCAGAATACAGAATCGACCAGAAGGCGTGGCGCGTATGCGCATTCATAAAACTGAGGCAACAGAAACTATTCATTGTTATGAATAGTTTTGTCATTCAAACCTTGTTTTTTACTGTTTCTACATCAATTTCGGGCAAGCCCGCCACACTGTTCCCATCCACTGCAACTCCTGCGTCCATTTCGGGCAGTGACAAAATGGAAAAAACTTTATTTCACAATTTCCAAATATTGAATATTACTAAAATTTAAATACCCCATAACCCCTATATGCACCTATAATGCTGAATACGACTTTAAGCACAATTATTTGCGTAACTTACAATTCATGGTATCATAAATAGTGATTTTTCACACCAAAAAAAAAAGTTGTTTCCCAGCATTATTTTTATATTAGTATTTATGTATTGTTATGGGTACGTGATTTTTCTTTTTACACCCCGTATAATTACAATCATATACGCCTTTTGGTTTATTCTGTATTCTGAGTTTTCGGCACCGGATTTTCGCTCCGATACAATGCAATGACCGGAGAGGTGTCCGGTCAGCATTAATATTTTGTGTTGTTACCGCGTCGCAGATCATATGAACGGACGGAGCCACGGCGTGCCTCCATATTTAATGTTTTAAGTGCTTTTTCGTGTTGCCAGGTACTTATTAAGCTTCTCGCCAAATTGGAGGGTCTATTTTAGTGGTGGTTCACTTTGTTACTGCCTGTTACAATGGCGTGACAGTTTGTTTAATTGTTATATTAGTGAGACGGTCATAATATTAAACGGAGCAGCATTTTGACTCGTTGAAATTTAATTATATTCTCATTTAGAAGCTAAATCGGTAACCTAAGAATAAATAGGGAAAAGCAATAAAGATGGTGTCAAAAATGTTGTGTGACAAATACGTGGACGATAGAACATAGACCTAAAGCAATATTCTAAAAAGCAATATTCTTTGGGACATTTTTTGTGACGTCATGTAGACTACAACCAGTGGCTTCTAACGACACTTCTTTCTTTAAACGATAACCAGTGTAGGAGATATACGCACATAGATGAACGTACATAGATTGCTAAAATCATAACGATCCATAGCCGGGTAAAAACATTAGTGACGCACAACCGAACTTGCTCAGAAAAAATATTCTCGAAGTAGACAGCGGTCACTGAATGAAAACTTTTGTTGTCGTGGACATGTTTCGCTCGAGGCATATTCAACGGTACCGAAAAAGGACAGACGAGGGCGCAAAAAATCCTTAAAAACTGGCTGACATTTTCGAAAATTGAAACAATTTTGATGAAAATTCAATGCCTTTTAGTTTGTGTTCCATGAATGAATTTTACTTTACTTTTTTTCAGAAGTTCTTTGCCTTTGTTGTGTCGTGGATATTTTATGATATTATGCTCCATCGATGTCATATGTTTTTTTTTTTCAACTCTCGCATGGTAGAAGTAGGCGAATGAAGTAGGTTAACTTAACTGGTAACTAGGTCATCAATACCCAGTGTGTTGCTCCCAGCTTCCATGTAGTGAACGCAATTTTAAAACGTGTATACCTGAACGCCAGTTCTACTATTTACAAACGTTTAAAATCTAGTCAAAATCTGATCTCTGTGACAATCAGTGTTTAAAAAAATGTAGATATCTACCTACATTTTCAAAATGCGTCTAATTTATCTAAATTAGACGCATTTTCGACAGATTGAGACTGAGATTAGATTGCAATCGTTGCTAAAAGTTTGAAGAATTGCCCCTAGGTTCTAGTTTCACGCTTAATGTTGAAATTAATAAGATATGGGGGTTTCCTGCACTAGGTAGGTTTGAAAGGAAAAAAGAGGCGGCCTTTGCCCAGCAGTGGGACGCGAAACAGGCTAATTTTAAATTGTAATAAACATTTTGGAAGAAGGTATTTTTGTTATATACCTAAACTACTAAGAGTAGGTACCTATATATCTGCTTCTACTAACATTTTAAATTGCAATAAGGTATGGCGAAAAGGTATTTAATTGGTAAAACTCTGAACACACTCCTAATTAGAGGTTCTAGCAGGTTAAGATAACACTAAACCTCCAGACAATGAAACCTAATGGATCTTAATTATAAAAGCTCCAAAAGAATCAAACAACAACTTCCTAATTGGACTTCCTTTGTCTAAAATGTTTAGTAGCTTTTTTTATTACGTTTTAGAACGTCATATAATATTAATTGCTCTTTTGGGACATATTTTTGAAGTTATCAAGCTTAATGAATAATAATAAACATGGTATCTTGCTGAGTCATATTTTTAAAGTAAAATAATATTAATAATGCTTGCCTATTACTTTCGCAATGGAGGGAAATGGTCTCTTCTTATGCAGAGCATGAGCATTTATCACCATGCTTCCTTCCTCCAGACGGATTGGCGATTCCAGACTCATATATGTATATATTATAGTCTAGTCCAATATATAAAAGCGGAAGGTCACTCACTCATCACGAAATATCGAAAACCGGTTGACGAATTAAGATGAAATTGAACGGAGGTTCAAAGTTTGTATTGAAAAACTTAGTAGTAACGTAGAAGTAAACCAAGTTGTCTGAAGTTGGCAAAAACTAGTGTACTTAAATTTCCTCGGTACGGAAATTTGGACTACCAAGATAAACATAGAAAGCACATAATAATTGAAAATGTCACATAGGTACTTACCCAGTATCAAACTTGCATCCTCAAGCATTAGAGAAAGACTCCATATTCACCAGCACGACATATTCTAATCATCAAAAAGTTCAATGTTCAAATAACCTATGTTCTCTCTATATACCTGTATATTAGATGACTACCACATGTCTTAAACCTCAACTTTACTTTTATATATAAAAACTTTATAATATTATTCTCTTTAATCTTCTTACACTATAAAAATAGTTTCCTATATTAATATTCTCGATCAAGATGCATGATGAAAAATGTTTGTAATAGGTATTCTGTCGTTAACTTTAAATAAACTCTAAAGGACTATTAATTTATAAACTTACCTGAGACGGTCAGGACAGGATATTAGAAAATCTTTGCATTATAAAATGTTAGCCATCTTGACATAGCGATGAGATTTTCATCTTAAGTTTTTTAATTCAGTTTATCTTAAACGAGCTGTTTAATAATTTTCTATTGAACTTTACGAGTTAACCCTATTTATCGGATCTCCATTATTAAGTAACGTTTTTAGGCTTAACATTATATATTCTACTTATGCAATTTGAAATCGTGATTTTGCGATTTTTCTAATGACAATTTCGTTTAATAGATTCATCAGGCGTTTCTGACAATATCCAAAACAAAAAAAGAAATCTTTTAAAAAGAGTATTCTTAAAAAAAAAACACGGCCAGCTTTTCGCAAATTTTATTATTGTAATTTGGCGGTCTCCATTCCAATTACCAATTCAATCGCAATACAAGATCTAAACGAATTGTGAAGAGACTTCAAAATTAGATTATTTATACACGAACAAGTAAATTGTGAGAAAAGGCATAGAATAGAAGGCACTTTTCCCAGTAGTCGTAATAAAATGCAGAAAATATGGACAAAAGGAAATAACGTTCTGAACAGCGCATTAGGTAGTATTGTGTATTACAAAGGCTTATATATTTGCGTGGATTTTCCTAATGATGTTTCATTTTACAGCCATCACTTCACCTTATTGGCTGTAAAATGAAACATCGTTTCAATATATTACGGATATTTGTACTTGCACTTGCATTGTTTCAATCTTATTATTTTCTCGTATTTTTCTCGTATTAATGTTTCAACGGTTTTTTATGTTTGATGGGAGAAAAAATATGTGAAGAAAAAACGTTGTACCCCCTTTTACGAGAATCACGCGGACGGAGGAGTATGAAAGGCTTAATTAAAGTTTATAATGACACTCCTTAGTGCATGTTAGCGCTGTGTTATTTATTAACTTAAGTAACTGATGATGATGAAATATGGCTGATTGCCGGGCCTGTTGGTCTAGTGGTTAGTGGCCCTGACTGCTAAGCCGGAGGTCGTGGGTTCGATTCCCATCCAGGACAAACTTTGTGTGATGAGCATGATTGTTAGTTCTGTGTCTGGGTGTGATTTATCTATAATATGTATGTATTTATAAATTATATAAGTATGTATATCAGTTGTCTGGTTACCATAACACAAGCCCTGCTTAGCTTGGGATCAGATAGCCGTGTGTGAATTGTCCCAAGATATTTATTTATTTATTTATTTATTGCTGGTCTGGTTCTGGTGAAGTCGCTGCTGGCGCGTGCGACAAGCGTGGTATCGCTTCGGCGCACGGGAAACGACTGTGGTGTGTGGTGGGGCGCTCTCGCGACGCGGCGCAGGAACTCCGGTTGGCATGGCACCGTGAAGTCCCGCACACCGGAGCCCACGGCAGTAGAAAGTCCCGCGGGCGTCAGGTGATAATGCCGGGGCCGTAACAGTGCAGAAAGTTAATAGTTTCTAGTTCTCTAGTTCTAGTATCTAGTTTACACTAAAATCAATTAAATGATTAAATAAAAACATTACACACACTACTATGCGTTTTAAAAACACATCACACATCTTTGTCATTCAGTAAATTATGCTCGAATTAAGACCAGTCGGCGACCACTCGTATTGTAGTACATCTGTATTGCACATTAAAATTATGACGAATACAATTTAATTTTGCAATAGCCTGGTTAAAATATTTATTATTTAGCTAAGTTACAGTCGTAAAGAAATAAAAGAAAATTCAATTTACTTTAGTTTTGATAAATAAAACGAATGTTAAAACTTCTGTGATTGACATAACCAAATTCAGTTTTTACTTATCTCTAACTTTATACAGGCGAATTTTGTGTAAAATTCTCTTAGTATTGTAAGAAAATGATAAGATTTCTTTGTAAATAATGCTTTTTATGTAAATTATAAATGTATTTTATGGAACCACGTATGTTAGGAAAGTATTCAATGTAATCAGTAAACAATACTTTAAGCATTTAATAATTATAGAAAGATTCATTTTCAACATGTACAATGTTGATAATGTATCTTTCTATATTAATAAATTACCTTATAATAATTAATTTAAACACAAAACTTAAATATGACTTCTTCTTCCTTTTACTCTTCCGCTATTTATTCAGATTTATTTCGTTTCCAAAGCAGTAAAATAGCTTCTCCGGGACTCATCGAACTTAACTGCCTCAGCGCGTTTCTGGTAGTCGCCACTGTCGGTTCTGACTTCCAGGATTCGAGTTGCAGTGATAGGATAAAATGAGACGAGGTAATAAAAAAAAACAATAAACCAATCAATTAGAACGGATAAAGTGTAACTCATTAGAGATAAAATAGCGAAAGCGTTTGAGTAAATAGCGATATTCTCTGTGGGGCTGTTAGCACGGAATCTCACGCGATAATACGCTTATCTAGGTAGCTAAGCGTTTAGTAAATTGATCGTTATTTACAAAACTAAACTCTTTACAAAAATCGGTCATATAACGATAGTAGAAATTCACTGAAAACTTATAACTGTTGAAATAACTGTTTTTTTAATGTTATGATTTTAATGTAAATGGCAAATAGTTTACTAACATTTATTGTGAAATAATGAAGCATATTGGCATTAAACGATATTTTTGTTTGATGTTACAATGAAGGTCAGGTGCGCAGTACTCGTAACGGGCGTGCTTGTATGACGAGATGTACATAATATAATATGAACGTGGACGAGGCGAAAGAGGTAAGTATGTAAGGATCATAGCAGGTGGCGTTCCGTGGCTTCTGCCTATTCCCACGGGAAAAAGGCGTGAGTTTTATGTGTGTACAATGAATGTAAACAAGTTCTATTAAAATGTATGTTCACAAATTACAGCAACCGATGCCGGTTTCTTAAAAACCGGCAGTCGGTAGGTGCTGTTATAAGTATCATTTTTTATTCACTATTAAAGCGGCGAAAAACCAGAACAACCTGCTCATAGCCAAACGTAAGTCGGTCAGTTTTTAGTATGTCCATTTGGTAAAATGGGTAGCCGTAAATAAATCTAGGGGAGTCCCAAACCGCAGCTTTTTGTTACAATGGAGACAAAATACCTACTATTTCACAATTGTTTGTTGAGTTCTTTGAGTTCCCAATCGACCCACCACCTACCACAGGAGATTATTATCCAGAATCCGAAATATGTACCTATATAAGATTTGCTGAAATAATTATTGTAGACGTGACAATTAATTTGTGTTTCCGTTAATAGGGTAGTTGACTAAGAAAATATATTTAGTCCATCAGTTAGATTACTAAAAAATATTGTATACGTATTTTTTCTTTTGTCCGGCAAACAAAAAAATACGAAGCGCTTGGAAATTTCGTATGACGTCACGCCATGCTACAAATGTTACCACGTTATTACGTCAAAGCCCTCCACTTCTAAACTTTGATATGATATATCTTTGTATCTTTTTATCTAATCGATAAAACAAAAAAGACGTGTTCAATATTTTTTAATAATCTTACTGAGGGACTAAATCGAATCGATTTATTTTTACCCAGGCAACATCCCTATTCAATGATGAATTATTGAAAAATATATTATACTAGTTTAACGTTATTTTATTATGTAACGGGAACCGTACATTTTGCAGGGATAAAAATAGCTTATGAGCTATTTCAGACTATAATCTATCTTTGTGTCAAACATTTAGATCCGTTCAGCCATTCTGGCGTGATTGAGTCCATCCAAGCTTTTGCATTTATAATAATAAGTAAGACATATATTTACAATTGCCGTATGTGTGAGTTTATATGTATATTTGTAAACGCATTCACGAAAAAAGGAGAAATTCCTAGTGTGTGGCAAAATATTTATTTAAAAAATCTCATCACATCAGAAAACATAATTATTTGCCTTTACGGTCTCCCTCAAGAAATTATACTCATATACACTTTTAGTATACCGCGTGTGTGCATGAGTATACAAATCACAAGAAAACACATTCCATCCCCATTTCAAACATGGAACATTACATTCAATTGCGATTCCAATAACACACCAACGAATTTATAGCAGCCCTATCAGAGATCAGGGAAGTTTCAAGTAGATCGCTATTCAATTTCCTTTGCGTTGGGTGGGTGATGACAGCAAACGGTGTTAGGGTTGCCGAAACATTTGTATTAATTGTAGGAATTGTACTATTTTGAATCGACCCGTAAAATATGCTATTTATGTAAAATCAGAAGACCCATTGATCACCATTAATAAGAACGTTCACAATAAAGTCGCAACGTCATTTTAAAAACTGCTAGAAAATTAGAGCTTTTTTCAATGTAAGAAGACTGAGATTAGAATGAACGAACTTTCTTTAAAATGTGGGATTTGCGGGTCGAACACATTTTAGTCCCGAAGCAAAAACCATCTTATCATTAAATAATTACACTCGAGGAAATCGTAGATAGTGGTTAGTCAGTTTACCATCAAATAACTTAATTTCGGAATCATTAAATCTTGTACCAGCGAGCTCAAAAAATTACGAGCGAGCTGTCACTTTAATAAATTAAAAAGGATTCGTACGTTCAATCGTGTTACATTTTGTAAGTACGTTTTATTTTCGCTGATTTAGCGAATAGATATGATTTTTTTTTCTTTTAATATTTTTTTTGGGACTTAAACTTATCTGGCGAAATGTGGGTGTACTGGGGTACACCTCTCTCTATACTTCCAAACCCTTACGGGATTACAGGCGTGATGTTATGTTATGTTATGCTGACAATGGACTACGTTACATTCACTTAACGCGTAATTAAATACGAAGTCAATCCAATAACGCGGTCGTAACTCAGATGAAATGCGAGTTTTCGCAATATTTCTTATTTTTCCTTCACAAAATAAATGGGCAGCGGTCTTTTGAATACAAAGGGCGCACAGGTTCAATATACATCAAGTAAATGAGAGGTTCTGTGACGCGGCTTTTTTGCTGAGTGCAAGGGAAATAGAGGGATACTATGTCTTATAGTAATATCTTAAGAGTGAGCTCGTGTGTAATGTGATTACTGCTCTTAGAAACTACTAATGCATCGTTTTTGAAAGAAGAGATGCCGTACTAAGCGATATGATTAAAGTTAGTATTTTAAGGCTGTATTTATCGTGGGAAAATCAGTGTGGCAATTTTACTAACGAAAAATCTATTTACGCCCGCAATCTAATCTTAGTCTCAATCTGTCAAAAATGCATCTAATTAACCTACAGTTTTTGACATTAATTGTCACTGAGATAAGATTGCAACAAGACGTTAAACGTTTATAATTAGTAGAATTGGCCCTTGCAGATGAAGTCAATGTTTAATAAAAAGTAGTCTATGTCCTTACTTGGGTTCAAACTTACCGCGTACCAAAAATTTCATGAAAACTGGTTCAATCGTGAAATCATAACAGACAGAGTTATTTTCGCATTCATAATATTATTATGGATGAGCAAACGCTTTTGCCTTGAGCAAATGTGGTGATTATTGCTCATGCCATCTCTGTATGAGATGAGACCATTTCCCTGCTATGGGACAATGAAAGGCTGGTATTATTATTATTTATTTTGCCAAGAAGATGGAATATTTATAAAAGTCAAATCGCCAATTGCCCTTGAGCAAGCGTGGTGATTAATGCTTATGCCATCTCTGTATAAGAAGAGGCCTTTTCCCTGCTATGGAACAATGAAAGGCTGGTATTATTATTACTTATTTATTTTGCTAAGAAGATAGAATTATTTATTAATTTAGCTACCTGCTTAAATTAAAAACTCATTTATTTATCCTGCAGAATAGGTATGCTGCAATACAAAAGACTTAAAATGTACTGAAAACGTTTTAATGTT
This sequence comes from Hoplodrina ambigua, assembly GCA_949774945.1. Lineage (NCBI taxonomy): Eukaryota > Metazoa > Arthropoda > Insecta > Lepidoptera > Noctuidae > Hoplodrina > Hoplodrina ambigua. Next base: position 6,046,544 of record OX458976.1, read on the forward strand.
TACACAAAGACGTGAAACTAAATATTAATTAGACTTGTTCTCTTAATACAACCTTTGTTCTTACTCTCAAAGGTACAATAGGAGATGTTTCACACGCACCCTTTGAACGAACGTTTTCTTCATTTTTTGAATACTTCAAGTAGAAAGTGGTTCTACTATAGGTATGTGAAAGTTCTTTAACTTTGAGTCGGTGAAAATATGTTGCATTATTTTTAATTCCGAGTATGTTTTCGAAACTGGCTGGAATGGGTGACTCTCTTGTTTGACGGCTTTAGAAAAAAGCGCTTAAAGTTTATAATTAATTAAATTGTACAAGAAACATCTATAGCTCGGCAACAATATATCTTTTCGTTCTAAATTCGAATCGTGGTATGACTAATATGACAAAGTTGAAAAGATTTTTTGTTGGTTTAATCGCGCTAATGTCTGGAATTTCCTGTCGCATTGGGAAAATTCTTTTTGTATATGATAGCTAGATTTATGAGGCTATAATATAAAATAATACAGGCTATATAAAATTACGCAACGATCTATGAGAGCGGAGCAGTATCCAAAGACGTAACATATCGCGGGTTAAAAAAAAACTACGAGTACCTACAAAATTGCAGGGAGCAACAGGTTTTTCTATAAGTAGGGTATTATGTGATATCCAAACCATGTTTACCACACATTACAAACTAACCCACAGGTCTCTAATTCAATCAAAACAACAATGTAATACGCATACACGTCAAACCGCAAATATTTTAAGCCATCGAACCGAATACCCAAAACGCTAATATTCCGTAAGAGGATTACATTTCCAAGAAAATTAAATTGTTGACGGTAAAACGACGCTTATCAACCGTATTCTATGTAGAGTAAACTTTAAAATGGCAAAGCAATAATATCTTAAATGTAAAATCTTCTTTTCACGAACTTTGAACTGTACTTTCAATAGATATCTATTAGGGTAAGTAGGGATCAAGTCGATACTATTGAAGATATTTTGATTTTTAATGCGATTAATTTTGCCTTCTTAAGGTTTAAAAAATCAATAAAAAATGTTAAGGAAATTAATAATTGAAATATTATGTTTTTATTTGTATCGGTAAGGAAAACATCGTGAGAAAACCTGGGTTTTTTAAGTCTGAAATTATCAGCCTCCTTTGAGTAGGGGAGGTAATCAACTCATGCCATCTCTGTACGAAAAAAGCCTTGGCCTTGCCATGAGACAATAACAGGCTAGTATTTATTTGTAAATATATATTTAAGAGCAGAAGTAAAATATAAAAATTGCCAAGGAATGACGTGAACACAAGGATGTCGTCTGAATAGATGAACAAGACGAATAGTAGGTACTGCGATTCACATACGTAAATTGGAATAAGTAAAAAGATTATACATACCCATTGAAAGTTTTAGAGGGGTAATTCCTTTTAGGAACGATCGCAATTCCATCCCAATGAGAGTCGCGTCTAGATTTCGGACGATTTTAATTAGCAGAATTTACCTTCCTTACTTTAAAAGTCAATAAGGCTTAAACGGTAAAATCTATAATGTTCCCACTTTAAAATACTTATAAAATTTATTTATTTTATTTATTTATTCATACTAATAAGTACAACATCTTACAGATTACTCCAAGACGATGCTATACACACAAAATAAACTATAAACTACATCTACAAAATCAAAATACAAACTACATCAGGATAGTAACATTTTAAAATGAAAAGAGGTTTTAAAGTAAACGTTGGCTGCTGCAGTAGACGGCTCATTAAATTTCCAGCAAACGGATTACCTGCAAATTGTAGTAGTCGAGTTACTAGATTTCTGGGTCGTCAAATTGTGAGTTTTTCGACGTAATTGGATGATTTGACGACATACAAGTGAGTTGGTTATGTACATTTTATATTTTTACCTCTAATTTTGTGTGCAACGGTGTACTAACATTGCTATACATCACCGCAGCTGGTGACTGCTGTGTGGAGCTCATTACCTAGCTATTTGTAAGAATTACAGACTCACAGTTATTCTGGGGGTAATTCTACTAGATAGTAGAATTACTTTTAGGAACGATCGCAAACTTAGTTTCAATCTGTTAAAAATACGTCTATTTATTACCTACATTATTTGACATTGATTGTCCCTACATGAAATTGAGACTTGATTTTGAACGTTTATCAATAAAATTTTCCTTCTGATATTTTGACAGTGAACATCACCACTGGTGGTAATTAAATAAAGGATAATATTTAAACCGGCGCAGAAGTCCTTCTAATGTTCTTTTCCTTTTCACAAGTACCTACCTATAATTAAAAGCAAACATAAAACAAGGCGTGAATATTCTAATGAGCACGTGATAGTGGGTGTAGCATATGTCAACGATTTAATTAAATTCATTTGCATATAAAATACTTAATTGTCTCTCTCATGTTTCGTGTCACTTATTTGACTTTATTCAAGTTTTCGGTATGTCGAGAGAATAGCTTAATATTTGTCTTATAAAGACAAATGGTGTCTAACTTTTATGCTTTGTTCCCTCGGTTCTTCCACGAATTAATAAAAAAATATTATTAACAACTCGTTCTTAAAATAGAAGAATAGAAAATATTGCTGGTAAGCATTTATAGGATGAACACGGTATCAATATTATTTGCGAAGACAGACTCTCATCTAATATCGGCCGCGCTCGACGCTAATAAATTCATAATCTTAACTATTGCATCAGTCGAACAAATTGGGATAAAACTTGTAATCTTACTTAAGATACATAGATGTTCTGCTTTCTGCCCTGTCCTTAGCTGTTTTTTGTTGAGCTAAATAGTGAGAACTTAAAAATATATATCGTAGAAAATCAAACCTCACTTTGGTACGTATTACTATGTATTCTTTGAGAAAAAAATATTATGTGTTGGAAATATCTAATGTAGTGATTTAAATAAGCTCTGGTAAGCTGAGGCTGAGAAGCAACTCAAGCGCACGTAAACGTTATTCCAATAAGCCATACTTAGGTACCTATTCAGAACTGGTGCAAAGCTTTTTGATCAGCGTATATTAAGTCTGTAGGCAGCCTTCTTATTTCGCGAAGCAATGATCGTACATTAAGCCTGGATTTACTGTCAGACTAAACCTTCATTTTATCGAAGCTCGATAGCAAGATTATCTGTTCTCGCGTTTCTGTTGAAAAAGAACTATCCCCTTGGGTCATTAGTGTTTACCTATCTAACAAAATGGCCACTTTTTTGGTCCACTTCTTCGTAATTGAAGTGCAAAAACGTATAAAGCCTTGTTATAGGCTTAGGTTTTTTTTTACTCTTGAAGAATTTTTATGCTAGTGTTTTTGTTAATAAATCGACGTAAGTTTTATTTTAACCGAATGTTCGTAAAACTATAAATGTTATATTAACTGTATTGCAAACAATTTTCTCATACATAAATGGCTAGCAAAAAAGATTTTGAATATAATCAAATTAATCAAATTATTGTTTTTTTATTAATTTGTTTGTTTGTTTAGAAATACAGATACAATAATGTAAAAATTATGCAAACAATGCCCGCGACTTCGTCCGCGTGAAATAATACATTATCCCATTGGAACTATATAATCTTTCTCTGTGCCAAATTTCATCCAGATCTGTTGATTCGTTCTGTTTTGACTGGTAAACATCCATCCATCCGAACATTCGCATTTATTAGAGTTTTGCCGTGCATCATAATCAGAATACAGGATTACAAACATACATACATAACTCACGCCTTTTTCCCATGGAGGTAGGCAGAACCACAGAACGCCATCTGCTACGATCCTTACATACTCCTTTCGCCTCATCCACGTTCATACATCTCGTCATACAAGCACGCGGGTTACGAGTACTCCACACGTGACCTTTTTGAAGAACCTAACCAAGAAGGTCAGTGTAGGTCTTCTCCTTGCGTTGCCATTCACCTCTGCCATATAAATACCTATTGTTAATCGTCTTTCACTCATCCTCTCGACATGACCGAACCATCTAAGCATACCGTTTTCTATCTTTGTCACTACATACTCTTTTAATCCGCAACGGAAAAAAGAACATAATACATATCTATAGTAAGTCTCCATTGAAATAAGACACTGTGACCGAAATTCGGTCGGAAGAACATTATGACCGTAAATACAACCCCGACATACTTTATTCTGGATCTTTTTGTTCAGAATGAAATAAATTCTCTAGATACCAACATTATAACGTAATGTTATGTCCGGAGAAGCGAAATTAACTTATCCCAAACATCTTAAGCACTTAAGTTGGTTATTAATAATTGGGTAACATAATGTGGTAATATTTATTGGGATTGAGATAATGTTTCATGAATGAAAATATGTTTTGCTTTGCGTTTAGGTTTGTGTTCAAAAAGGCAAAACGGATCAATTTCTAAAGTTAAGATGTTTTGTGATGTTAAGATTTTTCGCGGTAATTTCATGGATTAATTAAAATAATTATTTGTTATTTTTATATTTACTGACTGCCTCGTTGGTCTAGTTTTCGCAAGCGCAACTGCTGTGCATGAGGTCTTGGGTTCGATTCCCAGGTCGGGCAAAGTGTTATTGGGTTTTTCCATCAGGAATTTCTCAGTCGCAGCCTCGTAGTCTGGATTTGTGCCCGGTTGATGGCATTAGGCTCGCCCCCTATTACATGGGACTAAAAACATAACTGGCGAAATGTGGGTGTACTAATGGGTGCACCTCTGCCTAACCCTTCGGGGATTACAGGCGTGATGTTATGTTATGTTATAATATATTGACTGCTACACTCCCGTGGCTTGTAGCGTAATGTTATACAGCTTATAACCTTCCTGGATAAACGGGCTATATAACACAAAAAGATTTTTTCAAATCGGACCAGTATTTTTGAGAATAACGCGTTAAAAAAATACAAACTCTTTAGCTATTAACGCCCTTCCCGTTCCTCTGACGCAAACCCTGCAATTGCAGAGCATAGGTACATGAACAGTAATTGTAACCGATAGACTTGGATATCAGTTTTAAATCCAACCTGATTTCGCTCCATCAGTATTCATCAAGTCAGTAAGGGCGCTTGTGCAGACATCATTGAATTTTGAACCGTATCTCCATGTAACATGTACCTACTGATTGCTCATTGTTTCCTATAGACGTTCACGGGAACGCCGGGGGTGTGATAACACAACTTTCCGTACCTATTTCCGGCGTTAGAGAACACAAATATACCGAACATGAATGCAAATAGGTAATAGACTACAGATTTTGTGGAAGAGAAAGTTTTGAGACAAACAGACAATAATGTTGTTTATGTATTTACACTGAGTGTTGATTTTTCTATGGTTAATTACTTAACTTTAAATATATATGAATGGTTTTCTTTATAGTAAATCTATACTTATTATGTGTAGGGATTTATTTTATATTGTACTTGTGTACACTTCATTTGTGTCTGTTTTTTTTATAACAAGCTTTTGCCCGTGACTTCGTCCTCGTAAATATCGACGACGCCGCGGAATAAAAAGTAGCATAATATGTTCTTTCTTGGTTCAAACTTATACCATACCAAAATTCATCAAAATCGATTTAGTAGGTTGAGTCGTGAAAGCATAATAGACAGGCAGACAAGAGTTACTTTCGTATTTCTAATATAATAAGCATGTATCATATTTCAACATTTCAGTCGATGAAATTGCTCTTGAATTTTTTCTAACTTTATTTTTTTACTTGTACTACATGTAAGTACGTAATCCATGTATACTTAAGCTGTAATTGTCTTTTCACAGACACAAAAGGTTATTCAAAACACTTTTTGAAACATTTCTTCAACTTTTTCTAAGTATCCACAAACAAAAAAATGGAGTTGTCGAAGCCTTACGATATAACTTTTGACATTTCACAAAGTTTTTGCATTATAGAACCCTTTGCTTAGGCTAAATGCCAAGAGGTACTACAAAAAGTTTGTATTCAGAATTCTAAACAATGCTTTGGTGTTGTTTACCGTATAATAAACAATGAGAGAAGCTATAGAGCTTCCTAAAATTACAATTTGTGTTTGTAGGTAATTGTAGTTAAGTCGTATTGACACAGCTTTTAGTCACAACAAAATGCCAGTTTTTTTCAATCCCTTAGCAGGTAAGATGGCTACGCAAGAGTGAACCTGCCACCACGGCACTATACCAACTACTTGACCCCTGTTAGATTGGATTTGGAGTGGGCGACTACGAAAATATTGGGCCCAATAGTATATCTAACTATTGATGCATCTAAAAACACACAGTCAAGATTGTAATATAAAAAAAGTTTGAATTAGAATTCTTAAATAGGTAATTATAAAACAAGTTTCTAAAAGTAAGCACTCGTCCTAAAAAGCTTCACCAAAGGGTTAGCATATACAGACTGATTTTTAATTCACTACTGATATTTCGGGCTGTGAAAGAAAGTGAAAACTTTTATTATGGAACCTACTTCTAAACTAGAAAAATATCAGCTGTTACATACATTTTGATCGTGTCGTAGTGGTATTTTTTAAGAAAAATCTATTTTTTCTTCGATATTTGTATCAGAAGTTTTTTTTTAAAGAACTTATTTCAATACGTTAATCGTAACAGTCCGAGATTAACACTAAAGTTTATTTAAGAACGTTTTGACAAGAACAACGCAATATACGAGTATGTAACTTGTACCTACATACATAATATACCTCCAAATACGCCGCAATGGTTCGGTATTCGTGCCGTGAATGTGTTTTGGGACCTACATAATGTTTTCACACTCCCTTGCCCTGATTATAATGGCGTAAAATATGATTTAACATGACGTGTAAGCGAGATAGATGTCTTTTTTTTATTCAATGAATGATTGATTGGTTTCTGTATTTAAAAAAAACCGTTAAATTTATATTAAGAATGTTGATTTATATGAAATTTCGCACACACTAGTCCACAATAACAACTCCTGCGTATTTAAAAAAATTAAAGCAAGCTTTTATTAACTTAACTTGCACTTAACTTGCTTTGTCATGCAAACTAATGTGCATGCGAAATTTCAGCTCAATCGGTTGAGGACAACTGCTTAAAAAATCGCTTGCAAGATTTGACCCAAACAAACATAAGTACATTGCAAATTAAATAAAATCTTGTAAAAAACATAATTATTTGTTGTCAATATTAATCATTGTGTATTAATATAAATTACTTAATTCTCGCATTAAACGGTGCTCGATAAAGGATGTGTTAAAGTCACAACAATTTAAATCTGTCAACAACAGAGAACGTACGTTTCAAATGAAATATTAAGTAAATTATTCACACAGTTAAATTATCTACACTTCGAATACAATATTCAGAATTATGTTTTACCATAAATAAGCAATATAAAATACAAGTTATACTTACGAAGAAGCAGGCATTTTTTACTTGTAGGTACCACACGAAGCTGCGAATACGTTTGAAAAAGGTGTAAGAAACTTATGCGCTTATGCGTCACCTTATACCTATGTAAAAAAAATAAGATAAAACTACGAAATCTGAATCTGAACAAGCAACTATAATTAAAAAATTAAAAAACACGACTGCCAAAATTGCACATATTTGTACTTTCTTTACTCGGTAGTTTTTTTTTACGACGTTTTTATTTACAGTGTTATATATTTTTTAAATCTACTTGTCAAATTCTAGACGATAAACATAGACACGGCCAGATTCATTAAAAAAAATAATTGAGGCTGGTATTAATTTACGTTTTAAAGTGACCACACAGGATTATTTTTATTTTTAACTAGCCTATGTTACTCGGAATGATGCAAGGATTGTAACGATACCCCATACATCTAAATCGGTTCAGGCGTTCAAAAGTTATGGTGGAATAAAGAACATCACATACATACATACATACATACATACATACATACATACATACATTAACCCTGAACACATAACACTTCTTTTTTTGGGGCAGTCGTGTAATAATTTTACGTAATTTTAAAAGGACGGGGGCTCATCGCTGTCAATGTCACTGCTAGAAAGGCTGGCAGTATTGCCACGTTTTACTAACATTTTCCATTTGAAAAATTCATTTCTGCCATCGCTCCAACAAGAAATAAAACAAACATTTTCCTTGCTTTCAGTAAGAGTAGGTACTCGGTGCACCCAACAAATCCTCTCCACACATTTACCATAGCATATCCCAGGCTGCCGACGTAAAGCCAATCATTCTTTATTCTATTTACTCCATATATACCTGCAGCGAACGCTATAAAGCTTTTATAAATCATATTTACGAAGCAACATCGGATGATCACTCACTTAATTTTGATTTACTCAATTTCCTCTTGTCAATTGTGCCGCATGGTTTGGAATATGTTTTATAGGTACTTTTGCGGATTTTTGGGTCTTTTTTTGGTAAAGGAAATTAGCTAATATTTTGTATCCTTGACATTATAGTGCATTTGGATATGTACGTATTGCAGTTTGCTCCAAACTTGACGCAAAATTAGTTCGAACTTTTAGTCTACAACCTCACACCTTGTGGAGGGATAAAGGAACATTTAGAGTTGAGATTCACATTTTTGAGTCTCGCTTTTTACAATAAACTGAAACTGACAACTCATTTTGCGTCACCGAGTGGCACAAACAGAACTTTTGTATGAAAAAGATGTGCAGTGTAAATTACGCGACTCAAAAAACGCGACTCACAATTTATAAAATTACTTCAATTTTTCCTCCCACCCAATTATTTATTTCAGTGTAGGTGACGTAAATAAATTTTCTAGGTTACACACGTCGACGACCTCCGACTACAAAAAATAATAAATATAAAACAAAGTAAAAATATTAAAAGGTTAATCCAAAATAAGTAGCTCTATTGTTCTATCGTGGGCGAAAAGCTTTAAACTTTAATCTCGACCCTAAAATAGAGCTCAACAAAAAAGTTAACCGCAAACTTTTCAGTGTAAATATTTTAGAAATAAAATTTTAATATTTCAACACTGGTAACTGAGTTGCCAAATAATAATAATAAATCAAGTACAAAAATCATTCTTATCAATAATTCAAAATATAATTATCTTTCTTACAATTAATATAAACGCGAAAGTTTGTAAGGATGACTGGATTTTTGTTACTCTGTGACGCTCGAATGGCTGAACGAAATTAGCTGAAAGGCACACATAGATATCTAGCTTAATACATTGCGGGCGGCGAGCCTTCCAACGCTCGCCGTCCGATCAGAACCAGGCTCTGGTCGAAGCGTTGCGTTCCACGCACTCCTTAAAGAGATGTCAGCGTAGTAGACGGGACCCACTAGGGTCAGCGCCTGCCAGGGTTGCGGAATTTGCTAGAAACAGCGGCCCTGTAACGCAATGAGCATAGAAGGAACACGGATGGGTTTTAGTCAGTTCGAGTCTGTCATTTCTTTCCGCTCCGCCCAGAACGAAAAAGCTTGACACATTGGCTATTTTTTATTCCGTTTTTGTGTTCCTCTGAGACCATAGGGGAATTTAACTTAGTTCTAAAATAAAGGTAGAACTAGTTTTTGTACCATAATTAAAACATTGCTTACGTTTTCGCTACAATAAAATACATGGCTTATTAATTTCTATGTGCAACTTTGGTCCAAAGTTGAGGTCCCTCGTCAAATGAATCGCTTTCACCAACGACCTTCAAAGGAGTAATTCCACTTTGCCCCACCAAGCCCGCCACCCTGGTGTGGCAAAGTGGACTGCCTAAAATTTTGCAGTGGAATATGCCCCACTATTCTGATTTGATGGGGCGGATAACACTAGCATAAACACTTTGTGGATTCTGCCCCACTAGGGTTGGCACCTCAGGATTTGTGTATGAAGGTTAACATGTATTTTTACATTTGTTTGTAAAAAAAATAAATGTATACCTATATCTGTAAGTAAAACGTTATTAGTGCTGGAAGCTTAGATTTAATACGTAGCGAAGTGGTTTAAATAAAAGTAAAAAATAAATAAATAATTTTAATGTACTATTTATTTCTGGAAGGAATCGGTTTATAAATCACAGATTAATTACCTTTTACAAATAAAATTTTACTAACTAAGATAAATCTTGATAATCACAAATTAAACAATGATTTGTTCTTATGATATGTTCTTAAAACGAAACATATTTACTACATAACTATTCAAAATCACAGATTCGTCATCATTTTGTATGGTTTGTGTAGATATAGGTATTTTCTTACTGATTACGTTATAAATAAAAAAAATAAATTTAAACTATATATATACAAACAGCCACTAAATTACTTGTTACAAAAAATAGAATCACAGATTATAGAGTCACAGATTATAGAATCACACATTGATCGACATGGTATAAAACAGTCTTATGTATTACCTTATGAATAAAAACAATTTATATGCAAAAAAACAGAACGAACGAAATTACTTCCGGCTAAAAAACAAAAACTAAAATTATAGAATGATAAAATTTTACATAGCAAAAAGTCTTATTAATACAAAAAGAAACATCCTAACGAAAGTAGGTAAATACTGACTGTTGACAAAATAATTATCATAACAAACAGCCACTATATTAGTTTGAGTACTGACTATTTATAAGAATTAAAATCATAGATTTTGTATTTGTTTAGTTCACATTTTTTGGAAAAACTAAAATAGATTTCTTTTTTTTAGATTTTTTTTTTTTGGAAAACTATCTTAGTTTTTCCAAAAAATGTCCAACCGTAATGGCGCCGTTTATGAGCTCCATTTGGGCATCTTGTATATTCTGATCGTTTTGTATATATTTATCAAGGCGTAGCTTGGAAGGTTGGTTCTGCATAGATTTAACTATTGAATTGAATTGAACTATTGAATTGAACTATTGAATTTAACTATTGAATTGAACTATTGAATTGAATATTTAATTGAATAAATACAGCAAAACTATATAATGTATTTAATTAAATCCAGGAAGATTTAATATGTGACAGTTTTTTACAAAAGTAGAACCTTAATACACTGTTTAAATAACCATTTTGATGTATTTAGATTTACGTTTGCTTTCTCAGACTTGTCAAATCCTAACGTCAGTGGTTACATTTATTTTTTTTACAAACAAATGTAAAAATACATGTTAACCTTCATACACAAATCCTGAGGTGCCAACCCTAGTGGGGCAGAATCCACAAAGTGTTTATGCTAGTGTTATCCGCCCCATCAAATCAGAATAGTGGGGCATATTCCACTGCAAAATTTTAGGCAGTCCACTTTGCCACACCAGGGTGGCGGGCTTGGTGGGGCAAAGTGGAATTACTCCTTCAAAGTGACAGCTTGTCTTACATTAGTCATGTTCAAGGATCTCTTAAATAATATTAAATTTTCTCTAACATAAATCAAGTGTTAGGAAATATCTCCACACTCACTTTCTTATAGCAAATTATGCTGTTGATATTTCTAAAATAGGTCACGCTCATAAAATAGACTGAAGTATAGTAAAGTTAATAATTTTTACTACGAAACAGAAGAAATGAATTGTGAAAAAATGTTGAATTACTTTGATAGATTTTGTGATTTATATCTTATAGATTTTACTTAATAACATTTTAAGTAAAATCTATAAGATATAAATCACAGGTCCCCTTTAGGTAAAACAACAAAATCTACTAACGTCATGAAGTATTTTTATAATTCAATGTACCGTTCATCTGTGTGTAAGTGCAAGAAAACATATCTAAATAGGTATATTAAAGTGAAAAATCATACACTCACTCATCACGAAATATTAAAACTGCTTGACGTATAAAGATGTCAGATGAAATTTGGCAGGGAGGAAGATTATAGTTAGTAGACGTCCGCTAATCGAACACCCACTAAATTGATGAAACGGGGTTCCAACATTTTAGCAGGTAAAGTCACGGGCAAAAGCTAGTTTGTTAATATAACAATGTAATTAAGACAACTTACATTTTTTTTTAAGCCCACAACGGCTTTTTACGCGGTTATTATTGATTTAGTGAACCTATTCTGAAAGGTTAATATTTCAATGTTTTGACACGTGTATACACGTGTATAATAAGCGTAGGCGGGTAGCTAGTACATTACATAAAAACAGATAACTACCGACTCTTTATTAGAAGACACGGTTGGTGCAGTGATTTGAGTGATTGGTTGCTGCGCTTTGTTAATATTTGTAAGTATTACAAATATTTATAAGGCCGTAATACAGTTAATTGTTCCGGGTCTCGTATTTTATCTACGTAAGTTTACATATTTGTTAACGCACACACAATACAAGAGAAAATCCTTGTGTGGCGCAACGTTATTTAAGAAATAAATAAATCTCTTTAAAAGAGTAATCATGAATCGTTTAAAAAGACATCCTGGCCCAGGTGCTAGACGTTAACTAGGCCCCTGTGTATAAGCTCCTAAGAAATTAATGAGAATTAATTTGCGCGAATATTGAGTCGCCCCTTGGGGTCGAGAAAACGGCACAAACTTTACTCTCAACCCTATTGTTCATCGTTATACTGGAGAAAATGTTACTGTTAATCAAAACGCGCGTTTCATTGTTCGCTCGTCATTTGTTTGTGAATACTGTTACGACAAACACCATACTTCTGATGAAGATACAATAAGGACCACGATTTTATGGTGCTGTTTTAAGTATGTTATTAAATTCGGCTGTATTGTTATTGCTTGGGAACCAAAGCCAAGCAATGTTATTCACGTTAAAATGGTCCTCATTGAACGTGATACGTATAGACCCTAATTACGTCGTGAGGTTGGTAATACCTAGGTATTGGAATTTGAAGTACGGTCCTTTTTTATTGAGATCAATATGTTGGGATGCTTTATGCGTACTGCGATAATGTTGTATCTTCATGACTGCCTCGTTGGTCGTAGCAACGCGCGACTGCTGAGCATAAGGTCTTGGGCTAAATTTACAGAGCATTCAGTTATTGGGTGTTTCTATCACGAATTTCTTAGTAGCTGCCTCGGAGTCAAACATAACTTGCGAAATGTGGGTATACTAATGGGTACACCTCTGCCTATCCCTTCGGGGATTGTAAGCGTGATGTTATGTTATGTGTTGCATCTTCATTCAAGGCTTTAGTACAAATTGGTAGGTAGCTTGGAGCTGGCTTTTTATTACAGTCAAAATTGTCTGTAAAAGCATTTTTGCTACAAACTTAAGCGGGTTGTACTTCAAAAGGCCACAAAACCGCTTTATTTAAGCATGAAACATCAAAAATCAACAAGCGAAAACCACAAACGAAAATTTTACGAAGTACATCTAAAATCAATAGAAGCGACGTTTAGTGAGTTCATCGTTTATATTGACTTAGGTTTTAATTCAATAAGCATTAGTGATCGAGCATGGCCGCGGTCGCGATAACCCAATCACCGGCGCTCGTTGCGATGCAAATTCAGAACCGAAGCGATGGATCAAACACCTCTCTCGTTTCGCTGTAATTACAACGGTTTGAAGGTAAAGTGATAACCCTTTGCTTGTATAAAAAATAGGGTAACAGTTAGACATCACGCCTGTAATCCCCGAAGGGTTATGCAGAGGTGTAGTAGTACACCCACATTTCGCCAGCTAAGTTTAAGTATATGTAATAGGGGGTGAGCCTATTGCCAGCGACCAGACACAAATCCAGACTACAAGTCTACTCTGATGGGAAACCCCAATGACAATTTGCCCAACCTGGTAATTGAACCCAAGTCCTTGTGCTCAGCATTCGCGCTTTGTGACCACTAGACAAACGAGGCAGAACAGACAAGGCGAGTGTTACAGTAACAGTATGGAGAAAAGTAGGTACTACATACGCTTGATTGAAGTTTATCATAATGTGGAGCTGTAAATGTAAAAGAAAAGTAAACTTCGTGAAATACTATCTCTGCAATGGTGATGAGACAAAATAAAGTACTAGATGTTCGTACAAACTTTCTGAATTTTCACTGTTGTTATTTGCAGTCAACTATGTTCCATAAAAAGAAGTAATCATACTGAAAAGTTTTTGTCACAGATGAAATGAGAATATGAATGTTTTAGTTTACATCATTCTGCTTACTGAAAAAGCGAACGATTAAAGCTTGATTCACACATATCAGTGAAGTCACAGTCCGGAGTTATACAGTACCGTTCCGCCACCGTAAAAAATATTCTTTCATACATTCTCTATCAACGTGTTCACACCTGTCAGTGTCAGTGACGACACGGTGCTCTTAGTGACATAGAGAATACATGAAATAATAATGATCATAGAGATGGTACTGTGTCGGAACTTTGCCGGAACTGTGACTTAACTGATATGTGTGAATCAATTTAGAAACAGACGCGGTGGCAGTAGCAATCAGTTTAACTTAATTGTATAGAATTGACCTTTGCAAACATTGTACAATGTACATAAACCGTACCATCACATTTGTATAGCCAGTGTTATTTATATTCTTACCAAAAATACACCACAACGACTGAACGCCCGCGGCAAAAAATGCTTACATCGCAAACGAAACCCCTAAAAGGGTGTACGGGGTCAAATTGTATATTTTTATGTGACATTTTACGTTTACTAGTTTTAACGTTAAGCCTTTTCGCGATGTAAAACAGAGGAGGTCCAAACGAACATTCCATTTCGCAAATTGTATAGATGGAGCATGTATATTGGTCTTTTTATCCCGTACTGGGTACGCAAAGTAATAGGAGACAGCAAAGAGTTTGCAAATAAAAGTAGATGACTGTACTTCATAACTCTTATGTGCCCTACTTTTTAGTTTCTTTGTTGAACTTTTTTCAATACTAGAGGTAAAGTTTTTGAGGTTGTAGGAAATAATCTCTGAATCTACTAAATCGATTTTCGAAAATTCTTACACAAATTTAAAGCTCAATATCACTGAGTGCTATAAGCTATATTTTATTAACAAAAAAATAAGGATCCGTAGAAGTCAAGTACCTATTATAGAACATAGCCCATGACACTTAGCAATAGTGTAACTTACTATCAGTAAAATGTTTTTTCATAATTAGTACTTCCAGAGATTACCTCCTACAGACAATAAAATTAAAAAGGACTAACGAACTTATACCTCTTCATATATTTCATATTAACAGTTATAATCCAAGTTTATTTACTATGTTTTCCTTTAACGATGTCAGTGATAAACTTTTCCAGATTACCACAATGAAATGTTGAAAATATTTTTTCAATCACTCGCTAAATCATCATTCGGAAATTGTAAAACAAAGTGCTATAAATCAAAATGGGAGTCCATTATTGAAATTGATTTACGCCAATGGAATGGGCAGACATTATGTATTGGTTCATATTTATTCTTTAAGTACTCTTGTTTGCGCACTGAATTGAAAATACTGAAAATATATAGGTATTATTCTCTTGTTAAAAATGAGTGCAAGCATTGAGATACTTCAAAATAATGCGAATACATATATTGAAGTATCTCAATACCTCTTGTAAATGTTATTCTCTTATGAATTATTTTAGAAATACGTTTTTCGTTGAAGTGGATTTATAAGTGCTGTTGTAATGTATTTTCCAATGAAATAGAAATACATTTGAATGTTTGGAGATGTTTTAATAATAGTTTAAATGCGTCTTGATATTGACAAGGACTCTTTCTTATTAAAATTTGAATAAAAGCTACTATAATATTTATAGTTTTAAAGTTATAAGTTATTCTTCGGATTTGAAATTCGGTACAACTCAACTATAGCCTACGGCGCTCAATAACTGGACTACACCTGTAAACACAGAATAGCTGACTGTTTGATATTAACTTTTGACATAATTGAAAGCTTGCCTTATTACTGTATCTATAGCTGCTGCATTTCAGTGGTCAATTTTGGAAAACCACCATAAGATTTTAAACATTTTTCATTACTTCTTTTTTATCGTGTGGGTAGTAAGGTCTTAAGACCTCACACACCCTAGTGTCAGAGTATCTAAACTGCCTCAAGGGTACTACTAGTAGTAGGGTATTACTAGCATTGATCTTCAAAAGTGTGCTACAATCGTTGCAATTTAAACCTTATAAAAAAGCACATAAGGAAGCAGACAGCAGATGAAAATAACAAAATAACATGAGTAGTAGTTACGGTCTAAGACTGACTTATGTTTTTTTATACATTATCTAACTCTAATAAAACTGTAAAATAATAATGTCACAATAAATAAAGCGGTTTATTTTTAACTCTCGTAGAAAATGTTTTACGGATGATGATGGCCGACAATTATGTCATTTCCAGAGTAATTGTGCGATTATACTGCGAGAGAATTTTTTATTTAGTTACCTACTTTACATAAGTATTTGTGTTTTTTTAAAGGGGTAAACAAACATTTATTCTTTCGTCATTTGTGCTGGGGGGTAAAATATTCGACAGTTTTTTTATTTCTTAAGAAGATAATAAACAATATAATGATCATAAAAGCAAAAAATATAGGTATTTACAACGGATCTAATTACCTAAAAAAGTGAAAAGAGTCGGACAAACATTCATTTTTCTTTCATCAACAACTTTTCTCATTTACCGTAAGTGTCTATGCCATTTTAGAGCCATATACGCAAATCGCATATTGTTAACGAAATCAAACAATCAATCTTCCTAGTCTTTTCCCAATTATGTTGGGGTAGGCTTCTAGGCTAACCGTATGCACCTGAATACCAGTATTTTACATGAACGACTGCCTATCAGATCTCCACAATCCAGTAACTGGGTAATACCCCTCGGTAAGACTGATTGTCAGACTTTCGGGCTTCTGACGACCTGTAATGACTGTCAAAGACCGACGTATAACAGCCGAGACCAACGGCTTAACGTGCTTTCCGAGGCATGGAGGAGTTTCGGTATGTAAAGATGGTCACCCATCCACAGCCCAACCTCGGCAAGCAAACAAAGTGTTAACAAAGCCAACATACATTAATAATTCATTACAAATGTGCCCTTCAGAGTTCTCATAATATAGGTTAAGTAACTTTTGAAGGGTACACGTCATTCGCTTATTAAACAATTTTCGTAATTATTGTTGAGAACTTAAACTTTTGCTCTCGGATTAAAATGGGAAAATTACCCTTACTACTTATAAATAGTTGAATGCGAAATCTAATTACTACGCGATTATAACTGGTTATTTTGCTTGAAATTATTAGGTACTCGTTGAATATAAATTTTTCGTCCATTTATCGTTATGTACAATTACTATGTAATAATATAGGTACCTATTCGGATAATGTAATAATAAATAAATAAGTGTAATAATATAGATACCTATATTAGTGCATAGATAAACGCACGAATAAAAAACGGCGGCTCACTTTCCGCGGCGATAAACTAAGCAGGGTAGGTTGGTACCTCTTCATCGGTTTCGCTTTTATTTGAAAAAGTCATGCTTAGCAGTAGAAATACGGACATATTACGGTATACAATAAATACATATTACGGACTATTCCGATGTTTAAATATTAGGTGTTCTAAGTTCCCGTACTATTTATTGGCATTTATAAAAATAATGTTACTACTATCGGGCACGCCGCAATCGCGGCGGTAAGACCCCTCTTTGAGGAGTGGCTGGAGAGGCGCTACGGCGTCCTCACCTACCGCCTGACGCAGGTCCTCACCGGACACGGTAGTTTCGGGAGGTTCCTGTGTCGGATAGGGCGGGAGGAAACGCCCGGGTGTCACCACTGTGTGGATCGCCCGGAGGACACGGTGGAGCATACGGTGCAGGACTGCCCCGCTTGGGCAGACCACCGCCGTGTCCTCACGGAGGCGATAGGCGGCGGCGACCTCTCGCGTCCGGACCTGGTTCAGGCCATGCTCCGGGGCGAGAGGGAATGGGATGCAGTCACCTCCTTCTGCGAAGCAGTAATGCTAGCGAAGGAGGAGGCGGGCCGCGTGAGGGAGAGAACCACCTCACGCCCCAGCCGCCGCGGGAGACGCCCAGGGCGTCGGACGTCGCGAGGCGACATCCGGCCACCATAGGCGCGGGCTTGCGGACGGCGAGTAATGGGTAGCTCGCCGTCCGATCAAGGACCAAGCCCGGGTCGACGGCGCGTTCTGTTCGCGCGCGCCTCAAAGAGCTGTCAGCACAGGGACGGGGCCCCCAACGGGGCCAACGCCTGCCGGGGTTGCGGGACGTCTTAACAGGATACCGTGGCCCCGGAACGTAAAGGGCAACAGAAGGAACAGGGTGGTTTTTTAGTCAGTAAAAGTCTGACAGTCCCTTCCGCCCCACCCAGGGCGGAAGGAGTCATTTGATGATTTTTACCACCTCAAAAAAAAAAAAAAAAAAAAAAAATGTTACTACTATTAAAAATGCGAAATGCATGGATGTTTGTTAGTCTATGACACCAGAACGGCTTAAAAGATTTACAATTTTGCACGGAAATAAATAACAGTCCAGAATAACACATACAAGTCTTTGTATCTCGAAAAAATGTACGGTTCCTGTAAGATAGTAGGTACATTAACTTTGACACAGACGAGGACGAGGCTGAAGATAACATAACATAACATGACATCACGCCTGTAATCCCCGAAGGGTTAGGCAGAGGTGTACCCATTAGTACACCCACATTTCGCCAGTTATGTTTTTAGTCCCATGTAATAGGGGGCGAGCCTATTGGCACAAAGACTGAAGATAGTAATTAATAATTTGCATGTTCAATAGACCGAAGCACCGAACCTTTTTGTAAATATGAACCACATAATATTTTAGTACAATTGAAGCAATAAATTAATCCATTCATGTTGTCAATTACGTCACTAACATTTACGTCAAAATTTTAATATCAGGTAAATCATCATCATTAAATTGAAATGCCAACTCGTCATACGGGATTAATTGAAACCAGAGGATCATAATTAACAGTATACATAGGTTTCACATTTGTTGATTACAAATATTTCCACAAATCATTTATTATCAGGAATAATGGTAATACAACTCTGTTTAAAATTTGTTTCGTATGTTAAATTGTAATACGTTCCCAATTCGAAGTTTAATTGAAATTTCTGTTAAAGATCGCAAGCAATGCTGTGTAATTATGAAATAAATGAATTCGGTGTACTGACCAGCGGAAGCTTTGTTAGTGGAACAAAAGGCCTTTAAATGTGATTCATATTTCAATAGCATGGTGTTAACGAGTATTTGTTCTGATAGAACAGAACAGAAGGTGCGACCCTTATATTTATTCAGTTAATTTGCACGACCATTATTCAATTGTTTTTTTTAAACACCTTCGCCGTAAACGTTTACTAGTAATGGATTATAAATGTAGTCTTAATTGCAGTTTTATTCCTATTCACCTAGCTATTTTTTATCACTTAAAAATCTCTAACAGTTTATATTTTATTTTGATTCTATTTTTTTTAGGTTCGGGGATTTCGTGAGCGGTTAATAATGGTGATTTGAATGTTATACAACTGTAATATGATATTAAAATAGGATCAACTTTTTAAAAAATTACCTTACAAAATAGTTCTCGCATTACAAGCCAATCGGTCAATCTAACATTTACTCAGTATAATACACATATCTTCTTTCAAGCCCTGCATTGGGATACTAATAGACTGGTATTATATTATTATTAGGTACTACTACCACCCTCCATATTGAAATTCTTCAAGAAAATACTTACATCAAATATATTTCTTGATACTCATTGAACTGAGTTTTATGAAGGATATTTTACGTATTGTCCAGCATCATGATAAGATAAACGATAAGTCGTAAAACTGGGCGGAGAATGTCTTTCTCCGTTGGTCCTTCGGTACGGGTCTTTATAGCCCGATTATCGTACGGTTATATCGATTTGATACAGTCTACCCTGCCTTAACAATCTGTTGCTTCTTCGTCTCGGTTATTGAGACAGTTATTTGGTATTTTATTTGCACCAAGCGCTGGATGTTGCGGATTTGCTGCGATACTACGTTCCAATTTCACCGTGCTGTGACGGTTATTGAATTGTTCCTCGGTTGTTTCCTTATTTCTCTACTTCTAGACTTTATTATACATTTCAAAATGATGTTGTTGAGTGCTACGACGTAGCCTGGCGTAGCTTGAAGCGGCTACGCCAAAAACCGTAGCATTCAGTTTTTGTCCAATTACAAAGAACGTTTTTCATGCGGCAAAATTTTCTAAATTAGTAAAGGCTGTAATCCAACACAAGTAGCATTAGAGTGGGGCGTAGCAATTTCAAAAGCACTTCAGAATCTCGACAGCGAACTTAACTGAATACTTTCGAAGCTACAATACTCTGCACACAAAACTGAACCATTGTACAATTTGGAGTGACCTTTCAATTTACCATGACAGTTGTACCAACATACCTACCTATATGTGAGTGTAGCAAAAATGATAACGAATCATATGTACTGATTTTGACATCATTCCGTTGAGAACAGTGCGCTCACGACGTGCATAGTAAACTTTCTCAGTCATACCACGACGTTGATAATCATAGAAATTTAAAACTACAGGAATAAGAAAGTATTTTCCAAAAAATCATCTCTTATATGGATGAAACGGGGGTCCAAAATATCAAAAAGTTCAAAAGAATTTTGGTCGCCAAGTAAACATTTGGTTTTTAAATTTGTAATAATAGCATAAAATACGGACTAAAACATAAGGGAGCGTGCACAAGGTTGATATTAATTGATCTCTCCTGGTCAGACTGGTACACAAAGCATTCTATTAAGAGTGTTCTATTAATGTGTGTTCCGGGCAGTATGCCTGTACACACATGTAGTGAATTGGTTACGTTCGCCGCAGAAATTGTGTGCCTGCCTTGAGCTGGGAACATGTTATACTGAGTGTACCTTTAAGAGTAAGTATAGAGACATGCTTTAATGCTGTTTGCGTCACGATAATAGATCTAAAAGGCTTTTGAAATTAGGGTTGTTTTTCCGTAACTATTTTTGTCCTGAAAATGTTATAGGGAATTTTGATACTACTGGCCGAAAGGATTGATGATGATGATGCTCTGTTCATTTTTATCGTATAGACTACCAAAGAGGTGTTCGGGTAAACATGAATAAATATTATGTATGTATATTATAAAATATATTATAAAACTTGACATTTATAATGCAATGCTTATATACTGTCAAGTATAACATTAATTTTGGCAAAAATCCCTAAGAATGTAGATAAAATTTCATCCATCTTCTCTTAAACACAACCAATATCCAGAAACAATCCAATGTTACGTACCTACAATCGAAATCCAACAAGCAATTAAGACCATTAATTGGGAAACCTTGATTCCGAATCGGATTTTCAATTTAAGCTTATAACGAATTTACGTATTCCTTTTGCCTATTCAGATTTCTTGAACAAGAGTTCTTGAAAACATTATCATGTTTTAATGTTTAATTAGGTATACATTTGTAATAAATAAACACAGATCAGGTCTGTAGGCAGAGGTGTACTCATTAGTACACCTACATATCGCTAGTTATGTTTAAGTTCCATGTAATAGGGGGCGAGCCTATTGCCATCAAGTGGGCACACATCCAAACTCTGAAGCTGCTACTGAGAAATTCTGATAGAAAAAAACAATAATGCTTTACCCGACCTAGGAATCGAATCCAAGACCTGATGCTCAGTAGCCACGCTTTGCGACCACTAAACCAAAGATAAATAAAATAAAATATAAACTGTACGTGTTTAGAAAAAGTTTGTTGAGATCCCTTTGAGACCACTAATTACGTCCGGAGAGATGAACGCATAAAATAAATAGACACAAGTTTTTATCTCTGAAAGTGTTTATTTAATAAAATGACAGTAATTATCAAGTTCTTTTAATATTTAAAGGACTGTTTATCGCATAAATTATATCAGACACTTTGACGGCACAGTTGGCGCAATGGCTCTGATATACTGCTGTGTGCTTAGGTTCGATTCCCGAACAAATATTTGTATTACCTATAGGGAATCGTTCCGGGTCTGGCTGTTTGTCTATGTGAGATTATGTGTTTGTCAAACGCACTCATGATACAGCAAAAAATTATATAAGCTAGGGAAGGGTTACTTTTTTTTGAAAACACAGGTTTTTTTATCAATTACTATTGCTCCAAATACTTGCCTGAAAAGCAAAATGACACTTCTGTCGATAGACACTATTTATGATCAAAGAATAAACGATGAGCTTAACAGACTGGACATAATAGCTTGGACAATATTTGGTCGACAGATATTTATTCACTTCCACAAAAATCGGTGTCCATTTTGCCTCAGTGATTATGTTTGATACGAAACATAATAGAAAAAAAAAACATTTGTTATTTTACGTACAACCATTTTTTGTTACTGAATAAAACGAGCGAAAATACAGTGTATTTACATTTTACAAAAAACGTCTCTGAATAGAGTAAACATTGTACGTTAAACGCGAAAATATTTGTCGTGTAAAGTGTCTGTCGGGTTTTTTACCTATCGCCGGGTACGAAGCGGTGACGTCGTTTTTATGCAACAGAGCGCAAAGAATCGTTGAATAAATTAAGGATGCGGAACTGAATGCAATTCCTGAAGCAGGTTTGTCGGCTCAGTTTAATATTAAAATTCAGACGATTTGTGCTTTTATTTTGTTTACTTTGCGCTTTTATAAGCCAGCGCGTTGTGTTATTGTCTGAAATTTTTTGGTACAAATCATAGGTTAATTTTTGACTGTTTTGCGAAAATTATGTTAAATGTTATGATACTGTGAGTAATAAGTCAGTAATTATCTACTTTGGTGACCCTGGTTTAGTTTTTTTTTCAAGAAAATTCTTTAAATGATTTCGCGCTTCTAATAACGGGCACAGGCGTCTCTATGCCCAGCAGTGGATCAGCCAAAACGAGAAAAGAGCAAGGAAAATAAAAGATTAACCTGATTGTTACATGATCTAACAAATAGCCTATGTAACAGAATAATGTTACCTAATAATGTACTAAATCTCGATCAGATTTAATGTCTTTCACAAAGTTAGTCGCCATCGAATAGAAACAGAACGTTTTTGTGTAAGCCCAACTTCTGTAACATCACCAGAATAAATCAAATCCTCAGCACAAAAAATAGGAAACGGCCAAGCTCGATTGTCTCTCGTGTTAAGGGTTCACCACTCAGGCTGTTTTGTTTTGTCTGTTTCTAATAAACAGAACAGTTTACTTCATAACAGCTGTCTATCCATTTGCATAAGTACATTTATTTATTTATTTACGAGTATTATACACACTTAAAACGGTTATTGGCTAATTACATTATATAAAGACATGTAATTAACTAACTTCTGTCTGTGACTTCGTCTGCGTCAAACTTGATATATTATCCAGGGGAACCATTCATTTTTCTGGGATAAAAAGCCTATGTGTTATTTCAAACTATAATCTATCTCTGTGCTAAATTTCATCCAGATTCATTGAGCCATTCTGGCGTGATTGGGTAAAAATCATCCATCCAAACTTTCGCATTTAGAATAGTAGTAAAATTACGACTTTATATGAACAAAAACGTGTGTGCCAAATTTCAGCTCGATAGCTTTAGTAGAAGAGAATGAAATATTGATTGCAAAATTCCAGGACATACATACATACAGGTTAAGTTACATAAAAGCTTTTAAAAATCGACAAATACACGTACACAATACATTGACTGCTCAATTCTAAAAGTGCCGTGACCACTATGTATCCTTTAACTTCAATACAATATTGGATATAGCCATTCCACATTGAATATTCCTGTAGCCGCCTTCTACGGATGGATTTAGATAGTTTCAAACTGAGACAAACACAACAGAAATAACCATTACGCCTGCAACCTAAGTTAAATATTTAAGTAGGAGATAGCTCGCCAATATCATTGTTTTTGACCCGACTGTGGTGAAATAAAAGTAGGGTTATGTGTTTGAACCCTATATATATAGGCAAAACACTTATATCATAAGAGCATGTCGAATGTTCAATAGTGTATGTCGGGATGTTGAGCTTGACTTATTCACATATAATGTCCACAAATAAAAAAAAGTATTGAGTAATTTCTTCTTTGAAGTGTAACTTTGCTGTGTATTGTGTTTTGTTTTTGTGTATTCCTTTTAGTACTATATGTATTTATGTAACTCTTACGCTGGTTGTACCGTTTTGTTAATTTTACACAAAGTTTATATAAGTGGAAACTTGTAATTGGCTTTCGCCTGCTTATTGCTTCTTACTATTGAAATGTATTAGCTGTAAGTTTTCCTAAAATCAATAAAATAAAATAAAATATGTCCGTTCCTATGTCAGCTCATAACTCCTCAACGGCTCAACCAGTTTTGATCAATGATACGAAAAATCAAAATGGCGGATTTTTACCAAAAATGTGTAAAAAAGTAAATTAAAAAACCAACATTAAAAAGTGAGCTTTAACTAAAAACCAAAAAGAAAAAATAATTAAGTAGGTACTTAAACTACTGTAGTCTAGACTTTTACAGTCGAGACTCATTATTAGGAAGCCGGTTAATAAAGTTCATTTTATACATACATAAATACATGCATAAACTCACGCCTTTTCCCATGGGGGTAGGCAGAAACTACAGAACGCCACCCGCTACAATTCATTTTATACGCAGTCGGGTATTTTGATTTGATTTTTTTTTTTAATCTCAAGAAGATTTACACAGTCATTAATGTAGGTAGGTATATAAGTTGCAATACTATAAACGCCAAAATTCCTTAAAATTCATCATGGCGTTCGTCTGTAGTTTATACAGACCCCTAAAACCGGTCTTTCACTCCGGTCACGTTTGACAGACCCGGGGGATCGATTCGCGATTAAGTACACGGTTTTTACGGTTCGCGGTAAATCTTTCCACCTTATTTGGAGTGATTATAGGCGTAAACTGGGCTACGGACGTAAACTGCCACTACCATTAGTGAAGTAATATGACCGAAATTTTACAACTCCATAGGAGTGGTTTATTACGTGAAGTTACAAGAAGCTATAATGAACGGAGACTACATATCATTAATTTTTTCCTGGACTCAGTACAAAAGATCGTCACCGACTTATTTATTTATTTAAACTTTATGCAACAAAAAAGTACAAAGGCGGACTTAATGCCTAAGGCGTCCTACTCCCACTTCTGGGTAAAGGTTTACATTTACTGACAGAGCTACAAACTGAACATCACGCCTGTAATCCCCGAAAGGTTAGGCAGAGTTATACCCATTAGTACACCCACATTTTGCCAGTTATGTTTAAGGCCCATGTAATAGGGGGCGAGCCTATTGCCATCAACCGGGCACAAATCTAGACTCCGAGGTTGTTATTTAGAAATTCCCGATGGAAAAACCCAATACCACTTTGCCTGGGAATCGAACCCAAGACCTCATGCTCAGCAGTCGCGCTTTGCGACCACTAGACCAACGAGGCAGGTACAAATAACCAGTACAAATAACCCAGGAAAAAATTAAAACTTTGTAATGAAAATAGTTGACGCAAATATTCACTAATAAATTAATGTTTATTACTAAATAGCTTTACTAGTTTCAATCTGTTAAGAATTACGATACATTTTAGCAGATATTAGTATTCAATATACTCATGCATTATGCATGATGGTTATCAACTAGTTCGACATAACTAGATAATTAGGCATTGTCACGAGTAATGAATATCATGTATCCTGTCTGTTTCGATTTTACAGTTCAGTAAACTTGAAGTCTTTTTAGAAACCGATGGATGTTTTAGATTCAAACTAAACTTAATTAATTTACTGTTTATTATCTAGTTTTTAAATTAAATTACATTAAAAAAAAAAACATCGGTTTCTATGAAAACTTTAACTATATCTGTCGAGCCTGCATACCTATCTCTTTTGTTGAGTGTACACATAGTAAAAGAGTAGTAGGAGTAGTATATATAATATGCATGCTCATGTATAATACGAGTAGTAGTATACATGAGTAATTCACAACATAAACTTTATTAATTTATAGTAAAGTTGGTGCCACGAATGAGTAAACTTGATAAGTTTCAGCTACGATTAGAACACCTCATCATTTGATGCTTTGTAAAGTATGTGAATGTGGCTTCAATGGGTATAATTATGTCGGAGAAACTTCACGGAAGGAATATTCAAGGTTATGAATTATGGTTATAGACACCAGCCTTTCCAGACGTCTCGATTTTTTAACTTCAAATTGCGTGTTCCGCGCAAGACCAACGACACTGTCTTAGTGTATTTTTTTGACAGTGCTGCGGACATAAAGAGTATTTGTGTGCTTAGTTTTAAATTTCATGAAATAAATTTTTAAAAGCAGGAAAATATATAAATAAAAAATATAAGTATAAATTTGAACTACATAAGTGTTTTTATTATGTCTTGCTTTGATAGAATGAATCTCATATTTTTTTTATTAAAACCATTCGAAATCCCGATCCCGATTTTTTTCGAAAAAAAGCTCAGGGAGTGGTCATACTAGATTGGCCGCAGTTGAAAAACAAACATTTTTTTTTTATATATGTATGTGCTAGGCCTACAATACCTCGTATCGATTTAAACAATATTTACACATTGCCAACTGTATAAAGAGAAACAAGAACGAAATACAGAACCTGAAACAGATTTTTAACACAAAATATACTTTCATAGCAGCTATATCTTGGTTATTTTGTGTTTATTAAAACGTAATGAATGACAAACATAATACTAGGACAACATTAACGTATCTTGAACAAAACTATGAAAGACATTTAAGATGTCGCAAAAAAATGTCTCCACAAAAATAAAACATCACGCCACAACTTAATACAGACGCTAATGTAATTGGCAGTAGGTTTATTATTACTTGGCGTGCTCTCAATAAGTATAAATGAGAAAAGTTGCCTATGTTTGATGACTTCAGGGCGACACATACAGATACATTTTTTAAATTACTCTCTCAACAACAATGAATAAAAAGTATAGAATAAATTGTTCTGGTTTGTACTTTTCTTTATTTGAGTGGAATAGTGATAATTGTAGGTATGTATTATCTAGAAAAATATCTACATACATAAACTCACGTCTTTTCCCATGGGGGTAGGCAGAAACTTACAGAACGCCACCTGCTACAATCCTTACATACTCCTTTCGCCTCATCTATGTTCATACATCTCGTCATACAAGCACGCCGGTTACGAGTACTCCGCACCTGACCTTTCTGAAGGACCTCACCGATAAGGTCACTGTAGATCTTCCTAAGGCGACCCCTCCCAGCGTTGACACTCACCTCTGCCATCTTAAAGTTTGTCAATTGTCTTTCACTCATCCTCTCAACATGACCGAACCATCTAAGCATACCCTTTTCTATCTTTGTCACTACATCTTCTTTTAATCCGCAACGGTCCCGTATAACCTCATTCAAATAAAAAAAAATATCATAAAAAAAATCATTAAAATATCTAATAGAATAAATATATTGAAGTAGTTTTAGAGCATATTATTTATAAAGAGGTCCTTGACATATAGGCTTCTTAAGTAGCATCCATGATTATGGAAAAGCCCACAGATTTTTTCTTCTGTTACTAAGAAAACATTTACAGGTCCATATAAAAGTGCAAAGCACCTACACTGTCAGTATTTATGGACGAGCGGTGGCCAGGATGATTAAAATTAAATAAAAATGAAAGGTGCACACAAAACGCAATATCGCACGCGTATTTCTGTGGCAAATAAACTATTTTTTTTCTTTAAAAAAGTTGGCAACAATATTTCAAATATTTGTCCATGCTTTGTAGCACCTTCTAACAAAATTAAGTAATACAAATATTAAATCCACACTAAACCGCTAATTGGTTATGTAATGCCTGTGTTTTAAATAGGACGTGATATCCTTGGGCTTTAGCTGGGCCACTGAAAATATACAGCGAATAATTTTCGGGTCAAGGTTTTGCAACGTCATCTCATGACAATGGGGTAATAATATCGTATGTGCGAACTTTAATCGCTTTATGAAAAGTAAATAAAAATCAGACATTAAAGGCTACGAATCTTCAGTTAAATAATACATTATTATATTTAGGTATATTTTAAAGAACTCTTTCAGACCATGTCGCATCTCGTAATGTTCTTGTCAATTAATTATGTAGACATAACATAACATCACGCCTGTAATCCCCGAAGGGTTAGGCAGAGGTGTACCCATTAGTACACCCACATTTCGCCAGTTATGTTGTTTGTAATTATGTAGATATAATTTTAAAACCATACTAGGTATTTAAAGGGCGTAAAAGACTGACCGAAAGTATATTTATTTATATAATGGATCATATCTTGAAACCCTTTGGTTACGGGCATGTTGAAGGTCAAAGTTCCAACTATGTTTTTTACAAAAACGACATTTAAATATTTTAACTAAATTTAAAATATCCCTACAATCCCTATATGTAAGCACAACGTTTTGCGTACGTAACCTGTGCGTTCACATAAAGAAAAGTCGTAGCTCAATAAAAAAAATTGCTCAGTGTTAGGTACTCAGTTTAATGGGCAGCATGCATATTTATCGACTATGTGATAAGTTTATTTATACCCCGTTTTTGTAAAAAATGTATGACATTAAGGGGATAACGTCAATCCAAACACTTTTCACTTCATCTTCGTATTGAAATACAACGTAAAACTCAAGACTCAAGCCCGCTTTTAAACCAAACATCCTTCAAAATATGCCTCCACAAAATCATCCAGTCAATTGATTACCAAAACACTCAAGTGAATACTCCATATTTACGAATTCCTCTCGAATCTTGTCAGCAATCAGTAAGCGAAAGACGATTATGACAGAAATTCTTTTTGATGGTTCGAACTTTGATGACGAGTAAGACTGTGCTATGAATTTAAATAGAACCTGCTACTTAATTACGTAACGCCCTCACAATGGCAATGCCTTTAATTTTGTCAAATCAACAACATTCATTGCGTTTTTTACGTTGTCGAACAGACGAATTTTTCTCATTCGTGCAGCAATGGATTATGAATATCATTCAAATCCTTTCGTTTGTGATAGTGTGACGTAACTGGGATGCTGGTTACGTCGAAAATATTGGAGGTACCTATAAACCTACCTTCAATATGTTCGCAGTACTTACTTTGGCTTTGTTGAAAGCATCCTAGTGTGAGTTTATGGATTTATTCAGTGAGTTATATGCAAAATCTTTGTGAATATAATCCTACTTTTAAAGGTAAGTAGGGTATTCATCTGGTTGGGATACTCAAGATTATTTTTTATGTGTTTATGTAGAGAACAAGGATAGCTTAAAATACTTACTCAACTAATGCTATTTTCAAGAACTACTGAAACAGCTTCTGCCCTAGAATTCGGCCCTGTAAAAGTCGGTAATTGGCGATCTAATCTTTTTTCTCTATATAAACTTTGGACGCCCGTTTCATCCTATCAGGTGGCGAATTTTGAAAAATCCTTTCATCGTCGTCTACTAACTATTACCTACCACCCTGCCAAATTTTATCTTTATACGTCAAGTGGTTTTCGATATTTCGTGATGAGTCGGTGAGTGACCTATCGCTTTAATTAAAAAATATAAGACACCTTCTTACGAAATGAATGGGTTGAAGAATATTGGCTTCAACAATTTCTAGTAACCGAAGCAAATGTTGGAACCAATATTCAGTTCATTATCGGGTTGTTCATTACCGCTTTATATCTATAGCACCCAACAGGTCACTGAAAACGTAATTACCCATTAAGTTTGTGCACAGTTCGCTACTATTGAAGGCTCCAATGATCAGGTTTAATTATGTACCTGTATAAGGTTACTTTATACTCGCATTATTATGTGGGTATAGTTAATTAATTAAGCATAATTATGCTGACATTTGAGTACGTTCAGATATTTCAGTTTACGGTCTGCTACGCTGATTTCGAAGCGTTGAACGATATTATAAATATATACATAACATCATGCCTGTTATCTCAAAGGGTTAAGAAGAAGTATACCTATAAGTACACCCACATTTTGCCAATTATGTTTAAGTCTCATAATAAGAGGCGAGCCTATTGCAAACAACCGAGTACAAATTCAGACTCCGAGTCTGCTACTGAGAAATCACTGATGGAAAAACCCAATAACACTTTGTCCGATTCCTAATCGGACTCAAGACCTTATGCTCAGCAGTCGCGCTTTGCGACCTCTAAATCCAACGAAGCAATTAAGGTAATTTATTTTAAAATATTTAAAGTTCGAGGTACAATCATAACAGTAATTACAGAGAATGCGACTCTCTGCAAAACATGGATGGACAACAAAGGGATGGAAAATCTCCATTAAATGTATTTAAAATTCTTCCCAGTGGTCTCAATTTCGACTGAAAGACACAATGCAAGTCAACGTGAACAAAAAATATCTCTGTCTGATTAGTAAGCCGTGGTCGCTTTCACAAAACCAGTGATCTCTGAAACGTGATTAAATATCAATTTGGGATGGGACCCGGAAAAATACCCGTCAACAAGATTGAGTCTTTTCTACGAATACAGAGTTTTTCTGATGGAATTGAACGGTTTTTTGGAGAATACGTCATTAGATAAAAGAGAGTTTAACACTACCTTAAATTGCGGCTCCGTTCACTTAAAAATGTGCTTATTTTTTTTCACACGCTTTTATTTTATTTATTTTTTTCATACATTCGAATAACGTTTTTAATTTATAATTTTTTATTTTTATTTGTCATCACTTACAAATATCACTTACATCCCAGTAAAATAGTGAAGCAAATCTAATATCAACACAAATGACTTATTAATGTTATTAAAAAAATTAAAACATTTCAAAATATAGGTACTAAATAGTAGCCCGCCGGTATTGAGAACCAGGTTTAAGCTACTCTAAGCAAGGTCAGGGCTCCTAAGAAAAGAATCTCCTAACAATACTCGCCGTGTCCAGAAGTACCGCTTTCTGATTCAAGACCAACCGCTCAAATCCAACCGCTCAACGAAAGCCTCCTCAGATCATTACGTTTATACATACATACATAAATAAACTCCCTCCTTTTTCCCATAGGTGTAGGCAGAAACAACACAGAACGCCACCTGCTACGATCCTTAGATACTCCTTTCGCCTCGTCCACTTTCATACATCTCGTCATACAAGCACGCCAGTTATGACTACTGCGCACCTGACCTTTCTGAGGATAGTTCTTACGCTTATTGTTCTTATATATTTTTTTATTTATCAATATTATAATATTGCGAACGATACAAAATTGGTCCGTGAGTGGAAAGTTCACAAAGCGTATTGAAACGTTACCTGTCAGACATCAATATATACGACAATTTTTCCTTTTACAGATGATTCGTTCATTTCGGGTCAGTGGAGCACTTTTTATGGTTTATTTTTATAGGTGAGGTTGTAGCAGTTTGTTTTCAGTTTAAGAGATGACTCACGTGGCACTTATTCCAACAAAGTCAAAGCATTTATTTGGGTATCATCATTCATAAAGATTTCGCTCAGTTAGTCAGAAAGTTTTCTTTACTCGTATCGTTTTCTTTATTCTATTTACTCGTACCAAAACGTAGGTAGGTCTTTATGAGAAGAACGAGCAAGAAACTCCACGGAAACTCTTTGCAATCAAGCAAATTAGGTAAATCATTTGGGTTTATCAACGACAATCAACTCCGGGGTAATATTGAGAGAAAAAGGTTCCAAAAACAGGTTATATCCTATTACACAATATTCTAAACATGGGTTAAAATTCCAAAAACAAATGACTATGCATAATTTCAAATAAACTTCCATAAACTGTCATCCCACTGTCCCAAAAACTTTTAAACCTCATCGTGATTCGTACTTTGTAAAACGAAACGAGACCGTAAACGTTTGGCGACACCTTTATACTGTTTAGTATTAATTAAAATAGCATCCGACCCACAGACTCATTGTTGGGATGCTTTAGAAGTTGACAATGCTTGTATTATCCCATCTCTGGAGCGAGGAAAGTATTCCAGAAAGTTGTATTAATTCTGGATGCCCTTTGTATAAATTCGTTCATTCGTTTTCGACTAACATTGTGGTTAACAGATCAGTGACATTGGCCCCGAAACGAGTTTTAATGTAATTCGTTTTTTAAAATACGAATTTCGAATTAGATTTCTTTTATTTGTTACTTTATGGCCGAAAGAGTAAGGCCAATTTTCAAGAAAATGGCTGTCAAATCCATTAAATAATTTTATTTAAAGTATTTTATTTGAATCGAAATGACGAAATAGCAATTCTTGTAAAGATTTTTATTGGTAATCTCCTATTTCTCGAACATGTATCGTAAAATTGTATCTCCGGAAAATGCCACAAACTGAACGAGAAATGATTTTCTGAGTGCATTCCATCAATTTCCTAAACGGCGGCAACCGACATCCACGTGCCGCAAGATTACAAAGACACACGCATGAACATCTGAGACATCATGTTATCTTTTGATTTATTACTCAAGTTAGTAAAGTTTTGCTATTCTGTTTACGCTAATTAATCACTTTAGTTTGAAATATTATGCTTTGGGATGTCAAATAATAATGAGTATGTAATCATTAACAAATAAAACGTAAGACATACTTTCAAGTGGTCGCACCATTTACATTCTTCGACTTTTCCTTCTATTACTAAATAGAATTATTAATAATTATATGAATGTCCCAAAAATGTGGCGCAAAATTATATTATACTCATTTAATATTGAACGCCCTTTGACCGGACCCCAAATCAATATCGACGATAGTATTACCACTGAACGACGCCATTAATAGCTCGTCTGGTTTCAAATATAACAAAACAGGTCATCTTCAACTTGTAAAAAGAATTCCCAGTGGGACGGCGACGCGCCACTTTGGGCAAAAAGGTCTGGGTACTTACTTATTATTTAAAAATCTTTTTTTTTTCTCCTTCGAGACGCCGTCGTCACTGAATATAATTTTGACATTGCAGATTTAATATGGCTTTATTCTTTGAGAATTTTAATTACAAACGACTTTGTAAGGTCGGCTCGGATTACATGCTCAAGAGGGCGAGTTCAGCGCTAATTAATTACCTATAAAATAACGTTTGTAAATAAGTTTAATGTAGTTTTATTTTAGTTAAATATTTGATCTTTAGCTAGATGTAAAGAGAGTTCAAAATTAAAATACAAACGTATACTTTAAGTTCATTATTTTATTACAAATATTTGAAGACTAAATAGCTCTACTTTAAAATTGCGGTTTTGATAAATTTCAGTGTATTGAACAAGTTTTATTTGGACACGAAGATTTTTAAAATGAATAATACACTGTTTTGATTAATTAAGTAATATATTATGTTTTGTTACAGTACCTACCTCAAAACTATCAAATAAAAAGCAATTAATATTGTACACTGAGCAAGAATATTAAACAAGTTATTTTGTGCTCTCAAATATTAGTTTATACAGTGTGCACTTAATTAGTACACTTTGCCGAACAACGTTTTAATTTACGAAACTCCCAGGTATCTTGTTAGCATAGCGAAGGGGACAAAATTACTTTGGTTATTCTACACTAGTTGGTAATAATAATACAGTAATTTATTAAAGTTTTTTATAAAGTTTATCTTGGACATCACTGGCATCGGTGAAGGAAAACATAGTGAGGAAACCTGGACTTACTGTTCCACTCAAACCATGTCAAAGGCCTTTGAGGCGGTGTAGAAACTCAGACACTAGGGTGTGTGGGGTCCTAAGACCTTACTGCTCACACGAAAAAGAAGAAGTCATTTAAAAAAATCAAAACAGTTTTGAGGTCAAAATCTTAATATTAGGTATTTAATAGTACTAGCCTATTATTATCCCACTGAAGGCAAAGGCCTCTCAAACAGAAAAGGCAGTATTAATCATCACGCTTGCTTAAGGCGAATTGGTGATTTCAGACTTTTCTTAAAAGTCCAGGTTTCCTTACGATGTTTTCCTACACCGATGTCAGTGATATCACCAAGATAAACTTAGAAATATATATGAAATAGAAAAAGTTACATGCCCGAGCCCGGATATGAACCAACAACTTATTTAATGGGAGGTGGGCGCCTTAACCAATAGGCCATCACGACGATAATGTTTTTAGGTACCTACCTACACAATTATTTCAGTAAAAATATTTTCCAAATATTTTATAATAATAAAAGCAGTCTGTTTTACTTCTAAAATGAAAACCAAACAGTACCTTTACAATTTTGCATTGTGTTACCAGTGATCGTAAGTGTCAAACACCTGTCCCAAGCGCAAATAAGGCAATGTGTGCACAGTGGAACGACACCCAGCGACGTGTCAAATAAAAAGATTTACAAACGCGCCGGGATTTGCCTGAAATCAAATATCAGAATTCTTGCGCGGCATATATTTATGTTCAACGTTTCTAGATTTTGTACCTCTGTGCCCTCCGGTCTTAAATGTAATGTAAAATTACATGTATTTGTATCATGAAATTGATTTTTTCCGTTTTTTTTAAATTAAGAACTAATTTATGCTAAGTTTCCACTGTCTCTTAATAATTACATAAGTACGCCAAACTATTTCAACATTATATATGATTTATAAACCGCCACGTTGTTCTGCCGAGCATGAGGTCTTGGGTTCGATTCCCAAGTCGAGCAAATTGCGATTGGGTTTTTCTACCAAGAAATTTCTCAGTAGCAGCCTCGGAGTCTAAATATGTGTGCGGTGGATGGCAATAGGCTCGCCCCCTATTACAGGAGACTTAAACATAACTGGCGAACATTGAAAATCATTACCATCACTTTATACAATTGACTAAATTAATAAACAGGATTGAAAAATACTAAAACGTAGTTACTTATTTTCTAAAAGATAACTTAATTATTCCACCAAATCGAGAACAAATTCAAAGTTCTCTTTAACCCATACAAATGAAGCATGACTTCAAATAAATCGATACTTGCTTACAACAATACTCAAGCAAAATATTTGTTATCGTTATTCAAGTTAAGCAACTTGCTAAAATCGGTTCTTTTCAATAAAGTTTGCTCTCGTAAAGTTGGAGTGGTATAGAACGTGCTTCAACTTGTATGGATCGATTTACTGCTCGAACGAAATTTTCATAACCCGATATAATGCGGGGAATGTTCACATATGAAAATTAAGTTCAAAATCTCGTTATGCTCTTGTTAAAATTTCGAATCGTTGTCGATTTTCGATGTTCGCGCATCTTTTGTTTGTGCTGTTATGTAGCATATATGTACCAACTTGTATGTATAAAAGCTTTTAGTGTTTGACTTGTATAATAACTTTGAAATGCCAGTTACAAAATCTACATGTTATTAAAATAACACAATTACGCAAATGAACATTTTCGAGCATGAGTTTCAACTGTTACATCATTTGTCATTTTAATTGTTTTAGCAAAAGTAGAATTAACGCTTCATGCTATTAATTAAAACGACTATCGTTCGTTTTGTGTTTCTTTAATTTTTATAAAATGGTAATTAGTTTTCTGTTTATTAAGAAAAAATGGTAATAAGGTATGCTTGTGTCTTGAATATTTTAAAATGAGAATTTGGACTGAAATGGGACTTTAAACTGACTCCGCACCCAAGTCGGTCGCAGCAAAGAGAATATCCAAAGGTGGGGTTCGCAGATCTATGGCACTAATCTTCAGTGCCTCTGCGGCGTCTCTCCGCACACCATGACCCATGCCCTGTCACCTGCACATGTAAGAACCTAATGACTGAGTCAGCGAATAGTGTTGTCATTTCATTTATTCAACAAACAATGAACATAAATGTCTTACATATTACAATATACTTACAACATATATAAAAATTATACAATAATTACCAATGCAACATATAATTCTTTACATCAATGTCAAATATAAATAGTAACAATAAATTAAACAGAAGTCAACAGTTCGTAGCTGAATACTGAGCCAAACAAAAAAATTAACAAATTTTATCTCCA
The DNA here is from genome assembly GCA_949774945.1 of Hoplodrina ambigua. NCBI lineage: Eukaryota > Metazoa > Arthropoda > Insecta > Lepidoptera > Noctuidae > Hoplodrina > Hoplodrina ambigua. Next base: position 6,082,448 of record OX458976.1, read on the forward strand.
CATTCTTTATTATAACAATATTTTTAACACATATTTTATTTAATAGATAATAATTACAGATAATGACAATATAAAAAAAAAATGCATAAAAATAGTGCTCCGCCCGCAACGAGGTGGTAAAACCCAAGCTCCGGGCGATTAGGAATCCAGAGAGAGGAATCTCCTCACTATGCGTGCCGTGTCCAAGACAATCGCTTTCTGCATCTGACCCTTGACTCAGCTGTTGAGCGAAAAAAAAAAAAACATTTTTATTATTAATATGATGCTATCGATACTCTAGGAATGGGAATAACTAAGGAAAGTAATGATTACGTAACCGTGTGCCTAATTAGACTCTTTGTATGTGTTTACGATGTCATTTTGAATCCTTTTAGTATGTTACCTAAGGCTTAGGAGAAAATTAATTTCATACAAGGCGAACCGCCAGTGATCAGTGTCATGATATGACGTGATTAAGCTGAGCTTAGGAACGTCATTAGACACCCTTTATCCGTCACCTTCACGTACCTATACTAGATATTACAGTCGCCTTGTTTCGGCACTGTATAATTAATTAGTTAATAAAATTATAGTCGCTTTTGTGGAATATGATATCTTCTAGTCTGAGTATTATTATTATTTATTTATTTTCCCCCTTTTCTTTTTAATTACATTTTATATTTTATTTCCTTAAAGTAAAAACTCTGTATATTATATTTAGTCGGGTCTCAATCACTGTATTGCACTACTTTGCGAAGACACTCCTCTTAAGATACAGGATTTTCCTAGTTTAGGAGGCAGTGCTCAAATTTTGTATTGTCTTTATCAATGCTTTCAACCTATAATTTGTATCAAATGTTTTTATCTAATAAACTATTATTATTATTATATATAAAAGCGAAAGGTCACTCACTCACTCACTCATCACATAATATCAAAAACCGCTTGACGTATAAAGATGAAATTTGGCAGAAAGGTATTTTATAGTTAGTAGACGTCCGTTCAGAAATGTTTTATTTTTATTCACCCCACAAGGGGATGAAACGAGGGTCCAAAGTTTAAATGTTTTTTTTTTGGAAAAAACGTAGCTGTTAACTATGTTTCCTGAAGTTAAAGCAAGTGAAGCCGCGGGCTAAAGCTAGTTGTATATAGTACTAGACACTAATATTACATTTTCGCTGATATTATAGCAGCTTTCGGCACATGTTACACCACATCGCTTTTTAGGAACAAGACAAGCATTCAGGGTGAAATTTTAATTACATGTGGTACTAGGTATATAGCTTGCTATGCCCGTGACTTCGTCCGCGTGAAAATAGATTTTTTTTACGCGGACAAAAAATTACTTTTCTAAAATAAAAATAAACTTAAGTTACTAATTATAACATCATCTGTCTGCTAGTGAAAGTCTACACAGTCTAGTCTCAGTTTAATAAAAAGCCGATTACAAACATAAAATTAAAACAACACAAAATTACAAACAGACACAACGATTTTGTTTAGTATTAAAAATGATATTTTATTTTATTTATTGGATGTATTGCACCTACAACACGATTGAGTTCAATATCAATTTTTACAATATAAAGTACCAAATTACAAAAAACGCAAAAAAAAAAGAATTTCGCGAGTTAACAAAGCGCATTATGCGCTTTAATATCGTCTAGCGTATAATATTATATTGTAATGCTGATAAACTATAAAAATAATATTTCTATATGAAACAATACACCCTGCTGTGTTTTATTTTGAAACCCCCATGGTTCCAAAACGTCTCCAACACATCTGTGACATAAATACATTACTCCGTTTACCACTTTCCCTTGAAAAATGATTGTCGTGATCACGGTAAGCCTTCAAATATACGAGAAATAAAAAAAGATGAAAAATTGCCTTTGTCTCAGGCCTTGAAAGGCCGTTCAACACTTTTGGCTTTGGCCTCGAAGATGTTATACAAGAGTTTTACTCGATTGTGAATGATTAATGTTAAAGATCAGCTGTAAAAATAAGAAGAATTTAATAGAATTACATGGCCGCTGAAAGTATTTTTAATTTTTTAGTATTTTGTATATTTTAAGTTTTTTGTTAAGTTAATAACTATTGTTGTATTTGTTTAAGAAATCTTAGATAATATGATTGGAAGCACTTGCGTGTATTACCTGTGATACAGGTTTATTCCTAGTTCAGGTAGAACCCTAATATTATTTATCCTTTAGTTTTTATGCCCCAATTTTAAATAAACAATCAAAAATTCAATAAATAATAATAATCAATCAATTATTTCAATAAACAATTTCAATTTTTTATACTAGCCGTTTCAGAATCATATGCAAAAGTTGGATGGAGGGATGTTTGTTACTCAATGTCTCCGGAACGGATCTGAATTTTAGACTCAGAGATTTCATCCTGGAAACATATACGATTTTCGGGGGATAGTAATTATATTCAACTGTGACGCGGTCTAAAGCTAGCGGAGAAATATTTAAAAGATATCAATTCATTTACTCAATGTTTATTTGTTATTTCGCAAGCAATGAAGAGGTCGCTTTCTTTCGCGTTACAAAAATATAATTACCTACCTATAATTATGCATGAAGAATTTTAGTCATAATAGCCCATCGGCTTTTATGACTAAAATTCTTCATGCATTGTCCGCTCCGGTATGATGATACCGGAGCGGACAACATGCAGGTGCGGTCGCGGTTACGAAGCGGTTCGACACTGCAGTATTATCTGTATGGACGCCTCCAAGTTCTCCACCTCTGTGTGGCCTGGCCTTAAAAGAGATAATTAAGAAATTACCCGTCACCCTAAACATCCATTCGAACCCCATTTTACAACAATTTCAATAAGCCAAACCTAACAGCCCGAAACACCTCCATCGCCAATATTCTCATCAAAACGTAAGCATAAAAATATTTCTGCAAAAACCTAAACGTCATACAAGTATAGCCAAGTCACCATGACGGGCGAAAAGACGAAAAAAAATCGGCCCTTCCATAAAGCTTATTTTTACCAAGCAAAAGGAAATCATATTACTGTTTTCAGAAAGAGCTTATATCGATTTCTTCTTACCGTACCTTACGTTGTGTGGCGTATTGTTAATTTATACAAACGGCAGACGCCATTGTTGCCTTCCAATCATCTTTGAATAATATTCTTCTGGGGAGTGGTGATTCTTTGCTTCTTTCTTTCTTCTTTCTTTTGGTGTTTCTTGCTCGTTATTTATTGGTATACATACTTTGAACATCATAATGTTCTTTCATGCAATTGGAAGCACCTAATTATTTGTGTACCGCAATATTAGGTACTAGTTTCTGCTGCGTGGAAGTTATACCATAAACATATCATATGACACTCGGTAATAGTGTTGCTTTCTATCGGTGAAAGACTTTTTGTAATCAAACCAGTATTTCCAAAGATTACCTCACACAAACAAAAAAAAATCGAACAAACATTAGGTAGATACTTCTCTATTATAATATTAGTATTAGCAGGTAGAGAATTACCAATCTACTACTTACCTACTTATTTCTGAATTGTAACAATGCCCAATTATGCACATTATCTCCATGCTGTCATTACTACGATGACAAAAAATAAAAGAGAAAGTGACCAATACATTTCCCAAATCCGGACCTACATATACCTACATACAACTGTTGGCCTTTCTACCAAATACTAAATCAAAAATAGACATAAACTATTGCAAACGTATCTACTCACCCCAACCCAAGACATTTCAATAAACAATAAGACGCTCGTATCCTAACCGATACTCAATCATTCACTTTACATACGATCCAGTTTATTCATGATCGTAAATGAGATTAACGCGCCATATTCAATGGTCCGGAAAATTAACGCACATGTGTTTAAAATTAGCGATGACACAATATAATATAGCCTTACACCCTAGCGTACGGTTAACGGGAAGCGCTCGAGTGGAAATTTTGTATAGATTGCGTTATCTGATTGTCGAACAGTTTGTTGAGAATAGCTGAATAGTCCTATCGTGGAAATTGTGCTGTTAGAGAGCTACAATGTTAGGGAGTTCTGAACAAATATTAATATTTCAGTAAGCGTATTATGTGGGTGCACTTAATTATGATGACTAGTAAATTTAATTAACCTATAGGGTTCTCCTTACAAATACTTAGGCCACGTATTCTCTACAAAGCCAAAAGGAAAAAAAAATCAGCCAACTGCAAGCCATTCTTGCACATGAAGAGTTCGTTATCACCGTACAAGATTTAGATCAAGCAAAAAACCTCGAAAAGACATGCTTTAATTTTTAGTTTTATATTATTTATTATTAAAGCGGCCACAGTAATACACGTTCTGTGAAAATTTTAAGTGTTTAATACGATTTAAATGATACAAAGTGTGTCAAAGGGACAGACAGACAGACGGGCGCATGTGCGAGAGCAATAGATTAATAATAATAATATAGCTCCGTTTGAACAATTTAGGTACAGAACCCCAAAACGAAAAAGTTTTTAATTCAACTGTATTTTATCTCCCAAGTCGTGATTTCATCCAAGCGCCACTTAATTTATTTGTTTATCTAAGTCATTACCCCGACTTAAAACTTATCTTGATTTTATACAGCAAGGTTATACAGAAAAAGTGGAAAAGAGAAGAGGAGCTCGTGGCTAAGAAATAACAATCACACGGGTCGATCTATCAGGTTAAGCTACGCTTGCCTTGGTTGGTCCGGGCATGGGTGACCATCTTTAAACAGCAAGACTCCTCCGTGCCTCAGAAAGCACGTTAAGCCGTTGGTCCAGACTGTCATACGTGGATCTTTGACAGTCGTTACGGGTCGTCAGAAGCCCGAAAGTCTGACAACCAGTCTTACCAAGGGGTATCGTATTACCCAGTTACTGGGTTGTGAAAGCCAGATAGGCAGTCGCTACATGTAAAATACTGGTATTCGGTTAGACTGGAAGCCGATCACAACATAGTCGAGAAAAGGTTAGGCAAATACAGAAAAAGACACAAGCAAATTGCCACACAAACTTCATCATTGACTCAAACAAAGTATCATTAATAACCATCGTTTTGACAATCAATTTATTATCTAAAGCACTTTTCTTTATTGAGAATTATTAATTTTAGTCTTGCTCTATTTATCATTACTTAATTACTTGCTAAGTGTAGTATACCTACACTTGCAATATAGGTGTTCCGCTATTCGAGAACAATGCTAATGACTGTAATGTATTATTTGAACTTCCAATTTTCACCAAGTTTTTGGAGACGGAAAACATTGACGTTAATTAAGGTTTTGACCTAATTTCGTTATGTTTTAAAACAGTTGCTCCAAACTAGCATTTTTTGTACGGTAATCAAATGAAGGACTTAATACTTAGTGCATTGTGGACAGATGTCTTTGTGGCGTTTGATGCACTATCGAATTTCTAGGTAGCACAAATCCAACTTGAAGAGGGATCTCCAGCGTTACTTTTCTGAGTAAAAATCTGTCTCCGTAAATACGTTGTATTTGGTTGCATACTGCAATTGCGCCACAAATGAAGCTAAAAATGAGGACTTAATTTCATACTCGACCCAAATTACGCCGTATTATATTTAACTCAGCATTTGTGGTATTAGGTACTGAGCCCTAAATAACGCATAAACCTGCACTTTGATATGGAAAAAGAAGTAGGTAGGCACAGCGCAAATGGAGACACTTTAGTGTCTTATGTCTGACACAAGGAACTGGCTACCATCATTTTATATTTCGTGTCTTCTTTCTTATTCATAAATGTAATTAGTATAGAATTGTACGTACGTAGTGGCAGCCACTGCGGTTACCTGTTACTTTAACTCGACACACTAATCGCCGATCACTAGTGTCCGATATATCCAACTAGGCACTGAAAAGTTTTTAGTGGAACACACAAGCATCAATAATAAGTTTCCACACTAATTGTATGAGCAAATAAGTTATTGCACACATTAGTTGCTAGGCAACTGTATCAGGTAGCGGTCACCAGACACGGCAACCGCTTGGTATCCAGGGGGTCTATCTCTTAAAACGGTATTTTTTTTAATTACTTTTGTGCACTGCTTGATTTTTAACGCTTGGCTCAGTGCAGAGAGTTGAGAATCCAACAACAGAAATTACAAAGTAACATTAAAATGGTACTGGCCACCTGTATCAGTAACAAAAAGTGTCTTCATTTACGCAGTGCTTAATACTTTTGTTGCTGATAGGTACTTAACTTGTGACCTCTAAACCTCAAGAAAACGAACGTTTCCCTACAGCACCATTGGAATCGATCGTCGGCGATATCCGCTCGTAAGTCTGTCATTCGAGGGAAGTGCACCTCTATGCCAATTCCTCTGGGATCACGGTCGTGATACCGTCGACTATGTATATCGAGTTTAGTGTCTTTCGTTTAACATGACCCAAGTGACACTAAACTTCGGAACTACGTTGCTCGAAGAATCTAATTTTCTTGGAAAGTATGCATCAAGATTTTATTCGTACTCAAATTGAAGTACTTATATTCAAATTACTTCTACAATTTTATTATTTTATAGGTAAATATTTAAACATGAGGTTTTACAAGTTAAATTCCTTAAAAAATGTTAGTAAACAAATTGGAGCTCTGTCTTTTATTCTTGGATTTCATTATTGAAATAGGTATCTATTTACAAAACATATCCAGATTTCTCGAATTCATTATAATATTTTAGAATTCTAACGACCGATTTTACAAAAAGAGGCCATTTACTCGACAGTTCCATTACAAAGACTAACCTATACCGACTAGAATAGCCCACATGTAGCAATGCACAAATATTAAGTCAAAGTAAATTAATAATTTATTCCAATTAGGCCATTAAACGTCATAATTAATTTAACCAAATCACATTATTTTACGAATTGGAAGCATTAATAACCGTCAATATTAAGGCGGTATCAAGAAATCCACTCAGCACAGATTACGTATAGAATGACCGTTACAATCCACTTTGCCGTTTAGGTGAACGACGCCGCCGCCCGGGTTATGTTACCCGCAAATCCCTTTAAGAGCATATCAGCAGGGATTCTGTACTGCGCAACTGTAGTACTGTTATAGATATAATGCTGTGTTTGAACGTTTATCTTGACTCATTTCATAATCGAATGCTTTGCTTTGAATCTGTAATTTCTGTATGTCAGTGCAATAATAGTTTTAGGGAGGTAGTTTAATAAAATTATGCAAAACGTCATGATCCCTTTGTGACTGGTTTAGAAAATGTAATATGTTATAAAATGATATTTAGTATTAAATGAATCATTTGTAAAGTGGAGCATTTGCCAAATAAATGTTTGTAAAGCGAGTGTTTAAAAAATCAAATAAGTTGTAAGTTGTAGTGGTTGTGTTGTTTGTGAAAGAAATACTCGTAGTTAACGAAACGTTCGTTGTAAACTAAAAATAAGTCAATGGTGTTTTCGTGAAACATTAGAGAACTAAAAATATGACCGACCTGGGTATGTATATTTTATTTCGGTTTTTAAATGTGTATGTTTTGTTATGTTTTATCTTTAATCGGAATTAAATTGAAGAGTTTTTCAAAACAGATGTAATTCTTGTTCGTCCCATTATAAGCAGTACAATTTGCTGAATACGAAATCTTAAAAATGTTCCTCAATATTAACATACTCTTCGATTACGATTTACCTGCTGTATTTCATAAGTGAATGAATACTGCACTTTATTTATTTAAAGGTTTGTATCTACTTTAAAGTAGATACAAACCTTTTTAGTTAATAGTTAAATAGTTAATAAATAAAAGAAAAACGGCGTTCTAAACTCAAATTACCTTTCAGATGACATAGTTATCACAATTAGAGATTACCCAGAACTGTTCCTGAATACATTTCAAAGGTAGGCACGCACTAAACAGTCTAAATAGAGGGTCGCTTACATTTGTAAAACGGACTCTTATCAAGCAGTTAATATCTTTTACTAGGGCTGGCCGAAAATGTTGAATCATTCTGAATAATGAATTGTGGCTTTATGGCCCGATTAAATTAATAGTACAACGAGTACAACGACCTTCAGTAGTAAAGTAAGAGCTTAGTGAAGTTTTGGAGTTTCTGCCAACCCTCACTGCGTGAGTTTATGTATACTGGGTATAATATGACACTTTAAGTAGCCGTTAACTACATAATATACTGCACATATTCAGCAAACATGATTGCTGGAAAACTTCTTTTATTTATGGTGTGAAAAATCACAAAATAGTAAAATATTGTGCAAATAAAACATTGTACTTTCGAGTGCATGTTGTGAGTTATATTAAAACTATGATTCGTACTGATTATTAATATTTGATAGATTAAACTTTCGTACTTAGATACTATTATTTTTTAAATGTGGAAATTTGTACTTCGCATCGGAATTCGTTTTAGAGACTCTCGAACATTCCTATTTCTTTTTTGCTGGCGTGGTTAGTGGTAGCTATTAAACGACTAAACTGATTAAAGCATGTAGGTATGTATCTATTTATAGCTTTAAAAGCTCTGACCACTACTCATCCTTTATCCAACCACAAGACCTGATGAAGTGCTCATATTTATAGCTGATACTACACAAACAAAAGACGAGCATGTCTCTATTTGTGTTTACTACGTGAAACTTCAAACTGTTTGTGAAACTGCGACGCGACCAAGCCGTAACGAAGACGAGAATTAGTGGCGCCAACACAAATATTATCTGCGAAGGTTTGTTTGAACTACGTGCCCTCTTAAACAAGTAGTTGTAACTGTATAAACACTCTTGTTCATAATTCTAACTGTACATGAGTGGCCCAGTTTGTGGAGTTGGTGTTTTAAACATAACATCACGCCTGTAATCCCCGAAGGGTTATTCAAAGGCAGCATGAGTACACCCACATTTCGCCAGTCCCATGTATTTCTGCTCCGTCCAGAGTAGAAGAAGTCATTTGATGATTTCCAATCCATAAAAAAGGTAGGGCGAAACACGAGAGTTTTGTATTGACAGCCAGTATACTCTTTTACATTCAGTAACAAAAACAAACCTTGACTTACAAAAACCATTCCAAAACCGCATTAGTAAGCTCAACGACACGCAAAGAGTTTGGTGTACCAACTTGTTATTTTCTTTGACGAAAATTGCGTTAAGTATTTCAAAGTAATCATAAATACTGAGGCATAAAGTTTAATCATTTATTAAAGTTTCTTCTTGCGGGGCGTAGATCAAAGGACGCGCTCCTGTTACCTTTTTTCACTGAAGTGCGAGTATTGACTGGCTGGTAAAGTTTCATATTGCGCATTACTTAATTTTGTGATTTAAAAGTAAATTAGTTTAACATTTTGTGTTACGGCATCTGGCCAGTCAGAAACAGGTTAAAAAAACAATTGTTAAGTAATTTTAATATTTTATGTTTCAACTTTTAATTGATGAGTAATAATTATGAGCAAGGTTGTTGTTTCTTTACAAGCAAGATCATGTTAATTTGCTTATAAATAAAGTTAATAAATGATGTAAGACAACGTATAAAGGTTTGGTGACCACAAATGTGATAATTACAAACTAAGGTATTATTGAAATGTTGTACAATCCCTAAACGCTTTATCATAAACAGCAAAAATTTCACACTCTATAAAACAGAAACGCTTCCATATATTTTATAAAGCGTAAATTGAGTTGTTTTCCGTGTAATGGTCAATAAAAGTTGTCAGCTCAGGTGGCCACGGTCTTACGGTATAAACAATAAATCACAAAACTGGATGCGGTAACCATCTTAACAAAAACCATAACGTTATCTTAGCCCTCCAATTTTGTTGAACAAAGATGGCGTCGAAAGAATCCCTTGGGTCTTTTTAATTTGGTCATGGTTTCACCCAAAAGCTGTACACCTTTAGGATTAGCTCTTAATTAAATTTCCTTATAATTTAGGACAAGAGTTTCTTAATGCAGATTTTAATTTGCTTCTGTGCGTATTCCCGGCTTAATATTTAAGAAATGTTTGTGGACGATGTCGTATTATTAGAGTCAGATGAAAGGCACCTTTTCAGTCACTTAGCTCGTAATCAAAAACGATAGGCTGTCGTGATTTTCAATTTCAAACTAGTTTTGTGATGAGATTAATATTAAATCTGACAGTTTGAAATCAAAATTGAATACAGCATTGTTTTAGAATAACAGCATTAAATTGTAATATAATATTTATTATCGACGCCATATTGTATAGCTGCCTCTCTAGAAATGAAATCTACGGTCTTTTAACAGTGATACACAATACACTTTCCACCTCAAATATTCTAGACTCTTGACAACAATTAGCAACCAACTAGTAATTACAATTAACATTGGGTTTGTAATCGCCTCAACAAAGGGGCCTATTAAACTTGGGTGGAATACCTACCATGCCTAAGAACAGTTATGCGTTCCTACCGGTTGGCAAGACTTGAGGTAAAACCTTACAAATTTTGTGGTAAATACCCATAGCGTCCCATTTATCTAAAATTGATGGTAACAATAATGGAATTACTATCGGAATTTTGGTGAAGGCGCCGCAGGGCCCGGCGATAGTGATATCTTAATAAACGTGATCAGGTGGGAAGCGTGCTTGGTATGGAGAGGCTGAAATTGTTTCGTGTTTACCTGTGTCGGGTTTGTGGTTATTGAGTTGTGGGTTGTTATCAAATTGATGTGTAAGATTTATTGTTGTAGGTACTCTCGGCTCTTATATAAAACTTAGATATTAAGTATCTAAGTTACCTACTTAGCTTATATGTCGGTTGTTATTATAATTTACGATACTGTAAGGACAAAATTATTTTTACAATTAAGCTAGGCAGCTTTTAAGGGAAGGGACTTTTTCAATTGTCTTGATTGATACAAATAATACAGGGTGGAAAAAAAACATCGTGACGAACATGATTATAATTTAAAAAAAAACAGCAGTTCCATGCATTTTGACCGTGTAGGTGTTGTATTTTTGTACGAAACACCTTGTCGCACTTAGCGTTTCCAAATATATTTTAAAATGCGCTCAGCAAAGGAGTGGAACTCTCTAGCTGCGTTTGTATTTCCGAACGCATTCTACCCTAATCTCTTCAAAGTTCGTGTGAACAGGCTTCTCCTGGGTAAGCTTACTCCAACGTAGACTTTGTCACTGTCACCTCTGGCCCAGACTAGACTCAAGAGCAAACACATAGGTATTATAATATAATACCCATGCTCTTGACTCTAGTCAGTTCATCAGTTGCGCAGTCTATTCAGATGTTTTATTTTTATATTAGAAAAATAACAAGCTATTATAATTAAAAACATTAAAAAACACGACTGCCAAAATTGCACATATTTGTACTTTGTTTACTCGTTAGTTTTTTTTTACGACGTTTTTATTTACATTGTTATATATTTTTTAAATCTACTTGTCAACTTCTAGACGATAAACATAGACACGGCCAGATTTATTAAAAAAAAGAGGCTGGTATTAATTTACGTTTTAAAGTGACCACACATTATTATTTTTATTTTTAACCTATGTTACTCGGAACAATGCAAGGATTATAGGGTATCGTTGTACCCCATACATCTAAATCGGTTCAGGCGTTCAAGGTTATGGTGGAATAAAGAATCTCACATACATACATACATTACCTTGAACACATAACACTCCTTTTTTTGGGGCAGTCGTGTAAAAACAACTGAATTGCCGGCGCAATGTTTCATCGCTGTGTGTCACAAAATCATGTTCTGAATTTGTGATACTTTTTTTTGTTACGTTGTCCTTTATAAATGGAAGTTTGATAGGTACGTTATTTTTATTTATAAAACCGCTGCGGTGTATCTTGATGCTGTAAAAAATAAACGCAAAGGTAACACCTTTTAAGCCTATAAATAAGTATGTGATGCGAAACACTCTGGCGGTAAAAAAGGTGTTATTTTTACGGAACGACCGAACAGAAAATCTCGATTAGGTTCTACATTTAGATTGACATCTAACTAATAAAAAATAATAAACACTAGCTTTTGCCCTCGACTTGGACTTTATAAAAAAACTTATGAATAATAATAAAAATTACAAAGTACCTACATGTACAATTTATAAAAAATAACGCAGAAAGGTACCTTATAGGGCATTAAAAAATTGTGTGCATCGTTGTCAATGGAGCCAAAAGGCTGGCAGCAGTGCCACGTTGAATGGCAATGCTGATTCTTTGAATAAAAAAAGGCCAGCCCTCAGGTGATGTGAATGTTTTTAGATTAATTATTATTATTATAAATAATTGGACTTTAAAATTAAACTAAAGTTATATTTATCACACGGGAACACAAAAATAGGACAAAAAAAGTATCCTTTGTGTTATGCCAAATAATTTCGTTATAAAACCGTTTAAAACGTTTACGTGAAGGAGTAACAAACATCTATCCATTCCTCCATTAATTCTCACAAAACTTTCGCGATTATAAATTGCAGAAGGAAGTAAGATAAGGGTCGAGAATAATAACGTTACTTAACACGTACTTTGGCTTAGATATAGTCCTGTCTCTATCTTACACTTGTAATTTGACAGTTGTGCGACAGTGACAGGATAGTCAAAATACGTACTAAGTATCGGTGGCCTAGACATGAGGTATATCGAACTTAATACATGTTTTATCGTTTGTGACAAGAAATCACTTTACACCATTTTTGATTTTTCGTGGGGAATTCCTCATGAGAGTCCTCCATCGGGAAATTAAAAAAAAAAATTGCATAAGAGTGTATTGCCACAAATTTGATTCTAACCCCCAAACTTGGCCTGCATCTGTATTTTGGGAGTCAGCGTTCAGAACAGAAGATTATATCGGTGTTTTACCGACTAAAACCCCACAGTCCTGCTACCATAAGTCGGGAGCCCAGTATTCGCATTACGCACGATCTGCGCCCCCGACCGTACCATATGATACCTAGAAAAGTAATCAAAATCCACTCTCCTAATCATTAAATTCAACAATCAATTTTGAATTTAATGATTAGGATCAATAATTTCAAAATGCCGCACAGTGTGGTTGTCGAACTCCATCCTGGCGTGTATTTTATATAACGAATTAGTTTAAGTTTTGATTACCGCTTGACCTGCCAATTTCAACGGAGTTAGTTAGAAACTAACCAAAACTGATGTTGGCATACACAGTAGGTACTAGATATTTTTCTACTTTGGATCAAGTAAGTACATTAACGCTTCAACTCGTCGTTGGTTTACTGAGCATGGGTCCTGGGTTTTTACCAGGTCGGGTAAACTGTTATTTAGATTTTCATTTGGAATTTTGAGTATCAGACCGGAGTCAGAATTTATGTGTGCTTCCGTATCTAGTATAATTTTTAATTATTTTTTTTTCACTGGACTTACAACATTATTCTTAAAATATGGGTAGGTATGTTTACACTTCTACCATCCTTTTTGGAGAATACAGGCGTGGTGTTTTGTTGTTTTATTGGATTACTTTCAGTGAGACATGGAGGCCATTAGGTTTCTTGTAATAAAAATATATTATTATTTCTTAGTGGCCAGACAGTTATTACTTGAAAAGGTTTTAGACTTGTACCTACAAGGTTTTATTCGATTCATGATGTCTCTATGAAATATTGATAGAGTAATAAGCTGTGACAAGTATTTTTACGAAGAAATATCGAAAATATTCGCTATCTGGACTGATTGGCGAGCATAGTAGTTTGAGTATATTGTTCTTTCATTACAGTTATTATTTCTTTCTGGAACCTAAATGTACACTAACACAAACTGCTAGACCCGGAGCATCTTTATGTAGGACATACAATTATTTACCACGTGCGGGACAAGAACCCGTAACACACAATGCAACAGCCAATCATCCAGCCACTACTCCAACTTTGACATCAAATCTATATTTTATTCGATTCTCGATTTCTCATCACCTTTAAAAAAAACGTGCACTATTTAGAAGTGTTGGCAGCTAGTTCCTAATTTTGGTACCATCAAATCTGGAGCACCTAATTAACAATTCATTAATCATTAATAAAGGTCGCGCCAAAACCGAGGACAAAGGTTACCAAAGAAGGGACCTAAATATTGCCATTGTTGTGTGTCACTCGAATAAACAGAGTATAAGCAAGCCTGCAACAAAAAGATGTGACGGCTAAAAGATCAATGGAGATTTGTGTGATATTGAATTTCCCCTTAAAAGCGAACTAACAATGGTTTTGACATGGGTCTGAGCGAACATTGGCTGGTGCTTTAGCTTCTCTATAACTTCCCCGCCTGATTGAGTTTTTCATAAAATTATGGTAAAACCCTCTTCTGTCGTGCTGCGAAGTTTAATTACGAGATTTTCGTCATAAATTTTGGATAAAATGACTTGAAATGACAAATCCTCGTCTTTGCCAGTGCTAGAGTTACGTAAATAGGAAAAAATAACAGTTTTAAATACGTTAAGCTACTTAAGAACACGTATAAATTCTGGTTTACTTTTGTTTCAGATGTTCGATCGTAATGAGAAGAACGTGAATTGGTAAGTAGGTCAAACTTTTGGACGGGTCACTTAATAATGCAAGGGATTAGTCCTTGACTATGAGATCAAAGTACCTCCCAAGTAGTAATAGTACTACTACAAAAGCAGCTTGATACGTTAAATAAAAAACGCCAAAGAAATAGGATGATTGTTAATTTCAGCATTATTATATTTTTTTTAATGCCAGCTCACGGCGTCGTATTTGGAGTTAAGTAGCTGTTGGATTATCTAGGTGATTCGTGATTCGAGTAGCCGTATCGGAGCAGTACTGTATAATGAGCGATTATTCTGTAATTGCCTACTGTTGATCATGACTTGTGCAGGCACACTTAGGTAGGTAATAATCAAAGCTTTATTTCAATTAGACCATTAACTTTCGAATCTTTAAGTAGACGGTCAGTCAGTCAGACTAATAAAATAATAGAAAATAGTAATATTACTTTATTCAAATTACTGAATGTAAAAGTTAATTTATTATTAACCAATGCTGTTAAAAAGCAAGTCTTGAAAATAAATTCAAAGTGACAACTAAGTGCTGAAATAAGTGCAAATTTCACTTCGACGTCTTCAATACTTAGAAACCGTTAATTATTAATTAACAAAACCGAGCAAAATTATTTTAAACTACTGAATTATTCACTTAAAGAATTTTCGTACAACAATTTTCCATTCGAACCTTGTTATGATAGAATAATCTCATCAATACCCGCTTGAGCGGCAGCCGAGAATTACCTTGAGAAACCATCCCTTCTCACGGTAATCCTGGCTGGCCTTTGTCTAAGGCCTCGTTCATGGAGACGCGATCACGGATCGCACGACGCGTGCGGCGTGGCGTCTTCTGGTGTGTCAGACTTATTTTTCCGTTAAAAAAAGACAGAAAAACTGTTCACTAACGAGAAAGTGACGCACATATTAAAAAAAATTGTTTACAAAAGCTTATAAAAAAAACAAGTGGGTACATATTCTAAAAAAAAACAGACGGACACGCGGTGGTCGATATTGCCGTATGTTTGTATTGGCGCGTATGACGCCGTGGGCCCTGCGGCGGGTATCGCTACGTTTCACCGTGAACGGAGAATTGCAGGAATGCGACCAGCTGGTCGCAAACCTGAGTGCGCTGACGCGATAAACGTCGTATGCGACCCGGCGAAGACAACCGCGAGTTCCGCCTGCATATCAAGCAAATGCGAATAAAAGTGATTTCACTTTTAGTTAAACAGTCTCCTACAACGCCATGTTTGAACTGTATGCGGGTCGTATCGCCCAACACAACGCGCGACGCCCCGCTTCTCCGTAAACCAGGCCTAAGTGTTCTCTGGGATTTCCTCGTGGGATATCACAGCTGACAAAGAATTCTTATAATAACCGCTATTTACACTAAACTTTTTAGACAATAATACCGACTTTTACATTATTCGAAGTTTGTCACTTCGGTTGGTAGAAGTGGTCTTCTGTGTTTTTGTGTTGGCTTTCTTCAGCTTTACTAATAGGTATTATAAACCTGAAGTTGTTTGTTCTTTTTTTTTGTTTGAGCACGTTAATCTCCGATACTACTGATTTTGTAAATTCTTTCGCTCATAGGAAGCTACTTAATTCCTCAGTATTGCGGGCCATGTTTAGGGTTACGTGCCCGAAGGGTGCTAACGGGACCCCTAATATTAAGCCCCGCTGTCCTTCCGCCTGTTCGTCTGTCAGCAGACTATATCTCATGAGCTGTAATAGCTAGAGAGCTGAAATTTTTACAAAATATGTATTTCTATTGCCGCTACACTATCAACTATCTTTTGCGAGTATTTATAAAAATAAATAAAATATAAAAATGAAAGAGGTCACCTTAAAAGAGACCTGTTTTCTTTTGTGTTTATGTCTCGATTCTATAATCTTTTACCATGGTAAGGAACCCTTCATGTGCGAAACCGAGTCACACTTGACAATTTTTTACAATCTCAATGCCTTAAACCGCTCGCCAACTCTCAAAGTTTTTATTGCTTCTCTAGAACTCTGATCTCGGCAATCATTCTCTCTTGTAGGTGCACTTGTTCCAACTCAGACCCCTAGTTAATATCTAGTTTAAAAAGTTATGGCGAAACACGTAAACACATTATAAACTTAGAACATTCCGCTCTTTCTCATAAATTAATGAGAAACGACCGATCATAAGAGTAAACCTTCTCATAAATAAATCTTGCTTCTAATACCCTTATACATAATAACACTAACACAATGTATGTAATTAGCAGCATAGAATTGTGATTAATTAATTTTCTTCTTTCACTAGATTCATTATTACAAGTGCCCATTCTTAAATCGACTGAGTCTAAGTTAATATTAGGAAATAGCAAGAATATTTTTGTTTATAAAATCGTAAAAACGTTTTGGTATATTGATATTAGATAATGTTTTATCTACTTGTAATGTTAATGATGATTTTAAAAAGTTTTGTGTATTTTTTTTAAGAGGTAATACGTAACCCGACTGCGTGAAAAGGTCAACCAATATATAAAAGCTATAAACAAGACTCGGTAATATGTCATTAATTAAAATTATTTCAACAGCCGGTTGATTAGGGTGACCCATGACGAGAACTTAAAAATAAATCTTTGTATCGTTTAATATTAAATGATGATTTTTTTTTTAACAAAATTATTACACATAATTGTACTTAACTTGGAGTCATTTTGATAGTTTTAGATAGACGTTTTTTCAGTGTTGGCATATGTAACATCACGCCTGTAATCCAAGAAAGGGATAGGCAAAGGTGCACTTCCCATTAGTAACACCCAAAGTTCGCCAGTTATGTTTAAATCCCATGTAAAAGGGGGCGAGCCTATTGCAATCAACCGAGCTCACATCCAGACTCCGAGGCTGCTACTGAGAAATTCCTGATAGAAAACACTTTATCTTTGATTTACTTAAGAAATACAAAAATATAAAAACAAAGTTATCTTGGATATAAACTGACAAAAAGTCAAACCATCTCATAAAATTATTTTACACTCACGACCAAATAAACAATCCACCGTGAAAACCACGGACATAAATTCCCTCGCTTATTGAACGTCGAACTTTCTCTGATATTCAAACGAGCCCATCAATTCTGTCCGAAATAAGAAAGGCCTACAAATCGACGCGAATGTGATAGGAATGTATGAGATACCGACCGGAGATTATTTATCGGGCCTCAAGTGTACCGTGATTTACTGGACGGCATTCCTTTCAGAGTCGTGACAGTTTATCTGGTGTCCCTTTCTATGACATGGGCAATGCTATGTCCATATTGTCCAGTACTATATTCCTTTTTTCAATTCATGTCATACTTGGAGTATATTTATTGTGATCGATTTTATAACTTTTCTATTATTTAATATTAAAAAAAACTTACGTTTATTTGAATTACTTTATGCATGATTTTTTAAACAAAAAAGAATCAGAAGATTCCCTTATTACATTCTTGAAAACCAATCTCTTTTCAAATTCAAAATCATAATAATTCCTTACAAACGCAAAAAGTTCGTAGCAGACCGTAGCGGGCTACGTTCGTGCCTACGCCGTAGCACGTAGCCACGTTGCGTGAAAGAACTCAACATTTCATTTCAAGTATCCGATTTCCACTTCATGGTATACAAAAGCTCTCTGAAGCGAGAGAGTAACGTTCAATCTTTTGAAAACGTTCAACTGTAAGCACTTTATAAGTGCCTTCACACTTTATACAATAAAAAAACGCCCTAACATTTTGTCCAAAAGCAATGATACTTCTTTTTGTCGTGTAAATCAAACTTTTTGGCTTATTGAATGATTTGGCCCAGAATTTAAAAATTTTTAAAATAGATTTAACATCAGTTCTCTAGCGCACCTGTCAAAAATGTTACCGTAAGCTTAATTTCATGATACTCTTCAAATAGGAAATTACCTGAAGGTAAAATATTTTATTCATGACATGAACACTCGCGATGAGATGCGCCACGTCGAGACTCAATTGAGCCCTTACTTGCGCATAATTTTGAACAGTAGGTACAGTCAGCGACAAAAGTCAATTAACAATAACTTTTACATATCATTTAAGAGACACAAAACAATACATGCACTGATTGTCAGCATTTCGGGTAACAGAAAAGAGTTTATTTTATTATTTTACTTTTCGTCCATTAATTTTGTATTTGTTTCAATATTGTGCTCAATAATACATACATACATAACATCACGCCTGTAATCCCCGAAGGGTTAGGCAGAGGTGTACCCATTAGTACACCCACATTTCGCCAGTTATGTTTTTAGTCCCATGTAATAGGGGGCGAGCCTATTGCCATCAAACGGACACAAATCCAGACTCCGAGGCTGCTACTGAGAAATTCCTGATGGAAAAACCTAATAACACTTTGCCCGACCTGGGAATCGAACCCAAGACCTCATGCACAGCAGTCGCGCTTGCGACCACTAGACCAACGAGGCAGTCAATAATAATCAGATTTAAAAGTCTGAAATGTTAATCGACTTTTTTTCTGATCGTAAAGTCTTCAAGGTTAGTTTGAACTCTGAGAAAGGACATGGGCTACATTTTAGTCTCCACGATATCTGACATTTGCGTGGACGAAGCCGCGGGCAAAAGCCTTACTATAATTAAAACTTTAGGTACTTATAAAAATATCTTCTACTATTCTTGTAACTCTGTAAGTCTCTCCCTAATTTTTTCCCTAAAAATAAATATACTTCATGTTATCCCACGCATACGCCTGGCATTCAGGAAGACCTTTAAAAAAAATAAACAAAGATGGTAAACAACAAAACAACAGATAAAAGAAGCAGATAATTATAATTATATTCAAGGTCTAAATTACATAATTGATAACGTCTAAGCGCTCGTCTCTCGGATACCCACGCAATTTACTAATGAGAAACAAATTCAAAGTTCTAAGATCAACACTGAAACAAAAGCAAGATATACCTACTTTAGATTTACTTACGTTTAAGCTATTATCTAACTGCGTAAGCGGAATACTTTATACGCGATTTAGAAAGATACATTACATACCCGTTTGTAATATTACAAAATTACGTAAGATACATACATGACATCACGCCTAATCC
The DNA here is from genome assembly GCA_949774945.1 of Hoplodrina ambigua. NCBI lineage: Eukaryota > Metazoa > Arthropoda > Insecta > Lepidoptera > Noctuidae > Hoplodrina > Hoplodrina ambigua. Next base: position 6,102,022 of record OX458976.1, read on the forward strand.
CCGACGAGTAAGGTAGAGGTGCACCTATTAGTACACGCGCATTTCGCCAGTTATGTTTAAGTCCCATGTATTAGGGGGCGAGTCTATTGCCACCAACCGGGCACAAAACAAGGCTCCAAGGCCGCAACTGAGAAATTCCTGATGTAAAAACTCAATAACACTTTATCCGACCTGGAAAACAAACCCAATCGCGACCACTAGAGCAACGAGGTAGTCACAAGATACCAGATATTTATTTTGCTAAAACATGAGTAATACACATAAATGCAAGATGTTAAGTTTTGTCTCAAATGACGTACAAAATATAATTGATTCAGAAAATGTAAATCATCATGTCACATTAGTTCTGGTTCGGTTTTCCAATCGCAGCCTTATACATGAAACTACTACTACACAACAAGAAACTATATTAAAAGAAAACATAAACATTTCTACAGTTTTTAATATCAAATTCCCCATTTACACTCATTTTAGAGACCACAATCACATTCGTATATCAAGAACCCTCAAGAGTGTACCATGTACGTTTATATTATTTAAGGTTATCTAGCGATGAAGAAAAATATTTTCACGTACAGCAAACAAAACGACTCGAGGTAAAAGACGTGACGCCTTTGATGCTTTTAGCTCGAGACCATGTAAGATACGAAGTGGGTAGGTAATTTTTAATGGTTGTGTATTGCTTAGGGACATGTATTGTTGCCTTAATATAATATAAATGTTTTATTTTGTAAGAACATACACGACTTTAGGTAGCTAAAAAAGTTTAAGTAGCAAAAGAATTACAATGATTTGAATTACATTTTGCTTACGTGTGCATCTTATAGTAGTGGGGGATTTAAAAATTAAGTTAAATAATTCAATATTTATTATTATTAACCAAAACATTCTCAGATAGGATCCAGAAAAAAATTATGTAACTTTATGTTTCGTTAACAGTTTTTTAAACATGGCCATAAAACATGGTAGTCATTCTTAACTCAGCTGGTTATAACGTGTGGAACGGACATCGTAATGAAAGTTTTTGTCTCGACTACGCTGTCCCACTGCTGGGCAAAAGCCTCCCCAAAATTCTTCCAGGAATTCTTTGCCCGCCACCTCGAACCAGTCCTCGTATTACGTATCGCAAACTTTTAACTTGTGGTTTTTTAAATAACTGACAAGAAATGGTAAGCCTTTTACCATGGACTCGTTACGATGCCGTCCACCTCGTATAAAATTACATAAATCTAGTAACTTGTTGCTTCATTCACTACCATTGTTATAAAACTGTGACGATGAAATTTAATTCTCCGGAACTGCTCCAATAATGTTAATAAATATTCAAGAGTCGGTGCAACTTTGCGGTGCTCTCAATTTACTAAACCATTTATGGAAAACGCTGGAAAGCTTTGCCTGTTAATAGTCTGAAAAACTTTGTGAATATGTTCATACTAGGACGTAGGCGTACAGGATATTAAATTGTAATATCATTATACAATTTACTCATACTATGAAGAAATTACAAATAAATATTTTCTCACTTATTACATAACATAACATAACATCACGCCTGTAATCCCCGAAGGGTTAGGCAGAGGTGTACCCATTAGTACACCCACATTTCGCCAGTTTCGTCACTTATTACAAAGACAATAATTATTATTAATTTAAAATTAAATAATACTGAATAATTTTTATCTGATTTTTTGAAGTATATACTTAGTATACAGTATTAAACACAACACATAGCCTTTAAATACGCATACTGCTCATCAAACTAAATAACTTAGCACAATCTTATTTTGACTTTTTTTGTTGTTGTATCACTCTTTATGGTGGAGCGCAATGTAATTTGTAAAATTGTATTCTTGGGTGTGTGCAACAGTACAGCGGCCCTGGAGGTTTTTAAAGTTTACTTAAAACATTTCACTTTTTTGTAAAAAAAGCCCTTCAATGTCTCCGTTATCGAAAGGTTCCCAGGTATGATCCAGAGCAAAAAATTATCGCAATGATGGGGCATAATAATGTAACCGTCAGCTTCCTTAAGTATATCTTGTTACAACCGTTACATTTATAATATTAGACCAAGCTAGCAAAGGTCAGGACACAGGTATTTTGTAACATATAATAATGAATATTTTTTTCCACACGTGTATGTGAAATGATGAACGTCAATCGTAAATATTTTCTTTGGTCGAAACATTTCCACGTTTGTGAGAGCATCCATTATCGCGTCACAACCCAGCATAGTGACGCTGTCTGACGTAAAAGTAACTTTTTAAAAGATCGATCACCCAATGCCTGGTGACAGAATGTGATGGATACACACTACCCACGTCTATGATGGTGTAAACAGTGTTTTACAACACACAGCTTGTTTTCTTGTTTGGAAATTCGAAAATCTTTTTGGGTTTATGTTGACTTATTCACTACTTTTTTTGTTTTAAGGATGGGAAATCGTCAAATGATTTCTTCCTCTCTAGGCGGAGCGGAAGGTAGTGTCAGACTCTTACTGACTAAAACCCACCCGTGTTCCTCCTAATGCCCTTTGTATTCCTGGTTTGCGTCTTATTATATAGTAGTTTTCATATAAGGTACATTGCATTCACATGTAATTACGTATCACTCTGTATACAAATAATAATATTGTAAAACATTGATTTTAAAAGAGTACGTATGGAGTTTCTTGCCCATTCTTCTCCTTACAAAACTACCTTTTGGAAGGGGCAATTCAATTTTTTTTCTTCTTGTAATGACGTTAAAAAGTGCCTTATAATGGCCTATTTAAAATAAATGATTTGACTTTGACTTTGAGGGCCGTGGTAACTGTTTCGAAAAAAATCCGCAACCCTGGCAGACTTATTCACTATTAGCACACAAATAATCGATTTGCACCAAATGAGGCCATTAACACGATTATTATATTCGAATTACGTTACATTTTATTCAGCATTAATTTAACAAAGTATTCAATATATTTACCTGCCTGGGTGGTACAGTAAATGTCAAGGTACACAACTGTGCCATTTATCGCAAAATGTTTTATTGTTCACTGGGGGACCTCCAGCCTCGTTCTCTTATCATCCCCATATTTCGTAAGGTTTATTTTTCTGAATACAAAAGTAGTATGGGATTACTTACGTTGAATCTACCCAACCCTAGATGCTCACGTGTCCTCAGATAAATGGGGTTTCTTTGTTTCAATACAATATTTTTAGATCTGCTTTCGAGATTGCGCTGCGAACTTGAATTTTAAGTAAATTATTCAAAGGTTATTTTGTTTCGATGTTTTTTATTTCGGGTTAAGGGTTAGTTGTAATTTCAGCTACGCAGTCATATCTGAATATTCTACGAACATTGCTCTGATACCTGAAACCAAACAGGATAATGGCCTTAACCTGGCAGATAAGAGGTAACCGCGCCTCGTGCACAAAAGAGTGATCAATGGACAGAACCATATATTTGAAACCTTAAATGCAAGCGCAGAAAGTCTACTTTTTTAGTAACTTTTGATGGATTTTTTACCTTTTTAATAGCTGGTTCTCGGTTGCGTTCACGTGACTGTGTATTCTTTTGGCATGAATTTATTGGAACTTGACATCTAATTGTATTCATAAGAAAATAACAATACACTTTTTATAAACGAGATCAGCTGCTGCAGTTTATTGACCTCAAGTTTCCATAGATTATCGCCAAATAATACACTCTCACAAAGTCAAGAGAGAGCAAAGTCGAGAGGGACAGACAAAAACAAAAAAAAATGTCAATTTTTGTGGTACAAAAAAATAATGGAAAAAGAATATTATTTGATTGAAAATACAAAAAAATATATATTATCATGAGCCCCACAGCTCCTTCAAACAGGCCCAGTTCAGCAAAACAGCAAGATCATTTGCGCGTGACGCTAGTTTTAAACTAGAACTTTAGGTTTGACGCATAACGTAAGTACCTGTGTATTACTAACACTCTATGGAATATCTTGGTCTGAATTAAAGTATTATTATTATTACATATTACTGCTAGTCGTACACAATTATTATGTACCTACCACCATCAGACAAAGAAACTCATAAATCTAAATGAACACTTATATTTACGAATTCTTACATGGTGATATTTCTTCTTTCTTCTACTAGTATTTTTCGCGCAGCAATAAAAACAGCCTGAATTTGTCATAGGTCACCTACTTATTAATTCGCACCACTGACCACAAATTCGGACAAATATCAAGACATTTGTCCGAATTTGTGGGCAGTGGACCGACTAACATTATATTAATAACACTTGAGTCCAGATCTGTTAATGTTTCTTGGTTCTTGGACATTAATTCTTAGTTAGGGCGTAGATCAGCAGCGTTCAACATTCCTATGTTTAGCTTTTAATTTTTCTTTTGCTTATTATTAAAAAACTAAAGGAGTAAATAATTAACTTTGAAATTAATGATGTTTTCACTTAAACAAACTGACTTTTAATTCATTTTTATAGGGAACAGTTCATTTTCGTTTTTTGGAGTTGATCCCAAAGCAAAAATTGTTCATATTCATGAGTACTTTCACTTCCTGTAAAATGCATAGTAAATAAAAAGTCTAACTATTATACGTAGGTATCAAAAATACAGGTTTATTTTTTATATGAACCAGATGGTAGGTACTTCTGAAATCTTCTAAAGTTATTTGCTCCTTCTTCTTCAAAGAGACTTACGTTTTGGCACAAACAACTAGTTTAACTTCCTGACTACCGACTTGTTGTCAATTTAAACGTGCTTGTAACGTAAATGATTAAATTGAAATAAATCCTTTCACTTTGATTTGCATGAACAGAGCAAGTCACGTAAAATGGATGTAACTAGGTAATTAGATGGATTACCATTTGAAATTCAGTAATTGGCTATAACCAATAAGACGTCTCGGCCCCTTATCACGTTACCTATTAACTAATTGGTGTAAGATACAATGATGTCATACCTAAATCACAATTAGGCATGAATTATGTACCTACTGTATTCAACCATTAAATAAATAATATCTACATAACTAAATAATACAATAGAATTACATTTTCACAAATCTTTTGTTAATTTATTTCCATTTTTGTCAACTGTGTTTTAATTTTTGTCGGTTGTCATTTGTAGTCAAAGTCAGTCAATTAGACCATTAAAAAGCACTTTTGAATGTCATTTATAAGTGAAAAGAATAATTATATTGAATATAGTTGCCGAATGTCGATCTTTGACAGTCGTTACGGGTAGATATAAACCCGAAAACTTGACAACCAGCCATACCAAGGGGTATCGTGTTAACCGTTAACTAGTTTGTACAGCTTCTGAGCTGTCACAGATGTGTGTGAGTCTGAGATGTCACTCCATGTAAAATACCGGTATTCAGATGCATCTGTTTAGACTGGAAGCCGGCCCTAACATAGTTGGGAAAAGTCTAGGCATAATTATGACGAAATTAAATTTTTATTCTAATGTAGGTTTAAAAAAAAATATTTATTGCTTACTTTAAATATCACTGTTAACTTCTTTATAATAATTATATGAAATGAATAGGTACTGTTAATTAGTAGGGATATAATTATATTAAATTTTGATCTTCAAATTTCGCTTTTAGATCTTAATGTAATAACAGATAATTTACTTAACAATAACTGATATTGAAACCACACCAATATGGATAAATAACCACAAAAATATAGGATAAAATAATAAACATTCGCTCTCGTAAAACTTCAGCAATAAATTGCTTGCAGAATATTTGCACCTCGTGCAAAACATTATTTTCCACGGTCAGATATTTTGCAGCTAAACTTATTACAGAGACGTAACTTCATTTCGGTGCAAGCGACTAGTCAATTACCGGATTTTATGTAAGCAAGCTATTTTTTTCCTCTGCGGCATAAACTATATTAAAATTACTCGTGCATAAACTCTGGAAAGTTTAAAAGGTTTTCCGACATTTTCAAGCATGTTCATGACATTAATAAATATCCTGTAGCTGTGGTGGAAGAGACAGTTTAGACACAGCATGACGATAAATAAAGTGAACATCAAAAGAACATCATTTAGTATAGATTTGATACGATATTAACTCTGAATAACAAGATTGCTTTTCCGAAAATAATAATCTTTTACCGGTACTTAGGCGTATGTTGGCTATTAATCAGTTTTCAACCTTATTTTTATAGGAGAGAAAAGTGGTTAATCGCCATCGTTTAAGGTTATACCCAAGTATGTTAAGAAAAGCTTAAAAATATTGAGATATCGAAAATAGTAAATTGGTTTTTGTATAACGATCGATATTTAAGTACAAATATGAACTCACTTTTGACCCACATTCTTTTAACGAAAAATAATACGCATTTTCGTTATAACCATAACGTTATTAAAAAGTTAGTTAAATTTATTACCCTTTATTAATATTATAATAACAGCTTATTACTTTACAAGGTTATAAATAGAACTAGCAAATAGATATTTCCCGGTTTCCCGTGTAACTGGGACAAGAGTACTAGGTCAAGGTACAAGCGGGCTAAACGTGTTATCGGCATCTAATGCAGTTCCTGTTTTAGGTCAAGAACACAGTTTCACAGGTATGCAAAAGGTATTTATGCTCTGGAGATACGTGTATCTAGGTCACCTTTCATTATTGGTCAAAGGAAATTTAATTTAGCTACGATATTTTAGAGTACAGTTTATTGCGCACTTTTTAACGTGATTGATACCTATCAGTTTAAAGGTGCACGTGTGCATTTTAGTAGAGACACGTGCAGATCAGAATTAAAGTGTTGGGTATTGTTAAATTTGTTTTGTTGTTGTTTTGTAAAACTAGTTTGTATGGTCTTTTTATTTGGGACAAGCTGCCACACTGTTTCTAAATCACTGCAACTACTGAAAATCAAGATCAACAGTGGCCACTAGAAAAACGCTGAGGCGTGAAGCTCGTCGTTCTGCAGAAAGGATTCAACTGTGTTAAATCCTTAAACGAAATTAATCAGAAAAACGAAGGAGTAAGAAAAAACATAATTTCCATTTTCCACTTTCACTTTCGAAGTGAAAGTTATATGTAGTTTAGTCTGTGAAAAGAGTTACGTTCTTCTTCTTTTTTTAAACGTTGCCCCACACTAGTAATTCCTCCGGTATTGTCGATGCGTTTACGAACTTAGAAACTCACACACGCAAACAGCGAATGTGATTTTTTCGACAAATAACATCACATTGAAAAGACTAAATGCACATTCAACTAAGAGCTGATTTTGCAACAGTCAGATAACTATTATCCAAAGAATAAATATGACATGTTTGACATATTTTCTATACAAAAGCTGTCAAACCGCCATATTTAACCCTTAGTTAAGAGTTATCTGACGATTGAAAAAATTGCCCTAAATTAATCAAGTAACCACTTAACAGCTACTTACTTGATAAAAGTTTTCATGCAAACAACGAACGTAGGAGAGCGGAATATAATTAGTTATGGTTTTAATTATTTTAAACGTAGCTAGCTTATTTTCATACCATTTTTTATTCTTCCCGGAGCTTGTTATTATTGAACATTTTAATTTAGCTTGATCAAAACTATGCTGGCGCACTGGTTAATATTAAAATTAATATTTAAAGGCTGTGGTTTACTTTATTCTAGTTACATAATGTTTGCCGTTTTGTGTCGACTAAGCGTGTTATTTCGCATTTAAATAGAATCAACTATGAATTAAAAAATCTTGACTAATGCGATTTCATTCACCTAAATGTCGGCTAGCGCGGACGCACGTCCTCCCTTAGGATTTTAACTTACCTCGTAATCATCAAAATCGTTTCAGTGGTTTAGTCGTGAAAGCGTAACAGACAGACAGAATAACTTTCGCATTTATATTATTAGTAAGGACTAGCTTCTGCCCACGACTTCGTCCTCGTCAAAGTTGCTATATTAACCCTCGGGAACCGGACATTTTCCGGATTAAAAGTAGCCTATGTGGTATTTCAGGCTATAATCTATCTCTGTGCCAAATTTTGTCCAGATCCGTTCAGCCGTTCTAGCGTGATTAGGTACCAAACATCCATCCATCCAAACTTTAGAATTTAAATTAGTAGTAAGATAAACTATGGTTGGTTTTTATAGTACATGTCCCTAATTCCAAGTCTATGTGTAGGCAAAATTCGCTTTTAATCTGTGCGAGCAGAACTTTTTAGAACCTATCTGTTGAATATTATTCAGATAATATATTCAATATCAATGTTACTTTCTCAACTTAGGCACGTTTAAGTGAAAAGTTTATTTATGGATAACTAAGTAACTTCTATGTTTTGACTATGATGAATCGATCGTGTTATACTTTTCATTGTTATATAAATATGCTTATTATCGATATTTTCTCTTTAGTTTTAGCTTATTATTTAGGTACTTGGAAACTTGTGTGCTTTCAATTTATTGTAATCTTCAAGAACACTGTTTTAAGCTAGATAAAACGTTTCACGTGCACAGAAAAATGTTTAAAAACTAGCAATCATTTAATCATTTTTCGTGACCCCTAATTTCAACCTAAAGGGTTGTATTTTAAAGCGTCTGGCTGTAGAAATTGCTTATCAACATAAATCTTAAGAACAATAGTAGCTCACTGGAGCAGGCTTAATTTAAATAAATGCGGTTCATTGACCCCAAAGGTTTGACGAGACTATTCATTAGTGGGTGTACGTGTACTCTAACCTTATTAAGTAAGTTCTCACAGTAAATCTGAAAAAGTTTTCAAATTAAAATTTATTTTTTGTCTTTTTGCGACACACTACAGAACTTGCTTATCTTGGATATATCACTGACATCAATGAAGGAAATTATCATAAAGAAATATAATACCTACATCTGAAATCAGTAGTACAGGTATAATAGGTTTGTAAATACTATACATAAGTATGTTTCAGTGAATTTCAGTAAAATTTGCCTACAAAGCGAGTTCTTATAAATAATTTTCATTAATGTTATATCTTTCCGACTTTCACATAATTCATTCGAAACGCAAACTTTTTATACTTCCCTTTAGGAGGCGGGATTACAAAATGAATTGAAAAGATCTTAAGATGTTTCCCACACAGGATGTTCAAACGGCTTTGTGTACTGAATTAATAAAGAATAGCAATATAAATATTCTTCAGACCGATTTCGGAGACTAGTCAAGTGCGCAGGAGATATTACAAATAGTTTACTAGTGTATGGGCAAACATAGGTGCACTAGGGAGTCTCACTCTCGTAGTCCGTTGGGACGGCAATCCGACGCTCCCGGGGAGAGATCTGGCGCAGGACCTACTTTACGCGCTTTTCGTTGCTTGCTTTTTACCAACTTCTAAACCTCGGGCTGGTACTGAGCAATTTATAATGGCAATCGAACTCAAGACACCATGCTAAACGGTCGCATATGCGACCACGAGACTAGTGGGTTTGAAGTAAGAAAATCAATAATTCGTTACTGTTAATAGAATACTTTTTATTTTTTTATTACTTTTACCGGTGCCGGTTCTAATTTCTGTTAGCATATAGGCTCCAACTACGTTTACATTAATGAAAACTGGATTATTTTTTTATAGTTATATTGAATTAATATTGACTTTGTGTGCTCACATCGCAAGCGCGGCCAAACAATTGCCCAATTAAAAAAACCGAATCGTTTATTTTTTTTAATTCGAATCGCTAATGGAATTCGATTGAGTGTTTAAATTAAAATCGTTTCAGCCAGGTTGCCGGGGTATGCAACCTTCACAGTACCTAGTTGATAAATTGTGGTACTTATACTTATTGTTCATGCAATTTGACGGGCCTGTTGGTCTAGTGGTTAGTGGCCCTGACTGCTAAGCCGGAGGTCGTGGGTTCGATTCCCACCCAGGACAAACTTTGTGTGATGAGCATGATTGTTAGTTCTGTGTCTGGGTGTGATTTATCTATAATATGTATGTATTTATAAATTATATAAGTATGTATGTATATCAGTTGTCTGGTTACCATAACACAAGCTCTGCTTAGCTTGGGATCAGATAGCCGTGTGTGAGTTGTCCTAAGATATTTATTTATATTTATTTATTTAATTAAGCCCAGATTGTATAACAGCCAGAAATAATTTCGATAGAGGTTGATAAAAAAGAACAATGGCAAAGATTAATTTGTCATTCGGAAAGTACTAAAAACTATAAAATGCAAAATTCACTGTAGGTATGAACAAGCGATTTTGAATACTATTTGCAGAACTATAGATGACATTTTTGTAATCACCGAAAGCTTTCTTGAAATTTTACAAAGAAATCCTTTCACAAAAATAAAATATTTAGCTCAGACTGGAGGGTAAGAAGGAGAGAGTAAGAGTGACAGCAAACAGAATAGGTACGTATTGTGATAAGCGTTTAGCATTGTCGTCTTTTGTTTCCCTTATTCAAAGGTAGGTAATTACTAAAAACAATGCTGTAAGACAGGTGATATGAAGATTTGTTACTGCCGTGCTAAGCTCAAAAGCAGTATCTAAAAAAAAACAAGATTAACTATAAATTCAATGTGCATATTTGTTTGCGGTTAAAATACTCATAAAAACAAATCATTTTTAGTATGAGATAAATACTGAAATACGAAAAACAATATCTTCAAACTAAATGATGGCTTGTGCCGTAAAATAATATTATTTTTTAATAAAAAATCAATTGAGAAATCATGTTGATAGTTTTTTTTTTGCATTGTATTAGTTTGAATACATTACAAATCAATTGCCGTATAAAATTCGAAAATGGCTTGGCAATTCGTTTTTGGTTTTTTTTTTACTTTTTTACTAGTGTAGTTCAGGAAAAGCCGAAAGAACTAGCTTAGGTTGCTGTTAGATCCACATGTTCAAAGCACAACTAATTTGTTATAAAAATCAAAATCGATAGATACTCATCGCGAACACTCGCTTAGTTCATTGCGAGAGCTTGGAAAAGAAAAATACCTATGCATATGTTTTGAAATAGAACTTGAGTTGATTGCAGTGAAAAATGTTTTCAACATTGATAAGGTCGACGGTTCATCCATTCGCAAATACACAAACAAACCAGAATGGCCTGATGAAAGCGAGTGCTTTGAAAAACTAGACAAACACGGCAAAAAGCTATAGGTTTGAGTGATTGGTAGAATATTGTAGGTACATCCTATTTCTATATTGCTATACGAATTCAGCTTTGGTGGTTTCCTCACTTTCTTTTTGAAATACAAAGAGACACTCGAAAAACGTTATTCTCCTTCTGGCTTAGTTGGGTAAAGACACAACTTTCTGAAAAACTAGTTAAAACTAGTTACCCTTCATTGGTTTACTTAATTTCTGGTAATAAAAGGATCATTATCAGAAAATAAGTTAACCTGTTTAGGGTATTTTTTTTTTATGTGGTAAAAATCTTCATATGACTCCTGGCGGAAGGGACTGTCAGACTTCTACTGACTAAAAAACCACTCTGTTCCTTCTGTTGCCCTTTACGTTCCGGGGTCACGGTATCCTGTTAAGACGTCCCGCAACCCCGGAAAACCCTTTGTTTAGAGTGGACGCACATCTGACGGTAGTTTTGTCAGACGCATCGTGGTAGGCAACGCACAAATGCATCATCTGATATTTAAGTAGCTGAAACAAATTAGTCTGCATATGACTAACTAAAAGATTTTTTATGCCTTTCAATATTGTTCGATTCGGTTCGATTTGGTACCGAAAATCCAAACTGACATTTTAATAAAACATCTCAGAATTCAATTAAGAAAATAAATGTTGTCAAAGCTCGTAGAACTAGATTCTCGGTACCACAAATACCGAGATTTAGTTCTACAAGTATTTGTTAAATACTTGACGTTTGTACCTGCAAATTAAAGATTGGTTTTAGGAGTGGATTGCTTCTCTCTTATCATGATTTGCACTAAACTGGACCTCTATGTGAGGTTTCGGTTCCGGGGTTATAATTTTCATAAATCTGGTTTGACTATTTTGTGATCGTTTGAATAATGAATCTTCTTTTATTTGAATTAGACAAAAAATGATCTAGTAACGATAGTTATTAAGTTTTAATGTTGAAATAATGACAATTATTTTTAAATTGTTTTCATTTCTTTGTTTTGAAGCTAACTATCAATATAGCATTATAGCGATCATTGTCAAGTATTGTAATAAATTAGGCATTGGAATTATAACCATTTCTTCCAGGTTTAACCAACGCAAAATAAGCAAATAAACAAAGAAATAATTAACATAACAGGCCCCTAATTAATTTGATCCCCACATGAAATCAATTTGTTTAATCCATGTCCCAATATACTCTGACGAATTTTCGAATAGAATTTCTCGCAAAGGGGTAGTGAGGAAAACCATAAAGCCGATGGTACACGATATTGTCAAAGCGGCAAGAAAACAATGAACGGATTGATAAAGGACCGGGCAGGGTGGTGGGCCGCAGGCTTGTAACCAACATACAGATTGATTGATACGCCTACGTCGATTGACAATAGATTGGGATTCCAAAGGCCATGTGCAATCTGTCAATGGATTAAGGTCCCTTTGTTATTAATTAATTTGACGTTAATCTATTATTATTATTTTGGCTCATTGCACGCCAAAGGCCTCCATGTAATGTATTGTACCTGTATTGTATTGTAATATACCTAGGTAACGTGCATGAATACAACCTTATCTAAGTAGTAGCTTCCGACATCAAAAAAAAAAAATACATTTTGTAAAAGTAACAAAGACAAAAATATTATTGCATTATTATATTATATTGATTTATTATGAACCATTTAGTCAGAGCATAAAGCAACTAATTAGGTACTTAATTTTAGTGATTGTATATTAAAAACAAAGTTTTACAAGAAAAATGTCATACTGCACTCGCCAATTATGTAGCTTTCTATAATTAAAAAAAAAAATGTTATCATATTGTACTGTACTTTCAAAGACAAACAAACAAACAATTTTAATTTTTATAATATTAGTTAAGATTACAATTAGGGGAGTTAACTCAGCAAAAGGTTAGAAGGTTTAGCAAACTCGTTCGTTATTCCTTCTTTCAGTTGGATTAGGATAAAATAATTCTTAATTTATAAAAATAACCTTTCACGAGGTTTTTTTTTTTTTTAAGAAAGTTCTTTTTCTTTTTTTAAGATTTGATTTTTCCTTAAAGGCCTGTATCTTCTATTCATCATAAAATGTAATAAATGCCTGGTTTACACGTCAAATATAAAAATAAAACTCAAAGTAACTGCAGTAGTGACTGCCTCGTTAGTCTAGTGGTCGCAAGCGCGATTGCTGTGCATGAGGTCTTGGGTTCGATTCCCAGGTTGGGCAAAGTGTTATTGGGTTTTTCCATCAGGAATTTCTCAGTAGCAGCCTCGGAGTCTGGATTTGTGCCCGGTTGATGGCAATAGGCTCGCCCCCTATTACATGGGACTAAAAACATAACTGGCGAAATGTGGGTGTACTGATGGGTACACCTCTGCCTAACCCTTTGGGGATTACAGGCGTGATGTTATGTATGTAACTCAAAGTAATCGTAGTTTCCAGGTATGATGACGAGATGGCCTGCTGGTAAAGGCGCCCGTTTCTAATGCACGAGGTTGTGGATTCACAACCCAAGTTAACCCAACACGGGCAAGTAGGTACCAATGTGACTTTTTCTAATTAGAAGCCTTTGGATAGTGGGACAATAATACGCTGGTATTATTATTATAATTATCCGTAGTTTCCTTGTAATTTACAACTAGCAACAAAATGTATAAGAAAAGAAAGTTTCTATCAAAGTAAGTACCCTTGTCACCATGAAAAAAACGATTAGCATTTCCGTGACTGATAAACACATATATATCATTATTTATTGAAATATCTAAGATGGGTAAAATTTTAGCTTGCAAAAAGTTTTCAAAAGAATTTAGAGTTTCACTATTTCTTACTTCGTTTTAAGCCCGTTGCTGTGGACACAGCTGCATCTTGTAAAAAACGTTGGCTCCGAGCTTCACCTGAAAAAGATTGTGCACAAAGTCGATGGCGATAAATTCTGGTGCACCACATACTGCAGTCCAACGCCGTGTTAGAACAGTATTTAAATTGATGACTTACTTCTAAGATTTTGAAAATATGATATTGTAAATAAGAATTAATTTTTAATCATCCATTTCTAAAAAAATAGGTTTGTTAAGATGAGGTTAGAAATATGATGGCATTAAACCATTTACAGGCACTTTTGAACTGTCGAGAAGTCGGTCAATTAGTCAGAAACCTAAAGCTAGTCACTCTATGGAGATGAACGAACAGTAAACTCCACGGACATTCCTTTAAAATTAAGTCTTCACAAAATCCTGGTTACATTATTCTTGTTGCTTCTTTAAGTGGAAACAAAGGAGGTTAAGAGTAACATCAAACTATTAAAAAAATACTGATATAACCCATCCAATCCCAACTGACAGCTTCTATTCAAGACCATGACGCATGGATCAGGAAAATTTAGCTCAACCGTCTTTAACGGAACCAAATGATCCAATACACGTGCCACGCGTGTTGTTGGTAAGTCAATTATGCCACGTTCGTTCTCACAAAAAGCCTGTTGTACTTCAACTTATGCTTACTATCATCCCATATGATTGGCAGCTCACCTTTAAGTACAATAAACTACCTAATCTTGAAGGAACATCATCACGCCTGTAATCCCCAAAGGGTTAGGCAGAGGTGTACCCATTAGTATACCCACATTACGCCAGTTATATTTAAGTCCCATGTAATAGGGGGCGAGCCTATTGCCATCAACCGAGCACATATCCAGACTCCGAGGCTGCTACTGAAAACTTCCTGATGGAAAAACCCAATAACACTTTGCCCGGCCTGGCAATTGAACCCGAGACCTCACGCTTAGCAGTCGCGCTTTGCGACCACTAGACCAACGAGTAAATAAATATTTTTGACAGATTGAGACTTTGATTAGAATGCGAACGTTCTTTGAATGACTAGAACGGCCCCCTGAGATGTCTTCACATTTTACTACTCATCTTACTTCGTGCATAGTTCCATCCTCAGTAAAAAGGTCCGGACACGTGATTATTTTAACTTTATACATCAAACGGGTACATAGCAAATGTGGTACGCTATTTAAAACCCATCCGGGCCAAGCTTGCGGTGACCCACTAAGTGGCTCTGAGCTAGACTGTGTACTGTAGGTATCTACCTACCTATTATGAAACCACTAGACCGTTCATACAACCAGACGGTACTTTAGGTATTTTTTTGACTTAAGATATTTTCGATAAAATAATTTGATTAGTCTCCATCGCGACAAATCACGATATTATAAAAAAGTAGTTGAGGGTAAAACAAACAAAACAAAAATAAAATAATCCAGTGAGTTGCCTACAGAAAATATCCAGTTAAGGTCCGAAATACAAAAAAAAAAATAATTTTAACTTTCTTTATCGACTCTAGGATATCAACGAATCGATAGTCCTCGTAAAAGAATGAATAACATAACACACTTATCATTTTGAAAAATATTGTAATTTTGACTAATTTAAAGAAGAATCGTTTGATCAAGCGCAGGACCAATGGCTTTTGTGGCACGCGGGTGTCACACGAATTTTTAATGGAATGATCCTAATGGATGAGATGGCTGCATCGCACAACGGGGCAATCGATCTCTTTCTGCCTTTTCAAAATAACAATTACTGGCACTATCTATGCTACAATATAGGTCAAAAAGCTAAAATGCTATTTTTGTTTGTTGAAACGCGTTACTTTAAAACACAAATCACATGGGTTTTTTTTAGCCATATTTATGGGAAATCTAAATATATAAAAGCGGAGGGTCAGTCACTCACTCACTCATCATGTAATATCAAAAACCGCTTGAAGTATAAAGATCGAATTTGGCAGAGACAGTTTTTACTTAGTACCTAGACATAATTTTCCAAAATTCACTCTCTAAGAGGATGAAGCGGGGGTCTAAAGTTTGTATAGAGAAATCAACTTTAATGTGTACGAAGAAGCGGGCAAAAGCTATAGTATATAACAGGGTATTTATCATCATGCTATCAGAAACCAAAGACGTAACCGACGTGGTTAAAACCGCGGGGTATAGCTAGTTTTGTATAAACTTCGTCTGTGTAACACCACACAATACAGCTTGTATTGTGTGGTGAAACACAAGGTATCTTATTTCTTACTTAATTTGCGTCTCTCACGTTAATAACCAAAGTAACTTGATATTTTACGTAGGCATCATCATAAGGCAGTAATTACACTCATAACTTACAAGTACATTTACATCTTTATTTTAATCATTGTTATATATCGAAACAGCAAAACAAAACCGCATAAATTTATTCTTATATACAGTGAGTACATGCCTTAATAATTATGATCCTAATCTTTTTACGAGAGGCTATATTAGGCAGGGTACATACTGGTGGTCTTACTACACCTTCTTTAAACATTCTCTGTGTGACCTCGGTATAATTTTGTAAATTTTAATATTTCTATGACAAGGGTCGAGTTCAGAAATGCCGTGAGCAAATTATTTAGGACCCTGCTTGCATTTTGTAATTTGTTGGCGAAATTTTTGGTTTACGTGACCCCGAAGTTTGTCTCGACCTAAAATGGCGTTATTCAAATTTAGAAAGATACTTAAACTGACTGCCTGAGGCGTAGGTCTAGTTGTCACGAAGGGGACATCTTAGGTTAGATTCCCAAGTCGGGCAACATGTTATTGGGTATTTCCATTCTCCAGATTTTTTTAGTAACAGCTTTGGAGTTTGGATTTGTTCCCGGTTGATGGCAATAGGCTCGCTCTCTATTACATGGGACTTAAACATAACTGGCAGGCAGTATGGGTACACCTCTGCCTAACCCTTCTAAGATTACAGACGTGATGTTATGTTACGACTTTTTGTTTTTAATTATTTTGACCTTGAAGACCCAAAACTTTTTTTTTCAAAACGTATCTGCAACATGAATGAGCGCTACTTTTATATTACCAAACCACTATCCTATCTGTACCCATAACTTTTTGAACTATTTCTTCACAAGAAATACCGGAAAATTCATTGTTCTTTCATTACAAAAATGAATGTGGAAGCAATCAATAAATAAAATGGAACGAGGAGCATACTGTTTGTATTTTCATTATGAAAGAAAAGCATTCAACGAAATGAATAATATTCGATGAATAATACATCGAATGAACGTTATTGAGACTGTTTCATCATTTCGAAAACATGCATCTATGAAAAATAAACTGCGTTTCACAGTCATTATTTATTTGAATGAACATCGTTCTTATATATATCTACAATAAAGTAAAGTATCAAAGATAAAATCAATCATATCAATGAAGATTTTAAAATTGTATCAAGGTAAAATTATTTTATTTGTTGTTCTAATGTTTATTTTTACGATTGATGTCTTAATTTATAATATGTAGGTAGTAAATTATGTGGAAGCCGCTTCCCGCTATCTGTACGCTCTGATCTTTTAAACTACCAACGAATTTTAATGCGGTTCTTATCAATAGACAGAGTGATTCAAGAGGAAGGTTTATATGTATCTACATTGCAACCGTTTGAAGCCGGAGTGGAACGCTAGTCTCGTACATGAATTATTATTATTTTCGTTCATACTTTTTCAATCATTACCAATATTGGAAACAGCGTCCAGATTTATTATTATTACGAAAATGACGAGTCGTTATCACTCAAATATATTT
Organism: Hoplodrina ambigua; assembly: GCA_949774945.1. Classification (NCBI taxonomy): domain Eukaryota; kingdom Metazoa; phylum Arthropoda; class Insecta; order Lepidoptera; family Noctuidae; genus Hoplodrina; species Hoplodrina ambigua. The sequence continues at coordinate 6,119,723 of OX458976.1, forward strand.
TCACATTGAAACTTCTTATTTTTTGCTATCACTTTAACGAACATTAATGCTCCATAATGAATCCAAGAAAAGGAATTTCAAAATCCTGAAAAATATCAAACGCAGAATATTCCTTAATGAATGTGACACAGATCGTATTCCCGTACCATTTCCGAATGTGATTTCGGAGTATTCGAATTGATTTTATTTCCGAGAGAGCTTCCTCTCTGAAAATTTGATGTATCTCGAAGGCAGAAATACTTACTCTTAAGAGTTTTGACGTTGCGGCTTTGTTTGCCTTTCAAAGTAATGTCGGCGGAGTTCCAAAAATAGTTTGAGTCAGATACCTATTACGCACCGCTTTCTCGACAACGTTACTTTGTTATACTATCACTTACGCAGTATGTTATACGTACATAAATATAACGTAAACGTAATTTTATTGTGGGCGTGTACAATGTTTGAATGTTCTTGCTTCTTTTGTTTATTTGAGATAACGAATCAAATCAATCCATTTATTTTAAATAAACTATTTACAAGCACTTTTGAATTGACAAAGATCTGAGGATTTGTCAGTCAGAGATTTGAAGCTAGTTTCTCGATCCAAAGAGTACGCTTCTATGGAGAAGAACGAGCAAGAAACTCCATAAAGACTCTTTTAAAATATTACATATTTATGTTACATCATTCATGTAGAATTTTCGGGTACAATGTGAGATCGTACAACCATCAGTGAGATATCAACATTACATAACTACTCGTAATATTTCTAATGAGCGCAATTTAATTAGTTTTTATTATTGTTTTAGCCTTTATGCCACTGCTGGGCAGAAGCCTTACTTGCTACTGTCTCTCTTTGGCTATTGTAAATGTTGATGACCTAGAATAATCATAATTTCTAGCTAATGACGCTGAAGTGAAGATATGTATGAGTAACAAACATCCATTCAAACTTTTACGTTATATGTAATAGTAGTAAGATTTGATATGAATACCAGCTAACAAAATATTAATTTAGTCTTACAACTACTGCTATATGTTCCATATCATAGGCAAGGAGGCTGGCACCCAAAACACAAGTTAAATCTTACATTGGGTGCCAGAGTTCATCTAAAACATTCTGTTCCTTAATTGTAATGCTACACAGTGTTTATATATGATGTTTTTGTACTACCTGAAGTGAATAAAAAACATTTTTTTTTTCAATGGCACCTACAAGCCTTCATTTTTAATTCAAAAATGGATTACTCCGCCATTTCCACAAAGTTTTCCATCTCCATTTCCACACAATTCATTCGGCTCGCCACCTACATTATGGAAAGTTGCATGTTAACGAGTATCTGATTGTCTTGTGACTTAATTATGTAAATAGCGTCTTCTTCTGAAACCTTTATTTTCGTCGTGATTGCTTTTCCAGTATAAAATATCCGTTTAACCATAATTGCGTCGAGGTCAGCTTTGATAGCCCCGGGCTATAACCGATTAATACCGGACGTTAAGTTGTGGTTAATCGATTAAATGAGGAAACAGAATTTGTAAAGATTTCTTTTGTGATTTTAGCAAGAAAAAAAAGTCTTCTGAATTTTTATTTCTGCTTTTTACTTTATTTTAGTATTCTATAAAAAGATTCTTGCTATGATGCTTTAATATAATAATAAAACAACAGGGAAAGGATCTAAAACACTTATGTAATCTATATACCTACTTAAATATTATATTTTTTTAATAATTATTGCGGTGAGCAAGCGAAGAGTTTGTTGGTTTGAACGCGCGAATCACAGAGATCCGATAAAAAAATCCTTTGGTTTGATATATTCCATTTATTAAGGTAGGTTAAAGTCTATATACATTACGCTACGACTCATGGGAGCAAAGCAGTAATCAAAAGGTGAATTATCATTGTACGTAGGAAAAACTGATCAAGGTCAATGCCGTTGACAGACCCACGATGAACCACCGCAGGGGAGGTTTAAATCACATAATATGACAATCCCATACTGAGAGTACTCTGATACATAGTCCTGCACTTATGCACTTTATAACAAAAACAAAACCGTGTTAATGTATTCTTTATATTTTATAAGCAACCATTTTGAATAATGCTAGTGTAAAAATTTCAAGTAATACTTTTCTTTGAATAGCAATATTCGACTGGACTTTCAGCTCAAAATACATGACTACCCAATATTGCTGTAACTTTCAATACAGTGAAAGCTTCAACTAAGCTTGTTCTAGGAACTCGTGGAAAGCTCGACTTATAATAATCTGATTCCGAACTCAAAACTGTGAGAATATTTTACGTAGAACTCAAAATAATATATTTTTATATCATTTTGCAGTTGCAGTTTATTTTTTATTTGAGTCGGATTTGCTCTTCAGTTATCACTTTCATATGAATGGGTAATAGAATATTGACTTTAAAACCAATATAGTTAGACTAATTTTCATTTAAAACTTGAAAATATTATCCTACTAGTTCCACCCGCAGCTCTGTCCTCGTCAAAGTTATTACCCCATAGAAACCGTAGATTTTGCCGGATAAATAGCCTATGTGATATTCCAGACTTATTCTATCTCTGTGCCATATTTCACCTAAATCCGTTCAGCCGTTCTCTACAAACATCCATCCATCCAAATCTTTACACTAGAAGGTTTTAATATCTAAAAGTCACTTCATATTTGTAGAACAGTGTACTACATAGAACAGATAATAATAATTTTCGTTATTCACAAACAATACCCGGAAAATAAAATACGGTCGGCGTCAAAAAAAAACAGTAAAATATTAATTAGAACAAGGTCCCTTACGCTGTAGCGCCTCACTTAATGATGTTCTGTTTTCATGTAGAAATAATAACAGTAAAACATTTTATTTTATTTTTGTGTTTTTTCAATTAAGTGTTTCGTTGTGACGCGATAACTAAGCTATCACGTAGTTGGTTCAAAATCTATTGACCTTGAACGAAGTAATGTGACCTTTACAATGTCTAGTAAGTGTGTTTTTTTGGTATCTCAAAACGAGGCTAGCATACGATTATGAAAACCTAAGATAAGTTACAAACTTATAATAGAAACTGCCTCGTTGGTCGTTCACAACGCGCGACTGCTGAGCATGAGGTCGGGCAAAGTGTTATTGGGATTTTCCATCAGGAATTTCTCGATAGCAGACTAAAACATAACTGGCGAAATGTGGGTGTACTAATGGGTACACTAACTCTTCAGGGATTACAGGCGTGATGTTATGTGAAAACTAATACTTGTAATTAAAATAAATAAATAAGTCTGGTATTGCCAATCCGCCTTGAAAGCATGGTGATCAATGCTCATGCCTTCTCCGTACGAAAAAAGGCTTTTGCCCTGCAGTGGTACAGAAATAAGCTGGTATTATGTATATTCTATTGTAAATAGTACACAAGTACACCCTAACCCTTCGTGGATTACAGGCGTGATGATAAGCGCAAAGCAAAGCGTGATATTGAAAATCGCGAACAAAAGTGTCAAAAACGAAAAAAAAAAAGAAAATTGATCTATATAGCGTGATTCACAATCATCACGTTCAGGCGTCCGGCACGCAAGTGAAGTAACGTGTCAAGATATGTTAATGAAATCGTTGCCTCGTGAGGGACGCCTGTTGAAAGCCTAAAAGCCGGATTAAGTGTTATGTTAAGAGCCTTAACACGCTCGTTAACTGCGGAAACTGATTTTTATTACCTTCACGTTGTTGCTATAGTAACAATACGGGGGTATGTTCGTATCGGGAATTTACATACAAATTGAAGCGTTGCACGTTATGTGGATATACGAGTTTCATGATTTGATTCCACTTAATTAGAATTTCATTGTTTTAAGTACATAATGCTGTAACTTGTTGTGCAGTTCATGCTGTTAATAAAAATATTGTGTTTAACAAAACGTTATGAAATAGCCAGGATGCTTTTTTTTTGTTTTACAGTAAATTAACATAACATCACGCCTGTAATCCCCGAAGGGTTAGGCAGAAGTGTACCCATTAGTACACCCATATTTCGCCAGGTATGTTTTTAGTCCCATGTAATAGGGACAATAAATTAATGGCAGTCTATTATCTTCTATAGATTTTATATGATAGCCAGATTCATGACGATTACTATAGGTTATATAACATTACTCTATGACACACAGGAGCGGAGCAGTAATCTAAGACGTAACTTAACCCGAGTAAATAAAAACTACGCAGGCGGAATCGCGAGTATAAGCTAGTCAGTAATAATAAGACTTCTCTTAAAATACGTTTAATACAGCAATAATGTTTTCGAGTGTTAAATAAATTGATACAAGCCTTATTTCTGAAATTGCCAGACGACCTTGCCTCCAAAATAAAATGTTTTGTAACACTTTCAGTAAAACCCATTTGACTTGTCACGCTAAGGTTTCTATTTTATTCCACGTAAATATTTATCACGAAAATAATAAATAAAACATGTCAAAATTAATCGAAAACTAGTTAAAATTTGACTTACACAACCCAAAAAAACCTTACTTAAAAAATGTATAAATATTTCTTAAAACTACAATGTTCACCTCAGGCTTAATCGATTGAATGAATAAAGGGTTGTCTTTGCAAATAGGATAAATACTCATAAACAGAAACGTGGAAACTTCAATAAAATGTTCAAGATTGACATAACCTTTCGAACTGTCACGTGATCCATTCGTAAATGTCAGTCCCGTATTGAATTGACATTTTTATTCCTCCGCTATCGGAGATTGTCATCTTGCCAAGAGGCTTTCACAGATGCTACGACGTAGCACTCGCGTAGCGGTTACGCGGTGATGTAACCTACGAGAGATCTGCTATCGTAGCGAGAAACGATCCCCTTTTAAAGTTTTGTAGACGATTTATTTAAATACGTAGATATACTTTATTGAGCTCCATTTTGTGGACAAATCTTTAAATCTAAAACTACACACATACATTTTACTGTCTCGTTGGTCGCAAAGCGCGACTTCTGATCATGAGGTCTTGAGTTCGATTCCCAGGTCGGGCAAAGTGTTATTGGGATTATTTATCAGATTTTTTTCAGTAGCAGCCACGGAGATTCTCGCTCGGTTGATGGCAATAGTCTCGCCTCCTATTACATTGGACTTAAACATAACTGGCGAAATGTGTGTGTACTAATGGGTACACCTCTGCCTTACCCTTTGGGGACTACAGGCGTGATAATATGTGTATGTGTGTATATTTTACAAGATTTCACAATAAATAAAATAAGATTGTATTGGAATATAATTTGATCAACAACACACCCGTAACTTTATCCCTAACCATAAAACTCGAGGTCTACGATTCTGACTCATAACATTTTACTGCAATGAGCTATATAAATAACTCCGTGATATCAACAAGTAAGACTGAGCGCTCCGGGATCGAATCAGTAGCAACAAGTCGGGCTGATGTTTGTTCTCAATATTGGAAGTAGCAATACTGGTCGTTGCTATCAAGTGTTTGTACTTTAAAGGTTTCTAAACAAATTATGAAAGTACATTTGTTGATGGACTCTTAGTAATAGTATTTGTGAAAGAAAAGAGAGTTGTTACGGGTCATCAGAAACTCGAAAATCTGACAACCAGTCTTACAAGGGGTATCGTATTACAGTTAGGAGTGGAGGTCAGATAGGCAGTCGGTCCATGTAAAATTCTGGTATTCAGCTGCATCCGGTTAGATTGGAAGCCAACCCCAACATAATTGGGAAAAGACTAGGCAGATGATGATGATGACTAGTGAAAGAAAAGAGAACCGCTGATATCGCCCATGATGAATTAAATTGAAGTGAGTAACCATCCCATATGCCGGCGATGGACAGCTCTCTTTGTTTTGTTTTTGTTTTTATAAAAACGTTATCCCAAACTAGGAATTTCTCCTCTATCGTGGGTGCGTTTACAAACATTTAAACTAACATACACAAACAGCCAGAACCGAAACAACTATGTGTAGGCCATATTAGTATTTGTTCTGTGCGAAGATAGACCTTCGACACGCAGCGCAGCCGCCAATCGCTAAGCCACTGCACCAGCACCTCAAGGTCGGGAGTGGTGATTGCTTATGCGGATTCCGCACTCCCGGCCATAGACAGAGGTGGAACACTGCAGTGGTGTAAGCCGGTAAGAGTCCGGCATGACCCTCCATCACCTCCACGATGGAGGAAGTCCATGAGGATTTCCACCGCGCACAAAAGAAAAGCACCTCAAGGTCACGTCACCTATATTCACCAAGAGAAAATTATTCCGCGCACAAAAAACGCACCTCGAGCTCACTTTACCGAGCCAATTTTTTACAAAATAACACTGCTGTTAAGTTTAGAAGTGGTTTCAATATGAAACTGCAACTGTACCGTGAATCCAGTATGGCGTTCATCGAAGCCATATTGAAATTCAATATCTATCTGCACGAAACAAATATTTTTATTGCATATCGAGGTATTTGTTTCGATTCTGCGGTGTGTGATGTACGTAATGGTATTCTGTATACAAATATTGATGACACGTTGGTTTTCCATTTTCTTTTTTTTTAAAGGAATATATATACATATGTTGATACATAGGTACTTGTTTAAACCGACAGATCGTTGACGTGTCTCAAAGCGCTGCCCAACATAAATGGGTCTGAGATGGACATGTCTGCCGCATGATGAACCACCTATATCATAGAACACAAGGTTGATGTTCCGTAAAGGCTGGACGGGTCCGCGATAGACCACGAAGGAGATAATGGGACGATGACTACTTCCTTAAGAAGTAGCGCAATGCCGGGACCGATGGGAGGAAAGGAGGGAGGCATTTGTCCAGCTGTGGGAAAGTATGGGCTAATAATAATAATACACAGAATTCTGCACAAAATACAACTTCAAAAATATTCACGTAGGTATTGAAATGACTGCACACCTATGTTCAATGAATATTGGACAGTTTCTTTGACGGGCACTCTCAAAGACTGGCGTTCCAATACTGGCACGTATTTACCTATGTGTATGTACTATCTGTAACTCCTTGCTTTGGTCACGTTTCACAGGTGGATACTCTTCAATTGGGACCCTCAGTGTGTACCGGACTTGTGTTTGGACTTCCAGTCTTTGTGGGATTATAAGAGGGGAGATTTCTTTTAAATATTTGCTTGAAGGAAAGAAGAAAATATATAGGTATTTATAATATATTATCGTGCTTACAACATGTTTACATGAAGTAAAGTCTTTTATTATTATACTAGCGACCCGCCCGGCTTAGCACAGGTGCAATCCAGATACTAACTATACGTAAAAACCTTCCTTTTCAATCTGCATTCAAATCCGTTACGTTGTTTAAAAGATCTAAGCGTACATACGGCGAGAAGCGATTTTATTTTATACTATGTAGAGGTATCGTGCTTACAAAATATTTACACGAAGTACACTCTAATTTTTATTATAAACCAGGAGATAATATGGACTTATGGTTGTAAATGATTTTAACGTATATATTTTGATCGAAAAGCTTAACGTCGAATTAAGCCAAACTGCCACTTCCAGAAGTTTTGACAGTGCTTAATTGATTTTGTTTTCTGCAGAAATTCCACGGAATTTTGCTTAGCTCCACCACTTAAATAAATAGGTAACTGTCAGTTAACAACGGAGTTTGTTTACGTTCTATCATTAACTGAAACTGACAGAAGGCGTTAAGCTTTATTAAATTACAAAACTCGTATAATTTTAAAGTAGTACAAAATAATTTTTGATTTTTCAATTAAAAGCAATGTATTAAGCATTGACTTTATTACATACAACAATTATCGGCTTTAAGGATTAACTAATTAATTTCGGTTGGTTTATTTTATTGAATTTGCACTTAAAATATTACAATTTTCTGAATTCAATATTGCAAATCTCTATAATATAATACTGCAAATGAAATGTTCGCTCAGCTTATCTCTCCATTACGGTAAAAGGATTACTGCATGAGTTGCTTTATTATGAACAACTAGCTATTGCTCGCGGTTTTACTTGCATCCTAGGAAAACTACCACATTCACGGGAAAAGTATTTTATAGAAATTCTGTTAATTCTACTTATTTTATTGAGAAGGATTACCATCAACATTCGAACTTGCAAACATATATTCTCTCGAATGTTAGTCACGGCGACCCAAACTTTAAGTACAAGCCAAGTTCGCACTAGATTTTACGTATACAAGTGTGTGTGCGTCAACACAGGTGTACTCCTTCTACCCTCACTTAAGTCTGGTGGCAATCTGACACGACTGGGAAGAGATCACACGCAAGACAATGGCTTCACGTACTTTCCGAAGCACAAGAGTGGATATAACCAACAAAATAAAACTACTGCCTGGTACTTACAAATTCCTAAAAGAAAAACACTATGCCTGATCTGGAAATCGAACCCAGAACCACACGCAGAGCCAACGGGGCAGGGAAGAATAATATTATTTTGCCTAATAACCCACAGCTGGCTACTTTCAAATCCCGGAGCTAAAGAATTTACTCCACCAGTCATGCCAACGGAATATGAGAGTTTGTTCTACACGCGCTCGCTGGTTAAGCCAGTTTGTACAAGATTACGGCCAATAGGATTGTAGCGAGACTTGGTGACGTATCCCGTCTTATAACTTCTTCCCAGTAACATGCAAGCTGCAAATCCTCGAGACTCAAACACGCAACGAGACATGAATCTTATTCAAGAACTGTGGCTCAAGTAGTGGCGAGGGCGCCATGCAACTCGATTCTCGTTTCCTTTCAGAAGTTCCGACCAACAGTTTCTCTGTTGCCTTAAAAATTGACACAGTGACTAATAAAAAAAAAATACAATATCTAAATAAACTATCAACTAAAAAGCCAATAAATTTAATTACACAAAGAATTAAGCAATGTTTTACTTCGGCTGAGCTCAGGCCTCTTAGATACGCATAAAAGACAGCCAAAATAAATATGAAATTCGCTTACTCTACAATGGAAACAGAATTGTAATGTAAAACAAGAAAGCTTTACGGGTTTCAGTTTAAACTCGTAATTCATTGCATAACTTATTTTAACTATAAATAATTTAGTAGTTTCAAAGTGTTATGTTTGCTAACTGAAGACTGCGTTAAATGTAACATGTATTTACCGTGGCAAGTGTGTAACAATGCACAGTTTATAGAGGTACACGTGAAGCGAACATTGTATGCGGCAATAATGTAGTGTGACCACGTCTTAAACGATTTTCAAGAGAGTTTGAATGACACTTAATTTAAAAAATTAACTTATTTGAAGAGTGGTTACAATAACTGACTTCCTCGGACAGCCTCGTAGGTCTAGTGGTCGCAAGCGCGACTGCTGTGCATGAGGTCTTGGATTCGATTCCCAGGTCGGGCAAAGTGTTATTGGATTTTTCCATCAGAAATTTCTTAGTAGCAGCCTCGGAGTCTGGATTTGTGCCCGGTTGATGGCAATAGGCTCGCCCTCTATCATGGGACTTGAAAATAACTGGCGAAATGTGGGTGAAATAATGGGTATAAATCTGCCTAACCCTTCGGGGATTACACGGGGGTTATGTTATGGTTACAATAATACCATAATTTTGTATTGTCATGTTCATTACAAACATTGGCAAAGTTTTAAATCGATATGACAATAATAAGTTGATAAAATTCGATTTCCAAGATTTTTCAAACTAATAAAAGTGTGTTAAAAAAATAACGCCGACTATAAAATACCGAATGGTTGAAGTGAATTTTCTAATTAAGGAATATTTCCGTTTAAATTCAGCAATGAATTCACAGTAGTAAATATAATTCATTATTTGAAACAGATTTTCGTGGGAATCCGATTCAGAGAACATTTCATTGAGAATGAAATGTTTGGAATTTTCGGTTTTCAAAGGCTTTCAAGAAATATATTTGGACGTTTAACAATGTTTAAGAGCTTTGATTCAAGATCTTTACGAATGAAGTCTGAAATTGGTTCCGCCGCTTCTTTCGTAAGAATATTACAATATTGTCTGTGGCGTACCTATCTCAGTCTCGAATAGTTTCCACATTTATAGACACCCTAATCAGTTCAGTGATCACAAATAAGCGGCTAATAAGGTTTTCCACAATATTCCGGTTTAATTATTCTTGATTATTTTTCCTTGATCAAAAGAGTCAAATATTAAATGTTAACTATACTATACAGGATGAAATATTTACTACAGTGATTATAATGTGACATAACATCACCTAAGGGTTAGGCAGAGGCGTCCACACACTTCGTCAGTTATGTTTAAGTCCAAAGTAATAGGGGGCGAGCTTATTGCCATCAACTGAGCACAAATTGAGATTCTAAGGCTGCTACTGCGAAATTCATTATAGAAAAACCCAGCACTTTGCCCGACCTCGGAATCGAACCCAAGACCTCATGCTCAGCAATCGTGCTGAGCGACCATTAGATAACGAAACAGTAATTATGGATATTGACAATAATTATTTCGGTTTGTAGATTTTCCAATATTTTATTTTTGCCGAAAAAACGGAGGAGTTTCTCAAAGCGTATATTTTGTAGGCTTTTATTTCCATTCTGCAAATTACTTCAGGGAAAAAACGATTTATTTATGTGTAAGAAATAGAGAAAACAATCGCAACTGAAAAATAAAAATAACTTCCTTAATTAAAGTTTTAGTAAAGTTACATTCCAATACCAGCTTTAAGACTCCAATATCAATAATGACAAATAATAAAAATTCTATTTCGACTTTCAGTACCTACTATCGTCTAAAAAGGAACCCGTTTTAAGTTTACACCCTGAAACGAACAAAAACTTTTTTACGTCTTACAAGAAAACATCTAGGACCAAGGTAAGGCCGTTTGAACAATATAAACTGGGTCGCTGTGGCTGTGGGTCCGTATATACGTAGCCCGAGAGTAATCAACAGTTGCTTTGAAAATTATAGGCGTAGGCCACCGGGTAAGGCTGACTGTTCTGTCGACAGTACCACAGTGTAACTACAACCAGTTGGTCATCGGTCGTTTTGCGACAAAATGGACGCGCTGAATAGTTAACTTTAGTTACACTGTGGCAAAGGTAAATTACAGGCCCGTTGTTGATTGATCGATGCTTCCACGTTCCTTCTCTGTTATTGTGAAAGGATTGAGTGGGCCTGAGAGGTTCATTTTGTAATGGAAAATGGGTGAAGTACATACTGCATCATCATCATTATATCAACCGAACGACGTCCACTGATGAACATAACCTCCCCAAAAGAGCCACAAACTCAAACTAAAATCATTTATTTCAATTAGACCATTTACAGGCACTATTGAATTGCCAAGGAGTCGGTCAGTTAGTCCGAAAGTTGAAGCTGTTGCTTGTTCTAAAACGGAGGTAGGCCTCTATGGAGAAGAACGAGCAAGAAACTCCACGGCACTCTTTTAAATTAGGTTTTTACAAAATCCCGGTTACATTATTCTTGTTAATTCTACATGTGAAAACAATAAAGATAAATCAGTAGTAAGAAATTATAAAAATAAAGATAAAGCCATAGCAGTTAAGAGATGACCAATTCCAACTGACAGCACTCGTTCACGAGCATGACGCATGGATCAGCAACACTCTTACCAGGTCCTCGGTCAACCTCATGGGGGCCTACATTATTAGTGCCTTACTATGCAGCAGTATAGTGTCCTATAGTTACCGTTTCATGCAAATTAAATGAGCGACACATGACAAGGCGTCACTTAGTCGATGATTGAACTTAATCGAAGTAATTTACAAGTTAAGCGAATTGCTTGCTACTGCTAAGTAACCTGCAAATTAATAGCAGGATTATACTAGAACTTTATTGAAGAACTAGCTCTTGTCTGCGACTTCGTGTATTATATGGAAGCTACTTAAGTATCATAAAAAAAGCTTATGGAATTATTTATTTTATTATTATTTTATTAGTAAAATTTTTGTAATCATACCAGCACTGTCAGATATAATCTATTATGAACAAAACATAAATAAACTTCACCTCTTTATAATACTACTAGCATAGATTTTAATAACACCAATCTAATTAAAATTGCTTTACAAAATGAAGGGTTTTCAAAATTAATTATAAAATACCTACCTACCTGAATGAAATAATTTCCAGTGAAACGAATAATAAAATGTTAAATTCTCTCATTTCAAGAAATTTTAATTATAGTACAGGGTTAAATTAAATTCACAAATTGGATTTTACGTCATTTTAACATCGAACTTTAATTACAACGAAACTAATGATTATCATTATGAAGAGAAAGTAATTTAATAAGATTTTTTATATTCGCCGGTGAAGAGTATTATATTATGCACTTCATTAAATTCTTATTTTAATTTAATGAGAATTTAATGGCCTATATGAGTTATTAATTTTCCAAAACTAATATTTAGCGTTTTACTTACATCTTTTTTTTACTTATTTGCATTGATGCTTATTTCGAGCTGCTTTTTTTACCCGATTGTTGGACGCAAAGGAGGCGGTCGGATTCACGTTCACTATCCGCTCGAATGGCACGCCATGGTAGTACTAGACGACCACGGCCAACGTAGTTTATCTGGTCGTTGCGACTACTGGTCGTGGTCGTGGCCGACTAGTGCGCGAGGTGCCTATGTTATCATGACGTGCAAGCTTACATTCAATTAAATCAGCCCTTACCTTCAACAAATGCGCAATCCTTAACTGTAATTAAACGCCCATTTTGTTAATATAAACACATTAAACCCTCAGTTCAATAATATAACGTATATAATTATCATTTTGAGTGGAAACGTCCAGAATAGCCACGTGGGTGGCTAATAACAAGGGATGGCAAATTTCCATAGACGAGAGTGTACTTAGGACCGATGCGGACGTCATATTGTACTCCCTATATTGTCGGACGACATCTGATGTAGATCGAAACGTGACACACAGTACGTAAGATAAAAAAGCTTTTCTCTTTTAAAAGTACGTATTTTTATAGTTAACTAGCTGTTGCGCGCGGCCTCCCTCGACTAACGACTGTCAAATCTCTACGAATGACATCCGGAACCAACGGCTTGACATGGTCACTGACACATAGCTTACTATCTACTAACGTCTAATGCATTTTTTATGGTTCTCATATTATAGTCTACACATTACGAGAAAGTGCAAAGACTAAAAAAGAGAATTTGGCCTCGTAATTTCGTTTGTATTTTCTTCTTAGAGACTTCTTCTTCTTTCAACTACCTAAGTCGGCTAAACAGCACTGACCTCTCTTAGTGTTAAAAAAGTACGTGAACAAGTACAGTCACGAGCAAAAACAAGTATACACTTAGCAAAATTACGAAGCTATTTTCTTCGAATATATTGATTAAAATGTCTTGTTTTTATGAAATAGGCCTTATAACAAAGTTACAACCGTTATTTCACAAGAAAATCGTTTTTGAATTTTGCTAAGTGTATATTCGTTTTTGCTCGTGACCCTATCTCTAACCTATTTGCCTACAGAATAAAATCTTAAATATAATTTACAAGACGTGGAAGCCCAAGGTTAGCTATCTAGGTATAGCACCAGTACCTTAGAAGTCCCTGTACGTAGAATGTAACAAACAAAGACGTGAAAACACAGGTATAGGTTCAAAGGCCGAGATTCAAAGTACCGTCTATCTATAGACCTTCGTGTAGAGTAATATAATTATGTATCATTCAGTCTATTTAATCTTAATGGATGTTCAGTCTTTGGGCTGAATACATAACAAAGACGTCAAAGACCCAAAGACCTAAGGGCTCTTTCAAATTAAGCTTGCCGGACAGGTACGATGCTAAGCGGTGTGGACGTCACGCAGACGGTTGCCTGATTCCTTAAAGTTGACCTGTAAAGATGGTTTCAAGCCGGCGAGGCGAAGCATGGATTTGATGGGCGAGAATTGAAATTATGCGGACTCCCTAACACCGAAAGATGTGCGAGATTTGTGTATCCATTTTGCAAAGCAATAAATATTCTATGCACGCAGCTATATTGTTTAAGATTGTACGAACAAATATTTTACTTCTCACCTTACATCTACGCGCATGTAAACCCTTCACACCAAATATAGGTGAGACGCGAGTTTAATAATTAGTTGTACAAAATTAAATTATATTGCTGCATGAATAGAGTATTTATTACTTTTACAAATTTTGATTCTCACCTATGCAATGCACTCCTGGCCTCCTCGCCTCACCAGTATAAAACCACTTTGACGTTTGTCGTCCAGCCGCCATTTGTAAGCGATAACGATATAAAAAAAAAAAACAGTATTCGCTCCACTCTGGCAGCAGTCCGGCACCAAACGCTTAAATTGAAAGAGCCCTTAGCCCGAAGGCCGAAATCCAAAGGCCGAGATTCAAATTCAAATGCCATTCAAAATCGAAGACTCGCCCATTCACTGGGTCCTGTGTCTCGACGCTTCCCTTTGATGTGTCGTGTGTGTACTCGTAGGCTGCGTACAAGTCGGACCAACGTTGTTTTAAACTTGTAACAGCGTGAAATCGCTCGACAGGTCAGTGCGCATGGTGCACACGTTACATAACAAACTCCGTGCGTGTATGCCCTAGATATTTTGTATTTTTTATTATGATAAATATTGTTATTGAAGCTTTTTTTATTGGATGATGGGTGGATTTGTTCTTTCTCCGTAAACGTTTGTTGAGTAAGACTGTGAATCGATTTTTATACCGATTCTTTTTCTATTATTACCACCCTGTTACTTGCAATCTTATTTTATTGGAGCTACTGTCAACAGAGCACACTGAGGACCGTTGTTCTTTTACTCCATTCAACATAACATTTTAAAAATAACGTTACAACGCTGTCGTTAAGCATAGAAAGAACTCCTTCCTTTCACAATAAATATGTCACCAAAATGCAGTCATTTGAACAATAGAACACAACTGCTATTATTTGGCCGTTATTTTTATGAGAATAGTGATTTGATATTTTGAAGATTTGAATTTGGAACTTTGAAGATGATAATTGGTCATAAAAACCTTTGTATTTAACCTAAAAAAAATATTTATATTTTGTATTGAGAATATTGGTCCTGATTCAAGGTCACTTAGTAATATGATATAATAAATATTAAATTAAAAACAATTTAAAAGAGGAACCACAAAGAATGCATAGACAAAGGAAGGCCTGTCACTACGTAGCAGTATTGCAATATCTGAACTTAATACCCTATTGTAAATGGTAAATGCAATAAGCTATTGTAATGGAATCAACTTTAATGAAAGCAACTGTTTCTATAAAGCCTCGTATTCACGGTAAACATTTGTTTGGCAACATGGTTGCATAAACATGTTGCCGAGTTGCTGTCAACATATTGCGGGCAACACTTACGTTGCGTAGTTGATCACATCATGTTGCAGAGTTGACACACGGCGAAAACATCAGTTTATCAACAAATGTTGACTTGTGTGGACAACCCGTGTTGATTTAAACAAAGTTTCCAGCATCATTACAACTGTTGCTAAACAAATGTTTATCATGAATACGAGGCTTAAGATGGCTATCAGGTACAACTTGCATGGGTTGCAAACTATGGGTTGCATACTATAACTACTACTATAAACTACTATAGGTGCTTCGTTTGTCTCGTAGCAACCGCGAATGTTCAGCGTGGGGTGCTGGGTTTTATTCCCTAGTAGGGCAAAAATTGTTATTAGGTTTTTCAATTCAGAATTTTTCAGTAGCAGCCCGAAGTTTCGGAAGTTGATGGTGTGACACCCCCATGCCTCGGAAAGCACGTAAAGCTATGGTCCGGCACCTAATCTCTCACTGGTTGTTTCGGATTGCTGTCCCGATGGATTATAAGAGCTAGGGAAGAGGGAGTGCACTTGGGTTTGTGCTCATAATTGTAAAGTAAATAAATAAATTACATACCTGACTTGACTACCTCATTGGTTTAGTGGTCGCAAAGTACGACTCCTGAGCATTCTGTCTTGGGTTCGATTCCCAAATGTGTTCTTCCATCACGAATTTCACAGTAGCAGACTCGGAGTCTAGATTTGTGTCCAGCTGATGGCTATAGGCTCGCCCCTTATTATATGGGACTTAAACATAACTAGCAAAATATGAGTGTACTTATGGATCCACCAGTGCCTAACCCTTCGGGGATTATAGGCGTAATATTATGTAAGCAAGTATATAACCTCCATCCAACATCTTTCAAATCCCAACTTGTCCCATTCTCAAGTCCTAACAGTCTAGTGTTGAACATGTACTCAACAGGTGATCTTACAACTTTCACGGCACCTATATACACATATATATTCGACTACGAGGAACTTCGCACTTCGATCATTCTGTGACAGCAACTTTTGCAAATATAAGTTTGTCGTACGCTAACTATCAATGTTTGGAAACAAAATTCATTGCTATTGAATTTAATCGATAAAGTTAATAAAAATCCATACTACTTATTAATATCAATGCGAAAGTAAACATTGTCTGTCTGTCTGTCACGCTTTCACGACTAAATCACTGAACCGAATTTGGTGAAATTGGTAAGGGGTAAGTTTGAACCCTTTTTTAGTAAGGGGTAAGTTTTTTCATAAGGTGCGGAGTACTCGTAACCGGCGTGCTTGTATGACGAGATGTATGAACGTAGATGAAGCGAAAGGAGTATGTAAGGATCGTAGCAGGTGGCGTTCTATAGTTTCTGCCTACCCCCATGGGAAAAAGGCGTGAGTTTATGTATGTATGTATGTAAGTTTGAACCCCACGATGTAAAGTAGCCCTTCATAGTCCTTCATAGGTTGCAGTGTTATCGGGTTTTTCCATCAGGAATTTCTCAGTAGCAACTTCGGAGTCTGGATTTGTGCCCGGATGATGGCAATAGGCCCGCCCCCTATTACATGGGACTTTAAAATAACTGGCGAAATGTGGGTGTACAAAAATGGGTTCACCTCTGCCTAGCCCTTTGGGTATTACAGGCGTAATGTTACGTGTGTGATACGAGTATTTTCAATTTAATAATCGATCGAACATAGGTACGTTACGTTTACTCCGCTCGCTGGGAATATCTTACAGTGTCTATCATAACTCACCTTGCCACCTGTAAGTACGATAGTAACCTATTCCCCTCAGATGAGTGATGACCCGCACACTTCGTGCGGAAACACGCGGTGACACACTCTATTTCTCTTTCAAGCTTATATCGGACAGCGCTCACATAAAGGTTTGTTGGACACGTGCAATTTTGATTTTAATATGCTGTTTAAGGACATATTGTAACAACGAATCAGAAACGTGGCAGAGAGTTTTCTTTAAATACTGCTTTAAGTAATGAGTCATTGAAAATGGAGTATTACGTACTATTACCCATAAAAAGTACGTCAAACGGTTTATCCAATTATTAATTAAACAGGACGATACACAAAACTACATACCATCTCGCTTGTAATCCGCGAAGGGTTATGCAAAGGTGCACCCATTACTACACCAACAGGGGTACCATTTAAAGATAAATAATGTTGAAAAACGAAGAAAAAAAAATATTCCATAAGCATTAATAACGTTTTGTGCAACGGCCAACAGCTCTGATTTGACTTTGATTTTGAAATTTAAAGGAGCATTTATGGAAAATATTCACGTTTGTATGGGCTCCCTCCCAAGTGTGGTACTTATTTGTTACACTTTACGACCTATATCAATTTAATGGCCATAATAATAGCTTTATTCAATTATGTGACATCAGCAGTGACACACGTCTAGGGAAAGAACTATGACTGATTTTGTTTTGTATTAAATGCTGTGTGAATGTGAATCTTTAAAGCCGTTTCCGTTACTGGGTGGAACTTAATTATTAAAAAGGTGTAAAAAAAAAATATTATGCAGTTGGGGACCTCCATAAAACCGACGTTATAAAATAGCAATAATGACACGAGATAAATCTAATATCAATTAAAATAAACTAAAAATAAAAATACGAATAAATAAGTTTAGGTAAGAATTAAACGTGATTAGAATAGAGGATATACAGCTGGCCGCGCACTCTGCTTGCTACGCGAATCTCAATCCTCACATGCACATACATTCAAAAACAGAAAACAACAGAAAAAAATAAAATAACGTAAATAACAGAAATAGTCAGAGAGATAGTGATAGAAAGTCGTGGGAGGGCGTATAACACTTTTTCCTTACGTGACGATTTCTGCCAGTTAACTCCAACCTAGCCGTTAAAGCACTTCGTTCCAAAAGAAACGATTCATTAAGAGCTCATCATAACATGAATTTATTCAAGTTTCGAACCGACTTGGATACTACATGAAGGTAGAATTCAATTCCTCAACAAAGTGCTCGATTATGCGCAGATATTTGTATCCCCAAACCTACGCAAAACCATTCTTTATTATGTAAATTCATCTCTAGGGATTGCCTATATTTTCCCGCAAGATTTTTTATTGTTTGTCGTTCCGGGTATTGAATAAAAATCATTCGGTTTGACGGTGATGTATGGCCGTGTTTTTGTATTATACACAAATTGGTTCGCGCAGCAAAAGAATAGCGTATAAATAATTTTATGCGAGATTTTTTTTGGCTGCATTTTCTCTTAACGGCACTAATTTCGGTCACGAAGGCCAATGTAGACTAGCAAAGTAGGAGATTCATTTATTAAATTACTAGCCGACACGGCCACGCGTTGTTGTGGCTTGAAGTAAGTAAAGATATTGAGGTCTATAATCGAAATAAAAACTATCCTATCTTATAATTTTACCAAATTACGCACAGTAAGCCATATTTCAAAAAACGCTTGAGTAGTTTAGGAGTCCATCTCGAACATACAACGTGACGCGTAATTTATATAAGTATATTAAGATTTGTTACGAATAAACCAATACCAAAAGCAATGCTTGTGCAGACTTTAATCTTCCCTATAATCGACTACGGTGATGTGTGCTACTTCGACTTGAATGCAGTAGCTGGTTGGATAAGCTGGATAGGATGCTAAACAACTGCATTAGGTACATTTTTAATTTGCGAAAATATGATCATGTATCTAGCTTCAAGGCAGAGCTAAAGTGGCTGCCCATTCGGCAAAGAAGAAATTTGCGAGCGTTAACTACTCTTTTCTCCCTTCTCAACTCTCCCTCTTCCCCTTCTTATCTTATTTCCCATTTTCAATAAATTTGTTCTACTCACGCTAAGTGTTTACGTTCTTCTAATAATCTTCTACTCAACTGTCCTTCTCATACTTCTGATTTCATTCATTCCTCCTTTCATATTCAGGCCATTCTTCTTTGGAATGCCCTTCCTCTTGATATCAGGACAGCCACCAGTCGATATGTTTTCAAGCGGAAGTTGCGGATTTATCTTCAGAACAATTAGCAAGAGTTTTATAATAAATATCCTTTCTATTCTTATTATAAAATATGTATGTATTTATGAGTATGTATATATTATATATATATGTCGGCGGGTCGCCACAATTCGATAACAAATAAAAACACGTTTCCGGAATAACCTTAAAATCAAATCAAATTTGTTGATTGTAACTAAGTCAAAAATTGTATTTCAAATCATTTAATTATCAAATTAGTAATACTTATAAGAATACAGATTATTTTCAATGTATGTTACGTTGGTGAGAAACTACATTTCAAAAATAAAAACACGTGGTCATTATTTTACCACGTGTTAACATTAAAAATAGATTTACGCATGTTAATTGATTTAAAAATGTTATAAAACGTTTGTTTATAAAATAGTAACATTTTATAATGTAAAAACTAATTTTATTGTGCGGAAGTGGGTGTTTTGTTAAAATGAATGACACACTCAATTCTACTATAAATAGCCGAGCGCTCGCCGGACTCGGGCATTCTTACTCGAGCCGTCGTAGCGACCGGACCTCCTCGGTAAGTTGAAGAATAAATTACAGAAAGCATTTACTGTGTTTATTTTCATTATCCAAGATGAGCAGCAACCCTGACCAGGATATTAGTGACGTCAGCAATGCTGATGTCACGTTTTTTAAAAACAACCGCGAGGACCCTGCCTCGTCATCAGAAGTGGGATCAGATCAAATTAGTAATACTTATAAGAATACAGATTATTTTCAATGTATGTCACGTTGGTGAGAAACTACATTTCAAAAATAAAAACACGTGGTCATTATTTTACCACGTGTTAACATTAAAAATAGATTTACGCATGTTAATTGATTTAAAAATGTTATAAAACGTTTGTTTATAAAATAGTAACATTTTATAATGTAAAAACTAATTTTATTGTGCGGAAGTGGGTGTTTTGTTAAAATGAATGACACACTCAATTCTACTATAAATAGCCGAGCGATCGCCGGACTCGGGCATTCTTACTCGAGCCGTCGTAGCGACCGGACCTCCTCGGTAAGTTGAAGAATAAATTACAGAAAGCATTTACTGTGTTTATTTTCATTATCCAAGATGAGCAGCAACCCTCACCAGGATATTAGTGACGTCAGCAATGCTGATGTCACGTTTTTTAAAAACAACCGCGAGGACCCTGCCTCGTCATCAGAAGTGGGATCAGAACAAGCTCTGATTCCAACCACTTCCTCTGCAGCTTCGGTTCAACCTATCACGTCTTGAACAGTGCAGGGCAGTACCAGGTTGATAAACCCTGCCTCATTGAACGTTTCACACTCGCTAATTGGTGCGAACAACTTCAATGCCATGCAGTCCACCGCGACGGGAATACCCGCAGGCATGACGTATACATCAACCGCAATGCCAACTGCTCCGGAAATACCAGCTTTCGCAGGGATGCCATTCACGTCAATGGCATCCACCTCGTACAATCAAGGGAGCCTATATCCTCCAGGGGTACCCATCGCCGCTGGATCGTCCGACACGACGACTGTGCATCCAACTACTCCAACAGTTGGATTTCTGCCCCAGTTCATGATGCAAATGATGGAGATGATGCAGAGAATGTCCGAACGGTTGTATTCTCCTCCACAACCGCGGATCAGGATCAAAGACATCTATCTACCATCGTTCGATCCGGACAGTCATGTTGGCATCAGGGAATGGTGCCAGCATATTGATAAAGCAGCTGATAACTACAAACTAAACGACCTGGACCTACGCACTAAGGTGTGTGGATTACTGAAGAGACGTGCTAAGATGTGGATCGATGATTGGTTGGTGACTACATCCTCATGGGAAGAGTTTCGCAAAAAGTTGATCACCACATTCGAGCCCGAGAATAGATACTCTCGCGATATACGTTCCGGGAGCATGACTACGACTCAAGCAAGGATATATCTGAATTTTTGTCCCGCGCCTGGGTTCTCTGGAAAAGGATTACAAAAGACAAACTGGATGATGAACTTTCAGTGGAAGCAGTGATAGGATGTATAAATGATGAGCGCCTACGAATTGAGCTGTTGAACGCAAAAGCAAATACGGTTCCAGAACTCATCTCTGTGGCTTCCTCATTACGAAAGAAGCGCCCTCATCAAAATCCTATTACGTCGATGCCAAAACGTGCACGTTTTTCAGATACTGCTCAAACTACAACACGTTGTCAAATATGCAAAAAGACGAATCATAGCACTAACGAGTGTAGATTCAAGCCTTCGGAATCTACTTCAAATCTGCAGAAGACAAATACTACAGCAGCAGAGACATCTAAAGGTCTGATTACCTGTTCATTCTGCAAGAAAACGGGCCATACTTTCGAAACATGCTACAAGCGTCAAAACGCATTGACATCAAACGTGAACTGCATAACTGGAACCAATCAAGCACCCATTACTGTTACAATTGGTGCAACAACAATACGTGCCATCTTCGATAGTGGAGCAGAGTGTTCATTGATTCGTGAATCAATTGCTGCAAAATTACCGGGCCAGCAACGCTCTGCAGTTAACCACCTCAAGGGGATTGGCAGATTCCCGGTAATTTCATTAGTCGAGATGAAGACTGTCTGCACCATTGACTCCATAAGGATAGAAATACTATTCTTCGTGATTCCTGATCATGAGATGTCAACTGATGTATTAATTGGTATGAATTTGATCCATGGTACCAACTTAAACATGGTGATAACGACAGATGGAACCAGACTGATGCACCAGCAAATGGTTCATCATATAACGACAAAAAGCATCATCTTTGACAAATTAAACTGCGACCTGACGAATCCTGAAGAACTAAACCAGTTACGCACGTTACTAGTCAAATATGATCACCTATTTATCCGAGGATATCCAAAAACACGCGTTAATACGGGAGAGCTCGAAATAAGACTGAAGAATGCAGACAAATATGTCGAGCGGAGACCTTACCGACTCAGTCCGGTGGAACGAGAAAAGGTTCGGGACATCATCAAGGATTTGTTGGAACACAACATCATACGAGAAAGCAAATCTCCCTACTCAAGTCCTATAATTTTAGTAAAGAAGAAGAATGGAGACGATCGGCTATGTGTGGACTACAGGGAGCTCAACGCGAACACATTGCGCGACCATTACCCGCTTCCTCTCATCTCTGATCAAATTGATCAATTGGCCAATGGGTATTACACCAGCTTTGACATGGCGGCAGGGTTCCATCAAATACCCATCGCAGAAACGTCCATCGAGAAGACCGCGTTTGTAACACCAGACGGCTTGTATGAATACATTACCATGCCGTTCGGATTGAGCAATGCGTGTTCCGTTTATCAGAGGTGCATCAACAGAGCATTGCACCCACTCTTGGGAACAGTTGCACAGGTGTACGTCGATGACGTACTAACTTCAGCGAAGGGCTATCTAACATTGAAGGCATTTTAATAGCCTTACAAGAAGCTGGCTTTTCCATTAATGCCGATAAATATAGTTTTTTTAAACGGACCATCGAATATCTAGGCAACGTGGTATCAGACGGCCAAGTACGATCCAGCCCAAGAAAAGTGGAAGCTCTGGTCAAAGCACCAGTGCCGAAAACTGTCAAGCAAGTAAGGCAGTTCAATGGGCTTGCGAGCTATTTCTGGAAGTACATCCCCGACTTTTCACGCATTATGGTACCGCTGTACGAGTTGACCATACAAGGAGCTAAATGGGAATGGGATGACCGACACGAGAAAGCCAGGACGACGATAATTCAATGCCTCACCTCGTCTCCAGTGCTGACTCTCTTTCAAGAAGGAGCACCGATACAGTTGTATACAGACACGAGCAGTCTCGGATTTGGGGCAGTTCTCGTTCAAATTATCGACGGACGACAACATGCGGTGGCTTTCATGAGCATGAGAACAACTGATACTGAAAGCCGCTATCATTCCTATGAACTAGAAACATTGGCAGTAGTCCGAGCAATAAAGCACTTTCGTCAGTATCTGTACGGACGAAAATTTACAGTAATAACTGATTGCAATTCGCTAGAGGCATCCAAACACAAGAAAGACTTGTTACCAAGGATTCACCGCTGGTGGGCATTTTTGCAGAACTATGATTTCGAGCTCGAATATCGTAAAGGAAACCGGCTCCAACATGCTGATTTCTTTAGCAGAAATCACAGTGAACTTACAGTAAATGTCATTGCAAAAGATGTGGAATGGTTGAAGGTCGAACAGCGACGAGATGAAGAACTTCGGCCAATATTGAATAGCCTGATTGACAACAATCCGGTAGAAGGTTTTACCTTGGAAGACGGGGTACTGAAGAAGTATGTATTAGATCCGATTTCCGGCCAACAACTGCGAATAGTAGTACCAAAGTCGTTCCAATGGAGTTTAATGATTAATTAAACTCCATCCTTCCACACTACACTCAAGCACCCAGGTTGGGAGAAGACCCTACAGAAAGTTAAAGAAACCTACTGGTTTGATAAGATGAGCACCACAATCCGAAGATACGTCGATAACTGCGTGGTGTGTAGAACTAGTAAAGGCACATCGGGTGCAGCACAGGCACAGCTTCATCCAATTGAAAAGCCAACATGTGCATTTCAAGTGATCCACATGGACATCACAGGTAAGTTGGGAACCCAAGAAGACCAACAGTACGTCATTGTAACAGTGGATGCCTTCACAAAATACGTACTCTTATACCATGCTACTGATAAAACCCCACACAGTACGCTTGCCGCCTTAAAACGTACAGTACATTTATCCGGAACATCAGTTCAAATAATTGTGGATGGAGGAAGGGAATTTTTAGCCGAATACGCACAGTTTTGTGAACGGTTTGGCATTAATAAATATTCATGCGATAGCACCAGGCATCAGCCGAGCGAATTGCCAGGTGGAGAGAGTGATAGCTACATTAAAAAATGCCCTGGTAATGATCAAGAACTACGAGACCGAACAGTGGCACAGCATCCTTGAAGAGCTACAACTAGCGATGAATTGCACAGCACATCGTGTGACAGGAGTAGCACCACTCACGCTCATCACTCAACGAAAGCATTGCGTACCACCAGAACTGCTTAAACTGGTTGACATTGACCACCAGACAGTCAACATAGAAGCGCTGACCAGACAAGTACAGCAACGAATGACTCGAACCGCTGAGTATGACAGACAACGCTTCAACTATCGCAAGGCTAAAGTAAATAATTTTCAACATGGAGATTATGACCTGATTAAGAACAATCCACGCAATCAAACGTCACTGGATCTCAAATTCAGTGTGCCCTACGAAATTATCAGGGTATTTGAAAATGACCGCTATATGGTCAAAAAGATGGTCGGCAGAGGACGCTCTCGAAAAGTTGCTCATGACCAACTTCGGCGTGCGCCACAACCGGGAGACCAAGGTGCCATGTCGGCGGGAGAAGATCTCGATACACCGCTAAACAACATTACAACCGCTCCCGATCCGGTGCCATCCACATCACAAGCTGGCCAGCCAGTTCAAGTAGCTCACGACGACGAAAACTTATCATCGGATTAAAACTGGTGAGTTAAAAATCATTATTCTCATAATATTTTCAACCCTAAGATCTTTAATAACAATCTACGAGAATAAAAGATCTGGAGAGTGATACCTCTGAGCTAAACCATGTGTTGCCCTTGAGCTAACTATGGGTCCTTGATGCATCCACTAGTGAACCCTGAGATACCGTTGAAACACCTTGTGGAACCATGGGTAGACACGTATATGTCACCGGAAAATAACAAGATCCGTAAGTTTATCAATTTACTAGGAAGTTTATAAACTTTCGTAAGATTCTAGTAAGTGATACCTCTGAGCTAAACCATGTGTTGCCCTTGAGCTAACTATGGGTCCTTGATGCATCCACTAGTGAACCCTGAGATACCGTTGAAACACCTTGTGGAACCATGGGTAGACACGTATATGTCACCGGAAAATAACAAGATCCGTAAGTTTATCAATTTACTAGGAAGTTTATAAACTTTCGTAAGATTCTAAACGGGAGATAAATTGTAATATTTTACGTTCACATTTTCGTAAATTGATAAACTTACTGAACTCACTCGTAAAATAATAAGTAAGCAGTAACCAAACGCTACGCGCGATCTGATTGGTTGGCTGTCACGTGTCACTTCTCCTTCCTCGCGGCCGCCATTGCTGGCCACGGAACATAAACAAACCGGTTTGCTTGTGCGTTTTTATTAGTTTTGAATGTTGAACTGTGTTGCAACTGTGAAAAATAGCTTTATTTTGTTAAGATTATCTAGCAGTACCCATAATGAGTGACCTACAAGCTGCGGACACCCAAAAGCATTGCCACTATGAACATTGACCAATCAGAGAGCAGTGTGTTATTTTACGTATTTCAAAGATCGTATATTTAAAAGAGTTTCTGTGATTGGTCGAACCATATAAAATCTTACGAATAGATATTCGTTAGTTTATAAATTTACCGTATGACGTCGGAAATTGATAAATTTACGAAAATGTGGACGTAAAATATTACAATTTATCTCCCGTTTAGAATCTTACGAAAGTTTATAAACTTCCTAGTAAATTGATAAACTTACGGATCTTGTTATTTTCCGGTGACATATACACCACAGATTCTAAAGTAACAAGGCAGGGCACGAGAGACGTCTTTGTGTACTGTGCTTACAACAATAATCATAATAATAATAAGCAACATAGTTATATATAATAGGCAACATAGTATGTCACGTTGGTGAGAAACTACATTTCAAAAATAAAAACACGTGGTCATTATTTTACCACGTGTTAACATTAAAAATAGATTTACGCATGTTAATTGATTTAAAAATGTTATAAAACGTTTGTTTATAAAATAGTAACATTTTATAATGTAAAAACTAATTTTATTGTGCGGAAGTGGGTGTTTTGTTAAAATGAATGACACACTCAATTCTACTATAAAAAGCCGAGCGCTCGCCGGACTCGGGCATTCTTACTCGAGCCGTCGTAGCGACCGGACCTCCTCGGTAAGTTGAAGAATAAATTACAGAAAGCATTTACTGTGTATATTTTCATTATCCAAGATGAGCAGCAACCCTGACCAGGATATTAGTGACGTCAGCAATGCTGACGTCACGTTTTTTAACAACAACCGCGAGGACCCTGCCTCGTCATATATTATATATGGTATATATGAGTTTATGTACTTTTGTACGATTAAACTTGTTTAGATATTTGTTTTCAATTATTTCAAAATTTCTTATCTGATAATTTCCTCATGTACAATTTTTTGCACCTGTTTTGTTATCTCTTCACCACCTTTGGTTGACTGGTAGAGAATGCCTTAGGCATTAAGGCCGCCTTTGTACTTTTTTGTTCCATAAAGTTTAAATAAATAAATAAATTACAGTAAATTTTCGTGTAATATGTATACACAAGTGTGAGCGCAAACACAAGTGCTCTCCCTCATTCGTCTGTCTTATAATCCGACGGAATGACAATCAGACACGACCGGGTAGATATCAGGCGAAGGACCAACGGCTTTACGTGCTTTCAGAGGCAAGGGTGTGTTAGAACACCAACTTCCAAAAACTTCGGACTGTTACTTATTGGAAAACTTAATAACATTTTGCCGGACTTGGGAATCGAACCTAGGACTCGGAAGTCGCCCTGCTGACTACGAGACCAACAGAGCAGTCAACCACCTACAGGGTACAAAGAAAATGAACCAACTAATAATCCCTTTTTTTTTTTTGAGGTGGTAAAAATCATCAAATGACTCCTTCCGCCCTAGGTGGGGCGGAAGGGACTGTCAAACTTTTACTGACTAAAGAACCACCCTGTTCCTTCTGTTGCCCTTTACGTTCCGGGGCCACGGTATCCTGTTAAGACGTCCCGCAACCCCAGCAGGCGTTGGCCCCGTTGGGGGCCCCGTCCCTGTGCTGACAGCTCTTTGAGGCGCGCGCGAACAGAACGCGCCGTCGACCCGGGCTTGGTCCTTGATCGGACGGCGAGCTACCCATTACTCGCCGTCCGCAAGCCCGCGCCTACGGTGGCCGGATGTCGCCTCGCGACGTCCGACGCCCTGGGCGTCTCCCGCGGCGGCTGGGGCGTGAGGTGGTTCTCTCCCTCACGCGGCCCGCCTCCTCCTTCGCTAGCATTACTGCTTCGCAGAAGGAGGTGACTGCATCCCATTCCCTCTCGCCCCGGAGCATGGCCTGAACCAGGTCCGGACGCGAGAGGTCGCCGCCGCCTATCGCCTCCGTGAGGACACGGCGGTGCTCTGCCCAAGCGGGGCAGTCCTGCACCGTATGCTCCACCGTGTCCTCCGGGCGATTCACACAGTGGTGACACCCGGGCGTTTCCTCCCGCCCTTTCCGACACAGGAACCTCCCGAAACTAACTAATAATCCCTGAATCGGGAACCGACACAAAAACATAAATTATAATCTTTTATTTTCAGGATTCATAAATAAGAATTATTATAGGTTCAGATAAAGTTAATACGAGTATAAAGTCCAGTTAGGTTTGTAAATAAAAAGATTTATGTAAATCGGCGTATTAAAAAAAAACATAACATAACATAACATCACGCCTGTAATCCCCGAAGGGTTAGGCAGAGGTGTACCCATTAGTACACCCACATTTCGCCAGTTATGTTATTAGTCCCATGTAATAGGGGGCGAGCCTATTGCCATCAACCGGGCACAAATCCAGACTCCGAAGCTGCTACTGAGAAATTCCTGATGGAAAAACCCAATAACACTTTGCCCGACCTGGGAATCGAACCCAAGACCTCATGCACAGCAGTCGCGCTTGCGACCACTAGACCAACGAGGCAGTCAGTTAAAAAAAAAACAAAAGAGAAAGTGGGTGGAGGTAACCTACAGGTGGCATAACGCCTATTCCTTACGTGACGATTTCAAGCAATTTACTCCTACTACTTCGTTTCAAAAATCAATAAACATTACGCCTATATTTTCTCAAAAAGTAGGGCTGAGGTGTTTAGTACTCCCTTATTTTGCCAGTAATTTAGTTGCCATAATTAGTCTATTTAAAATATACACAACCAATGTTACCATCTTAACGAAAAAAACGATCCTCCCTGACCAAAACATAACAAACAAAAATATTAAACAAACTCAAACAAACCAGGTTCACGTAAACCAGTAAACCAAATACTGAATTGATCGGCCATTTTTCACGTAAAACAATGTAAATGCGGTACGTGTACCATCAGATTCGCTTTCTACTTCAAACAGGCCATATTTGTTTCCACTATGCTATCTTCAAAGAGTCGAGTATGAGATAAAAAGTTTTTGTTTTCCCTCCGCCGTGACACGGCACACAAAAATGGAGGATGTTATCATTCTTTGTCTGTGCCACCCACATACCAGGTTTTTTGAGAACTTTGTTTATATTCATTTTATGTTAACCCCTATTTACTACCTACCTGTTCTGACTTGCTAGCAGAATTTTCGACAATACAAAAGTGCCTACAGATTTTCTACTTGACATAACGATAGCTTTACTGTCTTTTGTGTATTTTCATTTACAATCTACACCGATGAAAAATATAATAATACTAGCCTATTACTGACCCACTGCAGGACAAAGACCTCTACTCATACAGAGAAGGCATGAGCATTGATCAAGGCGGATTGACAATTCCTAATTACAAGTCCAGGTTTCCTCACGATGTTATCCTTCACGGGCATCAGTGAAAGTCACATTGGTACTTGCCCGGATTTGAACCTATAACAACATGCATGAGAGGCGGGCGCCTTAACCACTGGGCCATCACGACACTCATGCCATGACATCATATTGAAAATACGCACAACAAATTGGTGTCAATTTTACAATTACAGTTTCTTGTTTCACTACCGTACCGTAAAAAACAAACAGCAAATTTGGGTTCCAACAATCCATAAAATAACGATACATCGCAACCTATACCAGTTTCAAATCATTTAAATTCCATTGTTCATATTCAGGTTTGCGGACCCGTATACTAAACGTTGTTCCATGTAGTTAGAGATAGAATGGTGCATTCAGCCGAATTGGTAACTAATTAGCCGGAGTGAGCCACCACAGAAGTGGTTGAAAGCCACATCACAAAGGTAATGGTTATCCATTTAATGGGCCTATTGAATGCTTTGCTACGGTATTGATTGGCGCGATGTCACTAATGTGACGTTGGGATTATGCGCCATATTGCGCAGACAATAAGACTTGTATGGTCAACGTTTATTTTGTGGATTCACGGGTGGGCGGTGGTTTGTATTATTTTGTTTTGTTCAAATTAATAAGGGTTTTCCTTCTGGGTACCAATTTTTAGTCTTGTATTTTATTTATAGGCAAGCAGTAAGTAGTTGTGTAATGGAGTTAATGATGCAAAGTATAACGTATAGTGACATAGGCAGGTTATGTTAAAGTAGGTAAACAGCGCTTTAAGCAAAACTTAAAATGATATCCAAGTAATACCTTCTTGCAATACAAAAATTGGCTGTGTTATTTGAAGGTATTAATTTTATTGTTGTGTATTTATTTGATTTAATTCTGATAATTAATGTAATTTCGTACAATTTATTTCTTTTGACTTAATTTTATTTCAATTTGACTGGTAATCTAAATTTTATATATTTATTTATCTTTATTTCAATTTATTTGGTAATTTAATTTGATGTTTTGGTATTTATTATGATTTAAAATTATTTTATTTATATTTGAATTATGTATGGCAATGGGTGTACTTTACCTGAGAATAAATTAATTTAATTTAATTTAATTTTAATTTTTAATTTAATTTAATTTATACAAAATTAAATATTTAATCATCCCTAGATCCCTAGTTCCAGTTACTTAACAAAGCAAAAGCGGTGTAGGATTTCATTCTTAGCAGAAAACGCATTAAAAGGCACTACTGCGTTCCTCGCTGAAGTGTCTCTGCGCTTGAAGCGATGAAGTCGGATTTTCTGCAAATGGATCTGATTTCGCTTTACTCATGTTGACATAGTTTTTATGTTTGTAATAGGAGATAGTAAACTTTTCCTACAAGTAAATGCTACTTTTTTGAGTATTAATAAAACAATTTATGCCAAAAATTTTACCTGTTATTTAAGTGAATAAATTCCTATAGGTTACCACAATATACGTTTGTAACCGAAGCTCTTTGCGACTTTCCAAGATCGTTAAAACCGGAAAATGACGACGACGAAATGTACCTCATAATTACTTCAAAGGTAATTAACGTACAAACAAGAGCGAGTCAATAAAATGTGAGCACAGCGAAGGTCAAAATAAAAGCAATGAGCACAGGTAATGGAATGTTAGCAGGTTTATATAAAATGTACACTTGAAATACTCGAAGGGAGTTCGTGAACCGAGTTCAGGTTGAAAGAACCGAAGGTCTTTGACCGCGTGCATCTCGTTGAAGTGGTTATGCTATTTGACTACAAAGTTTTTTAAGTATTAAGAGGACTTGGTGTTTTACATTCGGAGTTAAAAAGACACATTAGACAGCCGTTAACTATGCATTCTGACCATTCAACTAAGTAACATTGGGCAAAAATTAAAACTGGTAAACGACTTTTATTTTCGGTCTCAATAATCACTGTTTTTGGTAGAGTGCAATGAAACGCATTATGCTAATGTGTATATCCAACAGTACAGGGGTCCCGGGGTAGTCCGGGGTAGTCCCGGGGGTCCCAGCTCCGGTAAGTGTCTTTTTAAACCATAAGCTACTAATTACCCAGAATAGGATCCTGTTGGTCTATTCTGTAATGACTGTAACATTTCCCTCGGTTAATTTAGGGGAAATGAGTTTATGGTGAGCTGTCGATTGATTGAAAGCTCGCCTCAAGGTCACTTCACCAAATACAGAATGGTACTGCCAAAACCGGTCTTGTCTAGTCTTACCAAGGGGTATCGTATTACCCAGTTATAGGGTTGTAGAGGTCAGATTGTCAGTCGCTCCATATAAAATACTGGTATTCAGCTGCGTTCGGATAGACTGGACCTCAAAAAAAAAGGTTAGGCAGATTGAGTACTGCCGGATTCGAATTTGAGGCAGGTTTAGGTTTATTTTTACTTTTCTTTTTTATCAATCGGTCCTGTAAAAGGTAAGGCCACTAATACATTATTCAATCATTACAGAATTTTTATGTTAATATCATAGGCAACTTCACCTTTTATAAACCCTTCAAAGTCTTTTGATATAGGTATGTTAGTTATTGATAAAAATATCTCTAAATGTATAAAAACGAAAGGTCACTCTCTCACTCACTCATCACGAAATATCTAAAACCGCTGAACGTACAAAGATGAAATTTTGCAGGGAGGTAGATTATAATTTGAAGACGTCTAATAAGAAAGAATTTTTCCAAAATTCGCCTCTAGGGGGGTGAAACGGGGTCCAAAGTTTGTATATAGAGAAATCAACTTTGATGAGGACGAAGTCGCGGAAAGTAGGTAGTATAACTATACAAGAATGGCTCCCACAACTCTCGCAATTTTATGCTCATCATTTGTCGGTGTCTGCAAATCTTTTTGTTTGCAGATGTGTTACCCTCGCCGCAGCAGTTGAAAAAATATGGAAACTATTCTTTTGTATAAATAGGGCGCAACGAGTTGAACGAGCACCATTTATTATTTTTTCAACTCAGTTTCATTTGGTGTGACTTACCTCTCTTACGTATGCAATTTACATAAATGAGTAGGTACGTAATATACCCTGCTCGGAAAAGGACTGGTTGACTCTTTGACATTACTTTTGCGGGGTTATAATACATGATCATCAGCACGTCTCTTCTTCTTAAGCGATTTGGAAGTGCCTAGTGCATTAAGCCTCTGAGTTCCATGCGCGCTGACTTAGTACAAAATGCTGAAAAATGATGGGCTAGATAGACTAGCACGGGACTAAAAAATCATGATCAAGTCAAAATATTTTTTCCAATTAGAACAGAGGAGCTGTAACCGAAGACATAACCTAACGTGGGTAAAATCGTGGGGTATTATTAGAAAATAAATAAAGCTTTAACTATTATTTAATAATAATAGTTTGAGTTTTATAGCTAAGGAGTGTGTAGACTCCAACAACAATCATACTTTTCCCCGTGGGTGTCATAGAAGAGGAATAATTGGTATCGTCAATAGAATTGGCATCATTATTTGCGATAGATTTGGATGAGGGATCTAATAATGTTTTTCTTTGTTTCAGATAAACAATAACATTCGGAGCTATTATTGGTATGTATTTTCATGATATTGTGGTATTATAATTGATAATAACATAGTGATAAAATTGATGAACCTACTTTAAAATATTTAGCTTATTTAGAAACTAAGAGCAATTTTTGTTACACGTTTGCACTGTTGCTTCGCAAAATAACTTTATGAGTCTTTTTCTCTTTTTAAGAATAAAAAAAAAAAACATTTTTATATTTGAATTTTTCTTTTTTATTTCAGTTTTTCTTGCCTCAAACACATGATTGTATAGTTCAAGTCAAAGTTAAAATTTCAATTTGACCAGCAAAAAGTATTTTTACAAGTTATTAAACAAGAAATTACATAATATATTAATTTTATGTCTTGTAATTTTCCTGATATTTTTATTTGTTTTTTTATACCTACTTGGGATCTATGAAACAAAAAATAATCTAGGTCATAATAACATCCCAAAATCTTACGCACTTCGAAGTACCTCCATCGAAAAAAGGTCGCCCCTTTTATACAGTTGACTTTTACGTCATGCTAGCGATGACAAGCATCTAGTATTACCTTTATGACGAGGTATAGGTACGTAACTCAAGATTGTGTGTTCAGTGCCTACAGAAGCTTCATGTTTGATCTCAATCGAGGCACAGGTGTGTCGTTACAAATTGGCCCCGCGATGAGCCAGGCGAGATATTACTTACAGTACATCAAAATTATTGTCAAGTTCCACATGATTTATGATACAGTTTATCACCCACGCAAACTTATTGCTTCGTTTCCCAGAGATTAAACCGTAATAACAAAATAAAGAGGCTTACACCTACTACTTGTAATTTTACTAACACTAGGCTAAGAACATTGTTATTAACAGAGATTCCGAGGCTGCTACTGAGAAATTCCTTATGGAAAACCCCAATAACATTTTGCCCGACCTGGAAATCGAAGCAGTCGCGCTTTGCCATCACTAGATCAACGAAGCATATCAACGAAATAATATATTTCATTTTCCACGAACGCTTAAAATCCACTTCATATTAAATCAAGTACAGCCAGGTTTCAGACATCATTTTTTCTGTTGCGTCGCACTTGTGAGTATCTGTTACAAAAATAATGAGATCTTAAATCATCTCCGAGAAAGGTACGGAGACGGGCTATTGTGAACGCCATTTTCTTTTTTTTTTCCTAAATATTAAGACGCAGTAATTGTTAAGTAGTTTAGTTCGATGAAATGCTGCTTGTTCAAAACATACATTTGGATTTAATTTAGATTTAGTCTGCGACTTCATTCGGGTAATAGTCAAGTATACCATGAAACATCCTGTGACAATCAGCAATAGTATAACTTTCTATCGGTAAAACTTTGTAATCGTGAAGTACTTCCAGAGATTACCAATTACAAAAAAAAACCCCGTCCCTGACTTTGACTGCCCCGTTGATCTCGCGGTCGCAAGCGCGGCTGCTGAGCACAGGTCCTCGGTACATAAGATTCCTAGGTCAAACAAAAGGTTTCATAAGGTTTTTTCATTGTGAATTTCTCAGTAGCACCCTTAAGTGCCACCCGCGAGCCTCGGAAAGTAGAGCCTTTAGTACTGCACCTGAACTCGATTCGGATTGCCATCCCAACGGA
Organism: Hoplodrina ambigua; assembly: GCA_949774945.1. Classification (NCBI taxonomy): domain Eukaryota; kingdom Metazoa; phylum Arthropoda; class Insecta; order Lepidoptera; family Noctuidae; genus Hoplodrina; species Hoplodrina ambigua. Next base: position 6,153,883 of record OX458976.1, read on the forward strand.
CTATGAGAATAAGGGAAGAGGGAGTACATTTGTGTGTTGCGCACACACTCGTAAACTATAATATCACCTACGTACGTCGCTACACATCATTCATTCATTTTTGTTCTTATTGTGCTTTTGTTTACAATATTTTTCTTATAATATGTGCGTCATTTTTCGCGAGAACAAATCGTTTTTCTTTCTTTCTTTCTAAATTGACCAACGTGACCGGAATTTGGTCGAGAAGATATTATTATTACGTAAACAAATAAAACTTACCTCTTTACAATACTGGTATAGATAAGGAATATCACTTAGGTGAAAAAAATAAATACGATAAAAGCATCTATTTTTATTTCGAATAGTCCATAACCCATTTTAATAAATGTACGAGTAGTTCTGTTATAAGCCTCCTTTAGATTTTCATATAGCAAAAAGGGGACCTTTTGTTGTAGTTTCAAAGATATAAGTTACAGAACAAAGAGCTTGTGTTGTTTTTAGTTTGTCGTGCAGAAAGGTCGAGTAGGGATTAATGTATATTGCGAAGGTTTGTATTAGGAAATATTGCGGCCAGTGTGTTATTAGGTTTATTTTACCTTTAATCCATTTATTACTTGTACACAGCGACCTGTAGCAAAAATGTGCTGACGTTAAAGTTAATTTTGGGATCGAAAATACAACTTTCCTGCAGAATTTTTGGTTTTACTATAATATAATTGGTATCAACTCATTGATATGAACAAATTCTTCAAACTAAATAATAATTTTATGTAAAAAAATTCTATTTTCAATTTCTGGTTATGCGATTTGTGCTGATTCTTCTATGCTGCATGTCACGTGTTCATTTCCCGCAAGAAACAAATATTTGTATGACCTACAGATAGTCGTTCCAGGTTAGGCAGTTTGTTCCGGGTTACGCATCTACGATTTCTTTTAAAGTACAGTACAACGTTCTTCTTTTAAAGAAAAACTAGAAAGAATTAAAAAATCATTCGGATTTACGCTATTGTTACTCCGCGTTTCTGTACTGAGCTTCGGAACATTTCGCAAATGACGGTCATGTCTGACAATTGTTTATTAAAATAAGTAAAGAATTAACATGATTATAATAAGCAACATTTCTGAGTACGTCATTGTTATCAAAGTTTAAGAAAAGAAAAGATAAAAATAAAAGTTACCACCCACGACATAAAATTTAGTTTTACATGATTATAAATTCTAGCTTTGCTAACTTACTCTCAGCTAACTTTAAAAAAATATGTGCCTTTTACATGGGTGATCTTAAATATAGCCTTAAAGATTTAGGAGCTGGCTATTGAAATAGCGTCCAGTAAACAATAATTTATGAAAACCATTAAATTCCTATATGTACTTAAGTACACGTACCAATTAAAACTAATTGTAGTCTTAACGGAAACAAGTGCATGCATTAAAAACAGGCTTTTGGTCTCAACAAAACAACAACCATTTCAACAAAAGGAGAATAAAATTAATGTCAAACGTTTCCGCTGAGTGCCTTTAATTTATGAGAAGCAATTATTGCCGTTCTTTATTTGGGAACAACATGAACCGTACTGATTACAAATGTTCCTTAAGAACTCCTTTAAACTTAATGGGGCAATATTTTTTCCCATTTATTCCCCATTTACACCATCGACTATGATTTACGGCTACGTCGTAGAGGGTGCTACGTCAATATGCTACGGTCGTAGGCAGTCTACGAATATTTTATGACCGCGGCCAGAAAGGGAGGTAGAAACTTTAAATGTATGAAAAGTATTTTTATTTATTCTCTTAGTGGTTGCAGCGGTTCAATTTTCATAAAAGAATAATAAATAAATAAAATATTTTACATTAAAAAATTTAGTTAACCAATTAACAGGTATTGTTCTTTGAAAGCCTTTATTTAAAAGATAAATTCACCTGTTTATTAACTTTACATCAGTATCGCAAAATTGTTGTAATCGTTGCTTTACTGTAACATTTTATATCCATTACCTTAGTGCAAAAAAAAAGATTTTTAACTAATGACTGAACCAAACATTTTCATTTCCTTTTTTAACTACAAAAAGAGAAAGAAAAAATGTTCAATAATCAGACAAAGTCAAATCATTTATTTCAATTAGACCATTAAAAGGCATTTTTGAACGTCATTTACAAGAGAAAAGAAAAATTATAATATTGAATCTAGTTGCCCGTTCCAAAAGGTAGTTTTGTTTTTAGACAAATTTATTAATAAAACCTTTAAAAAAAATACATTATTGTGTGTCCCACAGCTGCGTCAAACAGTCCCAGTTCAGCATAAAATGACACTTGCGCCTGACGCTGGTTTTCAACTGGACCTTTGTGTGTGACGAAGGCCTTTGTGAAACGAAAAAAGGCTCTTCCTTATTTTAATATCACAAACAACCAACACTTAACTAGTCCAGTTATCACGGTGGTTATCAACCAAATCTTCTGAATTTTGACGCCGTGCCGACAAGAAATAACAGTGTTAACGTCTTTAATTTGCCGGTATCTCGCCCAACATAATTTAACTTTGTCAAACCCCGCTTTTACTTCTAATAAATTAACTCGGCACGGCATAACGTAAGCTCTCCAATAAAACTTTTTATTTGTTTAAGTTAAAATGATTTACAGTTTACAGAAATCAAAAGGAGACTTAATGATTGACAAACCATCAAATGTTTAATATTGTCTGCCTTATCTTACCTTACCCTAATGCCTTATCACCACAATTGTTAATGTTTAGGTACATATATAATATCACGCCTTTAATCACCGAAGAGATAGGCAGAGGTATACCCATTATTTCACCCACATTTCGCCAGTTATTTTCAAGTCCCATGATAGAGGGCGAGCCTATTGCCATTAACCGACCACAAATCCAGACTCCGGGGCTGCTACTGAGAAATCCCTAAAGAGAGTCGAGCCTATTGCCATTAACCGACCACAAATCCAGACTCCGGGGCTGCTACTGAGAAAACCCTAAAGGAAAAACTCAATAACACTTTTGCCCGACCTGGACATCGAACCCAAGACCTCATACCCAGCATAAACATTTGAGTCATTTACCAAAAACACTCAAATGAACGGTTAATTTCTTTGCTGTTAACATCTTTGTTTCAGACAAAGCGAGCTTCACAAAGAGTGTAATCAAAAATTTACTCATTTACATACAAGATAGGGCAAAAACATACAGGCATTATTTTATAATAATTTGCTAAAACAAACATGACTGCTTTATAAGAGTATTGTGAGCATGTGCGCGTTATTATCTTTTTGGTGGAGTGCCTTTTATCTCTTCGTGATTTTCTCCCTTTTGTGCTAAAAAGGTACCTGTTTAATCGCATTACTACGCTTTGAGCCATATTTAAGTAGACATAGTCGGTATGAACGGTTAAAGACTGACTCGTGAATAAATAGACTGAAATAATACAAAGAGCATATATTTTCCAGATCGATATCTGTCACGGCGGCTAATGTCAATGGAGACTAGCCAAGTACACAGGAGATATTATAGGGCACAAGTGTGTGTGTAGACACATGTGCATTCCCACTTTCGAGCCAACTGGGGAGAGATCAGACGTATGACCAACGGCTTTACGTGCTTGCCGAGGCACTGGAGTATCACATCATCAACTTCAAAGCTTCGGACTGCTACTGAGAAATTCGTAACGAAAAAGCCCAATAACACTTTTTGCCCGACCTGGGAATCGAACCCAGGACCCCCGCTAAACAACGGGGCAGTCCACCACAAAGAGTATTCAACTTAGCACCTAAGTTACTTAGTAAAAGATGCTATTTTCCGTCTATCTTTTTCATCTCGACGACTTTTAAAGAGCGACTTATTTTATCAGAAAATTGGCCGACAAAATACACACTCCGTTGACTTTGCAAGGAAAATAGGTAAATAAAACACATCGGTTGGGACGCCACGGTTCCTAGTGGCGGCGAACACAGATAAATGAGTTTGCTCAACTTCGGGAAGGCTGTCACCCTACACAAATATCATAAAGAGTCTTGTTTGAGCGTCATACTTGTAGCAATAATAATTAGATGTTAGTTTTGGAACAGATTATTTAGAGGGTCACTTGACGACAAGTAATATAATGTTAGTCATTGTACCCTTTGACTCCTCTGATTTGAAGAGCTCGTGGCTAAGTAACAAAAGCCGCACGGGTCGATCCATCAGAACTTCAATCTGTCCTTTGCGAGGCGGAACAGTTCAGCGTTCAACTTTAACTATAATTGTCAATTAATGCAACAACAATAAAGGATTACATGAACCATCTCCCTTCATACCTGAACGCTATCTCGTTCAATTACCCCCATTTAAATATAAACAGTATAAGACTACTTTGTAGCAAGCGTTAGCATAAATGTTTGAAGTACTTAACTGCGAAGTGGTACTTATCTCTTTGAAGTTCAGAGTCGTGTTACTTAGAACTGCTTATGTGATAAAAGTAATCGCTCATAGATATCTAAGATACGAATAATTAATTAGTGTATCTTAGTCTGTGTTTAACTGATGACTTAGCTAGTACTAAAGTATAAAGTAGGTGTACAAAGTTTTCAGCGTTCTAGCGATCATCCCCCGTCTTCTTAAATCTTGTTATCTTTGCATAACCAGGCACGTATTTCAAAAGTTTGTGTGTTTATAAATGCACCCACAATACAGGAGAAATTTCGGGTGTGAAGCAGGAATATTACATAATATCACGCCTGCAATCCCCGAAAGGTTAGCCAGAGCAATTCGCTAGTTATGTTTAAGTTATGTTTTGTATTATGGGGCGATCCAATTGTCAAAAAATAAACATTTTGGGCAGGATATAATATTAAAAATAATAATATCAGGCTATTATTGTCCCACTGCAGGCCAAAAGCCTCTTCTCATACAGAAAAGGCTAGTGCATTGATCGCTACTTTAAAACCTTTGTTTTTTATTTAGTTTGATTTCTTTTCTTTTTTGTTTCTTTACGTTTTCATAGCGAACACACATTTTTAAAAATCCTATATACACAAGTTGCCTCTAAATGACTCCACGGGTCCAGCCCCATGCGAAAATACTGGGATATCTTGCCCAGGAGCGGGCTCCTGGGCAAAGGTATCCCACTATTTTCTCTCGGGACGCGATTTCACCCTAACTTTTCAGTTTAACAAGAAAACCCGGGACAATAATGAAAACGATATTTAAAGCGTAATCATTTATTAATTTGTTTAAACAAAATTAATTTAATAAAATCGTCGTTTCAGCCGAACAGCGAAAACGTTCATTAACTAAAATCAGAAGTAAAACAAGTAGATCCAATTACATTGTAAAAAGGATTCTTCGGAAATCTGAAACTCTTCAGTTTTCTTGCTAATTTAAAATTAAACAAGTAATTAATCCAGTAAGACTGTGAAATTAAACGTGGCTAGAGAAGTAAATTAGTGATAAATCTTCCATTATAAAATATTTTAGCTGTTTCTCTGCATAGAATTTCCATGGCGAAACCTGGCCATGACGACGTATGACTATAAAATCATTGGTTTATAGCCATACGTCGTCACGGCCAGGTGTTTAAGACCCGCCTTTCCTTTTAAACATAAGGTTCCCAGCAGTACCAATGTGACTTTTTCAATCTATTTATACTTTCTAATTTTATCTTGGACATCACTGACATCGGTGAAGGAAAACATCGCGAGGAGACCTGGACTTGTAATTATAAGTCTGAAATCGCCAATCCGCATTTAGCAAGCGTGGTGATTAATGCTCCTGTCTTCTCTGTATGAGAAAGGCTTTTGTCCTACAGTAGGACAATAATGGGCTGGTATTATTATTACTAAAATTTAGTAAAATTTGTCCTTAATCAAATATTTCGGCACGTTTATTTATGTGTGAACATCAACGTTAGAAAGCTCCAAAGAAAATTGCACTATGAATGAAACGTAACAAAAATCTTTTAGTCAACACTGATTATAGATTTTCTCTCTTTATTAGCTCGGCGTATTTACTTGACAGTATTACAGTTTCATTTTATTAGCAGACATGGGAATCGCATTAGTGCATTTCGCGTTGCTTCTTATTTTTGTATTGCAGCCCCACGTAGCTTAAGGCATCGACGTATTTCCGATATAAACACACATTTTTACTCAGCGATATGGCACTAATAGCCACTCTTGATGGGATATAAGCCGTACGAGTAGCTTTTATATCAACAATCTTGGATTTGTATTACAGTTTCAGTTTTTCTAATACATTTATGTGTTCAACTAGCTTCTAACCGCGACTTCAGTTAAGTAATAATAGTTCTTTATTGATACAAGTCCTTACAATATGCTTAATATCGTAAGGATTTGTATTCCATAAAATTCGGCGATAGTGAAACTTTCTATCAGTAAAAGATTTTTCGTATTCCAACCGTTTTTTACCGTTTTGGTGTTTTACATGGAACAGCTGATTTTTCTTTAATATCCGATAAAATAAAATCTGACTGCCTGATTGGTCTAGTGGTCGCAAAGCGTGACTGCTGAGCAGGAGGTCATAGGTTCGATTCCCAGGTAAGGCAACTTGTTATTGTATTTTTTCATAAGGAATTTCTCAGCAGCAGCCTCGGAGTCTGGATTTGTGCCTGCTTGATGGCAATAGGCTCGTCCCCTATTACACTTTAACGTAACTGTCGAAATGTGAATGTATTAGCAGGTACACTCGCATTTCGCCAGTTATGTTAAAGTCCACCATTGCCTAACCCTTTGGGAATTACTAGCGTGATGTTATATTATGTTATGATTTTTTTGTTTCTGGGGGCTTAATCATGTGTCCAGTCCGTGGTGAAAGTTTCTGTTACGATGTCCCTTCCACCTATTATATAGATATTTTATCCATAACAACTTTACCTAAATTTTATCTAAACCATCGTATTCATGGAATATCTACCCAGACTTCACCGATGTATTTAACAAGATTTGCTCGACATTTCTGTGGACCAACCGCCTGCTTCTCGCAGGCGTAGTGCCAACGTGTGCAGAAAATCCGATCGTGATTCGATCCTCTCCAAATAATCTGTTTAAAGCGCACCAGTTTCACCAAAATGTTCGTCGCTTTCGTCTTATTGATTGGGAAATTCCAGCAAATTGACCACTTGTGTTGTATGTTTGGGTTATTCAATACATTCAATACTTTTCCTCTTTATAATATAATATTATATTATTAGTGTAGAAAAGTTTTAAGAAACTTTTTAAGAAACTTTAACGTAATTGTAGTGAATTTTTTTTAGCTAAACTGAAAAAGAAGAGTAGGTAAATTGCCAACATCATACTTCGCTTCCTATCCACTAGGCGTTAAAACAATATTCCCAGTTTTAGCAACTGTTGATTGAACGTTAATACAATATTATGAATAAATGTCAAAGAATAATAATTCTGATTTCACAAATTAAACGCTCATTGTGCACGATTTTACTTGCTCAGTGTTACATTAATTCAACAATTAAATCATGAATATGCACAATCACCAACTAAACTGGTTTATCTAATTCGTTGGTTTACGTTTGCAGAGCCATGGGCTTATTGTGAATTTACGATAAGCTTCGCACAACATTTTGAATTTTATCCTTTTGTTAAAACCATCTGTTTACATGCATGATAAAATAAATAGTAGTGATTACTTTTCCCATGTACCACACATATTATTGTTACTTATCATTTTAATCATACATTTTTTTAACCGAATTATTTTTCTATTCCATCATTTTTTTTTTTTTTTTTTTGTCCTATTTGGTGAGGTCGTTCATAAAGGTCAAGTGCGGAGTACTCGTAACCGGCGTGCTTGTATGACGAGATGTATGAACGTAGATGAGGCGAAAGGAGTATGTAAGGATCGTAGCAGGTGGCGTTCTGTAGTTTCTGCCTACCCCCATGGGAAAAAGGCGTGAGTTTATGTATGTATGTATTATTCCACCTATGACGGTAAAACAGTACGTATAAGCGTTTCCCCAAACATAATATATTTAACGATTCATTTTACATATAAAAATCATTGACGAAAAACAAATCATTACCTAACTTGTAAAACAAAAGCAATTAAGTACCTACAAAAACGGTCAAAACAAATTGGAAACAACGAAATTGAGGTACAACATAATAATACTTAAATAATTATTTTTTTCGTCTTCAATATAAATTGAAATTAATAGGCATACTTACCTGAATCCATTCGTCTGTTTTAGGGATGAGTTATGGTAATCATTAATCGTACGGAACCCAAGTATTATCAATCAATGACAATTTCCTTTGTATCATTTATTTTCTTACAGTATTTATCAATCATGTTTTAAGAAGACGGTTTAGGTACTTCTCAATCGACTTGAGTGCGGTCATCAGGTGAAACTAAAAACACTAGGGCTATATTTTAATTAAATTAGCAGCCATAATTCGTTTACCCGCTGCTGTGATTCGATTAAAAATGTTTTTAACACAAAACCGTTTTGTTGAAATCGTTTTTCTTAACTTTCATAATATTTGACAGATCCGTTGGGAAGTATTGTTAAATATAAGTCTTTGTGACCACTAGACCAACGAGGCAGTCATGAAAAGATTTTGAAATAAGATTTTGAGATTTTTTTATTTTTATTTTTTGGGAATAGTTTATACGAAGTTTAAAAAACGCCAAAGCATCTAAAAAAATAGTTGATAAACAATCATGGAAAAAGTCATTTATTTTGACTTTTGTCCTTTTCAATTACGATTAACATCAAAACCCCTAAACTACAATGAAGTTTGTACTTAACGGGACCAAATCAAAGCCACATTCAATCTCCTACCCACTACACGGTAACGTAATTAATGAAAGAACCGAGGATTCTTCCCAACTGTTAACTACACTAATTGTATTATTATTGCATTTTCTTCCTTTCTTCTTCTTCATTCATGGCAATGGGAAGTTTTTCCTGTAAACGTTAGACGCTATCCAAGGTTAACTTAATTATTTATTTGGTTTCTTTAACAATACCACTGTTAGATGAAAGAACAGACCTTAATTACTGGATCTTCATTGTACTGTGGTTTGTTTGATGTTTTTGTTTTCTTGTATCCCTGTCATACATATGTAGCCTACATTTGTATACCTAGGTACTTACTTAATATAATAAAGCCGAAGAGATTTTCGTTTGTCTGTTAATGTGTTTATTTGAGCACGCTAATCTGTGGAACTACCAGTCGAATTATTTTGTATATTATAGCGAGATTTGTATAGACACGTATAGGCTATATAACATCACGCTACGACCTACATGAGCGGAACAATAACCAAAGATATAACTTACAGTGGGTGAAAAAAACCACGCGGACGACGTCGCGGACACAAACTGGCATTATATAAAAGCCATAACATGATTAAAAATTACAGTAGTATTCAAAACAATTTATGCCTATTGCCTAACCCGGAAAAATCCATTGGAACCAAATCAACAATAACTTCTAACCACCTTTAACACACGTCTTGAACACTTACACAAAACTCTCTTAAAGAAGAAAGAAAAAAAAACTGTTGATTCACGCGAAAATAACGCACATAAGAAAAAAATATTTATTTATTTATTTAAACTTTATGCACATGTAAAAAAATACACTGTACAAAGGCGGACTTAATGCCTTGGGCATTTTCTACCAGTCTACCTTAGGGTGAAAAATTGTATATACATAAGTGTAAACCCCATCATTTCCAAGTCCTGCACAATATTTTTAAGGAGCAACGTTTGCAGATTTGCGTCCAAGAGCCGTCAATATATCAAGGTGGGTTCAGACGCTCCACTGAATATTCCAAAAGTTTTCAAGGGACTTGCCGACTTAGCCTTAAAAGAAACGTTACAGCGCTAATAAACCATTTTGGCAAGAAATGATAACAAGTATATAGAGGTGTTTTTTGTTTGTATATTTTTTTCGCTTGATTAAAAATGCATCTTATTTATGGAGGCTAAAATGGCCGGGGAAACCGACCAACCTTTTAACGTTGTTTCATTTACTTCACGCTTTTTGTTGTACAGCAATTTTGTAAGTGTTGATTTTTCGCTTGGGCTTGCAGCTTACTGTGTTTACCTTTGTTTAACTACGAGTATGTATGATAAACATTCTAAAGTGTATGGTCATAAACATAATAACAGATCTCCGAGCCATTCAACAATGTGTTTTAAGCCCATATACAGAGTACTGCAGTCAACGCTAGCAGAGCTTTCTCTAACACACAGATATTAAAATGAATGCACTCTAAAATATTGGAAACCTGTCAGTTCTTTTCCCCCTATTCGCATTTCATAAAATAAAATAGGTACCTACTAGCCCATATAATATTTTACAACTAAATTATTAGCTTTAATTTTTACCTTTTATCTAAGGAACATGTTGTAACAGCGTACAAAAGACCTCATGTACTCTGAAAACAGAAAAACTCTCAAGTTTTCCTCATAGACCCAAGTTGGGACGTAATTATTTTCGGCAGACAAGCTGTTGCGAAGTAATCGTCCACATTACACGACGAACAGATAATAAGGTTTTCACTTACTCTCTAAGTGCTACTTGTTAATTTTATCTTGTAAGAAAAAGTTGAACTTATTGCCATAATATTATGCTTTATTGTTAACAGAGGTATTTTTTATAAACATCTACAGTAAATGTGAAGGTATAAAAGTGACTTCAAGACTATCAAACTCCAAACTACTTTTTGGAATGGACAACAAACAAATTGGAATGAATAATTTGACTTTGATTTTGCAATAAAATATTCCACAGAAGATACGTCAACGATGCGATGCGCACAAAATAACACTCATTCAACATTCCAACTACAAGCGCACACGCAGTAAAGTTCGAAAACGTTTCTATTTCCGCGAACAGTCAGTATTCGCAGGAAATTGGAATGCCTATTTCAATTGTTCCGGTGGTAAGCCGCGCCACAAGACAGCTCCTCTGCTGTGCTAATTCCGACACTGGCTCATTGATTTTACTAACGTTCAAACTGTTCAATAGGGTAGCTTTTGGGAACTTTAGGGACTTTGAATAGACTTTGTCTATTTCTGTTGCTAACTTGAGACAATTCGAAACTTAAACGGGGCCGGTTATTTTGATGTTAAGGCTTTAAATAGTCTTAAAAATTTTCGTGATTGTTTTTCTTTTGTGGCCTACCTAAAGGAGAGACAATTCTTGCCACAACTAGGTGTATAGTCAGTGTTACCTGACCCATCTCTCTCTCAAACTCTGCCTTAAGAGGGTCACATAATACAGAGCACTCAGCGTACTATCTAGATTTACTCAATAACAATTACAACAAATCTTGTGAAGCTTATTGGAATAAGGGATTTTGTGCCTTATGTACATTTTACCAGATTTATTATAGAAAATTTTTTAGCGGTTTTAGGATCCCTAAGTGTCTTTTACTGGAATAAAAAGTATGACATGTGCCACTTTAGGTCGAACGTCGTCTGTGTCTTAATTTTCATCAGAACCCGTTCAGCTGTTTCGGCATGATTGAGTTATAAAATCCAAACTTCCGCACCTAAAACGTTAGTTTGAGTTTCATGAAGCAAGCTCATGTTATATTTTGTTGAGCTACTGATAAGTTTGTAGACAAAATTTATGCTAATGATCTTGTGGTAAGGTATCTTATACCATATGATAATATATTCAAATTCATCAAAATGCATCTGTGATTTGATTAGTTTCCAATTTTTTACCAAACCTTCAACTTTACTCGGTATTCATGCCATTGAATAAAAAGTGAATGGAATTGGAACAGCCTTTGTTCTTTCTACTCTTTCATACACAAAGCAGTGAGGGACGCACTCTGAATGTTGAGAGCTCTAAAACTAGATATCGATATTACCCGTTTTTTGTGCCTTTGAATTTCAGGCTTTTGGTCCTTTTAGGTCAAGCTGCTCTTGCAAAGGTTGGTCCGTGGATGTGACCGTTCTTTACGCTTTGTCTGCACAAAGGACTGTCGATTTTTATGTCTCCTGCTATATGAATATTGTTTACAGCCGTAAAATTGATTTTTGGTCTATATACTTACATGAAGTTTCACCTTTTTCCCATTGGGGTAGGCAGACACGCAGAACACCACCTGCTCCGATTCTCACATACTCCTTTCGCCTATTCCATGTTCACACATCTTTTCATACAAGCACGCCTGTTACAAGTACTGTGCACCTAGCAAAAAGTTCAGTGTAAGTCTTCCAAGGACGTCCCCTAGGTCTCAATAAATTATCGTATGGTAAATACAAGTCTTATTATTACCAATAAAAACGGTCACCCATCCTAATACTGCGGTCAGTCCGTTTGAGTGTGTCGCCACAATCCGCTTTATGTAATTTCCTCGGCGCCTACATACACGGAGAGTAGCCAGAATATTTTTGAATAATTCCGTTGAAAAGAGTCAAGTTTTTTGCTTTATTTCACAACCTCGAGTTCTTTGTTCAAAAATCCAATTTCGACAGTATTGCCGGTTCAATTGAAATTGATATGTACATGTATTGTGCATTTAAGCCTTGTGTAAAACTAGCCAGCATTCAATCCACCAATTCTGTACCGTACTTTATAAAGCAGCATATCATAGTATCTACTATGATATGCTGCTTTCGCGATATATCTATATCGCAGGGCGTCGTAAGCTAACTATAATAAAATCTCGCTTAAGTTTTAGAGTGCTGATCTTAGACTAAAACTGCAGTAAGCTTTGCATCAAGTCCTGCGTAAAATCAAGCACAGCCTTCTTCTATTAAATCAACACGAGCATAAAAAGTCACCTGCCGCGTTTAAAAACTGTAGCTCACAAGGTGCTAGCATGAATGGCTATCTTGGGCAGGATGTCTTCTAAGTTACGTCTTTGGTTACTGATCCGCTCCTGTGTGTCAAAGCGTGATATTATAATCTTTACCCTTATATACCTATACCGCTACCTCTACCTTCTATCTCTTCTTCTTCTTCTCACAAAACGGGGTATAGGTATGACGCGAAAAGAATATTTGAAATTGGACGTGTAGTTCTTGAAATTAGTTGAGTATATAGGAATATAGATAGAAGATAGACGAATAAGGTTGGATATGAATATCAATGACTCAAACTTTAAACTAACGTGCATATACGTCTCGAATTGTGTATCCCGTTCTCGTTACTTCAGCCAACTGTACCGTACTAACAAGATGATGTCCCGCGAATTTTACGTTTCACAAACGTGGATTACACATAGGTATGTATATATACAAAATTATAGAGTTTTTGGTGCCTTGGATGTTCACCGTCTAGGTACTTACACTATAATAAGGCTCCCGTAGATATATTCTTATCACTGATCTTTAATATTACAGTTCAATCGTAATACGAATAAAATAAAGCAGAAGAGATTTTTTGTATATTTGTTCGGTTGTTTAAACATCACGCTACGTCCCACAGGAGCAGAGCAGTAACTTAAAACGAGTGAAAAATCCCCGTATACAAATTCGCAAGCTGAAGCTAATTAAAAATGAAGGTAATATTGAGATTACACGGATGAGGAAACTATTTATTCCGAAGAAATTACTTACATACTTACAGAGTAAGTTTAATAATAGCTTGTAAAAATGACATCTCATCTTGTGATCTAACAGCCTTGCTTCAAACTTGTGAAACGTAATTATAAAATTATCACCGTCAACAAAAAAAAGTTGACACAAAGTTTTAATGTTTGCCGGGACATCGTTCAGAAACTCGCCAGTAATAAACCAATTAAGGAAAAAAAAATATAGCTACCGACCTATAAAATATTTTTCCTCGTGTATTTCCGAACGGCCTACAAAGATGAAGGACACGATCTTGAGGACTTGTAATTTTGCCTCAGGCCCTACAATTAGGGGGCTTCGGATTTTACTTTGTTAAACAACACCTCCTTGGGATACCAATAGACTGCCCCACAGCCATCTCGAAAACATGACCTCAGTTTACAAAGTAACCTTTGGAATTCTTTTGAAAAATAATTGTGATCTTTAAATGTACTTAAAGAAAATGATAAACCTTGGGGCAATTTTGACATGACTGTTTAAAAAGGAAATATCCTTGACTTGTACTTACAGAGTGATTGGTAATTCGATTTTCGAACGACATTTCTTTAGAGGGCCTAAACTAAAGCTCATTTTTCAACTTTGATTCCGAAAATTTGGGAACAAAACTGAACAGATCTTATATTGCTAAAAACTGCTAATTGTAAGAAATCTTATCAACTCTGGAAGTAAATTTCATACTTTTCTGTTAGCTCATGAACTAAGGAATCTCCAAAAACTAATTCGTTAAGTGAACAGTCTTAGGTAAAAAAGTACCTTAACAAAAAAAAAATGTGGTAAAACTTAAAATCATCAGTTTCTATTCCAACTTCTCGAGGTGAGATTTGTTGCAGCACTTAAGGAATATATTGAATTGCCAATCTGTCTGTATGTTAATACTAACAAACTACAAAAGCAAGAATTAATGTTCTGCTCTATAAATATATTTTTCATAAAAACAAACACTGCAATCTGAAACAAATGCATTACCGTTAAAATAAAAAAATAGCATTAAAATGAACGAAGAAAACACGTCCCAAGATTTGGAATAAAAAATGTTGCTGTTACTTTTCTCTTGAAGAACAGTTGCTTTTGTAAAAAAAATCGACATTCTATTTCTTATTTCTTCGAAAGAGCTTACTTTTGTTTCCTATTGTATTCAACTCATTCCATTGTGCTGCCAGTAGTTTGTAATCTGACCTAAGTTTCCATTAAGTAGCAATAAGCATAGGTCTTTACTTGAAACTTCTTTTACAAAATAATATAACACTTTTTTAATTCACTATTATATAGTAGCTGGATTTGAAGTCATAAAGGTCTAAAATCTTCATACAAAATTCGTTTTTAATGCCATCTATTTAAATTAATAAGTCGTGTTCGTTCGAACACTTATAACTCAAGAACGGCTGGACCGATTTTAATGGTTTTTGGTTAATTGTATTTGTCTCCATCTCGATTATCAGAATAACTAATAAAAACATTGAAAAATTGACGAAAACATAAAAAAAACATGTTCCCTTGATTTTCCCCATACGAAGTTTTTCGTCAAATAAAATAGGGGTAATAAGTAAGAAAAGTAAGAAAATACCTAATAAATATGTTTCCTTTGTTTCAGATGCTGCAACAGACAATACTGAAGGGGAAGTTGGTGATATATATTAACCAAAATGTAAGTACAAATACATTAAACAGTTACCTCTCACAATAATGTTTGTTTTCAGTGAGCAACCACGGCTAGTAATTACGCAAATTAATGTGCTTCCAATTAACAATGATTTAATTTTGCAGTACGCGATATCGTGTGGTTTTGCTGTTAATGGTAATTTGGTGATTGGTAAACGAAAAAATTTACAAATTGGTAAAAATGACACTCGCTTTTGTAGTCGTTTGAGTAAGAAACTAGCTTTATTTAGACGATGCGAGAAATATCGTGCTAGTTGTGGTACATTGCGGGGCCGTGTTGCTATGGTATCATAAGTGATTGATCATCGACGGAAATGTACCTCAACTAGCTGGATATTTTTCGCACGGTCTATTTTTATTATTACAAGGATCATGCCAGGTTTAGATTTACAGTTATTACTACATAAAATTAGTAGACACTAAGGATAGTAATAAAACCGCTTATAATATTGTTGAATACTATGTCTTATCGCATTATTATATTATTTAAGAACGAAGGTAAATTAACATAATACATATCTTATTAGCGCATAGATACTTTATTTATAATACATAGCAATAACTGTAGATACAATTTTATTTTAATGAATGTAGCAGGGTACTTCACTGTATATTAGAACAAGGAAATAATCGGCATTATGTATACCATTTTTCACTTAGAAAATACTAAAATATTTAAAAAAAAGAATTAAAATAAAATACAAATTGTTTGCACAAAATGACGATTTCATAATTTCTCTTTTTTTGTGACTAAATAAAAAGTAAAATATGATTTTTTCTTACATTAATCCTTACCTAGAGCAAAAACTACCTTTTGCCTAATAAAGTATCCACTGTTAGTCTCACACAAGAGTCGTTAGCAAGAATAAATTAGCATAAAATTCAATTAACTTACTACTTAGTGCAAAATCGTTTAAGAAACTCTCGGCCGCATCCTCGGCGCTTAGTAGGTACTTAAGAACAAACAAAAACTACGTACTAAAAGGTACTTAGTAAAGTACGTATCTACTATTTGTGTTAGTAATTGAAAGCTTTGTTACACCTGGGTTTTAAAACTACGTTCTGTCTCAATAAAGCGTTGGTTTTTAAAATGGTTGGACATCTCATTCGGAAATGTTTCGTTGTCAAGTTTAATACAGAAGTTGAAAGGTAATTGTATTTTATCACTTTAATATTGAGGATCTTAATTGCAATTCAGTTACGCAACAGGTACCAATTTAAGTTTACTAATTCGTGAGTACAAGATATAATAAGATAATCAATCGCGCAATTATATTGTGTTATGTAGGAGTGAATTAAATGAACCATAACAAAAAAATTCAAACTAAGATGTACATTCTGCAAACTCCTTCCAAGGAGTAGTCCTTAAAGAAAAACATGAAGGAAGCAACTATCACATCAATCCTAACAATTTAAAACGTTTCAGCGACACTCAAAATCAAAAACTTCTAGTAATATTTTTACAGATTGAAACAGAGATTGAATTACAATCGTTGATAAAAATTATTAGAATTGCCCCCATATTGAATAGTAAAACTCATCAGTCATCACACGTGCAATAACATTATGGCAACTATCACATGAAACTATTCACTAGGATTCAAATAAACAGCACAAAACAATAAAAAGGTCTTTCCCAACCTAACATCAGTATTACTTTCCAATCGGCATTTCCTCCTCTTATTCACGAGAAAAACATGTTATCTTGTCTCAACGATGTCCTAAAACCAATAAACGGTGCAATAAACAATAAAAGCTATCCCCCTTTCCCATAAAACTGTTGTTTTCAACTTTTATGGTACAACATGATGTGTCGTTATTTCGCTTTCTTTTTACTCTTTCAACTGTCTTTTATGACGTATCAAAGTACTCGTGTAGCTGCAAGTAGCTATTATGTTCTCGTTAATTCTTCCTTCGTTAGTTGCACTTTAAAACATTTATTGTTCCACAATCATCTTCAGATTCTATCACGTCTACAGTTCTACACATTTTATTCTCCAGATCCATGTCAATACGTATTTGATATCCGTTACGGGATTGAAGAATTCTTAATTTAAAAAAACGACCTATTACTGTACCACAGCAGGACTGAGGCCTCTTTTCATACACAGAAGGCACTAGCATAGAATACCGCGCTGAATCAAGGCGGATTGGCGACTTCAGACTTATATAAACTTTAAGTCAAGGTTTCCTCACGATATTTTCCATCACCAATATCTAAACTGTTCAAGATAAAGTTGGAAAGTACATATAAATTGAAAAAGTCACATTGGTACTTGCCCGGATTTGGACCCCGGGCGCTAGGCCTTCTGTCTTTTACTAATCTTCGCATTAAAAAAGTGTGTTAAGTGTTAATAGGTTTTACCACCAGAAATTTCTGTGGCAGACTCGGAGTCTTGATTTGTGCCCGGTTGATAGCAATAGGCTCGCCCCTACTTAAACGTAACTGACGAAATGTGGGTGTACTAAAGGATACCTGCCTATCCCTTCGGGGATTACAGGCGTGAAGCTATGTGTATAATAAAATTCAAGAAACTATGTACAGTCAGTTCAAATGTCAAGGTTTTTCGCATGTCCTACAAATCGTTTCTGTCAGCGTAGGGTGTTTTATATTGAAACTAATGATGTCGCATTGGAACTATGTAGGTACCTACCTAACCCTTTTTTGTTCTAGGCGTTTTTTACGACTTGCGCACTTAAGTGCGTGTAATATGTTTTCTTCTAATTATGTATACTTCTCTTAATACTTATACTAGGAATTGTAACTTTTTTATCAGTTATAACTAAAACTAAAATTATTTTTTCAAAATTCTAATTGTTGAATTGTTTAATGAAAAATATGACTTGATACTATGACCTATTTTAAACACACACATTAATTAGTTTTGAAACAACTCGAAATATGAGACATTCAACATTGTCTGAAGAGGTTAGATAAAGTATTAAAAACGAACTTTTATTGAAAACGTTTAAAAAAGATCCTCAAGAAGTTCAAATTCGGAAAGTGTAATCGTGTCCATCCCAATTAGTCTATACAATAATCGTACCTATAACTACTGACATAAAAATACAATTACGATGACACTCTAATAAAATCTTCAGAGTTGTCTAAAATCTTTTCCCAGACCATTATCTGACCTCTTTATTATAAACGCAAGACCTTCGCTAACTTAACAACGGTTTGCTTTCATTTATCATTCATTAGACCTCGTTATCTCCGAGTTTTTCTTATTCAAATTAGATGTTTAAATCTTTTTTTTTTTCATTGATTTTTTTTTCTCAGGAATCTTTTAATGTAAACTTAGTCTTTGTGGGTTAAAAATAAGGTTTCTATAGGACGTTCTTTATTTAGCTAAATACGTAATGATGACTGCTGACGTCATAGTTATTTGGTCCTTTTTACTAGTTTTTATGCCAAAGGCAAAGTCAAATTATTTTTCAATTAGACCATTAAAATGCTACCATCTAGTCGTATTTCCAATTTAAAAACTGATTTGAATTATATACTTCTACGAGCTCGTGTTAGGCCCATAAATTCTACCCGGGTTGCGGATTTTGTTCGAAATAGCCACCGCGGCCCTGAAACACAAAGGGCATTAGGAGAAACACCGATGGATTTCAGTCATAAGAGTCTGACACTCCCTTCCGCTCCGCCCAGACCGAAAGAAGTCATTTAATGATTAAAAAGGCCTACAAATTGATACTCATAAAGGACTAAAGTCCGTTGCATGAGATTTTGTCACGCAACGAACATTCATAACATCCAACGTATAGCTATTTTCAGTAAATTTTTAACTCGCATTGCTTTCCATACAAAGAGAAGTCAGCTTATACTGAAAATCTGTAGCCTCATTTATGGCGTCATTCATGAGTTGTACGAAAAATTGAATTTCGAATATTTCGATATTATTATTTCGATTCCTATTAAAATCACGTTGATAAATGCAATGTCTGTATTAACCGTTAAATGCTTCGACGCGCGTTTCAAAATTCACGCTCTGTTTATTCACAAAGAGTGAAATATCAAAATGTACCTAATTGAAACCGTGCTAATTAATGGAATTGTTTTTTTTTTATGTTGAATAATGAACTGTATGTGGAAGTCAAAAGAGCTACCAAAGAAAAACTTAAATCTGTTGCAGGTGCTCAAGTACTAATACATTTGTTATAGGTTTGTATGTAGATCGTGTGACGATTGTTGATACAATAATGTAGGTACAACGTTAAGTATCAAAATAAATTGTGCTGAATAGGTATATGTCTGCTTCATCGTCTTGTCGCTGACTAGTTTATAATGATGTCGGTTTTTGCGGACGCAGACAAAATAGTGCAATGAAAAGTAGCCTTTGTCCTTTCTTGGGGTACTTTAATCCCCGTCAAATTACATCTAAATCGGTTCAATAATTTATGAAAGCGTAACAGATAGACAGGTAAACAGACTTACTTTCGCATTTATAATATTAAGAACTAGCAACCCACCTTGACTTCGCATGGATTCAATGTAGATACATAAACCTTCCTCAGTCTTAAATAACCCTATCTATTGATGAAAATTGCAAAAAAAAACCGTTGAGTAGTTTAAAAGACTGCAATAACTATTTCCTTTGCAGGTGGATATAGAATATTTTCTCTTAGTAAAAAAAATATAGGTATGCTCTCTGTGTCTCGTGAATGTCATTTGCGTTCGAAATTATTTTTTTATATTTTTTAGATTTGTTAAATAATAAACACTATAAATTTAGTCTACGTAGTTTGTATGGCAAAGTGTAATTAGTGTATTTAAGTTACAAATGTTCTTAAGTAAGTGAAATCAGTGTATTTTTTTATTAAGAAATAAATTTCTTTAACCATAAAGGATCTAAGCGTAAAGACGGTGGGAAGAGACTTTGTTCTATACTATGTAGAGATATATTAGTTTCGATATCTACCTGCATTTCTGATGAGCATCTTAATGATCCAAACGTAGAGCACGTAGTTTGTAAACTTGTGTAAACGTCTTCCTAACTATGCGTCTCGAGTGCATATACACGAAGTTTATAATGATGTATCAAGGAGAAGGAGGCAATTCTATTAACTCTTAGGAACGTTCGCAATCTAATCTCAGTCTCAATCTGCCAAAAATGCCTTTAATTTACCTACATGTTTGATTGATTGTCGCTGAGATGTGATTGCGACTGGATTTTGAAAGTTTTTACTTAGTAGAATTGGCCTTCTGGTAGCCGCAATTAAGAACAAGAATGTATCAAATGATATCGACAGTTATGTCATGAATATCAAGACGATTTAATAAAGGATTTAATATGAACAAAGGGAAAAAAGGTTTTTTAAAAGTGTGTAAATATTTATGTACTGTGTAAATAGCAGTTATTTTGACATTACGAACAACTTTTGTACTACTTATTATACATATACAATAATAACCTGAACATAAAACCTAAAAATAATTTCTTAACAATAAAAAGTACCTATGTACAATTATTTAAAACGACACTTTAATTTTATGTATTTATATGTATTGAAGTAAAGATTTGTAAAGCAAGTGAGCCTAAATACTATTTTTATATCAGCATTCTAAATACACTCTATATTGTTGACGCATATGAAACATAAAAGTACAAGCTGTACATTTATTTAACCAGCATATACCTGTTTATGATCATCGAGTCATAAAGGGAAATCGTCCTGCGGGTTTAGAGCTCGTTTTATTTGTCCGGTACAAAAGTGGTTTCAGATACGTTTATATGCAAAGTTCCTGACACGTATTGTTTTGTTTCGGGGTTCTGACACGCAATTACAAGTTCAAAATAAAACATGTTTGGTCAGCGATTTTAAGGGTTAACAATGTGATAAATAAACCTTTTGATAACTTCTTCTACGGAATATTTGCTGCAGTGTTTTGTATCTTTCATTGTTTTGATTTAGAGTTTTTATTTCTTTGGCATTTAAGTAAGTTACACGTCAATAAATTATTTTGTAAGCCGGTAGATAGACTTTCAAAAAACCATGTTCTTTCTCTATAATTCTCTCTTCTATAATCAAATATATTTTTTGATAAAGATTTTGTGTTGTGATTTATAAAACTACTTACTTATACTAATTAAAACATAGATAAACACAACTTCAAAATGTCTTGCTACTTCGTGAACGTTTTTGTCGCAGTCGGGTTTAAGTAATGTAGCTAAAATTTTTATTTTTAAAATCATCTTAAAGTGCTACCCAACCATATCTTTACCGAAACCTTTGGTAGGACTTAAAATTGTACGTTTCTAACTTTGCTTCCACATTTATTTAACGCAATTTTTCTACTAAGCATTTCTCTTTTACAGCGAGCTTATTTTCTTAATCTTCCTTGTAACTTGATTAATAGATGATTGTACCTTCTGCACTACATAATATTGCACATAGTTCTACTTTACACTTTACGAGAAAACTCCAAAGAAATTATGTTGATGTATGAGATATGGCGTCATTATTCACTGTCTTGTAAACTGATGCAGACTGCCCGTTGGGAAACCAGGGGTAGGTAATCACATTAGTCTTGTGTAAGTACATAATAATGATTAACATTCTCTGAGCAAATATTAAGAACATGTAGACAAATAGCATAAACCTGTAATGATTTTGTAGCACAAAACCATTACAACAACAAACTGTGTTGGCACCAAAAATATAATTAGATTTTCATACATAAAACTTGGTAAAAGCTTAAGAACACGTTAGGTACGGTACGTTTGCTATTAGTTTGTATTATTTTTAGTAAAACGCTAAAGAAAATGTAGTGGGTACTACTATATTTGTTAAGTTAAATTATGAAGACACTTTGATATTCTTAATATACTACCTACTGTTGGTATTCCCTATAAAAATAAATGAATAAAGAAATAATAAGCAAAATCAAATTCTGAGGCGTTGAACATACTACTTCTACTGAGGTTATGATAGAAAAACCCAATAACACTTTGCCCCGACATGGGAATCGAACCCAAGACCTCATGCTCAGCCACTACGTCGCGCTTTACAACCACTATATCAACGAGGCAGTGTATTGTTATTTATGAGTAATAAATTCGTTAAACCTTCGGAAAGTAAGACAAGTATCTGCAAACAATAAAACTAGAAGTCGAATATAATATTATAATAATTATGCCAATGGCATCATAGCCGAGAGCCTCGACCAACATTTGAGGAGGATCTCGTTGGGCGGTTGGATCAAGGGCTTGATTCAGAAAGCGGTACTTCTTGACCCGGCGCGTACTGTTGCTTCGACTACTGGTAGCTTCGAGTTAGACCCTATTCTTGATATCGGTGAAATACTATTTTTTATATTTCTAAATGGTTTAATTTTATAATAATATTTTTAATATGTTACTTGTATGTAGGTACTATTTAGAATAAATAAATGGATAATAATAATACCAGCCTATTATTGCCCCACTGTAGGGCAAAGGTCTCTTCTTATACAGAGAAAACACGAGCATTGATCACCTCATTTGCTTTAAGGCGTATTGCGACTTAGGTATAGAATAGTATGTCCACGTTTCCTCACGACATTTTCCTTCATCAATGTCTGTGGTGTAAAAGACATCCTTAGAAATTACGAATAAATTAAAAAAGACACACTAATTAAACTAACCTATTCTAAGTAAAACTAGAAGACTGTGCTAATATTTATCTTAATAAAGAAGCACATAAAGCTGCTTTTCCTAAATGATTCCAATAATAATAAGTACGTAAACCAAGCCACTTAGCCTTATTGGTAACCATTCGTAGCTTCAAATCACCAGAGAACATCAAACGCCCACACAAATTACGTTCCTAAGCCACTTTTCAATAACTGTATTTTCTGTACCAACATTATTTGACAGCTTTCAATTTCAATTTTCATAATAATAATTTTCGTTCAATTTTCCTGTTTCCTTGCATCATTAGAGATTCTCGGTATTGCCGCAAAATAGGTCCGATGCCAAGCACTCGGCTTCCGAAGCCTGTTTAAATGCCTTTTACTAATAAAAGCTAGGATTAACTCAATACTCGTGTTACCGAAAATACAAAATCAGATGTTACTCTGCCAAGTTTTAATAAGGGCTATCTGGCAAGGAAACTCGATACTGAAGCTCATAACTAAATATCGAACTTCAAATAATTCTAACTATAGTATCGGAACTGAACTAACTTTAAAGCTGAATAATACCTGTCTATTGTAGTTATTATATTAATAACCATGAGTCGGTAGAATAACTATTTAATTTAGTGTGAACTTAGTATTTAATTAAATAGTTATTTCATTCATAACATCCATCTCATCATACTATTATAAATGCGAAAGTTACTCTGTCTGTCTGTTAGGATTTCACTATTAAACTACTAAACTGAGTTTGATGGGTACGGGGTAAGGTTGAATCCCAAGAAAGGACATAGCCTACTTTTTATTCCGCGACTTCGTTTCCTTCCGCGATACGATATTAAAAGACGATAAATATTAACTCTGGGGTGTCTTTTATATCTGTACTTATGCCTATGACCACGCATATCTTGCCGATTATGCTTTTAAACCTAATAGGTATGCATGCAGCTTTAAATATAAAAAGAGATAAACCGCCATCTCGACAGAGACAAATAAACTGCAAGGTAGAACAGGTAAAAAAGGCACTGTCATTACATTCTCATCACAGTCGCACCGTACCCAAAATTATTTTCAAATAGGTAATGACTGGCGAAACTGAACAATACAATTTTCCGGGTATTTTTTTATTCTTTTCCGCATCATAATATATTCTGTTAACGTTATAAAGGATTAACTACCTCGTTTTTTGTCTCATTTATGTAGCTAGGTGCACTTTATGATATTTTATTATACATTTTTGACGTATATACCTGCGTTTTAATATGCATACCTACTTGCAAACAACAGCATTGAGTTTGTGTGTGTATTCGTGAAATAGCAAGTATCCATACTAATATTATAAATGCGAAAGTGTGTCTGTCTGTCTGTTACCTTTTCACGCTTAAACCGCTGAACCGATTTTGTTGAAATTTTATATAGTGATAGTTTAAGACCCGGGGAAGGACATAGAATAGTTTTTATCCCGGAAATCACCCCCTAAGACGGTGAAAAGGGGGGGTGGAATTTTGTATGCAAGTACGGTATAAACAAGTTACACGCGGACGTAGTCGCGGGCAAAAGTTAGTGTTACATAATTTCCACACTGTACGAAACTACGAAATCGCGTAATACGAGTATGTCAAGGGAAAACAGATCCTGTCGGATATGACAACGGCACTTAAACCACTATATTTTACTACGCAATCTCCTCTCCTCTCTCTCCTCTTTGAGTATCGGAAATAGACATACATATTTGGATTACCGTTTGTTGCATGATAATGCTTGTTTGACACTAGCTCAAACAGATTACTATACCCATCTCTGCGTGATAAATGTGCAAACGTCTTAGCGCCTCCTTCAATGCATAAACGTATGACATAATGGCATTTACATATTCCTACTGTTCACGGAGTGTAAAAAGACACATTACATAGCCATTAACTATGTATACTGTCCATCAAACTCAGTAACTTTGAACAAAAATGATGGCTGGGAAATTACTTTTTTCTTTTGTTTGAAACATCATTTTCTATGTAAAAAGTGTAATTTCGGATAAATATAATATTTATTTATTTATGTTTAAATGTCTTAAAAACAATCACTACAGGTATTTTAACCTAATGCGATAGCCTAGTCACACAAAATATAATATCAACACTGTATTCAAGAAAAGTATTAAATAAAAACATAATCAACAAAACAAAACTTCAAAACTTCGCAACTAAAAATATTATACAGGGTGTTTAATGCATCGTTTGCCAAATCGAATTGACCAATAAGAGAGGTCATCTGCTATCTCTTCACGCCCAATAACTCATACTTTGTCACACTGGTTTTTTTATACCAACACACATCATGTAAAAAAAAATCAGAAAAAATATTTGGCAGCAAATAGACAAAATAAGAAAAAATAATTTGAGTGACAAATCTCGCTGCAAAGTTTCGTAATAAACATCGTAGCAGACATTTTTTTTTAATATTTTTAATGTCATCATTTCTCATGAAACTTCGGTATCAAAGTACAACTCTTTTATTTTATACACAAACTTTCATATCCATACAAAGGAATTCTTAATTAACGTTTTCAATATACGAACAATAGATACCGAATATTCAATAATGGATACCAGATACTAATATACAGAGACGTAGTTGTTCTAAACGGGCCCTGTCTCAAGAATTGTCGGGGACCCTTCTACCTAACTGCGGCGAAGCCCAAATAGCGAGTAAAGATTTTTCGAAAAAGAAATAATATGGTTTTTTCTGAGAAGTTCAACGTACGTCCTGAGTGTTAGAGAGAGATAGTGGATAATATTTTACGAATTTTTGCATTTACGGATTTTGGGCCCCTGTAGCTTTGGGGCCCCGTATCATTGATATGGCTGTAGCTACGGCCCTGTTTACACACACAGGAGTCACAATGCACGCTGCCCGGCTCACCGGTAACAAAGCGTGTACAATATTGTCGGACCAGACATGAAACACGATAGCATAATATCCCTGAATTAAGCCCAGCTTTGTTTAACGGGATTCAATAATAATTGCCCCCGCTGTATGTAGCGAACAGCGGGGGCAATTATTTTGAAATGTGCTTATCTACCGCAATCAAAAACGTTTTTTGAAAATAATTAATTGTACGTCAACTAAATTTACACGGACGAAAAAGCAGGCGGAAGCTAGTTTTAATATTATTGAAAGACAGCATTTCCATGCAGCGTTCCAAAATACTCTTGTAACAACACTGAGTATCAAAGTAAAACAGTGAATTTAATCAACGAATATTTTCCAGGAAAATTGCATTTACGTGATGCTTCGCTTTATACAAATATCTGTTAAAACTGTACAACCAACAACTAACGAAACATTTCCGATGTACGTACTATCATTAAACTGTTCCACTTTGTAGCCGTATGTAAGTGTATTTGTGCTTGACAGAACATTTCGGAATGCGAAAGTTGTTTGCGCGTTGAAAATTCAGTGTTGTTCGCAATTCTAATTTAGAATTCGCTGAGTACGGGGAAGCTACTGTGTACCGATGTACTACACATTAGAGAATGACGATACGTCGGCACGACGTTGCAGAGCGATTGATTTCTATAGATAGTTCTTCCGGGTCTGACTGTTTGTCTATGTGGGTTTGTAAACGCACCCACGATACAAGAGAAATTTCTAGTGTGGAGCAACATTTATAAAACGCGACGTGACAAGATAATTTTGGCTACGTTCAGTTCTGTAACATACGTAAACTCTATACGTAATAGACTCTTTCTCGCCAAAATATGTCGTTACAGAGAGCGTATTATTTGTTGAGGCCTAATTGAATGAAGCGGGCCGGGCCAACAGGAGGCACCCGCGGGCGCCGGGACGCACCCAACAAAATTCATTTAAAACTTTACCCCTCCCCATCAATCAAAAACCAATCTAAATTGAACAACATTCCCGTTTGTTCATGGACTATTCTCTAAAAATGTTAAAGACTTAAAAGCAACCACTTCAGTGAATGCTATTATTTCGGTATTACGAACGGGAGTACACTGCCTTTATGATTGTGGAGGGTGCACAAAAGATGGAAGCCCGACACGAAAATTAATTGAGAAAATACCTGAGAAGTAGAGTAAAGTCGGCTTGTGGAACGTCTAATTGGTTGTGTTGTAGGAAACAGGTTGCTAAGCCCTCTTCTGCTAGGATTAACGTTTCCAATTTCGGATTCCTAGCTTCCGTGAAACGCGAAGAACATAAATAATATTATTTGCAGAATTTAATGGATTTATTATTTCCAACAACAATTTAGATGATTGCATTTCCGTAGAACTTTATCTGTTCAAGTGTTTGTTACCTGGAATACTATGGAAGGAAAGTTTTTGTTAAATTACTAGCTTCTGCTCGCGGTTTCGGCCGCGTGTTATGTTTCACCCGTTTTAAGTTACGTCTTTGTTTACTGCTCCGCTCCTGTGGGTCGTAGCGTGATGTTATATAGCCTGTACTATTCTTTATGAATTTGGCTATCATGGACTAGAAGATTTTTTTCCAATCCGACCGGTAATTCCTGAGATTAGGTCGCGTTCATACAAACATATAAAAAACTCTTCAGCTTTTTACATATATTTATTAGGATAGATTAGATGGAATACGTTATTTTTATTAATTCAAAATAAGCATGTAACTTATGACTGAACTTACAAATTATACAGCTGCTCGCAAATAAAGAAGACTATCTAATTTCCATTTAATAATCATCCTGGAAAAAAAACATTATAAGGCTCACTTAGGTACCTGCCTGCTTTTAACGAATTAAGTGGCAAAAAACACTTCACCAAAAATAACGAGATCTCTAATCGAGTATCTGAAAACCGGAAAATGGGAATCCGGAAAAAAGCATTATAGTTCAACAATTTTATAACGGATTTAGTAAAAATATTTTTAGGAGGTGCCTAAAAATATACAAGGCACAAAACTTAAAAAAGTAATTATAGTTACAACAATTGAGAAAAAGGTCGAGTGTTTCAGTGATTTTGCACAAAGAAAGTATAGTTTAGGCATTATTGTGATAAGCGAGGAAATAAAATACATAATTTGGGTGGTAAAATTTTTTCTAAGCTTTGTAATGCTTTTTCCTTCGATTTTTGTCACTAAAACTTGTTCAAAGTACCCAAGGCACTACTAGCGCCATCTCTGTATCGACGATACAAACTCTTACACTCGATGCAGGCTTTGTTTAGCGCCGGACACTGCACTGCCATCTATAACTTTCAGCGAACACTTTACTGAAAAACCAGCAAGCTTCTGTAAACTAGTACAGGAAAATGCCACTGTGTGGCGCTGTTTTCAATATTCATACCGACTTTTCATTAGAGGCAATACATTGAATCGCTTTTCAATGATGATTATAACTATTCACCATTGGTAAGAAATTAATTATAGGTCTTCTTAATTATCTGCAAGAACTACAAAAGAGACTATTAGTTATTATTAATATTAAGACTGGTTAATATTAATAATATTAACCAGAGTATAATAGTCCCACGGCAGGGCAAAAGCCTACATACATACAGAGAAAGTCGTGTCTTGATCATTGATCACCACGCTTACTCAAACCAGATTGACGATTTTTCTTTACTAATGTCAGTGATGTCTAGGATAAACTTAAATATATAAATTGTTAAAATCACAATGGTTCTTACTCAGTATCGAACTGGCAAACTTCCGCATAAGAGGAAGGCACCCTAAGCACAGGGCTATAAAAAATAGAAGAAAATGGTTTTAATAATAGATATATAAAAAAATAGGCAATTGGCAAAAGGCTCGCCCCCTATTACATGGGACTAAAAACATAACTGGCGAAATGTGGGTGTACTAATGGGTACACCTCTGCCTAACCCTTCGGGGATTACAGGCGTGGCGTTATGATGTTATGTTATATAAAAAAATATCGTAATTCAGATCTAAAATTAAAGACCCTGCTGATAAATTTTCAAAGATCCCACGACAATTTCGCGATTTGATACTGCATAACACAGACCCTTTATATTTTGTTACTTTATGACACCGAACACGGATCTTCCATTTATTCTTTACATAATTAAGGACGAAATAATGCTGTTTATTTCCTTTGTTTGTTATTAAGAATATATTTAGGAAATAGAATACTGTCAGTGAATAAATGTCCTTGTGATATTATTTACGGCTTTTTTTAGTTATAGGTACCGGATTAAATGTTAATTTACAGTTAAGGTAGGTTATATATAGTCGGTAGGTGTGTTAAGTTATTGATAGTAATTAAGTAGGTATACAAACAACACAATATACACTTTGTTTTACTGTTATATTACTCTAACACGATTATTTCAATACTTACATGTTCAACACAAACTTTTTTTTTTAACTATTTTTAATCTTTCCACAAAATTTCAATTTTCAGTGATACTAAAGACGGCCTCATTCTGCAACTGTACGATTAATTTATTTTACCTATTGTTTCAGATGTACAAAGTGTTTGATGTGATAATTGTGTATGGGAATTACTCTCAGTTAGCGCCCTGACCCAATGACCCGGCTTTCGACATGCCTCAGTCCCCCTCACCTCGTCTGCGCCATTACAGGTCCCTGGAAACCAAGCATGGTTATGTAAACCAAGCATGAACAGTTGAACCAAGCATGAAATCATGAGCATCGAACATCATCCGCAAAACACATGAACGTATGAACCTTGCATGTAAAGTTTTCAAAAATCTGCACAAAGCAATTACAAATTGCATGATAAAATCCAAGCATGCTACGCTTTGTATCCTTGTTTTTTTTAAATAAAACCCGAATAATTAATAATAATACCAAAATATGAAAACCTTAATAAACACAAATAAAACGTGGGTACTTATTAATAAAAAATATTAATTTAAAATAAAAACTTATTCTAACGCACGAAGCTTTGCCACACAATATTTTGCTTTTTATTTTTAGCTTATTTTGTTTATTTAAACGGATTTAAATATAAAAAATAAATCTGGAAATATAAAGGTTGACTTCTTAATAGAATTATTTTGCTTTTTATTTTTAGCTTATTTATTTATTTAAACGGATTTAAATTTAAAAAAAATCTAGAAATATAAAGGTTGACTCCTTAATAGAATTATTATATAAAGCATAGTGTTATTACTAGCTATATAACTTTCAGGTCTAAAAAAAATATCAGTTTGATATTTTTTTTAGACCTGAAAGTTAAGTTATAAAAGGTTTTGAGAAACAGATTCTCAAAAGTTTGTGTTTTCTTAAGCCCCTACTAAATCACCTTGGTATTAAAGGGGCTTTAAATGATTACTAATAAGTCTTCCTTATAATAAAAACCATTAAAGCCGTCAAAAATAATATCCGACTAAAAATCCAGCCTTTAAAAACTGTCTCTGCGTTTTCTAAACTTTTTAAATCAATCTGCACTTTTCTTGAAACACAACTTCATAACGAACACTCATAAACATAACACAATATCATTATTATAAATAGTTAACATAATCATAATTATAAGTAGATCATAAGTTATAGCACTGTAGCTATAGAAGTAGGTAGGTAGGATGGATTATTGGAAAAAGTTTGTAGTCTAAATTTCTAGGTAAACACCTCGAATATAAATTGTAGATTAAAATTATAGAAACCTATATAAACTTAACTTAGTATTACTTACATTAAATTATATATTACGATTAATTAAACCACTTAAATATAATGTTAGAACTTTTACTAGAAAACGTTTAATTAATTTCCTAAACTTACACTCTAGAATAAAAAACAGTTTTACTTTCAATCCTTTAGGTATTTCTAATATAATACTGTCTTCCGGTAAAAGTTCTAACTTAGGTAGGTAGTTTAGGTAAATAGCTCATTCTTAGTATAAATAGCTAATACACAATGTACATAAGAATGAACAGAATGGCTTTTCGATCATTCAACACCTAATAACAAAGATGAAACTTGAGGCTTCAAGTGTTCATTCCCATGTACTGACTTATCTATTACAAGGTACTCCAAGTTTACGAGTAAATTGGATCTCATTGTCGAGAGATTTCAAACCGACTGAGCACATTCCCCGCTTCTACTTCAATAATATTAAACATCGTTTCTTTATCGTCAGTCACACTGAGGGGAATTCGCTCATCCGAATAGCCGGCAGATAGGCATTATCAAAACATCATGCGTCGACTCACTACGCCGCAACAATAACAATCACACGCTTTTATCTAGCGATACGTACTTTGTATGCCTTTATCATAACCACATGTCTCCAAGGCTGTTGATAAACATAATACGGGAAAGCATATTCAATCGAATTGACGAAGCTTTACCCTATTCACAGTTCCCTGAATCAATCGAGATGATAAAGTTCGCGTTTGTCGGTGATGATCAATACAATTATAATCCGACAAGAATATTATAGTATCGCATCAATTGTTTATTGATAATGTAATACACGTCGACAGCTAGGGGAGTGGTTATTACTTAATATCGGTAGTTCGGTTATCAGCCCGGTGATGCGAGCACAAGGGCGCGATATGTCACTTCACGCATACTCGCACCGACTACCGGGTAAACGAACCACCATGTATCGCGGTATCAATTTTCGGAATAATAAATCGTTAGTTCAACTTTTCAAACTTTGTGTTATTCCTTTAACTAAGTGTTCTAATAGTGTTTTTGTTTTTGTACAGGACTATGACAGCAATATGTTTCGTTTGCAACCTACCGATACTGTCTCATCAAGTTGGGTTGGTCTGGGCTGGAGGCAACGGCTGGGACGAGCTCACACGATCTACCTTAGAAGAATCCACTCTGAGGCAAAGACTGGGCAGTCGAAGAGACTCGGCAGCACAAGTGTCTTGCCTCTCGCCACCGGAGCCCGACGTCGACAATCAACCCAGAGGTACGATTAAGTGTATGAAGACGTTTCAAATATTCATTTTGAAAAACTACGTTGTTATTGCAAAGCTTATACACAAAAAAAGTTGCAAAGTTTTTAAACTTGAACCAATATTGTTTGTTTTTATTTTATTAGATTCACTTAAAATCACGCCTTTTTCCGGAAGAGTTAGATAAAGGTGTGTATACAGTACCTACACCCACATTTCGCCGGTTAGACTCATTAAACTTACTCGTATTATTTGCTCATAGGTGGACCCCGTCGCCGCCGCTCCTCTTTGGCTCAATTAACCGATATTTTGCGCGAGTGGGGTGGCGGGGGCAGCGCACCCCGACGCCAGAGGGCCCCGCTCTCCCGGCGAGAGACCCTGGCGGACCTCGCCCGCTCCCTGCCCTGGGCGCGGCACGAACCGCCGCCTCGGCGCCGACGCGACTCCTCCGCCGACTCCGGCATCAAATCCATGGCCTCCAAACGCCGCGACTCAAAAGCGGCACCACAAGATTTTCGAGCAGATTTCGCGAACTGGGACCGCAAAGACTCCATAACCATAATGCCGACGCGAGAACGGCGCATTAAGAGACGCGGCTCTGAAGAAACTAAAGAGCGCAGAGACTCAGTAGATGGACACCGTCATCGTCGTGATTCTGTCGCAGCACCCCCGCGAATTGTGGCCACGCATAGAAAAAGACGAACATCACCCCCAACTCCTGCACCACCATCGTTTGTTGATGCGTCTTCTGATCCTGGGCCATCTACACATATGCCATGCGTGACCGTGGTCGCTATCCATGAACCAAGCCGCTCTGACGGCGAATGTCAGCCTATGATGACTATGCCAACCATCATTACATCAGCTGTGACACCCTCACCTACTTCACCTACGCCTCCCAATAGTAGTGCCACCCAAACAGCGCAAACATGTCAAACAACACAATCAGCTCAAGCAACTCAAGCAACACCAGGAGGCCGCTCGCCACCGAATTTGGGTGGCCGTCGGGACTCAACTACCCAATGCGGACGAGCTCGAAGAGACTCAAGGGCTGCTGCCAGTCCAGAGCGAAGACTTGGTAGACTACAACGTCAAGCAACTGCTTTTGATGATCCAATAGGACCACCTGGTACTAGGCGTAGAGATTCGGGACCATCATTAGGGCCTGATGACGAAGGCAGGGCTAGAAGAGATTCACTAAGCCCTGATTCTGCCGTAAGACCGAGGCGTGAGCGCTCACAATTGAGCCCGGATCGAGCTGGTGGTGGAGAGTTGAGTCCATCAGCTGCAAGGCGACGAAGTCGATTGCGAAGACAAGCTTCATGTGCCAGAATGGGTCGAGCTCGGAGTCCAGAATCGAGTTCCTGTTCAAGTCGGGATCCTAGCCCATGCGCTCGGCCACCCACTGAAAGAACAATGATCCGTAGACAATCAACTACAGAAGAAATACTAATAGCCAGAGGCTTTCGACGGCAATCAACTACAGAAGAAATGATCAGATGCCGGAATTTTCGACGACAAAGTTCGCAAAGCGATGATGCTTGTATGCGAGCCCGCGGCCGCAGAGATTCCTCGACGCAGATACTAGATGGAACTATTGGGACCATGACTGTTGAGACCACTAGCACATTCTTCGATTCCAGTACACAAACTGGTAAGTTTTTAAATTATTTAACAAGATATATTTTTTGTTGTTGTACGCTCTAAATAAGTTAAAGTCCTAAAAATTTCTTAAAACAATATAAAATAAAAGCAATATTACATACAATAAAAAGTTAATCAGTTCAATTAACAGTTTTATAGGTATTTCTATGATTAATTCAAAAAATAGGCAGGTACTTATTTGAAGTTACGGGCTACGAACAACTTTTCGCTAACACGCAAAGAGCTTTTACGGAACGTGAAGCGCATTACAACAGCAAACTCAATCGCCATCCGAGCAGTCGAGCACTACTCACTGACAACAGCCATTGCCACGTGCTCGGCCCCCGCCCCTTTTTATCAGCCAATCGATTCACGCGCTTCTCTCTTGTCTCTGTCTTACCGTACTGCTTTACCGACGGGAAGAAGAGGGTTGACGGGTGAAAATCCCTCTTTACCGAAGGAGTGGGGCCCGAGTGGCGCCACCGTCGGGCCCGGCTGGTTTCAGGCGGCCACTTTGAACTGGCAGCGCGGTCGCGCGGACCACGAGATGAGATGAACGCGAGCGATCGGCGCAGGCTCGCCCGCCCGCGCCCTGTCATCTGTTGCCGAATGCTGCCATGTTTACTAGAACGAAAGTGACGTGCCGTACACAACGAATAACCTCAAATAACATAACATTGACAGCCTAAATTCGCGAGAAAATTTTCGTGAGCAATTTTTCAACGTAGACATTACAACGAATCTTTTTTTCCTATAAAATACAGTAATAGACGTGCTAAACACTAGTTTTGTGTTATCAAATTATTTTTTGACAATTCACAGTTTGTAAGCTCGGATAAATATATTTTTATGGTATGTTTTGTTCCCGTGTCGTGGAAAGGTTTACGTGATAACAGTAGTTTCTTATCAGAAGCCAGTGTCATTGGTGGAATAGAATATTTACAAATTGACTAAATATAACCTGTAAATAAGTGAACTGTAAAATAACAAAACACCAAGTAGTATCTAGTCGTGTCGTAAATAAATGTTAGAGTAAAAATAAATATTGTACGAGTACTATTTTCGTGTGTAGATAATATTTACCTATAAATAACGTAGGTATAAAAGTAGTAAATCAACTTTTCCACAAGTTAAATTACGTGCGTCAAAATTGAGCCGAAACGATATGGTAAGTAGTTTAATGTTACTAATTTTATTTTAAAGAAACGTAAAAGTTACAAAAAAATTACAAGTGACTTTGATAAGTTTATTTCCAATTTCATAAAAATGTGAACATCGCTAAACATACACACAAACTTAAACAAAGTATCATTTAGGTTGATAGTTCTTCCGTGATGTTATTTTATTTACATTCTTTCTTCACGCCGTCTTACTTCATATGGGGTAGACATGCACCTTCATATTTCCGAAATTCCTTTTCAAAAAAACTTCGTAACTCTTTGCGATATCTCCGCTTTCTTTTACCAATCACATTCAGGATATTATGCCTTTGATATAATTGTCCGCCCCACTGAAAAACGACAAAGGTACGTAGCCCTTTGAAAATCGAGATGGTAGATATTGAGACGGTGTCTTGTCAACCATGTTTCACCGTTCATTCAATAGTTTAGTGGTTCCTATCAAATCTTGTCTCGATAGAACTTTGAAAGCGAGTTTGCTATTGTCAAATTGTTTCTGGAGAGAATACTATTTGACGTGGACTATTTATTAAATTGTTTCAATATGAGGATAAAAGACAAATATAAGTTTCTGTTTGACAGGAAAATTGGCTCTAATAACATTGATACATAAAGAAAATTCCGTAAATTCTAAACGGAAATCGAATTTGAAATAAATGAGCGCAGGCAGGCTAGTTCAGACCATTGCACCGATTGCATAGACCTCATACACATTATCAGTAGAAATGTCTCTGATAGCAGAATAAATAGACATCATAGTACATTAACACTTATTTGTTTTCAATCTCTTGTATGAGGTGTCGCAAGAATATAGTAGCAAAAAGTTCTATGAATATTTTCGCCGTGTATGTGTTGCACTTTAGTGTACCATGTCCCTTCCATACGTTATATCGGTTAGTTCAGTTTCTCTTTTCAAAAAAAAGGTTAATCTGGCAAAAATAAGCTTTAATTTTCTTTATGTTTAGGGCATCTGTCATATAACAAACCAGCCTATTGTAGTCCCAGGGCAAAGGTCTCTTCTCATAAAGAGAAGCCACGAGCTTTGATCACCACGCTTATTCAAGGTAAATTTGCAATTTCAGACTTATATACTTCAAGTTACGTTAAATAAGATGTTCAAGATAAAGACCCACATTGGCCTGACACATACGAGATAAAAAAGCACATGCTCTTGCAAAAATATTGATGTTGACGGTACAAAAGACCATTAAAAATCATCAATTTTGCTAAGATACTGAAACGTTTTACTCATAATTAGAAATTTTATCTTTAGAGTCCATTCAAACAGCCCTTAAGTATCTTACTGTACAATAAAAAAGTAGGTTTATAACTGGACACGGTC
This sequence comes from Hoplodrina ambigua, assembly GCA_949774945.1. NCBI lineage: Eukaryota > Metazoa > Arthropoda > Insecta > Lepidoptera > Noctuidae > Hoplodrina > Hoplodrina ambigua. Next base: position 6,189,750 of record OX458976.1, read on the forward strand.
CCAGGTGTACCGTCGGCTATCTATTTCTATCGTACGTTCTACTTTGAGTGCTCAGATTCAGCCGAAAAAGGCCAGACAATGAAATACTTGAAAAATATATTTATCTAGTTCATTTGAAAACTATTACTGGAATGCTTAATAGGACAACAGAGACTTTTGGAATGGTATTCTTGTTAAACTTCAACAATATTGAGTTATTTCAAAGGCTAGCCAATATTTTTGTTAAATTCGGTACCTAGACATCTTTTCTTTTTATGATTAAATAAAAGGTTTTGCCTTCATGGCTGAAATGGACGGTTCTTAGCATTATTATACGTGTAGAAACTCAAATATATCGGATGTAAAAAGACACTTAACCAAGTCGAAAATTAATATATTCTTTCTCTCACTGTTATCACTTTTTTGTTCTGGATCATGCCGGAATACCTTCTGGTTACTAAGATATCAAAGGCCAGTAATGTTTTATTTTAATATTCGATTTTCTGAAATACTTATTTTAAATATTCTAACTAATCTTTTAATACCCTCGTGACTTGTATTGGATGCACAACATTTTTAGGACTACCATAAACAGTGATTTACACACACAAAAAAGGTTTTGCCCAGCAATACTTTTTGCTCAAAGTTGCTTAGTTTGATACATACATACATACATAAACTCACTTAGTCAGATGTGCATTCAAATAGCCCGTACGACTGAAAAGACTGAAGTATCTCTCATGGTCCAATATGCTAGAAGACATACGTTATTTTAGCATAGCTGGAACTTCAACAACGTAGTTAAAGTATGCGTTCTCACTTGTTCCAATGCTAGGTAATTTTAGGTATCAGGCAGAAAAGTATCTTACTCATTTAGGTACCTAAGTTTTGGTGTGATAGCTGATTTTATTGTATGCTTTACAGGACATTATAATAAACGTAATGAAAATTATTCGTTATTGATACTTTTCGTAAGCCATAACTTCAGCCTGACGCTTTAAAGAAACTTTAAAATGGTGTAGGTTTAGTGAGTCGAAGAGCTTAGTTACCGACATTAGCTATTCCCGTGCAGCTTTAACTCGTACCGGTACGACACAAGAAAAATATAGAACTATATCTAAAGGTAGGCGCAAGAGCCCAACGATAAAAACACGCTGAACATAAAATTTTCGCAACAGCCAATATACGACGCCTGCCTTATTTTAATAACAAAATCCATTACAGAACTGACGAAAACGATAAACGCATAGAATATTGAAACAACATTGTTATACCATCGTAACATCGATATTATCGCCGCTATTACTTCCTCGGCTATAAAAATATGGAAATACTTATTTACTGCCCACTTTATTACGTCTACTATGATCACATTAATTACGCTCTGTTTTCTATGGCGATCGTTTAATATTTCAATATAGAAATCGAGCCAACTTTTGTTTTATTACTGTCTCAAGTCTTTATAATGACGCAGGCTTTAATGGCCCTAAAATTTTATTAACTTGTAAAGTGATTCAATTCTCCGAACATTGTAATGCCGACGATATGGGTATTCACTTTCCGGAAAATCTTATTCAATTTTATACATGAATATATTATAACGCTACTTTGAGTCTCTCACAAATTAATAATAAAAAAAATACTAAATCAATATTGAGCCTGCCAAAGTTTTACAACTTTTATATCTCAGCAGGGAGCCATTTATCAAAATTTGTTCGAAGAAACACAATGAACAGTTGACTATCTAACATCCAAGCTCCAAACCTTGTTCAAGTGGCATTAAAGTGTCAAATAGTTTTAATCTATGATCAATCAAAACTTTGTCGCAGAAAAATTGGTTTTCGTAAAACGCGAAGAAAAATCTCATTCATCCAAATAAAGAGCTGTCAGTTTGCTGTCTGGGTAACCTTTTTAAAAAGATGAGACCCTTTTCATCAGCGAAGGTACTCTTGTCAAGATTGTGTACCTTATATTTTGTAGAAGAAATACCGTTGATCAATAATGCATTATGTTCGGAACTTTAGCGAGCCCGCCAAGAATACCTAAGTGGCTGTCACACGTTACGACGGGGGCCGTCAATAACTTGGTCTTAAAATGTTAAGTCTGGATTGTTGGCAAGATACACCACTATGCCCTTTGGCGCGGGGCCAACGGAGAAACTCTACTTTCGCTTTTTAATAAATGGGTTTGTAATTTCACCAGGCAGCGCTGGTTTAAGATAATAAAAACTTTCAAGTACGACTTTGTGGTGCTAAAAGCTGGAAAGTTATTGTAGCGAAAATGAGCAGTTTCTGCTAAGGATCTTACTGAAGCTTGTAAAGTTAGAGTGTTATCATGTAAGTGTTTTACGACCGCAATACGAGTGCATAAAATCTAATAAAGATTGTATTCTAGATAAAGGAACTCGTGCTCATAATAAATTAATTATAAAAGATGCTATATGGGTTCCGGCTAATAATAGGGTAACCTAATATCTTTCCGTAGCAGCTAGGGCGTGAAGGGTTACGAAAATAATGTGTCACAAGTATAGCCTTCTTGTATTCACTAGCAATAACTTTTATCACCAATCTGTTGGCGATCATAAAATGTTTAGATAACATTTTGTACTATGAAAGGGTGATATTGCAAAAAAAACAATTTACCTTAAGAAAATGCATTCAAAACTATTTGTCTGTCTTTTGTAAACTTAATCAATAACAATCTTTTCATATTTACGATTAATTCATAATTTATCACCCTCAGTGCAAAGTGAAAGTCGAACAAATACTGAAGATTCTTTGCAAGGAAATTTTTCAATAGATAATTTTATTTTATTTAAACTTTATGCAACAAAAAAAGTACAAAGGCGGATTAAAAACGCACATAATACGCGGCGGAAAATTTCAGACTTCAGTATCATGTTCGAACTACAGCCAATCGCTGCGCTTGCTTAGATCCAGCTTGTTCTATATTCAAATTAATTTTCCTTTGTGACCATTTAAGGTAACCCATAGATTTACTGCTCAATTATTATAAGGTAAAGGTTCATTCTGAGAGCAAATTGAAGACCCATCTGTTTTCTTAAGAGTCCCTTATTATGATTTATAAGCGCAGCTTGTGTCGGTCCGCTAACCTTTAATCACTTTCGTGCGAAATTTTGGATAAAGGGAATATACATATTTAGGTAATGGATCCAAGATACTAAAGTCGCCAGATCTACGTCATTGTAATATGGGTGAAATTTATAGTAATAGACTTACTTGCTTGTTTTAATGCTGGGCCAATTTCTTTGAAAAGTATCTTTGCCTAGATACTTTGGCCGACCTGGAAATCAAACCCAAGATCTTATGCTCTGACTGTTGAGCAGCAATTTGTGATCGCCAGACCAACGAAGACGTAAGAAAATAATAGTATTTTCACCAAGAACATTTGTAAAAGACTAAGCAGATGATGATAATGTCAATTCCTAATTTATACCATAACTTACGACCGATAAAGGAAAACAAAACACAATTAAACTGTAAGACACTTAAAATGTTTCGAGATATCGATTATTAACTTAGTCTATCGAGTTCTAACTCGAAACTTATGGCAGACAAAGTTGGTAAGTTGAAGCATCGATACCATTCGATGACTTTGATTACCAACTAAGTTACCTATCTGTTTGAAGACGGGAAAACTTGAAAGCACAAAGTATGTTGTGAATAGTACTTTATATACCGTTCGGTGCCGATCATCTGCCCACGGTTTGTAGAATTTGCCTTCTGATAGAAGAACCGCTTATTCTGAAATGTTATCATCCATGTGGATTAGGAATACTTTAGGAAACCCATAAGTATTTGTGGACCATGTGACAAGCGCAAATTCAGATTCGACACCAAAATGAGTCATCTTTAATGAATACTACCATCTGCCTACGACTTCATCCGCGTTAAAGTTGAACACGAGAACCGTACATTTTTCCGAAATAAAAAGTAGCCTATGTAGTTTTCCAGTCTATAATCTATATCTGTACCAAATTTTATCCAAATCCGCTCAGCTGTTTCTGCTGCGTTTGTTCGAAAAGAAAAAACAGGACAACATCAAAAGCTTATTAAACTGAGAAACAAAATAATATAGCATAGGCACTAGAACTGATGTTGTACTAATATACTTCTAACATTGCAGAACCATCCCCGCTGTACGACAACAACCACTACCACGAGGAATGTCTCCGCTGCAACTCCTGCGGGCTGAACCTCACCGGACCCAACCAGGTCAGTACTACTCGCAGACTATATTAGACAGTCCATAAGACATAAAGGGTATAAAAAAACGCCGGGTGTAAAGAGACCAATCACATTACCGAAAACCACATATTCTAACCATACCTATTTTTTTCTACTACATCATACCTGGGAATCCACGGGTTCTGGAGATATTGAAGGTTTTTTAGTTTTAAATATTCCATTAAAACTTTAAATATTCCCACGACCATGCATTTGAATTTCGAATATTGTAAAAACGAAGAAGAAAGAAAGAACTTTTGTTTTATTTTTACATGACAAGAACAATTAATATCATCTATTGATATGAATTAAGTCTTGAAACTAAATAAATATTATGAGCAAAACGGGTATCTATTCCCAATTTGAAAATCGATTGAATATACGTTACGTTTACCTACTCTAAACACGCCGTACTAGGTACAATACGTTATATAGAAAACCACAAAAAAATGTGAAATTAAGTTACGAAACAAAATATCGCTGTCGATATCTGAGTAATAATATTACCTACATAAACCACAATTATTGGGAAACAAATCAAATGTCAAACTTCTGCGAAGGAAAATGTTCAGTATTAGGTATTCCAATAAAATCCCGACCGTATATACGTCATTAAAATATACAAACCTACATTATTATTGTATTTCGTATAAAAATTCTAAATAAATATGTATTGTACATCTAATTGCTAGAATAGACCGAATAAATAAATGTCCTTATTTAGATAATAAAATCCTCTACTGTCAGAACTTTACTTTAAAAATAAATAACGGCCTAGTTCGAGTCGGACACGCAAATGAAAGATTTTTTTGTGCCCGGTTGATGGCAATAGGCTCGCCCCCTATTACATGGGACTTAAACATAACTGGCGAAATGTGGATGTATTAATGGGTACACCTCTGCCTAACCCTTCGGGGATTACAGGCGTAAAGTTAGGATTCCGTACCACAGTATAATAGTAGGATCAATCATAAAACGCAGAAAAAACACATTTTTCATTAGGGTTACCTCACATTTTTTGAAATAATCATATTTTTGTTATGGAGCTCAGTAATAAAAAATGTGTTTATATTGGCTAAAAAGATACAGTCCTATAACAGATTGATAGTCTGACGGACGGATAAGCAAGATCAATAGGGCTCGAACCTACATCTCGTCTCATACAACTTTACACTCATCTTTGAGGGAAAATGAGTCTCAGGAGGAAACGAAAACGTCCTATTTATTGTAACAAAAAATATTCAAAATAAGCAACATCGAATGATTTGTAATATTTGAATAATTGAATCGAATATTTTTAGTTTGTAAACACTGGGATATTTGTTACATTCCAATAAGCTTTAAAGGTAACATTTAAAGATTTTTAAGTATATATATTTTGAAGTTTGTAAACTGAAATTCTACCGATCTATTAACTCCATTTTCTTCAATCCTTTAAAACCTAGAAGTAAGACTCGAATTCGTTATTTCATTAAAATTGCTCTCGTTCTTTGATTCGTCTTTAAACTGTTCTGAATTAAATTAACCTATTTCTGTTCATTGAAATTAACTAAGTTATCTGTTTACAAAGAAATTGAATTTACTTCTTTAGACTATAAGCAAAAATGACTATCTATAAGTAAAAAAAAATAAAATGAATGAATAGTATGAAATTTGGTACAAACTAAGTTTGAACCCCAAGAAAGGATATTGGCTACTTTGTAATAATCGACTTCATCTGCTTCCTTAATAACCGATACTCACGTAGACGGAGACGCGTGCAAAAGCTAGTATGAAATATATTGAGGAGGATCTTGCAAAAATATGCAGATCGGGTCTTTGCGTACCCTTCCAGCAATATTGTGGCAAAGTATTTGAATGTAAACCCAAGGGTTTTTTACTCTATTGTGGAAGCAAAGGGTTTTTTTAACGTCGGAGGACGCAGAAGTTTGAAGTATTTTACTAAAATGAAGAATTAAAAAAAAAGTTTGTAAACAATGTACCAACCTGGATTGTGCTTTTTTAACCAATTTTTTTAAATCTTTTTGTATATTCTGATGTTACACTAGATGTGTCTACTTCAATCTTCAATAAACCTCATGCCCCACGATTTATTCATTTTTAGGGTTCCGTACCTCAGTTGGCGGAACCCTTACTGGATCACTTTGTTGTCCTCACCTGCCTGTTCGTTTCTCTATCTGTCTGACAAGACGCTTTTTCTCAGGTACACGTGGAGATAACAAGCTGTAATAAATATCAAATACTCAAGTCTGCTACCCCTTGGAGCAGTGAAAAAATCAATATTTGTATACGAGTGGAATCTGCCCCATCAAATTAAATTAGTGACGCATATTCCACTGCAATGTTTTAGACAGTCTAATTTGCCACAACCTTGCTGTGGCAAATTGTTGGGGCAATGTGGAACTTCTCGTAAAAACAAGAACAACTCTGAACCAACCAACCGTTGAACGTCACCGCGACGTCTCTAGAAAAAGTATTACACTTTACAAATACCCCTCTTACAATCCAAATTAGTTTTAATTGTAACGTTTGTCGTTTCAATAACACTTGTTTACCTAAATTGGATTCTCAGTTATATTTAGAACAAGTGTTCCATTCAATTTACCCTTTTAGAATGGGTTCGTGGAAACAAATACATTTGGAGAGCCTAATGGGGGCCGGACCCACCCTTATTGGACGATAACCAATATGAGGATGTAGCTGATACCGGCTCAACCAATGTGCTAATAGCCTATATTCATTGAAATGCGTTGGACAAAGATATACAAATTAACAGAGTAGTTATTTGTTCCGTTTTTCTATTTTACTTTTTGCGGATGACAAGCGGGAGGCAGCGGGTTCTATATTTATGGTGTTTTGAATCCCAATTAGACTGAAATGTGACTTGAAAATGAGTTTTGTATTTTTTAGTGGGCTACGACTGTATAATTTTTAAACTAGATAACAATCTACCTACTGCCTCGTTGGTCTAGTGGTCGCAAGTGCGACTGCTGTGTATGAGGTCTTGGGTTCGATTCCCAGGTCGGGCAAAGTGTTATTGGGATTTTTCATCAGGAATTTCTCAGTAGCAGCCTCGGAGTCTGGATTTGTGCCCGGTTGATGGCAATAGGCTCGCCCCCTATTACATGGGACTAAAAACATAACTGGCGAGATATGGGTGTAGGTAAAATATATTATTTATTTGCTTCCACAGCAGTGACGCAGTTTATAATTAAAGTTTTGAGGCTATTGCCTTTTGAGAAATTTCTGATAGAAAAACTCAATAACACTACCCGACCTAGCAATCAAACGAACAGACGATTAAAATTTATAGAACAGAACAGCTGATTTATTTTAAGTAACTGACGAAAAATGTTTCCGTTTGGGGATCGAGAATTATTTAATGAATTCATTGTAAAATTGTGAGGCAATGTCGCGGTGGCAAAAGCACGTGCTACGGCCCTATAGATCTACCTACAATATTTGCGACGAGGTACTGTTCAGCTATTTACCACATCAATACGTCAAAGATCAGCCACAGCACATGATTATTCGAGCTAACTAACCACCTCATAGTTTGCCTTGAACGAGCAAAGTTTAGTATACGGATTTTGGTTAACACCTTTACTAAGCGTGATCGAAAATTGGTTGCAAGTACGCTCACTATGGAAAACGGAGCGTTTCTAGTTACATATTTTCGTGTATGTTTATTTTTTCTCTAGACTTTGGTAAAAGATTATTTGTAAATCATTTCTTTTTTTGTTGCTATTATCAAGCTTTATTCAATAGATTTCAATAATGCTATATTAAGAACCTTAGCAGCAACGACAAAAGCCATGCATTTCCTGTCAATAGGTTAAATAAAATGCATTAAAGAATTTAATTATTGCAGAATTAATATTAAAATAATAATATTAACAACGCTTAAAATTTAAGTACCTATTGTGTTTATACGATTGGTTAGCGTCTCTGCAAATAACAATAAAACTGGAATCATTTCGAATTTCTGCAATAAACATTCATAGACAGAACCCTCCTGCACAAAATCATAAAAGCTCATAGGTGCTCACTAATGTTCAAGTCTGGTAAGCACAGAAAGTGCCATCTACTTCCATGTCATTTGTGTATATTTCTAGCTAGAGTCCGGAAACCCATTCATATTATATTCCACTTAAGCGACTCTTGAGGTAAACCTAGCCCATTTTACCTGCTCACAAATAGTCATCAATCATTTCACAATTCCTGTCCACGACGCCGGTCGCGACTCACACTGTTACCTCTGAAAACAGAACTTATCAGAAGGCGCCTACGATCATAATTCCATGCCATGCCCTCTGTCCAAAAACAAAATAACCATCACTTATACACCTGCAAAAATGTCCATTATGGGTCAGGAGCGGATCTGGGGGCTTAAGTCGGGGCCCAAAAGCATCTGAGTTCATCCGTGATAAATCTTAAAGTGAAGTGTTTTCAAATTAAACTTTTTGCAAGCATCCCTGCCTAAGGTATGCTGTTTTCAATAAAAATGTTGTGTGCTTTTTTTAGTGTTTACTTTGCTAAAAACTTACTCTCAAGCGACAATCCTGGATCCGTCATTGTTTTGGGTACATTTTATTATTATTGGGAAAAAATCACACATAGTTTTCTTTTTTTACATGTAGGAATTTTAATAATTATCTTAAACTACAGACATTAGTTTTATACCAAAAAAAAGGTTCAAACTAATGTCAAACTTCAATATTTAAGAGTAGTTTTTGCGTCACCATAACCACAGTTCTATGCCCGTTCGAGCCTTCTGGTATATTATATACTCCGTGACACTTACCCAGAAAATGTGAACAAAACGGAATGTGGCGAATGTGCCCTACATTATCAGGCTGTCAATCACGCAAACTGCTGCTCTTTTGTACTGAAACATTGAGTAGGGTTAGCCCACAGTCCTGATGAAATAATTATTAGACCGTCTGGATTTTGCCTTCCTGAGCCAAGAGCTTTTTTGGTGCTTGCCATCATCTAATGTTGTGACTGTGCTCGTAGAAATTATATCGTTTCGTTATGACAAAGGATTGAAAGCTTTTCAATTCAGTTCAAGTCAAGTGTTTACGCATTGAATGTACAAATAAAATTCCAGACACTTTTGGCTTGCGTAAAATTAATTGGCACACAAAATGATTTGTAGTTAAATACGACAAGAGGAGGAAGAATACTTATAAAAGCCTTTTGATAAAAACTGAAACGTTGACTAGTAAATAAACAGATTAGTATGTGCAGAAATGATAGTCAGCTCCAATGAGCTATAATTTTTGTCCTGTAGGTAACTGTTCGAATACAAACCATCAATTCCTAAGCCTTAACATCACAACTTTATTAGCTCCCTATGAATACAGCACCGACCTTGATATAGCATATAAAATAAAGCCAAGCACTTATATGGCAAGGACACGGATACTTTCATCTAAATTAATCAAAGGCGAATTACGTGGGAAGCCCTTCGGAGAGTTATTACCGCGTAGAGGCGAATCAATCACATAGAGAATGACGAAACAAATGCTGAAATCTCTTTTCGGTCGGACAATGGTGATTTAGGGCTGGCTTGCCAAGATTTTATGGAAATTGGATGGTTTTTTGATTGATGTGGAAATGATGTGGTCATAAGGGGTGTTATGGTAGACTGATGTCCAGTAAGTCCGGTGTTTAATAAGGGACATCAGACAATACCTTTTTGTTGTAAAATGGCACTTATTACAACCGCATAAGATACCGCAGTATTTACCAAGCGCTGTCGTCCGTACCTTGATTTGAGTTTCAGAATAATCACGTATTTTTTGTCTCTGTCACTCATTGGTACCCGTATACACTGAGGTAATATTAATGTGCTTGTGTCTACAATCTCTTTCTAAAATTTGAATTACCTTATTATACGCCAGTTATTAGGTTAGGTACCTGCTGCTTACGTACATAACAAATGTTAATTAGTGCCGAGATAAGAAAATTCAATGTACTCGTAATTTCGCAAGTCTTATACCTACTCTAATTTCGAGTAGGTACAGTCAACAAAAAAGATAGATATGCAGGGTTGTCAGATATAGTTGAAGTTTTCTTAGAAACCAATGGATGTTTTCAAATGTAATTTAACCGGTCAAGCCCCGGTTGACTTACCGGTAAGTCAGAACAATAGAAAATAAATTGTCTCATTACGTGGGTAATAAATTAAAAAGTAGATAATAAACATTTCATTAATTAAGTTAAGTATCAATCGAATACATCCATCGGTTTCTAAGAAAACTTCAACTATATCTGACGACTTTGGATAACTATCTCTTTTGTTAAAGACTGTACCTACACCCATATACACGAATTTCCTCAATGGCTGGCTACAGCTTGGCGTGATTAATCCCGGCTATCATAACCTTCCGGCTCAATCTTGATTTAGTCGATCTGCAATATCCTACATAGTTGATATAGGTAGTGCACTCCATTGAAATGTTCACCTCACATCTGAGTTAAGATGAAAGGATTATTGAATACAGCAGTTGGGTTTGCAACAACGCCTGAATACAATAGTACCTACAGCAAAAATGTCTAAATGTCTTTTTATAAGGATTGAAGTCTCTTTTTACAAAAAGTAGATACTGTAATTCATATAGTTACGCGATTTTCTGTACCTATATAATTAATCTACGTGACTGAAATACTTATATTATAATTATTTGATATTTTGTATGAATTACCTGCTAATATTCTCCTACTGCTTAATACTTGTTTGGAACATTATTTCCTTATTATTTCATAGATTGGTCTAAGAACATATTTTAAACCAAACCATATTGTCAGCCTGGCAGACTGTCAAGTCTTAAGCCTCTACAATACCTTAAAGAAAACTTCAAAAAAAAAACATTCACTTATTTATCCTAAAGCCAAGTTCACATTAGCCAATACTCATTGACTTAAATTGCCTTTATCAGTTTAAATTAATTACAAAACATCTTCATCATAACAGCTAAATTGTCTTAATATCCAGAAAATAATGGGAGTAATAAATCAAATAGGGATCGAGGAGGTCTGGGTCATCCTTAATTGGGTTAATAGTAGTCCTCGTCTCAAAGTTCCTCTCCTGATTAATGAGGTTTTATTTGATTTATTCTGGCCACAAATTTGATATAGATTGATTACATTATATTTGGAAAATTCAGTCGATAAGTTCTTTAGCCTTTCTGGGTGAGAAAAGCTAAGGAAGTATATTTGGCCGAAATATAATGTGTGTGTATTTGTGCATTTATCGAAAATCATACCTATGGTGAAGTCAAGTATGCCATAAATGGATAAAGGGCGATTTTATAACGTTCTGTTCTAAGCTCATGATTGCAATGGCCAAAAAACAAGCAGAGTGCAATCGCAATTGATTGTCAAAATCTATATTAATGAGCGAAGCCACCGGTAATGAATAGTATATCATAAACAGCCTATATAATAGTAATTGGCTATAATGTAACACAAAAAAAAACAGTTTTCGGAATCAGAGTACTACTTCCAGAGATTATCTCAAACAAACTTCACCTCTTATAACATCAGTATAAAAGTATAGATTTTCAACCCTATAAGAAACAATTACAGGGCTATCTTTGATCATAATGAGCTCTATTTACCCCACACTAAGGGTTAACTTAAGAGGGTGACATAAACTGCTTTTCCTTCCGTTAGCTCACAGAATCCTGCCTTTGATGACATAATAAATATAGCCACAGCAGATACCTATTACATAATTACGTACTTCAAAGATGGTGTTAGCATCCTTATTTGTGGTAATATTAGTCCAGCTATATCACATCATCTTATTAGACTTGACCTCAATGTTTTTTTTTGCTATGCAGCGAATTCGTTTGCCACTTGTGGTCTAGAATTATTCTAACTAATATATTAAAGCTACAACGTAAAGTGCAAAATTCGAACATTATTACAGTTCTATTTCTAGGTACTATCCAAACGCTAATCACGAATCCAGACTCGGTAGTCTACAGACAACTTTCTTAGGGAAGAACCCACGGTCACTTTTTTCTTTTATCGTGTGGGCAGTAAAGTCTTATTGCGACCACACACACCCTAGTGTCAGAGTATCTAAACCGCCTCAAGGGGCTCTGATATGGCACACAACTGACACACTAATGATTGATAACTGTCACTACCTTCTCTAAATATGCTTGCGACCATCAGCCCAACAAACCCAGTTGGACTGATTGACTTCGAGGATTGTGATAACATATCAGCTATTCATATGTATTTATGTTACACTTAGATCCAACTTGGACCCTGTCCAAGTGATAATCATTTTAATAAGTATCCAAAGTCATTGCTATGTTTTTGATTTCATGATATAAAACGGACACCATCCCTATATCAACCCTCAACACATTTATGAAAAAATCTCAATTTTTTGAAATATTTTTCAGCCTTAAACAATTCAATTTTCTTTCAAATAATTCAGTTGCAAACACTAAAAAGTGGACACGCACAAAATGCTTAATTTAATAACATCTCCATTCCGGAAACAAAGAAAATATTCAGTCTGATTGAAGTACAGTACTTAATATCCGGCGGTTTTGAAACAGATCGCAACGTTCATTTTAAACGAAATATTGAAAAGAAATAGAATAGAAATGAATATTTTTGAATTCATCTGACGAACAACTGAATATTTTAAAGGGTCTTGTGAATGCATCGTGCAATCTAACACGTCTTTAGACGGGCTTGTATTTGCTATAACTAAGTAGGTACCTACGTATACATATCACGTGTACATTACACGTAACCCAGATCATATCAAGGGAATACAGCTATATTCAAATTGTATTCAAATTCAGGAAATCGAGTAATGGTAGACCACAACACGAAATATCATTTGAGTTATGTATTATCTGATAACTAGCTATGTATTAACATTATTAAGTAGGTGAACCTTAAAAAATATCTACTCAATCTGCCTAGCCTTTTCCCAACTATATGGGGGTCAGCTTCCAGTCTAACCAGATGCAACTGAATACCAGTATTTTACATGGAGCGACTGCCTATCTGACCTCCATAACCCAGTAACTGGGTCATACGAAAAATACCAACTAAAAAATAAAAATATAAAATCAATTTTAAAATATTATTGTTTCGTTTTGAGAAACACTAGTAATCACAAAGTTAGATACCTCTTTGAATTTGACGAGCCTGAAAAACTACACCTTGTTAAAAGCATACCGTACCAAATTCCTAAACACAAAGCCTGACTATATCAAGCCTATCTATAAAGCCTATCTATAGCAGACGTTTATTTGGTTTGCGTATGAACCCCAAACAAAGCTAGTTTCGGATGTAAAACTCACTTCTATTCATTTTTCGGAAGTATTCCTGTTTGAGCACCTATATGCATTGAGCACCAATCTTTACTTTCAAAAGCTTTGGTGCTCAAACGGGAATACTTCATTTTACGTCACATTTTTAAACCAATATGACAAAATACTCAAACGAGAAATTTTTCACTGAAACGCTATTCCTTTGTCATTCATACTCCTATTCAACTTTAGATGAATGAGATTTGCTAATTAGGAAGACCATTGTAGGTCTATTGTTCCGTCGATTCGGTGTTTTCCATTCTTTAGAAGAACGCAAAAGTAAATGTAGAACATTTTCAAATGTGTGAATGAGTAGATAAAGGACACTGTTAATTACCACAGTAAATGACTGTGGTTTATTTAAAAATGAACAAACAATCAACCAGTTAACCTAACACTTCTTTTAGCACAATGTGCTATGCGAAAATAAACTCAAGCGTAAGTTAAATACAGAATATTTGTTTTATTCTCAAATTAATCGATGAAGGAAAATATCGTGGGGATACCTATACTAATTTATATACTTACTCAACCGTTACTGATACGAACACAGCTCAAACCACTGAACGGATTGTACTGTTTGGCACGCAAATAATTATTATGACGTAGACATGCGCTAAGAAAGGAATTTCCAAAAACATCCCCTATGGGGGTGAAATAGGGGTCCAGAACCACATATACGCGGAAGAAGTCGCAGCCAGAGGTCTAGTAATTATATAAGTCTGAAATTGGCAATCCGTCTTTACCAAGGAGCGTGGTGATCAATGCCTGTGTTCTTTGTATGAGAAAAGTCCTTTGCATTGCCGTGGGACAATAATAAGCTAGTATTATTTTTATCATTTACTGCAGACCGTTAACCTATAACCGTATTAACCCGTATATATTACTCGTGTAGCGCGTGCAATATATTTCTGCAGCGTTTCATATTTCGTCTTTCTTTTACAGTCCATGGTATCAATATTTATTCACTTCTGCGCAAAGCCAATCAGATATTTTTTTCCAAATGGCGTTCGCCCATATACCTACATACGTAATATGTTGTCTCGTATAAACAAGGAGGTTTCCATACAGAACCCGAACCGTCCATAAAATATTTGTACAATAAATTAAGGGAAATATTGGTGAGGTTGCCAGCCAAGCGGTACTGGAACCAACGTTGGCCCTTTTTAAATAGACAACCTATTTAATTGAATTAGTTTACAAATTCAATAAATGGGATTTTAATTAAATTATTTAAGGCTGTATTTTATGATACGGATTTTGTGAATTTATAAAGTCGTTGTAGACTGCAAAATTATTGAATTAATGTACCTACATATATAAGTTATTGTAATACTTTTTTTTTATTGGTTTCTTGCCCATTCTTCTCCATACGAAACTACCTTTTGAAATGGGAAACTAGTCTTTATTTTTCTTATAAATTACGTTCAACAGTGCCTTAATGGTCTAATTGAAATAAATAATTTGACTTTGACTTGATGATTGTTAAGTAATAATTATCTTGGATTGTATACAATTGTGGATTTAGCACCCCAGCGCTCATAATAACCCCTCTTATTAGAAAGTACAGCAATTCCCAGGAAAGACAGTTTATGAATTTATCATCAGCTCTAATGTATGTTATTTTTTACTCTAGAAAAATATAAATAAAACAACAAACCCTCTTAGTAACACTAAGACTTTCATTGTATCAAATATATAGGTACTTCAAAATTGAACACCGCTACAAAAAAATCAAAAACCTCTCACTGATCTAAACCGTACTTGGCGCCGAAAAAACGTTCTTTATAAAAATAACGCCGATAATATTGTCTGGAACGCTCGTCTTATCACCTTAATGATCTAAATGAAAATTTGTCTCCTTGAAATTGTGATCGTTCAGTATTAACGGCCCAAGTTAGCGGTATTGGACATCTTTGATCGGGCCCCGCTTACAAAGCCCTGGCAGGTATCAAATAAATCCATCAAACTTTAAACTTCGCTCTGAGTAGGGCTCTGGTTTTAATTAAATTTTTGCTTTGTTTGAGATTCTCAATTATAACAGTTATATTTGTTATTCCTATACTGGTTTAAAGCTGATATAAATTGGAAATGTTTGAATGGCAGATCAAGAAATAATGAACTTGAACAAACAAAATTCTTCGTTCAAAAGGATGGAACGTAAAATAGGTGAGAATCTCTTGTAGAAATCGGAAACACAATCCATCCAACTAGCCTCTTCCGAACTAGGGGTCGGCTTCCAGTCTAACTTAATGCAGCTGAATACCAACATTTTACATGGAGCGACTGCCTATCTGACCTCCATAACCCAGTAACTGGATAATACGATACCCCTTGATGGGACTGGTTGTCAAACTTTCGGGCTTCCGACGACCCGTAACGACTGTCAAGGATCTATGTAGCTTCTAACTTGCTGTCCGAGGCAAGGAGGAGTATCGGTGTGTAATGATGGTCACCCATCCACTGACCAACTCCAGCAAGCATAGCTTAACCTGTTGGATCGATCCGTGCGGCTATTATTACTTAGCCACGAGCTCCTCCACAAAAATCTGAAACAAAAATTACAGAATTACCACCAAACAAGTCTGTACAAAATGGCGGAGCATAATAAGATGTACCAGTAAATAAACCTGGCTCCTAAACTATGACCAAGAAGAATGAGGCGCTGAGGCCGGGTTCAAAAGAGTGCATGAAATTCCCGGCGCTTGTAATGTAAACAAAAGACAGTCAAGTCTGCCTTATTTTGTTCTTACTCAACGGCTTTTGTACTGAATTAGATTTAAGATAGAGTTGCCTTTTCAGGTTTTTCTCTGACGTGTGACGATGTGTTGGTAGACAAATGTTGTGAATAAATCACAGTTTTATGGAAACTTGTTCTATCGCTGAGACAGCGTTAGTTAGTGGCATGTAGGTATTGTAAAAAAATGGCGTAAAAAGCATTTGCAATTTTACTTGTTTTTTTATCCCGGAAAAAATTACAATTCCCGTGTGATAACTTTGACGCGTACGAAGTCGCAGACGGAAGCTAGTTCTTCAAAAATTTACAGAAAATTAAAAAAATAAGTACTTTCTGTTCATTCAAAGTCAGAAAACAAACAACTAAACGAAGGATGAAAGCGTAAATGGAAAATCGAAATCAATAGAAAAGTTTGGAATAAACACAAAGAATATTATAATATAACCCAATTTAACGGTACATAGTTATGGCCACAAAACCAACCCCTTCAAAGGGGACGAAAATCTTTATTTCATTTGAAATTCAGAAAATAAAAAACTGGCCAAGTCGGACTCGAGCACTAAGGGTTCCGTTCCACCCACCGTTATCAATATTTATATTTATTTGCTATACTACAGGCCCTAGCGACGCATTCTATGATTTCAACTGACCTAACATTATTACGGTTGGAAAGATACCTACAGCATTGTCAGACAGATGGCGTAGGCTTTAGTTTTCGACATTTAAATGCCTATAGAAACCTAAAAACGAGTAATTGTGGTACATACTTTTTAGTACTTTTACGACCTTGGATGTTCCTAATGTCATAAATAACGTTTACTGGGGATGTGTTTGGCATAAAACAAAGTTTTTTAATCATCATTAACAGGCTGTTAAACTCGTAACTTTTACAGTGTGTTTTGTTTTGAGTGCTTCTCAACGTAACGAGAAGCGAAAGAGACCTTGTTAAGTTAATTGGAAATGAATGAGTTAAATCGTTGGAGAGCTGTCGAGAATATTATTGTGAATCAATCTGTCTCCTTTTTCTATATAAAAAGAAATGAAAGGCTAAATGTATTGCTAAGTGCTAAGTGAAAACGGCTGGACCGATTTGGCTGATGCTTTTTGTTTTGTTCATAATTTCTCGGAAAAGATTAAATGAAAGATTTTATTTTTTTTGGAGAATTCACCTGAAATATCGAAGTTTAATTTGCGGTCAGCTATTGTGAAATAAATGTTTAAGATTTTTAATCATTGTTATTTTTTAGTAAACTACAAATAGTCACTCGAATATTATTTGAACCTAATAAAACGATTGCGTTCTACAAATAAGAATAAACTTTGGTATTCACCGTAATATGCACATTTACTTGCTTCAGACATCGTAATTTACTGTTAAAAAATGCAAGCGCTTCGTGTGGTACAGAAAACGCTTTCCATGCACGCTTTCTTCCACATTACACCAATAAAATGTGATTCTTATTGGTCTGTATAAGTCTTGAACAATTTAGTCAAACGAACTCCATTTTGGGTCCAATATTTGTCAGCATTTGGCTTAGGCAATAAGGTATGGTATGGCCAATAAATTTCCATGGAACCAATATGTTGGTTACGATTGGAGCCAATAACTGGAGTCACGTAAACGCAAGATGTCTGAATTCGGTTTTAGGTCATGGTACACTGAGTTTTCTGAAGTCCCAGATATAAAGATATAGCGTGGTAACATTTTCAAAGTACTTAAATGATTGACTAGGCTTAAAATCACGCCTGTTATTTCTAAAGGGTTAGGCAGTTGTGTACCCATAGTACATTTCGCTAGTTATGTTTAAGTTCAATGTAATAAGGGACTGCCTCGTTGGTCTAGTGGTCGCAAGCGCGACTGCTGTACATGAGGTCTTGGGTTCGATTCCCAGGTCGGGCAAAGTGTTATTGGGTTGTTATATCAGGAACTAGCAGCAGTCTCGGAGTCTGGATTTGTGCCCGGTTGATGGCAATAGGCTCGCCCCCTATTACATGGGACTAAAAACATAACTGGCGAAATGTGGGTGTACTAATGGGTACACTTCTGCCTAACCCTTCGGGGATTACAGGCGTGATGATGATGTTATGTAATAAGGGGCGCGCCTACTGCCATCAATTGGGCACCAATCTAGACTCCGAGACCGCTATTGAGATATTCTTAATAGAAAAACCCAATAACACTTTGTCCGACCTGGAAATTGAACTCAAGACCTCACACTCAGCGGTCGCACTTTGCGACGACTAGACCAACGAGGCAGTTAAGTCAATTTATTTTAGTGTATTGGAAAATAGTTATTTGTATTTTTGTCAAACCAAAGATGGAAAATCCGTGATTCCTTTCAACTTGCGCCCGCGCTCAGTGTTGCATGACAGGGCTGGCACGCGAACCTATCACCCAGTGACGCAGCTGTACGATTGCCTTAATACCTATGTTATTAGGGCTGTTACTTCGGGATTTTATTCTAACTTCTTTCATTTCATGCTGCGTTTATTTTACAACTAGGTACACCTCTCGGTTTTACCTGCGTTATGCTAAATACGATATACTTATTTGAGTACTGCGCCGTCCCCGAGGATCTTAGTGTAATGTTATAAATGTCCTCGATAAACGGTCTATATAACGCAAAAGGATTTTTTCAAATCGGATTAGTATATCCTGAGATTTGTGCGTTCAAACAAACAAACTCTTCACCTTTTATAAAGCTACTAGCTTTTGCCCGCGACTTCGTCCGCGTAAATTTCGGTTATCGCGGACACACACGAAGTCGCGAAATATATTACCCATGTCATAAAATCATGATTCGAAACGACACGTGGCGCCATCTATGATCATAAGAACGTTATTGTGATTTCCCTCGGAAACAGTACTTTTTCTCGAGATTTAAGGTACCCTATGTTCGTTCCTGTACACCTGGCAACGTATATGAAAAATTTCACGATGATCGGTTCAGTGGCTTAGGCGTAAAATGGTAACAAACAAACAAACAAACAAACTTACTTTCGCATTTATAATATTAGTTAGGATTACTAGCTACTCCCTGCGACTTCGTACTGGTTTTTTTCACCTGTATTAAATTTTGTCTTTGGTTACCGCTCCGTTCCCGTAGGTATAACCGCGGAGTACAACTAGTTTTCAATATACAGTGGGTTACCTCGACAAATTCCACTAAAGGTTTTTGTAAACAACTGATTCTCGATAACCACGAGATTTACTGATTATCTTGTGACCTGTTAATAGGGAAACCTTTGTAATAATAATGAGTGCTTTGTTCCGTAGTTATTTACATATTTATCTACCTAAATAACAATAGGAGAAAATTGGTTTTTGCTTACATTGTTAAGCCCAGAGTTAGGATATTAATATTTTGTGATACAAATGGAAGATAGGATTTTGGGGTTGTGCAGTTTACTTAAAACACTCGTAAACAGTCATTTTAGCCTTGCTCGCTCATCAGTGTGATAACGCTCAAAAACGATATTGTAAAACCAGAAACAAAATATAAATAGTAATCAAATAAAACGAAAACAGCAGAATCAGAAGAAACAAAAGCGAATCAGCTAAATTAGTACAAAACGTATGTTGACATCATGAAAACAAACTAAAAACAGAATTCACTCGCCAACAACGAAGCTAATAAAAATAATAAACAATTTAATATAGAAACGTCTTTGTTCTTATTTCGAATCAAATAAGGGATTACTAGACCTGTCATCGTGAAGGCTGCAAAGTAAAATTAATAAGAGACCATTGTTGGAATAACACTGAACGAAGTTATTGTTTAATCAGCTTTCAGAATGAACACTGACAGACATTGAAAAACCAATCGGGGGTATTCCTGAATGGCATTTAGAAAAAGTTTTTGGGCTTTGTTGGGCTTCTTGTTGGGCTGTCGGTTGTTTGAATTCTAGAAAGAAAGAAAGATAAAAGAAAAAATAATATTGACTCATTCTAGTACTTATTCCATATTTATCAAACAATTTATTTTTATATATCTTACGACAATGACCACACTTCTCTATCTAACCTAATCTACTTGTGAGGGTAAGCATTATCACAAATTCAAAATATTTAAAAATAATAAAAAATGACGTTCTTACCTTCTTTAGGTAGGCACAAATGGGACCAGCAGAACTATTTTGCAAAAATGGTGAAATAAGTCCCTAGTGTCAGATGAGATGACAGCTCACCTTAACCTCGCTTCATTTACATTCTCGGAGGGAGATTTATACAATACACATCCGGGAATCCACTATATATACGATAAGTACAGAAACAGCTGAAGAAGTCAAGCTTTAGGAATGCTCATGTTCAACAGTGAACATCTTTCGGCTGCAAATTCAAAAAGAAAAATTAAACAGTTAAGACCAAAATTGCCTGCCTCCCAAATGTTTAAATAATTATATTATAACTTGTTTACGGCATACAATACGAACCGCTAAAATAAATTGGCAATATTCAAAAACCGATAAAGGCTAAATGGGTCTCAATACAAAATGAAATACTGCGAACATATTAATTTGTAATTCTGTCCATTTGTTATTGTTTAGAGGTGCCCTATCCCAAAAGGATTACTTTCACTTGCCTATTAATAAATAATAATGTCTGTTTTTATTCAAGGTGAAATATTAATTCACCTTTGAGTTGATTACCTATACATCTAATGGGTTTTACATCACAATTAGTAAAAGAGATGAATTGTGTACATATTGTTAAAAAAATACCTGTAATACGATTATAATACGTATTTTAAAACCGTTAGGGTACAAAACTTAATAATTATATTTCACTTAACATCCTTTTTTCAAACATTTTCTTACGAAAACCAGTTTCAAATTTTATTACTAAACTTTAAATACTGCCATGATCCTTATACTGATGCATGTAACCGAAAGTACAATGTTTGCGTGCGTTACATTGCGCACTACGATGAAGAGTAAGTTTTCACACCGAAAAAACAGTTGTTACCGAGCAAAAAATTTTACTCAAAGTTTGTTAGTTTCATGGGCAGTATGTGTTGTTAACGGATACGTGATGTGTCTTTTTACGGTTCGTTATAACTTTAGACGAAAATGTAAATTTGACAGTCAAAAATGTCTTTATGCTGACGAGAACTTTTTACAGTGAAAGAGACAAGCAACGCAAGCAACTGTGCTAGGACAGTACAAGACTTACCTTATTATTATTTCATAAAATTAAATGGTTCTCACTCTATTCATTCATCCGGGCAAAGTTAATGCAGATATAACCTCAACAAGAACTGATCAAATAAAGTTCATTAACTATTCATCAAGTTGCCACAAAGATATCCGATAGATCAAACCACATTATGGTCTAATAAAAACAAGATAGGGACCAAAAGCTTGGAAGAATCGAGATAAGTCTAACCTAATCAACTCTCTTTGTACAGAAACGCGCACGCCGCTTCAAAAACCAGATCCTGTGCGACCTGCACTTCGCGGACGTGGCGCTCATGGAGTGCAGTGACTTCATGCAGCAGCTGCGCAGCTTCAAACCGCAGTCCCTGGGCTGCGCCGTCGCCAGGCGCAAGTCTTCAACTACCCTTATATTCCCGCTGCCGCCCCAGGCTTGCTCAGGTATGTATTAGTATATACATGTATTTTTTCTATACGATTTCCATAATATGGTTTCATATGGTGGGAAACTTTTTTGGAAAGATTTGTCAGGCGGAAAAAACATGACAAAGAACAAGATTTTTTTTATTTTATTTATTGCACTTCTTGTCTTTCTACTTTATGATGTAGAACATAAGTACCTAAGCAAGGTCTAAAAAAATTGCTCCATATTTTGCCATATACATATAGCGTCCTTTTTTTGGCTTATACATCATAGTAACTTCATGAGTACATATTTAACAGTAAAATTGTATATGAAAAAAATTAAGGTGAAATTTTTCTTCAGTGTATTGTGTCTTTAAGTAAGTTTGTTATTATTGGCTACATGAAAACCAACCAGCACATTATTCTTTTCCTCAACAGGCCTTTAATATCTTCAAAAGACAATTCATAAATTTAACCTTGAAAATACAGCTAAATATTAAAACCTAAAAATATCTCACAAATTAGTCTTCTTTCTTTCATCTTCTCAATAGACATAAAATTGGTTCTCATATCAAAATACCAAATATTTAAATGAAATCTCTTCTACAGAATAAGACGTGTACTTATAATAATTGAATGAAGTGTCACTCGGCACAGTTCAGGGGCACTTGACATATCCAGGGCGCGTAGCTTATTCCCAAGTGAGAAGGTATTTCCAACGGACATGAAAAAGCTATTTTAAGTCGACAACGGCGGTTTAATAAATATAATAATAGTAAACTTTTTTTCGGAAATTCCCTCTATATTTTATTTGTAACAATTTAAACTCAAAATATAGTTAGTAACGATGGGAAAAGCATTATGGAAACAGCCTATTCAAATCTTCATGTTTCAAGTAATATTTGGGATTTCGTGATTAATCATAGAACGATATTTCAGTTTCATACAGGTGCGGTTGGCATCCCCGTGTTTCAGGAGCTTGAAATAAAACATACACATACATAACATCACGCCTGTAATCCCCGAAGGGTTATCAGAGGTGTACCCATTAGCACACTCACGGCACACTTTGCCAGTTATGTTTAAATGAAAGACATACATAATCAAATAATGTACCGATACCTGGTCAATAATGAATAAAAATATTTTTTTTTGATGTTTACTGTATATATGGTTAAACCGTCTTGTCAGTCCACGTACAAGCAATTATCATCGTCACCTGCTTATAGTTTTGCCACTGCTGACATAGGCGTCTGCAATAACACACCATCAAACTCAACCCTAGAATACTCTGTCTTTCATCCAGCTATTAAAATTACTTCGCACAAAAACACAACATCAGCACACAGATATTTGGAAAACAAATAAAACAAAATAACAGTTTTTAATCTCAAAGTTCCTCTGTTTGTTTCATTTTCGTAAACTTTGACTCAAAAAAAACACGCAATCAGCGATTTTTTCCAACTCAATTTTGTCCTTTACGGCTCCTACGCAGGTTATTATAAACTCAACAATGTTCTGAAAACAAGCCTGTAACTACTTCTAAGTAGTACTTCGGAAGATCACTATCATAAGCCAAGGGAGCAGGTTCTTTTGAGGGGGGTTGACACCCCTTAAAGCTCCGATAAAGTGGATAGATATAATTGAGAGTCGACTGACTTGGGGTAGAAGATGAACTTGTGTTACAGTTGTTAGTATGATGGGGTTCTTGGAAATTAACTTTGGACAAGTGGCTAGGCTTGAAAGTTATTGTTTTATAATTATTTACCCACACTTGTACACTGTATCTTTCACTTCTATTATAAATACGAAAGTTTGATGATTATTGAAGTTTCATCTTTATACGTCAAGCACTTTTCAATATTTCGTGATAAGTGAGTTTCTGACCTTTCGCTTTTATGTACATGTAGGTATAACACAAGAATCCCCTGTGTACGTGTCGCTAAAATAAAAATAAACCACAAGTCTTGTTTATCGTCTCGAAGCAACTGGCAACTATTTCTGCAGGAGATTGGCTTATACATAACGTAATGAATGCTTAGATGTCGACGACCGCTGTCTGTCTCCGTAAGGTTGAGGGAATTTAAATAATGTATGTGAAACTTGAGTTGGTTAAACGAGACCGTTGCGGATTACAAGAGGATGTAGAGACAAGGATTGAAAAGAGTTTGCTTATGTATATACATAAGCAAACTCTTTTCCATCCTTGTCTCTACCAAACCAAACCATATGGTTTGGTCATCATGAGTGAAAGGCGGTTATCAAAAATATGGCAGATGTGATATCTGGTGCAAGACCAACGTCTTTACGTGCTTTCCGAGGTATCGGTGTTACAAGACCAACTTCCAAGCAAAAGGCTGCTACTAAGAAATTTCAAATGGAAATACCTAACAACACTTTTTGCCCAACCTGGGAATCAAACCCAGGACCCCACACTCAACAGTCGCGCCTGCTACCACGAGACTAACGGGGCAGTCAATCCTGTAATGCGTACCTAAAAGTCGAAACCATGATCTTGATATTTCTTACAATAGGTGCTTACTGCATATACTCTGATTATCTTTAAACCATTCTCACGTGCAAACCAAAACTTATTTCCAATACGTGCCCATTTCAAGCCAATTTACATCGTATTCTAACATCAGATTCGATTGGAAATGAAAAAAGCGAATATAAACTTCAAATCGATTTCATTCTCTTAACTGTTTTCAAGGTCAAAATTCCCATCTACAGATACTATTCAATCAAGCTGATTTCAATCTAAATCATATCAAAATATCTTTTCAAGTGTCTGTGAACACTTGATTAAACTCAATCCTTAAATGTGACCACGTAAAAATATTTTATAAATCGGTCAGTAACCGCAATTAGTCTGGCAACACAGACTGCTAATGCTGATAAAACATCTGTAAGACCGCACCATAGGCTCGGGTCGTGCCAATTTTCCGGATAATTGACAAGATTAAACGCGCCAACCATTCGCTTCTCCTTTTAAACGTTCCTAAATTCCCAGAACTGAATAATTACGTTCAGTTTTACTTTCATTCAGATGAAGATTTTGCGAAGTTGATGCGGAATTGGTGCAAAGTAAAGAGTTTACTTCGTCTTAATGCTACTTAAATTTTATACAGGTTGGGTTTGGAGAATTTGTTGTAATGTTCAAAGGGTACGTGTTAAACTTTTAGTTGTACTGTTGTAAATGATACAGGGCTGTCTGTCAAGAGTTTATGTACTTTGCTCTTTGACCCACGCGTGTAAATCCCAGAGGATTAGACACAGGTAGGTATGCTTTCGTACACCCACAGTTGCCTGATGATAAATATTTGAGTAATGTTTTAGTAAGGGTACTTTCTCTTCCAAATGTAGAATCTTTTTGGAAATCAAGCAAAAAATATTATATATATGGAAAAAAATAGAAAAACTAGTAATATTGAGACGAAATGTTTAACTAAATATTAAACTATGTAGGTACTAGCTTTTGCCCGCGACTTCGTCCGCACGATTTATTTACAGACGCTTATTGTTTTTGGAATAAAATTTCCTTATAGCGAAATAATTATCAGAATCGATCCAGTAATTCAGAAGATTGGTACGTTTAAATGAAAAAAACAAACAAATAAACGCTTCAGCTTTGCAACGTACGCAGTATAGATTACAGACGGTTAATTCGTGGTGGCTGTCAGCGGACAGCGCCGATGAATCCGTGATCAGTCAATAACTGTCCGTCGGAATGGAGAATGCATGTTACCTGACATCTAACTGAGTCGTGTTCCACGCTAACAATATTATAGTGCAGTTAGTTTGACGGCAGCTAGTAGCGTATTGAATCAGCCGAAAATCCAAAGTTGGATGTATTGTAATCAAATTGATCAATCCATTGGATTATATAGAATTCAATCGATCGATTCCCGGAATACAGTAAGTCTTGCGTGAACATCAGTAACCTGCGGAATTTTAATTTTATACGCGAAACTCTAATTCTTTGTCTAAAACTAAGCTATATTCCAGTGAAAATCCCGTCACTGACTAACTAAACTATCAACACAAAGCTCAAACCAATGAACGGGTTGCGCTGAAATTTGGCACGCAGGTAGTTATTATAACGTAGGCACTTTTTTTTTAGGTGGTAAAAATCATCAAATGACTCCTTCCGCCCTGGGCGAGGCGGAAGAGACTGTCAGACTTTTACTGACTAAAAAACCACCCTGTTCCTTCTGTTGCCCTTTACGTTCCGTGGCTACGGTATCCTGTTAAGACGTCCCGCAACCCCGGCAGGTAACGTAGGCATGTGCTAAAAAATAATTTGCCAAAATTCACCTCTAAAAGGGGTACAAAGTTTGTATGGAGAGATCTATGGAAATAACTATATTACACTGAATTAAATGCGAGCGGATCCACAGGCAAAAGCTAGTTTGTAATAAAGTAAAATTTAAGTTTTTAGAGCAAGTGGCTCCCAAAGAGATAAAATATTACAAACAGAAAATCTTTCCTCAAATAAATGAAATTCTAAAATAAGGAAAAAAGGAAAAGAAATTAATTTGACTAAGAGAGATCAGTCTACAGCCGTAGTTTTTTATTATTTTTTATGAAACTCGAAGCTAATATTTTTCATATTACCAGTATTTCATTCGTCTTCAATTTTTGAACTAATAAATCTTGAAAAGCCAAACTGGAACAACATTTTTCTCTTCAATTTATTATTAATTTGGATGTCCTAATATTAGGAACAATTACGGAATATAAACGTCCATTTTCTTTAATAATAATAATAAATCATAAGTATCAGTCTTTTAATGTGCTACTGTTGGGCGAAGGCCTCTTCTTATACCGAGAAGGCACGATCATTGATCACCACGCTTGTTGAAGCCGAATTGGTAAATTCAGGCTTAAATTGATAATATAAGTTCAGATTACCTCACGATGCTTTCCTTCTCGTAAGTTAATGGTTAATGACCATTAACTTAACCATTTATTGTTAAGATAGGTAGGTACAGTCGAACAAACCATTTGGTATACAGGCAGCTAACTTGCAACTACTTTTAAACATATACACATGTTTCAAGTGTGTCACTTCTTTTAAATCACTCTAAATAGGTTTCGAAATTATTAGACACCACAGCTTAAATAGCGATCACAAAACAACAATTAATAGCAATGTAGCAAAAAGATAATTATTGTTGTCTGGAAACCAAATAACTTGTTCGAACGTACCTATCTACTTATAAAACAATTGACAAAGTGTTATTATTACTCGCTATACCTACTCATCTATAAAAGTGTACGCGACACGACAAATTAATCAGCCAAGTAGATACCTACCCACCTACGCGTATCTATTACTACGGGACAATAATCGAGAACTAAATACCGTGTTAATTGTGGTAGATAATATAAGAGATATGTTTACTGGAATTGTGTTCTATTTTTGTTATGACGGTAGAAAGTCAAAGTCAAATAGTTTATTTCAACAGGTTTTGAAAGTCATTTACAAGAAAAAAGAAAATACTGAAACTAGTTATCTATTCTAGAAGGTCTATCTATGAATGAAAACCTAGCCAAATATATCCAATTATGTCCAACATTTACAAAAAAATCAATACAGTGAAAAAAATATTACTAAGTTGAATGAAATTGTGGGCACTCTTAATAAAATTATGATGGCTTTATTGACATAGTAATTTTTTTTCAATTATCGTCATGCTTAATAAAGCAAATACACTCAGCGGCACGGAATGTGGCCCAAGCGCGTTATGTGGTTTATTATCAAAATTAAACATGAAACTGGGAGTTTTCTTCGTTGTAAAACTTAAATGTTTATTCAAATCTTAAATGCGAATGATTAATTAACAAAAAAGTAAGTAAACTTTATTAAAATCCTACAAAATTACAAAAAAGACATTAAGCTCTAAGTTTTAAAAAATGTTTTTGAATGAAATTTACTGAATTAAGCTATGGCATAGCAAAATTTATGGCGGGTATTTCCACCTATGGCCCTGATGACCACCTGCATGCGATCAGACATGCCATGGATTATGTTTTTAATGTCCATCTGCGGTATTTCTTCCCAGAGCAGTTTTTAATTGACTGATGGTCTCTGGAGGGTTGGGACTGGATCGGATGCGTCTTTTAAGCATATCCCAGACATGTTCTATGGGATTCATGTCTGGGTTTTGAGCCAGCCACTCCAATTTTGTGATTTTCACTTCCGAAAGGTAATCATCCACGCAAAGTGCTGTGTGAGATCGGGCATTATCTTGCATTAAGCCGAAATCTTCGCTACCGATGCATCCCACGAATGGTTAAACATATTCCTGGAGGACCTCTTCAATGTATCGCACTGTCGTTAGACAACCAGCAGCTACATCCAACCCTGTACATGCGTTTGAACAAATTTCTTCCCAAAACAAAACTGATCCACCATGGATACTTACGTTTTGCCTGGTAGTGATTGGCAGAAACCTCTCCCCATGCCTTCTTCACACGTTCGCGGCCATCTGGAGCTCTTATGGCCACTCTGCATTCGTCAGTCCACAGAACTTTACTCCGTTACTCGTAAGTCCAATTTGCGTGTTCGCGAGTGAACCAAAGTCAAGCTACGCGATGGTGCCGGAGCAGTTCTGGACCTCGAGCTGGCCTTTGAATGCGCAGATCCCGTTCCTTATTCCTCCTTCTTATTGTCCGCTCACTTTCGTTGACCCCTCTGGCCGTTTGTAGCCGCTGCCGTATTTTAACCGCAGAAAGGAACCGATTTCTCAAAATTGCGAGAGCAATAAATCGGACATCTCGAGCTGATGTACACCTAATACCACCATTTTCTGGTCTCCTTGTGTATAGGCCGGTCTGGTCGTACCGTGTTAAGGCGTACCTGAGAGTTGTACGTGGTACATTTAAAGTTACAGCAATCTCTCGCTGCGTTCTCCCCTGATTTCCAAGCAACACAGTTTGAGCAACTTGAGCTGAAGTAAGAGGCATTGTGTTCCAATTCTGGAAGCATAAATGACTACAGATTAATCACAAAGTAAAACGGTAAAGACTAAATGCACGACCATTTGAATATCGAGGTTCAACTTACCCGTGTTTTGTGCGTTTCGGTAACGAACTAAAGTTAAGTGTCACAGAAATTAAACAAATTGAATTTTTTCTGTGCTTACTCTTTTAAATTAACGAAAAATAATGTCCTGACAAACTGCCATACGAAATTTTCATACGTGATATCAAAATCGCCTGTTATCGGTTTGTTTATGTTTGGGCCACATTCCGTGCCGCTGAGTGTAGTTTGACCACATGTACCTACAATAATTTTCTATGTAAGTTTGCTTATTTATTTTATAATTTATTAGTTACTGCCTCGTTGGTATAGTGATCGCAAAGCGCGACTGCTGGGCTTGAGGTCTTGGGTTCAATTCCCAGGTCGGGCAAAGTGTCATTGGGTTTTACCATCAGGAATTTCTCAGTAGCAGCCTCGGAGACTGGATTTGTGCCCGGTTGTTGGCAATAAGCTCGCCCCGTATTACATGGGACTTAAACATCACTGGCGAAATGTGGGTGTACTAATGGATACACCTCTGCCTAACTCTTAGGGAATTAAGGCGTGATGTTATGTTATGATATTATTTATTTGTTATTCCTGCTAAACAACTTTCCGTAATTGACCAAAACATAACTAGAACAAATCATAACAATTGCACATCTTCACAAAAAGGCTCCCACTGCACACAAAACTTTGCATATTTTGACTGTTCCGACGTCCATCACCACCGTAGGGTCTGTCTACAATTTAACAATAACCCCCTCCCAACGATCACGAAACGAAATGCAAGGAAACTCAATTTCCGTCTCATCCTGCGCGTTTAAGCAGATCAAAATCCTGTAACCGCAAAAAGGTAAAACTTTTCTAATAATAAACCCACTGGCCGGTCTGTACCACCTATACCGCCCACATGAATACAGGAAAGCTTTCGTGAACATGTAGGTATGTACTCATACAATATTTAGACCTCGTTATTTTTGCACGTAGGCCTTTGTTGGTACTGTGTCTATACGGTAATGCATTGTCAACACTTTTTGGCAAGTGGAACACGCTGAGGAGTTGTTTTGAAGTCCGGGATTCGGTGGATGTCTCTTGTATTTATATTGGACTTTGTATGTGTAAGGAGGGACACTGATCAGGAGAAAAACTTTCTTGAAACTTGAATGCTTCGTAGTAATTTTTCAACCACCTCTTAAGAAAATTTCCACAACTGAGATATAAGCGCATAATAGCAAATTGCAGTCCTCATTTGATGTTGCTTGTATGATGTCGCTAATGAAACGTTTGTCTGCGCCTGTCCAGTGCAGTTCGCGCAGACATATATAGGTCATGTTTCAGCCTATATTTAGATTCCATTTGCGAAATCTAATACCTATGATTTCATATCTTGTGAGAATATATTTGTATGAAAATATTAGAACTAGCTTTTCTATTATAAACCGTATCGCTAGTTGTTTATACAAGACCTAGTTTTGGATTCTCGTCTAATTCAAAGAGGTAACTATGCTCGTGATTTACATCACTAATCAATAATAGATATACTATTCTCCTTTTTAGAAAATAAATTATGATGTTTTTTTTCGAAAAAAAAATATGTTATATACATAAAACTTTCTTCACTTTACAAAGTATATTATTATTATTTTTGCATTTTAAATGGAATTAAATGGATGCGTATTTCTGTAAGCTATCTTTTATCATAAAAATCAATTTTACGTTTTTTTCTACCAGCTTCTTCTATTTAGTATTATTTTTTTCTCAATACGTGGGTAGCTACCGTCTCAAAACTTCAGTTATTAACTTAGTTCCCTTCAGATGTGAACCCAAAGGGCTTTTAATCAATTAACTAAATAAGATGTAGGTAACTAACATTAAAAATGGATCGATCACTCGCCACGCTCCCCTATTAGGGCCCCTTGCTTGTTTGGGGGGGCCAGGGTCTCTACAGTAAACAATCAATTCCATTCTATTGACAGGTTTTGTTACATTGTAATGACTGTAGGGTTTACACATACGATAAATAGAAAAGAAAAAAAATGTTTAAAAATAAACTTACAGCTCAACAATTACTTATAGGCGGTGTGTCAATTCGTTTAAATAACTTTAAATAAGTTTAAAAAATGTAAGACACCCACGCTTTAACAAAGTTAACACAAAATAATAATGAATGGCAATATAGCAGAAATATAAACTATTGTTATCTGTAAACCAAATAGCTTGCTCGACCGTTCTATAGTTACGAGTATAAGTTAAGTTATGGAATAACTGCATTTTAGTGATGTATTTTTAATAACTGGTAACTGTCAAACAGCTATCGCGATAGCGTTTAGCGATATTTGTCAAAACTTTATAATGAATAAATAGTATAGATATTTTAGGAAAATAAAATGTCGTTTTCCTCAATCATAGCAACGTACCTATCATTGGAAGCATTGTTTTCTAAAAGTAGTCATACCAATCAGTAGTTAAAGAGTGTTAAGATTGATAAAAGTGAGTCGATTGCAACCCTAAAGGTAAGGGAACCGCGGCCGCGACAGGCTCAAATTGTGTTTGTGCCGGCCCATTTTGTAGACCTAATATATTTGCAAACTTCCACCCTCCCTAACGTTTCCACCAACTTTCCTTGTATCCGAAACGGCTTAACCTGGATTCGGTAATGTGAAAAATAGTGGGAGGGAGTAATTTTTCTTTCCTGTAATACAAGTTATGTTGGGCTCTTTTAAGGGATGTGGGCCGCATTAAGTAAGGGATAAAAAGATTTACGTATGTGTTTTTTTTTAAATATTTGTATATTTTCGTAACGTAAATAAAGTATGTGGACCTTGTAGGAACTAGAACTAATTTCCGTGCGTTCAAGCGTTTTTGCCATACCTATTACTGGAATCAAAAGTAACAGCTCACATTAGGACCTATTAATTTAATAATAATTGCAATCCGTGGTGCTTGGCAATTTGGGCTTTTCCCAGTTGCAAACGTCCCTTTGTGCCTATTGGTCTAGTTCTGTTCTGTCTCCTGCTTGTTTGGAGGGAAGTGGAAACTATTTTTTTCTTACTCCTCCGATATTCTTTTCTGATTATTTTCGTTGCGGGACCCAAGACAGTTAATCGTTTCTCTGGGACTCGTCGAGCTTCATTGCCTCGACGCTTTTCTGGTGGCCTCCGCTGTTGATTCTGGCTTTCAGGAGTTTCAGTGGGTGGGAACAGTGTGGGCGGGCATGTCCCATAAAAAATAACGTAACTAAAGACTTGTAGTGAAATCATATAAATATGTAGATGGTGTTTTAAAATAGTTGCTGCGTTAATTTAAAATAAACCATTTAATTATTTTCAAGCAATTTTAATCTGAAAAACAAGCAACGAAATTGAAATTCGTTGAAGGTGTGAGCTTTTTGTTTGCTGACTCTAAAATCAACAACGGGGTATTATATAATTATATTTTTAAGCCATGATAACGCACGCACATAATAAAACGCGGGTACGTAACACATTATATATAAAAAAGAAATTATGTACCTATACATCAAGTATAATACCAGCTGAAGGTACGAGCATTGGTTAGTGTGATTTCAGATTTGTCATTTTCAGATAATGTTCTGGTTTCCTCGTATTTTTCTTAAGGTTCCCGTGGTGTGGACTCCGTTCAAACTTATTCCTGCCGGCCTACAACAGCCAAAAACTAAAAATGGTAGAACCAGCAGTGCCTACTATTTATAAAAAATGACATCTTGTAAACACACCATCAACCAAAGCACAATTAATTAATGAAGTTTAGCTTCAACTTCCCTCTTACGATAATTGATCATTCCCCACTGTTAGGTACTGTAGTCACTTGGCGTGACCTGGTACCGGGATATTATTATTATTGAAAGACTTGTTATTAATTTATACTCTTGTAATTCACTTTCAAATAAAATATATTTATTACTTCTAGTTAATAGCTAAAGCTTGACAGACGCTGACACCCGGTCTGTCTCTATTCTAAAATCAAAGTTATATTTATCTCATATTAAAAAGTTTGTATATGGCTCAACCAGCCAGGGTCTCTACATCAGCTACGCCTCCAAAGGATTAGTTTGAACGTGGTGATAGAACTAATCAACTATGAGATAAATATCAAAACCCTACCTAAACCTATTGCGAGGTCCCTACCTCATAGGAAGAATTATAAGGGAATGTCTCTGGAGAGATAGCTTAACACATGACGTAATGCGTTATCATTTCATAAATTAACATTTAATTTTACTATTAATGTGCCATCATGCACTCATTCAAAACGCAATAACGCTTCCATGCCCAAGCTTCGTAACGTCAAAACTTCCTAAAAGTCCGCTACGCATTCCCATAGCCTATGATATGGCAAGTCCACATCTACCTTAGGGGTTATAACAATTATAAGCTTAAATATAAAAAAGAACATGCACAGACGCATGCTAAATAAACTCAACATCCATGGCTTTAACGTCATTGTATGTTATTGAGTAAGAAGAAGAAAAAGTCATGGTAGTCTGAAATAAACAATTTACATCACAATATTATGAACTCGATCCAAAACGAAATCTAAAAAAAATCCTAAAGAAAATCAATGTTAACTCTTGATCACAAAATAAACCAGCAGTGTCAACCAAACACTCTTTGCAAAGGCTATGCCCCATTAGCAAAGTGGGTTATTATCAGTGAACAAAAGGAACAACTCTTCTCTCCCCCTCTTTTTAAAATTTCGTTATCTATGGAGCGTGTTCGTACTAACAGACTACATATAAAAATACAATATACGCAATCGTCGTTGTCGCCGACGATCTTCTGCCCTTCTTCCTCTCAATTGAAGTGGTTATGAAACAAAAATAATATTATTAATATGACATGTCCTGCCGTTTGTACAAAAATAATGCAGTGACATGATAAATAATAAAGAAAAATGACAAGATTATTTATAAGATTCTCCAAATAAAAAGTTTCCAAGCATTTACTTTTAAAAAATTATCTTTAAATTTTACTTTATTAAATGTGTGATACCTCTTTTGTAATTTAAGATTCTTTTTAAAATGATAGTAATATTTTTGATAAAAAAAATGTACTTTTAAACCTACACTGGTTTTACAAATTGAAGCAGGAATAATTCCTATACGTCTGGGAACAATATTTTTTATTTTAATCTTCTTTGTATTATTCGGTAATTTTTTCTTCATTTGTATTAATATATTATTTATTCTATCACGTCGCGAAATAACATTTTGAATCCTTGGAGAATTATATGCTACGTCATCTTTAACTAAACCAAAATTAACTATACGATCATTATCCTCATTCGATGGCAAAACGACTTGACCACCTTCATGTGTCTCCTTTATTTCAGTCGTCAACGATATCTGAGAATCCTCTTTTGTGTCGGTTAATTTTGTAGTAAAGTCATCCGTAAAATGATCATTTCCGACGTTAATTACTCGTTTATCATCGAACAGATCGTCATCCTCCTTTGACGTGAACTCATCATCATGCTCTGAAAAACCACTATCTAATAAAATAATTGGACCGGACTGACCCGATTTATTATCTTCTCTTTCATCTTCGCGTTCTTCTGGGAACACGACCGTCATCTCCTCCTCTTCTGTGTCAGGGCTGCAGTCTAGGCAGCTGGCCTCAACAACGTCAACGACGTCATCAACGACATCATCATCATCTGCTTGGCAGCTTTGCTCATCTACTTCTTTTTCGCTAGAAATTAGATCAGCATTATTATCAACATTCGTAACATTTTTTTCAACATGTTCCACCAATGGAACTGTGGCTTCCTGCTGAACGCTTTTTACCCTCTTTGCTGAGCGGTAGCGCCCAGGAAACTCTGCTCTCATCTCGTCACATAATGCCGAGAAACTCATATCTTCATGATATGTATATCTATAAAAATAATAAGCGTGTCCTTTCAAAAAGGCACCCAAAATCAATGCGTAATCGCTTTCTCGCCATTCATTATCCGCTGCAATCTCCAGATATGCTGGTAAAAAATCATCGAAGCCCGCAGCTCCGCTTCCCGTAAAATAAAAAGGAATGGTGAACAGTGAGGATTGCTCCATTTCACCCTTTTTACAATACAACTGACAAACTGACAAACAATACTTATCTTTTGTTTTTTCTTCGGGCGTCTTCCTTACGCCTCAATTTTTTATATGCGCTTGCTCCTTATGTGCCTATTATGCGCTTTAATATTCACGAGACATGGGGGACTCGCTTTACATACTATAGGTACATCTTTCTGGAAAGAAAAATTCCAGACCGGCGCCCGACACCACTTGTAGTCACTTGGCGTGACCTGGTACCGGGATATTATTATTATTGAAAGACTTGTTATTAATTTATACTCTTGTAATTCACTTTCAAATAAAATATATTTATTACTTCTAGTTAATAGCTAAAGCTTGACAGACGCTGACACCCGGTCTGTCTCTATTCTAAAATCAAAGTTATATTTATCTCATATTAAAAAGTTTGTATATGGCTCAACCAGCCAGGGTCTCTACAGTACTTACAATATGACAGCGATATCCAAGATAATTTAAGAAAGTACCTTCGTAATTATGAATTTGAAATGTCACACACACTTGCCAGTTTTCGTACCCGCGTCAACCTTGAGAAGCGCTCTTTACCTGCGGGCCGTGACGACCTAAAAAAGCCATTCAAAATAATCCGGAGAGGAAAAAACATTGTCATCCACGTTCATTCCCCTGTCGGGTCTGTAACATAGTTTGGGTGAGCTCCGTCATATGTCACCAGCCTTCTACGTCATAATTTATGTTCTCCCTTGGTAACTTTTTTTCGAAGGAGGTATAAAATATGCAGCGTGTACGCATATGTCGTGTACCTATGGGTTTTAATACGAGCGAAGGTTGCAGGAATAGAATTACTTTTTTTTTCTGTTCAACATCAACCTTTGTTAGACGATGAAACGCAAAGTTCTTCGTATATTTATCGTATGTTTCCACGGCTAATGTTTTAATCGTTATTTCAGAACTAAATATGACAGTGTGACAGTTTGTATATGGAAGCTCATATTTTAAAGTAGGGAAAAAGGGTGTAAGCAATAAAATTATAACGAGCCGAGTCGGGCGGCGCGCAAAGTTGTCGTGTTTGCCGAAACAAACACCCTTCATTACAACACGGCCTCCATAAAGAACGGCTGACAGATAGAATTACATAGGAACGAGATTAAAAAATAATTAAGAACGCGTGTATAATCTGATATATATGACTATATTCATGATTTAGAAGCAAATTCTGACGATTGATATGAATTTTTAGATTGATTTGTTCTTTTAGGTATAGTTAAAGTCGAAGTCAAAGTTTCAATTAGACCAAATGGTCTAAACAAGTAAATACATTGTCTGTAAAAACAGACACTTTTGAATTGTCAAGTAAACGGTCAGTTAGTCCGAAAGTTGAAGTTAGCTACTCGTTCCAAAACGTAGGTCCACGAATACTCTTTTCAATTAGGCACGTGAGGTTGTGCGCTAAGTTTACAAAAACTGTATCCGATACTATGGACGTTCGTTGGCTTTGCTAAGATTTTGTAAAAAATCTTTTAATTAGGAACTTTTATTATATTAAGAGGGGATTTTTATTAAATTATACAATAATTAATCTATACATAAAACCTTAAAGTAAATATAAAATATGAAAAATTAAAAAAAAAGGGGCAGAATGGAGAAACCTCATACTGCATCAAAAAATTCGTCCGCGTCGCTGTCAATGGGGCAAGTGCCCAAAAGGCTGACAGCATTGCCACGTTGTATGGCAATGCTGATATAAATAGGTATATTAAGAAGTTGTGCACGTAGTTCCATTTTTTCACCGCCTCCACTACGCAGGCGTTTTTAAAGAGTTCGGAGACAGAGACAACATCTCTACAAGGCAGAACGTTTTCTACATCTGTGATAAGAGCAGACTTTTAATGTACTAGTACTTTTCAGCAGATGAAAATTCTTATGAATACGAATAACTTTTACTATGAGACCAGCCCTGAAATCTGCTGTTCCACACTTTTATTATTATTATTTATTTACAGACACACAATTCACATAATAACAGTAAAACCAAAGTATTGCTATAAGCAAAATAGCATATCAACACGAAGATATAAAAAATAATACCTTTGAAAGTGTAAGTAGAAACATTTAACTATTGCATTGTTTAGGGAACTCTTGCTTTTTAAATATTTAATTGAAAATAATTGATTTATTTCTTGTTTTTATTTTTTATTTCAATTGATAGCTAAATTAAAGTTGTCCATTGTTTTTTAAGTACCTCCAGAAAAATGACCAGACTATCAGAAGTCACCCTGTATTATAATAGCTGTATACTGTGAAAACAAGACAGAAAAACATTTTCAGTTACATACCTACCTAGTTTCATTAAAATGTAAATCGCAAAAAGGTCATGAACATTTCCCAGAATACAATTCTCAGAATCTTTTTATCATTGGAATCCCAATCTCCGTTGTCTTATTTAAAAAGTTATTTTAAATATAGAATGAAGAAAAAGTAAGCCACCATTGTCGTACAAGCCCAGTCTAGTCCAAAAAGGAACCCTTACGGAACCGGAAATTAATATTTCCTTTGTGCTTTTGATAAAGAGATACGAATATGTGGGTCACAGACATTTTTGTTGAAAACATTATATTGTTCTTGCTAATTCGTTGTTCTATAAAAAATTATCAGCTTGTAGAATATCCGGGCTTTCTGAAAGGGATACAGTTGATAAAGATAATTACATTTTTAGGTAGGTACAATCGAACATACTATATGATATACAGGCAAAAATGTTTACCTATTTGTTGTGTTCGTAATAATTTTTTAAGCTTATGGCATACTGAAGAGACATACAAATTGTTTGTCCGACTTTACATAAAAATTTTGTTTTATTGTCAATTTTAAAGCTGTCTACTTTCAATTATTTTATAAAATGGGAGCTAATTGACTGTATTTTTATTTTATTAAGTTGTATAAAAGGAAAGATGATTGTGCTGTTTGGTGGGTTGGCAATGCATTACAGCCACATATTAAAATATGACCCGTTTAGAAGTACCATAAGAATAGTCGTTTGCATTGATAGAGAATTTCCCCCACCAAAATCTTAAGGTACGCGAGTTTTCACGGATGTTATTACATATTTACTTTACCCATGTATTATAAGTACTTGTAGATCTAAGTAAAATGTAAATGTATCAGCTGGTTTACTTCCCACGTGTGTCGTTAACGACAGAACGGCCGCCATTTTACATTTACTACAAGAGTTGTGACGATAAACCTCATATTATATTATACACACGAATAAGAATATGTTATGATAAGGCAGAATAAAGCCTGACTGATGGCTTGCTGAAGGTTAAAACAAGAACATACCTAGATATTGAACATGAAACCGTGATCTCATGTAAAGAATTAACAATAATCATTACCTACTTATTTATTTTCTCACCACAATATTCTCAACACTTTCACTGACGGGCCAAAAATATTGAGGGTTTAATCTCCACTAGCTTCAGGCACATGTACCTGAGGTGGCAGATAACGGGTTAAGAATAAGTTACAACAAACAAGATTGTAAAGTCAAATGTGTAAAATACATTAGCCTAAGCTTAGCCAAGATCTGTATTTCAAAACAATTTTACTTCGTCAAAAATACCTCCAATTTACATTTATTTTTAACATTGATTGTTGCTGAGATTAGATTGTAACTAGATTTTGAACGTTTTTAATAAGTAGAATTGGTCTTTAAATCCGTAATCCGTAAATTAAAATAATACTATGAGTTGTGTATGTATATACATATATACATATACATACATACATATGTGTTGATTTAATAAGGTGTGTTCGTGTTACGGAGTTAAAACTGAAGTATTCAATATGTGTGTTTAGCCAGTCAGCCTGTACAAATTAATGTTTTAACGCCAAAACAATTCGACTCTTTCGTACAAAAAGGTACCAAAAGGTTTCTTTCTTTTAAAAATAACATCCCAACAGTGACATTAAAAAAGCTCTTAAGATCTAAAGAAAGTTTATTTTACGAGTGCAATATTACGGTTTGTTCGAGGGCTTGACATAATAACTAAGAAATATTCATGAGCCCGAATCGTCCGTAAAATACCTACTAAAGTTCGAGAAAAACCTTATTTAGTAATTAGAGATGGAATGTTTCTAAGCATTAACTCCCCACAAAATGAACTTTGTGAATATAATTTTAACCCTGTAAGCCGAACACCTTATTAAAACTACAGTGTCAACTTGGTAATTGCTTTAATACTTATAAAGCGTTGTATTCATTTTATTGGCAAAACTCTTCGCTATTCACTTGTTTTGTAAAGCCCAGGAATTTCAAGACGAAGAAGGATTCTTCAGCTGCAGTGATCGAAGACATTCTGTAATTCAGTCCACTCTAAGTATGAACGCCAAGCATATTGTTTAGAGTTTGGTGTTCTACCTTACAGTGAACTGAGTACTGAATTGAATCAACGGGTCGCCAGAAGAAAGAAGACAAGAAGAGAAGAACGTTTTGTAATTTCACTGTATTTGAATTCTTAGTATATTACTCAACGGCAGAGACGGTTTATGTTTTTTTATCATAGAGACATATGTAATATGCGTATGTATTAATTTGATAAACGCTCATAAAGTGGACCTTAACATAATCTTTACGAGGGAAGACCTTTTGATCAAAAATAAAACGACCTCACGTACGAAGCTTCATTTATTTTAGGAGTGAACTTTGTGTCGCTTAAATACATTTACCGCAACTTTAGAAATCTTTTACTGTTTCCATAAAATATTCAGAAAGGAAACCCGAGGATAGTGAGTATGGTGGTGGCAGTAAAGATGGGCCGAGTTATACCGCGGCCGAGCGACCACTACGGACACTTCCGCATACGCTCTTCGATGTAAATATTTTATTCACATCTCACAACCAAGCCGGTAATAGCATCAGCACCAGATTTCTCTCGGATAAGGATCCAAGGATAAGTTTAGTGCAGAAATATTAATAAAAATGTTACGGCTCCCAAGTTTGTTCTATATTCATCACACATGAATTTCTAAGCTTTCACTTTCACATTCCCCAAACTCCAGTGATTGGAATTTTCGTAAAACATTCATTTAATAAAATGTACGTTCAGTGTCGGTAAATTCCGCTTGATTTTGACAAGTGGATTGAGTTTCAAAGCAAAATTTAAAGCGACTGAAAGGATTCACGGAATTAAGTACTAAACGGATCCATTTAATATTTCGTTTTACTTCGCAGTCATCATCTCGTGCATTAAATTCCGAAATTCGTTTTAAATTCATAATTATTTTTATTAATATTTTCTGTATCTGTTAACGGTATAAACAGTACACAAGACTAACTTCTGTAATGATCAAAACTCAGTCTGAGTTACGCTCAAATGGGCACTTAACGAAGCTAAATAAATTAATAGTCAATAAAAGGGCTCGGATCGCAGCCTTCCACGGGCAACAACGATAACGAAATTAATTTTACAGAAAAACTCAAAGAGATCCTTTGAGGTTGTTTTAATAAGTAGAATTCAGAAAATATTTACTAACTCATGTAACAAACAATATTATCATACTTACTTTGACGCAAAAACTTGTTGTTTTTTTTTATATTTTAAATGTTATTTATTTGTTATATTATTTAAATACAAACTTAGAAGTATAAAGTATTTTTTTGTAAAGTGCTACTTATCATTGTGTTTAACAGTTGTATTTTTTGAAATAAGTTACAGACAAAAAAGAGCATGTTTTTACTACCCCATCGGTCTCGTGGTCGCAAGCGCAACTGCTGAGCGTGGGGTCTTGGGTTCGATTCCCAGGTCGGGCAAAAAGTGTTATTGGGTTTTTCGATTAGGAATTTCTCAGTAACAGCACGGACTCCGAGTTTGTGGTGCGACACCCTTGTGCCTCTGAAAGCGCATAAAGCCATTGGTCCTTCGCCTGATCTCTCTTCGGTTTTGTCGGATTGCTGGATCGGATTATGAGAGTGAGGGAAGAGAGAGACTACTTGGCTTAGTTTCCAATGAACCCACCGTATTGGTAACCGAATTCGGTCTGGGTAATATTATAAGTCAATTTTGGTCTAACATTTTTTTAATTTCAACAGATGAATTCTGCGAAGAGTACCCACACAGCCTGATCCCAACTCCGGGCTACTGGATCGAGTGCTCCCGCCAGAAGATAGCCACAGATACCATTTGGGACGAGAGTGAATCTGAACATGACAGTGGACCTGATAGAGACAACGCTGACAATGGTAAGTCTTATTTTTCTTTATAAAGAGAGGCTTGTCATCGACGTTCACGTGAAAAAATAAAGAACATTTTTAAAACTAAAAATAAGAAAAATCAAATAGGTACTTGTACTCTAGACTTTAAGTACTCACACACACACACACAGCCGGGACTCAATATTGGGGAAGCCGGTCCAAATTTGTAATGGGTCCCGACTGTTGGTCTTGACCACAGTATCTACTTAAAGTACTACAGTCATTTGAGTACTTAAACGATTTAAAGTTGCCAATTAAAAACCCAACTAAAATACCCAATTTAAAATATTACCCAATTTAAAATATTTTTTCCAAAAACCAAAGTCATCATATTTTCGGCAAAGATTCGCCGGAATATTAAAATCGCCTGCAGAGGGCATAATACCTTTTCCTTACGTGACGATTTCTACCAGTTAACTCCGTCGACAAACACACTACAAACGTAAAACACGTCTTAAAAAGTACGTCTATACAAAAGTTTTCACCGTTCCTACATTCAATAAACCTCTAAAGCAACACTGGCCTCCACAAAGAGTCTGAAGTCCGTCGTTAAAGTGGACCTTGCAATTACTTCCTCCAACACTTTCTGAAGCAATATTTTTATTTCTAACTGAGAAAGTTTGTGAAAGTTTCCAAGGTATCATTTCTTTGTAGAATAAGTAATTAGCTAAGATGGAAAGAGAGACTTATCTTTAATCTCATTTAGTGTCTTAGTTACGAGTAGGTGTACGTTATTTGAATCTTACTGCTCTTAGGAAAAATGTTTAGAAGATTTTTCCGTCGTTTCTAGTCGATTTCTCGTTGTTTATACTAATATAATGAAGCTTGGTTACTGCTCCGATCCCGTTGGTCCTAACGAGATGTTATACAGGATGTCATGCATCGTTTGCCAATTTTTGTATGTGTATAATTTTTTTTTATTTAAACCCAAGTGCCGAGTTTTGGAATTTTTCAAGACTAAAATTAAAAAGTTGTTATAAAAAAACCCGCGTGACAAAATATGAGTTATTGGGCGTGAAGAGATAGCTAATGATCCTCTTATCGGTCATTTTGATTTGGCAAACGAAGCACCAAACACCCTGTATATTATATACCCCTCACGAACCTGACTATCATTTGCAAATAAAATTTTCGTAAATAACTAGTACTTCCAGAGATTAACGCGTTTACACAAACAAACAAAATCTCTAGATCTTTATTATATTAGTATAAATAAATCAATTTGCTTCGTTTATACAAGACTTGTTTCTGAGGGATAAATTAATGCGTACCTATCTTCAGATACCAATTATTAACATCTCAACCCGTCTAGCGAGTAAGACTAGAACAATATACAACTTAATATGAATATAGGGTTCACCGTTTATTAAATAAGGGGTCGCACCAGCGGTGATTCCTCCCCTGTCATATTAACTCTGTGAAGAAAATGAAATTTTATACTTTCCTTAGTACCTACCTTCATTTCGTTACGGTGGTTGAACTCAACCTTCGAATGAAATTATTAACATTAGCTGGTGAGTAACACCACGTTACTATTCTGTTTTCGTTTTATGACAGCTACAGGAATTTATTCGATGCAGAAAATATTTGAAAAGAAAGTTGAACCGTGCAGAAAATATGTTGAGCGCGGGGAAATATTCGATATGATTTTATCCATGCTATCCATACTTACGTATATATTTATATAACAAATGTGAAAGAAACTGTATGACTGTCTGTCTGTTACGCTTTCACGACTAAATCACTGAACCGAATTTGATAGAATTTGTAGAGGGAATTTGTACAGAATTTGTTCAGGCTTCAGAAAGGACATTGGCTACTTTTTATTCTGCGACTTCGTCTGCGTCCGCGGTAACCGACATTTACGCGGACAGATTCGCGGGTAAAAGCTAGTTTTGTACGTTCAGTTTTCAAGGGGCATGCTTACTTCCCCTATAAAATCCACTGACAAGGCGATTTCTTTCCCATCCAGTTAGAGCTTACAAAGAAAAACGTAAGCAACAAAAAAAATCTAACGATCATTTGACTTACAAACTCTATCATACGCCAGTTCGTCGAGAACACCACTAAGTCAAAATAACTCGCAACTTTCCAAACAATCGTAAATAAAACCGAAACAAAACACTTCCCACGAAAGATTATTAAAAAAATAAAACGATGGGAAAGCAGAAACAAAATAGGAAAAAAGAACAGTGTCACATTGAAATAAAGTGAACGTACCTTTGAATAATATCTACTAAGCGTAAGAGTTGCGAGATAATTCTTCTGCTGTCACATTAGCGAACAGTCGAGACGAAAATTAAATTTGCCTCCTTTTCCCTGCGCATCGATTCGGGAAAACCTCATACAATATGGAGCGACCTTTATAAATCCTGACTTGAACATTCCCAGTTCAATTTTGAATAGAAGCGTAATGTGGAATGTGATTCAAAACTCGAGGCGTTTCTTGAAAATACTTGTTATGTCACAAAGTTTGTTTTGAACTCGCGGGTTTGTACTTAACATAATTCGTATTAATAATTTGTTGGGAGTTTAATGCTAGCTAGTATTAATGAAATTTTTAAATTCGTTTATTTTGATTATTTATGTATGTAAACTGAATTGGGGTTAGGTTATTAGTAATTTAGGATCCCAACAATGAGCTTTAATTTTTTTCATTAATAATTTGTCTAGTTTACATGAATATTAAAATAATTATTTAAGTTTTAATGTGTACTAACAATCAATAGAAATTTAAGAAGATCTGAAGATATTTTAAAGGCGTACGGGGAGCCGAAGGCCCCTTGTGTTTATTATTATTATTATTTTAAAATTGTAATTGCGTTATTTTTTGTCCCAATGGAAAGGGCAAAGGCCTCCTCTATCTCCCTTCAAACCTATCTTGTGATCACTGGCCACGTTTATCTCGCAAAGAAAAGTATATACCTACGCAATATTATAGTTTCAAATAAAATAGTGTCTCTGTAAGCTCGAGAAACATAGATACAATATACTATTATGATATTTTACTCCGTACACACCAGATGAAACATTGAGAAAATGTACAAACAACACGTATGAAATAAAAGCACATTTCTGTTGCTATATCCTAGGATTACACTTACAGCTTTTTCCACCTAGCATCAGGATTATTTTGGTTCGGAATATTAAAGTATTCTTATAAAAGCATTATTTTTGCTGAATATTGATACTGTCATATGGGATGATGAATATGGCACGTAAAGAGGCCATCATTCAAGACGAATGAGAGAATAAAATGGTATTAGACCTACCTTATAAGCAGGTGTAGCTTGC
Organism: Hoplodrina ambigua; assembly: GCA_949774945.1. Taxonomy (NCBI): domain Eukaryota; kingdom Metazoa; phylum Arthropoda; class Insecta; order Lepidoptera; family Noctuidae; genus Hoplodrina; species Hoplodrina ambigua. Next base: position 6,234,254 of record OX458976.1, read on the forward strand.
GTCTCAAATATATTCATTATACCTAATGCTTTTACGCTCATTAAAATGTAGATATGCTTTAGATAACTATTCAATATTATTAAAGGTCTTGTCATGAATTCATGTCATTGGCATCCTAATTTCTAAAATAATATAGGTACGTAATAAAATTCATGGTTGTATAGTGAAGCTATTGGAGGGGAAAGCAAAAGCTTCGTACATAACAATACCCTAAAAGAATATCAAACCTATTACCGATATCAACGGAAATGTGAAAACATCAAATCAGCACGATAACATGCCTTCAGGACAAAATAGTTCCTATTACACTGAAGATCGAACAGAAGCATCCAATCAGAACGAGGCGCCTCACAAAATAGGTAATAAAGCCGATTGTCGTTTGTATGGCACACCATAAAATTCCTAGTATTTTGAAAAGTTTCGAGGTTTTACTGTTGAAAATATACCTCATTTAAAGTATGTTTATTGCCTTTGTTCCTTTTACAAAGTTATAATACCGCGACCTCCACAACTCAGCTCAATAAAAATAACTTTAACTGAGAATTTAATTTTATTGACCGCAAATAATGAGAAATGAGCGCACGAAAATTGAGTGTTTCAGAGCCAATTAAAATGTATGCTTTGTAAATATGTGGTAGATACGAGTAACTATTCAAAATGCTTTATTTAACTTACACTAATGAACAAATTGCAAACAACGTGTATTTATAATACGTTAATAATAAAAGTATTTATTTAGGATATAAGAAGGATAGAAATAAAAATTGAAATTTAATATTGTTATTTACTTATTTTCATAATATTACACTTTAAAAATTCTATGTGCCTTTTTGAATGTGTAAGCTCTGTTCATAATGACAGTTAGTATGACAACGAGCGCAAATGTCGTTCCAGAAGACGCCAAACTTGAAAGCGCATTGGTTATGCAAAGCGGATTATTTAGAGTACACGACGTCGTCGCAGCCACGGAGAGAGTAGATGATGTTTTACTGGTTGACTTGTATGTAGTTCGCAAACTTGGCGCTCGTATACATATCTCCGGCAATACAAAATTTGCTAGAAGTTATCTTTATGACCCGTAATGTAAGGGTTATTCGGAAAGTTTGGCGAACGGTCTGAGGTTTAGAAGAAAGAGTGAAGTTGTCGTATTAGAAGGAAGAAGGGGAAGATTTTGACGATGTCAAGTAAGTTTTATATACAGGGTTTAGTTTTCAATCCTCGTCAAATTCAAGCAGGTGTATGCTAGTGATTCTCAACACGAATCAATTATAAATTAAAGACTTATATTTTTCAATTTTATTTTAGAATATGATTTTGGAATTTGCTACAGTCATTTTGCGATATAGTTCCGCAACACTGTCTACAGCAAACGCAATAGCGCGATTTTGTTCTTTAAAAGAGGTGTATTCTGAAATACTGTCAAACATAGCTAAAAAAACAAGCATTTATTAATGATTGATTATTCATAATGTTATTCAATTATTTATGTCTTAGGTATAATAAAAACTCCTAAAATTTCAAAATTTGTTATCCAACTTTAGGATATCGGATAAACTTAAGTAGGTATGTAATAAGTATAGATGCGTGATCAAAATATTAATACCAACTGTCTCAATTAAGAGTTACTTAAATATTTGCTGTAGGAGCTTTAATAACTTTTTATTACTTCATCGTCAAATAGAGAGGAATTTTCCAAAATAAATAGCGGTAGAATTTGAATTCGCAACATTTCTGTATTAACTGGGTCACTCAGTTTTGAGAGTTCAAATAATAAACAAATGGATTTTTAACATCTACGTTGTATACAAGTTGTTTACATATCGACAGTGGAAAGAAAAAAATTAACAAACGACATCTCGGTCGTGTTGTTTATCCAACCTTATAAGATCATCATCATATCATTTAAACGACGTTCACTGCTGGACACGCCGGCCCTAAAGATAGCCGCAATGACCGATCCTATGCTAACTGCATCTAGCAGTTTCCAAAAAGTTATGATTTGTACTCTCAACCTTTTAACAGAATAATGTTGGAAGCAGTGAATATTTTTGGAACCAAACAGATTGAAAAAGGAATAGTGTTGACAAGATTGTTGTGAATGTTTCCAGTTAAAATGTTTGGACATCCGGGCTGTGTAAACTGACGCCCTTGTCCATCGGCAATGTCTCATTCGACACACGTTTTCAATTTATCGGCGTTCCCCTCATTGTCTGGAATGGTGAGAGGATCTTTGGCGCCCGCCGTCGTGTCTCCTCCCTTATCGGCCGGCCTATTCAAAAGTCACGTCATGTGTAAATGTACCGCGATACTGTAATGGCACAGTGACCCGGTCATTTTGCTTCACAGTGTGTTCTTCATCACAATCAGTACGTGACTGGTGTCGTTTGTTTACATTTGCGATGTCATGCTTGGCTTCTTCTCACGTACATTATGATTGGTGGTTATTTATGTAAGACTAAGATTATTATCATGAAAAGATTATTATCATGAAATTACCCGTCAAGTAATAGAATCGGAACTTATCTAAAGGTGGTTAAACTAGTCGAAACTCTCCTAAGTTTTGAGTATTTACTACGAAACACTACTTACTTGTTTAGTACAGACTATGGTACAGCCATAATTTGTATTGTTACTCTTACTCAATCTGATTAACACAAAGCACACGTATTCCGGTTTATCACATCACATTAAGTTAACGCAAACCACACATTTCTCATAATTATTTCACAAACCATTAACGGAGGAAATATTTTCCACGCCACTGTTATGTTCGCGTGCTCCGTTCACATTTGACGTATAAATGAAATTGATTATGAAGACATGAAGTTAAGTGGGTCTGAAGTAGTGGGTAGGAGAGCGTATGACTAGACCACGCCATCTTCAATCATAGTAACGGGCTTTTAATAACATTTTGAATGGCTTTCAGTGACATCCTTACTTCCTTACTAATATTATAAATGCGAAAGTAAGTTTTTTTGTTTGTTTGTTACCATTTTACGCCTAAGCCACTGAACCGATCATCCTGAAATTTTGTATATACGTTGCCAGGTATACAGGAACGAACATAGGGTACCTTTAATCCCGAAAAAAAGTACTGTTTCCGAGGGAAATCACAATAACGTTCTTATGATCGTAGATGGCGCCACGTGTCATTTCGAATTGAAATGACAGGACATGGGTAATTTTATCCGCCACTTCGTCTATGTCCACGATAACCGAAATTTACGCAGACGAAGTAGCGAGCAAAAGCTAGTAGGTATATAAATACCGGGTGTGACAAGACCAATCACATTTCCGAATCACATATTCTACCCATTATTACGATCATTTTTTTCTACTTCATCATACCTGGGAATCCACTGGTTCTGAAGATAGAGAAGGTCAAAGTTACAACTTCTTACTACGTTTTTTACAAAAACAAAATTTAAATGTTCCAACTTTAAATATAATGCACGGTGTAGTAAATAGTGACATTTCACGCAAAAAGAAAATTCTTTCCCGGTAATATGTGAACGCGTGACGAAATAGTTTTTTTTTTTTTTCTTTCATTCAATATTTGTTTTTGATACAAAAAACTTAGTTTGATGAGCAGCACGGGTATGTGATTTATCTTTCAACGTACGATATCAGTAATGTCCAAGATAAACTTGAAACGTACATAATTATGACTTGATTGGTACTTATCCTCTATCGAATCTCATCCATGAGAGGCGAACGTGTATAGGAAACTCTAATTTACTTTGTAATGATAGTCCTTTCAATTTATAGCACCTATTATAGTATCTGTTCATTCAATTTGTAGTCCGAACCCAATGATTTCATCGTTATTATTTTGCCTGCGAGTGAAATGGCTTCACAAAGTACGAAACGGGATACTCACCTCGTTAGTAACAGACACGAATTTTATTCAAATTATTTTCTACGCAACAGATTTTGCAAAAGTGTTGAAATCCTGGGTGAAGGTATGGGGTTTCTGTTGATGATCCTAAGGATTTTCGGGAAAAGAAATATTATATGAACCCTTCGGAAATAAATAAAATTGAAGTTTCTGTTTGTATTGTTAATATTACAGCTTTTTACAAAAAAATATTTATTTTTAGTTTTTAATATTAACACGAAAAAAAACATTTTAAAAAAATTGTCTGTTCCTCTCCCTTTGTCACTTTGTTCCGACTAATCTCCGTAGCGGCTGGACCGATTTTGAATTAGGGTTCTGCGCAAAATAAAAACCTCATTCAATAACTGACACTCACGCGAATGATGTTGCGGGCATAAAGCTAGTAATTAAAAAGGTAAAAGAAAAAAGATAGAAAAGATAGAAAAGCTCGTTATTTTTCTTCAATATCTCATGCCTCTAATGCACCATAACATAATAACAGTGATGTGAATAGACACAACGTACAAACGTTTATATTCACAACCATAAGTAGACACGTGATGGATGGACACAGCTAATTGAAAACCATCCGTTTCCATTAAAGGTTCGAAGTATAGACGATTGAATCGCCATAGCAAAACAATGAAGTACTATAGCGTATAGTCTACGTCTAGACTACTGTCGCGGATTAAATGAAAGATTGTTTTAAACGATAACTGCTACAGTTCAATATACAGGGTGTAGAAAGACAAATCATATACCCGTTCACTGCTCATACTGCCCATCAAATTAAGACATTTTTGCAAAAATTATTGCTGGGAATCTTTTTTTTTGTTTTGGTGCGAAAAATCACAATTTATCATACCACCATGCCATGCCATTCTAACACACGCTAATTTTTATGCATATGTACGTGTTTAGATGGAAGTTTAGATGGAACGTTTAAATCTTGTTTTCGTAAAAAAAACGTGTAAAATTTTGTAACTTTAACCTTCAATATCTCCAGAACTAGTGGGTTCCCAGGTATGACCTAGTATAAAAAAATGATCGTAATAAGGAGTACAATATGTGGTTTTCGGAGAAGTGATTGGTCTCTCTACACCCGGTATATATCTGCAATCAAGAATCCTTTTTCTATATACCGGGCTTAGTTAGAACACATCCTTTCATATCTTTGAAGAGGCTCAATGTCTTACTCATCCATTAACGGATAGATACGACTCATTAATTTCCGTAGTTCCTGTATTAATATTCGATGACCATTAATAATATTTACTTTTCTATATATTATGTTCGTTTTCAAGACCGAAATTAGTGACAAATTTAAAATTTTATAGGCGCTTCTTCATCGAGAGCATTCGTCTGTAATTTAACAATGCCAAGATTCGATTTTAAGCATTACATCACAATAGTGCTTCACTGACTTCGTCAGCCAGTGTTCGACTACACAGTAACAATCCAAGATTCGATTTTGAGCATGAATCTGGTCTGTAACATAATATAGGCGAATGCTCCCGGCTATACTTATTTACAAGTTGTGCACGGTTCTTCTTACTCACTGATGTAAAGCTCGAACCTGAACTGTTATATTACAGGTGAATACTCCCAGTACGGAAGCGCCTTTACACATTTCAGCATCTTTGCACTAAACAAAGATTAATATTACTATATATATTTATTTAGGTAGGTACACATCGTTTCGCTAAAACATTTTCACATACTGACCCAATTCCATACTTATTATTACAATTCTATTTTCAAGTCAAACGCGCCCTTCACAGCACTCGCGGTCACAGAATCTATTTTTGGGAAAGATAGATTAACCAAATTCTAATTTGTAAAATCTGTCTCACCTTTGATTTAGGTACATACAAATTAAGTTTTATACCCACTTGAAATTGAAAATTTAATTAAATCTATGGTCCTAAAAGTTAGCAGGTGAACTGACTAAATTAAGATTAACTTACTTTGTAGATTCAATTTAGTTTCTAATATTTATTTTATGACATCTTTCTATTTCTACTTCATTGTTTTTATTCTTGTTTGTAAAAAGAACAAACAAGAGTAAAAACAATGAAGTAGGTTTTTTTTTTGTAATAAATTTCCAGCTTTTATTTTATTTTAATTTTATTAGGTTTTTCCATCAGGAATTTCTCAGTAGCAGCCTCAGAGGTTGCAAACCCATAACATAAGGCGAGGAAGGCATGACGGGCGGGCGCCTTAATCTCTGGGTCATTAAAACGTGAATAGAAAGATAACATAAAACATAACATCACGCCTCTAATCCCCGAAAGGCAGAGGAGGAGGAGGCAGAGGTGTGGCCATTAGTACACCCACATTTCACCAATTATGATTAAGTCCCTTGTAATAGAGGGCGAGCCAATTGCCATCAACCGAGCACAAACCCAGACTCCGAAGCTGAAAAATTACTGATGGGAAAACCCAATAACACTGCTCGACTTGGGAATCGAACCCTAGACCTCATGCTCAGCAGTCGTGCTTTGCGACCACTAGACCAACGAAGCAATTATCAATCAAAAATCTCCATTAACTATTCCTAAAAATCTGTAGTCGAATGTAAAAATAAAACACTATTCTGTGGTCACTGACTTTTATTTATTTTGTTAGATTGAATGAAACAAACGTTACCCAAACTAGAAGTTAAAATCAATACTGGCTACAAAGCTTCCTTTCAATGGCGAATCCATTTCCAAATTAGATAGGTATCGAACTCGCTTCCACTAGCTGTTTATTTGTTTTACTTTGCGGCCCCCGAGAGGTTATCAATCACTGAATACTTATTTGTTACATTCTTTTTCTTAAGTTTAACGAATTAGATTTGCACGGGTGAAGATTTTGGAATTACGTGTTTTTGTACCTAAATAATGTCTCATCATGTCATATTATAAATGTGAAAGTAACTGCCTGTCTGTCTATTACGCTTTCACGTCAAAACCACTGAACCAATTTTTATGAAATTTGGTATGGGATAAGTTTGAACCCCAAGTAAGGATATAGGCTACTTTTTATTCCGCGATTTCGTCTGCGTCCACGACAACCGACATTTATGTGGACGAAGTCGTGGGCAAAAGCTAGTGTCTTATAAATGTGGAGTGTTTCAAGTTCCTTATTATATATTTATCTATGGCATATCTACCAAATTAGTTTATTGCTAGCGGCAACATGACACAGACAAACGTTGCTGAGGATGCAATAAAACAAAATGTGGTTAATAATCGTTATAAAAACTATCCTATCTTTTAAATTTGATTAAATCATACACAAAAGCCAAATTTCATAAAAAAAAATATTAGTAGTTAAGGAGTTTATCCCTGACAAACATCGTCAAAATTTTGCCAAGAGACATATCGAAAATATATCTACTCATTGATAGAATCAAATTGGGAAGTCTATTCTTACCGTTTATCAAAAGAATACTACCTACCTTATAATATCATCTATCATACGAAGAAGTGAATAAAACGTGATCTGATCTACTTAGATGATATTATTATAAAATTGTCACATCATCCTTGTAAACGGATCTACGTAAGGTCGAATAACAAGCATGAAATGACGAAAAAATATCGCCAATAAAATTGTATGGCGCCCCTAGAAGCTGCGTTTTATAGCTTCAGCATAGTAAGTGAACATGTATGTTAGATGTTTTTACTCTTCATTTGATCTTTATTTTTAGAGAGAATTTTGTATTAGAAAGCAGAATACTATAGCAAGCAAAAAAAAAATCTTGGTCAAAAAGTTGTCTGTCACTGTTGTCATGAGCTTGTGGAAACTATAACTTAATTTTATGTAAAATAGCTTTACTCCGCCACTTCGTCTACGTTAAAGTAGATAATTATCTACATTAAATATCGTATGACACTAGGATACATAATAGCTATCTATCAAAGATAGATTTCGTAATTAGATTCATCCAAAGAAGAAACAACATAATTCTAACAAATATAATATAAGACGAACAAACTTTCCCTTCTATAGTAGTAGGTAGCAAATTTATATGTGATCATAACATAACATCACGCCTGTAATCCCCGAAGGGTTAGGCAGAGGTGTACCCATTAGTACACCCACATTTCGCCAGTTATGTTTTTAGTCCCATGTAATAGGGGGCGAGCCCATTGCCACACCACACCACACCACATTTTATATGTGATTATCAAGTTATTTATAAATACAGGTTGTATACAGAAACATTACATATGCTTTAGCTACACCCATCAAACTAAACTACATTGAACAAAAGTGATTGCTAGGAAACAACTGTTTTTTTCTGGGTGTGAAAAATCACTGTATTAGGTTGCCATACAATCACACGCTAATGAGTGCATACATGTGTAAGTACATGGGGGTGTTTACAGTTCAGTAAGAACATTCAAAAGTTGGAACTTTGACCCTCAATATTTTCGTAACCAGAAGGTTTCTACATATTTTATGGTCCAGAACAAAAAAATCTGATTGGAAGAACATATAATTCAAAAGTGCCTGTAAATGGTCTAATTGGAATAAATGTTTTGACTTTGACTTTGACCTTGTAATTTTTGGCTCCGTTAAGCTTCTTTTTACACCAAATATATACATACATTAGATAAATTGATGATTCACGCATAAACTTATCCATCAGTACCTAACAAAATGTCATGAAGAAAAGTGCTCCGCAAACATTTTTCTTTATAAATTATTCCGACAACCTGTCATTCCTTCGTAGCGAGTCTACACTTAGAAAGTTGAAAACGTTAGTGACATTTTGTATTTTGGCCCAGCCAAATTCCGGCCCAAACGAAAAAAATAACATTCAATATTTTTCATCAATCTTCGAAGAAAGTTCGCGCCATTGTTCTTTTTTATTCCGATTTCCAATTCCGTTTTAGCTCCTCGAAACCCTTCTTCTTAGAGGAGATTTTTCCAATAATTTCTGTATTGTATTGGTATAATTAGTTCCGCGAATCTCGTTAAATGTTCTTTTCGTTTTTACACGAAAATCCTACTTAATATTATAAAAGTGAACGTTTGTGAAGATGTTTAGATGTTTGTTACTCAATCAAGCGTAAACCGTTGAACAGATATTTTTTATCGGTACATAGTATTGGTTTGTTCTTGACCTCAGTCTTAATCAGAAGTGACCTAGACAAAGTTAGCGATGGAGTGAACTCACCCAGAAGAAACCTGTTCACTCTAACTTTAAAGAAATTGGGGGCTTTTTAGAAATCTAGATGAAATTTGACGCATAGATAAACCATTTCCTGAACAACATATAAAATACTGTTTATACCGATAACGTGTTCCCTTGGGATAATAGTTTAACTTACTTAATGGCAAGTTACTTTTTAGGGCAGAAGCTTATATGAAATAATGTAAAAATCAGTTATGAAATTAAACTGCTTTCATAATCCTAAAATACCGTTCTCAAAGGAGATTTATCCTATATGCCTCAGTTTATCTTCAAAGAGTAGTGTGTTTCAAGTTCACTCAGGTACGAACGGCAGCTTAAATGAGATTATTTTGGTGTATCTGTTCAACTGCTGTAAAGACAGAACTTATGTCAGTGGATTACGTTAAAAGCGTGCGACTTGCTGATTGTGAGTTTAAAAATAAAACTGAAGGTACCGGATTTTAAGCTTCTCTTTTGGTGCGATATAGTATTGCAGACACTACATTAAATTTTGAGAGAGTGGTTGGCGCAGTTGCAAATCAATTACGGTACGATTCCCGCACGGAGCAAATATTTTTTGGTAATAGTTCTGGGTGTGATTGTTTTTCGATAGGAGAAATTCCTAGTGGCGAGCCTTTCTCGCCACTAGGAATTTCTCCTATCGAAAAACATATATACATATAAAAAAATGTTACTAGACTTTTGTTGACTGATGTTTTAACTACTAGATTATTCAAATAATATTTTTTGAAATAGGAATTTATATGTAAAAATAAATTAATAAAAACTTTTTCAAAAATTCTGCTCCAGCCTAATTTTAATACCCTTACAAACAATAGTCTAAAACATCACGTCTGTAATCCCTGAAGGTATGGCAAAGGTGTGCCCATTAATACACCCACATTTTGCCAGTTATGTTGTCCCATGTAATACAAAAACTTTCTGAATAAACATTTATTTATTATTAGATATTTATTAAAAAGCATGCAAGTCTATTGCCATCTACCGGGCACAAATCCAGACTCCAAGGCTTCTACTGAGAAATTCCTGCCCAATCACACTTTGCCCGAACTGGGAATCGAACCGAAGACCACAAGAATAACGAAGCAGTCTAAATAGTAAAAGTCTGAAGAGGTTATTCTAAGCACAAAATACAAGATATACCTAGCGAGCGTCTTTATATTTGCGCTAAGAAATTGAAATAGATGCTTCGCTGTCACCCACAAAATGTGAATATAGTACGTAAAGCCCGAAAGCATTCATAGTCATTCCCGATAGAGGTGAGGGTACACGTACACTCGTCAACACATACACAATGTTTGTAAGGGATTGTGTTTCATAGCAATTTGCCCGTTTGACAGCCCAGCTATGTCTAAGCAAACAAACGGTCTTTTGATATGATAAAAATAGGGACGGCGAAAGGGATGTACATATTATTATTTTACATGTAAAAAGCTTGTGCCTACACATTTGTATTTTGCAAACATGTTCGAGGTTAGGTTTGCGTAAATATTATTGACGGGGGCTTTTTGCTGTAGTAAGGTGAAACAAAACTTGACTAAGAACAACTCAACTAGCAAAAAGTTGTATAGTATTTGAATTTCACAACTAACAGACATGTAGAGGTTTTATAATTGATTTATAGCAGTTTAATGGTTGTATAGTAGTGTTCATTTCGAAGTATTAGTAATATATTATTTATTTTGTTAGTTGGGAACATAACTACACGAAAAAAATATCCATTGACTACACAAAAAGACCTACGAAAGTAATTTTGTCTATCTGTTACGCTTTCAAGACTAAACCACAGAAGACATTTTGATGAAAGGTACAGGATAAGTTTAACCCTAACAAAGGACATAGGCTACTTTTTATTTGACTTCGACTTCATCTGCGGCCGCGATAACCAACATTTACGTGGACGAAGTCGCGGGCAAAAACTAGTAAAAAAAAGTAGAAATTAATCTGACCTAAATTATTATCGATAACGCTCTATAAAATCAATTTAACACAAAATTTAACCCTTAACAAGAATACCCCCGAAGGCGTCAACAATTTGAAGTCAAGCTTGTTACTCTTAGACATAATGACGTATTTAATAAACGCGAACCGTCTATTATAAATCCAAACCAAATTAGACCGTCTTATCATGTAAATGATACATACGTCATCAGTGTAGTAGACGTAATCAAGCTCCATTCAATAGTAAATTGAAGTGACAACGAAATATCTACTGTGAAATTTAATTTGAGCTGTTCAAATATGTGAACTCGAGCAGCAATGACATGGTAAGCGTCGGCTTTCGTCTGACAGCCGACACGATGCGAGCTTGCCCGATAACTGGAGGTAGACACATCTCTTAATAAAGTAGCTAGGTACCTGACTACGGTGTGAATACTAAGTCTGTATTAAGTGAATATTCAGGAGAGATACCTATACCTACCTACTGTTTTATTGGAAAGCGGAGTCAACCTGGCTTATGATTTATGCAGCATATTGGCAATTTTGTTATTGGTTCTTTGTTTTTAATACCTTACAAAATAATCCTTCTAATGTTTTAAATTTGAAAGTTTATAAAGATGTTTGTTATTTAATCAACCGTTGAACAGATTTGGGTGAAAATTGGCACATAGATAAACCATTTTCCGGATACTTTGTATCCCAGTTATGGGTTCCATTAGTATAGGTAATAGTTCAACTAACATTTCAGAAAGTTATTTTTTACTCGGGCAAATATAATTCCTTGATCTGTTACAATTAAATGCTTGTTGTTTTATAAAATTTCATTTGCTGTAATGCATTAAATTCTCGCTGGGTGCGCCATCAAATTTAACGGAATCCGATTCTCCTTTCGAATTTCAAAGCTATTCGCAACGAGTCTTTACTAGCATAATAATTAATTTAATTTTAATTATACCGCTTTACGAATACAATAACTTCAAAAGCCATAACCGCAAGACATCCGTCGATTATAATTTTACGGCAGCTTCACGTAACTCGTTCTAAATAATCCGATTATGGAATAAGCTTGAATAAAAGAATAGATTTTGGACGTCGCGTCGGTAAAAAATACGAACGTGGACCAGGCGAAAAGTACTCTTTCCGCCTAAGGATAGTAGCAGGTGGCGTTCTGTGGTTTCTGCCTACCCCCATGGAAAAAGGCGTGAGTTTATTTATGTATGTATGTGTAAAAAATAATGGTTAACTTATATGAAATTCTTGTTTCATAAAAATATAACACTAAAATATAAAGAGTACCTACAAGTGGGATCTGGTACACTTGCGCGAAAGACATTTCCGCGCCAGACACTTGCGCGAGTCCCTTTGCGCGCCAAGACACATGCGCAAATGGACTTTTGCGCGCCTAGACCTTTCCGCGAACAGACACTTGCGCGAATGGACATTTCCGCGCCAAGACACTTCCGCGAGTCCCTTTGCGCGCTGGCCACTTGCGCGAAAGACACTTCCGCGACAGACATATGCGCGCCTATACTTGTGCGATAGATACTTCCGAAATATGCGCGAAGTATATTTTTATAAAGGACAATGGGCAAAATTCTTGAATTAGGGTTCCGTTACTTTTTTTACAAAATATGCGTCATGGGTGTCGTGTCCATGGTTTTCGAGGGTGCTGATGACGAAAATGAGGTCTAAAAGAAAATCCAAGATGGCGGCCGGAAAAATTTCCAAGATATCTTTCATGGGTGTCGTGTCCATGGTTTTCGGGGGTGCTAATGACAAAAACGGTGTCAAAATGAAAATCCAAGATGGCGGCCGGAAAATTTTCCAAGATATGCTTCATGGGTGTCGTGTCCATGGTTTTCGGGGGTGCTGATGACGAAAATGAGGTCTAAAAGAAAATCCAAGATGGCGGCCGGAAAAATTTCCAAGATATGCTTCATGGGTGTCGTGTCCATGGTTTTCGGGGGTGCTAATGACGAAAATGGTGTCAAAATGAAAATCCAAGATGGCGGCCGGAAAATTTTCCAAGATATGCTTCATGGGTGTCGTGTCCATGGTTTTCGGGGGTGCTGATGACGAAAATGAGGTCAAAATGAAAATCCAAGATGGCGGCCGGAAAAATTTCCAAGACATGCTTCATGGGTGTCGTGTCCATGGTTTTCGGGGGTGCTAATGACGAAAATGGTGTCAAAATGAAAATCCAAGATGGCGGCCGGAAAATTTTCCAAGATATGCTTCATGGGTGTCGTGTCCATGGTTTTCGGGGGTGCTGATGACGAAAATGAGGTCAAAATGAAAATCCAAGATGGCGGCCAGAAAATTTTCCAAGATATGCTTCATGGGTGTCGTGTCCATGGTTTTCGGGGGTGCTGATGACGAAAATAAGGTCTAAAAGAAAATCCAAGATGGCGGCCGGAAAATTTTCCAAGACATGCTTCATGGGTGTCGTGTCCATGGTTTTCAGGGGTGCTGATGACGAAAATGAGGTCAAAATGAAAATCCAAGATGGCGGCCGGAAAATTTTCCAAGATATGCTTCATGGGTGTCGTGTCCATGGTTTTCGGGGGTGCTGATGACCTGCTGATGGCAAGCCGGCCGATCACCGGGCAGGAGGCAAGGCCTGCGCCCCACCCGCCAAGGCCAGCGGTAGAGGTAGGCCCTCCGCTGCCGCCGCCACTGTCGCCGCCGTCGCCGCCGCTAGGGCGATTCCGCCCTCGAGGAGGGCCCTGGAGGGGGATGTAATGGAGGGCTAGTCACGGCCCCATTGCGCCTCCTCCAGGCCAATATCAACCACTGCGCCGCCGCTCAGGATCTCTTGGTCCAGAGCATGGCGCAGTGGCTGATCAACATCGCGGTGGTCGCCAAGCCGTACTTTGTCCCACCCAGGGATGACTGGGTGGCGGACCTCGACGGCTCGGTGGTCATAATCGCGTCGGCTGCCGCCGGTACCCCGTCTCTCGAGAGCGTCAAGAGAGGACGGGGCTGTGTGGCAGCACGGTTCGGGGAGATCGCCGTGGTAGGCGTTTACTTCTCCCCGAACCGAACTCTCGCCGAGTTCCACGTCTCCCTTAGGGAGCTAGGAGTCGTCGTCGCCGGGTTCGGTTCCCTCCCTGTGTTGGTCCTCGGGGACTTCAATGCCAAGAACGTGGCTTGGGGTTCCCGGTACACGGACCATGCACGGGGCAAGATGGTGGAGGACGACGAGGCGGAGTGGTTCCAGGAGGCCATGTCCGTGATCTGCGACATGGCAATGCCCCGGGCCCGGCCAGGAAGCGCCCGGCGTCAGATGTACTGGTGGTCGCGCGAGATAACGGCACTACGCGAGGCGGTGCCGCATCCGACCTCCGAATGCGGCAGCCATTGAGGCGGAGCTGTACGAGGGGTACAGGGCGGCGAAGACCGCCCTCCGTGATGGGATGCTGCGGGCTAGGAATCTATCCCGCAGGGAGATGCTGGAGGCTCTGGACAGGGACGTCAGGCGACAGGGCGTCGGCGCCCTGTTTCCTTCTCGGGGGGAACACACCCCCCCGCCCATGGCTCCGCCCCTGGTGGTGTCAGACGAAGACGCGGACCACAGCGACGGCGGCGACTACAATGCTCCGGAGGTGGCCGAGGTAGATCTGAGAGTGGCGGTACAACGGCTGAAGGCCAAGAATACCGCCCCGGGACCCGACGGCTTACCTGGGAAAGCCTGGGTCCTGGCCTCGGGGGCTCTCGGTCCTCGACTAGGGAGGCTCTTAAGCGCATGTTTAGAGAGGGGCCAGTTCCCGCTTCGTTGGAAGACGGGGAAACTGGTCCTCATCAAGAAGCCGGGGCGCCCTGCGGACTCACCGTCCGCATACCGGCCCATCGTGCTGCTCGACGAGGTGGGCAAGCTCTTTGAAAGAGTAATTGCAAACCGCCTCGTCGGGCACCTGGGGAGATCCGGGCCGGACCTTGCGGAGAGCCAGTTAAGCTTCCGCAGGGGGCGCTCCACGGTGGACGCCATCATGCGCGTGAGGGCCCTCAAGAAGGGGGAAGCAGTATCCCGGGGCAGGGTCGTCTTGGCGGTGTCTCTCGACATCTCCAATGCCTTCAACACCCTGGCCTGGAGTTGCATCAGGGAGGCACTCCGGTATCACCGGATGCCGACCTACCTTCGTCGTGTTGTCGAGGACTATCTGACGGATAGGGCCGTCGTCTACCCCGGCCAACGGGGAGAGTGGAACCGGCGAGAGACGTCGGGTTCCCAAATAACGGTGGGAGGGGTTCACATCGGCGTCGAGGCGACGATGAAGTATCTGGGTCTCGTCCTCGACAGCCGGTGGAGCTTCAAGGAGCACTTCCGACGTCTGGCTCCGCGATTGGACAGGGCTGGGGCTGCTTTTTGGCGGCTCCTGCCCAACCTCGGGGGACCAGGCGCCTCCTACCGGAGGCTTTACGCCGGAGTCGTGCGGTCCATGGCCCTCTACGGGGCCCCTACCATCAGGCGGCGGCCACCAGCCAAGTTGGTGGCATGCCAGAGGGTCATGGCCATCCGGATGATCCGGGGATATCGCACGGTCTCCGGCGAAGCGGCAAGCCTCCTTGCCGGATTGCCGCCGTGGGATCTGGAGGCAACAGTCCTCCAGCGCGTCTACGAGTGGCGTGTGGACGCGCAGCGCCGGGGTGAAACCCCGCTGCCGCGGCAAATCGTGCACTGCGGAGTGAGCTCCGGTGCGATCTCATGGCGGGATGGGAGATGCGACTGTCGCAACCCAAGTTCGGGCACGCCGCAATCGCGGCGATAAGACCCCTCTTTGAGGTGTGGCTGGAGAGGCGCTACGGCGTCCTCACCTACCGCCTGACGCAGGTCCTCACCGGACACGGTTGTTTCCGGAGGTTCCTGTGTCTATCCTGTGTCTATGGGATGCAGTCACCTCCTTCTGCGAAGCAGTAATGCTAGCGAAGGAGGAGGCGGGCCGCGTGACGGAGAGAACCACCTCACGCCCCAGCCGCCGCGGGAGACGCCCAGGGCGTCGGACGTCGCGAGGCGACATCCGGCCACCGTAGGCGCGGGCTTGCGGACGGCGAGTAATGGGTAGCTCGCCGTCCGATCAAGGACCAAGCCCGGGTCCGGATTTTCCATCTTCTTCAAATAAAACACTTTTTACAAGGACGACAGTATAAATATTTCGTTGCGGGACCCAAGACAGTAAATCGTTTCTCTAGGACTCGTCGAGCTTCATTGCCTCGACGCTTTTCTGGCGGCCTCCACTGTTGATTCTGGCTTTCAGGAGTTGCAGTGGGTGGGAACAGTGTGGCGGGCTTGTCCCAAAAAAAAAAAAAAAAAAAACAAAAAAAGTATAAATATGACTCACAGAGATGTGTTCCGTCCGACGGCTCGTGCGCAACTGAGCCGCTCTGTGGCTGTCGCCTGTATTTATAGACACTAACCACGTGCTCGGCGCACGTGTTTGAGTTTTTAGGTTAGGATTCTAACTTTGTAAATAAATGATTAACACTAATGATATTTTTTATTTACACAGATACATTCTGAAATAAATAACCTTAACTTAAATAAAACCCTAAAGTAAATGTAAAAGTAAAATATGTACAATTTATAAAAAAAAGAGCAGAAAGGACGAGCCTCATAAGGCATCAAAAAATTCGTCCGCGTCGCTGTCAATGGGGCAAGTGCCCAAAAGGCTGACAGCATTGCCACGTTGTATTGCAATGCTGATTCTTTGGCCTAAGAAAAGGCCAGCCCTCTGGTCATGTGAAGAGTCGACCAGTCGCTTAGCGATGTCTCGAAAAACAAGGTGAGCGCTCGGACCCCATGGCCCCAGTGTTTCAACCCCAAACGGCTCAAACATATAACTTCCAAGAAGGTTGTTATATTTGCGCCGCTTGAGGTTTTCGGCACCAGCTGCGGCTGCCCCAGCACAGCACGTCGTGCTGGGAAGGTGGGACGGCGCAAGGGTGTCGACACATGTTGCATCCCACACCAAAGGCCTACCCAACTTCCAAGGCATTATGGTCATCCCATCTGGTCTCTTTCCATCGTCGCGTGCCAAGCCAATTGGTTCTAGAACAGCTGGCACTCCGGCGGAAGCAAGAGCACGACGGATTATGTCGTTGATGCTGGCGTGCCGTGCCATCCGGCCTGCGCTCTTACAACATGATAGGCCATGGTGTCCGAGGCAGTCGACTGCTTCACCGCACTGACAGCGATGCGCAGCCCCACAAGGAGCGCCCAGACGCAAGCATGTAGCAAGCCGAAATGTAGTGTCATCCAGCATAGTGCCTATGTTGGATGACGGAAGTGCCTGAAGCCAAAGACCCGACTCCCACTCACCCACAGCCAGCAGGCGGGCGCGCTCGGCAGAATTGGTGGACGTATAAATAAGGTCATTCCGTACCAACCTGCATAGCGGCTCGTCCCACTGTCTCTGGGAAGATGGGATCACGGGCCGATCTGTATCCGAGCAAGCTACTTTCCAGGCGTTCACTGCTTCGGTCAAGCACGGCACCTCAAAGTTAACCAGTGACGAGGATAAGATTTTACTGGTTAACTGTTCAGTGCTGTGGACAGAAGACAAGAATGCCGGTAAGCTAACACTAGAAATTTTGCGGATGCCGAGACCACCAAAACGAATTGGTAGTGTGGCTTGAAGCCACGCTCGGTCATCCAAGGCCACATTCAGTACAGAAGTTAAGGTGTTTTTAATAACTTCGTCAATTTTGTTCAAGAGGTGTGGCTGCTTCCATAAAGGTGAAGAGCGGAGGTAATACATAAAATTTGGGCCAAAACAACAATTAATTTACATTCCGCATTTACCCTTATTAAATAAAAGGGTAAATGCGGAATGTAAATTAATTTTGGAAAGCCGATCCGAAACATCATTAAAATGACTAATTTTTTCCTCAATAAAAGGTTAAATAAATAAATGAATAAACAAAAATAAATGATTATTATTACAATCTTTTGGAGTAAATAAACTGATAATTAATTGAACCATACAATTATAATTAATTAATCATATTCAAAAAAAAAAAAAAAAACAAAAAAAAAAAAGTATAAATATGACTCACAGAGATGTGTTCCGTCCGACGGCTCGTGCGCAACTGAGCCGCTCTGTTTTTTTTTTTTTTTTTTTTTTTTTTCGGTATTGCACCTCGCAGGTCAACCTATGAGGTTGTCGGCTGCTTAACCGGGCTTTCCTGTGGTGCCTTAAATGAATTTAAGGCCTCCAGCCAGGGCTTAAAATAACTTACAAACTAAGCGACTACACGCTAAGGGCACCCCCTGTGGGGTACGGGCCTCGGCTTAGGGCGTCGCTGGGGGAGGGCAGCAAAGGGACAGGCTGGATCTGGTCAGTATTATTTAGGGACGGATTTGAAGCTACAGGCTCAGCGGCGCGGGCTGGCACGAGCAAGGGACGGGGCGGAGATGAACAGGGACGTCGCGACGGACCTCGGCGGCGAGGTCGGAATGACGGCGGTCTGTGTTTGTACTTTCGTAATGTACTGGTTTCTTTGTTACTCTCCTGGAGGAGAGTAATGGCATCGTCGGGGATGGTCAGAGTATGTCTCGGTCGGCGAGTCTTACTAATACGGGAGGGAGTGTATCGGGCGGCCGATGCGATCAGGGGATTGGGGTGTTTTTCAGCAGTGTCGAAGAAGCGCTTGGCGGTGCGTTTCATGAACTGCTGGATGGTGGGGATTCTCAGATCGAGATGGAGATTCTCGTTGCGAAGGTAGTACGGGGCTCCCGTGGCCTTACGCAAGAAACGGTTTTGTAGGGTTTGCATCCTATGGAGACGGTATGCCTTTGCGTGTGCGAATACGGCACAGGCGTAGGTCATGATGGGACGAATGCACGCCGTGAAGATGCGCAATTTGCACTTGAGTGACAACTTGCTGCGTGCATTTAGCATGGGGTGAAGCCTACCGAGAGCGAAAGCGGCGCGCGAACGAACCGCCTTAATGTGCTCTCCGAAAGTGAGGTGGTGGTCGAGGATCACACCGAGGTATTTGGCTCGCTTTTCCCAAGGGATCAGCTTGCCGTACATGGTGATGGGACTAGGGGGGGTGAGGGATGAGCGCGGTTTAGAGAAGAGGACCGCTTGGCTCTTGTCCGGGTTGACCTCGATTCTCCATTTCCGGAACCAAGCGCCTAGGGCGCTTGCGGCGATTTGGAGAGTGCGGGCGATGGAGGCTGGGCTGCGACCTGTGTAATAAATAGCCGTATCGTCAGCGAAAAGGGCCAGCTGGGTCTTGCTATTTTTTGGGATATCGCTGGTGAACAGCGTGAACAGAAGCGGGGATAGGACGGAGCCTTGAGGGACTCCGGCGCGTATGGGGTGGGGAGAGGAGAGCGCACCTTCAATGCGGTAGCGAAAGGTACGATTAGACAGAAAGTCTCGTATGATGAGTACGAGGCGGTCAGGCACTCCGATCTGGTAGAGCTTGTATATTAAGCCATTGTGCCAGACTTTGTCGAAAGCTTTTGCTATGTCGAAGAAGAGAGCGCCCGTCAGAGAGCCACGTTGAAAGCCAACGCTTATGTGCTCGACGATGCGGTGGACTTGTTGGACGCAACAATGGTGGGAACGAAATCCGAATTGTTCGTCCGGGATGAGGCTCTTTGCTTCGACATAATCTTTGAGGCGCTTATAAATAAGCCTCTCGTAGATTTTGCCGAGAACGTTGAGCAGACTGATGGGTCGATAGCTTGAAGGCTCCGACTTGTGTTTGCCGGGTTTGGGGATGCCAATGACGGTGGCTTCCTTCCACGTCCCGGGGAAGATGTTGTTGCTCATGGCGCCATTGAAGATGGCAGTCATAAGCATTATGAGAGGGGCAGGGAGGAGTTTGAAAACCCTGTTCGTGATTCCGTCAGACCCAGGGGCTTTCCGGGGTCTGAGGTTTTTGATGATGTCTTGCACCTCGTCGGGGGTGACGGGGGGCAGTGGGTCGTCGGGGTCTTCGACGGGTGGAATGGCAGCTCTACGTTCGACTTCGGCGTCAACCCTGGAAAGGTGAGCTTCGTCTACAGGTTGAGTGCTCGGGGTGCATTGGGCCTCAAGACTGTCGGCTAGACATTCAGCCTTTTCGTCGTTGTCGAAAGCGACGGTTTTGTCGGGGCGAGTGAGAGGAGGCATGGCGGCCTCTCTGGTGGAGCGTAACCTCCTCTGTAGCTCCCAGAAGGCTAGGTGGGTGGGCTCCAGTTCGCTAAGCGTCTTTTCCCAGCTAGCGTTACGCCACTCATCTATGCGGTTCTTTACAGCACGCTGTAGAGATCGCATGTGAGCTTTGTTCGCGTCACAGGGGAAAGCGCTATACGCACGGATGGCCGCGTTCTTCTCGGTCATCAGAGCACGCACATCGTCCGGTAGTTTCCAGCGGTGATCGTTCACCACCGGAACCTCCCTTGAACAATCGTTCAGGACGGATTGTACGTGTTCCGTGAAGGAGTTGATCGCGCCCGTCGTGTCTGCGACTGAAACGATGTGGTCGGGGATAGCGTCCAGGTGAGGCGACGTGTCGGACTTTAAGCTTTCGCTTACTTTCCTCCAGTCGGTTATCACTTGGGTCGGGGGGGGTTGGTTGGGATCATAGGGACCTAAGCGAGGAGCTAGTTCCATGATGACCGGACGGTGGTCGGAGTCGAGCTCGGGGAGCGCTTCAATAGAATGCAAACGGAGATTTACATTCTTGAGGAGCGCTACATCGAGGATGTCGGGGAGGTGATTTGGGTCGTGGGGGAAGTGGGTGGGAGTCATCGGAGCGATGACGTCAAAGTTGAGGGTAGCACAGAGGTTGAACACGATTTTACCTCTGGTAGAGGTCGTGTTGCAGTTCCAGGCGGGGTGTTTGGCGTTGAGATCGCCCGCTAGTATAACGGAGTCACTCAGGCCAAGAAGAGCGGAGAGATCGTTGGTGAGCAGAGTTGGGTCCTCTGAGGACGAAGGAGGGATGTAGGCAGAGATAATGGTAATCGGCTGATGACCAGTCATGCCGAGCCGACAGAGTGAGACCTCGAGGCGAGAGAGGGGGGGAGGGTCCATAGGGATGCAGTACAGTTCCTTTCTGTAGTATATGAGGGTGCCGCCCTTGTGACAGCGAGACCTATCGTTGCGAACTAACCGATAGTTTGCAATTCTCGGGTCACGATGGCGGGGCTTCAGGAATGTCTCCTGTACTAGGAGTATGTCGAGATGATGATCGCGGAGGAAGGTGGCGATCTCATCCCGCTGACCATTGATGCCATTTGCGTTGAAGAAGCCTAACTTGAGGGAACGGGGTTTGGTACTACAAAGCTTTTTACTATCCATTATGGTTTAGGACGGTAAAGCTTTTCTAGGACACGCGTAATTGCGGGGTACGCGTCGAACACTTTCCCTATAGCTGTAAGGTCAGCATTGCAAGCAATGATTTCCTGAGCCATAGTTACGGCATCCGGGTTAACGTAGATGCTGAAGGCGTCCGATAAGATTTGGACGTGTTCAGCGTTGGGGATAGCGGCCACGGGGCCGGTGCGGGCGGGAGAGGGCGCGACTGGGGCTGCAGGGGCAGCCTTTGTGGGAGGAATCTTTTTGGAGGCGGATTGAGGAGCGGGGGCGGCAGGGGCCGGCGGCGCTGAGATAGGGGCTGGCTGTGGGGTGGCCAGTGCTGGAAAGGCTCTCTGGTGGTTGAGCGTGTTCCAGGGGGAGGGCCTCTGAGGGCTGAGACGTTCGGGCATCTGTGAGGAGGGAACCTTCACAGATGGGCTTTCCCTTTGCTGGCGGGCGTTTGCACGCTTTACCAGCTTGGGAGAAGAGGATTTTGGGGCCTTGGGACAGCCGCGGTAGTTAGCCGGGTGTCCTGACTGGCCGCATAGCACGCAGCTAGGCGGTTCGGTACATAGCTCACGCTCCTTTGGGCGTGGGCAATCGGCAGTGCCGTGCTCCCCCAGACACTTAACGCATCTCGGGGTCGCGAAACAGTTGCGCTGTACGTGGCCATACAGTTGGCAACGGTGACATTGGCCGACTACGTTGGCCTTGTAGGGCTTCTCTATGGAGATGCCAGAAAGGGAGCAAATTGACTTCACCTTGAATATGGGGTGATGGCCTTCTGTGGGGTCACAGACGACCAGGACGGTGTCGAAGGCGGGGCCGCCCCTCGCTTTGTGCAGGCGATGGACTGCCGAGACGGG
Organism: Hoplodrina ambigua; assembly: GCA_949774945.1. Lineage (NCBI taxonomy): Eukaryota > Metazoa > Arthropoda > Insecta > Lepidoptera > Noctuidae > Hoplodrina > Hoplodrina ambigua. The sequence continues at coordinate 6,256,424 of OX458976.1, forward strand.
GACCTTTTGGGAGTGGAGGTCGTTGAGGATGTCCTCAACTGGGATCTCTTTTGGGATGCGCCGGATCACCACTCGGGTGGGCGCTTCCTCGGGGAGGGAATAGGTGTGGAACGAGACGTTCCTCACCTTCAGTAGGCTGGTTAGTTCCCTGTGGTCTTTTGCCGTGGGAACTTGGACTTTAATGCCCTGCAGGGTAGTGCGGGCGTTGGTGTAAGTGATCTTGCGATCATTACACCACTTGGAGACCTCCGTCCATTTGGCCTTGTCTTGAATGAACAAGGGCGGCGGGGGTTTGAGCTTCTTCTTCGAAGCTAAGGCGGGGTTGGGAGTGAGGGGGCTAGGGGGGCGGCTGGTCTCGGAAGTCGAGACAGCGTTGACGGTGGGACTAGGGGTCGGGGGGGACGCGGGGGAGGTCGTTGCTACGACCTTTTTGGCTTTGGTAGCCTGAGACGGAGACTTTCCCTTCTTCCTCTTGCCTCCGCTGCCGACTACTTGATAGTCGTCGTCCGAGGAGGAAGCGGAGGAGGATAAAGAGTCTTCGGAGTCGGAGACAGGGGCAGAAGGGTGGTCACGTGGGACCGAGGTGTCCATGCTTTCGGACGAGTCGGGGTTTGCAGCTGCGACACGCAGCTGCGAGGCGCCCATTGTTTGCGAAACAATGGCGGCGGGAACAATGGCGGTCGGCACATTGTGTGCTTCCGCGTAGGGATTTATTGTCTCGATGGACAATAATGAAGGAATGTCCCGTGAAGGCATTGATGGTGCCGACACTGGAATTCCTTTGTCAACGGGCGGCGGGGAAGCGGGGCTGTCGAGTACATCGCTAAAGCTAGCGATGCTTTCCTCGATCGGGGAAGAGTTTTGCTGCAGAGCAGCAAACTTTTTGCCATACTTGGCAATGAATTCGGGGTCCTTGAAGAGGACCTCCTTGACGAACGCAACGATAATTGCGTCCGACATCATCGAAGAGGGAGGGGAATCGCGGGAGAAATTTTCGCGGGGAACCTAACTGTATCCTAACTGCCTAGCTCCCCGGGTGGACAGGCCCGGGGATGTGTGACCCTCCCTGCCGGGTGTAGGCAGGGAGGTGAGTACCTACTGGTGTGCCCTAAGCTTGTAAACCCGACGCCAGTCTTATTGTGCGAACGGGGCCCTGACCAGTCTAGTGCGAAGGGTGTAGACACGCCCAACCGACACTAGGTGTGTAGCTGTGAACGAAACCAGAGACTAGGCACGACTAGGAGACCCCCCAAGGCCGTGACACTAGCTCCCGACTCCAATTGACTGCCTCACCCTGAAGGGGGTCGGCGGGTGTGATTGGGGCAACACCCCCTCGGCTTCGTTGGCACCGTAAGGTATCCACCGAGGACCACGAAACTGTGGATTTAAGCCCTGAAGGGGCCAAGTGAAGCTAACACAACAACACGCGGGTTAAAGAAATAATTAATCGTCCGCTGCCTTGAAAAAGGCGGCTTCCGATCGAATAGGTTGTAGTCTGCTGACTACAGGAGTCGTCGCGGCGGGCGCAACGAGAAGTGGCGGGAAGTCGAGAGCGGGCGCGGAGCGAAGCGCAGCACGTCCGTTCGCGGCGAGCGTCGAGCGAAGAGTCTGAGCCGCTCTGTGGCTGTCGCCTGTATTTATAGACACTAACCACGTGCTCGGCGCACGTGTTTGAGTTTTTAGGTTAGGATTCTAACTTTGTAAATAAATGATTATTTTTACAATCTTTTGGAGTAAATAAACTGATAATTAATTGAACCATACAATTATAATTAATTAATCATCTTCAAAAAAAAAAAACAAAAAAAAAAAAAAACAAAAAAAGTATAAATATGACTCACAGAGATGTGTTCCGTCCGACGGCTCGTGCGCAACTGAGCCGCTCTGTGGCTGTCGCCTGTATTTATAGACACTAACCACGTGCTCGGCGCACGTGTTTGAGTTTTTAGGTTAGGATTCTAACTTTGTAAATAAATGATTATTTTTACAATCTTTTGGAGTAAATAAACTGATAATTAATTGAACCATACAATTATAATTAATTAATCATCAATAATAATTAATTAACCCTCAAAATAAATAACATTAACATAATTTGTGTTTTTAAACAATTAATTCGTGATCATAATTGTAATCAACTCTTAATCTAATTATTCGTTGATGTAGCTGCATCTTATATAGTTGACGAGGTTCTTTAAATAATGCACTTGCGCCGATACACATGATTACCATAATTTTGTTTTGAGCTCTATCTAGTAACGAAGATTTTGTATAAGTTGGTAATTACAATATTTGTTAAGTTACATGTTAAGACATTTTGTATATTGGTATTGTATTGACTGCCTCGTGGGTCTAGTGGTCGCAAGCGCGACTGCTGTGCATGAGGTCTTGGGTTCGATTCCCAGGTCGGGCAAAGTGTTATTGGGTTTTTCCATCACGAATTTCTCAGTAGCAGCCTCGGAGTCTGGATTTGTGCCCGGTTGATGGCAATAGGCTCGCCCCCTATTACATGGGACTAACAAAACATAACTGGCGAAATGTGGGTGTACTAATGGGAACACCTCTGCCTAACCCTTCGGGGATTACAGGTGTGATGTTATGTGTTATGTTATGTATATATGTACTGATGGTTAGTAATTAATATGGCATATTTAATTACTTTTTTAAATATTGTGGGTTGACTTTGTTTGGCAAATCTAAGTTCCATTAAAAGGTTTTCGCCTTTATTTAATTAGGAACATAATAAACAGCTGTGTTTATATTAACAATAATAAATCTGGGATCTGGTACACTTGCGCGAAAGACATTTCCGCGCCAGACACTTGCGCGAGTCCCTTTGCGCGCCAAGACACATGCGCGAATGGACTTTTGCGCGCCTAGACCTTTCCGCGAACAGACACTTGCGCGAATGGACATTTCCGCGCCAAGACACTTCCGCGAGTCCCTTTGCGCGCTGGCCACTTGCGCGAAAGACACTTCCGCGACAGACATATGCGCGCCTATACTTGCGCGATAGATACTTCTGCGAAATATGCGCGAAGTATATTTTTATAAAGGACAATGGGCAAAATTCTTGAATTAGGGTTCCGTTACTTTTTTTACAAAATATGCGTCATGGGTGTCGTGTCCATGGTTTTCGAGGGTGCTGATGACGAAAATGAGGTCTAAAAGAAAATCCAAGATGGCGGCCGGAAAAATTTCCAAGATATGCTTCATGGGTGTCGTGTCCATGGTTTTCGGGGGTGCTAATGACGAAAATGGTGTCAAAATGAAAATCCAAGATGGCGGCCGGAAAATTTTCCAAGATATGCTTCATGGGTGTCGTGTCCATGGTTTTCGGGGGTGCTGATGACGAAAATGAGGTCTAAAAGAAAATCCAAGATGGCGGCCGGAAAAATTTCCAAGATATGCTTCATGGGTGTCGTGTCCATGGTTTTCGGGGGTGCTAATGACGAAAATGGTGTCAAAATGAAAATCCAAGATGGCGGCCGGAAAATTTTCCAAGACATGCTTCATGGGTGTCGTGTCCATGGTTTTCAGGGGTGCTGATGACGAAAATGAGGTCAAAATGAAAATCCAAGATGGCGGCCGGAAGAAATATCTTGGAAAATTTTCCAGCCGCCATCTTGGATTTTCATTTTGACCTCATATTCGTCATCAGCACCCCTCAAAACCATTGATACGACACCCATGAAGCATATCTTGGAAAATTTTCCGGCCGCCATCTTGGATTTTCATTTTGACCTCATTTTCGTCATCAGCACCCCCGAAAACCATGGACACGACACCCATGAAGCATATCTTGGAAAATTTTCCGGCCGCCATCTTGGATTTTCTTTTAGGCCTCATTTTCGTCATCAGCACCCCCGAAAACCATGGACACGACACCCATGAAGCTTTTCTTGGAAAATTTTCCGGCCGCCATCTTGGATTTTCTTTTAGGCCTTATTTTCGGGGCCTTACCACAATCTTTTACAAAACATTCTTATTTCGATAACGTTTTGTTTCAAGCTTATAATAACATTACTCATATTCGTACCATGAACTTCAACTTTCAATGTTGTTTTATTCCTGCTAAAGTGCTGGGAAAGAACGAACTATTTCTAAGATTTGTCTATTGCTTGCAATAGTAGAAAAGAAACAACGCTATATGAACTGTATAACGCTGTCCCTTTCACACATCGGTCCGAATTCCTACTATGAAAAAAAATCTCTTCTCTTGATCGAAAATGATCTTGAGAAAATTATTATTATTTATTTTTTAAAAACATTAGTACTTTGTATTAGGATCTAATTGTAACGAGTAATTTTCATAAAATTAACCCAAGTATTAAAAGATTTTGCTTTTTAATAAAAAATAAAATAAAATAAAAAAGAGGTTGCGACTAAATTATGACAATAAGAATCGGAACAGATTCTGTTCTTGACAGCAATGTCAGCTGTCTAACGCGAACGGAATTTAAAAGTCAAAAATTTTAAAATTGATTTTTTTTGTGGTTAAACTTATTTTATTTTATCTTAGTTACTTAAGATGTGTGTCTCACTAGCATTTTGTAGTCAGTTGGATGCAAAATCATCATGGAATCAAGGTAAGGTTAAACACGGTAACACAGTAAATAAGTTTATAACAAGGAAATATTTATCTGTAAATAATGTTTTGATTATGATAGTTCGAAACAATATGTTTTCAGACTCAGTTATAAATGTTTTATTATTAATTTTGCAGCCGAAGAGTTAATCTAGTTAAGAGTTAATCCTGGCGACAGCTAGAGATACTCTGGGAAATTTTAAATTCCAACCGATCAACAACTACTGCCAACAATCGCTATGACAAATATGGATAAAACAATGTCTTCAAATACTGGGAGAAGATATTGGCCAGGGATATGCCAGGTGTTCAGGTGGAACTAGTAAGAAAACATAAGTAGTTAAGCATAATTTATTGTTACTTATAATATAAAACAAAGATAAAAAAGGGTATGCCTATATGGTTCGGCCATGTTGAGAGGAGGAGTGAAAAACGAAGACAAAAGGTATTTTTATGGCAGAGGTGAGTGGCAACGCAGGGAAGGATCGCTCTAGGAAGACCTACACTGACATTATTGGTAAGGTTCTTCAGAAAGGTCAGGTACGCAGTACTCCTAACCGGCGTGCTTGTATGAGGAGATGTATGAATGTAGGTAGGAGGTGGCGTTCTTTGGTTTTTGCCTACCCCTTAGGAAAAACATGTGCTATGTATGTGTGTTAGCCCTGTCGGCGACGAGACCCGTCGGCGAAGAGACCCGTCGAAGTAAAGTCTTGTCAGTGTTCAGTCTATCAGCGTTTAGTAATACACTCATTAAATTATAAACAAAAATAAAACTTATTTTGTTTCAGGATCTTAAATGCCGTCTTCCCCACAGCCGCTGTACAAGAGTTTCACAAGTAACCAAACCCTGCTGCAGAGCGTTGTTGGTACTACGTGGCTGTTCGCTCGCATTGTTTTGTGGCTGTGATTAGGCTTCCCGAATCGACATCTTCATTGTTTAATGGTTTTACAGATATGTTAACCCTATTGCAAGTGTCATATTTATAATATAACTTAACAATTGTATACTCGCGTATATTATTATTAGTAAGTGATTAAAGAAATTTTATATTTTTGTTTAAACTTATTGGTCTCTATTTACTTTTGCTTATTTCCAATACCCGTAAACTAAAATCTCTAGAAATATAATTCAATCGGCAAGTTTACGTAAATAAACACATTTTATTTATCCCTTATAGGATTATTTTGTTGTCCGTTAGTCTGTCTGTCCGTCTATCAATACCCTTTTTCTCAGAACGCGTGGAGGTATCAAGCTGATATTAATTTCAAATACTTAGGTCTACTACCCCTTGAAGCAGTGAAAAAATTAAACTTCTGAGTAAATGTAAAATACGTATTTAATATAAACTAGCTTCAAGCAAGCACGTCGTATACACGTCTCATCGGCGTCGTGTTTCGCTGCGAGGTGCTACGTAATCGATTTCGGAAACGCCGGTATACGACACTCGGCCAAAAATCCTCTTCTTATCCTCAAAACCACGAACGATCTATAGTTGATGTCGTGGCGCAATTCCAGCTTTTCAACCCTCTAGAGTCCAATTTATCTTCACTCTGATAGACTCCACGACTTCCTCAACCTTCGTGGAGCATTGTAGACGTGAAATTTACAGCTGCGACGTAGACACAGCAGGACCCAGCAGCATGTGCAGCTTTTTTCGTACGTAGTTCAGCATTGGATTCTTCTGAAACCTCTATTCTGGATTGCACCTTGGTTATCTCCACTTTCAATGTAGTAATGTCCTTTAGAAGCGTAGGTATATATAACGTCGATGTGATATAACGTGACGGGGCAGTTTACTGAGATTTCTTGCCACGAATTATTGTACGTCATCCGGGTCTGTCCTCTTCAACATGTCAATGACATCCTGAAGGCTCTTCTCATTTCCATCTCTGCGGCGAGACGGCATCTGGTACAGCTTTTCAAGCGACTGGAACAGCATCAGTTTACCACTGCTGATCTTGTCCTCCTTGAAATTGGACCGAATATCTGCAGGACGCTGACCTCGTGCATGTAGTCAACAGCATGAACTAAAAAAACCACAATGGAAAACCAGCATTTCATTGACTGGTTGAGTTGTTTGGAACTAAGTTTCTCCGGTCAGCCGCGATGGCCGCGCAACATGCGAATAAAATTCGTTACGTGCAACGCACTGCACTCCAAAAAACTACATTTAAATATGATAAATTTGCAAGACAATAATACTTCCGTCGAGTCCGAGGAACTTTTTTATGAATGCTAAATTTGACATTAAAACAATATTGCTGGTTGTCAAAAGTCACGTCGTGGTAGGAAAATGAATGAACTTTTAGGGGTGACGTCACCAAAACTGCTAAGAAAATAACATTACTTTAACCTTATTATAAGCTTATTTTAAGGACGTCATGGTACGAAAAGTCAAAGTAATATTATAATAATATTGTTTTAAGAGCTTGTGGTTGGCCCCATATCAGCATATCTTGGAAAATTTTCCGGCCGCCATCTTGGATTTTCATTTTGACACCATTTTCGTCATCAGCACCCCCGAAAACCATGGACACGACACCCATGAAGCATATCTTGGAAAATTTTCCGGCCGCCATCTTGGATTTTCATTTTGACCTCATTTTCGTCATCAGCACCCTCGAAAACCATGGACACGACACCCATGACGCATATTTTGTAAAAAAAGTAACGGAACCCTAATTCAAGAATTTTGCCCATTGTCCTTTATAAAAATATACTTCGCGCATATTTCGCGGAAGTATCTATCGCGCAAGTATAGGCGCGCATATGTCTATCGCGGAAGTGTCTTTTGCGCAAGTGGCCAGCGCACAAAAGGAGTCGCGGAAGTGTCTTGGCGCGGAAATGTCCATTCGCGCAAGTGTCTGTTCGCGGAAAGGTCTAGGCGCGCAAACGTCCATTCGCGCATGTGTCTTGGCGCGCAAAGGGACTCGCGCAAATGTCTGGCGCGGAAATGTCTTTCGCGCATATGTCCTGATACCCCTACAAGTGTAGTTTGAGTGTGTGGTTTTTTCCATCAATTTATTCAAACTTCAAATTTATTTTATTATTATCTTTGAGGGTACTTTTAGAAGAAAAAAAGTAAGCTAATCGATCTTTATACCTACAGTAGAAAGCTAAAGTGGAAAATAACTACAAGTATTGGTTAAATTAGCCTGATTTTTTTAGTATAAAACAATTTTTTTGTACCTATTTTTATCTTGATAGAACTGAATCTATTCAAACAAGCGTGCCTTTATAACTGCGTGCTTTCTCATTCACGTATACGCCCAATTGCATTGTTTATTAATTTTAAGATCTAAAGGCAGAATCATGTTCACATTGCCTACATTTTTTATGAGTGTCTGAAACGCGTGCTAGCATACTCAACATTGTTATGACTTCTGTATACAATGGCCCATTATTAACACACTTCAACAGCCATTACTGAAATAATACATTATTTAATAGCAGTGGTCTTCATTACAAGAATCATTGCAGAGATTGTATTTTATGAAGTCCTGTGGATGGAATGAATTGAGGTGAAGTGTGCTTGAGATGAGCATATCAATCTCTAATATGTGATAGGATGACAGCTCACTTCAAGGCAGTGTCGTGCTTACAGGGCAAGCCCGACAGCTACTATACGATTTAAAAAAAAACGTAAATTAAAAAAAGACACTCGACTTCTCCTAAGAACAGAGCATGGGTTAGTCTATTAGACATTCTGTATCCTCACACACTCTCCAAAAAATTGAAGAAATACATTTTTAAGGGTGAGTCACGTTATATCCGCGTTGCGTGACTGAAATGCTTCCAAAGAAATCGCTCGTGACATATCGAAGCGTGACAACACAACTTTATCGGCGTCATTAATCTGCGACAAGCTAGGGTCGGCTACGTCATCGCCCTATATCTGTGTAGCCCCAGATATATGCATATATACACTTTTTACAACAAGCATTTATCATTCAAACTAAGAATTTAGACAAGAGGATTTTCTTTAAGATCTTTTGGTCCTGAAAACTTAAATAAGGGTCTCTCCAAGTCGAACATTTTTCATAAACAGTCGAACTAGTATCCCGTCCTTCCCTCAGTTAACCCTCTGATTTATGTTGAGGTGTTAGAGAGAAGTTTTATCGAGGGTGATCAATTTTCATGTAACGGGACCGAATTCCTGACTTCGGGTTAAAAACTGAGAATTTATTTTACGCAAAAAAGACCAATATGTCTAGTGTCCTGGGCGCCTACCGCCTTTTATTAAAACAATATTATTATAATGTTACTTTGTAATTTCTGTTATTGCATTTTCAACTCTCGGCGTTGAACCGAGCATTGAAAATTCAAAAGTGCGGAAGGCAAAGTAATACTAAAATAATATTGTTTTAAGAGATGGTGGTAGACGGGCTGATGCACTAACTCGAAAAAAATGGAAGTAATATATTCTTTCTCCATTTCAACAGATCGCCACAGAAGATCAGGGTCTCTTGACGAAGCGGCTGAAGACAGCAGTGATAATGGTGGAAGCACTCCAAAGAAGAAAACTGCTATCGAAGAACAGTGGGAAAGGTCCGGAGGCTTCGAACTCACATCCGTGGAACAGGAAACGTATGAGAAGTACTTCTACGGCACTGAACACTGGAACTACTTCACGAATGATGAAGACCTGGGGCCAGTTATACTGTCCATTAAACAGGAGACGCTCAATGGCAGGGATCAGTTCAGGTATGTAGCTTTTAGCAATACTTCAGTATAAAAGTTCAAGGTCAATGGCGTGCATTATTGACTATTAGCACTTTCCCCGTGACTTCGTTTGCGTGGTTTTTCTTACGTATCCCTAATCTTTTGATAATAAAATATAGCCTACAGCATTCAGTGATAATGTAGCTTCCAATTAGAGAAAGAATTTTCAGAATCGGACCAGTGGTTCTGAAGATCAGTGCGTTCAAACAAACAAACTTAGCTTAGTGTTATAATATTAGCATAGATATTACAAGACCCAATCATAGAGTAAAATTATTTAAAATGGCTTTTGGCAAGAAGTTGGTATTTGAATATTTTTTGACAGATTTTTATTTTCGATCGCAAGAACGGAAGTTGATTAACCTCAAATTACATTTTCATACAAAATATGATTTCTGAGATGATGTTTCACGAGCGACAAAAATGTGGAAAAAAGAGGCATTTAATTGTTATTTTACTGTTTCAAAATATGCATAACACCTGTAATCCCCAAAGGTTAGGCAGAGGTGTATCCATTAGTACACGCACATTCCACCAGTTACCTATGTTTAAGTCTCGCGTAATAGAGGCGAGCCTATTGCCATCAACCGGGCACAAACCCAGACTCCGGGGCTGCTACTGAGAAATCCCTGATGGAAAACCCCAATAACACTTTACCCGACCTGGGAACCGAACGCAAGACTTTATGCTCAGCAGTTATACTTGACAACCACTAAACCAACGAGGCAAGTCAAAATATCCGTCACATTCTATTCCACTATTAGTTAGATGCCAGGGGTAAAATACTTCAAATACTCAAAACATATACTTCGGCCGGAGAACCGAATATTCCATCGTCGCTAACAATGATCTAATATTTAAGGTTTACAGCGAATCGATAAGGTACTCAAGCATATTTGTATGTATCGAAACTCTCGGAATGTACTAAATCCTATCATATTGTACGGATACAGCCAGAAATGGAATTTAATTAAATAAAATTATGTTTAACTGATATTCCACTGTACAGTGAGCCGACGAGTGATTAGCAAAATATGAAATTCCTATCGAGGCGAAGACGTCGGAATCCTTACCGACGCAATATTGGAGTTAATTACTTAGGTACTGTTTTATTATTGTAATGGTTGGATAGAATTATTTAATTACTGATTTCCTACTTGATTCTTATTGCCAATAAGTTATCGTCGTCGTTCCTCTGCACTTATATATAAAGAGAAAAGATTTGTATTTTTGTAACGAATTAACTCAAAAACTACTGGACTGATTTCAAAAATTCTTTCACAATTGGAATGCTACACTATCCCAGAATTACATAGGCTGTATTTATTACAAGAAAAAAAAATAGGATCCCTAATAAAATTTAAATAATGTAACTCAGAATATCAACAATTTGTTTGTAAATACGATTTGGTATGCAACGCGAATACTATAGATATCTAGTTACTAAGGGAAGTACGAAATCTACACGGACGAAGTGACGTGAAAAGTGCTACTATTATATAAAAGTGTTTTACAAGCTAGTCTATAAAACTTTTCCTATCTCAATTTAAAATCTTTTAAAAATAATTCTTTTTAGACGCATAGGTAAAATAGCAAAAAAGAACTCTTTTTTTTTCTATTTCGCAAAACAAATAAAATTTCCCGCATTTACCTCTTAATATAAATGGGAGTGCTATCTGCCTCTGTAGGGTGCATTTTAATTAAAAATGGCAAGGTATTGTAAAACGGAATGGGCTTTGTATAGTGTTTGTAGGAGCTATAATTAACTGGCTTGTAACGGCGATGACCTCACTCGGGTTTACCTTCACGACCCTCTCGTAAACCAAGAATTCAATTAGCATAATGTAGAAGCAAGGTGTTAAACTCCCTAAAGCCACTCAATAATGTTGAGTATAGCTGAGGTATACACAACACATCAACGAAAATGTTTAGAGTTATCCGTGTCACTTGTCCCTTTCACACTTCCATTTCGTTAATTAAGGTAATTTTCATTAGAGTTTTATTCCTCGTATCGCAAAGACAATCCGACCTAGAGCCAAGGCGTTCGTAAGTCTCAAAAAGCAATAAATGTCACAAATGGTCTTTAATGGCAGCGAGCACAGTTGTAAAGGGGACTAGGCGATTCGAATGTGGCCTCACCCTAGACACGTAAAAGGTGTTATTACAATTCTACCGAATTTTAATTATACCTTGAGGTATTTCATTAAACCGAAATTCGTATCACAAAGTTCGTTACATTGGCAGCACTTAGAAAATGTTGGTGAAATTTTCATAACCGAGCAGATATTCCTGGTACAATGTTTTAAACAAGGTATCTTCATGTAATCACATTCCTGTCTCCGAAATATGAGAGAGCACTGCGATCATTTTTAGTAATAAAATATATGATGGTATTTAAGATTTTTCATAATATAATAATAATAATATATTTATTTGCTTAAAACACGGTATAAAATGATGGTTTTATTAAAAATTCATGATTAAATACTTTTAGATTTAATTAGGTTCTTTTTTAAGCAATTTATTTGTATTGTCTTAAAAAAATACTGTATATACAGTATGTATAAAATACTAAAAAAAGTAGATGTCAATTATTTTACTTAACAATATTTTTGTAGTCCCATCAGACTTTACCTTTGAAGTCATATTTCCTCTGAGAAATGGAATTCAATTTGATCGTGAATATCGTGATACATCACCCTCCTGGAGGCCTCCGTCTCATAAACTTTGGCATTTTTATTGGAAATGATTACACCTACCAAGAAATTGTGTAAAATTGAAATAATAACGAGACTGTATTTGATGTTTTCAAAGAAATTCCAGTTAACTGACTCTGTTTTCCTTTTACACGTACCTACATAATATAACGTTTTACATAGACTCCACACGTAACCACAGGAATTCTTAAAAACAAATTGTAATAGGTATGTAGACCGCAATAATTTTTGGATATTTTTTACGCACTAATAATATATACCTACTTCTTAGTAGGTATACGGTATAGTAACTGAAACGTTTTTATTTACAACTAGTTGACCCAGCGAACCTCGTACCGCCATTTTTTTTACTTTTCTTTCATAAGAAACTTTTCCTCAATAACAAACACAACAAAAAAAGAATTGGTCAAGCCGTCCACGCATGATGCCGTGACCAAGGGAAATAGGGATTCATTTTTATTTACATATACATATAAATATAGTTCATACTTCATGCAGATCTACTGGCAATCTTCCCTTGATTTAACTAAGGTCCTAAAATAAATAAAATAGGTACGTAACCTTTAAAATGCTAAATATAAGCACATATAAGCATACTTACCCTTCAAGAAGCCGCCATCCAGATTGGTAATATTCTTCAACGAGACTATCGCGTGTCCAGGCATCGTTAACCCTCGCGTGGTCACCGATTCCAAAGGCCAATAGCTGAGCAAGATCATACGATCGACTTTAATAATATACTGTATGCTTATATTATTTTACATTAGCTAATATTAACCCTGATGCCTGATTTACATGCAATTGCGTAGGAAAGGGTTTGTTTGAAGGGTAGGCGTATTGGACTATTCAAATTGGCTATCGACATATTTCACACAGCCTGTAAGCATATACATACCATACATAGCGTGTAATACAAATACATATTATGTATTTGTATATAGTTAATGTTGAAATTTAAAAGGGATAATTTTCGGGTACCCCTCTGCCTAACCCTTTGGGGATTATAAGCGTGATGTTTGGTAGTAACTGCAGATCTCCGTAAACAAACTAAAACTCGTTGTCAAGTTTCAAAATTGAAAGCTTAAATATTTTCCTTCGTTTTGCAGGAATCAGCTGCGAACTATAAAGAAACAAAAAAAATATAAATAGGTACTACCTACTATGTTTTTAAAAATATTTTTGCATACTTTTTCAATGCAGACTTGAAGACTACATTCTGCATACCGATCAAAAAAATTAATAATTATTTTGGCATAACAAAAGTCAGCTCTCTCGTCTTGACAGGCGCCACTTCGCGAACGATACAAATTACATTCAAAAACATTCCGAAAATTGTTCTTCATCAACAAACATATTCGCTCATCGTATTAATTCTTATAAGACAGCTGTCAAGGGATCTTAAAATAGACCGACGTCTTCAATAATAGCTGCAACGAGCTTATTATAATTACCTACACGTGTCATGGCGGCGCAGTGATTTCATCAGCAATTTATTAAGCTTAAAATTAAAGCTATAAAAAATTAGAAACATTTGTTTAACGTACAAATATTTTAATTAAATATTTTGTTACACAAAACTGGCACGTGTAAGAGAACATTGAAATATACTTTTCTGCTAAAATAATTGTTCTGAAAAAAGTTCACATAATTAAAATTGACATAATAATTTAATTATTTACGTCAATGTAATTAATTATGCCAAAGAGTGTTAATGACCAGCAATAATTGTACCTAGGGCCCAAATTGATGCTCCGACTATAATTTAAATTAATCAACGTTTGTAATCAAAAAGTCCCACAATTACTTTGAAAAATGAGAGTAATTTTGGCTCAGGAAGACTAAAACGAACAATTTGACAAAACTACCCTAATTATAGTGTTAAAATATAACAAGTCTTTCAGTTAATAAGAAAAACTTTATAGAAAAGCTTTATTCCCAACCAGTTAAAATGAAGTGCCTATCGGAATTTTCATTTACCAACTCCCGGATTATTTCCCTTTACTAATCAACTGAAACTCGTATTTTATTGTCAATCAAGTTCATTTCATTTTAGGGTACCACGGTTCGATCGTGTGGAAAAAGAGTAATATTTTCGCCGAATTTTTCGTGCATGTTATCCTTGTGCTCGGAAATTCGAATACACTTTCAACTGCATCGTTACGTTGATCAAGTTCTTTCTTTTTTATTCAAAAAAGTGATTCACCCTTTATTTGTTTTACTGTTACCTTTTCCAGTAGAACATAGAACAGGGAGTACTTTGTAGATAAATTCGAGTCAAAATAAATTGAGCTGAGGCCGGAGCTTACAAAGAAAAAAAACACTACATCATATAAAATCAAGACACGCCGCAAAAATGTCTCCTTTTAACATAGGAATTGCTCGCAGGGAGATTCCTCGGCTGCTCACCGTAAATTCCGGCATTTTCATTATTCTCTGTCATAGGAAAACTGAAACGGCGAGACAACGGGAGCATTTAATTAAAAATGGCCGCTATTCAAATTTTTAGACCGGTTTCACAAAACTCAAATATACGTATTCATCGCTAAGATTAACTAAGCTTACGTAATTAGTAGATTTAATTATTTGTCGAGCCCATTGTTATTTACAGATTTCATTCTATTGCGTTGTTTTTAAACCCTTTGTCTTATAAACTATCTACATAATTATGTCATGTTATTCATCCTAATTTGATTCAAGAATTTACATTACCTACGCTTGGTAACATGATATCAATTACGTAACTTTATGTTATGCTAATAACGATAACCGAATAATTGTCGGTTGAATATCTGAAAATTTATACGGGAATTTCGGTGGTAACATTGGTTTTCTTAGAATTCTAAATTATATAATGAGCATAAATCGAACGTGGCGCTGACTCATATAGAATTAGTTGAAAATTGTCTAGCAAAGTAGGCTTGTCTCAAATATCTATAATTTAAAAAATATAATATGGCTGAAATATACGGTATGGAGAAATCTAATATACTGTCATTATTATTCAAACATATGTGACCCAAAACGATAGTATGTGACGAATAAATTTTATAATTAATAGGTGCTTACCTATTGTTATTATAGCGTGCCATGAATCCCCAGCTGCGAATAGGGCACGCCCTATCTTCCCCAGGGCGTCGTTATAAGCCACGACATAGGTATTCAGCATCCACTTGAACAATGGTATAATTATTTGGCAGTCTTAATGTGCCAGCCGAGCGTGTCGGTTAGCGATCAATCATCGAGATTTACATGTTGCGGAGACCCATGTTTCATAGGAAAATGTACGGTTAGACCGTAGAAATATATATACATGGCATCCTAAATACTTGGCAGTGAAATAACCATTTTAATGGAAATTCGTAGGCATTTTCCTAACCATTCTGGATATAGAGTTACAACTCACAAGCGTGTTTAGTTACTAGTTATTAGCGAGTGTAGCAAATTGCCGGCTTTTTACCTTTGGGGTTATGAAGCTATTAACCCCGATTAATGTTTTTATTCTATTACTCATTCATTCATAGTCGTTCCTTCGTTCATTGAATAGAAATCGACCTATTAGCTAGAGCAACGCAAATAATCTGTGAACAAAATGTGTCTCATAATGTTATTTATACCTTATGTTATAAAGCTGAAAAGGGTGAAACGTGGCCACAGACTGGGGCCAAGTGCTCTAAAAAGAAAGAATTTACTATCGGTTCGAAAAGAAGAAGACAAGCTAAAGAGTTTCTTTTCTTGTTTGAACGTGCTAATCTCCGGAACTCCTAGTCCGATTCTGAAATTTCTTTCGCTAATAAGAAACTACGGTCATGTTGAGAGGATGAGTGAAAGACGATTGACAAAAGGTATTTATATGGCAAGGTGGCAACGCCGGGAGGGCCTAGTCGCCCTAGGAAGACCTACACTGACCTTATTGGTGAGGTCCTTCAGAAAGGTCAGGTGCGGAGTACTCGTAACCGGCGTGCTTGTATGACGAGATGTATGAACGTAGATGAGGCGAAAGGAGTATGTAAGGATCGTAGCAGGTGGCGTTCTGTAGTTTCTGCCTACCCCCATGGAAAAAGGGGTGAGTTTATGTATGTATGTATAAGAAACTACATCCCACAGTGATATGGGCTATGTTTTGTTGTTATCTTTCGGAATCTGTAAAAAAAAAACACCTGGAATAAGTCACGAGAAAAAGCCATAGGGCCGCGCGTCTGAAGCAGCCGATCAGAATAATAATAAAAAGTCGATAGCGAGAAAACCTCGAGTGTGTCAGATAGCGCATAAGTTATTCAATATACTGTTGCTGAAATAAAACGATGATATTAGGACTATATTTTGCTCGATATGTGTTGTCTTTGACGTGTATTTTGATCGATCTCCATTACTAATTTGATCAGCAGTAATGGTTTTTATTTAGTAATTTGATGCCTCGCAGTTTACCAAAGTGATTAGTTTGGCTAGTTGCTGTATACTGGAAATGTTACCTTAATAGGTTCAGCCTTAATTATTTAAGCTAGGAGAATCGTTCAGAATCTTAACTAGAACTTGGAAAGTCAGTACCTTTTTTTATGGTTGGGAAATCAATAAATGACTTCTTTCGCTCTGGGCGGAGCGGAAGGGAGTATCAGACTCTTACTGGCTAAAACCCATCCGTGTTCCTTCTAATAACCTTTGCGTTCCAGGGCCATAAATCTTTCGAACAAAATCCGCAGCAATTACAGTACCTACATAATACACTTTCAAATCCAACCCTGAAAATGAGCCACCCGGAAACCACACACCCTTACCAAAGAAATTACGAAAAATTCCGAAAAACAAAGTAAATGAGTGGAACAAGGCAGTTAACCTAATTACAACCAAACAAAGCCAAAACAAATGACAGTCCCCAGCTATTACTAGTTTAATTTCGCCGTGTACATTATCACGAGTCAACAAGTGCCGACTGCTGAGTTGATAACGATAATAATTCTGTTTACTCTTGTTCTAATGCTGTTCTTGGTGGTGCAGTGTTGTTATGATGCTTTGGGGTGTGAATTAAAGTTTAGTTAGTAGCTTAGCAAGAGCTACCGTCAAACGGGGTGTATAGGAATGCAGGGGTGAATCGGGGCGAAACTTTAAAAGGGATTTTAACGTTGATATAACTATAGTTTGTTGCTTACAAGTACATTTAATCGTAAATTATAATTCAGTAAATCATTAGATGCTTTTTTGGCAAGTATCTGTATTATTTCAACGTTAAAATCCATGACTCGTAACTCTCATCCATGATCGTTGGTTTATTTGTCGCAAAGCGCGACTGCGAAGCAAGAGGTCTTGTGTTCGATTCCTCGGGAAAGTTTTATTGGGTTTTTCCATCAGGCATTTCTCAATAGCAGCCTCGGAGTCTGTGCTTGGTTGATTGCAAGTACATCTCTGCCTAACCCTTCAAGGATTCGGTAGGCATGATGTTATATTATGTTATAAAATTCGTATTGATCATCATAAATTATCTGTACCTAACAATACAGGGTAAGGGTATCCTAGTGCCCAGTATAGACTCCAGGGTTGATTATATACAGAGTGCACCAACAAATATCATTAAAGAATTATTTTATTATGTTGGCCCAACATTAGACCATGTTGGGCCAACATTAAATGGGCAATTTCATTGAAATGGAGCAGATTTACGATTCACGGTTTCATCATGTTTGGCAACACTGTGCCTTTATGCAGATTCAGACCACATAGTCACCAATTTGGTTACCAGTGTGTTTGCCTGCCGTTGAAATGTATTTGTATTGGATACATGGTTGCTTGTGCTAAAACCTCAAAACTTCTATACTATAAGTACAGGTTGATTGTTTATACCAGAAACCAGAAAAGAAGTCATTATACTTATCATTATGAACAACTGTCGCTATCGGACCTATCATGAAAAATAAATCAGCTGTTCCATAGATTATGCTCGTGTTGTGAAGCATTTTTGTAGGAAATAGTTAGCAGATTTTTTTTTCAATCGCTCTTTATAGATAACACCTGCTATACTTTCAATCTATAGTTTGCTTTATACTCGATAGATAGTACCTACCTAAACCTCTTTGGTCAGACCCTTCAATTTGTCGACGTTTTCTAACAAACCCTTTCAGGCAAAACGTTAAGCTGCGAGTCGTTTTAATGCCAATGTAAACCAAATTCTGGTTGAAATTCGAATGTGATTATCCCAGCTTTAATACTTGTTGGCTTTTGCAAAACGTTTGTAAATTGTTTTATAGTTTGAGCCTTCTGTGTATGTATTTGTATAGCCCATTATTTCGGTCTAGCAGGCAGACCGAAATAATGTGCTGATTGTGAATTTTACCTAGAAAATGTTTACTATAATTACCATTTTAGAAACAGGATAGTCAACAAAATTGTCTTGTCTATTTAGTAAATAACAAATCTAATCTAAATATACCAATAAAAGCAAAAGGTGATTCACTCGCTCACTCATCACGAAATATCGAAAACCGCTTGACGTATAAAGATAAAATGCAGGGATGTAGTTTTTAGTTAGTAGACGTCCGCTAAGAAAGGATTTTCTAAAATTCACCCCCTAAAGGGATGTAATGGGGTCCGACATTTACCCGGAAGAAGTCGCTGGAAAAAGCTAGTAAACTATACGAACTAATAGCTATAGTAGTAGGCAGGTACTCTAGTAGGTAGGTACTAGGTAACCTTTTGTGTAAGAGATGCTTCGAGGAAGATAATGGCGCCGATTCCCTTGGTCACAAACTAAACTAAAATAAGACTATTTCCATCTTTTTCTGTCCAATAAAACAAGAAAGAGGCTAATGTAAATAAGAGCTGTCAAATTTATTCAATCTGACACATCCATACAGTTATAGTTGACATCTTAAAACGTATGGATTAAAAATACGGAGAAGTTCAAGGCAAAACTAATTTGACATCTCTAACTTAGTTCTTTAATGTCACGGAATGTCACCGTCCTTTCCTTTCGCTGTATGTTAGTAAGAGATGTCAATTCCCTAAATTTAGTCCAGTTTGTGAACAAGGGAATCGGCACCAATATCTACCTTCCATTATTCTGTCATCAAACATCACAAAGTCGTGTGAAATGACCTTCAACAATTCCATCAGGTTAAAAAACTAATCCTCATTTTCAAAGCAACCTTGCCTCAAAACAATACCAACATAACAAAAGCGTTCTTACGTTTACCAAAACTGCAACAGTAGGCAAATATTATGTAACTGGGGTTCAAGAACGGTGAGTCGGTGACCCGTTTTCCTGAATCGACACTTAACCCTACAGTCGCTATTGAACTAGTTACAGAATGTGTGGACTTTACTACGTCCGTGTGTTTTTGTTCTAAGTGATATGAAAAGGGTATAAAAGGTGTGGGTTTCCTAATAAAAGTGGCCCCGACTTTTTAGGTGGGACACCTTCACCTAGGTACAGTCAACAAAAAAGATGGGTGTGTCGTCAGATATAGTTGAAGTTTTCTTAGAAACCGATAACCTATCTCTTTTGTTGACTGTACCTAGGTAGGTATAGTTAACATAGGTAGGTCTGTGATTTTATAATCGCAGATGTTTTATCATCATCATCTCAACCAAGAGACATGGCCAACATTCTAATGATAATTCATTAATTTATGTTTACATGATCAATGATCATGCCTTCTTTGTATGAGAACAGGCCTTCGGCAGTGAAACAAATATAGTCTGGTATTATTTTATATTTACGCGGACGAAGTCAGATCCCTCGGGAACCGTACCTATATTTATCTGGGATAAAAAACCTTGCATTCAAATCCGTTTAGCCGTTTTAGTGTGATTGAGTAACAAACATACATCCATACTTACTCATTTATAATAATATAGTAAGATTATGGAATGGGTACTAGAAATATATTTTTCTCTTCCCAGGATCCTAGTCCGAGCAATAAGCTACACAGTCCACGGCTTGATCCCGGCATCCTGTGTGTTTGCGGACCGGTACAACCGTGAGGAGGTGGTGCGTTCCCTGGGCAAGGAGGTCAACATCAACCCGCCGCTGATGCTGGGACAGCTGCCCGATACCCCGGAGGAACTGCTCAAACTTGATCAGGTAGGTAGAACGAAAAAATATTTTAGTAGCTTATTTCTTTCTTTATCGTGTAGGCAGTATGGTCTTTCGACCCTACACACCCTAGTTTCAGAGTTTCTAAACCGCCTCAAGGGCCTCTGACATGGTTTAAGCGGGACAGTAGTAGTAGTACAGTAGTTGGTGTAAGTCCAGGTTTCCTCACGATGTTTTCCTCCACCGATAAACTTAAGAAAGTACATATGAATTGAAAAAGTTACATTGGTATTGGCCCGGATTTGAACCACTAGGCCATCACGTCACCCGATACAGTAGCTAGAGACCCGCTAGAGGCCCGCCCGGTGTAGGTACGTGTCTGCCACAATAATAGATAATTAATTGTGTCTCATACTCAGGCATAAGTAATTAAAAATTAAAATTTTAAATATTCGATACTATCATCAGATTTGAGACACCTTTACATATAGTACCCGCTCGTTTGTGCTTTATTTTTAAGTAGGTACAAATTCACTAGCACTTTGTTATTAGTACAAGGTTGAATAACAAAGACGAGCGAATGTAACCGTTTGGGTCCGCAACTGACAGAGAACACGTTACGAAGATAGAAAATTAAAACGGGCAGTTATTTTCCACTACATCGCAATTCGCATCCCACACTGGTTGAAAGCATAAAAAATAAAAAAGAATTAAATAAAAGTCTATCTATGATTAAATTTCAAAATGGTTTTGTAAACTCCGAAAGTCTGTCATGCAAAAGATTCGTTTAATGAGTTACAAGTTCAATTATCATAACCAAAACTAGGCTTATCACTTTCAGACGTCATTGAACTGCACTCAAAAAATACTTAATATTTAAAAAAGTAAATTATTTATTAAAACTAAATAATTTTCCTACATCTGGAAAAGCTACTTTTGTTGATTAGAACCATGTTCACAGTTATACAATGTACAGCTTTACACGTGGCGTCGAGTCCGTACGGATCCATATCTATTTAACTACTTACTTAATGGTAAGGGTAAGCACACACAACCGACGTAACAAACATAAGAAAATCACGACCAAAACTCGTCTTATCTCATTTAGCATTCGGCTCGAAGCAAACTCAGCAACGCAAGTAAATTAGCAGTAAAACCTTTCCCTTGCTGCGATTGTTTTTTCAGTTCCCAATTACGAATAAACGATGCCGCCGCTTACTGCTGTGAAACATTGATGAGGAGCGTTAGTCGCGAGGAACGTAGGGGGTGTTCTATCGGCGCTCTCTCCTTGCACCCCCAGGGGGGACGTGCCTCTCCATAGCTCGAGCTAATCACAGTAATGGAGTAATGACAAGTTAGACGCAACTACTTCTCCCGCACTAACAAACTTCATGCTCGCATGAAATCCTGTACGATGGGACACATTAAAATATTACGCGACAATGTTGTAACTTTGAATTGGAAACGCGAGTTAGTGTGTGGAACGCGACAGCTAATTACTCCAAAGTTGAGCGAGACAACCAGACATTTAAATAAACTTCAGACGTTCCCCTTACCTTGGAAAGTAAATAAGTACCTACTTGTGTGAATGTTAAAGTTTTAAACGTTTTTTAATTGAGTGTGGTTTAAAGACATTAAGGTATAAAGAATGAGAGAGATTATTCTCTTTATTAGACAGGGCAGACCCTATGGCAATACGCCAAGATAATTAAATTAAAAAGAAGGTATTTCACGTGATAATCTAATACCGATCTACTAAAACTTGGCACTGATTTTCAACATAAACCAACACTATTGTCTAATGTAATGAAAATCTATTTAAATAATTTAGATTTCTAAAAGCAGTTTACTTCTAACGTTATAAATCTCAATACATAGATAATATGCCAAATAACAAATCCTGTAAACACTATGAATAATAAAATATTGAAAAGTAAAACCAAAACCAAAACTAACCACTACCGTAAGTTACAAAGCGATACAAATGATACAATAAAAGTCCGCTTTCAAATAAAAGTATTTTTCAAATGTCAGTATCATTCCGAGCCTTTAACACAGATAAATGGAAAATGTACGTAAAAATCTGGAGCAAAAGATTCAATTTTGAGTGCAGACGTTGTTAGGAAAGTTTGTTCGATCCAGTGAACTGCCAATTTTCATTAGGTTACGTACGTTTGTAGGTACCCGTAAGTCGGAACTTTGTTGAGAACGGCCCGTCCCTGTCCGTCCTTTGCATTTCGAATTCACTCTGTATGTCGGATTTTTTTAATATTACAGTGAGTGGGGAGCTTTCATGAAGGGACTTATCCCTGCCTTTCGAAAAATGTTGACGTTTAGGCTCGATTCACACTACTTAAACCTAAAAAAGTCTAAAGGACATAACCCAGCTAAAACGAACTTATTAACATAATTGATATATCTAATGCTAATTTCTTAGAGAATACTATGAAATTAGCATTGTATGAAATTATGCTTATTCATATTCAACTAATTACCATCTATTACTGTTCTAACGTTCAATTTATCATTGATACTTGAATAATCAGTAGAAACATCTGATATCATCACAGCTCAAGACCAGTCAGACAGATCAGACAAAATAATTATATATTTTTTTATTATTTATCTTTTATTTTCTAATGGCAAAAAAAGTCTTTTGTTTTCTTACATCAAAACCAAACTCTGATTAGTTTTCCGCAACTTTGCCTATTAAAAGAAAACGTGTAACAAATCCTATTACCGATAGACAATCGCTAATACTATCAGCGTTTCAATACACTCTTCTTGATTGAAATCTGTAAATAAGAAAAACGTCTGTAACTTTTTCCTTGACTATAATGTAATCTGACCGAAGACATGAAGTAAAGTAACGCAGGCTGACGTGGATGGCTTGACAAGTAGTCCGGTCAAACGGTACGAAACTGTTCGCTATTTTTCTGAAAGAGATTCTTCAGATCGATGTTGACGGCCACTTCCACCTGAATGATTTATGATCTGTGGGCTTCTTTAACTTTGGTTGCTTTTCGAAGATGTTACACTGAACAATAAAAGTCTGAAAGTGAAGGTTCATTTGTTAAGTTAAACTGTACATAAAAATACAAAGGAGGATTTAATGCCTGAGGCATTCTCTACCAGTCAACCATAGGTAATGAAGAGATTACGTGGCAAATGCAAATTATTGACGAAGGCAAAACAACAAAATTCGAAATTTAAAAATTTCATTAGGTTCATTGATCGGGTTTAAAACTTAGATGTCTATGATTCTGATTTGATTACAATTTATTAGAAAACTTTTATTCTTCTTGATATGTAAATCTCTCACATATTTTGCCAAATTATTTCTAAAGAATCTAATACAGTTTTTGTATAAATCAAAAATGGATGATCGCTATGCTAGACATTCATATTAACTCTCTCCCAGTATGTTGAATAATATTATAATAATCATATTCTCCCGATCAAATTTCGGTCACGGCGCCCAATCTTAACGGAGACCAAGTACGCAGGAGATATTATGTGTTTACGCAAACGTTTACGCAAACAAAGCTGGTGCTCTCCCTCATTCCTCACACTCGTAGTCCCGGGAGACAGCAATCCGACACGGCCGAGGAGAGATCATGACCAACACCTTCACGAGACTCCGGGGTTTCACACCATCAACTGCCAAAATCCGGGCTGCTTCTGAAAATTCCTAATGGAAAACTCAATATCACTTTGCCTAACCTGAGTATCGAACCTAAGATCCCACACTCAGTAGTCACACTTACAACCACGATACTAACGGGGCAGTCTAATATAGTGTATCTATGTCAATACAGACTAAACGAAAGTACAAACAGCATGACACCATTTAGGATCAATTTTCACCGTGCACGGAAACATTAAGCTACGCTCAGTTTCTCCCTTACCGGTACCTTATCTCCGTTTTTTCTCCCTTAAAACGTTAACGATGTCGTAAAATGTGTTTCTTTTACAATTGCCCCTACTATCTTGGAACACATCAACCTACCTTTAACCTTTACCTGTACCTGTAAAGATTACTACAGGTACCTTGTTCACGAAACTTTTAACGAATAGGTTAATTATTCAAATTGCTTTTGTTGACAGAACGTTTTCTTTGACTTTCATTTTAAAATTCAGATCCTTAATATCGTCTTTGTCACCTTGACTTTTCCGTTTAGGCAGATTTGAAATATTCGATAAAGTTCTCCTCAACTTTTTCCTTTAGGTGTTAAGTCATTTTTATCATAATCTCTTTTGACACTTCGCCAAGTACTTTATAATTATTATTATCGGCTCCGAACGTTCTTATTCACATCATGTTATATATCGCCGCATGCATCAATGTGACATCATCTTTATTATGTCAGACCGTTTCAATCCACTTTTCATCTCCATTTTATATGCAATTTCTGCTCAACTATTTTAACATAAACATTTCACTGATACAAAAAGTGCTACTAAAGTAAACATAAAGTATTTCTGGGTCGCAACTCGCAACGAATATATGTATGTACCCAAGAATAGCGGCTAGGTACGTACAGTACTTTATGTCTCCTTTATTAGGTAGTAGAACGGCAGTAAAATGTGTTCTCATCAAACGAAATGTTCGTCTAGTCTCTGTTTTGTTACTGAGGTGAAATATTGGAGCTCGCGCCTGATGTATGCACACGGTAGAGTAGTTGAGGAAACTATGATGATAACATTTGAATAAAATTAACGATGTGTTAATATATAGGTCTACAATTCTTCTAAATTTTACAACAGTGAATAATAATCGAAAAAAGCCATTTGTTATCGTTAGTGCGTCAACACCACAACATGCAATAAATTCAATGTTTATTTTTAAAAGATTTCGACGCCTCCACGGTTGTTAAATAATTAGGTACAATGTTCACCAAAACATTTCTCAAGCAGTCAAGGATCACCATATAAATATACCCTTGTTTATTAGTTCTAATTCTCACTTGAGACATCTCAATTTTGTGTACGGTTGAGTGGAGTTTCGTGTCGCCCACAACTTGCTTTTGACCTGCTGTCAATCAATTGGAACAGATACGTATTGAACCCACTCAAATATTAATTAGGCTTTTCGAATCACCAATAGTAGGCCCCTGATAAACAATTCAATACGCACAAACTACAGTGTCACTTTAAAATGTTATTCAAATATTGAAGAATTTCACAATTAGATGGTCTGTTTGAGATACAAGTTTAAGCAATCGTTCGCCAAGATGAGAATACTACATTCAATTAGTCCATTACTTGCTTAATAAAGAATGTCGAACAAAAACCATAATTGATCATTGATATTTTCAGTAAGTAGGAACAAAAAGAAAAAAACAGCTAAAAGGCTAAAGCATTAACTAACTAATTATGAGTCTATTTTTGTTCAAGTTACCTGTCTCAGGTTCTAAACGATTGTGATGAACTCAATCTTTTATTCCAATCCATCGGCAAGCTATAAAAGTATATGCTTAATATTATGCTATTTTTTTCCGTTGAAGGCAAACTTTGAAATCATATTAGTACCAAAAAGCTTTTTCTTGTACCTAATGGTCCTTTCTTTTTGGTTTTCGCATAATAAGTATGTTACCAAGTTCGAACACGAAATTCTACCGGCGTATTTTGATATTATTATATTTATGAACGATAACGACAAGACATTGTCAATTTATGAAAAATCTGTGAGTAAGCAAAATACATTACAAAACAAAAATACCTACTGGTAATCTACGCGAATTTCCTTCCCCTCAATCGCATCGAAATAGATTAGAAGTGTCCCTAGAGAAACTAGATTCGATACCGAAAAAGTATTCATATTAATCCGGATTACGGTTCCTCTTAATGTCTTTCATCGAAATTGGTAGGTACGCTCCGATCACTTCGTAACTGAGAAGAGGTAAACATCTAAGCGCTTTTAGTATTATTTTATGAGTGAAAGAAAGTTCTTTCTTCGCTTCACGATAAATATTTTATTTGTAGGTAATGCCTTCTTACGTCTGATTGTTGACGGCGTCTGCTCCATTATTCTTGGAACTTCCTCTAGTAAGATATTCAAAAAGTGAAGCTTTCTGAACAAATTTTCCAAGCGTTGTATAATAATAAGGCTAGTTCATCAGTAAAGTGGACATTATTTTTATTATAGCGGGCTGTGGGGATCATTGTATGAAGCTGAGATAGGAAAGATAATGAGGGAGGTCCCCGAGGCCCCTGTCGATAGCAGAGTACCGGCATTCTGATCAAAGGCGCCATGCAAGAATAAATTGCTACCCTGTTTCTTATTTTATTCGCGAATAACAACACTTCTTTCAAGAAAATTGCACTTATTTATAGCTCAATTTCACTTATGAGATGCTGAGAAGGCTGTTCTAGGAAATAGGTATGTTTTGTTTATTATGTACAGTTCTTAGAATACATAAACTTCGACATACATGGGACTTAAACATAACTAAAGTTAGAATATAATATAATAATTTCAAGTGAATATACAAAAAGTCAAGATCAAATATACGAGTTTCAATCAAAATAGATTGATAACATCCCCGTACAGTAGTGCCCCCGCTTCTGGGTGCTACAAGGCGAAATATGGGTGGACTCATGGGTACACCTCTGCCTAACCCTTCGAGGATTACAGGTGTGATTTTATGTTAGTTCTTAGAATAATGGAAGCCCTTTCATTATTTTCCTTTAGTAACAGTACTAAAGGAAAATAATGAAAGGGCTTACACCTACCTAGGCAGAAACTGTCGAGCAACATTTTTACAACATCGAGCACCGAGCATCATGATATTACATTCACACGTGAAACTCCAATAATTTCATGACGAACCTTACCGTTTACCAATATATTTTTCGTCGAAATCTTTCAGATTTTATTCCTGAAGGTTGATTTGTCGCTGAAAAGCAATAAAGAACCTACCTACATTTTTTTATTCCTATTCTTTGGTGCTTTTTTATACGTATCTTGTTGAATTGGTGACTTGACGTAGATCAAGTGACTTGTACTCCGTAATATTCATGAAAATTGACATGAAAAACTTGTCAACAATGGTCTTCAATTATGTAAGAAATATTAACGTTTAAGAAATAACTTTATTATTTCAGGTATTTATAAAATCGGAGTTGAAAGTTGGCGTGATATACGTGAAGGAAAACCAGTACACGGAAGAAGAGATTCTGGACAATAATGAAAACTCGCCGATGTTCGAAGAGTTCTTGCAAGTTTTAGGAGAAAAAGTCAGACTTAAAGGTAATGTTTATGAGGCTTTTGTACAATTAGCATGACTCCGTTTTTATAAATTATGCTGTGTAAATTATCATTAGTAATTGATTGGCCAAGCTTTCATTGCAAAGCCGTTATCAAAAGAGCATTCTTCAAACGAGAAGTAATTCGCATTGAAACAAGAATTGGGTTCCTTAAGAAAACAGCAATTTTGCTTTAAACCATGATTTGTCTTCTTGGGGAACCTGCGGTGATAAAGTCCCATTTACCTTTCCCAAAATTATAATAATGAAACAAGTTGCAATTATAATCGTTATCATTACAGGTTTCGACAAATATAAAGGCGGTTTGGACACAGTGCACGATTTGACTGGCTTGTATTCAGTATACACAAACTGGAGAGGAATAGAAATCATGTTTCACGTATCAACCCTACTGCCATATGAGAGACATGATCCTCAGAAACTTCAAAGGAAACGTCATATAGGCAACGATATTGTTTGCGTCGTTTTCCTGGAAGCCGATAACACTGCGTTTTCCCCGGCTTGTATCAAGAGCCACTTCTTACATACCTTCATTCTAGGTTAGTGGAACTTATGATTTGAAAATATATTTGATACAAATATGTTGTTGTAATTTTTGGTCCTTTTCTTACACAATCATAGCTTTCATAACAACTTGTTAATGCTACACTCTAGTGTACTTTCCAATAAAAAATATTCAATTTTTGCAGTTCGAGTGTCAGCTAAGATCAAGCGTCGGCCAACGCGATACGAGGTATCAGTAGTCACTCGAGATGAAGTGGGAGCGTATAAACCTTACTTGTGGGAGCAAAGCGTCTTTGACAAAGGCCCTATGTTCAGGTAAGAAGTTACGTCACTGTCAGATAAACTGGGGTAAGGGCAAGAAAATGATGCTTATTCAACTTTGTCTATCAGAAGTCGAGTCAAATATATTTAGGCAAACGCAAGCAAATGATACGTCCGCACTATCAAAGTTATAGTTATAAAGACGGTGTTAAATCCGACATAACATCAAATATCAGGGATAAGCTAAACGCAGTTAACCGAGCCAAGACAAACTCGAAATGCAAACATTTCGTGAGTTGCCAATTTAACTAAATACCTCATATTTACCAATGGTTAAACCAATGAATTAGTTAAGTTTATCTCGAAACTAAATCCACCTTGCAAACATTGAGTTTGTACCGATATTAGAACTGAAATCTAAATCCTTCTCTTACAACTGGCGCAAAACTATTGCAATTAGTTTTACTGAGAACTTACTTTGGTTAAATAAAGTTATAATTGACCGCAATGAACAGATATTATGCGAGATGTAGTCGAAAGTTTTTGATGAGAAGATATGAGGATTGGGTATAACTGTTATTTGCGTTGAAAAGTCCATATTATGAAACGTGAAACTAATTGAAACAGCCTCTCAGTTTCTAGCCTACTCCAATTTATTACTTCAACCTAGAGATATGTAATTTTGAAGACTTTTATGCCAAAACCGTACCGATACCTAGCTATCACTTTTTACAGAGAGTGGTTGCTGACTAAGATAGTGAACGGAGAAAGAGCTTCATACTCTGCACCCAAATTCGCAAGAATGCAAGAAAGAACTCGCAGCCAAATGCTAGAAGACATCGTTGCCAACTTGCAGAACCATGCTGAAACTGGACAAATACCGAAACCATACCGAAGAGGTATAGATAATTTTTCATTATTTTTTTTTTCAATTTCGTATTATTTCTCAAATCCTCTGAACCAGTCTATACTAACCTTGCGAAGGCGTCTCTCAAGGTCGACCTACCATACATAATACCCTAGCACATTCTTATTGAAAGACGCACAACAGATATCTACCAATTCTCAATTATTTGGGGCACATTGAACGGAATGTTTTTGATTACAACCTCGAACTATTTATTGGATTTCGCACTTATGAACATACTTAAATAAGATATTGCTCTTGTTGCCCAACCTTTGTGTAATATTGTCCGAAGAGTAAGTACGGAAGGGTTCCTATCTGAATGAAAATAACAATAAAATATTTTCTTACCAGGTTCGTGGCGTCCCATCGGTCACATGCGACCGTCCTCACCTCTTCTGGACTCAGTGCGGGACCAGTTTGAAGACTACGATCAACTCGCCAAGGACTTCACAAGAGTCTTCCTAAACAGCGAACTGAATATGGCGCAGAATGCCCAGCTGTTTGATGTTGTGTTCCTGGTGGGACAATCCAAACAGAAGACCAAATTTATTGGTGTTAGGGCCATTCTCGGTGTTAGAAGCAGGTGATTATTAATTATTAGTTAGATATTTTTTTGCCATGTACATGCATTATGCCATTGCGTATGTTTCTTGTCCGTCTTTTTTGTGACACAAAGTCTTGTTATTTTTGTCCACCATTATTTTTGATAGATATATCCAACCCATTCTTATTTTAAATGGACAGTTTGTTCTTGTTACCAAAATAGTTTGATGAATGAGCGTGCCAGTATTCTTATTAACTTTTCCGTGAAATGGGCATCAGTTTACTCTATTCTTAGAGTATTTTCTTTTACGACACGGACGCTGATACTGTGTAATATAATTCCAGGGTATTCCAAGAGATGTTATACGGCATACAAACGGGCTTCGGGTCACCTCAGGTCCCGGTAGCTGAACTGTTGGCCCGTCCAGCACCGACGCTGCTGTCTCCAACTCCTGCCAGACAAAAGAGTAGCAACTTCTTACAAGTTCCCGATATTGAGTCACCTAGGTAAGGATGGATCACTGTTACAGTATTTATCGTTCCTCGAATAACGCAGGTAAATAATGTAAAATTTTACAGAAATTATTATTATCCTATAATGCTAATGAGTTGCAATATGCTAATACAATTCTAATATTCTTGTAGCCAATACTACAGATAAGGTGTTAGAGCACTATTTCAAATGACAACATGTTTACCTGAAGTTAAAATTCATAAAAGTAGAAATCTAGAACTAACTTTGCTATGTTTAAAATTCCAGGCCAAAGAGCGTTCCCAGTTCGCCGATGGTGAAGCGTGCTTTCTCTCGACTGGGCACTATAACAGCAGGCTGGGGCAGGTCCATCCGGAAACAGCATTCGCAGCTCAACGCAGAAGACAAGAAGAAGTGGGCCAGTTCCCAGGACTGTTCCAGTAAGTAACCCTTCCACTTTATATTCCAGTTGTCTGTAGTTATCATTCCCATTATCAATCCGGATTATAGATAGAATACTGTTTTCTCTTGCTTCGTTGGTAATTGACACTTGATCAGGGTTTTTTTCGCCATCGTTAAGCAAATTGACTACTTGTCGGCATTAGCCGAGAAATTATGGCACTGCCCTTACTACCAATTTTTGGCAACTAGTTCGATTTTTCTGATTATTAGATTATTTCTCATCACGGAAACATTGTCTGCATACATTGTTCTTATGTCACCATATCCTGTATCGTTTCTATATGTGTCCATGTACAGCACATTGTATTTTATAGAAGCCAATTAAAGTAGCTTTGTTGTATGAAAATACAATGTGTAATCGCATTCCAAAGCACAGAAATGGTGTCAAAGCGCCTTAAATAAAACTCTGAGCAACGTTTATCGCCGCTGTTGTTATTTTTTATGTATTATAAATTATTTCCTGATACAAAATCCTACATTTCAAACTAAAACAAATTTATTTATATTTTATAGATAAAGAAGGAAAAGATAAAGATAAAGACAAAAATGCAGCTCTCGCAGTTCCCAGGCTGTCCGTATGCGCCGACGCACAAAAAGTTGATCGTGCTAAACTGGCACAAACTGAGGTAAATATCAGACCTATAATAAAAAGAATCATTCAATTCTATTTTCAAATTTCCTCATTCTAAAATAGAATCACATTGTTTGCTATAAATTAATACAACGATTTTATTTTGTTTTCCAGTTTTCGATCATCGAGTTCGATCCTGAAACGTTCCGCATTCTCCTAGACTATCTGCATACTGGCAGCTGTCCATTGACCTGCGCCTCGATACCAGGTCTCATCTGTGCTGCAGAGCATTACGACTTACCTGAACTACTACAAGCGTGTTTTCATCATGCTAAGCAGTTTCTTAGAATAGAAGTGGTATGCACAATGCTCATATCATTAGAGAATTACTACTGGCGCTATACGTCAGCCTCGGAATTGGTAAACATGATCCTGGCCTTCATCGAGCAGCGAGCTTACGCCCTGTTCCAGACTCCAGAGTTCCTCAACTTGTCCGAGTCCATGGTACAGATGATCATGTGCCGAAACCTCGAGGTGCCCGAAGTGAGGAAGTTCGAAGCGATGCTCAGCTGGGCCCGGAACAAAATCAAAGCCAAGTCCGCCAATAAGACTGATGCCAAAAATGAATTTAAATGCACTATGGAAAGATTAGCTAGAGACTTGAAGCTGTATAGGATCTCACCGCAGGAATTGATAAAAGTGGTGCTCCCGTCGAAGGCCATCAAGAACGAGCGGATCCTCGAGACACTCATGTACCAGGCCAACTCGGGCATGTACAGGATTCAGGACAGCTACATCGAGGCCTGCCAGCAGCGGCTGCAGAAACAGGACTCGAGGTTTTCGGAATTTGAAAGTTTCGACTATGGTATATAAAACATGGAGCTGTGAAAAATATCAGTGTATTAGATAGATTATGAAGAGTGACTGGGCTGGGTCCTTCTTATAATGTGGTATGTTGACGCCTTCTAAAAGTATTATTGTTATAGATGTACTCGAGTACTGTAGAGGTACGAGAAATATTTGTACACTTCTCGGATACCTACTCCTTGTTGTTGTTCATTGATACCTATATTTTTTACATCTAGCTAGATGTGTTCAGCATAATCATCTCTATTTTTGGTACCAAAAATAAAGCGTTCAACATCTGACAAAAAAAAATATACATCAAAAATATTGTTTATATCCATGTTATATGTATAGCACGTATTGAAGTTTTTCCTTCTGTGATCTACCATGACAGTGTCTCATTATATTACCGAGAAATACCATGTGTAGTAAAAAAAAAACAATGTATGTGATCAGAGATTTAAAATATAGAGTGTCACTTGTTATAACCATTCTAATCAAATATTACGAGATTCTAGTAAACGACTGAAATCTAAACCTGAACATGTTATTCAAAGTTGTACACTATATAAAACTTGATATAAATTTATCGTATATTATACGTATGTTCTCAAAATACTTGTGCAAGATGTCCAAAACTTATTATTTACGTAATAGAGAATATATCCGTAGAATAAAATTCAATATATAAAACCACTGTGTACCTATGTCTCGTTCCTGAGACGACTTCAAAATATTATCATAGATAATGCTATTTATTGCCTTCTGAAGTGTATAGAATGTTATACCTACCTATATGTATATGTATACTGTTGTTGTAGGTATTTACGATAGAAGAAAATAATTTAGTTGTCACCAATTTTTCCCATGATTGTTAAATTAAGCATTATCTTTCTTATATGGTATATATAGTGACTTTCTAATGGAGGTATAAACTATCAAGATTTTGTAACAGATCGGTGTTTTATGGATGTCTTTTTAACGAAATTGGTGACAAATTCTATCCTTCGCACATTTTTTAACCACAAACAAAGCTTTAATTTCATCACTAGGTTTAGTTCAATTCTATTTGTATACATATCACATAACTGTGTACCTGTTTTATTTTATTGTGTCGTTAAACTACACTCTTCTTGATCATGTTGTAATAGTATACTGTTAATAAAATATATAGTAGAGACTTTATTTTTCCGAGTGTATATCTAACAAACAGTTTATATAAATCATGTCTTCATTACATTTGGTCGTTTCGTTCGCAATTCGCCTCTATCTGTGTTCGATGGAATAAAGTAAGTATAGAATATAATTATGTACCTAAGTGGTCTAAATATGGTGTAATGGTCACGATTTGCATCGGTTACGTAACGCCTTGTAATCGATAAATGTATGTAGTAGATAATATAGCAGGGTGTTATATCCTAGGTTTAGCTTGCATTTGATAGCCGAATTTGGCCAACGACCAAGTGTAAATGACGCATCGCATACTATTGTGTTTGTCTTGAATATAAACTTCTAATGTGAACGATGTCAGTTCGTGTTATAATCGTGATGCTCTGTGGAAAACTGAATTGTGCAGTCTGTGCTTAGGATAAGTTTAACTTATGATGATACATACAGACTGCATAGATATAGTTTATATATCTAGAAATACCTATCTTCTACTCAATCTCACTTAGGTAAGTGTATCTACTTTGTGTTAATTGTTAAAGTGAAGACTTCTGAACCAAGTGTTATAGTATTTTGTATCCTTCTATACTGTATGGAATCTTTGAGGCCCATTTCGCTTTTGTCTATCGAGGTATTTTATTCGGCGCGTTTGAAAGTAACGTCTATCTCGAGAACGCATTCCTGAATCATGTATTTATGCTACTGAGTTGGAACGAATCACTTTTAAATAAATATAGTTCTCTTATTAATAGCCCAATGGTGTTATGCATTTAGATCATTTGCTCATTTTACGTTTGACTTAGTTTTTTGCTATTCATCTCTACTGTCTTATTCTATTTCTGTATGGTTTAGAGGTACGCTGTAAGAATGAACAAGCCGTTTCTGATATTTTCTCGTTTCTGTTAGGACGTCTTGAAATGTTTACAAATGTTAGTGTAATCCCAGCCTTAGTGCCAAGTTCCATTCATGTGCGCACTCGTCGTCTATATTCTAAATAATAATAATATATATAAATATATATGAAATGGGTCTTCTGAATCTTAATGAATCGTCTAATAAAATAGGTGTTAATATATAAATAAATATTTAGCCTAAATTCAAACGTTTCTAACGTTCTGGCGGTGAACACACGTTGAATTGTCGGTAAAATTTTATACTTATGAAAATTATACATGATGGTAAAGTCTTCTAGTGTCAATGATTTTATAATGTTTAGTTGTAACTTTGCTCAAAGCTTCTATGGGTGGTTCGCCGATATTTAATATTCAGTGGATGTCATAAATATGTAATGCATGATTACCCGATTTCTTATGAGTTTTACATTATAATAATACTCATGTATGTATCTATGTATAGGTTTAATTTGTAGAAACACCAAATATTGACGTGTCAAGTTCTTCGGCGGTTAAATAAGTTTTCTATTCCAAAATTTTAACCTTCCTGTGATCGTGAATGTTGCTATAAGTATGTTAATATGTGGGATCTTCAAAGAATATAAAATTATAATTATAACTGTTATTTTGCAAGAGCAAAGCAAGATTATTATCCAATGAAATTTTATGTGGTGAATAAATTTTTTTGTGTATTTTATTTGTGGTTTTAATTTTACGATATCCTACTTCCTTTTCCTAATGTGGCATTATTTACTCTTATCAATATCTATTAAAGGCAACCGTTACTGACTGACTGATCTAACAACACACAGCTCAATTCACTGAACGGATTGCGATGAAAGGATTTTATAAAATTCAACCCCTAAGGGGGATGAAACGGGGGTCCAAAGAGAAACAAGATTAGATCGCCAATAACCGATATTTAAGCAGACAAAGTCGCGGATAGAAGCCAGGTCTATTATATTATCATCCCTCTTCTGTTGTTTTCCATTCTGTTCTGTTGCACAACCTGGCACATCACTTTCCCACTCAACGTTTTTCAATGAACTCATTGATTGGGTCATGAACCATGAACAGGTAACCCCTGTGCCAATGCAGTTTGCTGCCCCCCCCCCCCCCCCCAATACCTTTTGCACCACAGTGCACATATCATTGCACCACATACGTAGTCCCATGATAGAGAAGGGTCAGACTAAATAATTTCTCTACTCTGCAGTTAAATTACTAAGATAAAGATATTTGGAATTTAGTATGTTACTACAATTAACAAATGATATCTATCTATACATTTTTAATAAAAAATAAAAAGCGACGAGCCAAAGGCTGTTTTGAGCTTATTAAATTTATAACTAACAGCCTATGGCGATTGGCTAAACATGAAAACGAAATAAGAATTGCTAACTCCATAACGGTGGTCGAGGGTCCGTGTTACAGTTGACAGGTTTTATTACTCGAGACAGGCACGATGGATTTCGAATAAACGAGCCAAAAATGTCAGTAGACGAAGCAAATTAGCACTAAATAATAACAAGCTGGCCCACGCATTATAACGCCAGAAAACTATTTTCAGAATCGCTTAATACGTTACCCTCCGCTACAAATGAGAAGTCGGGTAAAAATAAAGTTGGTTATGCAAAGTTTACTCCACTCCGAGCCGTGAATTTGTTTTCAATAATATATTCCAGGGCGTTCCGTTTTTCTCTGCGGTTAACTTTGACAGTTGTGTAAGTGAAACGAAACGTTATTGGAAAGTTCGTCACGCCGCCGCCGGGAGCGCTCGTGCGCCAGTCTTCTTGCAGCGGGCGCGCGGCCGGCTGCTTGTTGCAGTGCGCGGTACGAACCAACACACGCGAGTTCGCGGTCATAGGCTCGAACGAACATCGAAATCGACGGTCAGTGCGGTGACCATGATGATGGACAACGGAGTGATGTCAAATCACTATGATGGGTCGTACGCGCCGGATGGGTATATGGAACAGGAGGAGGAGTGGGAGCGCGAGGGTCTGCTAGACCCGGCTTGGGAGAAACAACAGAAAAAGGTCAGTTTTACACACCTCACACAATGTTGACACACGTAACGTGGGGTAGGTAAACGTAAACTGTGTTCAGCGCATACCTGCCTAGTTCGTAATAAAAATAATACTGTCAGGAAAACCTTATCTCGTCCGTGCGTGACTCATGTTTGTGTATTTACAAAAAATACTTATTTTATCTGTAAATCGATAATAACAGAAGTCCCTACTGTCAGACCAGCTCAATACTACACACTACTACATCTGATTGCACCTGGTCTATAAATTACCAGCGCTGATATAATTTATCAGATTATGAATCTATTTTTAGAGATGAAAACTATTTGACAATAGACGAAAAAAAAAATTAGTAATCAACGAAAATTATTAAAAAATACTAAAAAAATATGTGAAGTGAAATATTGAAATTAATTTTCAAAATACCCGCGCATTTTCAAAAATTTAAACGCAGTCTTGCACATTTCCCGCCGCTAGTTGAAAGTAGATCGCGGCCGTGGACACTATTAAAAGATTTCTTGAAGCTTTTCGTGCGAGCGAGA
Organism: Hoplodrina ambigua; assembly: GCA_949774945.1. NCBI lineage: Eukaryota > Metazoa > Arthropoda > Insecta > Lepidoptera > Noctuidae > Hoplodrina > Hoplodrina ambigua. The sequence continues at coordinate 6,292,942 of OX458976.1, forward strand.
CGAGCGCGCGCCGCTTCCCACGGGAGGGAGCGGGCCAGAGAGAGAGGAGTCGAATTTCCGTTAGTCATGTCCTAAAATGGGTCCAGCGCAGGCGCCGCTGAAAGCGCGGGCGTCCGACTTTACGTCACCATGAAACCCATATTTCAGGAAATTGGTGTGGTGCTGTGTCTGCGCTAACTGCATTTTGAATGTTCGATATTTACGCGGTGAGCTGGTGGTCCGTGACGAATGCTCTGACCACGGCTCTGACGCACCCCGGTAGCGCTACCTGTGGAATGTCATTAACGACTTACGACACCACACTCCACACACACTCCTGATTCAATGCAATTTTATTTAGGTCTTCCATTCAACTGTCATGTGGTCAATGTTTACCAAAATAAAATGCATCAAGAATGCAATTTATAATTTAATCAATGATTCGAAGTATTTGTTTGTTTTTCTTTAATTCTTTGATAACTATACTTTTTTTATTATAGTCCTAGTAAAACTATACATTAAAAGTAATATAAAACCTCGTACAAAAAGCAAAGATCCTATTAAACAAAAATATGTCGCTCATGAAAACAATATCAGCTGGCGAAACTTCAAGGCTTTTCGTGAAGTAACCTTAACTAATCATTCGCACCTCTGATCATTTTCCGCAACACAATGTCATTAGTCAACCCACGCAAGTATGTATGAAGATAGCTGTTATGCTAGCTAAACGTCTTACTCAGGGATGAGGACAATGAACGACCGAGGCTCGAGGCCTTACAGGATATAAACAAAGAGCCTGCGACACTCGGTGCATTGGCCGATCATGTATGGCGGGTCAATGTCGCGGCCGAACAACTTGAGATGCGTCTGCGCGGAAAAGTCGCCCGACGAGTCGCATTCACACTCCCAACGACTGGAATCAGTCTTCCGCAAGGAGGTCAGTGGCGCACTCATGCTAACATGCTTTCCTCGTCAATTGTACAAGGAAACGCTATGCAGCGACCTCAAACGTGTGCGCAAAACTGATATTTCACTTTCTAAATATTAATTAGTAATCATCGACAAAAACATACGTTGCATCATTGCTATAAATCAACCACTTTGACAAAATCTTCAAGAATCGCTGGTATTTTTTAACATAAATATACTAAAAGTAACATCGAACAGCATCTGGTTCCACTAGAAATCGGGCGTGAAAGTGGTAAGGACGAGCTCCAAACTGGTTATAAAATCTGTGATTTACATAAAACTGTTCATTTATATTATGTTCATATTGTCAGAGTTCATAGATGTATTAAATAATTCGTAATTTGCCATTGTCTGGTATTCTATAACAACCTATTAATTCAGAATAATAATGCCAAACTAAGCATAGACCCGGCTTGTTAAATCAATCTGAAGATATGTTTTATTCAACGATCGGCACAATTTCAGCTAATGGCGTTATCTCTTGGGAATAAGTATTATGTATTTGGTTTAATATTGTACAAACATGTAAAACTGTATCATAAATTATATCAAAAACACTCATCTTGTCATTTGCCGAAGTATTATCACCTTGGCATACCTTTTGCTTACGGGGTCATTGACATTTGATAAACTCAAAACACACCATTACTCTATGGATTATGTGAGGGTTTGACATTTTCCTTATTGCACCTTTTATCACCTTTACTACATAAACATTTTACAAATATTGAACAACGGATTTCATTGAAGCACGTATTTTCAAGCACACAATAACACTTTCTATTGCACTATTTGCCTCTAAAGTCAACTGAAATCGAAATTGACAAGTTCCAGTTTATTTTTGTTAGAAAACTAGTCTGAAATGAAAACAGGTCTTGTAGTTGATCACAAATATGTTGACGTAGACGTATAATATCAGTTACATAACATTTGACATGGCTATTTTTTCCTTGTCGTTGTTAGCTCGTTTTTGGCACGCGATCAAAAATCGAGGTACAGAAGTGTCGGCTTGCAACTCTCCACACCGTTGGATAAATCATAAAAAAAATCTTAAAATTAAATGTTCGTTTTAATAATGCAGGATGCATGTACATCGATATTGGCTCTTGGGTTGATATCGTATCATGTTCGACAACCACATCCGTGGTGTCTAATGTTTACTAAGGTGTCTACGTCCGCCTACACATCAAAAGCTGGGAATTCAACTTCCTTTGCGCAAGGTGCACCGTCTGTTCGTATTTCTCGGTACACAGCCATTCATTATTCTAGAAGCCAATTAAAATTCAACGTTGAATAAGGACGAGGTGAAGAATTATCAAATGCATAAAAAGGCGACAAATTGACTCAGTAACGTCGTTTTAATGTCCTCGAAGAATGCTGAATACCTTCTGTAGTTTCCTGCCCCAGAAACAAGTAATGTGATAAACGTTAACTAATTACAACTAAAACTGTTCGGAATAAAGAAGCAAAAAACTTAAATGTCGACCGACTTAAACTTAATGTAGCGAACCATTATTTTGAACAAATACTTTAGTTTGTATTCTTGAAACAAATTGAGAACATTTTCCAAAAGATAAGATCTGTATAATGAATTAGATTAAGATAAAGGTTTTGCATCAAATAAATATCATTCGTATGTAAATAACAATTGAACAAAATACGGACGACCTTGTGAATTGAACTACGACACGTAAGTCGGTTCCAAATTAACATAAACTTAACGGTGAAACGAAACTTTCTAAGCGTTATCACAATGCGCCTGCATCGGCGGAGCCATTCCGAACCAGCTTTCCACCTAATACAACTCCAGTCAACACATAAACAATAAACCTTCTTTAGAAAAGAGAACAAATCAATAATTATAAAATGTTGATGGATAAGTAAATAATTAAATGCATCCGTGGAATTAAAGATAATGTTTGGCGTCAATCAAACTTGTATTCGAAATCTCCAATTAAAATGTTAATAAGATTAAGATAAGAAGATTAAAATAACATAATTGATGGCTTTAGAAATTTTTGGAATAGCTTAGAGGATTCTTTAGCAAATTCAAATTCTTAAATTCAAGTTTCCTTAAGAGGTGATGAATAATTAGTTGCATTTATTAATGAAGTACCAACTAAGACTAATTGAACATAACATGCAACTTGTATGAACCTACTTGGAATTGAAACAGAGTGACCTATTTTAATTAAATTACTAGAACCTTTAGTGACTTGTTCACTTAGGCGAATATTGTTTGTAAATATTAACGGGAAAATCCTTTTAAAACCTGAATCATAAGTGAAAGTAAATCTACAAACTATAACCCAAAAGAACGGAATTACTCATTGGGTTTCTAGTAAAAACCGCATCGTACACGAGACCTCGGGGCAAGAGGGAGCACGATGTTTGGTCTCTTGCCCACGTCAATAATATCATTTTAAGTGGACCGGTTCTCGCGCGGACAATCCCACTAACCACGTAGACGTATTAAATTATAGACCCTACATATTACTTAATTGTACTGACAGTAATGAGGTTATTGTATTGGTATTTTATAGATACATATATTACTTTTTTATGTGTGTACCTAATATATTTTCTTTTATGTTAAGCATTTTATTAAAGGTTTCATACTTGCATTGCATTGAATGCAAAACATTCATGGTTTTTTGGTTGGTTATTTGTATTTTACTTTTTCGTTTATTATCTGCACTATCTTGGCATCTTGGCAGATGGAATTAAAGTTGAGGATTCTTATACCCAACTGGATAACTGCTAACACTAAAAGATTCCTAGTTGTGAGAGCAAGAGCTCTCACAGCTAGGAATCTTGTTTGCTTGCTCCTATCAATAGGGGATTATACAAAGCATTCTTTATTATTTAAATTCTCTTACAATTCTGTGTTCGTCCTCAATTCACTTTACCAGTTCAATTAACATCGTTAACTTGAGTATTTTCATTTTTTCGTTATTCATATCCGTCATCCTATTTTTATTTTACTGTCGAATAGCTTCTAATGCCTGCCAGGCATATGTTTGGTAGTAAACAATAGACCATTCTCCGGGTGAATATCAACCATCATAACCAACGTAACCAAAATACGATGTGCATTAACAATAGTTAATACCTACATGCATCAGGTTAAAAGTTTCGGGATGATTCTTGTGGATGCATCTCGGTCGTGTCGGTTTGTTATCGAGTCGTGTCTCATTATTCCTCAGAGCCGTCGTGTGTTTCAAAACGCAGAGAGTAGATAAGTAGGCGTCGCAGTGCCCGCCCACTTACTGCACCCAGGTGCGTTCCGAACTGCGCCCGCGCAACCACTGTCAACCTTGTCTTATCGTTACACAATTGTGTTGTTGCATTCTACTACAATATTATGATTCTTAAATCTCACACTTAATTCCACAGCTTTATTTATGGTTCAGATATAACGAGAAGGTACGGGAAAATATTTTATATGGTCTTGATTCTTTACCAGAATTTCGTTATCTATGTCAAAATACATTTTACTGTACTGAAAGATTTGACTAGAAACACAAATAAACCTATCAGTCAAACTGTTGGATTACAGAAAAGAATCGTTATTCGCTGCTAGTGACGCTGACACGCCCGGTTTTAAAAATCATATGTGTTTTATACTTTCGCGAAAAACAGACATTTTCATCGAGACTGACAGCCAGGATCGTACGACTTTACGAACAGAGTGCAAACCAGCCGATGCCAACATCGTCTATTTTTGACTTCGTCCAATCGCCCACGCGAAATGCTTACACTCACTTGCTACTATTATTATAATTAGAAAATCGGTACTAAAATTATATCCGACACGCGAAAGGCGTTAGCATCATATAAACACTGTTTTACGTTTGTCCATAAAACTATCTGGATGGAAGGGTATTCTCATCTACAGACATTTTCATCCCATTTAATTTTCAAAAACCTTAACGTTATATTTTGTATCGGTTAATAAATACTTCTCTATGGAAGTATCAAATTTTTAAGCGCGTAATAACAAAATGAGTTACTGTTCCTGTCTTTTATCGCACGAACGTAACCACGTGTAGCTATACCGAGCTATCTTCACCGATTATCTGTTTAGATAAATCCAGCAGCCGTCATAGCGAGTTAGCGAGGGGGACTGTGTCTTTTGGTTGTTATTCATTCGGACCCCTCTCATACACAATAGAACCGAGAGGGTAGAGAGCCAAGCGCCTGAATGGACTTGGCATCAATGCAACAGCTGTTCCAAAAATGTGGACGCTTGCTTGTCAATTTTCTCATTTTTAAATCAAACTGCCTCGTTGGTCTAGTGGTCGCAAACGCGACTGCTGTGCACGAGGTCTTGGGTTCGATTCCCAGGTCGGGCAAAGTGTTATTGGGTTTTTCCATCGGGAATTTCTCATTAGCAGCCTCGGAGTCTGGATTTGTGCCCGGTTGATGGCAATAGGCTCGCCCCCTATTACATGGGACTAAAAACATAACTGGCGAAATGTGGGTGTACTAATGGGTACACCTCTGCCTAACCCTTCGGGGATTACAGGCGTGATGTTATGTTATGTTATGTAAATCAAACGCAGACACAACATTTAGTTCCGCAATACTCGTAATCAAGCGACGTAATCAAGCGAAACACAAAATGACTAATACAAAATGCGTTTGTATCGGGATTTCAAACGTTCGTCAGTGCTATCAATGTCGACGCATTCACGCGTCCAGTGTCAGATTCCAAACAGTGTTAATAAACAGATACCTATGCGTAGGACGTTTCCGCTACCACATCGCATCAACACGAGTGTACGCCAAATATACACTGCACAAAGTCACAAATTACCTCGTATTCGCGTCAGAAACAGAGATGTAATTAGTCACATTTTTAATTATGGTTTGCGACGTAACGTTTCCCATAGTGAATCCTATGACAAATTATAGCATGTGACAATAGATCAGATGTACCAGCAAATTAAAGTGCAGAGGAGCCAAGTATTCGATAATGACTGTAGAAGTCCATATACGAGTGAACAAGTTTGCCAGCCCATTAATTACGTGAACCTAATGATCCCAATTTTCAAATAGTTCCACGTTTGCGTGAGCTATAACTCAGATCATCGCGTCGGCTATAAAGATTTCGATTTGTGCTTCAGATTCCTACACACATGTAACGTAATCAGCCTTTTTATAAACTTCATCAATCGTGCAAACTGTTCTAAGAAACATGCACGTCGTTCTAAAACAGGGCACTCTCAGATTTCCACACCAAAACTAGAAGTAATAGATCACTTCTTACACTCGGCACATTGTGTTACATATATGGATCATGTTGTTGCGAATTTGTTTTTATTAGTGCTACACGCTTCGCTCACAGGATGTCTGGATCACCAAGTCCCTTCCTCTATAAAGTTATTCACTCGGTACCAATTGGTAATGATGCATTTTCTTTATTAAACCACGTTGATAGATCAAGTGCAGGCAGTGATAAGCCGTGATTATCTATCCGTATCGTATCTGTTATCTACAGTGAGATATCAACAATAACAATGAATTGTACCGGTATTTTAATAATATTATCACAAACATTTAATTTGATTATCATGTAATTCATGCCTTATAATACCTAAACCTACGTAATTTTAAATACCATCTCAGAGTTCACTACTGAGTTTTGTTTTTGAAATACGAAATGGTAGAATTTGGACTTTTAGGCTAAGTCACCTCACAAAAATGTAAATATTGTCATCTTTATGTCCATGAACCTTTTAACATGCCGTTGCTAATTCGTCATGTGAATTCCGATGTGTTGATAAAAAGTATCACACTGAGATGGAGCAAACATGTTTGTAATTAAGATGATAATTAAAAATCACTTCAAAACTCTTGAAGAAACCAGTGACGCAATATGAGTACAAAACTATTCAGTCACAAGTCACAGCGACAATGGAAAGGTTGAGACAGTAAACCATCATTAATTAGGTCATGATTGCGATCTTCAAACCAATTATTTTTTTTTGCTACAAGACATGAAATGTGCAAGGAACACGAACAACAAAAGAGGGCTGATGCTGCGAAGGCAAACAAGTAACTACAATGTCCGTAACTAGTTTATAAAAAGCTTCATACATCTTTGCACAATGACATAATATGCACTTTGTTTACTTTGTGACAAGTCCATGCATAACAATAGATCACTAATGAATGTAGTGGCTAGTGCCAAAAACTCCAATTTAGAACTAGTGGGTGGAGTCGTTTGGCTAATTTAATTCAATGAGGTCTCAGCATTTAACACTGAAAGGAATGAAAACAATGTTGAAGATAACACTTAAGGTGAGAGAGAACAAAAGGACGTCATACCTGTAAAATAAATCTTTTTGGCAAATGCAACAAGATAATAGATGTTATGTTCTTTAAAAAATCAAACACTTTTTAAAAGTGGATCGTATAAGAGACGTCATTCACATAACTTTGTGTAACAATATTGAAATGTATATATATTTTTTATATTCTAAGCTAACGAAACGAAATTCATTCATAGAATGGCTATCGCTAGCGTAACTAGTTCTCTGATTTTTCTTTTCTTTTACATTCTCTTTAGCTTGACATCATTGATAAGCTTGAGATAATAAAATGCATCTGAAATTAAGCTTTTATAATATTGCAGTTTACGACGAAGCGTGCCAGCGTCATAACAATTTTACTTCATTGTTGTCGCAACGTGAATAACTGACCGCTCTCTTTTGTTTCGCTTATTCAAATTATCACATTGTCTACAAAAGGTAGTGGAGACCACAACCCAACCAAATACAGTTTGCTGTTTAAATACTCACTGAATCTTGGTAGGTAGGTACAAATATAAAACAATGACTAATAAACATTAGGTTATAAAAACTTGTTACTAAGATCCAACAGAAAACCTACAGGCCCCTGGGAAAATGGTCGGAGCTAGACAGCGTTGCTTTAGAAACTCTCAGAACAAGATCGATATAGTCAGTCTGAGCTGCGGTCAGACTGTAGCTATGACGACCGAATAAGTGAACGAGCGTTGGAGAAAATGTAACAATAGACTTAAAACGCGTTCATTTAACGTAGCCCCAGGGTCGACGGCATCAAAACAATGGACAAATATCTGAGCCTATTTAAATTGAATCATACGGAACGTAAGTCGCAATTGAGGTAGCTAAATGTGACCTTTAAATGTTACTGTTACTCTCAGTATAAGCGCCAGCCACTGTTGCTAATAAGCTAACTGCATACCGAGTGCCTACTTGTGTGAAGTAATTGTTCAAGGTGACAGAGAGAAAAACTAAAGATCGCACAATCAATATGTACACATCGCACCGACTAACTGTCTCTAATCTTGGCAGTACATCAGTGCTTCGTGCTAATGAGTTTACTTTTTTGCTTACACTGTTAATATCTTCTAAGTCCGCATACAAGAGATCGCTGGGAAATGGAACCGGAACATGCATTGATATCGGCTCGTCATTGTTGTCCTTCGTGCGGAACGCGCCATTGTCCTGTCTCTTCGTTTACTCGCTCCATGATACGAAAAAATCTTTGATAGCAAATCTATGAACCAAAAAACATACCATAAACGTCCACACCAGTTGCTATAGATCGGAATAGTAGAATTACGCCTAATTGACACGATTTAAAGGTTAACAGTCATTACTCAACGTGACTTGAAGCATCTGCTGCGTGTTTACTGAGGAATTTATAATACTTTTCTTTTGTAATGACCTCTCAATCGCACAGCTACTGTTTATATAAAAATGAGTGTTATTTATTGTTAAATAGATCGAAAACAGATGTATTTTACAAAAACAGGCATTTGAAGGTTAGGTATCTACGTAACTTTGTGTAAAAGCACGCAGCTTCGCAGGTATCAACAATTTAGAGAGGCAAAAGTGAAACGTGTGGTTTTAATGAAATATGAGCGGGACTGGCTTTCCACATCTTCTTCACACGACGCGACTCGACATAAAAGCGAGAGCACAATAGTATTTTTTACATCCAGTTTTAATTGCGACAAACCCTCCTGCCATTTTTTTTTGCATAACGTGTTGAACTGTTGCTAATCAAAGGTGTAGTTAAGTATCAAATTAAACAAATTAAGAATCGTAAAGAGTAATATTAGACATGACTGATGATTGCTAATTACTGGCTGACCAACAATAGATAAACTGAGTCATCAAAGACTTTAATTTTGGACTGCTGAAAAAAATTGCGGAAGTAACAGTAGCTGTCACTCGTGCAATCTATATTTAACTGAAAGTTCACAGCTTGGTGGAGCAACTGGGTCGACTAGTGGATATTTCAGAGTTCGAATGATGATATATGGCTTGCATGGTCCAGTTAGTCGTAAACTCGTAAAGCTTCCAGTAGCCCCATAAACTAAACGTGTGTTGGATATTATTTTATAAACGGAAGAGAAAATCGTAACTAAACACCGTTGTTTAAAAGATGTACCTAATCATTTTCGCAAGATTAGTTACGCTGTAGAAAACATAATCGGAATGAATTTGTCTGTACCCGTGACTACTGGGGCTTAGATAATTTTAGATGTTGTCTCATAATTGGATCGTATTTGACAAGACTTGATGACTCGCTTTAGTTACCAAGAGATCGCACTCTACTGAGATATTAAGCAACAATCTGATCAGAAATACCACTAGGGAAGCTATGACTTGCCATAATTTCAGAAAAACGGATATATCGGTTCACAGACGGACAGCAGGTTTTTATGGGAAAGGCTAAAATTACGTGTTCATGCGTCAGTCACCGAATTGAGGATTACCAAAGACTATAATTTATGGTTACTGACGATACTCTTACATCATTATTTACACAAGGAAGTACAGGCGCGTAAGGTTGCGAAACATATTTAACTGAATCTATAGTTAGAGCAAAACCATGGTGCATGAGTAAGTGGGTTTATAGCAGGAGTATTTTTAAAAATCATTGTAGGTTACAATACAGTTTGTTGAGCTCAGGTTACGTTATAATCAGTTATTTATGACTTAACTGTGGCTGCGCCCAAACAATTGTCCACGAATTTGCTTGTGCAATTTATTTGGTTAACATCATGCTGTCGAGAATCAATAAATGAATCATGAGATTCTTTGTACATTTTATAAATCTTCTGTGGCTGAGCAATCAGATGAATATTCGAATGATTTTATAAATTACGGATTCTGACTTAAGATGACACATGCATATTTAATAGGTAGGATACCCCAAATTCATGGAAAAAAATCCGATTATAACTATAATCATTTCAGTGTTTGATATCAATGGTATCAACTATCAGCCCTCTTTGATAAATTATATCATACGGGCCATAAAGCTTGAGTAGATACATTTTCAATGTTAAATTCATTGTTTCCACATTGCCAGCAGACTGAAGATGTTCTCTTTAACAAATAGCCTCCGGTGTATGAAAATATCCCGGCTCCGGATTCGTCCGCCTACGCGTAAACTTGCCTATCTAATGTACTATCTACCGCCTGTTCCCATGGCAGATTTAATATTAAAGTTTTTTTACTAAGCCGTCAGTTTCACGAACGACGTATTATTTTCGTCATCGCAGTCTTTCCCGAATTCCATTCGCGTTGCCATGATTCTTTTAGCTGCGCTTGATTTATAAGATGCATAAAAAAACAAGTACATTTTCTACGTGTTTTAATAGATTGTTATTTATTACCGTTTGGACATTCAATTTCTAAATTCGTATTGGAAAGCACATTTCATTTTTATTAAAAAGAGAACCTGCACATGCAACTTTAAACCAACCGAAGCACTTTCAGCTTTACATTTCGATAAGTCAAACAATACCTTATCCTACAAGGAATTTTTTACGTCAATATAAATGTGTATTCTAAAAATATAAGTTTCCTCATTAACTCATAACTTATCGATGTTTTTCCTTTTTGCAGGTATTAAACTGGACCTGACAGTTATCAGGATACATTCAACATGACGCGTCATGCCAAACGTGAGTGTAAGCATTTGAGAATTCACACCAACGCGCAAGCAGACTGTTAGCACGGTGTACGACATTCCCAAAATATTTTCCTGCTCTCCGATATCTTAGGTCGTTGATCTTAGCACTCTGCTATCACAAGATACGTACGCGATTTAAAAATTCGTAGACAATTTAATACTTTAGCTAAGTTTATCTACGTGTAGAGCACGCTGTCTGTGTTTACAGAACATAAAATTAAATGTATGCCGTCTAACGGTCACGTTATTGTTTATCGAAATTGTAGTGGGCGGGTTGGCACCGGGCCCGACTGAACCACCTTCACAGGTGTGTCTGTCTATTAGTATTCCAACAGTCGGTACCACACCAACAAGCCATAGAATGCCTACCTAATTAATACGGCGCCATAATATCGTGCCTCAATTTGAGCAAATATTAACAGACTGTCACATGTTTACATTATAGAAGGCTTATTAAGGCGTGGCATTGCAATAACTTTGAGATGTGATTCAAAATTGGCCTCTAAATGACCACGCGTGCTTTTGGGTTTAGCTCCATTTAATTTCATTTTTGTTGTAACTATGATTTGTTTTACCATATTTTAATATTGTCTCTAATTGATTTTGTTCATTTTTTCTTTGTATGTTCTTTATTATCATTAATACAGTGTGCACACAATGAGATCTTCTAATTGTGTAAAAACATAAATGTAGGTAACTAGTTCTCAGGCTAACTTATCTATGCAAAAATTTGACACTGAGATGCCTTTTATTATTTCTATATTACATTGCATAGTGAGTTCATAAAGAATCACGTATTGTCTCTTATTGTATCGCCTGAAATTCTTGTTAATATTAAAGCTGTCAGTAGGTGTACCAATTCAATCAAAACGAAACATAATATGTAGTAGCTACGAATATTTCTTTAGAGAAGCTCGCTTTTTATCTAGGTAAAATCAATATAAGAAGTCGTAATTTGTCTGGCTTGTCAATGTGAGTATTGAGGCTATCGGGCCAATAGCATTGCACCCACACCGATTAATAAGAAGAAAGTCGTTCGACACTTTTCCTGTTGCCAATCGATATTGAAATGTTAATGAGTAAACTTAATTTGGAAAAGAAAAATAAAATACAAAGAAGGAAAAAGTAGCCATTTTAGGTATAGGAGGTAAAGGTCGAAATATGGGAGTAAGATTACTATTTAAAAATCAAAATATTAGTATTAAAAACTAAACAACAAAAGACATATTTTTAGGTGGCAAGTGATAACAGTATTAATGAAAGACATATCCAAGGTTGACCGCGACTCTGACTGTTAAATATACTCGTTGATATCGTAGCTTCTTATTAGCAAATAATTCTCAGAATCGGACCAGGAGTCCCGAAGATTAGCGCGATCAAACAAACTCTTCAGCTTGATAATATTAGTATGGATATGCGGAAGACAACCTACATACGAGGTACACATCACATACCCGTTAGCTACGCAGACTGCCCATCAAACTAAGTAGCACTGAGCAAAAAATATTGCTAGGAAACCACTTTTGTTTTTGGTATGAAAAGTCACTGTTTATGGGCAACGAAACTACACACGTCGCACGCGCCAGCAGCGATATCACCAGACTTACCAATCAGCCATTTTGTTGTACAATATAATTATCAATTTGTATTTTATAAATCAAAGAAATAAGTAACACAGAGTGCCACGCGCAAATTATTGTGCTTATGAAAAAGTACAAGAATCGTGCGGGTATGTTAACGTTAGTTAAAACATTTAAAGCTTGTTTACGTAAATAAACAAAATTTTTAGTCACGTCAAAGTTCGAGCTTCTGTTTGAACTTGAAACATCAATATCTTCCTAACCAAAAGGTGGGCAGGTATGGGCCAAAACAAAAGAAAAGTGTTCACAATGATTATAAGAACATAATAACTTTCGACTCCGTTTTTTTACACCATCGAGGTTGTCAAATTGCCGCTACTGCATCTGACATACCTGACTCATCAGCATAAAAGGGGGTAATTGAATGAGTAATTTACACCAATCGTATCAACACACCGTTAGGATCGATCATCAGCGCCCACTGGTAGTCACCATCAATCATAATAATTACCAATTGTCTTGTCACTAGCTCTTGTATAAAACTTCATAACAGTATTTGTTTGAAACTGCTACAGTTGAATCACAGTGCTCAATGATGTTTTGAAACGAATTGTTAGTCAATCAAAATGTGAAATCATAGCTTGTAAATAAAATTAAAGATCATTATTCATACTAGCTTTTGCTAGAATGGAGGAGCTCGTGGCTACGTAATAACAGCCGCACGGGTCAATCCATCGGGTTAAGCTACGCTTGCCGAGGTTGGTCCGTGGGTGGGTGACCATCATTACACACCGAGACTCCTCCGTGCCATGGAATGCACGTTAAGCCGTTGATGCCGGCTGTAATACGTGGACAGTCGTTACGGGTCGTCAGAAGCCCGAAAGTCAGACACCCAGTCTTACCAGGTGTATATTACCCAGTTACTGGTTTTTGGAGGTCAGGTTAGACTGGAAGCGACTCCAATATAGTTGGGAAAAGGCTAGGCAGATTAATTCATACTAACATTTGCCAGCAACTTCATCAGCGTGAAAACGCAGACGAAATCTCGGAAAATGTAGGTAACCTATGCAGTTATTTTAAAAAAATGTCAGCATATTGGACGGGGCCCGCTAGGACCAGTTTCTGCCAGAGCTGCGGATTTTTTTGGGAAGAGTCACAGCGGGCCTGGAACGCAAATTGCATTAGGAGGAACACAGATAGGTTTTAGTCAGTAAGAGTCTGACACTCCCTTACGCTCGAGCGGAAGAAGTAATTTGATGATATCCCAGGCTTAGAAAAAGAATTAGTTATCCAGATCCCAAGCTATTTCTTTGTCCAATTTCATTACGATTGGTCCGGTTGTTTTGCTGTGATGATGTAACAGACAGACAGAGTTACTTTCGGATTTACAATTTTAATGTGGATTATCATGTCAAATAACACGTATGAAATTGTGCATTCATTAATTAAAAATGTATATTAATTCATTGAAATTGTTTATTAATTAATTGAAATTGTATATTTAATAATTAATATTAAAAGTCAAACCGAAATTTTATCACTTTCACCAACTACTTACTTTCTTTCTTTAAATATTTTACTAAATTATTTTTATAATTTTGGAGTTTTATCCCTATTTTATAAGCTCTATAGCTCATTTAAGCCTTTTTAATAGCTTGAAAATTCATTTGTAATCCTACCTTCTAATTGTCATTTTCTGTCTGAAAACACTAGCTTGTTCCCGCAACTTCGTCCGCGTGAATGTCGGTTATCTGGAAGTAGACGAAGCCCCGAAAAAGTAGCCTAAGTTCCTTCTTGGGGTTCAAACCTACCCCTTACCAAATTTCATTAAAATTTGTTCAGTGATTTTGTATTAAAAAAAATAGAAAAGTAAAAGACAAATAGACAGGCAGAAAGCGTTACTTTTGCATTTATAATATAAGTATGAGCAAGTTAAATAGTAAATAAATAATTGTAATAGTATAAGTAAGAGGTATTTTACATTTGAATTCCATTTTCTTCGTAAGTTCTCTTTGTAGCTTTCATAAGTTCAAGTTATTCGTTTGCACGTTTACAATTTCAATTTGAATTTAGACTAAATTGGAGATGTCGAGATCATGTTATGTCAAGTATATTCTTCCTATTTAACCTATACATAATTATTAAAAAAAAAAAACGATAGTTCATACATTCACAGATTAAACACGCAATCTCAAAATCTGAAATTCTTTAAGTAGATTTTCTATTTGAGAGATATCACCTAAGAACAGATTCTGCGACAAGGAATTAAGGCGTACTTTGAATTCCAGGCAATTGAAGTCCATGGTAAATGCTAGTCTTCTATATATTTAAAAGGTAACGGTTACTGACTGACTGATCCATCAACACACCGCTCAAACCACTGAACGGACTGCGCTGAAATTTGGCACGCAGATACGCGCTAAGAAAGTATTTTCCAAAATTCACCCCTAAGAGGATGAAACGGGGTCCAAAGTCTGTATGTGGAGAAACAAGATTATGACCAAAACTTTCGCGAACGAAGTCACGGCAGAAGCTAAACATAAAATCGATAAATCGAGACCTTAATACCGTTTGACACGAGCATAACCTCTCACCGGTCGCCATTAGCTAATAGTGCAGTCGCAGCGGCACGACAGTGTTGCACCTTGAACTGCATTTATGATTTACACAGTGAAAGTCTGTGCAGCACATACTTCAACGGTACAATAGTTAGCACAAACACTATTCTAAGTAATATCACAAATGCGAAAGTCTGTTTGCGTATTTGCAACTCTTGCTGGGTAAACTTTAATGTGTGAACTGAAAAATGAAATGTTTTATATGGTTCTTCGACTCTTCATTAATGGCTTTTGTGGGAGAGACAACAATTGAAAGACGGCACTGTTGGCGCAGTGGCTGAACGATTGGCTGCTGTGTTGCGTGTCGCGATTTCGATCCCGCACGGAACAAATATTTGTATAGCCTACGAATCGGTGTTCCGAGTCTAGCTTTTTGGAGGAGAAATTCCTAGTGTGGGGCAATAATTTTTAAAAAGAATCTGTCTTGCAGGGTGTCGCAAAAGAAATAATGTTTTTGCAAATGGCATTTTTAAATTAATTAACATTTACCTGCTTCGGGCCATTTAGTTAAATACCTACTCACTATAAATAAACCTATGATATAATGAAGCAAGACGTTGGTAATGGGCAAATTAAAGTAAACAACAATTTCTATCTTTCCGATGAGATTTAAAATGTGTTTTAAAATACCATTATAATTGTTTAAAATTATTTCCAGTGATTTTATTACGTTGATAAAGTGGTTTTAACGAAAAAAGTATAAAATAAAGCTATTACTTATATTTATAATGTCATAATAACTGTTATTTATTAGGCAATAAAAAATACTTACATAATTTAATGTTCACTTTAAGGAAGATACTTACATGTCTGTCGTTGAACAATGAGAATCAATAAAAATGTAATTAATAATTTTAAAATATTCCAAACTGTTCGTAATAAACATAATTTATTCGTGTCGTTTCTCTGTTCAATAATTCAACGGACACATCGAGCTTTCCTTGATCTGTTCATTTTTATTAATTGAATATTCATAGAAGATAAGTGATTGCCCAAAACTAAAAACATCGGCGCCTTTCCAAACAACACAAGTATCGTTTAATATTCACTTTCATATTTATGTTTATGATTACCTAACTTGTATCATATAACGTCACGTCGGAATCTCATAGACAAGACTGATTTATACTTTACCCTTTGACCATCTGTAAGATCTGCCATAAAATTTTGCCATCGATCACCTTTAAGACATTGATAAGAACCCTTCAGATTTCTGACATCAATATCTCTAACTAAGCTTACGATAAAAATATATAACTACGGATCTGGGCACTAAATCTTAAATGCATTGAAGCGAAAAATGAGGCAGTCACTGCATCTAATGATGAATGAACATTCCTTCTTAAGATTTAAGCAATAGATCTTGCCAGCGCTAGTTTACCTGGCATCTAATTGCTGATATAAATGCAGTTTGGCACTCCGTGTGAATTATGCATAAATCATAACCAGTTGACAGATTTGTTATTTACTAAAGACAAATAGAGGGCATGTAATATAACTACGGGCGTCATAAGCCAAAGCACCAACAAAAAGTTATTGGTTTGCGGGCTCTAGAAATAGCTGTAATAACTGGATACAGCTGCGTTCATCCTACCTCATCAACGTAGCATTTGCACAGGTTTAAAGTTTCTTGGCAGAACTATTGTAGCGCGAGTATGCGTAAATCATGTCCCGTGGCATGCCCCACAGAATTTATAATTCTTAATTAACGAAATTAGACTATCATTTAAACGACCTTGAAGATCAGTGTCAACAAAACTATTGTTCGAAACGTTTTCAATGAGCTCAATAACTTCCTTGCGTTGCTCGCATTTCAGTTGAGTAGTCATGTGTTCCTTTTCAATGTCATTGGTAATTTCAGATTGTGACAGTTTTTCGAAGAGTCATTTGTCATTGGGTACAGTTATTTCTTGTTCTCAAATCTAAGGATCAAAGAAAGTGAAACATCTAGCTCACAAGGCGAGTCGTTTGTCTATTTGAATCGTAGCACACAACAGCTGCCGTTATTACCTTGCCATGTTTACCTTGAAACAACCTTTCAAAGTTTATCCTAATTTTTCGAAGTGCTCATACTGGTTTCTGGAGAATTTACTTAAAGAATTCGACCATGGATGAATAAGTAGTTGAGTTACTATATACAATTATGTTGAGTGTGTTTGGCCGCGTTAGTTTTAAGTAGAATTCTAGATTTTCAGCATTAGTTTCTCCTGATTTTCGTCCAAATGACAACACAGCTTTCATACCTCGCCAATTAGCACGTTGACAATAATAGGTATTTAAATGCTTCAATGACACCGCATCTTCACTCTAGTTCACATTCTACACATCTCGAACAGACCGCTGTCTACACCTGCGTGCCTTATTTTAGATCGACGCTGGCCGTGATGGCAGTTGCAAGGTGACGCGGGATTATTTTCATATTCTGGGTCACGATGTGTGTTTTGTCTCAGGGACGCTAATATTCCCGTTTACACGAGGTCGCGTGTCGTATTTATGTGACAACGTTGTTACTAAATCATATTTCAAATTCCACCTAGTCCAAGGTGCCACAGATACAGAACTCCTTACTATTTCATGTCCCACACAAATTAATTAAAACAAATTCGCTAAGATCTGATTCAACTGGTGCCTGACTTCAAAGTAAAGTACTTCCACGAAAGATAACATCTCTATAATGATCTATAATGGCTGTATACCTACCCATTACTCGACCTTTTGCGCATATCCGATGTTGTCGAACGTTTTCCCCAACAAATCATCGACGTTATCAATGAAACAGAACTTTCTTTTTACAAAATATCACATAAACCATAGTAAATGAACCGTCTTTACGACATGCGCTGCCATTCGCTGCCAGTTAACTGTGCTGTTAATTTACGACATATGGTAGCTAGGCGACTTATACCTTCACCTGTATATTGTAGGTCATGTGGTAATGGAAGGTAGATTATTATTATTTTCTGTCCTGTGCCAAGAGGCGAGTTCCAAAGATGATTCATACATTACGATCTCAGAATGCAGTTCGGTCACTTTTAATGTTCCGCAGTGATGGCATCTTCGCTAACGTCACATTGTATCTATGGATATAGGTGCTCGATAATTCTATGTCACACTTATTCTATAGCAAAATACTTTTTAAATACATCGACAAAAGAATCAAATTTCTGTGACGCGAACTTTTGAATTCAAATGTGCTTACAGGTAGAATTTTTTGCTCATGTCTCACATGCCTTTGTTTATGTCTACCTACCTCGTCTGTGAACTGGTTAACAATAGCGTAGTTATCTACACGATTGGCTTTAATCAGTCAGGTATCTATGCAATCGTCTTTAATATCATGGTTTTCTATTTCTTCGTAATATCTAATTAGGATGAGACTAACAGCTAACCTACTTGCGCTGAAGTCAACAGATGACGTAAGGCATTTCAATTGAAGTGTACTATTCTTTGAATTAATTGTCAACTTCAGCTTTAGTCCTGCTTGGTCACGCAGTCTGTTGAATGTATTGAATTCTATTTATCAGTTCCGACCTTGACGCCACCTCCGGAACCAATCGAGTTTGTGAGTTTGCATAGGAGCGCCGCCGCTCGTGAACTATACTGCCTTTTAGATCTTGATCAACGTCCATTACAATAGAATTAGGTCTTTATTCGGCTGGCACGGCTTCGATACACGGCTAATGATATTATCAAGCTAACGGTGACGACTGCTTGACCCATTTTGTGGGTAAATGCTATCTAATGGTATTTGAATAGCTAAAAATATACATTCATATCTACATCCGTTAAAATACATACCGGATTAGTTGTTTTTAAAAACAAAGGAATTTTAAAACTCTTTTGTGTTTTACGTTATTCCTTGAACGCACAAAGCGATGAACATAGAATACTAAATAACTGAAATATCTAAGCTTTGTTTTGTACTCATTTATTCCAAAATACTCGTGGCACTGTCACAGACAGTATTCGTAGTTAACAGACATCTCGTTTCCACAATTTTGAGTCGAAATTGCAAATCCACTGTGGCGGGTGCTAATAACCGCCTGCGAATTTGGCACCGCGAGAGGGTCGGACCCCTCGGCCGCCCGCTCCCCTACCTGATGCAACTGCAGTATTGATTAACGGCACTCGTATACATCGAATAATGTCGTGTTCCCGAATAATTCGTTTGAGCAAATTGAAATGTAAACGTAACGTATTTACTTTTACACACTTACAATTTTGTAATGCACGCACACTCCACCGAAATGCTGAACACGCAATTTCAATGCATAGCTTACACATTACAAATAGTAATTCTATGAACAAACATTGGCTATGTATTACGAAAGTCGAAACATGACTCTGTCGCTATTCTTGCTGTGTAAACAAAATACTTAAACAATTCTCACTTTCGCTTTCAGACCTTCACGGCATGGTGCAACAGCCACCTTAGGAAGGCTGGTACCGGTATCGAGAACATCGAGGAGGATTTCCGCAATGGGTTGAAGCTCATGTTGCTGCTGGAGGTCATCTCCGGCGAGACCCTACCCAAGCCTGACCGCGGCAAAATGCGTTTCCACAAGATCGCTAACGTCAACAAGGCTTTGGACTTCATTGCCTCGAAAGGTAAATAAATCAGGTTATTCGATTCCTATCGCCTTCCCTTCAATGGTTCGGAACGACAGCGACTCTACCGCCATAGAAAAATGGGTACAATTTAAATTTAATTGAAAACCATCGATTCTCGCGAAGTGGTGCTCCGACTATGCCTTTTAAACAATTTGGTGAGCATTTATCAATTCTGACAGGTATTTCGAATTTATTGGTAAACAAAATAGGTGAATTTCTGGTAGACGTTTTTGGTGAGCTTTTATCCATTTTGACAGGTAATTATTGGTAGTAAAATTGATGAAATTCTGTTAAGAGAATTTAAACACAAGTCTTGACAAACGGTACAAGCAGTAGTGTATACTTCCAAATAACATATTATAATAGTCCACAGCAGTTGTTTAAACTCACCATCAACTAAAAACATTATGAAAACGCCTGCACTTCTTGCTTATAATTTTATTTATAAACAATTTATGTTTCCTCTTACGACCATTGACACTTCGCCACTGTCATCTATAAATTCAGAAAGTTACCTCATCTTATTATTACGTGGATGCTGTACAAAATAAACATTCGATGAAAGCGAAATCAGTTAGATCTACATTATTGTATATGGATGCTTCACTTCCTTGATTTAACTAAGTAAAAGCAATATAAAATTGATTAGAATCAATATCTTTAAGTGGTCGTCTACTGAACGTCTTCTGAATGCCTAATCTTTATCGCTTATTGCTTCTGATTTAGATAACTAAACGATTACACAGGGCACTGCGCGTTTTGCCATTTACTGTAAAAGTGCATAAAGTCACATTTGTCGGTTAGTACACTTTGAAATGGGCAATTCAAGCAAACTTATTACTCAATACTAATGTTTCGTAGGCGATTTGCTAAGAACCCGTCTCTATTACTCCTACTCGGTGCAGTTTTCAATACAATGATCGTATTTTATTGCCAATGAATGATGCAGTTTGTCGCAATAGGCTACAAAACTAAACTTAAACGAAATAAAATGAAGAGAAACTTATTCTACAATAACAAACTATTTAGGTATTACACAATCGGGCTACGAATGATAGATAATAATACAAAAAAAAAACTGAGAGCGTCTTGTAGAAACGAAATCAAGAAATACTTGGATAGAAAAGACTACCTAACATTTTGAAGTACACAACTCATAAGTTATTCGTTATTGATTTAATTATTTTGTGCCCGGTGGCTGGCAATAGGTTCACCCGCTATTACATGGGTCTTAAACATAACTGGCGAAATGTGGGTGTACTAATGAGTACACCTCTGCCTAAACCTTCGGGGATTAAAGGCATGATGTTATTTTATAATCATAAGTGTATAGCAACAATTTTTACTTTTACGACTTTACAGGGCTAAACTGCCCATGTACAGTTTACGCCAACTTGATTTCACACAAGGTACCGATTGAGTACCTAGTACAAAACTATAAAACTGTTCAGGGAAAATTACGAGCTTATACAAACATTCAAATAATACTAAGAACCATTATATCCAGTAGGTCCTGCTAAAGAAGTTATTGAGGATGACAAAACAAAAGTAAACACTTAAATATCAGAAGAATCGATAGTTTTGACAAAGAGTATTGAAAAAAAACTAACATTATGAGCAGTAGTTATCCTTCTATACAATTCATATTCGGCCTTCATGTACACTATGACTAGTAACCACAACACGAGAACTCACTCACGTTTCTATAAAAGCAAACACAATTTTATTAAAACATCCAAATACGGTTTGTATGACGCCAACAGGTAATACTAAGAACATACCTACATACAATGTTTAAGGAAGTCTGACACTGTTTACAAACGTAAAATTCCTAATATAGAAGATCTAAAAGCAATCCCATAGTTTAACGGATAGAAAAATCATTGATTAGTATCATGCAACTGTAAAAAATACACACGACTAATTACTACTATGGACAATTATTTCCAGGCGTGAAGTTGGTGTCCATTGGTGCCGAAGAAATCGTCGATGGCAACCTTAAGATGACCCTGGGTATGATCTGGACCATTATCTTGCGATTCGCCATCCAAGACATCTCAGTAGAAGAAATGACCGCCAAGGTAAATCCACAATCCATCGACTATATTGACCATACACAATCGATTCAATAAACCTATAACAGCATACTTGTGTAATAAACATTAGTCATCGACGGTAATAATGTGCATATAAACGTAATTCGTAATGCATTTTTTCACATCTACTTGGAGTTATCGACAAATAAGCACAATTTATTAATTTATTGAGTTACTGTGTGATATTGAGAATTCGCTAAAATGTTTCCCATCGCAACCCACACATTTTAAATGCATGTTCGATAATTTCACTGATAACGCTACCAACATCCTTTGTATGATTGTTCATCAATTGTATTTTTATTTTCGCTGAACAGGAAGGTCTGCTGCTCTGGTGCCAACGCAAGACAGCCCCATACAAGAATGTCAATGTCCAGAACTTCCACCTGTCCTTCAAGGACGGTCTAGCTTTCTGTGCCCTGATCCACAGGCACAGGCCCGACCTCATCGACTACAGCAAATTGTCCAAGGACAATCCTCTAGAGAACTTAAACACGGCTTTCGATGTGGCCGAGAAGTATCTCGACATCCCCCGCATGTTGGACCCCGACGGTAAGACACGCTTGTTATGCTTTTAGCTCCAAAATATATAACGCACTGACAAGAGTGAATAAAGCTCTTGATTGCTCAATATGGGATATGAGACCATACGTGACATTTCACAGCCAAATTGCCGCATTTCAGTATTTTCTAAAAGATCATCAAAAATGGACAACACATATAAATTGTAACTGGATATTGCAGACTTAATAAACACACCAAAGCCGGACGAGCGCGCCATTATGACCTATGTGTCGTGTTACTACCACGCCTTCCAAGGCGCGCAACAGGTACTAAACAAATGTAAAATGGCCGCCACTCGTTACCGCCATTTCCGCGTTTGATACCCGAACCCTAACGCCAGGCCTTTGTGTGTAACTTATAGCATGATGAGTGCCTCGCTTTATGTTAAAGAAGCTCCAACAGTCAGTGTTGATCCACTAACAATGTTGACCTCGGAAGAGTTTCACAGACTAGATGTAATAACATTACCTACTTCGGATAGGAGACGGAAAAATGTGGCGATAAATTCACATTTTTGGTCCAATCCCATTTATTAGTCCTTGGTCATCATACCTCATCTACTGACGATGACTGTCTTTTTGATGTACCGAGTAAGTGTAGAAAGGTCTTCTGAGGTCAAAATCCTATGGCAAAAACATGTTCCAGAATTGTCATTTTTCCAGAATACTTATATGTTTTAAGATGTGTCAGAATCATCGAAAAAAGAAACCTTGTTATTGTTATATAGATTCCAAGCAACAAAACCAATACCCACCTACCTAAACAAATAAGAAATGTGCTACAAACGTTTTTTTATAATAATAAGCTTTATGTTGTTAACTCATACAGTATTTTATTGATATCAAACGAAAGAATGCTTGTGTTCTAAATTAATCGCTCTCGTAATTCGCAGTTATTTGAAATAACTCGTCATTTATTTGATTGTCTTGATGTTCAGTTGAACACTGTCAACTAGCACTACATTAATTAATTTCCTGTTTCAAGTACTATAATTAAATGCGATAAGACAATGCGGGTTGTTAAAATACCGATTCTTTTTACGTATTTTTGCCAGTTGTATTTTAAAGACTACTTTCTGATCAAAACTATATTCAAATGTTTAAAAGTAGCAAAAGACCATCAAAACTTTGAATACACATGTAAAGATGACGTTAATGTTAACGACGTTGTTTTCCAAAAGATAAAACACAAGCATTCTACTAGGAAATAATTCATGATACATCGCATGAGAACTAACACTGTGTCGCTTGCGTGCCGCTTGTCAGATCTGCAGAACACAGCGATGCCGGACGAGCGTGCGGTCATGACATACGTCTCTTCATACTACCATTGCTTCTCTGGCGCACAAAAGGTTTGTATTTTCTGAACCTACTAATGAACGCATACATTTGTGATTTTCTGAACCAAATCGAAAGTATTTGAATAAAATCTAAGTTGATTTTAATTTTGAATTTGGGGCAAAAATAGTCTGATTGTAAAACAGCTTGCTTAGTGTTTTAAAACTATATTATACTTACATGACACATGAATAAAATCAATATGATCACAGTCTGTCGTTTAACTAGTGATACCTAGTTTAATCGGCAAAGATATTTCATAATCTAAATGATGTCTAATGTACAACCCACAGGCTGAAACGGCCGCGAACCGCATTTGCAAAGTTCTCAAAGTCAACCAGGAGAACGAACGCCTCATGGAAGAGTATGAGCGTCTTGCCAGTGACGTAAGTATACACATTACTTCCAAAACGCAGCAGCGCGGCAGTTCTTTTTAAACACGATTAGTTTAACCAACACACAGAGAAAGAGCAAACAGCTAAGAAATAGATTATTGATTATTATTGAGTCATCAGAAGATCCTTGACAACTCCATAAAATTTATAATGCGACACCTCTTTCTATTCCTTCCTCATATCTCAACTACCTCTCGCACTGCTGCGTACATAAAATGGTTTATGTTGCAATAAATATTAGTAACGGTTTCAAATTTTATAGCTGTTGGACTGGATCAGGCGTACCATGCCTTGGCTGAACAGCCGCCAAACCGACAACTCTCTTGCCGGTTGCCAGAAAAAACTGGAAGACTATCGTACTTACAGGTAAAACGTTTTATTGGTACATACATGATAAATTAATGTTTTTTTGTTAAATTAGTCCAGTGATAGCATGTTTAAATCCCAGTTATCACACACAAAGCAATGTTTAAATCCCAGTTATCCAACTATAAAAGTCAGCATTTCCTGTAGAACCAAATGCAAAAACCAAAAATGATAAGATTAGGACGTCCGCGACACTAAACATTCATCGGCAGAATTCACATTTGAACCACACAAATGATCACGATTTTTTCTTGCAATTAGGCGTAAGCACAAGCCACCACGTGTAGAACAGAAGGCCAAGTTGGAGACGAACTTCAACACCTTGCAGACCAAGCTCCGTCTGAGCAACCGCCCCGCATACATGCCCACCGAAGGCAAGATGGTCTCTGTAAGTATTACCAACATCTAAATAACTATTACTCTGATCATATCTAAAAATTGGTTCCAATAAACAACAATAAAAATCTTTAACATGATGACAACCACATTTTCCCCTAATCGTATCAACTCTCACCCTGCTATAAAGAACCAAAGACGAGGACCACCAATCGGAACCATGATCAAATCTAATAAATACTGATTATATTTCAAGGACATCGCCGGAGCTTGGAAGGGCCTGGAAATATCCGAGAAGGCATTCGAGGAATGGCTGCTGAGCGAGATGATGCGCCTTGAGCGTCTTGAGTACCTGGCCCAGAAGTTCAAGCACAAAGCCGACATCCACGAAGACTGGACCAGAGGTGGGTACTAGAATCTATCAACAACATATTTTAGGTGCTCTCTTATATCACGTTCTGGAAAATAATAATAACTACCAGTAAACATAATATTTTCACAGCTGTTATCCAAAAAATCAAAGCGACCAAATAATTCTAAAATCAATCCACTTAAAATTCCAGGCAAGGAGGAGATGCTGCAATCTCAAGACTTCCGTCAATGCAAGTTGTACGACATCAAGGCTCTGAAGAAGAAGCACGAGGCCTTCGAGTCAGACCTCGCTGCACACCAGGACCGCGTCGAGCAGATCGCTGCTATTGCCCAGGAACTCAAGTAAGACACGTTTTCTATACAATTTAAATTGACTTTATCAGACACATTTACTGAAAGTCAATCTATGTCGCGCAAAAAACGAATATTGTTATTTATTTCAGTAAAAGCTCCAACTGAAATTTTGCATATCAAGTCAACAGTACACAGTACACCTTATTAACAAGTTTCAAGAAAAAAATGCCATATTTACAATGGAACTATGTCAATTATTTCCCAGCACCCTGGAGTACCACGACGTGGCGAGTGTGAACGCTCGCTGCCAGCGCATCTGCTCGCAGTGGGACCGCCTGGGCGCGCTCACGCAGCGCAGGCGCCACGCGCTGGACGATGCCGAGCGCGTGCTGGAGCAGATCGACCTGCTGCACCTCGAGTTCGCCAAGCGTGCCGCGCCCTTCAACAACTGGTATGTACCTGTAGTACTAGCTAGACAGCCAGGTATATGAACCGATATTAAGACGGATGTGACTGTAAACAGACCGTTGTCACGGCTATTCAATTATTTCCATTTATTGTTCAGGTTGGACGGCACCCGGGAGGATCTCGTGGACATGTTCATCGTTCACACCATCGAAGAGATCTCCGGACTTATGGACGCGCATGCTCGCTTCAAGGCCACTCTCGGAGAGGCTGATAAGGAATATCAGGTAAAGTTTCCATTTATGTTAATATACAGACTTTGTAATTACATATTGCCAACGAGATATTGGGACATCTAATCACAGTAAAAACTCTAATTTCAGGCGATAGTCAACCTGGTCCACCAGGTTGAATCCATCGTGAAACAGCACCAGATCCCTGGTGGTTTGGAGAACCCCTACACTACTCTTACTGCTCACGTAAGTTTTGCCTATTTAATAACAGCTAAGTATAGAGGAGACGGGAGACCTTTGCCCAGCAGACGAGCAATACAGGATAAAAAATATTAAAAAAAACGATACGAACGATAGTAATACCACATCTGCTGTGATGTGTAGTACGAAAGCATTAATATAAATAATGTCTCATCGATCGATAATTTTTGTAATTTACATAAAGTTCACGACCAATTTTTACCTTCATTTTAAAACTCAGACCTCTACCAAAAGACAATAGATTTAAAAGATATCACAATACAGAGGATTTCAATAGACTAATAAATGACACACCACCAAAATATTTAATGACTCAACCAACTGATTTCTCTACCTCAGGAGCTGAACCGCAAGTGGTCAGACGTAAGGCAGCTGGTTCCCCAGCGCGACAACACACTTGCCGCGGAACTGCGTAAGCAACAGAACAACGAGACTCTCAGGCGCCAGTTCGCAGAGAAGGCCAACGCTGTCGGACCCTGGATCGAAAGGCAAATGGATGCCGTCACCGCTATCGGAATGGGTCTGCAGGTAAAGAATTAGATTTATCGATCAATAGTCGAAAAAGTACATTCTATTTACAACTACGTAACTCAGGAAAATTCGCTTTTGAACTAAACTAGAAATAGGTAACCATTTTTGACGAACGAGATGTAACTAAATCTAAAGAAATGCTTTAAATCCGACTTCATAACTGAAATTACATTTCTGGATTCGATGATCTTAAAATCTGAATATCGATGTTCACCTTCGTATAAAATTAAATTCTACCCACATTTGGCAGCCGAAGGTTTGCACTTTCATTTTAGCACTCAGACCGTCTGTGGCATACCGACAGACTTAAATCACCAAAAATTTTGGACACTCACTTGAATACTTTTTTTCAAACAAATACTCTAAATACAATTGTTTCCATCAGGGCTCTCTAGAAGACCAACTGCGCCGCCTCAAGGAGTACGAGGCCGGTGTGTACGCGTACAAGCCACACATCGAGGAACTGGAGCGCATCCACCAGGCCGTGCAAGAGGGCATGATCTTCGAGAACAGGCAAGTCAACGTGGATTGCAATAAGACTACTGTCTGTCTAGCCTAACTGTTCAAAACTAACTCCTCTTGCTTTGAACAACAAAAAAAAACATACTACCTATGTAAAATAATCATCATTAATATTATCATAAAAAAGCCTCATGACAAATTAAACGATATTTTACAGGTATTCGCAATACACAATGGAAACTCTGCGTGTCGGCTGGGAACAACTCTTGACTTCCATCAACCGCACTATCAACGAAGTCGAGAACCAGATCCTGACCCGCGACTCGAAGGGCATCACCCAGGAACAACTCACCGAGTTCCGTGCTTCTTTCAACCACTTCGACAAAAACCGCACCGGTAATTTAAAAAACTACTATACCTACTATTCATTTGTTTTAGCAGGAAGACGACCGGTTTTTGACCGTCGTGTTTTTCCATTTCGATTTATGTGAGTTGTATAATGTAATATCTTATTACTTACGGACTCTTCAAAGACCAATTTCAAACGCTCGTTTGCGTTCCTCTATCCTCAATTTTTATAAGAAATAAAGGCAATAAAATGTTTCTTTCACAGGCCGCCTAGCACCCGAAGAATACAAATCGTGCCTGGTATCTCTCGGATACAGCATTGGCAAGGACAGGCAAGGAGAACTCGACTTCCAGCGCATTCTCGCTGTCGTCGACCCCAACAACACAGGTAAACTTTTGTTCTACCTTTGGCTAAAGAATGGCCAGGGCCCAAGCCAGAGGCCAAGGTCTTCTTTGGTCTGTTAATACTAAAAAAATTGCAAAGAAACGTAATAGATCAAACATTCAAATGCTCT
This sequence comes from Hoplodrina ambigua, assembly GCA_949774945.1. Taxonomy (NCBI): domain Eukaryota; kingdom Metazoa; phylum Arthropoda; class Insecta; order Lepidoptera; family Noctuidae; genus Hoplodrina; species Hoplodrina ambigua. The sequence continues at coordinate 6,321,195 of OX458976.1, forward strand.
GTTCGCAGGTTACGTGTCGTTCGATGCGTTCTTGGACTTCATGACAAGGGAATCCACAGATACAGACACCGCTGAACAAGTTATCGACAGCTTTAGGATCTTAGCCGGCGATAAGGTAGTATAGTTCCTATAATTCTTATTTCTATGAGTCTTTTGAATCGGTGACACGTTGTTTTGTGCCCGGCAGCCCTACATCACGGCAGACGAGCTGAGGCGCGAGCTGCCGCCCGACCAGGCGGAGTACTGCGTGGCGCGCATGCCGCCGTTCCGCGGACCCGGCGCGCCCGCCGGCGCTCTCGACTACATGGCATTCTCCACGGCACTCTATGGCGAAACCGACCTTTAGGTACATCACGGCGAATATGTACATTTTTAACTTATTTTATAGACTTAAATCTGAAAATATTATTAAATAAACTATTTAAAAAACACCCAGGCTTTCCAATCCCCCGCGCATACGACGATATTTGGCAAACCTCCAGTTCGCCATTGGGTCGCTGCCTAACGCCCACCATGCTAACGTTTTGTTGAATAGACATATTTATAGAAACTGAACTGATTTTTACTCAGACGCAGGTCGCCGAAGTCATATCATAGGACACTGTCATCAACGTCATCAGTCAAGGAGGGTAGCTATGATGGCGCGCGAACACCGCGCTAAGTACTAACACGACGGCCCGAGGCTACAGCGGCGACGTAATGGCGCACAAATATTATTTCCCTTACATTGACCTATCTCTCAGAAATCGCCCTAAACTAAGGTCAATGTAGAGTAAACAATTTTTGTGGTATAATTTAGTCTATAAAACAGTTCTATATTAAATATTATTATGTGCAATGTTCAAACCAAAAATGCCATTAACTTTCATACCATAAAACTCCTTCCTAATGTTTAGTAACCTTTTGGCTCAAATCAGAGAAATCATTTTATATGTTTACAACACTCTATTTATACATTAGCATTAGGTATTTTTAACTTTTATAAGAAATTCTCAGGGAAGTCACAAAAAAATTATTTGTAAGATAAAAATGGTGCTAATGTTAGGCTTGACTAATGTGTGACACCAAAATAAGACTCATTTACATTGTGAGAATGTTTTTGTTATATTTTTTTTATTTATAAGCAAACATTATTTATACAAGATCAATTTTTATTTACTGCCATTAGTAATTATAGTACTTTGATGGTAGGCACAGTATTGTTTTAAGTTTTCTAAATTTATAAATGTTGCAGGGAAGTGTCACACAAATTATTTATATCATAGATTGCCATAGCTTGCCTGCATCTATTTATTTATCATTTTTATATGATTATCGTTTGTGAGAGTATTGGAATGAGTACTCAAAATAAATGATCTGCCATATTTTTTTGTCTTTTAATAATGACTGCGTTGTTTAAACCAACCAATTAAGTTTCAATGAGACAGCAGCGGTTTGTAGTATAAGAATGACTTATGTGCCCAAAAGTATACTAACTCGAATGTACAGCTACTTTAATAAAGAGCTCTTAAACAATTTTCTATTTTTATTTTGTAATTTTACCTATATCATGATAGTATAATAAGTCTAATTTAAGAAAATAAAAAATATAAATAAACCAAGTCAACAGTGTTCATATATTTGAAAGAATCAACTAGAATTACAGATCAGCTTACTAGTATAAAATACAATTGAATAAAATATTATATAATGCATATTATAACAGTTACAAATCAAGAAGTTTCAGTATTCCACTACATAGCCACATGAGAAAGGTATAAATAAATTATAATATCCTATGTAAATCTATTAAAATATTAAAGCCTAAAAACAACTCTGTATTATTTCTGGCCTTCTTTTACGGATTCTTCCGCTGTTAAGAGTGCACTCTTTATGCCAACCTTCTTCAGTTCTTCAATAAGCTCACCTGATTGGTGCATTTGCAGCATTATGTCACAGCCTCCAACAAATTCTCCATTGATGAAAACTTGTGGGATTGTCGGCCAGTTAGAGAAGTCTTTTATACCTATAACAACAAATACCAGTAGATATTAATAAATCAAAGTCACTTTTCATGTCTGTCCACTTAGATCTTCTGTACAAAGTGGAATCTACGTGATATACATCATCCTAAAAAAAAAATATTCTGGTTGTTTCTAAATTCATTAATCCAATAATTATATAAAAGGCAACCATAACTAAGTGGCAGTGACACAATATTCACCCCCTAAAGAGATAAAACAGTAGTCCAAAGTTTGTATGGGGAATTCTTGAAAGTGAACTATGTTACCACGAATTTAAACCGAGCGAAGCTACGGCTAAAAACTATTATTCTAACACTCATAATATCTTGATGTTTTGGCCAACAGTAATGGGAAGCATTCAGTAGTTAGCTAATAATGACTAAGAATAAATTGTAATAATGTCATTCAGCTTAACCCGATGACTGCGGGCGAACATTTGCTACGCCAAACGCCAGTGCGGCTAGCTGCCAATGTTCGTGTGTTCGCCATAGAAAAACACATACGGTGTGTGTGCGCCGCACTCGCGGTTTTTAGTCGAAACACGACGTGTGTGTTTTCCCGCAGTCAATGAGTTAACCGGTCAAGCCCCGGCTGACTTAGGGGTAAGTCAGAACAATAGAGAATCAATTGTGTCTCATTACGTGGGACTTGAGTAATTAATGAATATAACATTTGTAAAGATTGCATCACTTTTGTTGGTAATGAAACATTTTGAGTGATCCATAATCCTTATCTACACAGGTTGCAAGCAGTTACCAATTACAATAATATAATAGTAGCAATGTGATATAATAGTTGGTGTATAATAAAACCATATTCTGAATTGTATTGTCCACATTGTAGAAAAACATCATGATCTACCTAAATAATAATATATTAATTCTACCCAAAATTCAGACCCAAAAGACTAGTACACTAAATAATTAAGACTAATTTGGTTTATCAATAACATTGTTTGACAAAGAATATGTTGGTTGATTACTTGACCTTGTTATGATAAAGCAGCTATCATACTCATAATTCTTGTATGGTTTTATAGCTATTAGGAAGGATATTCACAGCAGTGTTGGATAGCAACATTTAAGCAGTTGACTGAGCGATAATACGCCTGTTGTGTTCCGCAAAACATATATTCTATGGTTTCCTACGGCCAACACACCAAGTGCATAGCCAGCTGCACTTCAGGCTTAACATAGCGACTGTTTGACTGCAATCAACGTGTTAAGCGCAAGGTGCAGTTTATTCCAAGTTCCATGGTGCAGGAATGAGCTATGGAATCAGGTACCCATATTATGACAACTACATTTCACTGTAACCGATCGTTACTAAAATAAAGACAAATTCCATTGTTTCATGTCAATAGAAATTTACCAAAATAGTTTGTTTGAAAATTGAATAAGTGATTTAGTATTTTAGACGTTAGGTGAGTAAATTGAGAGACTATAATGCTTACCAAAAGTGATTGAATAAGAAAAAAGAATAATAAAATTCTTATCATCATGAGTGTCGCCTCTTCGACGATAGCAGTATTATATAATTTTAAGCTCGAAACTTAAATAGGTACCTACTAAATCAATGTCCTAGAATTATTAAGATAGAAAACTAACCTTGTCTAAGATCTTCATTCGACAGGACATCGTGACTGTCATATGGAACAGCGTGCATCCTCATTATCTGAACAACTGCATTACTGAATCCACATCGTGGCGCATCTGGCACACCTTTCATAAAAACTACCACTTTATTATTTTTAACTATTGTTTCAATTTTTTCTTTTATTGGAGCATCGGCGAAAGAACGACATGATAACTTCAAAGTATTGCTGTAAATTGGAAATATACTCCTACGTAGCAAGCTATTCATTTTTATTTTTTTATTCTACGTACTATATCTTTGTTTACTTTTGCCGATCGGTTAATTCTTTCTTTTGTTTTAAAATAATCTATTTAATCCAACTTCGGTGAGTGAAAAATTAGAATGTCATGTCATATCACGCATCAATCGCCCCACGTCAACGTCAAACTTTGAATGTTAGTGTCAAAATCATCTGGTTCTTTATTTTCGAAAACTACAGACTTTCTAAAACTATTTCTAAAAATAATACCAATAATTATTTAAAATACATCGCCATAGAAGCTATCGTTACTTCAATGTTAGCTTATTATAAGCTTCGTTATTTTTCGATTAACTTGAAGCAATTTAAACTATTTAATACTATTTTGCATTAAATTTTAGAACAGCAAGAGGACATGTATAATCTGTGAACGAATGCTGTGTATAAAAAAATATCTCCTCTTCTTGTTTGTGGTTATGGTTGAGTGGTTTGTTGTGTGATTAATAATTTTTAAAATACTAATTCATAAAATGGAAAACGCTGAAGAGATATTCCACTTTCTTGAAGATTTCTCCAAACGCAAACCTAAAACAATCCCACAGGAGCTCAATGAATACTTGGCATACGTAGCACGTACCGGTGATCCAGTCTACCAATGGTCACTCGTTAAAAGTTTATTCAAAGAAAAATTGCTATCTGTGATCACCGATTTCTACGAAACAACTCCAGGTATTGACATTCCACCTTACCCAAACGTGGATCCTTTCAATTATGATATTATGAAAAATAGCCTCTTAGAACGCCTAGATTCATTCACCTCTGCCCCCTTCACAGTGCAAAGAATTTGTGAATTACTCACGTTTCCACGTAAACAGTACAATCGCGTTGATAAGTTTATGAGGGCCATAGAAAAGAACATTTTAGTTGTAAGCACCAGAGAACCGGGTACACAGCGTCACGCCGAACCAGAAAATGGTGAGCCAGCTGAACCTATTGTAAATGGTTCAGACAATAATTCAGAGTACAATGTCGATGTTGAAATGGAAGATATGTCATGGAAGGAAAATACTGAACAACCACAGATCTCAGAGCCTCAGCCCGGTTCATCCGATGCCCACATTTCTGTTGATGACATAGAAGCTCGATTAAAAGCTAAGCAAGAGACCCCAATGGATACTCAAGATAAAATTGCTACCCAATATGAATCTGTAACACCTCCAGAACTTAATATAAGTGCAGATGAACCTACAGAAGAAATCAAGCCTAGTCCTGAGCCCAGTCCTCAGGCAACTGCATCCACTGAGGAGCCTAAAGTTGAAGCAACAACTTCATCATGTTCAAATGAGGAACCAAAGGTTGATGTTGAAATGAAACCAGAAGTCCCTACTCCTGCATTAATCATTCCAGAAATCAAAGTTGAGGATGCTGAAATGACAGAGCAAAGGCTTACTGAGCAATCATCAGTAGATAAAGTTGAGGACACAAATGAGCCTGTGAGTGAAAAGGAAGCTCCAGCCACTGAGCCTAAAATAGTGACAGAACCACAACCTGTAGCAATGGATGAAAATAGTTCAGATTCCACAACAAAAGAAGACAATGAACCGAAACTTATTTCTGAAGTGTCCACATCAAGTGAGGAAAGTTCATCATCAAGCGACAATACTGATGGAAACAGCAATTCTCCTAAGACAGATGAGAGACACATAGATGTGCAAGAAGAGTCCAACCAATCAGATACTCCGTCAGACACAGCTTCAGAAGAAAGCAATGTTAAAGAATCCGAACCAACTCCTGAGACTACTCCTGAACGGCCTACTGAAGAAGTTTCTCCCAAAGTTGAAATGCAATCAGATAACTACTCAATATCTGATGTTAATTCTGAGCTACCTCAACCACCTGCAGAAGGCCCAAAGGCTAAAGAGGTGCCTGAAGAAAAAATAGAACCACAAAAAATTAATGAAGAAGTAAAGTCTGATAATACTGAGATAGAACAGAACAAAGAGTCTTAATAATGTGACTCTCCCATTTCAATACTTTTTTATTCTGTGACTGTTAGTTAATAAGTAGAAAAGTAAACAAATTTTTCTTAGGCTCTATGAACAATCTTAACTGTTTAGTTTCATAAGTCTTATAGACGTTAATATTATTTGCAACCCTCATCCTGGTAGTAACTTCAAGTATTTATAGCTCACAGAAAATGCAAGTTGTTCAAGTGCTAAATAGTAAAATTTTGATTGAAATGTTAATGAATGATTGTAACTTAGTATTATTTTATACCAATATTATAATGTAATATGTGAAGAATAAATAATGAATCAATTTCGTAAAACCTGTTTATTAACTGTGCTTGCATGCTACTTAATAGCCTTCTGTACTGGTACTTTGATTGATGTAGCGGTTGTGTCAATCTACATGATAAAAACACTTTTTATATTATTATTCACATTTATTCAATTAATTATTAGGTTATTTAGACTGTCAATTCCATAATTACAATAGAATTATCTCATAATAATATTTGACCAAAATAAGGTTTCATACAGCTAAACCAGCTAGTCTACAGTACATACTATTAGTCTTAATGCAGTATTATAAACTATTGTCGCCATTAGGCAGCTATTTATTATTATTCATATTTCTCACAAACAACATTATTCTAAAAGTGTGAGAATCCAACTTGTTTACTTGGCCTATTGTTTTATTATTAATTATTAACCTTGCACTGTGAGTCTGTTCTGTCATTTGATTTCTGGAATGATTAATGCAGGAGTAGGAACTTCTGGTTCCATTACTACTGTTGTAAATTCCGGAGATACTCCTTCCTTATTTTTATGAGTGAGGTTCTCACATTTTCGCCAATTTAACAAAAAGTACTAGGCGTAATTTTATCTAGAATTTTTTTATAAAATTATTTTAAGAAAACCCACCAACCCTCTTTGTATGTTACGAAAGCAAAGTACTCGCTCGGACGTTGTGGTGCAGAGTTTGAGGTCAGCCCAATAGGGTTGATAACCAACCAAAAGTAGTTGGAGGAACACTGCGGAGTTTTAGTAGGTACCTAAGAGTCCGACACACCCCTCCGCATTTCACGAGGCGGAGGCAGTCCATGAGAAGACCCACAAAAATAACTTTTGTGCCGACTCAATTGGCTAACTGTTTATGAATTTAAAAACAAATGAAATCCAAATTTTACATTTTATTGAAAATCAAACAGGTTTTCAGAGCTAAAATGAAGTGTTCCTTTAGAGGAGTTATGTCTTGGAATTATTGGCTTTATGGTGTCAACTACCCAATTACACCAATAGGTACTCTTGACTTCATGAGCCCAATACTCTGGTCATACATAGCCTTGTAATTGTTAATTATATGTTGAACTTTGAGCTGTTCTCCATAACACAAACAAATAATAACTAAGGGGTCAAAAATAATTATACTGTGGGAAAAATGATTTAACAACAAGATTATAAAAATAAAGATTTATTGTTGAACAAAATATCTATTTACATAAGTACATACAGTAGGTTTTGGAATAAAATTTAATTATTCTATTACATATTAACAAATTCAGTCCTATAAAACTACGTAAAAATAAACCTTAGGTACTTAAAACTATCACTTTACAAAATACTAGGTAAATAATACTCTTCTATACAGGTAACTAACGTTTCATACCAAGAACTTTTAGTTCATTTCTCATTATTTTACCGGCCGCGTTCCTTGGGATTGATTCTAAAAATACAACGCCTCCGTCGAGGTGCTTATATCTCGTGAGTTTCTGTGCGACCAAGTCGGTAACATCTTTTTCTGTGAGCTTTTGTTTGGGCTTGAGGACTACAAACGCTTTGGGGACCTCACCGGCCAGTGGGTCTGGAACTCCGACCACGGCGACATCTGCTACTTCTGGAAGCTCCATAATTATGTTTTCTAGTTCTGTCGGTGATACCTATGGATTGAAATATTAATAATTAAGTATCTTTTTTTGTGCCTGAATGGAAATAGGCCCGCCTCTTTTACATAGGAACATAGGATATTAACATAACTGGCACAGAGAATACAATCGTAATGTTATCATTTAATCTACTTTAATTTAGAGACTCCAAGGCAAAAACGTTCATTTACTTCCACTTCCAATCCTATCATTCAAAGCCAGCATCTAACAATGCGCTGGCGCACATATTTTAACAAACAACTATGTTGACCTAATTAATGGCTAGATGGCTGCTAAGTACAAAGTCCCAGTAATTTTGCAGGGAGATATATTTAGTAGCACTGATGTCGTCTACGTACCTGATTGCCCTTAACCTTAATGAGTTCTTTGGTGCGGTCAACTATGTAGAAATAGAACTCGTCATCGTAGTACGCTACGTCGCCGGTATGTAGCCAGCCGTCGCTATCTACGGTTTCTTTTGTCGCTTTCTCGTTGTTCCAGTAACCTTTCATTACCTGAGGAATTTTTGATAGTTAGTTACTGAAAGATAACTCACATTATCTATTAGGGACTACCCTAAAATTCAACTAGCCTTAAAATATCTACAGGTGCAATAACAGGTCCTGGCAAACATGCAGTTGTTCAGAAATCAAAATGAATATACTCACTTGTGGTCCTCTCAACCACAGCTCTCCAGATTTGTGTGGGCCCAGCATCTCTCCTGTAGTGATGGACACTATACGGGCCTGCGTGCTCGGCACCAGTTGTCCAACTGACCCTATTTTGCTGTACGGGTACGAGTAGGGTGTCATCAGGGTGACGGGAGAACTCTCTGTCATACCGTAACCTGTGGGCAACAATTGATAGACGCTGTTTATGGAACTTCTATTTAAGGTCTCCTAAACCAAAGAACATAGGATATGTCAATGAGGGAACTTTGAAACAATCCCTCTTGAAAAATAACCTCACGACAGCAATTTATGGCATAGCTTGGAAGAGAGAATGAGTACCTACCTATGCCATTTGACACTAAAGATTTCGTTAAACTATTAACTGGTAAACGGAATGTTCCAATTTTCCAGAAGGTTGACTTGAAATTCGACGGTTTGATAAGTTCAAAACCGTTAGTGGACATTTTTTGTTAAATGGAAGTCTAGATCAATAGTGAAGCCACAAACCTTGCAACAACTTAATTTGGTCCTTAGTCTTCTCGCATTTAAGCAAGAACTTCTCCAGCATGCTGTCTGTTGTAGGCGCAGCGCCGACCATGATGGTCTCGACCCATTGCAGATGTTCCTTCTTCACCGCAGGATGGGTCGCCAAGAAAGCCAGAAGTGACGGCACGACGAACAATGTCGTCGGCTGATACTCCACCAGACATTTAATGTAATCGTCTGGTGTGAACCTGAAAAGGTGCAGTGAAATTATTACAAATTACTGTAGGCATAACATAACATAACATCACGCCTGTAATCCCCGAAGGGTTAAGCAGAGGTGTACCCATTAGTACACCCACATTTCGCCAGTCTAGACTGCCTCGTTAGTCTAGTGGTCGCAAGCGCGACTGCTGTTTTTGGGTTCGATTCCTAGGTCAGGCAAAGAGTTATTATATCTGATGGGTTTTCCATCAGAAATTTCTCAGTAGCAGCCTCGGAGTCTGGATTTGTGCCCAGTTGATGGCAAAAGGCTCGCCCCCTATTCCATTGTACTAAAAACATTACTGTAGGCGTAGCTACTTAATATGCGTTTTAAAAGAAGAATATATTTGGGGTAGACATTGTGGTTTTCCATATTTATAATGCTAAGTTACTAACGTATATTTTAAAATGATACGACAAAGTTCGATAATGCTTTCTAAACATAAATTATTTTTATTATCTTTTTCCTTACCTTGGCATTGTAACAACGTGGTAACCGAGTTTGAGATTGTAGTTCAGGATTCCGTTGAAGCCGTAAATGTGGAAGAAAGGTGGTACTGTGAGAAGCACGTCGCCTTTGCCTAGAACAAGTTTATATCATCAATTTTTTTTTTTTTTTTTAATGTCTAAAATCTTCAATTTATAAGCTTGTTACAATCGATACTTAAACATCAATCATTTTATTTCGAAACGAATTTGTTATCCAAAATTACTAAGTACAAAGTCACATTCATCATTTGCTAAAAACGATGGTATCATCTACAAAGTGCTGTCACGCATGTTTGGCTACAATTACGCATAGACATAATATCATCATATCCGCTTATTTAACTGATTTTTGATAACGTTTTGATTTTATCTAACACAAATCGAAACGTAGGTAGATTTGTGATTGTTATATTTCCTTCAAATAATGATGTATCACATGTAGAGTACCATTCGAAGCTACACTAACCATTCACATGTGGGTATCATTCAAAAACTGCATCAAAATTCTAAATTTCAGATCTGTGGTTATCGACATCTATATTTAAACTTCATAAGGGTACGGGGGAGCTGATTTCCTTCTGTAATATCTCATCTTATTGATAAATGCTACGATGTTATAAGAAGTATGGAATATCAAAGTCATAGGTTCTAATGGCCGTGTGATCTCTTCTACTATGTAGTCCAGTTGAACAAGCACTATTATATGTGCTTGTACTTACTTATAGGAGCCTAAAAATTACCGTCTCCATATTTACCTTTCTCTCCATCATACTTCATCATCTTGGGGCATTGTGTTTGTTTCAAGTTGCTCACGAGATTCCTGTGGGTCAGCATCACGCCTTTAGGCATGCCAGTAGTTCCACTTGAGTATGGGATCAAGCAGACCTCGTCACAGTCCACTTTCGGCAGATCAGCTTTGTGATCGGCCATCAACAATGACCGAAGGCCGTAAATGCCTAGAAATTAAAAAGAAGAAAGTGTCATTATGGCATCGGTAACTTAGTATTCTAAATTTGAAACACCGAAGAATTATAATATTATGATGAAACGAAAACGTTTGAAACGGACAAGACATCACACTTGGCAAATTGGCAACACCAAAAAACCTACCCACTATAGTTATCTGGTATTGCCAGGTACCTTGATGAAAGAAAGCCGCTTGGGATCTAAGTAGGTACTTATTCCGGAAAATTGATAGCGGTTCACACATCAGTGATAAATCTTCATCAAGATATCTACACGGGGTCACTAGCGTGACGGTCATGCAAGAATAGATTATAGCCTAAGCCTACATTTTTAAACAATCAACGAATTCAACATTAAAATGTCATATTGTGGTAGGTATTAAACTGTTTTTTTTTTATGATTACCCAGACCTAACATTATAACTATTTTGTTTTTTTTTACATAATTTTAACAATGACCACGGAAATGAATTTTGTAAATGTTTTTCTAATTTGTATAAGTTAAAGTAGGTAAAGGTTTGTCACCCCTGCCTAAGTATACTTGCCTATCGTCATAGGTTTTGACTTTACAACAGACTAATTCGTACTAGTCTAGTCGCCCTCAAAGATATACCAATAGGTACGTAAAACAAGTTCCAATTAAATGTTGACATCATTAGGTACTTACCTACACCAGAAAGTTGAATTATTCATGATAATGGCTAAACATGCAATTTATTTTTGCAGTTACTTAATTTAGGTATTACAAGGTGCATTCAAAATTATGAATCTGCTATTAGGTTTACATAATTCTGAAACAAATGGTGTAGAATAGTAGGATAGGATATACATTATTCTGATATCTGCAATGACTGTTAGACATTTTAATAGAATTTGTTCACTTTTACAACTTTGTGAAGGCGACAGTAGGTACTACGTATTTCTAATACATTCTACCACTTATACTAACTACCTATTCAAACCCAAACTGACGAATTAATTAACCTCGACCTGGTTGCCCTTAGACATTTCCTTTCGCCATAATCGAGTATCAAGTAGTAGGTACCGACATAATTAAACTAGTATCTTAAATAGGGAATGTTGTCTCGATACTAACATTTCATAATCCCGACGTTCACCTACCTACTGCATACAGGTGAGTTAATACCTACCTGTACCTTATAACTTCCTACCAAATGATACATAAGACAAAATGAGGTAAATAAAACTAATCTGAGATAGTACTTTGTTTACCCGGATCAAAAGAGATGTTCTATGAGAATTAATTATCTTTTACTCAATAATAATATACTGAGTAAGATAACCTTTTGAAGATACACCTATTACATTGACCCTTTTTGCCTCCTTTTTTTAGACACTCACAAAATGCCCTTACGGATACAGACACGCGCACACATGCATACACACGTTATAAAAGTGGTGGTACTGCTCCCGCAGCTGTGAGGTTTATCACCGAGACCCATGAATGTTATTCGGGAATAGTTTAAATCATTATAAAAGAAAAATTAGCACTATACTCGGTAGAATGAGACTTGGACGGGCAATCTCGGACCCGTGATTGTAGAATGATGTACTGAATCTATCCTAAAAGGCTGCGCGTCGATGTCTATTCCACCCCGTAATTACTTGCGAGTCTAACAACAGCAACAGCTGGAGTTGTGGAACAGGCATGCTGTTAAACTAGTCCAAGCTATCCGTGTAAAAGAAAATACAAGAGTAAACTGTACCTTGACCCTTGTCATCATCTCCTCCAACCCATATAGTGCCTTTGTAGTCCTTCAGAGACTTCGCCACCTCCAGTGCGACTGGCATGAACAGCTCGATCGTAGCTATCGCCTTCACGTTGCAGTCCCCGAACTGACGCTTCACCTCATCTGTAATGAGAAGCAAAATCTATTTAGGTATAACGGATATTGTAGCTAGCCTGAAATGGAAGTGGACAGGCCATGGCCCATGATGCTCAAATGTACCTCCCTAGTTATGCTTAGATATTGGTGATAACAGTCCTAAGGGATGTCGCCCGGGGTCGCGGGACGTCTTAACAGGATACCGTGGCCCCGGAACGCAAAAGGCAACAAAAGGAACAGGGTGGTTTTTTAGTCAGTAAAAATTCTGACAGTCCCTTCCACCCCACCTAGGGCGGAAGGACTCATTTGATGATTTTTACCACCCCAAAAAAAAAGGGAGAATGTCGCCCCGTCAAAGTCAATACGAGCAAAATGACGACTTATTTGCATACCAGTCGTGACCAGAAATATCACGAAATTTAAATATGGAAGGCAAAGCAGCAAGTCTGCTCAGCAGATTAAAAAACTACACAAATTAGACAACAACAAAAAATTAATTGCAGGTAAGTTTTTGTGGATCGTGGTTTTTTGCATCTTTAGCAACAGATTGAGTAATTGCATATATGTGAGTTAACAACTTCAAACTATTTATTGTAATTACAAATGCGGCCGAATAATTTTATCCGGTGACATAAACTAAAATGATTACTAGTACTACATAGTATTTGCGGGTAGACCTTGTAGATATGTAAACTGACGAAAAATATCCGTTAGCCAATGAAGGACTAGTTTCTATTTTATCTACTTGCTTGCCTGATTTATTGTTTCGACAGAATACGCAAGTTTCTGTGTAGATTTTAGATACAATGTTGTTTTTTTTTACTATGGGGTATTTGGAATAGGTAGGTACCATGTCAACTTTCGTGGAAGGCTCGTATGGTAGAGGACGCGTGGGAAGGACACACCGGGGTGTTTTTTTGGCAGTCAAGAGTCTGACAGACCGTCCCCCGGGACAACCACGAGGATTTTCAAGCCAGGAACAAAAAAGGTGTAAGTACCAATTTGATGACCTAATTACCTAATTTGACCGACTAACCAACCCATTTACTCACTAAATAGGTACTACTTACCTAAGTACATCTAATTACTTATAACTCGTTCAAAGTACATACAGTCACCCTTTGCATGAATTGTATTTTCAGAGATAATCAATTTCACATTTTTTTATCTTTACTTCCGTGAACTTTGCACCTCATAGACTTATCATGAATAGAGATAGCACGTACATACAATCTATACTTTCAAAGATAATTATTGTGATGAACTACAAATGGAGAGATAACATAGTCCACGCTGCAATTATGTAAGCAACAGTCTGATTTCCTCAACCTTGACTGCAGTTAAGTAATTAGCGATCGCATTTATTGCTTGTTGATGTGTTGCACGTGTCTATTAATATATCGTGTAGTACCTACCTACTGATATTGTACATAACGGGTGCTAGAATGTAAATAGGGCGCTTTGGAGATTAGGCCCATGTTCAAATATTAACGCATATTAGAAACGTGGGTAGAATTAATAAAAAATAAAAAATGCGATTTTTTATAGTATTGAATGGAGGACTGGCTTCGCGTCTTCATCTGCGTGGAAGACAAATATTCCATAAAACATATCCTTCAATCAGCAGAAAGCTTTCTAACAGTTAAAGATTGATTGTAATCCGACCAGGACTTCCAGAGATTACCTCATACAAACAAAAAATAATAAAAACAAACAAATTTAACTTTTTTTTATAATGATGAATCAATCTCGAGAGTCTACACTTTGTATAAACTTTGTATTGTACAGCTCAGCTGCCGTCTATCGTTGACTCATTAAATTGTTAATTAAGGATTAGTCTTATCGGCTGTGAGGATTTAGCTAGGAATTAAAAATGATGAGAAACAAATGAATGCAGCTTGACCTTTTCCCCTTCGGCTATTTGTACCAAGTACGGGTACGGGTACCCACCACAGGTACTACAAAAAGTAGCATCCGCAAATAATAAAAATCTTATTTATAAATTATGTTTTAACCTACCTGCGTGTTTTTAATTTTTAGTTGGAAATGAATAAAAATATTCCAACTAATAATGACATTTAAATATTCCTAGTCATTGAGGTAATAAGATAAATATCGTTTCGTAGCCATTATCTTGGCTCTTGAAAAGACCTATTGTCTTCCTCAATTTTTATCTAGATATTAGGTAGGTACCTACCTACCTATTCACACACGAACACAAATGTTGACTAGACGGCACGAGTTTTAAATAAATGTTATCTTATCATAAAATATATTAGAACTCGTAAATAAATATAAATCTCCTTCCTAGATACGAAAAAATAAAAAATGACTTAGGGCATGGTAAATAAAGTGGCCAGTAATTTATGGTGGTAAGTCTAAGATGGCAGGAACGTATCTCATTCAAAAATACCCTAAAGATAAGGTATTTCCTATCGTTATACTTTAACCCCTACCTAATCTACTCACAGATATCAGCAATAAAATATATAGTTTTTTTTTGGAATTAGACACATTAATCTGATAACTTTTATATGACTTTCCGGTTAGCCTTAGCCTTTTAGGGGTACGGTTTAGTCAGCTGATAGGTCTGCCTGGTACTTTTTGTCATGTATTTACAGCAGTTACCAAAGTCCACAATAATTTGCTCAAAAGTGACGTTATCGATCATTTTAATGTTCGGACTTTGATCTCGATCGAACGTACAGTCCACATAGGTAGGTAGGTACTATAGTCACTTAGTAGATATTGTGTGATCACAGTTGGTACTTACTCAAAAAATGCTACTCTTGAACACAGTGTCAAATGTGACTCTTTCAACACTTGTCTTTCAATACTAGAGCTATAGGTACAATCTTAGTCTGAGTCTGTCGCGATATCGCTTGCCCATATATCACAGGTACCCATCAAACCTTAAGTTTGCCCCTTTGGTCATTTAACATGTGGAAGATGATGACCATCTCTTGCAAATATATCATCGTTGTAAAAATCTTACCTGCCGTGTACAGCGGATTGGCGAACGTCACAACAAGTCCCGCCTGCATTGCTCCATGGATTAGGACAACGAACTCGGGAATGTTGGGTAGGATAAGGCCTAGCCTTTCACCGGGGGCCAGCTTCAAGGCCCCCGCTAGAGCGCCCGTGCACCTGTCGATCATCATGCGCATCATGCCATAGTCGTAGCCACGTCCTGACGCACCGCATGTCTGGGGATACGAGATAAGTACATGCATTATTTTTGGGTGCAGTGATCAATCAATCAATCAACCAGGATTTTCCCCAGGATCGTAGACATAAACTTGCATACATAAACGACCCAGACCCGGAACAACTACCAGTAAGCTATACCATAATAGTTTGTTACGTGCGGGAATCGAACCCGCGACACGCATAGCAGTCAATCGCTTAAACGTTGCGCCAACAGTGTGGGTCATGTTTGAATATTGACAGGCTATTTTGATACCTATTTTGTTTGATGTCTGATTAGTCAATTTATGTAAACGGATGTTTGACAAATAAATTATCTTTATCTCTAAGTATATCCTAGATTTTATGTAGCATTTTACAAGACCTTGATTTTTTCTAACGATGAGTCCACTAATACCACCTTCACGAACATCGACGGATATTCAAAGCCCTTGAAGTACAGTAACCAGTAGCTACCTAACATTTAAAACATACCCGGTAGTACAAAGTACATTAAAAAGCAACGTCATGTTACATTAACTGATCGTAAATAACTATGTAAATATACTAGACTCGTACTTCACACATAGTCCAAAATGTAGGTCGTTGGACTTTACCCTGTATTTATAGACAAACGTAAAGTATTATTATGTAACCTTTATGTACAGAAATGTGCTCCAAAGTCCAGTGTTTGATATTGAAATAACGTATAAACTCGTACAAGAATAGTTGGCACGAGATCCTATTAGTGGTTACATCTTTATATTCAATGGCAAAAAAAATGTGATAAACTTTAGAATATCAATTCTACATTCAACATTTTAGACGTCATTAACATGATTCTATTGACGCAATATGGGCAGGTACCTAAGTATGGCCTGCCAGGACTTTTTTTTAAGTGGTAAAATTTATCAAATGACTGTTCCTTCTGTAGCCCTTTGCGTTCCGGGGCCACGGTATCCTGTTAAGACGTCCCGCAACCCCGGGGCCTGCCAGGGCTGCGGGTTTTATTCGAAAGGTTTTATTACCGCGGTCCTGGAACGCAAAGGTCATTAAGAGGAACACGGATGGGTTCAGAGTTGGAGTCAGTAAGTCTGATACTCCCTTCCTTTCCGCCCTAGTCAGTCAGTCTGAAACTCCCTTCCGCTCCGCCCAGAACGAAAAAAGGCATTTGATGATTTTCCATCATTAAAACAAATGGTACCTAAGTATGTACCTAACGTGATATTTTATAGTAGGTATTCATGTGCATTGTAATTTGTTATATGTAGATGATTGCTCTTTATTCACATGATCTACTCTGCAACTGAAAACTTGAAAATTAACCGTAATTTGTAGGTACTACAACTTCATCTTACACGAAGAGCATTAGTTTAACAACATAATAGCAGTGTAACTGGGTAGGCAACTGAAGTACACATGTGATCTACAATGAATAAAACATTAACTAGTTGTTTTCAAGAATGACATGACAACAATATTGACTCATTTGTAGTTAAATATTAACTTACTACATTGTGTATTTCATTGATATTATTCTAAAACTCCAAGCAAGCTCCGGGCAAGTTCCAATGTGAATTTTTCAATTCTTATGTACTTTCTAAAGTTTATCTTGGACATCACTGGCATCGGTGAAGGAAAACATCGTAAGGAAACCTGGACTTACTGTTCCACTCATACCATGTCAGAGGCCCTTGAGGCGGTTTAGAAACTCTGACACTAGGGTGTGAAGGGTCGTAAGGCCTTACTACCCACACGATAAGAAAAAGAAGAAGATTCTAAAACTCGGTGATTAACAAGAAGGTATTGTTTTGCATACTTTAAGCTACATCTTTAAGACCATTGGACCAAATATTCGTCATCTTCTTCCGGCTTTCTTCCATCTTTATTTGGGGTCGGCTCTCATAATAGCTCTTGGACGAAATATTTCCAATATATATTTTTTAAATCGTTAGTAGATGGTTTTTCTTATAACAGAAGAAGAAACAGTCATGCCAAATCAATAAATAAAAAAAAATGTCTTTCACTGACGGCTTGTGTGCATGCTATCAATATGAAACATTGTGCCAAAATTCAAATATGTACATAGGTACGCTACATGCCTAGATGACAGACGGAAAAAAGTAATCGAAAAAGGGTTCCGTGTTTTGCTGTGGAAGTTCGGAACCCTAAAACCGATACAGAAACAGCTGATGCGTTTTCAAGTACCTTAATATCTAAGTTACTCAGTAATTCAACCCATCCAATTCAATTTCAGCATATAAAATCAATTTTCTACTTCACACAGTCTCATAATCATATCAGGTGCTTCTATTGTTCTTTACATTATATTATCTACTTACGAAGGTAGGGGAAGGTTGCGATCATTGGACTAGCTCTTTCATTGGACCACCAAGGTATTTCCAAAACTGTGCAAGTTAGCAACACCTAAACTAGTTGAAATGTGTCCCTGGCGACTCAGTTGCACCCCCCTCTTACCTCAATGACGCTGTGGCATGTAGTGAGGAGTGACGCGTGTGGTTGTGTTTGCGGCGGTGTAAATCTTATAATTTGACTCAGGACAATTTGACGTAAGTATTATTGTATTTATATTTGTCTGTGAGCACTGTTATTAAATATTGGACAGTTTATTTGAGGTTCCATGAGTATTATTCAATTTTGTCTAATCATTTCCATGAATATTTTAGTTAAGTTTTTCATAACCAGTACCTTGTTGCCATCAATGGACCTCAAGAGAGTTCCACCATTGGACCGGTCCAATCATAGCAACTTTTTTTTGTATTTTATGGTCATAATAATTAATATAAATTTAAAATTCCAGAATGTCGCCAAATAAAAGAAAGTACTTCGCATGGAATGAAACTAGTATGTACCTGGCTATAGAATCGGTTCGTAACGAAGAGTTGGTTTAAATGAAGCAACTAGAATTTATGGAGTGCCGAAAGCAACTATTAAACGAAGGTTAGATGGAGTTAACCAAAAAGCAAAAAAACACGTCCAGATACCGGGTTCCGGAAGTGACCTCCCTCCAGAATTAAAGCAGGAGCTTTTTAAACACGTATTTAACTTGGAAAATTGTTTGTATGGCATTACTCCAACAGACTCCATTACTACATTTGATAAGTATTATAATAAGTTGCCACGATTGGACCTCTAGAACAAATTTCTCGAAGTCCATTGATGGCAACTTGGTGGTCCAATTAAGGTGCTCATGGTTCAAAGAAGGCAACAGCCCAAGATTTAGTTTTCTTCATTTTTATAAAAAAGTGTAAGCCCGAATTGTTTGTGCGTTTGATTATTATAAATAAAGATCTTACGAAATAAAAATAATAAACTGCTTTCATATTAACACTTATACTTTTTGAGATTTGGGGTTGTAAAGTTAAGTGGTCCATTCATAGCAACCTTCCCCTATCTGTTTTCCTACCTATCTAATACGTATCTTGTAATTATTTACAAAAGATTAACTCTTTATCAGTATAGTTACGAAAAGACTAAATTCTAATATAATAATTGCCAATGGAACCCTTTTGTTTTAATTGTAACAGAATAATTTAACGGAGTAGCGATTTGGTGCAGATTCGATTCCGATTTGACGTGAAATAACAGTCGACGATCCTTTTTATTTATGTCGGTTGCCATGCACTATGTACCACAAAATCGAATGGGCCCCGCCACAAACGCCTGTTTAAAAAAATATGGTATTCCAAATTTAAAAATATTTAAAAAAATATTAAGAAAACCCGTGACAATTCTCTTGTTAATTAGATATGTTTTTCAATTTCGTGAAGATGCATGTTTGGCACAGCGCAGACATTTAGCCCTAACCTTCAAATACGAACTATTAATAAGTCCCTATCACTATCGTATAATATCCGTACCTACATAACAGTGAACTTTGTACTAGGAACAATATTCTATTGCAGTCCGCAATGCACTCGGATTTAATAGTATTTAATTGAACATAAATAACTAGACTCGTTGTCAGAACTAAGTGACAAAAACAACTTGACGATGTGATTTGGCCACGACGTGCGTTCTAAAGGTCGAGCCGATTTATTTTATGGTATTCCTAACACCTTAAATTTTAAAGTTTTATAACTCCAATTCAGTATAATCTAAATAAATTTAAATAAAAAGCAATTAATTTTTAATAATACTATAACAGTTTAACCACTTTCTGCAGTCACAATCTTGTCAGAAAAAAAAAATAGAGGGTAGGTACTTACCACAGATGGTGCATCTGCCCATTCTTCGATGTCAGAAAACACATGTTCAGTCAAGGTTTCCCTTCCGATTTGTATTTCACCCCATGGCGAATTTAAACATTTACTGTCCACTGCTGTCGCAGCTTGAGTAGCTAAACTTCTACTCAAAAGACGGCTGTATGATAACAGTTCCTTGTCAACTTTTTTCCCATGTTTGGCACTAGCGAACGAGTTAAGAATTTGCCGCGCTAAACTCCCGCGCAAAACTTTCAAATGGGACATGTTTCCGCTAGCAATGTTTTCCCGCGAAGCGTTAGCGCGTAAATGTTAGCCGCCGCTTCCACTGGCGGGTTTTGGCGCGTTCTCCGCGCTCGCCGAGGGCAAGGTCCATTTACTTATTTAACCTGTTTGTTGTGGCTGCGATGAAAATCTCATAGTAAACAGTATGTTACGCGTTACGAAAGCGTTTTGTTATCATTGTAGTAATGAATGAGCCACGATACCATTCGCTACGTGCGTTTGGAGCACTGCGGCGGTGCCCAGCCTACTGATAGTAACCTGATTACGCACCGAATTGAATGAGTAAGGCGATAATTAAAATGCAGTATTAAAATAACAACAACCATTTTATTTGTGTCAGACAAAAATATTCCTTTACCCGTTTGTCACTCTATGATTTATAAACCTTACGAGATAAAATTTAATAAATTATGTAACAATTCGACAATCGATCATTTTGAACACATGAAGCCCATATATTATTGCATTTTGTTCCTTGCTACATCATAAAATAAAAGTAACTATCACCTATATATTTATCACAAACTTACCAGGCTGAATATCAGTGGCGAAGGGTCCTATTATACTATGTACTATCTCTTTCTGCTTGCCTCATTAAACATGACATCACAAATTACTTGCTGTAGGTACTAGTAGGTACCTACTTACATTTCTTCTCATTTAAGATATGTCAATCGGCTTTTTGTAAATTCTTGCACCCTGCGCCAATGGTAAATAGCATACCTACGTTCATTTTAAAAACATTTTACTGTTTTTTCTTTAACTAGAAACATCAATAAACTAATAACAGGAAATAAGTATATATTATATAAAGCAGGTCCTTACTATCCACCCATTGTATAGATACCTCACAGTTTGGAAGATTACTCACTATACATAATAGTACCGATCATATTGATCATCGACGGAGCTGTTAAGGCTCACTAACTTTTAAAAATAAATTAAACTACTTCTTTTTATTAACAACACTTGTGAATTTATCAGCAGTGTGACGTTATTTTTGTTGTAAGTCGTGTCCTTCTCGTCTTTTCTTAACAAATGTTTGATGGTTGATGAGTTCCTTGAAAAATCCGCCTGATTTCGTGATTAGTTCGGCGTACGGTCCCTTTTCTACTATGACGCCGTTATCCATGACCGCTACTTCGTCTGCTGACTGTATGGTGCTTAGTCTATGAGCTATAGTAAGAACTGTTCGGTCTTTGCTGATCTCCTTTAACGCTTTGTCAACTAAATATTCGGAGTACGCATCGAGCGCAGAGGTGGCTTCGTCTAAGATAAGTATCCTTGGGTTCTGAAACAAACAAAAAGAACTACGTAAAAAAATGTTCTAGCCAGCCAATACACACAATCTTGTACGATAATTCCGTTTTAAAATTGGCGATATTTTTGATGGATTGCGCAGCTTATCTTTGATATGATTCATATTATCATTATCTACATAGCTTTACCTAATTTGGATAGGTACACAACTAGTTTTGGTCGGTTCACGACTAATCACCGCCCGACTCGTGACCAAATGACCAAATGAATAAGGGCTGTAGTATACCTAATTGTGCAAAATACGATGCCTTGTCAATTCAGCAATATTATTTACGTTTTTCACATTGTCGATCTTGTCAATACAAATATTGGGCTGCAGTATTGTCAAAATGAATGGGGGTTGTAAGTGGATACGCAATAAGGGTACATAGATCTCTAGTTTGAAACAAGTCAGACATTCCCAATTGTGTTCATGTACACGTGAGTAAATCGTATATACTTCTAAGCTGAATTTGTTGTATCTGAATTTTATGTAGGGAGTTGGGCAGTGATCTTTTGGTACTAATTACCCTTAGCTTCACAAAGTTGTCCTTAGTGTCATTGCTTTGCATTCGAATGACTTATCACCCAGACACAAGGACTAAGGTAAACTCATACATGCCTGTATTTTGATCAATTAAATGAAATAAAGAAATGCCGCTAGGAACTGGATAGCTTCCATTGCAATCGGTAGGATGCGTGACGGTGAGATTGCAAAAGATTAAAGGAATTATGGACTTCTGGACTTCAAAAAATTGTTGTAAGATGAACATTGCTGTCTGTCATCTTGACACAATCTATCAGCCGACTGTACTTGGGTAGGAAACAGATTATTGGGAAACTTGCTATAGTTATACATATTTTTTTCAATCTATATTAACGTAATAAAGCTGGAAAGCATTTTTTGTTTGTTTATGTTAAAGCTAATCTCTGAAACTACCAGTCTGATTGGAATTTTTTTTTCGTATAGGTAGCTATGATAGCCCACGAGCGTGGAGCAATGTCATAACATAACGCGGGTGTAAAAAAACCACGCAAAGTCTCGGGCAGACGCTAGTTGAAATATAATAGTCGGCAAACATCTTGAAAAGAAATGGTGCTGACTGCGCAAGTCTGCCCATCGAACTTGTAACGGAAACGCGTCCCTGCGTCATACGAATCTCAAATGACACCGAATTATTGATTGTAGCGGATTTTCAAGTTATAATTTATGTAGGGTAATATTATACTTAAGGCCTTAAATATCTGTTTTGAAATTTCGATTAACTTAGAACTCCTTTCCTACTAACCTCAATTTAAACCTAAAAATTATGACAATATATTAATTTTAATTTCAAAATGCAGACCCGATTCGCTTCTTAATGGTAAAAACATGTTCAGTTAATGACTTTCAATAAACAGGGAAACAATAAGTTTATAATGACTTGTTTTGTTTAAATTACTTAAATAATAATAAATATTAATCAATGTCAAGTTACTTTGTTTGTTGGCAGCAAGAACTTTTTGTGAATGTGTCAACTAGACGTTATTCACGTACGGCGTATAAAATTCCAAAAAATATTCCGTTGTAAACATAAAATCACATCACATCATTAGTATTGCAATTTAGCGTGACGGTGTGGTGGGTACATCCAGTGTGTAGCCAGTACCACTGCAGAGCTCCTGATAAGACGATAGCCTAGTTTACAACAGTGCCCAAAGATTCCCTACATCTGCACTTAAAGTATATAAACAGCGCAGTAGGCCATGTTTATCGCAGCGCTGTTGTGTTGGGCCCAAAAATTATAAGAAAAAAGTAAAATACTAAAATCTTTAAAAAAACAAGAAGCGAGACGTTTAATGTATCGTTGGAATCTGGGTTTTAATACTTGAAATAAATTAATGTTATTTTTTATTTATTTACGTCTGATCAGATTAACTAAGAGTGTACGATTTTCGGACTTCTGATTTCTAATAAGAAACTCATATAGGTTTTTACCGAATAGCATTTACTCGACAAACGAATGACGAATTGCACTGTTAATATTCTTTTGACTTTTTCGATAGAATTCTAATAATACAAACTGCTTTATTTAAAACCATAATATCGTGCGTTTATTCTTGCTGGTTAGAACCGCAAATACTACGTAATAAACAAATTCAATCTGGTTATAATTGACGTAATAAATTAAATTATACGTACCTTAATGATAGCCCTGGCTATGGCGACCCTTTGCTTCTGTCCTCCGCTGAGCTGGCTACCCCTGGCGCCCACCTGCCGGTTGAAGCCCTCGCTCGTGGCGACCACCAGCTCGTGCAGGTGCGCCGTGCGAGCTGCTACCATCCAGGGAGGATCTAGCTGTTCACACTGTGAGATGAGTTATCTCTTGACATGGCTTTTCTATACTAATATTTTAAAGCTAAAAGGCCTTATTATAAATCAAAGTCTTTGCTTAAAAAAGGTTTAAACCATTGAATTTTTTCTTCATCTAAATAAAGTTGGAAATTCAAAAACTGGCTCGAAGGTTCAAACCTGGTTTAAGCTAAGACTGATTTGTAAGGTGGAGAGTTTTTTATTTATTTTATCGCGCTAATCTACGGAACTACTGGTCCGATTCTGAAAATTCTTTCGATAACAGGAAGCTTCGTTATCCTATTTTATTATCAAATGAATTAGGGATCCGTAAGGACATTTACGCGGATGAAGTCGAGAGCAAAAGTAATCTTTATATTTTTTTGCTCTTTAACTGAATTGTTCTCACATATAGAAGCAACAAGAATAATGTAACTAGAAATTTGTAAAAACCTGATGAGTATCCTTGGAGTCTGATACCCATTTTTCTCCTTATAGGCTTACCTACGATTTGGAACGGACCACCAACTTCAACTTTCTCACTGACCGACTTCATGACTATTCAAAAGTATTAAAAAGATGTTTTGAGTTTGAACAGCCAACAATTTAGTGAGCATTTTCCTATTTTTGGAAAAACCCAATAATATTTTGTGCGACCTGAAAATTGAACCCAAGATCTCGTTCTGAGCAGTCACGCAACACATTACATTTTAATATTGCGTAACACACAATGAGTTTCAATTATTTTGTATAATTAATTTGTTATCTACCGATACACTAGCAGATACAATAATGAATCTATTGACTATAAGTATCTCAAGTGATCACGTTACGATAAAGATATTGCGCAACTCAAGTTTATTTATAACTAGTGTAAACACACACTTAACGAAGCCGAAAGTTACATGGATATTCCCATCATTGTGATATTTTTAAATATAAACCTTCCGCTTATGTATTGAAGGTCAAAACTCCATTTTTTTTCTATTTTTTTAAAGAGCACTAATTTTAAATGTTATAAGTTAACTATTAATTTATTTATTTTTTATTCATAAAACCCTCAGCTCTTTGAGATTTTATCTTAATCTTAAAATATATAAACTAGTCTTACAGCCAATTGCGGATTCACAATTTAATAGCCATACAATACATGCTACAGAAACAAACATACAGAATGAAGTAAACTGCTAGTGCCAATTAAGCAATAATAGGTATACAGTGTGGGTAATACCCTCATGGGACCTATAGGTACTGCATACGGGTTATCATAAACAGAGATTTTTTTTACACCACAAATAAAAATTGTTGCCCAACAATAATTTTTGCACAATGTTAGTTTGATGGGCAAGCGCAGTTAACGGGTATGTTATGTGTCTTTTTACCCAAATGTGCGACGCAAAGGAGTACCCTTCTTTGCGTCATTACCCTCCATGTGTTTATTACACCCCGTATATCACCATGCATAACACAACACATAGGAGGGTAGCGAACGAGGGGAACGACGGGATACTGTGTTGACAGTATATCATAGCTATGTAATAAGTAGATACCAGCCTATTATAATATTGTCCTACTGCAAAAGCCTCTTCTCATACAGAGAAGGCACGAGCATCGATCACCACGCTTGCTCAAGGTTGATTGCTTTTTTGGTGGATCGATTTCGGACTTATTTTAATTAAAAGTCCAGGTTTCCTCACGAAGATTTTCCTTTACCGATGTTCGTGATGTCCAAAATAAACTTATAAAGCACATTTGGTCGGTTTCGAACCTGCAACCTGATGCATAAGAGGCGGGCGCCTTAACCACTGGGCTATCACAACATTAATTATGTAAATATTAGCATAGAAGCTAATATTTACATAATTAATGTTGTGATAGCACGTCATATAAAATTAAATATATTTATATCTTAATTCTACGGCGTGTACGTAGACTGGCCACAGTCCAATTACTTCGAATTATCTCACAGTGTTCCAAGTTCCACAGGGAACAAAATTTAAAATGGAATATCGACAACTCTACAGTGTTCGCAATTGCAGTATTTTTCCATATCATTAATAGGTGTACTGTACTACTGTTGCATTATTCAATTCATTTTATTTTTATCTAGCTTTTGGCGCGACTACATCCGCGCGGGTATCGTATCAAGAAATTAATAAGAAGTTGCGGTTTAAAAAGCCTATGTCTTTTCTAAGGATTCTAACTTACTTAGTACTAAACTTTGTCAAAATCGGTCCAGTGGTTTAACCGTGAAAGCGTGACAGACAGAGAGACAATATTACAGCTAAATCGATCAATCGAGTCCTCGTTTGCGGGGTACAGGGGCGGATATGACGAGAACGGGGACCGGGTGAATTGCAAGCGGCGGGCGCTCGTAGCGTGATATACAAAAGCCGAAATGTGCACTGGATAGTTCTGTGACGTCACAGTGGTTAACGGTGAACAGTGTCAGCAGGAGAGTACTCAATTAAGCGATTCAGCTGTAATTTTTAATTAGGAATGTTACCTACGTATCCAAAAACTTACATTATGTAGACTATCTTCTAAATTCTCATGATCAAGGTCTTCGTCTAAAGCACCATACAGTATATTTTCCTTTATTGTCCCACTAAATAATACTGGTTCCTGAAACAAATTAATATAGCAATTATTTTTTGTTGTACACTTTTCGTTATACAAATGATAACCTTAATGTCAACAGATAAACAGAAGTGTTGACTTTAAATGAATTATTCACTGTTCTAATAAACTTAGTAATCAAACAATCAGTTATTAATTGGGTTAAAATATAGTTTTATCAGAGTTTAAATATAACACCGAGTTCGAAACACTATATTGCGCTCTAAAACAGGGTTAGCTGACGTGGCTCAAAAAGTTGCTTAACAAAAATGGGACTGGGCAGGACATGTCTGCCGCATGTCGGACAAACGGTGGGCCCAAATAGCGCAGAACTGGTGCAAAAAAAAATAACAAGAAAGTAATGAGAGTAAGTAAGAGAGTATAACACGAAAATTTATCGAATTCGAGTAATATTTCAAGTCTACTGCGTCTGAGCATGGATCGTAGACGATCGCTTCAACAGTCTGCCTTCGTTGCCAGTCTTTTTCAACTAATAGCGAATCACTATTGGACATAGACCGATGTCGATCATATTATTATTATATAAATTTTACTGCAAAGGTTCTCTTAGGACTTTAATAACCAACTAATACCCTACATAGGGGAAGAGACTTTGTGGCGAAAATTTTTACCAAAATACAAAACAGCTCCCACCGATTTTGTCCACGTCACGTCGTGTCACGATGTCCCTACCTTGTTTTAAAAAAAATAGATAACTTTTTCAACATACTTGACTAACAAAACCGATGTGACTCCTCAGCCATACAGGATCTAGATCTTTTATATTGACTCCGTCTAGCAGTATCCTGCCTCGTTCAGGGTCATATAGCCTCAATATCAACGATGCTAAGGTACTCTTTCCACAACCCGACCTTCCGACCAGAGCTATTGTTCGCCCGGGATAGAGGTGTAAGTTCAAACCTTTCATCAAAGGTTGGTTCTGATAAGAATAGCATACGTTTTCAAAAATGATTTCGCCTCTAGGCTTCTCTGTTGGTCTCAAGCCACCTGAAAGGAAAGGAAGACATTTTTTTTTAATAAAAAAAAATGGGTTTTTAAATGCTAAATGGTTCTCTTTTTTTAGAATGGGAAAGTCCCAGAGAGATAAAAAATCAATATTTAAATTAGTCATGGAAAGACTTGAGGAAAGTCTTTTCCCCGCAGCAGTAGGAAAAAGTTAGCTAGGAAAAATCGATACAAAAATTAGAAAGCGTGATTAAGTTTACCATTAAAATTTTCTGATCATTTTATTGATAAGAAAATTTTGAACTAAGTTGAAACAGCCCTAATATAATTTGCATCTAAGTTCTTCTTAAATATCTAAGTTCTTTTTAAATATTCAAAAAAGAGAACCTGAGTTTTTGGTCTATTAAAAAAGAGAATAACTGTTTTGCTACCATTTCTCATCGCACGGCGATTGATAGTAACTGTGGCTTTTCTGATGGACTTTAGGATTGCAATAACAATAATTATTATTAATTTCTTATTACCTGACACAAGAATGGCCGGAACCCTATCAATGATATCCCATAGTCTGGTAGCAGCACCTATACCCTTGTTCAGTTCTGTGTAAAAGCTGCTCAGTCCGCCAATACTGATGCCCACGTACGCGGCGTATAGTAGGAATGACGTCAGATTGCCGACCGTCAGCTGTTCTGTAGCAACCATACCACCTCCGTAGTACAGCACCAGGATTATTATAGTGTTTCCTGCGAGGCCCGTCTGTGATTAAAAGGTTAATATTTGATTATTTAACACCTATAAAACTGTCCGGCTAATTACGGCAGAAAAAAAAGATTTTAAAAGGAAAATTTTAAAATAAGAATTTGTTTAAAAAAAGAAACAACTATTGTTGAAGGTAAAGAGTAAACTAGGGCAAGACGTAACTGTTACGAAATCTAATCATTACATACATTTCCGGCGTTTACTACTAATCATACATAAGCGATGTTCATCAAGTAATTATATAAAGATGAACATAACGTACCAGTCCATAGAAACTCCCGACGGCCAGTGACTCCTTATAAGCAAGCTTCAATAAGTTTTCAATACGTTGTCCATAAACGTAGCACTCTGTCTCCTCTTTACTAAATGCTTTCACAGTCTTTATGTTCGATATCTTCTCTTCAGCCAGCTGTAAATGTAATAATATTATGTCTATAAACGTAAACAAAATAACATAACATCACGACAGACAATTTTGGTTTGTATTCTATATAGTGTTTGTAACTCTGTCACTAGGGTGTGTGTGGGGTCGTAAGACCAAGCCCACACGATAAAGAAGAAGACATGTAGGTATTTTTCCCGCGACTTCGTCCGCGCGGAAGTGAGAGGCAAGTCTGTTCTTAGCTGACGTAACAAATTTCAGCTTCATAGGTTAAGTTTTCGAGATTACGGATTGAGTCCACTTAGGGCTGCCTTCCGTCCGGGATTACCCAGATTTGTCCTGGTCTAGATGGCGTCTAGGGGTCATAAGGGTGTTTCTAAAAAGTGTCCTGGTGAACCCGGACACCGTCTTAGAATTCTGATTAATTCAAATAATTAATTAAATTGAAATCAAAACGTATTTTTTTATTTTTAATGTGAAAATGGTTTTCTCGGGATAAAATCTCAATTTCACCAAAATGTTCGGGGATTTTAAAGTTTTTGCCTGGTGTCGCCAGTTTAGGTGATGGCAGCCCTAAGTCCACTGAAAGCGAAAGTAGGTTACTCGTGAGTGACCTTTGGCTTTTATATTACAGTAATTATTTATAATGATATAATAGGGTTTATCTCTTTCACGTGTAGGTATAACACAGGCACAAATACAGATTACGAACTATAACTGAAAAAGTCGAGTAACACTCTGTCTGACATGGGATTCGAACCCTGGACTCCGTAGTCACACTAACTAAATCCGACTAGTAACGCAACGGGGCTCTTACTTTAATAAAATAAAAAAATTACGTCAATGAATACATATAATACTAATTAATTAGTGTTTTATTTTGTATTTCTATATTAGACACTAAGCGTGCTATGTCAGGTTTGTGCATGTGAACTATACTAGTACTGCACGTGTGAACCTTTTAGCGCATAAAACGTTCATTTTCACTTTTTATCTACATATTGTTGTTAATAATACTGCATGATGCTCAAGATAAGGATAATAGCAATTCATGAAAGCAATATTCGTCAGTTTTCGATTACGTTTTCCAATACGCGTAAACGTGTGAATACGTGGCAGACTAGTTGCTAGTCCTATTTTGTAACCTAAGCGGCGTTCAACCGCAAGACGGGATCCCCTACTGACCGATAAGAGTTCAAGATGACCCGTAAAGAGGGGGACAAAGTAAATTAGACCCAATTCAGCAAAACAATCGTACCTCACTAGATTCGGCCAGCGCATCCTGTAGTTGTCTCGTGATACCGCGCACGAATCTTCCGTATATGACAGCCAACACCGACACAGGCGGCACCACGCATAGCCCGATGAGCGCCAGCGACGGAGACATGTAGAACTAAAAAAAACAACAACAACAATATACAACATAACATCACGCCTGTAATCCCCGAAGGGTTATGCAGAGGTACACCTATTAGTAAACCCACATTTCAACAGTTAAGTTGGAGTCCTTTGTAATAGGGGGCGAGCCTATTGCCATCAACCGGGCACGAGTCCAAACTCCGAGGCTGGGACTGAGAAATTCCTAATGGAAACACCCAAAAACACTTTGCCCCACCTAGGAATCGAACCCAAGACCTCACTCTCAGCAGCCACGTACGACCACTAGACCAACGAGGCAGTCCTCGTAGATAAATAATAATAAGTATAATAAACTTCCTATTGTAGCACTTTATAATTATGTCCCGCTTTCATACTATGAGCAAAATTGGCCCAGCCGTTCTTGAGTATTGCGCATAGCAACACTTTTAACAATTCATCTTTAATTATACAGATAAATAAAAGATAGATTTAGGAAAGTCAGCCTGCACTAATTTTATTTATCTTGATTGAAAACGAAATTGGGAGTTACGTAACCTGAGATAATAATTTTGCTTATCATAGGGACCTAATAATTAATACAGGCAAGTCATGGTAAACATATTGATGTAGCTTTCACATCACCTACTAAACATTTATAGCTTGTTGCTGAGCGAACTAATTTCAATAGTTATCTATAGTACAGGACCTGTTTAGGGTGTAGATGGTAGATAATTATTAAATACTAGCTTCTACCCGCGACTTCGTCCGGTATAAAATATAATTAACAAACTTTTCTCATACCTACCAAATACACATAACAAAATTTCATAAAAATCGGTGGAGCTGTTTCGGAAGAGTGCGACCAAAAACACCGTGACACGATAATTTTATATAATATAGATTATTAAATAAATAATTAAATATATTTCTTAGATAATATATTCTCTCTCAAAAAATATTGTCATGATGATTTGTGAGTATGTTTCTAAAAAGAAATTAACAATCAAAATTCAGAATTATCATCAATTATTAGTAAAGCAATAAGAGATACAAACCTAGACACTATCTACACATGTGGGTCACTGAAAGTGAGATGATGCAATCTGCCCTCAATTTTACATTGATAAATTGATATTGTAGGTACCAATACAACAGAATCTTAAATTTTCTAGCCACTTCAAATACTAGACAATAAATAAATCTTAGTAATAACTACACTGATGCGCAATAGTACTTCATAAAGCAATAATAATGAATCCATACTAATATTATGAATGTGAAAGTAATTCTGTGTTACGCTTTCACTACTAAACCCCTGAACCGATTTAATAAAATTCTGTAGGAGTTTAGTTAAACCCCCAAAAAAGGACATAGGTAACTTTTTATTCCGTGAAGTCGTCTGTATCCACGATAACCGAGATTTACGCAGAAGTCGCGGGCAAAAGTTAGTATCTAATAATACAACGTGGCGCTACCATGGTGACATTAATTTAACACACGAATAGGGCTAGTGTCCATAAATCATATTCAATAGGACAGGTTATAGAAATACGTAAATTGAAAAAAAATTTTTTTCGAACAAACTAAATAATAAAAAAGTAACCAAAATTGGGATCACTCTGTACAAAAATTCATTCATGAAATTAGAATACTATCACCTGGTTGAATTACGTTTACTCGAAGCGGCTACGTCTCGCTTTGCGCGCTGGCAACCACGCTTGCGCCTGGTACTTGCACAGACTTGAGATCGGTCCGATTGTAATTTGACGACATAATAATAACAAAGAAACCGAGCGTAGTTAATCACATATCACCTTCTCTTATTACTGTAAGTTATTGTCACCATCATCACTAATCAAATTCACTTTTATTTAATAGGTAGTCTTTAAGTGTTTTGAATTTTCAATGAGACCACCTTGTTGGCGGATACCTACAAAGGGCTAAAGGGCGCTTTACGTTCTCCCGCACTTTTGACAATAAATTGTCCCTTACAGCCATTTCCCTCATTCTGACGAAGGCTAGTTTTGGGCTGATTTTGAAAATAATGTAGCACATTTTCATTTTATTGGATTGGGTCTTAACGTGTAGGCGATTGATATGGGCGATGAGACCTAGGATCCACTGGCTGGTTTTCGCGGATGCGTTAAAGAGCTTCTACAATAGTAAGTGAAGCTGCCGTGTAGTTAGGATGAGTATTTGCCATCACGATCACAGGTTTACACAAGCACTAATAACACAAATAAAAACGTCCTTAATGCCAAAGATGTAAGTACCTATCGTAATAAGAAAGAAAACTAACGAAAACAAAGCAAAGCGTCTTTATCGCAGTACCATGATCTAACAATTATCCTAATTACACAGAAATAAATAAATAAAATAAGAAAGCGTCTTTTTCGCGGAAACATTCACAAAAATAAATACGACGTTATTATGCGCACGAGTATTCACATCAATAAGTGTGTCAAGGGCATGGGTCCGACGAGCACTAGAAAATAAAAAGGATCTGCGGCTTGCGGGGGAGGGGACGACGACACCCGACGCCTGCGTCGCCTACGATACTCGCCGACAAAGGGATCTCTCTTTCCTTCAATTAGCCTACTCTTTGCATTTGTTTCATCTTTTTAGTATTGCTTATTCGTTTTAATTTCATTGATAGGATGCTAGTATCCGTGACCCTGGCAAATGACCGCTGGGCTAGAGTTCTTTAAATACAGGTTGCTCCAAGATGCTATTTTCTAAAATTTGAAATAACTCAATAATTAATAAGGTTTTATGGATTTTTCTTTTATATATAAAACAAAAATGCGTAACCCTATACGTGTGTTAAATTAATGTCACCATGGTAGCGCCACGTTGTATAATAGCCTCTTACCATCATTCCAGTTCCAGCACCAACCATAAACAATGAACGTAGACCATCACTGACATTCTGACTGAGGTTACGTCCAACTAGCTGTGTATCGGTTGACAACCTGTTGACTAGCTCTCCTGTTGATGTTTTACCAAACCATGCGGCCTCTTGTCGCATTATTGCTCTATATACCTGTTTGCGAAGATCCTGTGTCATTCTTTGGCCTGAAATATGTGGAAACTAATTGAGTTGGTTGGTTTTCACTTTTAATTTTTATATTATGAATTACTTTGATGTTTAATAAGAATTAATGGTAAAGATTTGTTATTAAAATTCTGACATTTCAGGGGCTAAAGACTATTTTAGTTTTATAGATGTTTCAGAGGCTATTGTAGTTGTATAACTTCTTATCAACACCAATGAGAATATATTGAGAAATGGTTAAAGTTTATCTCATTAAAGTATATCACATAGCTCAAGTTTGACATTTTTATTTTAGAAATACACAAAAATACCAATGGACTATGTTTATGATTAACGTTATTACTTAAAATGTAAATTCCAAATCCAGACAGCTGTATTTTTATTTAATGTTTATTACAAATTAAAAGTAAGTTTTACATTGTAATTACCTGATATAGACATTAGATATACCCTGCCAAAATTACAGAGTGCTCCTGCAAGGAATACTCCGCATAGCATCATACATAGAGTATCCAGCTTCTCTCGGGCAGAGCTCAGGTCACTTGTACTGCTATAAATTATGTCTAGCACCTGACCCAGTGAAAATGGTATAGCCATAGTGACACTAGAAGACACAATAAGGAAGCCAATAGCACCTGCAAAGAAAAGACTCATAAGTTGCCGAAATTTTAATACTTGTCCCAACAAACAAGGTGGCCTACTCACCAGCTAGAGTCCACTTTTCTGGTCCAGCTAACGTAAATAATCGTTTTAATTCTGATGTCTTTAATTTGACATTGATCTTTTTCGAAGTTTCTATTGGTTTTTTTTCTTTAATACTTTCGAATTCATCGTTCTTCTTCTGAGCGTCCACTTCAGTTGTGTAGCACCGAAATTTGTAATTTAATAAACCATATTTGTGACAGAAGTTCCTTTCATAATAATTTCGTTTAACTGGCACATTGAAACGAGAGAACAACCTGGATCCACACTGCTGACACAAACGAACTTTGGTCGGGATACTAAATAACAACTGTGAATTTTTTCGAGTTATGTTAAGTTCTAGACTACTGTAAATTACTCGCTGTAACATTTTAATTTTTTTTGGAACTTTTTAACAAAAAACCAGACCAAAAAATACACCTCATCTTCCCGTAAACATGATAACTGTCAAGTGTCAAATTTGACGTTTCGTTAGAGTATATGTGTCGTGAATAATCAAGAAAAAAATTTAAGAATAGTTTTACTCTATGAAAAAAATCCTAAAAGGTATAACTAATTTTGTGAGATCACAACAACAACATCGCAGACTAACTACCAGAGTTCCTAGGAATTAGTACGCTGCTGAAAATAATCCTTTTCAATCGCACAACATTAAACTTAATCCTCGATAAGTGTCATCAGCTACAAGTCCAGCCAACTCCACATAACCTGTGGCCTTCGGAATTATCCGATTCGCATCCCTATTCAAGAACATTGTAAAATCAAACTTTGTAGAATGTAGGTATGAAGTATAAAACTGCACCCACGGATGATAATTTCTGATAACTCTGAGATCATCAAGGAATATTTTAAGTATTTCTGTCATAGCATGTCTCATTGAAGACAAGTAGATTGATGGCGGCAAAAATCAAAACAAAATCGATCTATCCTCATGATTTGCAGGATTTGTAAATCATAATTTTATTTATAAATAATTACGAATTTACTGCCTCGTTGGTCTAGTGGTCGCAAAGCGCGACTGCTAAGCACGAGGTCTTGGGTTCGATTCCCAGGTCGGGCAAAGTGTTATTGGGTTTTTCCATCAGGAATTTCTTAGTAGCAGCCTCGGAGTCTGGATTTGCGCCCGGTTGATGGCAATAGGCTCGCCCCCTATTACATGGGACTTAAACATAACTGGCGAAATGTGGGTGTACTAATGGGTACACATCTGCCTAACCCTTCGGGGATAACAGGCGTGATGATGTTATGAATTTATATTTTATTACTGCCATTACGAAACCCTTGTGGCCGTAAATTACCTACAATTATTGGAGGTGTTGGGATAAAAAATAAAGTTTTATATTTGTATGTGTATATTTGATATCCAATATTGTACATATAATTTGAAATAAAATATTGAATTTTTCAAGAATCAAATAAAAATACATAAAATTCACGATAAAGAATAAACCAAAAACTACTCGTTATACTTTTCATGGTAGCTAATAGAAACAAAACAACAATTCATATTTCTGATTTAAGTAATGATTACATGATGCATGTTTGTCAGGAACTTAAACATAGAAATTTAATAATGAATATATTTAATTCATGCGTAGCAGAAGTTACTCATGTTAACAAAGCATCCACTATCATCAAATCTATATTATTTCCACATGATCCACCAAATATGTTTAAAAACAACACATAAACAGTATACTTGGGTTGTTGTGTGTGCATACAAAAAGCCTTATACCACTATATTATTCGTCGTTAATTTACTGGTCATACAGTTCACTCCATGTAGAGAAGCAGACTGGCCGATGGTATAAGGCAGCAAACTTGAGCTATAAATTTAAACCTGAATTAGTTCTTTTTTACATTTTATTACATAATTAAAGTGCTCCTTTTATTTTTATTAGTTGAATTCTCAAATAATATAAGTATTTAAAATATCGGAATGCACCGGTAAACACGACTAGCTTTCGACAATAGCCGGAAAGACATACAACAAATAACATCAACTTTAAGCATTCTCGTGGTAATACTGTACTGCGTAATAAATACTTTGTAAATCTAAATAATCTATTAAAAAAAAAACATTACATTTCGTTCTAATTGACAACACAACAAACATATTATTTAAGTATGTGAATTAATTTTGCCATACTTCTACATAAGTACTCTACGACTGTGAATTAAATTGCTGCGATGTGGTTACTGCTACACTGGTGTAGTGCATGATTAAGTGGTTTTAACATAATATGGCATTGAAAAACAGTGGCGGATCCAGGGTTGTCGTTTTCAGCGCGGTTACCCCCCCGCCGGGTTCACCCCGCTGAAGGAAAGTAGATCAATACTAAAAAAAACACATTTTGCTAGAAAACATAAAACCTTACTAATGGAAAGTTATTCGGAATAATATCAAATTTTATATGCTTGTAGATCAGGCTTGAGCCGTCTAGCCTCCCCCCTCCCCCTGTATCCGCTACTGTTGAAAAGACAGTCCAACATTCTATATTTTGCGCCACTCGCGCTTACACGTATACATAATACATTAAATTAATAGTCTTTCATTAAAAACAAAAAAAAAGTGGGATCATGAATAAAATATATTTTACTTGGGCACGTATTTGGAAAATATTCGCGTTACTTAAGTAGTACAAATATTTATACCCTATGTAAGCGACACGACTTCTTACTATTAAAATATTGATTTGTGTACAAAAAACACGGGGATCATGCGCAAACGCAGCTAATTCTGCATAGAAAAATCCAATGCATCTTTGGTTTTCGGTCCAATGAACGATTACTGGACCGCAACTGTTTACAAAATCTCTGGTCGATTATGCTATATTTCTTTGCTTCATCATCACAACTTTTTATTGTTAACCAAATTCATTTGCATCGGATTCACATTATTCTTTTTTTGCAAAGTAACGCAAGTATTTTCACAAATTATATGTGCCAGCATCATTTTAAGTACGGTACTATTAACCATAGACATTCTTAATTCTCTAATGGCACAGATAATAAATACTAGGACCAGCTATAATCGGCAGGTGCATATTTTAGAAATGAAAATTAACAAATAAATATAATGACATGTCTTGACACCGGTTTTAATTTTTCATTGTACCTACTGATATATCTCCATTTACATATTATATAATCATAACGAAACCTTCATTCCAGACATTCAAATAAAAAACGTGCACCTTGCACAATTTAACATAAACAGGGCAATTGCAAACTACTTACAAATATTTGTGGTATATATAACTTATAGTTTTAATAAATGAGGTAACTTACAATTAGAACATTAAGAATAGATCAGCAAAACTAAATAAAACTGCCTTCAAACTAAGTGAACTAAAAGCATTCTTATCTCGTCTATACAAAGCTTAAATGTATTTTTGTTAAATTAGCTAAACAAGCTCATATTATTGCACTGAAATGTACTTATGGCGAACAGATATTGCGAGTTACCATGTAAGGTGGGTTAAGAATAGGGATTTAAGGTTAAATCGGGACGAAACTTCGTTGAAATAATATAGTTCGTTGCCAACAAGAACACTAAATTATAATCTAATAATTTAATACACTAAATTATAATCTAATAATTTAATACACTAAATTATAATCTAATAATTTAATACACTAAATTATAATCTAATAATTTAGTGAACACATTAGAGTCCTCTTTGGCAATGAACTATATTACTTCAACATTAATTTTTTTTTAAAGTTTTGTCCAAATCACCCCGTCTAACGGTATGTCACGATTTTAATATTAGCCTACTACAGAGTAGTTGTGGGTACAATGACAACGCAAACCAACCGTAGATACAACACTTCACCTAGTTCTCAAAGCTTGTTTCCATTCAAGGCTTTTCCCCACAACCTCGCAATATTTGCTCACGGCTGTATCAACTACAGCCTTCACATAAATTATGTTTGCAGGAACTAAAATACTGGCAGTACAATAAGAGGTGTGTGTTAAATTATCAAATAATTTAATATATTATATTACTTTTCATATAATATAATTTCTTTGTCATGGTTCTACTATAATGTTAAATGATGTTTACTGTGTGTAGTACACTTTGTAGTACAGTGTCTTGGATCGCCATAGACTGTAAGTGTTGTCGAATTTGAGTAAGTATACTCCTTCGCCGGGGTATGTGTGGGATCCGGCGTACACCTGTGAATATAAAAAATAACTCGTAAGTAACCGTGCTGTAGCTCAGTAACCTATCATTCCAATATGATTATTGCTATGGGAAACCAATTTTCAGAAGAGACTTATATACATAACAAGCTCTCTCTCTGGTTTTTTTCACCAGCGTTGTGTTACGTTTTTGATTACTGCTCTGCTCCCGTAGGTCCTAGCGTGATATTATATAGCCTATATTATTCCTCATGACTGGCAGATCCGGAAATTAGCGCGTTTAAAAACAAACAAAGACATCTCTTTAGCTTTCTTATATTATTAGTAGAAATAGATAAGTGTCGCTATACACATAATCGAGTCGGTCATAATCGAGTCGGCATTTTCAATCCATTATAACGGTTGTATTGAGAATACCGAACCGTATAGGCCAACCCGCTTAAGTGTCTAGTGACCTTCAGTAGTAAATTGGTCTACATACCTCGGTGTGACAGTCCCGGCGATACACGGGCACCACGAGGCTCGTTAGAGGCCGTACGGTGCTGACCCCTTGTTTCTGTGAGTGTTTCTCTGAACCAAGCTCGAGGTCTGCGCGAGTACCGTGGATCGTGTACTCGTGGAACTGACCTGCAAAAGAGATTAGATATTTCTGTAACTATTGAAGAAATAATCTACATAGATATCGCGATATTATTTAGTGATAGATATTTATTATTCAATAAGAAGATGACCAGGTGAACTTTTAATTTTCTTTTTCCCTAAACCGCCACAGTATTGAGGGATAAAAAAAAATATTCAAATTGATCAAGCCAACTTCATACCACTTTTTTTTGTTATTAAAATACCTATGTTATCGAAGTAATAATTTACCATCCGAAACCGGGAATTCATCCTCATCCGCGTCTTCTTCGTCGTCCTCATCACTTTCAGCCACGTGGACAGTGACCTCGGTGGTCGCAGATTTGCTCCATTCGAAATATAAGCCGAAACCTGAAACAACGTGTGCAATTTTTGACTGAACACTTCGAACACATCTCTTTGTCTACCTTTTGGTGCACTCCACACTAGAATTACATGTCTGATATACGTGTTTTTTTTTTCAATCGAAAGAGGAATCCAAAATAATAAATATTTTGCAATTTTGAACGATCACAAGAGCGACTAAGCTTTACGTTCTAGTTTTAATCACCAGGTTGGGCAGTATTATTGGATTTATTCCATTCGAAATTTTGTGTTTGTGCCAACTTAGCTCGTAATAGGTTCGCTATTACATGGGGTTTCACACAAGTGGCGTAAGGTAGGTGTTTACATGCATTTACTTTATCTGACCTGCCTACCTTTGTCCACTGCAGGAAATAGGGTCGGTTTTATAAAAATAAGGCATTACCTATGTCATAGTTATCAGTAGCGAACTCCCAGCAGAGGCACCTAGCACGTGGGTGGGTAGGCACTCTCACTGTGATGGTCTCGCCGTGACCCACCGTCAGCCGACCTCCGCCCTGCTGCGCTGAAGTCTTGAACTTGACGATGTCGCCGCGAGTCCACATGCGGCTCGCTTCCACGTTCAGAAAACCATCTGGTTATACAGAATTAATTAGAATACTATAATTAAGTAGTGGTGACATCTATCGCATGACATGCGAACTACATTGCTATATCGAATCTCCGCGAGATTAGCATAATTATATACGAGATTTCAACAAATGTCGGGCAGTAGCCTACCGGATGCCCGTCTGCTTGGAGGAACTTTCCACATGTTCGTTATTCCTCCAAAACGTCATTACATGCATGCGGACGTAAATTTCTCATATTGCAATAAAAAATGTTACATAGGCTGTCTTATCACTAGGTGATTAAAGTTTAGTTCGATTGTATTGTTTTTACTTTGTTACAAAAATTTTAAACTGTTATAGGCATTTTCCTTGTACCTAAATCCTAAATCCTTGTAGATTTAAAATTTTAACCACTTATTAAAATAAAAAGAAACAGCTGTTCCATTTATGATAGAGTTCAAGTCCAAGTACTTCAAGTCCAAAATGTATGAGACAGTTTTTAAATTTACAAGGCAACCTGTATATAAACTTGTTATTTGTAGAATGAAATGGGTTAAGGAAAATAAGATTTTACCTTCATCATCTGTGTTCTCATCCACCCTGGTCTCTTCTGCATATTCGTTAGTTTCTGACTTCTCTAATGTCTGCATAGACCTAAAACAATAATTTGAATTATTATCCAAGAATTACAATCATGAAAAAGACTATGTCATCACTTCCACATCATAAAAAGGCACATCTTACATGTCTATGTATTCACTCACTTGTTATCCATTGAAGGGGCATCCCCAGTTTCATTCAAATTGCAATCAGTAACCGGCTCGTCCTTCGGTGCCGTTTCACTCACATTATTTATGTTCTCATTCTCTTTATCTTCTGTAGTGTCTTTTATATTAGAGTTAGCAAGCCTCTGGTCTACGGCAAGTTGCTGAATATACTGCTGGTAGTGTTTGTCTTGCAGCTGACGAATGAGAATCGCTTGCTGGTCGAAATTACCTGGGTACTGCTGTTGAGCGTACTGTAGGAACTGTTCATAAGTTTGGGCATTGAGGGCATCCTTGATTCTTTGTCTGGAAAGTTCAACAAGTAGATAGGCATAAAATTGGATGGCCTGCAATGTCATACTAGCATGTTGTGTGCTTTCCCACCAACAATAAGCATAAAACAGTACAGTTTAACACCTTCATGAACTTTGATTTTGATGAAATTCATTGGTATTGTGAATTAACAAACTAAGTTTAATTAAAAAACATTGGAACATTACTATATGTAATCTTTAATTAATTCATAGAATTAAGCTTACACTTGTTGTTCCTCTGTTAGTTTGTTACTCTGTTGTTTCTGTTTTTCCAGCTGTATTCTATTCTGCAGCTCCAAGTTAGCCCTTTCATCCTCTTCTTTCTTAAGTCTGTTAATAAAAAAAATCATGACATTACTCAATATTATACTTGATACAAAATACCATCCATAAAGTTATTTAAAAATAATTAGAACTTACTCTTGCTGCTTTTTGTCTTCCATGTCCTTTTGTATTGCTTCCAAATATGGTTTGAAAAGAGGGCACAGTCTGTAAAAAAAAAAAAAAAATTAACAGACTATTCTTACTATTCTTATCTTACATCTTCTAGTTTCACTGGAATAAATGGCACCCTTACATACTGGCCAGTGCTAGTATAACTATACTACCACACTTATTTATAAGGTAGCTCTCACTTATTAAAAAAAGCTGAGATACCAATCAAAAAGTCTATGCACACATGAAAAAGCATTACCTGTCTAACGTATGGACAAAACCGGCCATCGCTTGGATTTGAGACATCTGACCCAAAGCCTGCCAAGCGGCTCTTCTATCTCGTCCAATCATATCAAGCACACCTAAAGGCGGCGCAGAATTCAAGTCTAAAGGCCCATGAGAGGTTTGCTGAGTGTATGCAACCAGCTTTAGTCTATCTTCATAGCTAAGGTGAAGAGCCTTGCCTTCCTTATCTGTAAGTGTTTTACTATGTTAACAATCAGTTATTAAGAAGTGTGATTACTG
Source organism: Hoplodrina ambigua (assembly GCA_949774945.1). Taxonomy (NCBI): domain Eukaryota; kingdom Metazoa; phylum Arthropoda; class Insecta; order Lepidoptera; family Noctuidae; genus Hoplodrina; species Hoplodrina ambigua. The sequence continues at coordinate 6,362,587 of OX458976.1, forward strand.
CAGATTCATATCAATAAATGGGCACATAGATCGGCGTAGAACAGTAGTATGATCGTTTCAAATATTTCAGGGTGATAGATAATGGAGGCGCAGTTAACATTTTTGGCAGTCTTTAATATTTGAAAATGAAAAAGAAGTTCAAGATCACGAAGACTACCGTAGTTTAAATCAATGGGAAAATATTCGAGAAAATTACCTTTGTAAAAAGCGAGTCCATGTTTATACACATCTTTCAAAGGCAATCCCCATTTTCTTTCTTCACTCTCCACGATTCCCTGATCGGTTTCGAGGCGAACCTTTTCAGGATTGACTTTGTAGTTATTTTCCACTTTGTTAGCCATTTTTTCGCTAGTTTATAGATTTTCGCGAAGCAAAAAATTGTTTCGTATTTTTCTTTTGACAAATGAATGATTTGTCTCGTTTCCTTTTTAAATAGTGAACACTGAATCTGGCCTTTTCAGAATATGTCTTTGTAATAAAAGAAAAACAGAATTATTATTAAATTTATGCTAAAACAGCAAAGAATTATTATATTTTAATTTAAAAATGTTCTTGGATTATTTGGGTATTTTTTTACAAAAACAGACCAAAACGTGAAATCAGAGTAAAATAAAATGCTGCCATCTTGTGACGAGTAGCTACACTAAAAATGAAGAAAAATAAGCAACATTTTTAAATCACAACTAAAGCAAACATCCTAACTTCCTAACTAATCCTAACTTCCTAACTAATATTATAAATGCGAAAGTAAGTTTGTTTGTTTGTTTGCTACCATTTTACGCCTAAACCACTGAACCGATCATCCTGAAATTTTGCATATACGTTGCCAGGTGTACAGGGACGAACATAGGGTACCTTTAATCCCGAAAAAAAGTACTGTTCCCGAGGGAAATCACAATAACGTCCTTATGACAGTAGATGGCGCCACGTGTCTATCGAATCATGATTAAATTTTAAGTTTAAGCATGTAATACATTATGAGTCTAGACTGTCGATAGACCAGTTTCAAGTAAACAACCTAGGAGTACGAAAGTTGTTTGCTTAATAATTTTTCATGCCCAAAACCGCTGAAGAGTATCCTGACATTTTGCATAAAGTGGCTTCCAGACGGACGGACTTGCGGTTACGGCAAACCGCAGGCCGCGGCTCCAAACGCTCCAAAAACACACCACCGCGGTCACAGTGGTGGCCTGAAGTGTCATTAGCGTGGTGATTGTGCTACAATCGGACGTCGCAATCGGACGTCAGTCAATATGGCTAACCGTAACGTTGTCTTATTACTCTCATGACTCATTAGTCCTCTCAGAAGATGAGGTGTGAGGTAGAGATAAAGTACAGTAACAGGACGCACCCTTCCACAATTCAAAACGTTTGAAAGTGTTTTTAATAGTATTAAAAATACTCACAATGCATGTGTGCGTATTGAGACGGCTCTCGACACAAAAACAAATCAGCGATTTGTTGTCCGACTAGCGGCGTCAAAAATTACTCATTATTATTAGTATGGCGCTGCACTGAAATTCTCTATGAAAATGAGTCGGTCGGCTATTTATGATTAGTTGACAAAAAAATATCCTAGCCTGCTACTAAAGACGATTACTCACAAAGTCTTTCATACGAATGTGACTACACACATTGAAATGGTAATATGGAGGGAAGCGTCAAGGTATAGTAGTTTATCTCTACCTATATTATCATTAGCATCGCATAATCACTCTTAGGAATAGAGAAGTGTGAGTTAAATTTAAATTATTATTTAAATTCAACTATTTCTATTAAAATTTCCATATTTGGCGTCATTTTACAAAGCAGTACACGCGGCCGGTTGTTAAGATTTGCAATTGACGCGGCCGCCACAACATTTCGCGTTTGTCTGTGACCCACTTTATATACGTTGTCAGGGATACAGAAAAACTGCGTAACTGACACTGTCATCACTAACACTGACAGGTGTAAACGCATTCATAAAGGATGCATGGAAGAATAAAGGTGAACTTATAACTACGCTCTGTCAATGAAGCATACTCTGCGATTACTCCGCTAATTGTAAATTGATTTGGATGATTCTTTTTTTGTTTATTTTTTCGAATTAGTCCCAAATAAATACTGTCATGATCTGATGATGAACTTCGGAGATATGGAAAGGAAACTCCTCATAAGATCACAGCGCAGAACTGTCTTAACAGTAAAATTGCTTTGTTTAATGCGTGTAGTCGATGATTGACTGAAGGAAGAGGTTAGTTGCTAAACTAACCGTGACCTATGTCTATGTATGTAGACAACAGTTTTTCAACGGCAAAGTTAAGTTTGTCCCTCAATACCTACTGTTTATTTTTTCGTTAGAGGTATTTCCGGTGTGTTTTAATAAGGGTAGGTAGGTTACGTTTTTCTATTTTAGAATATCTCGCAGGTCCAACTCACAACCAAAAGCTCATTGCGAGCCCGAGCAAAAATTACTGCTCAATCCTCGGAATCTTCCGTTCATGCCGCATTAAGAAGGCAAGCACAACCGGAGCGACAAGTAAATTTAAGAGCCGATGAGACATTTTCTTATAGCCAGGAAAGACTAGAGAGCCAAGCCGTTCGCCCTCCAAGCTTCTCAGAGAGTGACTGAAACGCCCTTTTAAACGCAATTGCTTTTGGAGGAACAAGCCGAAAGCCAGAGAGCTGTAAGAGCAACTGAGACGCTTTTTCAATCAAACACAACTTCGTCTCAGAGAACAAGCTCAGCCATTACAGCGACAGAAACACTAAAATAGTCGCAGGTGAGAAGGACCTCTCTTGCCGAAATGCAAACTGAACGCCGACGGACTTTCATGAGTCACAGTCTGTTGGTCTGTAGGTATTTAATAATTCTGGATCTGGCCGAACAACAAGCCGAGTACAGCCCGAATTGATTGTCAAATTCTAAACAAACGCGGGCGAAGCCGCGGGTAAAAGCTAGTCGTAAATAAAGACAGCTAAAATATGAATAGCAAAGAGCGAGAGCAAAGGACAAACTAGGCTAAAAAAATGTGTTAAAACTATTCTGCGTGGACTGGAACATTAACATACACATGACACTGACAAATAAATGACATACTAACGTTCGCACTTTCTCAGTTGTCAAGTGGTCCATGTTTTGTCCCTAGTTCGTAGAATAGAACTAATATAAAAGTAATAAAAATAGCCACCAATTTATAAACAATTTGGTATATTCTTGAAGGAAAGTATACTGCGTGTGTAAATATTGCTAAAAATGTGTGAAAAAGTATATTTCTACAAACATCATTCGACTACGTTGTTACAAAATCAGTTTTCAATCACCTTGTTTACTCCACACTGTTCGTAATTGTGTAGTTACTTTCCATTTGTGAACATGGAAGTGAATCCTTTGAACATATTTTTCGTGAAATCAGACAGTAAAGGTGACAGATTACTGTTCAGATATCCTTACACAACAGATAACAAGGATGAAAGCAAACAGAAAAAATATGGTCGACAAAATTCCTACGCCATCAATTCTACAGAGGACTTATTGCAGAATCCGCAGTCACAGACATCGAATATTTGTAAAGGTTAGTCTTAGTTTTAGTTGTCAAAACTGCATCATGTATACCACTGCAGCCAGTTAAATACCAGAAAATGAATTGTTTATCTTAATGTATGTCAATATTATTTGTAGATAAGGTATATACCTACTGCTGACTTTGATTGATTTCCATAATTCATATGTACCTTTAAATATGCACTTGTACACTGCATATAAACACGTAGTGCCATAGCATACATATATTGATAATGCAATGCAATTAGATAATGAAGCTTAGTACTTCTGAATTCTAGTTAAATTTGCATAGTACTGCATTATTACCGTAATTGATAACTTGACAAACTTCTACTACTCTCATCAATATACATAAAAGATAAATACCTCTGTTAGTAATTTAAAATAGGAATCTAGATATCCTACATAATTTGGTTATAGGTAAAATAAACTTACTCATGTCACAGTTACATAAACGGTAGGCAAAGACATAATATTATACACATTTACCTCATCAACATCAGTATTTATAAGAGAAACAAACCTATAATTTAGAAAAATCTGTCATTCATACATATACTTACATGTTTTTTAGCAACATGGAATGACATTTTTAGTGGGTATCACCACAGATAATATAATAATAGTATCACCAAACTATGTAGTTACTAGCTTTTACCCGCGGCTTCGCCCGCGTTTGTTTAGAATTTGACAATCAATTCGGGCTGTACTCGGCTTGTTGTTCGGCCAGATCCAGAATTATTAAATACCTACAGACCAACAGACTGTGACTCATGAAAGTCCGTCGGCGTTCAGTTTGCATTTCGGCAAGAGAGGTCCTTCTCACCTGCGACTATTTTAGTGTTTCTGTCGCTGTAATGGCTGAGCTTGTTCTCTGAGACGAAGTTGTGTTTGATTGAAAAAGCGTCTCAGTTGCTCTTACAGCTCTCTGGCTTTCGGCTTGTTCCTCCAAAAGCAATTGCGTTTAAAAGGGCGTTTCAGTCACTCTCTGAGAAGCTTGGAGGGCGAACGGCTTGGCTCTCTAGTCTTTCCTGGCTATAAGAAAATGTCTCATCGGCTCTTAAATTTACTTGTCGCTCCGGTTGTGCTTGCCTTCTTAATGCGGCATGAACGGAAGATTCCGAGGATTGAGCAGTAATTTTTGCTCGGGCTCGCAATGAGCTTTTGGTTGTGAGTTGGACCTGCGAGATATTCTAAAATAGAAAAACGTAACCTACCTACCCTTATTAAAACACACCGGAAATACCTCTAACGAAAAAATAAACAGTAGGTATTGAGGGACAAACTTAACTTTGCCGTTGAAAAACTGTTGTCTACATACATAGACATAGGTCACGGTTAGTTTAGCAACTAACCTCTTCCTTCAGTCAATCATCGACTACACGCATTAAACAAAGCAATTTTACTGTTAAGACAGTTCTGCGCTGTGATCTTATGAGGAGTTTCCTTTCCATATCTCCGAAGTTCATCATCAGATCATGACAGTATTTATTTGGGACTAATTCGAAAAAATAAACAAAAAAAGAATCATCCAAATCAATTTACAATTAGCGGAGTAATCGCAGAGTATGCTTCATTGACAGAGCGTAGTTATAAGTTCACCTTTATTCTTCCATGCATCCTTTATGAATGCGTTTACACCTGTCAGTGTTAGTGATGACAGTGTCAGTTACGCAGTTTTTCTGTATCCCTGACAACGTATATAAAGTGGGTCACAGACAAACGCGAAATGTTGTGGCGGCCGCGTCAATTGCAAATCTTAACAACCGGCCGCGTGTACTGCTTTGTAAAATGACGCCAAATATGGAAATTTTAATAGAAATAGTTGAATTTAAATAATAATTTAAATTTAACTCACACTTCTCTATTCCTAAGAGTGATTATGCGATGCTAATGATAATATAGGTAGAGATAAACTACTATACCTTGACGCTTCCCTCCATATTACCATTTCAATGTGTGTAGTCACATTCGTATGAAAGACTTTGTGAGTAATCGTCTTTAGTAGCAGGCTAGGATATTTTTTTGTCAACTAATCATAAATAGCCGACCGACTCATTTTCATAGAGAATTTCAGTGCAGCGCCATACTAATAATAATGAGTAATTTTTGACGCCGCTAGTCGGACAACAAATCGCTGATTTGTTTTTGTGTCGAGAGCCGTCTCAATACGCACACATGCATTGTGAGTATTTTTAATACTATTAAAAACACTTTCAAACGTTTTGAATTGTGGAAGGGTGCGTCCTGTTACTGTACTTTATCTCTACCTCACACCTCATCTTCTGAGAGGACTAATGAGTCATGAGAGTAATAAGACAACGTTACGGTTAGCCATATTGACTGACGTCCGATTGCGACGTCCGATTGTAGCACAATCACCACGCTAATGACACTTCAGGCCACCACTGTGACCGCGGTGGTGTGTTTTTGGAGCGTTTGGAGCCGCGGCCTGCGGTTTGCCGTAACCGCAAGTCCGTCCGTCTGGAAGCCACTTTATGCAAAATGTCAGGATACTCTTCAGCGGTTTTGGGCATGAAAAATTATTAAGCAAACAACTTTCGTACTCCTAGGTTGTTTACTTGAAACTGGTCTATCGACAGTCTAGACTCATAATGTATTACATGCTTAAACTTAAAATTTAATCATGATTCGATAGACACGTGGCGCCATCTACTGTCATAAGGACGTTATTGTGATTTCCCTCGGGAACAGTACTTTTTTTCGGGATTAAAGGTACCCTATGTTCGTCCCTGTACACCTGGCAACGTATATGCAAAATTTCAGGATGATCGGTTCAGTGGTTTAGGCGTAAAATGGTAGCAAACAAACAAACAAACTTACTTTCGCATTTATAATATTAGTTAGGATTAGTTAGGATATACCAGAATTCATTATAATTTATGGACTAACAACTTATAATTGACAAAACTTGTGTACTTTCATCGAAAGCTCTCTAAGAAACTTAATTCTTTTTTCAGGTCAATTAAGTGGCTTCACAGATGAAATGCTATCAACCCTGTTCGCGGTAAAAGCAGAGCTTTGCAACAGGAAGTTTGAGCTTAAAGTGAATGATGTGAGGTTTGTGGGACACCCTACCTTGTTGCCGTATAGAACCAACAAGGATGATACTGCCACCATGATCCTTATTAATATTGTGTTTGCACTGCAGGCTTCCGCAAGTCACTCTGTTGGTGAGTTTCGTAATGTACTATTTTACGTATTATGAATTTCTATTTACATAAAATAATAAGAAAGAGTTATATGAACCTCTTTACTTAGATCTGCAAGCCAATAAACAGCTAATGTGCTATATTTTTTGTACCTACAATTTTTTTTTTTTTGTTAATTCTTTAAAGACTGTGTAAAGTTAATCACACACAAATTAAAAACTAATGTGCATATAACAAAGACAATCATAATTTGTAAAAAAGACAATTGTACATTCTTCACAGAAACATAACAATTTGCCATCTATCTGTAACCAAGTCATAGTCATAGTCTTAGGGTTGGCACACAAGAAAGCATTAATTTATGAAATATATTTCTATTTTCAGTGAAATGTTACTATGATTTGAGCAAAAGACTGGGAAAAGCACTGAGACATGAAGAGAAGAGATGTTCATATTTAACTGAAGAAATGAAGATAATGGTAAACATAATTTGTACCTTAAATAAGTTATAGCTAGTTTACTACCCCCTAGATGCCATTTAACATAGTTTTGCAGTCCTAATGTTGAGGGTAGGTAACCCAATCCCGTATCTGCTTGATCATTTATATTTATTTAACAGCTTTTTGCTAAAAGATGCTATAATTTCACTTGAAATAACTTTTTATCAATCTGCCTATCTGTTTGTTTCTTCCTCTCCAAACGGCTAGACCGATTTTGACGGGGTTTTCACTAGCATGTACCTGATATTATAAAAAGTAACTTAGGCCACTTTTATTTTAGAAAAATAATTAGGGTTCTGTACAAAACTAATTCAAACCCTACAGATAACCCACATTCACGGACATGCTAGTAATAAATAAAATCTTAAAAACAATAAAAACTATAAGTTTAGCTCTTAATACCTAGCTAGGCTAGCATGAGTTAAAAAAGTTGTGAAAGTAAAGATTAACTTTATTTTTGTGTAGTTAGCAGCTCATGATGAAGTATCAGCCTTAGACAGTGAAATGAATGGTGACAATGATGACGAAGACGACAATCTCCGTCACTCCGTCAGTTCTGCTACTTACAGCAGTGAGAATGGAGCAGAGACCACACCTAAGTCAGCGTTCCACCTCATACTGCAACGGAGCTCGCTGGCGAGGTCCATGAAGTCTGTGTTTGAAGAACTGAGTAGTACTGGTTAGTAATTAATATTTTGACTACTTGTGTACAGTCAACGAAAGGGATAGGTGTCCAGGATCGTGAGTTATACTTGAAGTTTTCTTTGAAACCAATGAATGTATTTGATTGCAACTCGAATTAATTAATGAACTATTTACTATCTACTTTTTTTTATTAAATAACATTTGAAAACATACATTGGTGTCTCAGAAATCTTCAACTCTATCTGAAGACCCTGCAAACCTATCTCTTTTGTTGGCTGTACTTACCTCATATCATAATGTAAATCACTTATCCATTTGTTGTAAAAAAACAAAACTGCATTCTAATCATGAATCATGTAAATGCTATTACGTTTTTTTATGATCGCATTTTTTTGCGTCATGCCATTATAATACCAGCTTACAATCTCATTTCGGACCTGTGTCCATTCGTGTCCATTGCTAGAAAAGCATGATTTATGATTAGGCTTTGGAGAGAGAGGAGGAGATCAAGAGGTCTCTTCTGGCCCCTAACTAGGTCCAGAGGCGGCAAGCTTGGGTCGTCTGTCGCCCTCCATTCGCGTGCAATTACTAACATCCTTCGACAAATGCGCATTGACGCGCGCTTAAAAATTTGTGCAGTCCGAGCTTCAGATTTTTTACATAGGATCTACACCCAAGTTCGTTAAACTTGCACTTTATACATTATTTTCTTAATTACAGGTATAGTTCAAGTCCGTGTTAACAAATGGGTTTTACTGTCTTTCTGCTTGCCACACAAAGCACACCAAATACACAATAGAGGATTGATCATAGAGCCAGAAACTATAGATAAATGCTTACAGAAACTACGACCTTACCATGGAATACTGCTTATGGTAAGTTGTAAAGTCCTAGTATCTCTGTTACGCAAGTAGAATTATATAAACTACTATAACTTGACGCTCCCCTCCATATTACCATTTCAATGTGTGTAGTCACATTCATATGAAAGAGTTTGGATGTAGTTGTGAGTAATCGTCTTCAGTAGCAGGTTAGGATATTTGTTAGTCAACTAATCATAAATAGCCGACCGCGCAAGACGACGCACCTGTCATTTTCATAGAGAATGTCAGTGCAACGCCATACTAATAATAATGAGTAATTTTTGACGCCGCTAGTCGAGCAACAAATCGCTGATTTGTTTTTGTTTCGAGAGCTGTCTCAATACGCACACATGCGTTGTGAGTCTTTTTAATACTATTACAAACACTTTCAAACGTTTTGCATTGTGGAAGGGTGCGTCATGTTACTGTAGTTTATCTCTAACAGATGATAATGATCGATGATTTCCTTTATTAAATGTTATATGCTGATACTGTATTCTTATTTATTTCAGGTGAACCCCAATGACTTGCTAGCTTCAATACCGCTGGACAGCAGCTCAGCACTCCTAAGACTGATAAAACTATATAGCCCCCTGAAGAGTTTGCAGACACTCGCCATTGAAGCTGATCTGTCGTTAAAACAGGTATTCCCTATGTTGCCGGATCTCTTAATTGAGGGAAAAGAGAGTGCACCTCACATACTAATCTGTGCACTATAATATCTTCTGCATACTTGCTTGATTGGCCACTAAATTCGATTGGGATAAGTTATTAATATACAAGCTCTTATGCGTGACTTCGTCCGCGTAAATATCGGTAATCGCGGACGCAGATTAAGGCGTAGAATAATAAGTAGCCTATGTCTTTTCTTAGGGTTCAAACTTGCCCTGTACCAAATTTTCACAATCAGTTTACTAGTTAAGGCGTGAAAGCGTAACAGTGGATCAGTGGTTTTAATTGTAATTTCTAGCAATTTCTGTTAAGCTTACAAAATCATTGCTTTCCGCAGGTATCGCAGCTAACAGGTCACCTCGTGTACTGGGCAAAGGCAACAGTAATCTATCCGTTATGCGAGAGCAATGTGTACGTGGTAGCCCCGGGTGCTAACGTTCACATACATTCGCCTTTAGTCGAAGAGTTCGCCAAGGAGTTCCCTGGATTGTGCTTATTGCAGGTATTTAATTGGCTACCCTTTTTATCATGTCATTATAAAAAATATTTTAAGCCACACGATTTAAAGCTCAAACGTCATGGCAAATTATTTACTGTGTCGGAGCCGTGCTGTTGTAATAAGCAATGACCTTAATTTTACTATTAAATCAGAACCTTACGTTCTTGTGTCTAAGATTGAAATTGGTATAACGAAATTAAGTTTCCTTGAGTGACTTGCCAACATTGTAAGATTACACAACTTGTTCTTCAATTTAGAATTAAACACCTGTCTGTTATCTTAATTCAAAACCTCACCATTCTGAATTTTGAGAATACCACATACTACTTGTTCTTCAGATGCTAAGCGAGTTCTCCCTGCCGGCCCCGCTGTGGTACGTGTCACGTAACGGGTGCGGCGGCGGGGGGGGCGGCGCGCGGCTGGCGCGCTGCGTGGCGTGGCTGCTGCGCAGGCGCCTGCTGCTACAGTTGCACACCTATGTGCAGTTCAACTCGCCGCATTGGGGGCGGGATCCTGGTATGATATTTTTCTTATATTCAAGTATTCATTATTTTCATGGTTTGGAAAACTATTTCCAAATTGAAGATTATTTTTTTAGAGCAATTTGCAATGTCCACAATAAATCGTATATTTATTTTACTTTGTAAGTGATCTTAAAAACATTCCAACTAAAAAACTTATACAATTTTATCATTTACAGATGGAAAAGAATATTACTGCGAAAAACACGACGTATTCAACCAATCCTGCAGTGTGTCATTTTCTTCCCTCAACCAAATGCAGCTCAACGTCCCCGAACCTGTCGAACCGAGAGAAACTACCAACACTTTTCCCGACTCTGACGAAGAATACCCAACAGAGAACAACCTGAACCAAACAGACTTCTCACACACTAAACCTATAGTCATAGAATCAGAACATACAAAATACGACAAGTTCAGAGTAGCCGATTCCGCCAACCACTCCTTCGACGACGGCATAGATGTCGTAGACGGAATTAAACAAAACACAAACGGTGACTACGATACTAAGGAAAAAGTACAGAAGAAAATACAAGGGAATTCAGTTGATAGTGGCATATCTAGCAACATGAACGGTACTATCAACGGTGTCAATGGTATCGGAGAAATTTTAGAGAATGGACACACAGAAATTGCGAACACAGAATTAATATCCAATCTGTCTATTGATAAATTAGATTCGGATAAAAAGAGTCTGCCTTCAAGGTTGTCGGATCTTTCTTTGAAAGATAGTGAATCGACTTTAAATAAAGATACGAGTAGCGATGAAGATAGGTTTGAGAGTGACCAAGATATATCGCCGCGACTGAAAATTAATGGATTGGTGAATGGGACTGAAAAGAAGAATGGCGTGTCTTTGAATTTGAAGTTGCAGAGTGAGATGAGGTAAAACTTTTGTCGTTTTCTACTAATATGTCCATTGATAGCTCCTCAATTAAAAGTCAATGTCAATCACTAGCCTAGCATTATTGGACTGTCTATACTAAAAGCCAAGATTCCTGACAATTGCAGTCATATAACGGCCAAGTAGGACTAAAAGAAAACTACTGAGTCGCGTGTCATCTCGCTCTCACGTTTTAGGACCACCTTTGCAACAATAGATGTTACCACATAAGCTTAGTTCTGCCAAAACAAGACAACCCACAGACCCTCAATAATCAAATTAATAACGACAAACGATATACCAGATGTTAAAATTAATATAAGGTTTAAAATTAATCGGCATTAAAAACCCAAAATCATTACAATTACTTTGAAAAATGGGAGATATTGATGAGAGTCAGTTCGTTTTGGTACAACAAAATCCACTTGTACTATAGTATAATCAAAGCTTCGTCAAACAGCCATCGATGTTGAGCTGCCCTACGACCATTCTTTTGCTTACTAAAGGGAAAGTTAAATCTTCAACTAACAACAACCTATCGCATTCCAGTTTCCAACCACCAACAGTCTGGAACGTGCCAGCTAGTTGCGACGTGGTGGACTCATGTCGCATCCCGAACGAGCCGCCTACGACCGAGTCTTTATTAGACACGTTCACTTCGGAAGAACGAGCTGCGCTTGCGACTGTACCCGCTTCTAAAAACACTGATGATCTGTTGTTATTGGCTCAACTGCATAAAAAAGGTATGTTGCAGGAAGAGCTGACTTGGTCGGTAATAAGATAAAAGGATGTTTTCGGGTTTCTAATCTTGACTGACAAAAAAAAAATTATGGAAATGTGTAAATAAAATTTAATAATTTTTTTCTTACTTGTAAACTGCAATAGTTCCAGTAATTAAAGAATTTGTGTTATAGTTTTATTATTTTCTTACCATAAAGTGTAGTATGGCGCCCGCTAAAGGTCGTGTTGGAAAGGGCTTAATTAGCACATTTAAAAACTAAAACGTTTAGAAAATTATAGTCCGATTAAGTCAAAAGCCGGATTAAAAAGTATATAAGATACATACTGCCTTCTCGAGCCTTCTTATAAGTTAATTACCTATATGGCATGCGAGCATGGCACGAATATCTTCTTGTTTCAAACTTTTTTTATTTTTTACCTAATTTACATCTGTCTTAACTCTTTTAGGATACTTCCGCGGCGAGCAGCATTTAGAAGAGATTATGTTTATGGAAAACGTGAGCAGATCACAATTGATGCAACTTCTAGACAAGTTCAAAGATGTCCTCATTACCTTCGAGACAGAAGACCCTGCTGTCGCCATGTTATATCCCTACCAATAAATCTCAAGTATAAGCGTAACGTCTTGCAAAAGTCAACAATTTACCAGGCGCATTGTACTCAAGGCTCATAATGTAATGACCTTTGTATATGCTTCTACGTCATAGATTAGGAAATAGGGATTGTGACAGCACAAGAGTGTGGTTTTGTAGTCTGTGTTTCACTCAAGGGTAATAGGGATGGGACACCTATTGATGGGTCAAAAAAAGTCTAGACCTGCACGGCACAGCCGTCGCCGTTTTCGGACCTACAATGTACCTACCAAAGCATATAGAATCGAATTCAGTGCCTAATTTCTTCAATGTGTTTTTTTTTTATATTTCCTGCAATTTTCTATAGAAAAAATGCGTTTATAGTGTTTGATTGAATTAAATACAATTTTACTGGACAACTTAGATCTAATATTTAGAAATTGATTAATTTTGACAGCTTGTGAGTTGCCATTGTAGAAAATATACAGCTTACTGCATTTTTATAGATCTGCATGTTGTATTTCGTGCACTTAAAGTTGTAACATATTTCTTTGTCATTACGCTCTCTTAAACGCCATGTTCAATAATAACGGACCGAAAAGTATTTATCATAATGTTCAAAATGTCGATTTGAGAATTGATGTTTAAAAACACGATCCTGGGTAAAATTGGCATCTTCGTTCCTAAAAATATAAATTTAATACCTAGGTAATTATTTATTATTTGTAAATTATTTGCTTCAAAACTATTTTTTTACGATACACAATATTATGCTGTTTTAGTTTAGCTTTAACAGGTGCTAGAATGTAGATTATTCAACTCGACTGACGAATACTAATTAGTCCCGTCAAAGTAAATAAAATATACATATTATACTTATCATAATAACTGATACACTAATTAGTTTTATCTAATTTGTAATTTCCTTCATATTTCAACATTTATTTTTGTCGTAGCTACTGAATGTAAATAAATACTAAATACAATTCGACTATTTTGTATTTATTTATTAAATAAAAATGTATAAACCAAAAACCGTGTTTGATTTTTGCTTAACAATGCTGAGGAGTGTTGAACCTCAAAATAATAATGCTTCTAGAGGAAAGTTTCGCGCTGTGTAGTGGTTCGACGCCACAAAGGGGCTATCACAAATAACTTTGCCGTTACTTTTTACGCCAATCAAACAATGCATTTGCAGCAAAATTGTTGCGGTGCGGCGCCACATCATGATGGCTTCATTTTTTTCTGGGACTAGATTAAAAAAATCTAGTCGTAGACGTACATTAGTTGAATTAGAACATGAATTGAAAATAGTATCGTTTGACGCTTGTTGTAGGTGTATTACAATCGTCATTATTTTAGTCGATACAAGAAACGGAGCTTTATCCATTTGCTTCAAAAGATTGAAAAGGTTTTTATGAAATTAAAAATAATTCACACAACTGAATCGTTTGCCAAGTTAACATCGTAGTTGAGAATCGATTAGTCAGGTGTTTTGTACATGGTAGGTACATTACTAGAACTGTCAACGTAACGTCATTGTCAGTCGTGTATGTGCAATCGTGAAATTGTTATTGTTTTTGCTATTGTGTTGTTTGCGAAATTAATATAATTAAAAATGAAAAATTTCCCTGTTTTCGTGTTTCCGGTTTCTTTGGAATTTTATTTAAATGCTCGACACACTCACAAACAATTACTGACTGTTTATAATCCTTACGATTTCTCTGTTAATTTCAAAGGTATTGAATCTAAAACGTGTCGTAATTTTCTTGTACAGTTTTTTGTGTACTATATGAATATGGTTTTTTACAGTTCTATGTACTTCTCCGAAAAAGTTCACAGTGATCGACCCCGAGGGTGTGATCGCTCCACAGAGCTGTATCGACATAGTCGTTCGTTACACACAACCATCTGTTACTCACTGCGACACCGTTGAAAAGTTTAGGATAACTATGTATGACAAAAACACCCAGCAGGTATGAATAATTAATTAGCCTTTCGAAAATATTTTTACTTACATTTCCTTGAAATGTAGGTGATTGAGAATTTTTGATACAGTTTGTTCATGTGTTTAAACAATTCAACACCTGTATTACAATAAATAAGTCTGACTCATCTGAATTATGAACAAAATGAAGACTGTAATTAATTGGATGTTTTGCAGGCACTGGGTAAAAGAGATATACTGACAAAATTGATAGAAGGGGAACCTTCTAACACAAACCAAGAGAGCTTAGGGGACAATTTCCACCCCCTGGTTGGGAAGACAGCTCCTTTGAGACCCACTACTGAGGAGCATTCTCGAGTCACTCCTTGTCTGCACCCAACTCATAGGTCAGTTCATACACAGTTTCTGTAAACAGTTTTTTTTTTGTTCTTTGATAAAATAAGTTTTTCTGTGGCCACATAATTCCTTTCAATGCAGGAATTGTAGGGTTTATTCAGGAAACTTGTGTATACCAGCCACTTGTGCAGGCCAGGCCCTGTATTGCAGGCCAGCAAACAGCTATGTGTAATAGATGTTATTCAATGTGATGAAATACAACTTATTTCATTTTATCTATATGTGTTGTGGTTACATTCAAGCTAAATTGTATAGAACAAGAACTAAATAGATAAACTTTATATAGGATAAACTAAATAAGTTATGATACTATTTAGGCCATGATGTCACTTTACATCTTGGATATGTTTCACTGGCCAAATTATTTTAAACAAAACAAATAATTATCATCCTACGTAATTGAAACGTAAGCAAATACTGATAAGAATATAGTTCGTTCACACCGTAAACAAATACTTATAAAAGTTGTTGTTATTGTGATAAATAAATAAAGTAAGTAAAATAAAATAAGATACAGATAAAGATAGAAATATGTATAAAAAATTATCAGATATTTAGTGTACTGACTTTCAGATTGATTACAAAGAACAACGGCTGATTATAAACATTATAGAATAAATTATGAAAATAATAGCTTCATAACATCTGTTACTTATTCATTTTGCTTCGACAGTGGACTATGTCAGTCAGCAATTCAGCCATCAAGTAAAAATAGCTACCCAATGTGATACTTAATCCCACACCTTGATCTCCTAATTTTAACGTCATTAGCATGCATAAAATCAGCTTTTGCAATGTGCCTAACAAAAGAGAAAGATAGCTGTTTGAAAAAAGAACCAATATCCTTACATGGCTATACACAAAATAGCCGAGACGTGCGTTGCGGACATCGGCCTATTATACAATACGAAACAATGACCATAATACTCCTTATACTACACTGGCTTCTGCCCACGACTTTGTATAAGTGATAAGTCTATCTAATCTTGTTTACACATACAAACTTTGTTCCCTGTTTCATCCCCTAAGGGGGCGAATATTTGAAAAAGCTTTCTAAGAGCATGCCTATGTCATATTTATTACCTGCAAGCTAAAATTTTGCACAATCCATTCAGTGGTTTGAGCTGTGTGTTGATGAATCAATCAGTCAGTAACGGTTGCCTTTTATCTTTCATGCACTAGCTTCTGTCCACAACTACGTTTACATGAAAGTCAAGAAAACATAATTATGACACTTGCCAATAATACAGTTTTCAAACTGTGAAACAATTTTTTTTTGTATTTGAACCAGTGCATTAGAGATTACCTGTAACACACCAACAAACAATGTTACCTAGTTTTGATATAAGTGTAGAAAATAATCATTTGGTTATTTCCTTTCAGAGAACCACAACCAGTTAATGTAGTAGCCGTAGCAGTCAGTATATGTTGCATTGCCGCTCTTCTACTACCAACACAGCCCGAACAAGTCATGAAATCTCAATGGCCTGATTGGCTTCACATCGGCTCCAACCTCAAATTGGTATTCTCCTTTGTACTCGGTCTTGTTTGTATGCTTGTTCTAAGACCATAGAATTTATGGTGTCAAGTCTTTAGTATGAAATTTTATTGCTGTAACAAAATGGTTCACCCAGTATTCACATTGAAGATATAAGTTGTAAATATGCAAAATGTTGGATTTAATTTACAAGTGGTGTAGAACTGATGCAAGTGCAGCTAAATAAACATGATGATGTACTGTTAGAGAGCAAAATAGGAATCTTCTTTTCATGTAGTAAGATGATACCTACTCCTAGAGATAAACTACTGTAACATGGTGCGCCCCTCTATATTACTATTTCAATAATAATGAGTAATTAATGGTGCCGCTAGTCGAGCAACAATGACACGTTGATTTGTTTTTGTTTCGAGAGCCGTCTCAGTACGCACACTTGCGTTATGAGTCTTGTAAATACTTTTACAAATACTTTCAAACGTTTTGAATGGTGGAGGGGCGTGACAAATTATTGTAGTTTATCTCTAATAATAATTAACACAACTTGAGTTCACGTTTATTGCGTCAAAAACGCTATTAAATTCGCCAAGGATGCAGGTGAACAGACAATTGGGATACTCCAACATATGGGACATAGTCTGATTATGAGCTCCACAATTGTAATGGATGTCAGGTGGGTTTAGGATACCCCATTTATAAAATGAGTAATAATATGTATACTTAAGTCTTAGTAATATCGAAAACTTAACTATTCTACTTACTTATAACTTTATTTTCAAACTCGTTTATGCCCCAAAAAAGGCTTTAAACTTATTAATTACCCATAAAATTAGTCCCAATGTAGTCGAAACCACACCACTTTGGTACATTAAATGGCAATAAAATTTCACTGTAGCTAAATACAAAATTCCTATAGAATATTTATTTTAAACCATGACCACATACATATAAGTTTATTAACTGTAAAAATCTGATTTGAATCTTATGAATTTGAGCTTTTAAACTTTTACATGAAGTTAAGTGTTCTGGAATTTAGCGTTATGTACAACTTGCCAAAATACATGTTTGATTTTGAATGTAAAGACATTGTAGTGTTACAATCACTATGTCTCACTAGCAAAACACCGCGCTTTCAACAGTGTTTAAGTCAGTTATGTCTTTGATTTCTGCTCCGTTCCTGTTGGTCTTAGCTCAATTTTATACAACTATTACCTTCCCCGATAAACGGGCTCTATATCGCAGAAACATTTTTTCAAATCATCAGTAGTATCGTAGTATCGACCAGTAGTTCCTGAGATGGCGCATTCAAACAAACAAGCTTTTCAGCTCTGTAAAATTTGTGTAGTTATTATGACATTTATAACTACTATAACTAGCTAAATTAAATGTAAATATCCGGTTCACCCCTGCTTACCCCTTTACGTTACGTAAGGTCTAAGGTCCAAAGTCTGAAACATTTCTGTTGTTGCGTTCGTTCAATCAATTCCGATTATTACGTCATAATAAGAAGGTGCAAAGTTCATTCACACACAAGCTTAGTGACTACATCGTTACTTACTGTTTTTTAGTGTGGTTGAGTGCTAATTAATTTGATTATGATATTTTTCTAGTTTAATTTCAGTCTTTTAATTTGTGATAGGTGTATGGTGCAAAAATTATAATTAAAGTGTGATTTTAATTTTAGATAGGTGCTAATATTTTTAAATTTATAATTATCTATGGTTTGGTGTTTTATTTAAAAAATTGTGAAGTACCTAAATACATGGTCGTACCTTGCTTTTAAAGCTAAGATAAGTTAAATAATTTTAATGAAATTTCTTGTAAAGGCTTTCTCAATATAGGTATTCTTATGGTATTTTTAAAAATATGTTAAAATTGTATGTTTTTTCTTGTAAAGTAGTGTCGTTACTTAGACATGCTAGAGTTGTTGTCGTGTAAATATTTCATGTAGTTTCTATTATTGTTGTAATATAACAATGTACAGATTCCCCTTACACATAGTATGAAATGAAAGTAAGCATTATTATTAATGTTGTAAATATGTCAAAATTTTACCAATGCTTATGCAGATTGCTGTATTTTTATTAGACCCCCCCTGTGATTTGGGACCACCTGCTGTGAAAGTATTCATGCCAAATATATCTACAAATCAACCCAAATATTGTTTTACTTTATGGAATCTCTGAACCATATTTTTTTTGACTCCACAGTTTGAATTTCTCCTGTATAGTTTGTGCATTTATAAATATACTAGTTTTTGCCCGCGACTTCGTCCGCGTAAATTTCGATTATCGCGGACACAGTAATTTCCATTATTTAGTTAAAATCATGATTCGAAACGACAGGTGGCGCCATCTATGATCTTAAGAACGTTATAGTGATTTCCCTCGGACACAGTACTTTTTTTTCGGATTAAAGGTACGCTATGTTCGTTCCTGTACACCTGGCAACGTATATGCAAAATTTCAGGATCGGTTCAGTGGCTTAGGCGTAAAATGGGAATAAACAAAAAAATAAACTTACTTTCGCATTTATAGGATTAGTTAGAATATACTGAAATATACTCACATACACAAACCGCCACACCCGGATCAACTACCAGATTAAATGTATACCACATAAGTATTTGTTCTGTGCAAACTGAACCCGCGACATGCAGCGCAGCAACTTATCGCTTAGCTACTGCGCCAACCGTGTCGTCAAATCTTGTCAATCATAATTTTATTGAAGCTGCTTTGTCAAAATGTAGAGATTAGAGATGCTTTGTCATGACTGTTAATCTACAGGGCAGATGGCGGTACTTTTTTCAAAACATAAAGGTATGATTCTGAGATGGGCTGCAGACTGCAACCGCAGGCGACAATGGTGAACTCTCTGCGGTTCGCGACACCACTGGCGCTGCAGACTGCGGTCTAATACGGCGCGGCCGCAGGCTGCAGTGCTGCCGCGCTTGGAATCATTTTCATAGAGATACTTACATAGAAAAATGTCGTGATGGCCTAGCGGTTAAGGCGCCTCCGGATGCAGCTGGTACTCAGCTGCATCCGGTTAGACTGGAAGCCGACCCCAACGTAGTTGGGAAAAGGCTAGGCAAGTGATGATGACTTACATAGAAACCAGCTGCAGTTTGCGGTCTGCGGTCCATCTTGGAATTGCACCTTAATTTAGCAATGGATATTCAAAAAAAAAACTAAATATATTGTTTTTGTAACTGTTTATTTGCTACCAAAGAGTTCATAGTGATTACAAATAAATTCCTTGCGTGACATTGAGCAAATGCGCTAGCTGGCTATTAATGCTGCTATTTCTAAAGTGTAGATGAAAAAATAGACTAGAACTATCTAAAAATTACATCTGTTACAATCAATTGTGTCGGTTAAAATTAAAGGTAGTATCAAATTCTGATTAGTTATACGAGGCTGAATCTTTCAGGAGATGAAAGTAGAAGTTCTCGGGAATGAATACAATCATTCAGCCTGTATAAACAGATTTGGACGTCGGACGGACAAATATTCTCAAAAAAAAAATTCCTCTGTAACACATAAAGGGTGTAAAAAAGGACACTTATCAAAGCCGAAAGTAGCTTGTTCTTCCTATTATTGAAATCATAATTTTGGAAAATAGCACTTTGCCCGACTTGGGAATCGAGCCCAAAACCTCATGCTCAGCAGTCGCGCTTAGATCAACTAGACCAACGAGGCAAGCAATATCAAAGTTCCAACTTTTTTACGAACATCATAAGTTTCATATGTAATAACTAAATTTTAATATACGCCCACGACCCGTGCACGCAACCCATAAGCACAATTCTTTGCGTGCGTGCGTTACATGGCGTGCTATGATAGCAAGCAGCGACTTTTCACATCAAAAACAAGTTCTATTATCTATTTTTGGTTTTTACATTTTTTTTTATATTGCATTGTCATGCAATATTCATTTACCTGTATAAAATTGGAGCTCAATTGAATACCGGGTAAAAAAGTTGTAATATTTGATTTGCCACGGCATGGCACCTGGACAGATGTAACTAAAATAAAAGCGTGTACCTAATAAAAGTCGATTCCCTGCATTCATTTTCGCTTAATGTTACTTAGTTTAATGGACAGAATGCGTAAATAACGGCTTTGTGATGTGTCTTTTTACACCCCGTATAGAAAAGAAAATTATAAATAACACATTTTTTTAAACACATTACCCCACTTTAGTAATTGCTCATGTATAGTGGAGGCGTTTAAACAGCATAAACTCACTAAGGGTTGATTTTTCATTAATCAACTATAAATAACTTTTATCCAAAGAATAAATATGACAATTTGAAATATTTTCTATACAAAAGCTGTCAAACTGCCATATTTACCCATCCGTTGAGAGTTATCTGACAATTGAACAAATTAGCCCTTACACAAACAAACAAGTTTATTAGACTCAGAACAACTATCTGTAGGTCATACAAATAATTGTTCCGTGCGGAAATATAACCCGCGACACACAGCACAGCAGCCAATCGCTCGGCCACTGCGCCAAACTTGTGCTTGATGCATTGTTAAATAATTTGAATTTGTACTAAAAGTAGGTACATGACCATTACCCACAAATTTTAGATAGTCTTTACTGTAAAAAAAAATATTTTTTTATAACATTTGAATGTTCTACTTATTATAACTATTTAGAAAATAAAACTTTCTAATAAATCTCACTATTTACCAACCAACCGATCTACCTACTTATTATATACCTATCTCTATTCGATTACAATCTCATTCAAATTCCTTTGTTTCCCAGTGATATGACGTTTCTTTTACGACAATTTAACTATTCATCGCATCATTTAAATCGATTAATTGATCCATCAATGTTTACTTTCAGCTTAATAACAACGCCTATCGTGGTCTTATAACGTGTACATCAACGATCGATATTGCATATTAAACCTTATTTACGATACTGTAAAGTATATATACGCATGTCACAGTGGCGCGCTTAGGATCTGGCCCATTTGGCACTTCCTAAAGTCTCCTCTGTTAACACTACGTCTAACAAATGGTCAAAAATATTATAACTTAGTAGTAGTTAGGTACGGTCGGCTAAAAAAGTCGTCATAAAATTTCTGCCTTCATTTCCTGAGAATTGTAAAGATCCAAAAAACAAATAAATATTATAAGCAGTGGTAGTTTATTGTCAGATTACTTGTTGGTTTATGATGTACAACCGAAATGAGTGGTAGACTACTTTTTTGCCGATTGTACCTAGGTACTTAAACAGTAGATTTAACACATCACTAAAACATTGCTCATTAAACAATTTAAGTACAAGTCAACAACTTTAGTTTAAAGTTTTAAACAATCAATTCCCATAATAGTAACATACATAATAATTTAGATGTAATTGCACTAGATTAATTAGGTAACTAGGTATAGGAATTATATGGACAGAAATCGTTCAATCCCTCAACAAGAATATCACAATGTTTTATTATTATTATTGCTTTAATTCGATTGAAATGACAATAGGAACGTAGCAGTATAGCTGAGTAAAAGTTTTGGTCTTCTTATGGCTAATTTTACGATTAAGGCAGATCTAGGAAGGTTTTAAAATGAGCGACTGCCGATTTGGTTTCCGAGCGTTTTGATTTTCGTTCGCAAGCACGACTACCTAGCATGAGGTGTTCGTTTCATAAATGCTGTTAAGCGTTCGAATTTACACCTTAACATTTAAGAACGAAGGTTAATAGTCGTAGGGTTAATTTTATATTTCGAACCTGACGGGTGCAGGACCTTATTACTAAGCCTCCGCCGTCTGTCTGCTATTTCTCATAAATCGTTAGAAGAAAAAAGAATACTATGGCCATAACAACAAATATGTAATAAAATTAAATTGAAGAGGGTCCCTAACAAGAACGTATTTTATTTTGTAAGTATGTCCTAATATTAAATAATTATTGTACTGAACCCTTTGTGTGCGAGCCCGACCCGCACTTAGCCGGTTTTTTCTATGAGTGAAAAGAATTTTGTAAAGAGTTCTGCTTCCTTTCCAAATCTGCCTTAATTCGTATTAAATTAATGTTCTATTATTAATTGAATCCATAACTTTGATAGTTCAAATGATCTAATCTATGGCTTCGGAATCTATTTAAGTCAAGCTATAGTCGAAATCGAGTCTAAACATTATTGTATTGAGATTTAAATCCTAATATTCTAGCTTACTAACTCACTACTTATTTTAAAGTGGTCTTAAAATTCCTGGTAATTAAAGCGAAATTGAACAAGTGATATGAATAACTCTGTAAGTCCATTCGTTTTGGTATTTAACTAAATGTGACTACTAACTACCCTACTTTTGGATACTAAATATAAATTATTGACAATTGCAAGACATGTAACTTTCATCAACCCACCCTGGGTCCACATGTTAGTTTCCACTGTCTCATATATAGGCCAAAGACTAAGTCCTAGCAGTGGAAATTTTTTAGGCTGAATTATTTTAAGTTTCTACCCAGTAGCGGATCCAGGGGGGTGCGGGGCTAAGAGGCTCAATTCAAAAAGCATCTGAGTCCTGCAGTGGCATTCCCTTTAACATTTGTCACTTACAAATATATTACCCAAGGTACAATTGACATCAATTATAAAATGTTGTATGCTTTTTAAATATTAACTTTGCTAAAAACCTACCCCCAGCATGGTCAAGCCCTTCCCAAACTACAATCCTGGATCCACACTGTTCCTACCTTACAACGTAAATTGAAAAGTGGGTAGAATTTGCTTAAATTTTGCTAAATACCTAAAGAAATGGGGTATAATTGTAATATCAAATGATATGCTACAAGTCAACCATGATATGGGTAAAGAGTGGATGAAGGACGGTGGCGACCTCTGTGTATTGTAATGAGCTTAAACCATCTGATGCCATCCCCTCCTTGGTGAGACTTAATACCTTTTTACGTTGGTCTCTGAAAATAAAATAGTTTAGCTATAAACATCTATACCACTCGAATAAGGTTTTTAGATTGTTGGTAAATGTTGCAATCACGATTGTAGCAACAGTGCCAGTGTGCTTAGGTTTAAGCCATTGCATGTAAATGAATGCAATAAATGATACAAGTATAATTAAAACACAATACACCAATGCCAAAGACAATTAAAGAATAGTGTTAGCGCTGTGTTATTTATTTACTTATTAACTTAAGTAACTGATGATGATGAAATATGGCTGATTGCTGGTCTGGTTCTGGTGAAGTCGCTGCTGGCGCGTGCGACGAGCGTGGTCTCGCTTCGGCACACGGGCAACGACTGTGTTGTGTGGTGGGGCGCTCTCGCCACGCGGCGCAGGAACTCTGGTTGGCATGGCACCGTGAAGTCCCGCACACCGGAGCCCACGGCAGTAGGAAGTGTGGGCGTCCGGTGATAATTCCGGGGCCGTAACAAATAGTAACCAAACTAAGATGTGTTTGAAAAGAACAATAATGCTACTTACGTTTTTCGCTCAGCCTTGGATGAGACCATATGATAACGACTTGTATCCGGTTGAAATCTACACGGTTTGAGGTCATTTGCTTCTAATCGAGAGTACAGGTCATCATCTTCTCCTCCCAATCCGTAGAATTCGTTACTCATCCCATTTATAGCTTTAAATTGCTTTGATACAATTGCTATCGCACCACCAAAGAGATTCAAATATGGCAGGACAAATCTGGAAATTGTGTAAAGTTGAGTTAGTAAAGAAACCTGTTAACCAACCTAGAAGTAAAACATAAGCAATTTATTTAAAAACAGCAACAAAACTTTGAGACTTGGTAATATACCTTTTTAATTATCTACCAAGCAAAAAAAACCATAAGAACAGTGAATTAACAGATTCAAATGCTTATCACTGTGCATTGCAAAACTATTGAACATTTTCAGCCAAATTCATTGCTTCCAGGTGTTAAACTAAAATTAAAGAAAAAAGAAATTAAACTACAAAATAATATAAACTAAATTAGAGATTTCTCTTGTTTGCTAATAAAAAAAATCTTAATCTTTTTATAAAGTGCAACCTCAATATAACAGAGTTAAGTAGGATTAGAAAATATTAATTTTACGAAAAAAATTGTTACAATATTTGTTAAAATGGAAAAAATATATAATATAAAAATATTGCTGTTTGTTATATTAAGGTGTAAAGTTCTAAGTCTACCTAAACTTATTGATGCTAGAAGACATATGCCTGGGTCGTTCAGTGCAAGCATACAAGTTTGCTGGCCTCAAAGGCAAAAGGTCCACATCATGAAGTATCAGACAAGGGTACCCTGCATTCATAGCAGCGACTGCTCCTATATTCATGAGCTTGGCTCGATTAAAAGGGCGAGAGTCCACTTGTTCAACAACATAAATTCGGTAATGTATATGTTGACGATGGAAGTACGTGTGCATGTATACTAAGAACCCTCGTAATTGTTCAGCTCTGTCCCTGGAAGAATAATAAGTATTGCTGTATAAAGTAATAATTAGTACTGTAGTGAAGTGTTAGCAATGTCCTTATTAATAACTCTGTTAGAATAAACTGTGTGAACAATTAAAGGTGTTTTTGAAGTAAAACATCTATTGGCTTAGATTGGCAGAAAAATCGACCTGATTGCCGTGACGACAAACGGCCTGCCGCCATCTCATGTCGCCCTCCAAGCACAAATCTAGACTCAGCTGCTAACAAGAAATTTCTGATGGAAAAACCCAATACCACTTTGCCTGACCTGGGAATTGAACCCAAGACCTCATGCTCAGTCGCGTATTGCGACCACTAGACGAACGAGGCAGTCATGTTTTTTTTGATTAGCTTCTATTGTATCCCTGCTGACCAAAGAAGTCATCTTGGTATGAGTATGAGTAACATAATGAGTGAACTAAAGCGTCTAGACAATATTTACCTGTAAGGAACGATAATAGCTGTACTATACTTGGGTTTACAATCAGAAGGTGCGTATTCTCCACCTTCCTTTATCTTATGGCCTTCTATCAAGTCTCCGTCGACTAAACTAATGGACAGAGTAGTTTCATCGTGTATAATGTCGTAATAATCACAGTCAAGTACAGCGGTACTAGTAAAATTGTCAGCAGTAGCTTCATGAAGGCTCTCAATAATATTATCTTTTTCAATGTACTCGTAAGAACTGCGAGCATTCATATCGGGATGCAGCAAAATTATCAACGTAACGACGATCACACCACTGTAAATAATCTTCTTTTTATAAGCATGACGCATTTTTGCAACTGTATTCGGTTATTAAAATAGTTAATGGCCTAAAAGCATTGAAATAACAAATAAAATTAATTTAATAAAATAATAATGCCTTGTTTACGTTTGATCGATCGTTTTGTGTCAACTTTGACAATTCATCAAACAGCTGATTTTCAAAACGTTCGTTCGAATCACAGATTAGACATACCTACCTTTATAAAGTTAATAGTCAGATTATGTAGTCTGTGGTCAGACAAATTGAATATTTAGTAAAAAGTAGACACTTTAGTGTCTTGTGTTTGATACAAGCAACCCGCAGTCAATCAAGTCAATCAACTCACTTATACGCAGACGCAATCACTGTGGTTTGCTTTTGCTTCCACTTGACATGGAGCGATATCAAAATACATCGAAAAGTTTCTATTGGAACACAAACACTTTTAAAGTTGTTTCTAAACAAGCACCGAATTGTTATCAGTGTCTAGATATACCAAAACAGCAACTGTGTCTAGTCCAGTCCAGTATCACCGAAAGAGTCTACGACACGGTACAGCAGCTGCTGCACTGTGTGTGACGGGTTTGATTCCCGCACGGACCAAATATTTGTATGGCCAACAGGTTTCGGGTCTGGCTGTTTGTGTTTAAGAGTTTATATGCTAGTTAACGCATCCACGATACAGGAGAAATTCCTAATGTGGAGCAACTTTTTTTTTTAGTCCTGTTTTAATAGTAGCAAACAACCGGTAATTGTACTTGGTTGTCGTCACCGGACGCAGTTAGTTAGTAGTTGCTTGACGTTAAAAAAAGTTTTTATATTTGCGCAGCGCCTAAAGCCTCTGATGTGATTTTGCATTTTTAAATAATATTATTATTTATTTAAATTATTACGTTTTAAATATTATTTAATTATTTTTAATGTAGACAGTAGGTACTTTTGGACATCACAAATTTTATTTTAATAGTTTAATTTTAGAGGGTAGATTTAAAAGCTCATGTGAATACTGTTATACTTTATTTATATTGACGATGACGATACCTATCTAATTTACAAAGTCCTGGGCTTGATAAATTCGATGAATACCAAATAAACAAGTGAAAAATTTACCTCATATTACGTAATAAAAAGTTTTCACTAGGATTAACAAGATGCCGTTTGAAGAAGGCAAAAAAATAACTATTACTGTCACTGACTTTGATACGTCTGAAGGAAGAGAAATTTGTAATAACTCAGTGGAATTAATAAGGAAATGCTCACAACAGGATACGATAAACACGTCATGGGATCGTAGTTTCGTATCATCACATGAAAATAAAGACAAGGATTACAATAAGACTCCTCCATTTGTGAGCATCATGGGCACTGACGACCCCAGTTCTACACTGGGCAATTCAACCAACAGTTCTACTCAAACGGAACCGTTTGTGACTCTGCCAGTTAACTGCAGCTTTGTTGACGTGAGCCTTTCTTTTACCAAAGACTTTAATATACAAAACTCAGCATCTAACGTAGCTTCCGACCAGTCTTTAGGAAGTAAACGTTATAGACGAGACTCCAGTGATGGAGAGCACAAAGTATTGCGACCTTGGAAAAAGAAGTGTTCGGATTCCTGTTCCTCCAGCACATCTGATCTGACGGACACTCAACTAGAGCTTGGATCTCCATCCTGTCTGTCAAGTAATTCAGACGTATCGTTTAAATCAATTAACAGCAACCATTCATTTAAAGTTAGAAAAAGACGCATGCAATCTCAATCGAATTTGTTCAGAGATGCAGTTCAGAGGTCACGGAAGACTACTGGTTTTGGCAAATATTACGAAAATTCTACGCCAGGTAAATTGTGTTATGTTTTTTCTCTAGAGAAATATGACTAGTTTATTGGACAGTATTTTATCGTATTTCGCCTGTCTAATGAGTTCGTTCCAATATACATTGATGATATATGTAATAATACCTAGCAACCGCCCGCAACTTCGTCCACGTTAAAGTTAAAATATTATCCCACGGGAACCGTATACTTTAAAAAGTACCCTGTGTGCTATTCCAAACTATAATCTATCTCTGTGTTAAATCATCCAAAACCGTTCAGCCGTTCTGCCGTGATTGAGTAGCTAGCAAACATCCATCCATCCCAATTTTCGCAAATATAATATTAGTAAAATACTAGCCCCATTCGTCATTCCCTCCGTAGGGAAAAATGGCACACTAAGAGATTATTACTTTACGTTTGTTTTGAGTTGTACTTTTGACTGTATTAGTATTGTTGACTTGATTTAAGTCTCATCGATGTTTATAGTCAGTAATTACGTCATTCGCACAAAAAAAAAAACTATAATCGTAATTTGAATAGGTCGACAAAACCCAAATGTCTGCTCCTATAATGGATAGTTACTCATACATAAAAATTAAAGAGTTGACCTACATGATAGGTATAATTCATCTTATCGAAATTAGGTGATATAAGTATATTTTAATAATAGATTAAATTGTTAAACGGTAACAAATCACATACAGACAAATAAATCTGAGATACCATAGTTACTATGACGTCCTCGTCATTTACTGCATTTATAGATAAGTATACAACTAACCAGGGGTTAGTTTAACAACTTGAACTTGTTATCTCAATTGATAACTATTTTTAATTACAAACATCTTGGCTCAGTCAGCTGCTAATATAGTTGTGACATCATCGTGTCGAGCATCTCTAAGCATTTCAAGTTTTGCTTCAACGGTCGAGACGAGACTACAGGACAATCCAACCGCATTTTAAAAACAACGTTGGGCAAGCCCGTGTGTTTACAGACAAGTGCTAACTTGTATAGGACCTCGTTTGTGTAGAAACTAGCAAGTGATGGGTGCTCTTACACAAAATAGCATTAAGGTTGAATTAGAGATAGAATGTGCTCTAGATACGGGACAGTTAAGTGATATGGAGTGGTTCATGTTGTCAGGTGGAACACCGCGGAGAGAGAGAAGCTGTCGCCGGAATAGCAAACCTAAAGCTTGGAGGATTGTTGATCTGTGCACGTGGATCGGCAGAAAGGTAGTTAGTATCACCAAACTTTTTACTTTTAAGGACTCTGTCAGAATTAAAAAAAAAACGAAATATTACAATAAGTGTGTAGGTGTTTAAGCTCATGAATGGATAATGATATCAACACAGACTAAGAGCTATTCTGCAATGGTTTTAACACGATTTGCGGTATCATATCGCGGGACTTTAAAATCTTTATATGTAATTGAAGTTATATAAATGACCTTTACTTGCTTAGATATGTTTAAATTATTACATCGTTTTCATCAGTTTAGAACAATTAATACTTTGAAGAGGGTCATGACCCCGAGAACCCCGTCCTCCCATACGATCGCGCCTGTCCAAAACTGATAAATTTA
The DNA here is from genome assembly GCA_949774945.1 of Hoplodrina ambigua. NCBI lineage: Eukaryota > Metazoa > Arthropoda > Insecta > Lepidoptera > Noctuidae > Hoplodrina > Hoplodrina ambigua. The sequence goes on from OX458976.1 coordinate 6,391,646, forward strand.
ACCCATGAAATGCACTTTATTATTGTCTCAAATTCTAAGGTCATTCAACTTACTTTTATCGTGTTTCCTAATCATAGCCGTAAGATTGACTCGCGTAGATCTAGATCATTAGATGAACTGTTAATGATGAGTTAATGTCAGTATACATACACTGTACCCTATGTTCTTTTAGTGAGTCAATATGCACAGAGCGATTCGGCGTATTGTACCTCTTGTTTTATTTTTGTAATATTTAGTCGCTACCTGCTAGTCGCTGCCTCTTCATTGTAGTTGAGGTTTTACGAGAATTTTCATGAGTCGCAAAATACAGGCGCAGCGTTCAATTCACTGCAATCATACTATATACCTACTTACATGGCACATCGCGTTAGCATTAACTTGACCATAATACTCGTACGCTTTGGTGCAATATTAAACGTTTCAGTGCCACTTTCATTGCCTCACAGTTTTTCTTTCTTTTGCAGGGCTACCAATCAATTACCAACCTCTACTCAGATGTACTACGCGAGCCATTGGCTCACCAAGAAATCAATGAGACTTCTGAACAGTTGCGAGAGCTGAGGAGGTATTTAGAAGAAGTAGATAAGAAGCAAGAGCGTCTGGCACAAGAGAACGAGACTTTGAAAGAAGATATGAAAAATATGATGAACAAAATTGAACAACTCGAGGGTAAGCTCAGGTAAAACTTCTCCATTGGTGCTAATGATAGTAATAGTTCTGTTATGGCATGTTTTTAAAATTAACTCGAGCTATTGACAGTGTCTTGTGTTTTATACAGAAAGTGCGAGACTCCACCTAGGCCACAGCCTCAAGCACCACCTCCGCCTCCACCGCCTCCACCGCCACCGCCGCCCCCTCTCCCACCCCCGCCACTTCCTCCCGTGGCAAAGCTACCCATCCGATCTCACACTTTACCGAGATGTGGATCGGCACCACCAGGAGTTCCTGGACCCCACCTGGCGATCACACCACAAGACATAGCAAATGTTAAATTGAGGAAGACAAGGGTAAATTTTTCACTATCAGCTCTTTTTACTCCTTAAGTCTCAAGGTATCTAGAACCGCTGGATATTTAGACCTTAGTATCTTCATATTGTTCGATCCTGTGACAAGTAGATTAGCTGTTTGTCAATCAACAGTCACCTTGCCTTCATACCTGTAGCAATTAAGAGAGGTTGACTAATACACACTGTTGTGCTATTCTACACAGATTTTTACATTATCTTTGCTAAAGCATCAAGTCTCATTATTAACCTAATAATCCCGTTTCAGGACAATCCAGTTCGCTCAAAACCAAAAGAAGGTCAACAGCCTTTAGTGACGCAGCAAATGCTACAGACAACGCGCGCTAAATTAGGTCGCGCCCGACCTGTCGCTGCATCAACCCCTAAGCAACAACTGACTGAGTTAGAAAAGTGAGTCTTTAATTGCCTGTGAGGTGTGTACTAAGTATTTTCTAGTAACAAAGGGCTCTTATCAGTTTAACTTAAAAAGAAAAAGGGAAAAAAGGAAATTGTTTAAAATTACATATGTAAGAAGGTATCTTACTTAAGTAATTTTAAACAATTTGCGTCAATCTTGTTTCTCCTCCTTCTCAATCGTTTTCTTCAGTGCTGAGGATTCCAGATTCGCGGTCCGCAATCCTACGTGTTATTTTTGCATGCACTAACGGGTAACGGGTTTGGTTAGTGCTGTTATTTTATTTCGAATAATGGATAAGTTTCCACCATAGCAAATTAATACCGCAACACTTTTAAAATATGTGTTTTTGTGTCTTCAGGTGCCTCTTGCAGGAATCTACGGTAACATCACTGTACCGGCGACGAGTAGCCCGTAATACGTTCCGCAGTGCAGAAGAGTTGAGACCGCGTCCGTACCCGGCGGCGCGATGTTCACGTTCACCCCTTTCTCCCCGATCACCCCGCGCCAACTCTTTACCACGAGTCAAACCAATGTCACCTCTAAAATTTTCCAACGGCACTGCGCCCACTAGTGCAAATTTGAAGTAATTGTTAAAAGTTAGATATTGATTTGAGATAACAAAGACTAGCTGAGTATGTAAAGACCATGAGTTGATGGTAAAAGTTTTTGCGAATAACCTTGACTCACATTACCATGAATATCTGGGTATTTGTTAAATTACACAGATCTGGGATTAGATCAGTTTAATAATCGAATAGAGCATTGAATTTTTTTCTGAGATTTTTTTGTGCTCTTTTTTTTTTAAATAATCATAATTAGGAATCGCAGGCGCATTCCACTTTTACGGTGACTACAAACAAAACAAATAAAAGACTTGAATATATATTATGTTCATTTTGATATAGATTTGAAAACTCGTTGTCTGATCTGGTATAAACGAAGTTACTTATACCTACATGTTATTCTGTGGATAGGGATGATTATTTCCAGATGAAAATATTAACTGAAATGTGCCTTTCAATGGGCTTAATTTTATTTTAATAGGGACTAGTAAATTGTTCGTACTTCTTTGAGTATTTACTAATGTATTTATTTTATTTTTGACTTAAAACGCTAAGTTCGCTTACCTAAAAAAAACCTTGTAGAAATAGGTACTTGGTGACCGGGCATTTATTATTTAAATTTTGACGAGCCGATACCTCTACGTCAAATGAATGTCTTAATAAAATAAAATTAATTTCTCAGTTATTAAAATGATTTATTTCTTGATGAATGTGATAAGATAGCCCGCGAAAAAAGGTAGAGAATTTGAATTTTGTGGGCTACCTTGGGCATTCCTTGTACATTTTGTATGAATAAGAAGTTACGCTTTTTGGGTTAAATAAAATGTATTCAACCATTTTTGTGTGCTGTTTTTTTTTATGTGCATACGCTTATGGGACCTTTCTACACTGCAATGTAAATATGAACATTATTGAGAATTATCTAGGACAATAAAATAAGCATAAAAAAAATATTTTAATTAAATTGGATTATTATTAGACTTACTTACTCTAGACGAGCTCAATTTAAACCCGATGACGAATTAAATACTCACGAGTAAATATTATTACATACGTCCATATGAACACCTTTTGACACCAATAGGAAATATGATAGCAACACTAAAAGAAAATGCCAACAGCTGTATTCTATCTGTTAATGTCACGTCACTGTCAGTGATGTTCGCATAGTTTCGTTCATTCGATTGTCATTTCAATTGTCAATATTTCACTCTTTGTTACAATCGATTTTTCGTTGTATGGTTACAGGTATTGATTGTGTATTTACAGAGAATACCTTCCTTTTTAACAAATTATGATTTTTCCTACCTACAATAATACTTAATATTTAATATTTTTCTTAGGCTGTTTTTTTGGTATCCAAGAGGAATTCTGAGTTCCTAATATCGAAAAGTTGTACATTTGTTAAGTTTATCATTTACCTACTGTAATATTTCCATAGTTTGTGCTCCAGTTGTTTTTTTTTATTATTAGACATGGATTTTAGTTCACGAAATCCGGCTACATCAAATGCACTAAATCTTGCTGCTAGAAATAATGATGTTAAAGAGGTTGAACGTTTGCTTAAAAAAATAAATCCTAACTGCGTTGATAACAGGGGGTGGACATGCTTGCACGAAGCCGCATACAACGATAATTATGAAAGCGTGTTGTTGATATTGAAAAGCCCTCGATGTAGACCATTAGCTGAGACCCATGAAGGACACACTGCATTGTACCTAGCATGTAAAAATAAGTGTTCGCTAAGGACTGTGACTGCCCTGCTTAATTCTGCAGACGATATTGCTAACTACGGCAGCACAGAGGGAGTGACGCCCTTGCATCTTGCCAGTAGTCAAGGAAGAGTAGAGTTAATAGAACTATTAATAGACTATGGTGCAATTATCGATGTGCAGGACTTTGATGGAGATACGCCCTTACATGATGCAGTTCTAGCCTCCCAGAATGACGGTTTGGTAACGCTGCTGTATTCTGGGGCCAATCCCGAGATCAAAAATGAACCTGGCTGCTTTACACCCTTCCATTTAGCTTGCTGTAAAGGATTCTACCCTAATGTTGAAACTCTTTTGCCTTTTATACCTGATATCAACCAAGTGACATCTTCAGGCGATTCGCCACTGACATTGGCACTTCAGGGGTTCAATGACCATATTGTATATTTCTTACTAAGTAATGGAGCTGATCCTCATATTAAGAATCTTTGTGGGGATATGGCTATAGACATAGCATTGAGTCTTGATACCAGCAGAGAAGTATTCTACACATTATTGTGTGTAACAGACAAAGAGAAGCTCAACAGAAATATAATTTTCAATGCTTGTAAGCCGCACTATTTTAAATTTGAGATCTTAGAAGTTTTACTAACCAGTGATCTAGGACCAGAATTCTTTAGTTTTACTGAACCATTTAATCCAGATCTAGAAATATTTGAAGAGCGGAAACCAAAATATTACGTTAACGCTCCACTGAATTCATATCTAAATATATGTGGTTATATCTACGAGAAGTCACCAGAAAAGTTTAGAGAGTTCTTTTATTTGTTTCTGATGAGAGGTGTGGAGGTGAATCCTTTTGATGTTAATGTATGTCCACCGTTAGTGTATGCACATCATGTAAATACATCATGCTTTCACGAAGTAAGTTCATATTAAGTCTGAGGCAAATATTAGGACATCAGAACAATATTATTTTAACCTTATATAGGTTTTAGTGTAGTTTGATGATTCCAAATTTTTGCCATTATTACTGTTCAAGAGTAAATATTGTGTTAATGTTTTTTCTGAATTTTAGGTATTCGAAATACTGATAGAGCAAGGCTGCAATGTAGATTACTGCAGTACATCTATGTCCACCCAAGAGGATCATATTCCTGATGCATTCTATGCTTCAATGAATTGGTATCCTTCTTCAATGCCAATTATGGTGCCATATAGTATTTACTGTGAGCCTGGAGATTACTTACAAATTGCCCATGAGAGAGGTCAACTAGGCATAATTCCACAAAGTGTAAGTTATTATTCAGTATAATATATGCTAAGCTAGAATATTCTAAAGATCATGTTAGTTCATCAGCTTAGTCTTGAAAAATAATATGCAGCTCATTAGAACGGGTGAGTTGAGTAATAACTAATTCGCGAAATAACTATACAAGTCTCTATGTGACCAATTCTTCGAATATACAATTCATGAACAATACATACAATAGAACATAAATTGAGTAAAAAAAAAAATATCAATCATTTGTACAATCAGTCTTTAATAGAATTTCAAGAATAGGTCATTTATAGACTACATATATTATGTAGTCATTATTTAAAACTACTTTTGCCATTGTAGAAGAGATGGAAACGTCATGTAATATTGAATTGATAATACCATCACGTTTCAATAACAATCTCTTAATCAATTTTCAGGTGCAGCATGACCTCTTATTTATGTTAGACAGCAATGCCCATAATATTACTGTAGAATCCCTTCCATATCATGTGTCGTCTTTGAAGCATATTTGCAGATACGCAATAAGAAGCCAAATAAGAGAAAGCAATCGTGGAATCACAACCACACAAGAGTTTTTATCTATCATAGATAGCTTTCCTATACCAACAATATTGAAAAAATATTTAAGATATATGTGAAGAAGATCAAGATTTCTCAATTATGTTGATATTAAACAAAGATATTATTAGTTTACAACGTAAAATAAATCAACTTAAAAAGCTTTACTCAGTTTTGTGATCAATAAAACGATTTATTCATATAAAAATGTCTTTCTACTTACATAAATATTATTATTTTACATAATTTACAATTTAATTGGAATACAAAACACTGGCAACAATTCTCAGTAATTTTTTTGGAATTTTTGACAACATTTTAACATAGTATCACGCCTGAAATCCCTGATCGGGTAGGCAGAGGTGGGTATTTATAAACCGTATCGCACTTATTTAAAATTTGCTCCGTTCGCCATGTGTTCTTCGATTTCGGCAACACTGTAGACAGAAAAATCTCGGATAATAAAGTCAGTAATTAAAATACCTAGGATATTTAACGTCAACAAAGTTTCTGGAATAATTAAACGAAATACAATCCATACAAAGGCGGCGTCATAGTACAAATTCGAATGTACGTCTGCTTTTACCGTTTTATATACTAAATTGCCATGACCGATTTTTTAAAATTTGCTTTAGATGGAAACCTGATGAAGTACCTAAGCATATATTGGTACTAAAGAAACCTAATTAGATAACCTAACCTCACCTGTGTTGTATGGAAACGTTCGTAATCTACCACGCACAAATTCGTGCACAGCGATAGTTTATAGGTATTTAACTTAAGCAATACTTGACCAGTATAGTAGACAACTTACGTTCTTGGCACGAAGGTTAGGTTTTCTACTCCCGCTTCGGTGATCAGCACATCATCTTCAATACGCACGCCGCCGAAACCGCGGAACCTTTCAACTTTGTCCCAGTTGAAGAACTTTGCTTGAGATGGCTTGCTCTTAGCAGCATGTAAGAGCTGGGAAATAAATAAAAATTATTACCATTACGTCATTACGTGTATACAAGGTGCAGTTTTGCATCCATGGAGGTAACTATGCTATTAAGCAAGTGATTAACAATACGAATCAAAAATAAAATAATGTGTTTTTTCGACCAATCACAGCAGGATACGCACGCTTGACAATTTGTCACAAAAGTGCGTAACACCGCACAACAGTGGGTCACAACTCGATTGGACTTGCCTTGTGGTGGTGGCGGATGAATACCTGCAGGGGCGGGGGAAGAAAGCTTTGAGCGACCCCCTGCTCCGGCCAAAGGATTTTGAAGGAACACCGTGGGGTTTTAGTCGGTAGGAGTCCGACATATCCCTATCCCTTCCTCGAGGCGGAGGTAGTCAATGTTAACGTCCCACGGAAAAAAAGTAGTAATCATGTTTTACCAAACGGATACAGGTTCTTGTTCCTGAAATTTTTAATGGATAAATTAGTACACCTACCCTTGGGATAAAGTAGCAGCCAGGCTCGATAGTGAGCGTCATGTTAGCGAGCAGGGGTCGGGCAGTGCGCAGCCTGGCAAGCGGGCCCGAGGGGCGCGGCGGGCAGTGCGGCAGGTACCCGCCCACGTCGTGCACGTCGAGCCCGAGCAGGTGGCCCAGACCGTGCGGCTGCAGGATGCCGTGGATGCCATTCTGTAGACAAAAAAAAGTATTTATTAATTTAGTTCTGGCAACAACGGTCCATAGAAAAACTAAAAGAGTATTACAAATACAACACATATTTCTTTAAATGTAACAAACGAGATGGACCGGACTAAGCCCGAACCAAGTCTCCGCTGTCCGTCTGTATGTCTGTCAGTGAGCTGTATCTAATAAACTTTAATAGTTAGAATTGAAATTCTCACAGAAAATTACTATGCCACTAACAACAATAAAATAACATACAAGAACCTGATTTCTAGAATCATTATGATGTCCCTTCCGGGATGGGTTTTGATATAATCTACCAAATTATTTAATCAGCATTTTGTGGATGGTGGTGAAACATGTCCTGAGTGTTACCTGCAGTATTGTTAATAGCAAGTGGCCGAGCTCAAGCATGGGTCACTTACCGCGATCATGTCTTCAACGTTCCCGACAAGTAGGCCTCCTTTCTTCAAATGTTCGAGCATGGCTCTGTTAGCCGCGAGGTGCATATCAGTCCACAATACACCAGGTTTAGCTTGCCTGAAAGTAGAAAAATATTGTATTATTAATATGGCCCAGTCGTGAAAACCTCATGCTGGACCGGGCCAGTATCGTGAGTTTTGCAAATTATTTGTACTTTCTAAGTTAATCTTGGACATCACTGACATTGGTAAACTCTGAAATCGCCAATCCGCTTTGAGCAAGCGTGGTGATCAATAGTCGTGCTTTCTTTGTATAGAGAGACATTTACGTATGGGACAATAATATGCTGATATTATTTATTTTATTATGAATAACAACTTTGTACTGCTCTAATGCGAAAAACAAGATTCAACAAGAAATCAATGTTATTTAAAAACAAATCTTTCTTCGCAAATGACAAAAATGTCGGTTCAAGGATTTAAGACATTTATTGGTAGTCAGTACAATGTCTTTTTTCATACCTGTATTGTACAATACCGTACTTTGTTCTGCAAACAAGCTACATTTCAATTACCTGATAACAGCATCTCTTCCAGCCAGCACGGCTTCATAAATCAGTTTCTGGTCTTCCGTGAACTTGCCGTTGGCTGGGAAAGAGCAAGTTATGTCAGCTGCGTAGCCCGCGTAGTTGCCACCCATGTCGAACAAACTGCAATCATGTTTATGGGTGCTTTATGAGTGCGTTATACACGAAGTTATTTTATGGTTTTGTACAGGTATGAATTCACCAATTATATAATATATAATAGCCAAAATTAAAGTAAGTAGTGTGTAGTGTGGTATTAAGTGTACTATGTCTGTTTCAGAATATGACCAATACCATTTGGGTCATCATCGGCATTTGAGCGTATTAGGCCTCGTTTTCATCTCAGTACCGTTAGAATCCTGCTGACATTATAAATGCGAAAGTTTGTGAGGATGAATTAATATTTGTTACTCTTTCACGCAAAATCTACTGAACGGATCTGCATGAAATTTGGCACACATATAGCATATTACCTAGCTTATTTATAGCCGCGACTTCGTTTACGTAAATGTCGGCAATGTTCTCTTTTAGCGCGGTAGCAGCTAACAATCTGTCAACGATCCGGTCAAAATCGGTCCAGATAATAGATCAGCCGGAACAAACAGACCAGTCAGAGCTAGTTAACTAATAAATGAGGACTGCTCGAGCACTAATGTTATTTGCGTTGATTTTAGGCAGCTAGTACTTACCACATATCACCATCATTGATCATTTTAGTGTTAGGAGCAGAGGCGTGTCCGTAGTGAAGCGTGGCGCCCGTGTCGCCTGATCCACAGATACAAGTGTACGACACGTGGCGACAGCCCCCCACGCGGTAACAGTGGTCTAAGAACACTGACTCGCATTGGTACTCCTTTCTCCCAGGCTTGGCATAGAGCATCACCTGTCATAAAGATGATTCACAATTATCATTTGAATTTAAAGGGTTGGCATCTAAGAGCTTTTAAAAATATTAGTATTTTTGGTAGTTTTATAACTTGTTTATTTCAAAAGCAGGCAGGCACTTATGTAATGTATTTAGTAGCAGCGGCGCATCCAGGATTGTTGTTAGGTAAGACCACTGAGGGTAGATATTTAGCAAAGTAGACACTAAAAAAACTCACATTTTATTTGAAAACATAATACCTTAGGCAAAATAATGCTTGCAAAAAACTTTAATTGAAATAATATCAAGCTCACTTTAAGATTTTTCATAGACAAACTCAGATGCTTTTGCCCCTTAGAGCCCCCCCCCCCCAATCTGCTACTGTGTTTAGTAGTACTTAGTGAAAACTAATAGGTAAGCTGATGAAAATGCCAGTACAAGGTATAATTACCAGCCACATATTTGCAATCAACAGTAAAAGTTACCAGCTACAAAAAACCAATAAAAAAGTGTGTTATTAAAAAAATAATGACCTGTTTATGAGCATCAGACGATATCTTGCACACATATCGCAGAACTTCGATCTCCTCTGGCGTCTTGATAACGCGCCTGTACAGTGAAAAACAGTTTATTACTTCACGCATATTTGCGTACTTATTATAGCAGGGGTTGCCAACTTAATTAGATCCAAGATCGACGTTTTGCTGACGAAACCCGGTGCGATTTACCAATTGCATACTTCCTAAAATTTTAATATGAAACAGTATAGTTTAGTATACAATTATGAAGTCATCATCATCATCTGCCTAGCCTTTTCCCAACTATGTTGGCGTCGGCTTCCAGTCTAACCGGTTGCAACTGAATACCAGTATTTTACGTGGAGAGAACGCCTATCTGACCTGATACAATTATGAAGTATTTTTTTATTTTTAAAAGAGGAACTACTAAAAATATGCAATAAAGAAAAAAAATATATAAAAAATATTCTTAGTTACATCTATTTATATCAATGTGAGGTTTAATTACGTTGCACAGTCTGTTATACGTATTTATATTTTTTGCCTTGCCGCGATAGACCGGTTGGTCATGCCTGCTATATACCTATCAGAATAAATAGTAATGTAGGTAGTTTTCAGATAACTGTGAGTGTGTTATGTTAGGATGCAGATAAAGCACAGATACCTATTCATTATCTACTTTATAGTTCACAGCTGCACGCAATATTGCACAATAGCTAGGAAACTTATATGCAATTGTGCACCTTAAAAACAAAAGGATAATTTCTAAAATCCTTTACTCAAGTTCTGTATATATTAATTCCACTATTTTATTGCTTATATATTACATTAAGCAATTTGTATTTTTTTTCCTGAGTTACTTGTCAGGAAAATGTAATACTATCATACAATGGCCAAATTCATCAACAATAACTGCAAGTACAATATGTGACGCTAGTATACAATAATTTTACAATAATTTAGCATTGAAAAAACAATTAACAGATAAGAGTGATAACTATATTTACATAAGCAGTGTTTAGAGATAAAATTCTTTAGGTACATTTGTTATTGAGCAAAATCAATGTATTAAGCAACAATCCTTTATCAAATAATGCCTATTATTTATTACTGATTAGTGATGAGATACTTACAGCTCTGCAATGATAGGGAATAATGTATCGTTGTCAACTTTGAATCTGTAAAAAGACAAGAATTTTATTAAGAGACATTCTATTTTTAACTGCCTACCTGCAGTCTTATAGGTCAATTAGTTTTAAAATAAGTAAATGGCTTATGTATATTTATATCAAACCATTGATTTTGCTAATGTAATTTTAAGAGGTTTGCAGCTGTTATAAATAATTAAATAAATATCTATTTTTAAAACTTCAGAGAAAATAATCAAGCAACTTTAAAGTGTATGATTGAATTGTTTCAGAATATTAGGGTATTTTACTATTATAAACTAGTTAGGGCATCCCTCACACTCTTATTTTTAAAGAAGACATGGTACTTTTTGCAAGCAACTAAAAATATACAAGAAGCATATGTAAAAAGCAAATTTTTGATAAATGTTTCTGTTACTACTTTTTTTTAAAAATTATTTTATATAAATGGAAGTATTACTTACTCATCAATACCCTCAAATACTGCTTCTTTGGCTGTCAAACCACTGTCTGTGTTTGGACCACTCTGTCATATAAGAATTTTACAAATTATTATTGTATTTAATTGCTATGTAAAAATTTAATCTAAATATATATAACCGAAAGGTCGCTCATCACAAAATATGGAGAACTCCTTGACATATAAAAGTGAAGTTTGGCAGTTTAGAGTTTTCCGTTAACAACGGATTTTCCTATACACCCCTTAAGGGGATGAAACAGGGGTCCAAAGTTTGTATGGAGAAATCAACGTTGATGCGGACAAAGTCCAAAGGGCAGACGCTAGTTTAATTAAAAGTATTATATTCAGACTTACCAGGGTTAACAGTTTCTCTGGGTTCAAGCTCTTGAGAACATTTTGGAGCTGAAATAAAAGATTAAAGGAATTTTATAATTTCAGTGATGTTGGCTCATGTCAGCCTTACAGATAAAAAAAGAAAAAAACTAGAAATCATAGATAATAACATTAAAGTTCTTTATATATTTGCAGATTATAATTTACTTAGTCTTTTACCTCATCAACATAATGTACTTCATCAACTGCATATAAATTCTTGAAGTCATCACAGCTCAGGAGTTTGCCCATCCAGATTTCATAGTCTTCTGGTAGACAGCGGACAAACAAATATGACTTCCTGGTAGCTACATCTAGAGCAAAGTAGCAGCCTGGCTCACGGACACCACATACCCAAGTGAAGTAAGCTTCCTGATAGAAATAAACATTCCTTTACATTACAATTTAAATATGAAAGGGAATAAAAAACCAAATCAAATAGGAATCTTTACAGATATAATTTAAAGATAATTCTGTAGGTGCTGTTTGTATGAATTTTGATCTTTATAATACAAAATTCACCTTTGTGGATGCTGAATTTCATATTATAAAGATCAAAATTTGTGTCCACAATACATTGGAAAGAAGTTGAAACATTTACTTGAAATTTTTACACAACATTGCATTTTAACAGAAGAGTGATTTTATTTACTTTTTTTTTATCACAGTGAAGAGTGGCAGGTTTTAGCTACCTAGCTGTTTATAATAATGTGGGCCAATTAAATTCAGCATCCAATTGCAGTTGAGTAATACAAGGACCTATTCATGACACACTCACAAGTAGCTGAAAATGCATAATGCATTTAAGGAAACTTTGATAATTTTTAAACTTGCCTGTCTAAACACATATTCGATGTCGGTGTCATAGTGGCTGATGTCTTCGCCGCCTTGTAGAACAACTACTTGCCCACTTTTTAACTTGTCAGCCAGCCGATTTCTGTTCTTTGCAAACAAGGACAACGGTACGTCCAACGTTCCCGGACCCATAGACCACGTAGTTGCCATCTTCGCTGACAAAGCAATACTGATTCTAGGCTTAGTTGTCAGCTGGTATAAAATTGACGATAAGCGCAAACTTTGAAATTGACATAGATTACGACGCACTATAAAAAAATTACACTTGTTATGCTGCAACTTGATTAGTATGCATCTTTTGCTGAATAAATTGATTATACACCTATTTCTTAACATTTAGATTGGTGGAAAGAAACCACTGCTTTAAAATTTTATACACATATTTACATTTAGCGTAGGCTTATTTATATCTCAGCATCTTTTAGGATGCCGTAATTTGTAAAGCGAAACTGCCAAATAGACAAATTGTTTCTGCAACCCAGCACTTCATTAAAGGAATTCATACGTCCCGTGTAGTTTTTAAATATTATTTTTTAGTTAATAAAATATCGTAAAGTAGGTAACGAATTAAATAAACAGTTACACGTTAAGGAGACTTACCAATTTTTAGAAATGATAAAAAAAAAAACTTCTAGTTAATGTACGGAACTCTTGATTATTTTGTATGTACGATCTTGCCTGTCAACAAATAACAAGATACGCGAATGAAATGAAGTGACAAAAATTTAAACTGTCTATCTGACACTGCCATAGTGACATTTCATAAATAATGAAAGTCAAATGTTATTATTTTATGAGAAAATAGAAACATGAGGCTTTTGGGTAAGATTTAACTTACTTCTTAGTGCTACTCGACACTAGATGGCGCTGAGTGTATTATTCATAATAATCCGATACCGTTATCTAAAACATTCATCAGATTTTTTTTGTGTTATTGTAAACAATTATCAAGTCACTTAAATATTGTTGTGGTTTCGTATTTTTTCCACATTTTTGCTGACTGTATTTGACATTATTAAAACTGCATTCTGGCATATCTTACCAAGAGTAGCAAAATAGTTGTAGCGATATTTAGGCACCTACCTAGAATAGTCTAAAACAACTAGGTGGAAAGATCAATATTAGTTTAAAAATTGAATTGGATTTTCTGGAAACGGTGGAAGTGAATAAAATAAAATAAGATAACCATCATAATCATCAAATATTTAATAGACGAAAAATAGAACTAACACTGAAAGTTTTCGTAGATAGCTATTTTTAATTAAATATTTTGTACAGCTAAATTATTCAAGAACTTAATTCAAAAAAATTATTTTTTGAAATTAATTCCTTTTTTTACTTATTTCTTATCTAAATCACAAGATCGACGATAAATTAAACTACCTAAAAATCACAAAATGCACTAAAACATGCACACATGTAATATTACGATGATTTTTATACCAAAATTGGTACAATTGTACATAGTTACTACATTGATGAAATAAAGTATAGCTAGATAGGAATTTTATAAAACTATACACTACAAATTGTCTAAGTTGCACTGTAACCGTTTCAACTGGAAGGTACTTTCTGGAATCGCACAGTGCACACAAAAATGAATTTTCCCTAATTTACCACATGCGTGGAAGTAACTGTACGGTACTTATTACAATGTAAAAGTGTACTGTTATCTCTACAATCACTTTTTGAAAGTCTTTATAACACAAAAAATGACCTAATTGAGTGTTTACATTAGATGTTTCGCTAGCATATAATTAGTGTACAAATATTTTTAGCGAAATACCTGATGTAATGTTGTTGAGATAAGAAATGTCACTCATTGCAATGAGTTGAGGTATTAATAAAACTAATAAAGCAGTTCACTTAAGTGTAGAAACATGAAGTTGGTATGAAAGACAACGGACATTTGCTATCGAATATTTTAAATAATTACATAAACAATAGTTAAAGCTCTTGAATTATACTTCACATTAGCTAATTTAATTAGATGGAAATGTCTTAACGCGACATTCAGTCACAAAGTTTTAATTATTATAGAAATAAGTACTTTAGAACGCATTACAATACTAACGGCTAGTTACGTCATTCAGTACTTTGATCATGATCAGTTAAGGTCACTATAAAACGAAGAATAAATATTATGATTGTAGAGTACGCGCGGCCATTTTGGTACGTTCTCGTGACTCGTGTCGTGCGGGACACGTCATTGGTGGCTATCTCTTTCTTGCACGCTCTCCGCATATAGCACCATTGTAACCCGACACGTTTCTTACACACAAGCGATTTCACAACACATTCGACACTTTCACAACTAAAATGTTTTGTTTATAAATTATGAATCTACAGAAATTTCATGACACAGTTGTTTCTTTTCCTGTAATCTCCGAACAGCCTCGGCGACAAGGGCATTCTGCTCCAGCAACCTTTCCACAAGATCGACTGGTTCTTGTTTTCTAATGTAGTAAGGTGCAGCCCGAGCTCGAGCCTGCAGGTGAAGCTTTTGTTTCAGGCCAAGGGTGAGTTCCTCAATAGCAGGTAATCTACTGGAGGTTAGCGGACGATTCTGTTCTTCAGATGAATGGCGATTGTCATATCTGGACTTCTCTTTCAACATTGTGAAGGATAGAGCGGTTAGAAATTGAAGATTGATTAAGTAAGGGACTAGAGATCTCACCGGTACGGTGGGCGGCGAGCAACAACGTTTGCGAATGCCGAATGAATGAGCGAGTGAGCCAGCTCGACCCCAGCGTAGGAAAGACAGGCCTCAGCGGGGTACAGGCGAGGGGGGAGGGATGACGTAGTCTGATGCGCAGTCGTGCCGGGCTGTATACAAACAATACGATGGACGTAAATAAACACAAGACAGACTCGATATGCCTGTACAGTGAACGGTGTTATCTCTGTGTTAGTGGTTTAGCTAGTCGGCCGACTGGCTTGCTGAATCATGAAAAGATTTTATAACAGAGAAGACAGGTAGGTTCACCGCTCGAATAATGTCGACATGTTTGATTGATATGAATAAACTTTCGTATGATCTAGCGCGGAGAGCCTATGAGCCCTGTATATTTTAGATATAACAATTAGCCTTTAAATAAGTACGTACCTACGTAGACAGGCATGTTGACACTGACAAGCAGCTAGATATGTAGGACGCCGACCTGAATTGCAAAAATCCAAGTAAGTATGTCGTTACAAGATGATTTTGATACCTACAATGTCGAAATTATAAAAGAGAAACGTATTGCTAAAATGGATGTTCTATAAAATATGATATTTTATCTAACTGCTGAGATTTAGGTTTAATTTTAATTATTACCAAACATCACGATCACGCGTACGACTAATAATGATTTGTATTTATCGCTAATTATAATGTTAAAATACCAACGGCCACGTTGAGAAGGCAATGTGTATTTATATATATAGATATCTATCTGCGTGTCTCGTATGTTTGGGTGAAACAAAACTAAAAACGGACAATGCCCTCGGTTTTTTCCAGACTACGATCACGTATTTTTAATGTGATAGGTATGTATTATGACCGTTTTAAACTCTTGGTTGGTACACTTCATGATTATGAATGGTTTCCTAGTTTTTGGACGTTTTGATAGCCTATTATGGTATCTGAGGAATCTACGAACGCTGTTACGATACGTTTTTGTGAGCCATGGAAGTAATTAGGTATCAGAGTAACTTTTAAACGACTGCCACATGAAGTCATTGACTCCTAAATAGTACGACCGTTGCTTTTTGTAACCACGTTTTTATACCATCACTATGGTGTCATTTTACAATTTTTAATAGCAAACTACTTTTAGATCTCAAAATATTTGTTTATTAGACCAAGTTTTCCGCAAGGACATGAAAACAAAAATATTTGTGCAAACTTCCTTGAACTATCTATAGCTACATACTTACCAGCCTGCGTTAAATAAAATGGCCACGTGGATAGAAAACTTTGTTGCTGTAAACTTCTAGATACCTACCTCAACAGAAAAAAATATGGCGTTTACGAATAATTTATTAATCTATTAAATGTTAAAAAAGAATGCGAACAATTTTATTATTATTAACTGTTAACAACGTGCTCATTTTTAATGTATCGGGCGACGACTGCCTATAATTTGACCTTCGAATAAAGATAACACACGTTTCTCCGTTTAAATTTATTTTATACACGCGGGATACCTAATACCAATTTATAAAAATAAACTTTTCAAAACGCCTGGATATTTATAGTTATACCTATGCTTTCTTATCTAGGTTCTATCGTACTTATTTTCCACAACATTTAATGAATCATTATACAATAACAGGAATTTTGACTCAACAATTTCCATATCGTACGGTAAATAGTAATGCATCTACGCAATGTTTATCAACAGTCCTTGCTTTTAGGCGGTAGATACCTATATTATTTAGCTATCTATATCTTGATAAATGGAATCGTATTTACAATCAGATTACCCTATACCTACCAGTGTTTTATAAACAATGTATAAATTGATACATTTTGTATTAGTATTCTTGGTATTTTAATCGACTTTTTTTATACATGAATTTAATTATAGCCGTATTCAAAGAGTACACAGCAGGTTTATAATATTTCTTTAACAAATATATTAACAATCATCATAACTTAAATGACATTGTTTATAAAAGAATACGGCAATATTATTTTTCTGTAAGCAAATAGGTACCTGCTTACGTCATTCTTTTAATTTCGAAATATCTCCGTTCAATTAGGTAAGTAAGTAGGTATGTCCTCGTTTTATTTCTGATTACATAAGTAAATAATGTAAACACGGACACAAAGTAGCCTACATGTTTAATGTTTTGAGGAAATAAACAACTTAATGTAGATCTATACCTACCTACAATTTATGTTATTATTATATTAATACTATTGTAAATAATAGTACTAGACAGAATAACCCTATTTAACGAATATGCCTATTTATTTAAGCGTAGGTAGTATCAACATTTAATCAATAAGTTGTAAAAACCGTGCTGAATAAACTAGTCATTCTTGTTCTTACATATTAATTAAAATTCTTTGCTTATTTACATTTCTTGTGACGGTACACATTTACACCTATTGTGTATCTCTATTTTTTTAATTAGCCGTTTGTAAACTTACCATAAACAATTTCAATGAAAATGTTGCTGAGCTGGTTGTGAAAAAGCGCCATCTAGTATCTAGTAGCAGAACTTAATGTTTTGAAATATAAGGTTTTTGTCATTCAAATAACATTGACAAGAAGCGAGCGCTATGATCTTGGTTTTAACACGCGACAATCAGGCTTTAGTTCCGATTTTAGTGGTGATAATACTTCGACTACGAAATACTTCTAAACATAGACACGGGTAGGATCATGTTTGGAAGTGTTAAAGAAACACAATTGTTTAAATTTCAACATTTCCAAAAATTATATTAGTTCTAGAATACCCAACCTCATACGAGAGATGTGTACATTCGCTATTGCCCACTTGGCGGCGCTAGGGGTTTGACTGAGAGAATGATTGTCTTTGTTTACAAAATAATGTGTGTGAGTCATGGAAAATAAAAAGAAATGCATGAGAACTGATTTTGACAAATGGTAGTGTAAGTACCTACAAGACTTTGGAAAAAAATGAGGCTAAACTTTCACACATAAGTCACTTTTAAATGAGAAATTAGGTAAAAAATTACAATTCGTTTCATCGTTACAATAAAATAAATAAAAATCAATAAGTGCGGCTTGTTATTGATTGGCTTGTCGGCAATATTTAGTTCCAATTGTCAACGCGTCATACTCTTAAATGTTACACTAAGTTTCGTCTCTGCAGAATACTCTGGAGCTCTGCTTTCCGAGATAGTCCTAAGGTTTACACAAACAACAGACTTTTTGTGACCTGCCTCTAGTAGGTACTCTTTGTGTGACGCTCGTAATGGACATTTTACTACAAAAAAAAAATCGTTTCTAAAACAATGAATGAAAAAGTACCATAATGTCATTTGTGAATAAAATAACGTAAAGATTTGCTGCAGTTCACAATAAAAACTTTCCCTGAGATAAAAACGTAGCCGTAGGAATAGGAACCTACGTAATGTACTGCAAAGAAATATAATCTTTGCAAGCTTTGGCATACGCAGTACAGTCGGTGACAAAAGTTAGGTACAGATAATTAACGTATTTTATTTTCAGTAATTTTACTATTTGTTTATACAACAAAATTTTTTGTTAATCATAAACCTGGAAAGGGTCTCATTTTACTTTATAAAAAACCCTGAAACCGCGAAAACTAAAAAAAGAATAGTCGGGTAATGTTGTTAGTGTAGATTATATACAGGGTGTCCGGTTTTCAATGGATTATCTTGAAATGGGTCATGGTAGAACTAATGACTAATCTGGAAAAAAATACAAATAAAAAAAAAACCAAGTAGGTAGTACCAAAGATATGATTCATTTAATAAGATTCGTTGTTTTTTGTGACCTTTCTTTACATTCTTGTACACCACGACCACGAATTAATGAATTCTGTCGGTTTTTTATTGTTAACGTAATTTACGTTAACTAAGCTGATAGATAAGTACTCAAAAATAGGACTGCTATTAAACGGTTTTGAAAAAAAACAACTTGAACTATGTTCTTTTGAAAAAAATCGTGAACAATTTTCTTTTTGAGCAAGTTTAAACGTCCGTAGCTTAAAAAAGATGTATCGAAACACAAGTGGCCAATAATTTTATAAGATTATGTGTTTATAGCCGATTTTAAAATGGTATGATTCAGTTTTGTACCTAATATAAATAGTGAATTATTGCTATTCGTTTTCAAAAGGAGCGAAATTTGGGTAAACAACAAAGTTTGAGATATTAGAATACTTATTTACATTAAATGTATCTGGTCATTGGGGTTTAATAAAAAACAGCATTTGATATTAATGACACTGTTTTTGACTGCTAAGCATGAGGTTTTGGGTTCGATTGTCAGGTCGAGCAGTGTTATTGGGTAAAGTGTTATAACTGGTGAAATGTGGCTACACCTCTGCCCTTCGGGGATTACAGGCGTGATGTTAAGACTGTATTCGTTGTAAATTACAGTAAATGTTAAAATTGTCTGCCACCCACTCTGATTCAGACCCTACATTTTAGAATAAATGCTCTCCTAAGTAGTCGTCTATCACGTCGATCGCTTATTTTTGATGTGGTTGACCGGACACGGCTACCTAAGTCTTTCAAGGATCGACTTCGCGTAATAATTTTCCTTAAGACATCCCAAATACAAAAAAAACACGGTCACACCACATTTTCATCATATCACATCCCACAAGTCGCATTACAGGTTAACCAAGCTTTCCTATTAATTACTAACGTCTACAAATACTTTTTATTTAAACCCAGATGGTCAGGTTCATCAAATGTTCAAATTTGTTACAATATTGCAAACTTCGTTGTTTAACCAAATTCCGCTCCTTTTGAAAACGAAAAGCAATAATTCACTATTTACATTAGGTACAAAACTGAATCATACCATTTTGAAATCGGCTATAAACGCATATTTTTTTAAAATTATTGGCATCTTGTGTTTCGATACATTTTTTTTAATCGACGGACGCTTAAACTTTTTCAAAAAGATTTTTTTTCACAATTTTTTCCCTTAGAACATAGTTAAAGTTGTTTTTTTTTTCAAAACCGTGTAATAGCAGTTCTACTTTTGATTAGTTATCTATTAGCTTAGTTAACGTAAATTACGTTAACAATAAAAAACCGACGGAATTCATTAATTCGTGGTCGTGGTGTACAAGAATGTAAAATAAGGTAACAAAAACAATGAATATTATTAAATTAATCATATCTTTGGTACTACTTGTTTTTATTTTTTAATGTATTTTTTTTCTGAATTGCCATTAGTTCTACTATCACCCATTTCAAGATAATCCATTCTTTACCGGACACCCGATATATACTAATACTATATACTAATCATTATTTTCAGATTTTTCGTTATTATTTTGTCAAACATACGTAGGTAATTTCAAAATGAGTTAATCAGTCACCAAAGCTACGGTAGGTACCTACTTATAAAAACATAATAAAAATAAAAATGTTAAACTTCAAAGTATTCTCTGCTCTTCCATAATTTCTTACCTAGATACATGCAAGTACATAACTAGCAAAACATTCTTTAAACTCTTCGGAGACTTCGGACTAAAGTTAACCAATTTAGACGAGTGCCTGTCGATGATCTATGAGCAATAGTCTTGCAAGTAGGAAGAACAACTTTACTCGCACTATTTGGCGACCTACTTAGGTATCACTGGTAGCTTAAAACTAGCTAAGAACCTTAAATTGATCTCTTTTATTACTACCTATGTACTTAAATTATACTTGAAGTCAAATAAAATTGAACGCCTGACGATTTTAGCGAATACTCGAAACAGTCTAAAAGAAAATGTATCTACTTACTTCAAGCGTGCACCATCTTCAATGATACATGCTCGTAATAGAATAGGCCTACTAGGCCATCTTCTTATTTTAATTTATAGGTATATTATAACTATGTTTTATTACTTTATAAGGTATGCCTTCAAAAAAAGTATTATGCATTTATGATAAGTTTTTATTACGCAGTTTTATTCATAAATATTTATTCATTAAAATAAAACAATTCAGAATTGGCGTTCCGCACCTTTTTTGGAATTGTGTCTCTTTTCTCTAGTAGGCATAAGTATTTGGGTTCTTCGGTTTTGGAACGAAAATAAACACGGAAATTAATGAATAAGCTGTCAACTGCATGTGAACTGTTGTGATTGGGTGACTACATTATGACAGCCAATCAGATCATTTGACATGAGTTAAGTTGGTAGAGGGATTTAATAACATGTATCTTACACAATTGTTTACGAAGCAACATGTTTCGTACTTAATTATTTCTTAGAAAATTTGATGAGTGTGTGCAATTTCTCTAACTACCAGTAGGTACCTACATCGGAAATTAATTTCATAGAAATATATTTAAAAAGTAGGTACTTAATTTTTTTTTGGCTGAAGATAGGTTTTAAGCAAAGTAAACATTAAAAAAGCATAGAACATTTAATTTGAAAACATAACTCCTTTGGTAGGTTAATGCTTACAAGAAAGTTTAAGTGAAATAATATCAAGTTTTTTTTAAATGCATTAGATTTGTCACGGAAGAATTTAGATGCTATATTTGGCTTAAGAACCGCCGATAGAAATGTAGAAAACTCTGATGGTAAAAATAGACATCTACTAAAATATTAACGCTCAGTTAACTGACTATGAAATAAAGTAGGTAAATCCTACTTTTTGACATAATAATCCATAGTCAGCGTGACCTCTCTAAATCCGAATGCTGTTTAAAGGCTGTATAGACCTCACACGTCATGACATACGAAAAATAAAAGAGAAAGTTTGTTGCTCTTTTCTCATTAAAAGAGGTATTCTATTGTAAAGGAGGATTATTCTATCTGTAATATTATATCTATACGGAACTAGAGGCTGGAGTTAAATCTCATCAAATTGGCACATAATATTCTTGTTATAATCCCCATTACCTAAGTTCTATAACTTTTTTTATTAAGCAATTGTTTCGATTATCGTTAAGATGTCATATGCCACACGTGTTGTTTATTATGCCAATAATTCTAACAATCTATGCTACAAGCAGAGCATGAAGTTGGCCTGTTGGATATTACCCAGTGGTTTTTAATGCTACTACGGGTATTACCTCATAGTAAGGTAGTGTTGTGCGATGCCGATTATTTTTTTATCGATAAAATTATAGTGGCACCTGTTGGTGCTTTTCTCTGACCGATCGAGTTGTACGTAGGTAGGTTCTTATATTATATTTAGTTTTTTTATACATATCTCCATTCTAGATATAGAAACGTACGCGCCCGCTAATAAATACAATAAAATAGATGATACCAATGATTCATACTACCAACGTCCCATTAGCGATATTGTTATTATCCCTTATCTCTCATACACACAAAAATAAAATAATATAGAGACTAGGTATATTTATCTATTAACGATCCAAGCATTCCCACTAAAACACAGGTAGGTACAACATGGTCTAATCTTATCATAACTTTGGCTATGTTATCGCTATACAATCGTTAACTGGCCTGCAGGCACAACAATTTTAACTGTATTCAATATTCAGGATACTTGTGTCAAAACATGGAGGATGGTACTTAAAAATATAGTGTCTTAAACATCACTAGTGAAGGCGTTGCGCAGACAGGCCACTAAAATGTCGAAAGAAAGTGAACGCAATAAGCGGCGACAGTGAGCAAGCTGGCTGTTTGTTTCTGGCAGTATGCTCAGATGCCTTCGCCTCGGCGCCCGCATCAACCGTGGGCAGCGTATGACGCGCGAAATTTAATTTTGGAACCAGTGATAAACAATAACAACCAATTAACGATTATGTTATGAATAAAAGTTGGGCTGAACAATAAATAAAAACAGACTTTTAGTGACAATTTCTAACTAGATTGAGTGATTTAGTTAAAATGGATTTGTCAGGCGAAGCTAGTAGTGGGACGCGCATTCTTACCGCTCGTCACATAAGTGCTGACAAAACGTTTCCCGAAACGAACAATGCAATTAATACAACACTTCTGTGCCATAGCTACAGCCAGAGTCCCGATTTTGCGTCCTACTTTTCAGGTAATTTTATAATTAGTTTGTTAAAAATCTTAAACTTTGAATGAATGATTATATTTTTTTGCTTTTGCTGCACTCACCGATTTTGAGTGTGTATTATTTAAATCTTTTTTTATTCCGTTTTACATTTTTGCTTTGTATTTTTAAATGCAAGTTAAGTGTAGGCTATAAAGTTACAGAAAAAAAAAACAAAAATACAGACGACCAATCAAATTCTCTTTTGTAAGCCAACCTCTTTGAACACCATGATGCACCTAACTATCCCGATACTAATTATTACTTTACTTTATAAAAAATAATAAAAATAAGTATTGCTCAAAAATATGAAATAGGTCCCTTTTCTATGTAAAAATGAACTCACAAAATCTTTTATTAAATATATCATGAAATCATTACGTTGTTGATGATAATGCAGCTTATCTCCTTTACATGCTAAGATACTATTTCCAATTATCTACACGTAGGTACGTGTACCATACTATACTTAAAATTTACAATTTAAAATAAATATTATTTTATTTTTATTTGTATTTATTTATTTATGCATCTTTAGTCCCTGTGGCCTGGCTCACTTTAATTCAAATCTTAGCCTCCGGTTTCTTCAACAGAGGCTGTTTTTTCTTGTTATTCTTTCTTCATTGTGTAAACTGAAACCGAGATACCTAAATATGTATAGCAAACTCAAGAAGGTTGATTTTAAAGATTGAGGAACAAAAAAAGTAAAAAACGTCACTGGCAAAATGTGACATTGAAAAATTTACCAAAAAAGAATACAAAATCAAAATCGGTTTATCCGTTTGGGAGATACGATGCCACAGACAGACACACAAAGACGCGTCAAACCTATAACACCCCGTCGTTTTTGCGTCGGGGTTAAAAATGGTACAAAAAATTAGGGAGTTATGCCTCTGGGCCTTGCAAAGGAAGGTATTCCTATAAACTACAGATTGCTGTTATTATACCAACAACCTGTCTGTAATGCAGTACCTATAACTACATATTATTAATGATACCAACTTCGTAAATAAGTATGAATCAGATACGCCAATAAAAATAATAATAAAAAGATAGTGCTTCCTGACTTGTATAAAGGGTTACTTGAGTTAACAAAGTTCAAGAGAATTCATGTGACATTTATAAGATAAATAGTCTCGACTTTAAATGGTGTAGACGATGAAGGAAGATAAAGTATATCTTGCTTTATAGGGTTCAGTACCCGAAGGGTGCCAGTGGGACCCTGTTACTAAGCCACTGCTGTCCGACCGTCTTCTGTCAAAAGGCTGTAGCTCATGAGCCGTAATAGGGATTGAGTTAAAGTTTTCACAGAGCGTGTATTAATAATAATAGTAATAAACCTTTATGTATTACTATGGCCGCTGTAACAACATAACATCACGCCTGTAATCCCCGAAGGGTTAGGCAGAGGTGTACCTATAAGTACACCCACACTTCGCAATTTCGCCCCTATAACAACAAATAATAAAATTATAAATTAAAGGAGGTTCCCATATAAGAATCGGAACCTTCGTATACGAGTACGACTCGCACTTAGCCGGGTGTTTTGTGTTCTCAAATAAATGGACGTTACTACAAAGTCGAGTACGTAATAATTGCATTTTCAATTATGTACGCAAGTATAGGTAGAATGTCAAAAAAGCTAAGTCCTTGAACAATGTAATTTGTCATGTTCCACATTAAGTTGCCTTTAGAATGGCATAAAGTTGTGCAGGTGTGAAGTCCATTAAGTCCAAGCGTGATTAAGTTCCGTCGACGACAGTCATTACAATGAATTTATCATGTGCAACAAGACACAATTATCACAGCCATTTAAATACGCACACTGCCCATCACACTAAGGAAGTGTGAGCCAAAAATATTGCAGGGAAATGACTTATTTTGGTGCTAATTAAGTTAATCAAGAAAATATTTCACTTTCTTGATTTAAGTAGGTACCATATTAGTGTGTGAACACACACATCGCTGACATTGTTCTATGCCTCGGAAAGCACGTTAAGCCGTTGGTCTCGGCTGTCACACGTAGATCTTTGACAGTCGTAACGGGTCAGAAGCCCTAAAGTCTGACAACCAGTCTTACCAAGGGGTATCGTACCCAGTTATTGGGTTGTGGAGGTCAGCTAGGCAGCCGCTCCATATAAAATACTGTTATTCAGTTGCACCCGGTTAGACTGGAAGCCGACCCCAACATATAATAGTTGGGAAAAGGCTAGGCAGATTAGTGTGTGCACAACGGGTGTTGTATCGCTGCATTGTTGGCAGAAGTACAGTAGGGTTACTGTACGCCTGCCAACAAGGCAGGTACAATAATATTGCAAGATTGCTTGCCTTCCAGATGGAGAGCTGTCTACTAATAAAATAAATATATTTGCTTGTACCTATGTCTCGATTGTTGAGTGACTGTGGTCTAGTGGTCGCAAAGCGCGACTGCTGAGCATGAGGTCTTGGGTTTGATTCCCAGGCCGGTCAATGTTATTGGGTTTTTCCACCGAGCTAAGGTAGCCCGCATTTACCCGGTAAGCTACATAATTGTTATTTTTAACTCGAACAAAGTCATTGTTCGACACAAGATTCCGAATTTACACAGATTGCGAATTTACACAGGTGCTTTCTTATGGTTTTTGTACTACCTTGTGTTTATACAGACGAGTCATTTTTAGGGTTCCATGCCCAAATTGTGGGAACGAGACCCTAGAGCCTGAGGCTCTGCTCTCTCTCCGTCCGACCGGGGATTCATCTTTTGTACTGTAATAGCGCTTAAAATGTTCCCAGTGTGTATTCCTTCGCTATATCAACAAAATAATAGAAACAAATTGTCTTGTGTCAATTGTCATGTTTTGTTTCTCCATATAAGAGATTTTTAAAAAGTATAAAAAAAATGTAATGTTAAATATTGTAAGGATGTACGAAACCCTGCTTGAGCGAGTCCGCCTCGGAATTGATCGGTTTTTTGTGTCGCACGTAGGCAGTACAGGTCCTACCAAAATACCGGTAATGGTTAGTACTTGTGCTAACTTGAATCGTTAAACATGATAATTTAATCGAATTTTAACAAAAAAATTACAAGAATTCATTGGGAATTTGGATTGAGAATAAATCATAAGTAAACATTTATATTTAAAAGCCTCGATACAAACAAAACTCGGCCACACCTGTGGGAGATGCTTCTCGTAATGATGATCTTTAAACGGCTGAACGGATGTTCTTAAAATTGCATAAAACACTCTCGATTAAGTCACATTCCAAACAAAAAATTAATAAATCAAATTGGTTCAGCCTTTTGGGAGCTACGATATCATAGACACACACACTTTATAAGATCCTTCTGTATTAGTCGGGGGATAAAAGAAGAAGCAAAAAAGAAAAGTTACAAAAGTCACAAAGTTCGCCATTGTACTTTTTGTTGCATAAAGTTTAAATAAATAGAATATAGAATCAATTTGAAAATCGAACTAAGTAAAAAAAGAAAAAGTATCGTTAGGACACAACATAGCAGTTTAGTTGACATTCCTACAATATTTCAAAAAGCTAAAAGTAGATTAGTTTAGGCTTGCATATAATCTCTGCCCAAAGCACTCATTTGAGGTGTTTAATCGGTAAAATTATAATGGGTTAAAACTAATAAAATAAGATCGAATTATTTATTAAATCGGACTTGTACCTATGTAATATTGAGATACCTATGCTAACATTACCAATACATCTTTACAAATAAATAATATTGTGAAATGTCTGTTTGTAATGTCAAAATAACAGCTTTTTACAAAATACATAAATTAATGTTTACACGGAACTCATACCTAAAAAACAATTATTAAAATTGTTGAGTCTATCTGTGTGTTCCGGTTAACTCCGAAATGTTTTTATGGGACTCTACTGGGAGGAAGCTAATATTGTAAGGAGTAAACTTAGTTTACTTTTATTTTACAAAACTAATTAGGGTTTGGAGAAATAAAAAAACCCCGCAGATAACCGACGTTTACTAGAACGGAGTCGAAAACATAAGCTAGTAAAAAGTGTGTTTTATTTGTTTGTAAGAGATGTACCTAATCTCTGGAAGTACAGGTTTTATTACAAAAATATTACCAAAATATATTTCACTGATGGAAAGCTATCTTGTTTCTGAGTATAGGCAATATTTCCAGATAAATATTATAAAAAAAGTTAAAGTTTGTGAGGTTTTAGGGGGTAATCTCTGGATCTACTGAACCGATTTTGTAAATTCTTTAGCGAATTGGAAACAATGTTATTACTGATTGGTATAGGCTATATTTTATGATCAAAAAATTAGGGATACGTAAGAAAAACGACGCGAACGAGTCGCGGGGAGAGTGCTAGTATGGTATAAACTTGATATTCACGCGGACGAATCAGCGGGGAAGTAGTAAAAAGCAATTTAGTCGAAATTGTCAATTCATATTTAGATCTTAGAACATTGATTGCACATCATCTAATTATTTCCTAAGCCTCTATCTAATCTTCTCGCAATACACGCTTCAAGCCACTATATTTACGTAATAGCTTTCCATTCCTACTGATGATGGACGCGGAAATTCATCTGTTCATAATTGCTTCCTGAAATAGGTAGGTAGTGTAGGTAGGTACCTTTAGCTAGTTTATTAAGAACCCCTTCACACTAGCGTTTATCCACACGCGGCGCGTGCGTCGTGCTGTTGGCGTTTTCTCTGCAGTTCATTGAACGCTGCCCTAGCGAGGTGCAAATGTCACACAGTTTCGTTGCTGTGTGTGGGCTGCGCCGCGCTAGCGCAGCGTTCAATGAGGGCAGAGCAAACGCTTTAGACAAAGTTACATACTTTGGGCAAAGTTGTCATGGATGTTAAAAACCAATAAAGGCAAATTAAAACATAAGTTCCTTAAATAGGAGTAAAATTACCGCCGTATTAACTTCAGTTTGATTAAACATTATTTGAGGTTTTAGTATGGAGTTTACTCCGGGTTTAATAATAGGGTCAAGTTAGGTAAAATTAATTTAATTACCGGTAATTATTGGACGTTAATTACAGTACTTTAATCTTAGTGGATAGTCCGTTTCTATGCAAATTGTGAGAGGTAGGTGCATTAAGGATGGATTGCTTTATGTGGTCTTGCAACAGTTGAAACTTGCATAAGTTGCATGTTGCTTACTACTGATCTTAATAACATGTGTTGCGAATACGAATAGTAGATGTGTATTTTTAAAAGTGAATAAATTACATTTATTAATAGGAGCACACACTAGGGTCGCCAATAGTATTATAATATATTATAAATATAATGATTGTGTAGTATTGTATTTTGTTTCTGCGTACTATATGCTTATGCTTGATGAAATATTAGTACGTAAAAATATTGTTTAGTTAGATGAATCAATCTTTATTTTGCAACACGTAACTAATAAAAAATGGTCATTCGCAAAAAAACACAACTTTTACAAAAATAAATATCCCCGTGTCTATCTTTTACTGTTTTCATAAAATACTTTGGTTTTAACTGTACTATATTATTTTGTAGTTTATTCTAAAAAATACTATAATCAGTCGTAGAAATGTTGGCAGCCTTAGCACACTCGAACTGGCTTTTGACCGCGTGAATGTCGGTAACGCAGGCAAAGTCGCAGATTAAAAAGTTACCTATGTCCTTGCTTGGGGTTCAATCTTAATTTGTACCAAATTTCATCAACATCGATTCAATGGTTTAGCCATGAAAGCGTAACTAACGAACAGGCAGACCGAGTTACTATCGTATTTATAATATTAGCATGAATAATAGGCTCAAATGGTGTCTATTTTAGACCTTTCTTCGAAGTATCGGTCCTCGTTCATCTGACCTTTCGAGCCGCATTATAAGAACGGATTCCAAATAGTGACTAACATCCATTTCTATGTGATATTCATTTTACGAGAATTCTTCTCTTTTCTCAATGTGATGGTTAGGTTCTGCTCGGTTCGGATTTCGAAACAAATGACTCAGTTAAAATTTAAATATTTAATTAACTTAAAGCAACTATGGTGCAATACCTATATCGACTCTAAGCTTAAAAGTCCAATCATCATCGTTTTTTAGGTATCATTGCCACAATTGCACTAAGTATCTAATAAGCCCAGTTGCATTGCCTGTGTTATTAATAAAGATTGTTATCATTAATTAGGTTCCACTGTCATATCAATTTCTTGCAAAGGTACATAGTTGCACTTAGCTGATAGCCAATTAGTCCAATTGTGCTGTTAATTAAGACAAGATCAAGGGCGCGTGTTAAAAATTATCTCATGTTTAACTTCCTGGAATCTACCTACCTATTACTGAGTTTGTTAGTTGCAGCCTGGAGTCGGAGTATGGATTGTATTCTATTTATGGCAACAGGCAAAATGTAGTTGAATATAGGCTTTATATCAGTGATCATATCAGTCGAAAGATGTCCACAACTGGACATAGGCCTCTCCTAAAAATCAGAAAGACACAATGACCGGTCCTACGATTCACGCAAAACTTTAAAAAATTGACGCCCTCAAACATTGTAACTTACACGTAAATATGTATGTATTGGTAATTGTGTCCCTGGAACTTCGTGTGTAATTATTAGCATGCCAGGCTGAAATAATTACTTTTAATTTAATTTTAATAGATACCTAAGTATGTTATTATTCTAAGCCTACATAATAATTAATTTTGGACATGGTGCATATTACTACTTTCAAAATTAGCAAATTTAACCAACAAACAGTTTGCCATGTAAACATAACATAACTCATAGAGATAGTCCATTACAAAATTAGGTAGGTAGGTACTAAATCCCACCACACATTCGTGTTAACGCAACAAATGTATAATAAGCATTACGAATTTTACGCCTACGGCTTATTCATGTGCAAAGAACATTTCCATGTTTTCAGTTTTTCCTGAAGTTATAACGCGATTAACCCTTACGTGGCGTTGTTGGGCACGGGAATGCCAATATAATATTTTTACATATTTTTATAACGGTAAAACTTGGTGGTGTGACACCCCAGTGTCTTGGAAAGCACCTATGTCGTTGATCCCGGCTGTCACTTGCGGATCCTTGGCAGTCGTTACGAGTTAGTCAAAAGCCTGAAAGTTACAAAATACTGGTACCTATTCAGATACATTCGCTTTGCTGACCACAACATAGTTGGAAAAATATGATGTTAAATTGTTAGGGGACCTTCATTACATACTCAGTAGGATGAACTGATAAGCCTAATTTATTAATCAAAACTTTGGCTGGCAGTGCGGAAAAGTGTTGTTTTTCTAACTTTTAAGTGTACTTACGGGGTTATTAAACTATATAAAGTAAAGATTGATAAGGGTTATACATATTAACATTTCTACAATTAGCCTCTTATAGTTTAATTTAGATAAAAAGTGTATTACCATTTTTATTTTATGGTTACCCCAAAGTTTATCTAATGTCAAGCGGTAAATGTATATTGTAATTGCTTAAATGTTAATTGTTAATAAAAATAGATAAAATATATAGAATTCGATTGTATTTATATTAGAAAATTATCTTTATCATTACCCACATCGGTAGTTATTGTGTAAAGAAAAGCGAAAGTTGTTTGTAACATGTTTAGGTACTTGGTATTAACGAAGAAACAAAGAGCCGCAAGTGGGTAATTGATTTTACTTTTTAAATATATTTGCAATAGGTTAATTTGTAGTACCTAATTATCTAATAGGCAGGAGACCTATACTACCTATCTACGGTGTTTTGTTGCGGATGTAAAAAATAAATAGGCATGTAAGTAGGTACGTAAGGTAGGTATATACGCCGTTCACGAACATTTTCAGGAAGCGGGTTAATGGAAAATCCGTGCGTGACGTGGCAAATATTTCTTTCGTAATATTTTCAATGTCATTGTAAAAAATATAACAAGAACAAATGGAACTGGCTGCAACCTACATGAGTAGATCGCTTTACTTTATTCTACAACTAATATAATAAAACTAATGAGTTTGTTTGTTTGAGCTTGCCTACGGAACTACTGGTCCGATTGTAAAAATTCTTATACTAATAGAAAGCTACGTTATTTCGGGGTGTTATAGACTATATTTTAGTATAATAAAAAAGAGGGATTCGTAAGAAAATTCATGCAGACAAAGTCCCGGGCAAAAGCTAGTGCTATAAAAATAAGAAAAAATCTCACGCACGACCACAGGCTGATTTTACACGGTACTGCTTTGTGGCCGAGTATAGTCCAGTTGTACTAAAAGCTTTTTTGCTTTTATAGCTTATTTGCTAGGTTGGAAACTTAAACTGGAACTGCAGGCTATAAATAGCTTTCGATCTGAAGTGGTCACGATTTCTGAGCCTAGGTAGTATTATATTATATATTGAGATTAAGTGGAAATCCGGCTGTATTTACCTATATTTTAATAATATTTACGGCGGTATTTTTTTGTTGTTTACGTCTTAATTTTTTGTCTACTGACGGCGAACCTTCAGTAGTAGTTGGTTCTCATAAAATAATATTTAACATATTGTTAGGTTCTCTTTGTCAAGATTAATTTTTCTACCTAGACTTTTTTCACCTATGCTGAGGTCGGCTTCCAGCTATACGGAATGTGTGTTCATGGAGCGATTGCCTATCTGACCTCCACAATTCAGTTACTGGGTAACATAATACTCCTTGGTGAGACTGGTTATCAACCGGGACTACCGGGTTTAGGTTTACGTCCTTTCCGTGGCATAAAAGTACCTCGAAAGCATACCACCATAATTCCAAACAATGGACCCCTAGGTTACTTAAAATAAAAAAAATAATGGAAAAGCCCAATAACACTTTGTCTGACTTGGGAATCGAAGCCAAGAGCCACGTTCAGCAGTCGTGCTTGCGATCACGAGGCAGTCAGGATAAGGATATTAGAGAAAATATTATTTACAATAGGTACAATCTAGTATAATATTATTATTTTGTAAATAATATTTTATAGATATTATCTACCACTGCCAAATGATTTATTTATATTTCTTTCTCGAAATGCTTTTAAACATAAAGCAATTATTTAAAATTAGAGTTCTCAAACTTTTCAATTTCTATTATTTATTATCAACATCATCGATTTGACAAGTTCAAGGTGGCTTATTATTTATTTACTAAGGGTTTGATAATTATTACATCGTTAGGTACCTTACGACTGTAAGGGCTCAACCTTGTCAGCATTTTATATTGATCTTGGTACTATAATTAGGGTCTTGACAACACCTCTTCCTCAATAAATACATAGGTATACCTACCTACACTTTTGAAAATGGAACAGAATTTTATATGAAATGATCTGCTTAGTAATTTAATTGAAACGTTGAGGAAGTGAACAACACACATAGCCCGAATAAGACATAAGAGGATAAGACCAGTTCAGCATAGCAGTAATACCTATTACCTCTACCTACTGGTTCATTACAGGTGTTCTCGTACCCAAGTCAACTGAAAATGTAAAAGAAGCGGTGTGAAAGAGGTTTCTTTTAGTACTATATAAGTGTGGTATCCTCATAAATTCCAACTTAACCTTTACTCACTTTTTACAACTCGTACATACATATTTGCATATTCTATAAACATCATATAACCCCCTATTTTACAACACGTTACGCGTCACCTATGAGGTCCCAGACAGGCCTTTGAGAAGCGTACGAGGGGTCGAAGCCAACTCGCTGAGGTCCATTTAAAATTATATGTGATGGAATACTATTGGTTTTATATTATTAACATTATTTTTCTTATTTCCTCAGCCCTCAACTCATACGCATGGGCTCTCTGGGCCTGTGGTCTGGTGGTGCTGCTCACAATATGCGCGCTGTACGTCATCACCCTTCGGTCAGCGCTGAAACACTGGCGAGACAAAATCACCCATGTAGCTGTCGTCTTAAGTATATATCCTGTGAGTATTCATATTTTATGTATAATTATGCTCATTGACCTAGTATAGAGCTGTCATTCGTCCGAGATTCTCCGGATTTGTTCTAGTTTAGAGAGCGCCCCGGAGTAGTCTGAAAGGTGTGTCAGGGGAGTACCTATTACTTGCAAGATGGCAATATATTAGAAAAAAAAAGATAAATCAATATCATTCAAATGTTTGAAATTTTTATAATTTTCGTCCGGCGTCTCTAATTTACATGATGGCAGTCTTAACCTAGTAGAAGCGACTCCTTTGAGTCATAGAATCATAAACTGAATCAATGAAAACAGGTTGCGCGTCAATGTTCCTTCAACCCTTTATTTATTCCCGAGCAACATTGGCTCCACATCATGACCGTTTTTTTATTATTCCTTGAATTACATTTCCTGAGCAAAAAGTTTGTAATGGGTTTTATTGTCAAGAATATTCTCATTTGTAGCTTTAATGTAATTGAATCGGACGATGACTTGCAATATGTTCAGTGTTGTTATGTCTGATCAACAAAACCAGAGAACGAATCGGTAGCCGGTACGGTTGTCCAATACTATAAAAATTTCTCGGAGAAGGGGTAAAGAAGTTCTGTAACAAATTTTATGAGTCAGAGAAAATTTTTCCACACCAGCAGCTAATATATTCACCCTAACATATTGACCGAGGCTACTCGGTGAGCTTGAGGGGAGTAATCTAGGGTTACCAAAGTGAGAGGGTTTACACCCTAACCTTGTGCGGCCCCTGTTATTTTTAGACTATTTATGAACCTCTGCTAAAGTTCTATGTGTCTCAGTTATGAAATAATTTGAATATCGAAGCACACAAAATATAAAAAAATAATTGCTATGTTACCTCTTTATCTACACCTCTTCCTTCTACATAAGAGGTTCTTTACATAAGAAGGTCAATATTCAATTAGACTACGGTAGGAATGACGTGGTTTTGGGATTGATAATTCAAGCAAGTCATTGCTATCAATTTTCTATCTAAAACTTCAGATGGTGTTTTGGCAGCGCAATTGGTCTACGTGAAGTAAATACCTATTCAACAATGACAAAGTGATAAAATGGTTCTGCGATAGTGATTAATTGGTTACAAGACGTATCTAGTCGGGAGTCTGATTCTCTTTACATTGCATACCTCTTACACGTATATCTGTATCTATCAGCGAAACGATTTTAAAAATACAGGTGTTTTTTCCGGGCTGTACCAAAGTGGTATTAGATATTGAATTACCCACTTCTATTACTTTCCGTAATGAACTGTCAGTTAACTTCAAACTTGTTTGCTTTCATGACCGAACCATCAACCGTCATTCCATCGAGTTCAGCAAACATTATCGATTTCTACACTTTCAGTGGGAACGGCTACAAAAAAAACGTACAAAAAGGTTTGGTCAAACCAAGTACAGACGTTCATCTTGCTTAGCATAAAGGAACCTATGCATCACTACCTATCCGAGTATTAAAAAATATTTCGATAAAAAAATTTGAAACATTTTTTTAATTTGTCCATTCTTTTTTGTACTACGTGAGGCTTTGATTTTGGCTCGACATCGGTTTACATCTCCATTGCCCTTGACCAGATAGAGGTTTAAATAAGAAAGTTTGGATTAACAAACTCAGATAGTTTCCTTTTGCAACAACGATAGGGAAATCCAATCTATTAAATTATTTTGAAGAAATTTATTGTTTCACAAATGAGTTTTTAAATACCCTTTGATTAAAGTAATATTCAACCTTGCCCCAACAACATATATTACCACCTTGACCGTTGAGAAGTTAAACTTGACGTAAATATTGTGATTTTAAGTCAAATTCGTAATAAATTCGCAAAATACGAGGTCTTATTAATTTAATTCAGTTCACTTAGGAACAGCAGCAGAGCTGTGGTCCTTGATCCATAGGCACGCGACATTCTCTATAGGGAGGAGTATTCTGAAATACTGTAAAACATAAACAATTAAAAAAAAAAACAAATATTTGTTAATTAATGAACAGGTTACGTATTTTATTTGATTATTTATGTATTTTATGACAATCTCCTGATTGACATGAATGCAAAATTGCACCTTCTAAATATTATTACTATATCTAAATATAGATTAGCTTTGGTTAAAAATAAATAAATTATGTTAATAGATCCTTGTGGCAAGTAGGGTACGATTGATTCGCGAGGCCTGTGGGTCATTATTGCGTAGTCACCGCTGTGTCGTAATAAGACGACGACGAATAACGCTCTCTGACGTCCGCCATCGCCACGACGACAGTGTTTAAAAAGTCAACTTTCTTAAAAACTGTTTTTAAATTATTTCACACTTCATGATAAACGTGAAGGATTTCACGTTTATTTTAAACTAACGACCCGCTTCGGCTTCGCACGGTTACAATTTACTAAACGGGTTTTTTTTTTTGGACTTCCATTTTTAAATGATAATCTTTCATGCATGCGGCAATTTTTTAAAGCCGTAGAAAATAAGGCAGACTTTTGGTAGACTTCGATAATACATCTTACATAAAAATATTCACACTGCAATCAAATAATGAATACAGCGAAAGTTTACTCATTGTGCAAGAATCCTTCTCTAAAGTAAGAATCACTTGCCTACTTTGTCTTTATCCCTGAAACTAATTTAGATTTGTCATTAGCTTTCGAACTTTTCAATCATAAACTCGGTAAGTCAACATCAGTTTTAAATTAACATCGGAAATGGGTTTCTTTGGAAACTACGAAATTTCAATTATGTTCCTAGCTTCAGTATTTACTAGGTTTGCCAATCTTGAAAGTACTCTATTGTATGAAAGAATATGGTTTTGCAGAATGATCATTGTTGCAACAAAATCAGGGTTAACGATGGATGGATTGGTAACCGCAAAGCATTTAGAGAGTACAAAGCCAACACGCGCAGAATCTTAAGGAAAACGTCGTGCCTATTGGGAAACAAAACGGTAGACATATTTAATCAGTCGTTGATAACGTTTAGTCAAAATATTCCAATCAACGATTTGCAATATTAATTTAATTGGCGATAGTCGTTTGAAATAATACACCGAGATATAATACAATGACGTCATAATATGGGTCAAAACCTAAGCTATCGAGTCGTGACTCGCGACCTTCATTTACGGGTAATTTAAGGTTTTCGTAATTGTGAATATATTAACAAGGATTCTGAACGGACGCATACTCATTCATTATCATACGTTAGTAATATAAATATCCGCTATCTGCTTTTTAAACCCTGTGACAATAGAGCTATATTTAATCATTTTAATTCCACATAATTTATGATAAATTAAATTGTTTTAATGCATTTAATGGATTTGTTGACGTATTCATAAAGAATAACTCACGAGAGTCGAAACAGATGTAAACATGTAATGTTTTGTCTATTGTAGACAGAACATAATATACTTGGTGAAAAAAGACCGCATTCTGTCCATGAAACTAAGTACCTACCTAACATTGAGCAAAAATTATTGCCAAAATTTTTTGACATTTGGTTTTAATGTGAAGATACACTGTGATGCGCGCAATGTTACGCACTCAAAAATTTTACTTACGGGTGCATCTAACAGATTAGGGGCCCGTAGAAGTTAAAGTTTAGATAGAACATTTTCAAAAACATTTTTTTTGTAAAAATAATCTATAAACTTGACCTTCACTATCACGAAAACAAAAAGGTTCCGAGGTATAAAATATCATCTCAATAACGGGAAGAACATGAATCTTTCGGTTTCGTTGAGTGTCTTTTCACGTTATTTGTTATATTTATCAATGGAATGATATAGTCAATAGGTATATCGAAAATCTTAGCTGCGTATATACAGCCGTAGACAATAAAAGAAAATAAGTACTTTCCGACAAAGGGAACAAGGACAAGATGGCAAAATATCATTTGCAACCTTGGTGTTAGTTTTTGTGTGCACTACTTCTATTATCTTAATTATCCTAATCGATTTAGGGATTAAGATAAGTATATATTTTACGTAGCTGGTTAAATATTCTAATGTGGACCTGACAGTCATACCTAAAGCAAAATATATCAATTGACTATAGAACTTATGAGTCACAATCGCGTGACAGTCCCTTAACACTATTTTTATAGGACAGTCGCTAATAACAGTGATATAACATTGAACAGGATAACAATAATTAAAATTACCTTGATTTTGATTGCTATATTATTATTCTTTGTTTATTTTAAATTGAATCCCTTTATTATTTACCTTTAAATGTATGATTGAATCTCATTAATAATCGCATCGTTGTCAATGGGACAAGAGCTTTGAACACTGCCAGCATTGGCACGTTTTATGGCAATGCTGATTCTGCGACCCAACAAAAGGCTAGGACTCTGGTAACGTGAAGAGTTGACTAACTGCTTGGTAATAACCTGAAAAATAAGGCGAGCCGTTGTTCCTGGGAAGAGGGGTTCTCTGGACGATCTGTATCCGGGAAAGTCATTATCTAGGCGTTCACGTTCACGTATCAAAGTATAGAACAGCTGTTATTAGTTTGTTTTTTAATATAAAGACCTCAATTGATTTACTTACAATGGTTGTGAATAAGCATTGATAAAGATTGGCGATGCTTTGTTACTACTTGTGTACTTGACCGATTTTAATTACTCAAGAAACTTGTCGTGTACGGTGGGAAAGACATCGAGTAATTAATTACAAATTATAAGTAGGTTTACGTGATCACGTACAA
This sequence comes from Hoplodrina ambigua, assembly GCA_949774945.1. Classification (NCBI taxonomy): domain Eukaryota; kingdom Metazoa; phylum Arthropoda; class Insecta; order Lepidoptera; family Noctuidae; genus Hoplodrina; species Hoplodrina ambigua. The sequence goes on from OX458976.1 coordinate 6,429,360, forward strand.
TGATCATTATTATGGAATGAAGTAAAACAACGAGTAAATAACTAGTATCTGTTTTTTAACTTAAAAAACAGATACCTAAGTATATAATACTCCATTCATAATAACGTGATAATGAATGGAGTATAAAAACTACACCAATATCGTTATAAAGTTATCGTTATTTTACGATAAATAGCAAATTAAACCATTTGCCATTTTATAAAAAATATCACTAAAATGCAAAAGTTTTTTCAACGGTAACACAAAAATAAGATGTTTTAAAAAATACAACCAACGTATTGTGGTAATTAAATTGTCTCACACCTTTGACGCAAAACCTACTTCGACAACAATGATTGTAGATCTCACTAAGATTGGATACCTCAATAAAATTTAAATGTGTTTTTAACCCTCGACGCAAAAACGACAGGGTGTAATAATTTGGCGTGACTGCGTGCGTGTCTGTCTGTGGCATCGTAGCTCCCGAACGGATGAAGGTTTTGTTTTTTTTTGTTTAAAGTCGGGAATGTTCTTAGCTATGTTTGATGAAAATCGGCCCAAGAAGACCGCCGTCGTAGGGGGTTACTTACATTTTTAATTTTTCACAAATATTTTTTTTTAAATATATTATACCTACATTATTATAAGAATGCGGCTCAAAAGGCATCTCGTATTGTATATTTAATGTTGGAGCTTCACTTTCACAATTACCTATGTGTAAGTAAGTACCTAATGTATTTTATTTCTTTTTTCAGATTGTGGCAGCGACGGCATTCATTACACTAATATTACCCAGATCCCGGGTTCCTTGCGAAGCAATAGCGCAAGAGGCTGTCATGATAGCGTTGTACCACTTCTTCTGCCTGGTCGTTGCTGAATGCGGTGGTACCGAACAGTTTGTCAGGTCCGTGTTCAATCAATATCGCCTTTATATTTTTTTTATCAAATAAGGAAGCAATTAAATCTTTAACAATAATAACTCTGGCATTTGGAAATAGGTTTTGCTATTTCGAGCGAGTAGTTAATTATTTTATTTTTATGAAAATAAATAACAGTTAAAGAAAAACTCGGATTTATTAAAAGGTTTGACTTTTTTTTAACGATTATATTGTCTGATAACGTCATCAGGATAAAATTATTATATTGTGATTTGTTAAACTACTTAATTTGAACAGGTGAGTAATAAACAACAACTCCATTATGTCGGATTAATTTAGGCACGCCCTAGTCGTTCTCTACGCTAGAACTAAACAAAAATGAGATACTCATTAAAATATGTACATTAATGACTATACATTAGAACAGGTATGATGGTACTAGGGTATCATATACGAAGAGCCTAGTTGCTACTCTGAGCAACCAAATCGATAGATAACTTCTGACAAGTAGTAGTGTAGTGTCTTATTTGTTTATGTACCTATAACTGTTATTGTATTCTACTACAGCACCATTTATGCAATAAAGTTTATTATTATTTTTATTTTATTATTAATTTTATAAGTAAGTTATAAGTTATGATGAAAAATAAAATATTGCAGTAGATTTGTTATTTACTCCATGTTTACTTAAGATACAAATCAAATCAAATGAAGAAAGATTTTAATATGACACAACAATGTGCAAAGGTGAAGATTTTAATAATTTATTAACAATGTGAATTTAGAATGGAAATAAGTCGACTTTAATTAAAAATGTTTACCTAATAACTGCTTAGTATGTTGATCTACAGTAGTTCAAAATTGATCTATCTTCAATATTGATTGTTTTTAAGGAAGTAATAAAGGTTGATTGCTTGACTTTGTTATTGATTTAATTGTCTGTTATTGCCAAGTAGGACCAAAAACCGACCGAAGACTCAGTTTCGGCCAGAGTTTTGTGTTAAATTGTTAAAAAAACATAAATAAAGAACTGTTTTTATTACCTAAGAGAACTTCAATTGTTATTTTTAACTCATTTAACATGAGTTAACTATCCCTTTTTATGAAAAAATACACTTAATTTCAGTGTGATAGAAAATACCTATGTTGATTTGTCTAAATTATATTAACCTAATTCGGTCTCGGCCGAAACTGAGACCGGGGCCGAAGTTTCGGATACGTTTTCAGTTTCGGCTCAAGGGTACCCAGCAGTCGCACTCTGCAACTAAGAACTCGGTACTCTGGGACGGTTTAACAAAAACGAATACCTAGGCATTGGACTTAAGAATGACTAAAAGGGAATTTAATCAGGAGAAAGGCTTTTTATACATGATAATATATGGTATGGTAGAAAAATGCAACAACAATATAAGAAATTGATGCAAATAGGACAAGACTTAACGGCGTCAGTAATGCGTTATAGTACCAACTGGCATGCGATTTCTCTTGACTACCTAGCTTTACGCAAGCAGATAAGTAAGCACAGAGCTATTAATGCACTTAGCATTTATCTCGTTCCCACACCATTAACACTATTATTGCTATCTCTATTGATAATAGGTACCTGTGGACATTACTTTCATTGCATAATGTACCACATAAAGCTTATGGTGTCATAAAAACTAATTCCTCGACATATTGGCCGCAGACTAGCGAATAGCTGTTGTTCTGTTGAAAAGTTGTTAGGTTACGTGAACTCTTGCGTGTATATGTGTCCGCTTGTTTGCTACTTCATCATAATGATACGAAATTACTCAGCTCCCTTGTAGTAGTTGCAGTGAACCGCTATGTCTTAACAAGGATTTTGTAATTAAATTATTCATCGTGCAATATTAGAACGTTACATATTTCGGAAAAAAAAACATTTTTTCGACTGTCAATTTCATGCCTGTTTTATCTAATTAAGTTCTGCTTTACACAGCTTTATTGCGAGATAAATACCTTATAATGTAATTACCATACAGAGATCAACACGCATGCCTAACTTTTGACCATGGCTATGTGAAATCTCTTATATGCAAAACTATCTTGGGTCATTGCGAAGTCCCAAAACTTGGCCACCGTGTTTTTTCGGTAGCAATATCATGTACCTACTCTGCTTGCTAATGTTACGGTCGCCTGTATTCTTATCATAATATTAAATCATACCTGTTACAATCTGCACGGTAATCAAAGTATTGTTTGCGTAAAAACAACAGGAATTAATGTTCATAATAGTTATAAGTACAAATAAACCTAGGTACGTAATAAAGTTAGGTATTTTAAATGAAGTACGAACAAATAGACGTGATAAATATGTCACGATTTTATGATAAAGTGAACTGAGTTAATAATTAAATGCTGTAGTCATAATTATTACTTTTAAAAAGCCCGAAGGTCATTATAGTTCCTGTGGTGACTGGTGGACGGTAGTTTTAGACCAATATTCTGTAAAAACCCTCAATAAATGGGCTGTTGATGGGAATTGACTGAGGTCTTTTAAGATTTGTGAGAAGTGGGCTACTCCATACAAATCTTACTCAATTTACCTACTGAGATTTCTATCTTTCGACGCATAATAGCAGCAAAACACATGCACGATTGAGCCATATTTAATTACGTAGAACAGAATTATATCTAAGACTATGTTTACAGAAGCGCCGGTGGAGCTGACCTAGAGACGAGGGTGATGCCATGCTGCTGCTGGCCGTGTTGCGTTATACCAAGGCCGAAGTTGCACAAGTAAGTTAAACTGCGCATGACTCAGCATTAATTTAAATGCGATTACGATCAGCACTATTTTTTATCAAAATTGAATGCAATACAGAGTTTCCATTTTTCGGACCCATACTTAGTTGAGCATCTACCTGGTTACTTGCACAGAAGTGCCCAGAACAAATTGTAAAGCAGGCAAGATTCAGGAAGAAGTTCGTAGATAATTAATATAATTATTTAGACCCAGATCCGTATTGATATGTAACTCTCTCATTAGGTACTGATTTTTAAAACCAAAAGGCACATACAAGCTGGCCAAGTTATGGACGTCCAGAAGAAAATTTTGAAAGCCTTTCTTCTTTGGCTATCCAAACTACCCCCGTGTAGGTATTAATCTACGATTTTTTTCTGGTTTAGGAGCTAGACGATTTTTAATATTTTTTTGGGATAGGTCCTTGCATCACATTTCGTTAATTTTCTCTGTTTGAGTAGCATTTTTTGCAAATTTAATCTTGACAGTATGTGAATTTGTATGTGTAAGCGCACCCACGATTCAGGACAAATTCCTGATAAAGTGTATTAAAAGACAAAAACAAAAATCGAACATAATTTTATTTTAAATTGAACACGATAATAAAAATACAAAGGAATTATATGAATGAATTATACCATTGTAATTAATTCGTATAAAAAGTTGTTAAGTTTATTGTTTCCAGTTAGGTCATAACTGATGGCACATTAACGACTAGATAGGGACTGCGTGACAGAATATTGATTAATTCAGAATTGTAGTTTTTTATATTGAAAAAAAAAAAAAAAACATCAGACAATGGATAACTCCTTGTGTTTACGTTCATAATAATAGGAATGTTGTATAGCTTTCAGGCTTTTCCAACAATGTCCATTGTAGGTTCTTTGGAAAATAGTACCTAGACAAATAAATTTGTTTATAATCGACTTTTGACAGCGTTACTCTCAATTCCTTTCGAAAGAAATAACTTAAATAGTACAGTATAATTACGGTAGTAGAATTTAACGATAGTAATAATAACAGTTTTGCTGCATTTTTATAACACAAGTACACACAAAGACTACAATATAATAAAAGATGAATGTATATGGGAGTGATCTGCACTCATAAGAATCCGACATGTGTCCCTGGAATGGCGACTGTTCTCGCGTTTCTAATGATGTCACATCATTTAACGACGTGACACGATCGCCGCATATCTAAACCTCATATTTTTTAACATAACATACATAACATCACGCCTGTAATCCCCGAAGGGTTAGGCAGAGGTATACCTATTAGTACACCCGCATTTCGCCAGTTATGTGCGGGTGTACTCATATTTTTTATATAAGTACATACAACAATTAATACAGCATCCGCAGCCCGGCTTCATCCACTGCAAGTCTCGTGCCTTATCTACCTACCAAATAGGTCAATTACCACTCTTTTATTGAGAACGTTCGGCAATTTAGGCAAAAGCTTCCATGTTTTGCTTGTAGTCTTTAATATAATTTAATTAACACGGTTGGCGCTTATTGAGGACTCGTTAAGTATGATTAGGGTACGCATATTTGGGGCACACCTAATTATTTTGAGTGGAGGAATAATGTTACTAAGTAGGTTCTATTATAAATGCGAAAGGGATAGTTGTTTGGTACACAAACACGCCAGAATGGCTGAACAGATCTGGATGAAAATTTGCACAGAGATGGATCATTATAGTCTGGAATAGCACAATTTATGTTACGTTTTATCACGAAAAAATGTACGGTTCGCGTTGAATAATACCAACTTTGACACAGACCAAGTCGCAAGCAGAAGCTAGTCAGTAATATAATAAAAGTGCTGGCAAGGACAGTTCCCTTATTTGTTAGTAATAATATGGGTGTGTAGTAAATAATTATCAAAGGAATTATTATAGAAAGCTTTTGGATTGCTTTAAGTAATAATAGGTGGGTGCAGGCAGTCAACAAAATAAGTTTTTATTCACGCGATTCTAATTGTTACATTTTAATCTTTTTGTTTAATTGTGATAACTGACTATTATATAGTTACTTAACAAACAGTAATTGCATGTTATAATTTTCCAGCGATTGTATCTAACACTGAGAGCTCCTTTGAGAATTTGACCTTTTTTTTTCTTTTCAGGCGAAGTCTGATGTGGTTGCGGTATTTAGTCCTCCAGATACCAATAGTTCAAGGAATTATTTACTTCATCATCGTCATTATCTGGTCGGAAGATTATGTAAGTACTCAGTAATTTTTAAAAGGTATTTTGCATCTCGAGTTAGGCACCTGAACCACTGAAGACGAAAAGAGAATATCCATAGTCTATTCTTCCGCTCAAGGAACGTATAGGTATAATAAATGTAATTCAAATGATAATACAAGACATTCATATAATATTATGCATGTCTCTTTTATTAATAGTTGATCGCTGACCGTTGACATTGTCTCTCTCTGCACTAGTTTGTCGCATCAACAAGATCCATAAAAAAAAAATATCCCAGCGATGCTTGCACGCGCCGAGAGACGCTTGCTTGGTGTATGTACCAAGCAAACGTCTCTCGGCGCGTGCATATAAAAGCGTGCGTATACAAGCAGTGGTGGCTGAATCAGTGATAGCCCAGCGACAAAACTATATGAACAATTCGTTTCGATTAATTAATCCTAATACAAACAATTGAATATTTCCAGATGTTATACCACCGTAACTTCGTGTACTTCCAACCTTTCATCGCTGCATCCATCTTGTCTGGCATGTGGGGCGTGGTCATGCTAGTCCGGGCCGCCATGTCAGTGGGCCGCACTCCGAGGTCCAGGTTCCTGGCAGTACAACTGGTGCTGATCATTGTAAAGCTGCAGTGTGGGCTGGCAAAGTCTTTACCAGATGTAGCCAATTTGTCGTGTGTAGTAAAACTGCATCCCGCCGTTTTTGTTTATAGTAAGTTGTTTTGATTTTAAGATAAAAGTAGCACCATGGCATTATCTATATAAAATGTTTCTATTAAGAAACAGTAAAACGTGGGTGTTCTGGTGAACCCCTAGCCCATTTAAAAATAACCGCCTTCAAAAACTACAAATTAAAAAATAACTTTAGCTTGGAAGGTTTTGTTTCTTGTTAAGTAGGTATTGCCACCGACTTCCAAGCTAAAGTTATTTTTTATTTTGTAGTTTTTGAAGGCGGTCATCTTTTTTTGTAAAAAAGCTTATTATTTTCATTTACTTTTTAGTGCTTGTGTTTGTAGTAGTTGAGTTCCGTTCGATATCTCCAAAGTTCATCATCAGATCATGACAATATTCCTATGGGACCTATTCGGAACTATACTCTTTCAAAAGAAAAAAGAATCATCCTAATCGATTCATAATTGGCGGAGTAATCGTAGAACAAATACACAAAAAAAAAAAAAACATACGCGTCGAATTGAGAACCTCCTCCTTTTTGAAGTCGGTTGATAACTGAATTCTAAAGATGTGTTAGAAGAAAAGAGCTGACTAAGCTGTTCTGTATTTTAATATGATCTTTCGTTAGAACCCCAAATGGACTAGTTCTTGACCTCTCCGCTTTTGTCTCTCCATGTCCTTAATATACAGCGTTGACAATAATGTTTTTTTCTCCTGTTCCAGTTGTTCACAACAGCATCATGATGTTGGAGATGCTCTTGCTATCAATAATGGCGTCACGGATCTACAGTTCACCCCCTGGAAAGGACTTGGAGAAAGTACAGAGAGATAAAGTGGTTGTCGCAGTATTAGAAGATAGCGTTCGCTCTATAGAAGTGAGGAGCGCTAAAGACGGCATTGATAACAAGTCTTTTAATAACAATATATTAGTTGATGACTGAATGTTCTTTTGTCATGTATTTGGTGTGCTTTACTATGTAATAGATACATAAACGTATGAAGAGACGAAAATAAGTATAGATAATTATGTATTTTCTTAAGAATTTAATAGTTGATGCACCTTTTGTTTTATATCACTTTAGGTGTCGTGCCTTTGTGTTTTTGATAAACACGTTTTAAAATAAAACAAATAAATGTGATCTGTGTATTCTGTATGTTGTCGGAGCATATGTACCTGAATGGGCTTGTATAGCTCATATATTTAGGTATTCTATGATCATTAGGATCCAATGTAAAAGTTTTAATTTAGATTGTGTCATGTACTTTAAGTTTTTTACTTTTTATATTGGACTTTGTGTCGTAACTATGTCTGTTTTCGCAGATAAGATTGACTTAATATTTCATGCTTGAAAATAAGTCAAAAATGTACCAAAAATCTGGGCACCATTTATTAATTTCTAAATTAATTAATTATTTCTTTTCATCTTTTCAGTTTTATTATATTCGGCATTTTGAATGAATAATCACTTGAGGTGGATCGATTTATCTACCTACGAACCCATTGGTGTTTAAAATTATTGTGATAATAAGTAATAATACATTCGAATTAGTCAGAAATATACGTTTATTCTTGATGTCTGTGTTTCATTTTTTACAATTTTATGTTACAAGTACCAGATATAGTTAAATTAGATAGATAGGTACTTGGATTTTTTAGACATTCGAATTATTCTTCTTCTGGAGATTCGCTAGCATTGCTCTTGTCTTCATTATCTTCAGATGGTGTGCCAGCCCTAGAACTTTCTGATCCGTAAATATTATGCAATTCTTCCAACTTGTAATGAATTTTCACGCCCTTCGAGTTCGTTTTGTTCACTTTATTTACGAGAGATTTCGTTTGTTCTTCTAATCTTTTCAATCGTAAATCACGCGCGGCGAATCGGGCTTCATGATCAATTTCACCAGATGTTGATGGCACAGAATCTTCTTTATCAGAACTTGAATTGTCCTCTTTTGGTTCCTCGAAAGCATCTTCTTTAGTGCTTGGTTTCTCATATTCTTTATGAAGAGTATCAAGTTTTTCAATTATTTTGTCCCCTGTATTTAGAGTGCTAGCTATACTTTTTACTACTCCGGAACAACGATTCTCTAAGTTTTGCAGTCTTTCATCTTTCTTTGCAAGTCTTTCATTTTGCTGTCTAACGTTTTCTAGTATAGCTTTAAAATCAGGAATTTCATTTGAAGGTTGATCATTTGCAGGGAGCGCAATTGTAGAATCATCCGTCGCGGATTCCTGATTTTGATCAGCGGTTATTTCATCTACATCTTCATGTGGTTCTGTGTCTCCGAAAATTAAGTTGGGTTCAGTTTGTTTTGCTGGGTTCATTAAATCTGGAGGTATTTCAGTACCAGTTGTAAAGCTAGGTGTTATATGCGAGTTTGAGAGATCTGTATCGTCCATATTACCAGTTTCAATTATTGTTTTGGTTTCTTCAGGATCGACATTTTTGAATGTATAATCACTTGAGGTGGGTCGATTAATAAGGTGGTCCAAAGTATTGCTTATTTGTTCACTTATCTTAGACGTAGCTTGAGTCTTTTTTAACAACGCAGCGCTACCTATTTCCAGGTTAGCCAATTTTTTGTCTTTAATAGCAAGCCTCTCGTTTTGGAGACGGACGTTTCTCAAAATTTCAGCAGGATCAATAAGTGGTAGACCCGATGAAGATATATCCGAAGTTGATGGTGTCATTTGCCTTTCGTTCTCCCGACAACTGATCACTGTAGTAACGTTCGGCTGACTATCAACAGCACCTTCTGCATTTAGTTCTTCAATACAAGCATCATCATGTGTAATGTCTCCAACTTCATCTTCTGTTTCTTCACATATTATATCATTTTTAGGAAATCGTTCACTTTTGCTAGGTTCCGATATCGGGTCATGATTGTCTTCACTTTCTTGAGTGTCTAATGGTAAGTCAGCCACATCTATCAGATCACTAGCGGGATCTTCTCTTTCCGCAATGTTAAAATCTGTGCTTGAATCCGGAATTGTTTCAAATGATTTCTTCTGCTTTCTCTTGCATCTTGTTAATTTCTCTGCTACATATTCACTTTCATCATTTGATTCGGATGACTCATCTGAAGGTCTCTCGTCACTGTATCCACTTTCTCCTGAATTATTAAATGACGGTGAACCAGACTTTGTTTTTCTACTTGAAAATTCAGCCCTTAATGTTTTCCAATCTCTTTCTGACTGGGTATTCTTTTCACGAGCTTGTTCCCATTTTTCACGACAGTATTCAAGTTCTTCTTTGATTTCGTTTAGCAGCTTTCTCTTTTGCTGCAACTCATATTTTAAGATTTTCTCGTGAGTATGTAATTGATGATGGTGCCTCCTCAATCGGCCGACAACATGCCATGTTTTGCTTAACTCATTCGTAACCATACATAATCTCCGTTCTTGCTCTTCCAAACGTGTTTCTAAGTGGCCATTGAGTTGTTTCATACGATTGACCTCTTTTATCAGACCCAATTTTTCTAATATCAGATCCTGAAATAGAGATTTGGCGTCAACAAAGAAAATAAAATAATTAGCTGCTGAATCAGATAAAATAATGTACGTAGTATGATAACTGTTTTTGTTTTCGGGGATTACACAAAAAATTGGCTCGGTACCAAAATGGAAGCTGCGCATTTTTGTGTACTGCAAAATAATGATCGTGAAGATATTTATTTTTACATTGTGACTTTTGACCATGACTCAATTTATTTAGAAAATAATAATTGTTGAAGCATTGAGATCACTTACCTTTAATCTGATGTACGTCTGACTAACGCTTGGCACTAAAACGGGGCCCGATTTTGTCTCAACAGATTTATAACATGTTGTAACTTTTTCTGGAGAGTTTTCTTCAGGAGCATTTTGATGACTCAGAAGTTCTATGAGAACTTTCCAAACTTTCGGTAGATTTTCCACTATTTCTTCGGCAGTGGTGTTCGAGGGTTTTGGAGTCTCTATAAGATAAAAGGAATCGTTAGTAGTAAAGAAGGTAGCCACCTATAAAGAAAATCTTAAATCCTTAATTAATTGAAACTTTACCTTGTTCTTGATCTAACGAGGATTCTTCCTGTTTTGATGATTGATCATTAGCATTGGTATTTTCATCAGTATATTTTTCTTCGTTCTCATCCACTTGACTAACTAACTCTAGCAAAAGCTTGGGTAAAGCTGACGAAGATTCTGATCCATTTTCTTTTTCCGCCATCTGTGTTAGTATCCCATGGTTTTCTTCAAGCCTTTGAACTAATGTATCTAAATCATGTTTAGTTTTATTTCCAAGGAGGACTTGTGAAAAAAGCTGAAATAAAAATAGAAGCAGAATAAGAAAACATTCTTAAGTGTACCAATTTAAACATTAAACAGAAACATTCAGTTTACTTACTTTGTTTACAACAGCCATTTCGGCTTTTATAACATTTGTTTCAATTTGGCTTGAAGATATTTGAGAATTTTTGTTATCGATAGTTTCAATTAATGAATCTATTTTTGAGTCAAGTTCTTCTACTTTTGTGTTGAGATCTTTGCACCTGAAAACACCACAATTTTGAGTAGACTGACATAATATTACGTCGACGGTAAAGTAGAATGTATCTACAAAGTGCTGCTTTTCTCGTTTGTGAAATTTAACTTACTTTTGGACTTCAGCTTGATAAAGTACTTTATGCTCGTCCAGCTCCCGGACCAGACGTTGTCTAGTAACTTCAGCAAGTCGGGCTCGCTCTTCGTAGAGACCTCGTAGGGTGCGAATATTCTGCAATTGTCGCTCATATTCCTGTCTTAAATCAGCAGACAGCAGATTTGTTTCCCTATCAGCTAGAGTACGTTCTATTTCATTTAGTTTTTCTTTTAACTGTAACACAAAGTTGATGAAGAATTTTATCATCATAAATACATATGTAAGTATTTTATATACGATTGCATACTAATCTATTATGTAACAGCGTGGGTTCATACTATTAGAATTGTTATGTTACAATATACTAATAACAATAACTACGTAACGGTCTACGTCAATAAAAATGTATTTATAATATTGATAGCCCTATCGTATTATTTATCAAGGAAGGTTTGGTACGACTGATGTAGAAGTACCTACATGTGGAGTTGGCACTTTGTCAAAACGTAAGACGCCAAGTAACAGATGATGCGTTTCACATGCCGTATATTGGCGGTCCCTGACCGGGTGCAGCATGGTTGCCTTCAGGTCGTTGGCATGGCTTTTGATCTTTGTGATCATTTATGGAATTATTTATAAAAAAATTACAGATATGTCCAGTGTCTGTCCGTTCCTATGATTGTTCTGGTCTTTAATAGCTAAAATGCTAAAGCGTACTTGAACGAACCCCAAAAACGTGAAAGGGGAAAACTAAAATCCACGCGGATAATATCCCGGGTAAAGTACATTTGGCGAAAGTAGGTAAGTATTTCGAGTACCTACTTCGGATTTTTTTTCGGAATATTTCAAATTACGAATATATACCCAGTTAAATACTTATTTATTATTATTGTAGTTAACCATTCTCTTTGGTAATGGATTGCTTATCTTTATGGCACTGCCAGTACCAGTAAAATCTAGTGCCTAATAGTTAATTATTGCTGCCCGAGAATACGCCTGCATCTAGTGTTCGTTTTTAGAATGTAATGGATAAATAGTAAGTATCTAAGGAAGTACTTAACTTCGCAATCGTTATTTCGTTCAGCGTTTCATGAGAATTAAGTTTTAATGCGAAAGTTCCCAGGTACTTAGTGTCGTACTACCTTACATTACTTTATCAGAGTTACAAGACTTACATCATTTAACTGCTGTTCTCGTAGACTTATCATTGTTTTACTGACAGATACTACTTCCTTTAATGCACGAATTTGTTTAATGGATTCTGTGTTTTGAAAGTTCAAATCTGCAATATCCGAGTAAGCTCCTTGTAATGATCTGTTAGCTTCAGACAAATCCTTCCTAAGCTTCAAGTTGCTTGCTTTTAAATCATCAAATTCTTCTCTCATTTGCACTAAAGCGTCTGTGAGTTCACTGTTTCCTTTTAAATGTAGGAGGTTATCGGGAATTTCAATATTATTTCTCGATAACAGTTCACAAAGCAACTTGTTGCTTTCATATAATTCCAGTTTGGCCGCCTTCTCATTTTGCAAAGCCTTCTCTAATTCTTCTTTTTCGGTTCTGTGTCGGGCCAATATCTGTCTTCTCTGTTCACGTTTTATATCAAGCTGCTTTTTGAACTCGTTCATTTCTTCTTCTTTAGCTTTAGCTCTAGCTTCATTTTCGGTCATGGAGCCAGCACTAGCCATCTCAACGTTTTCATTTGTTTCAACACAGGAACCGCTTGTGTTATTCATTGTTTCACTTTCACTTGTAACGTTACCAGCGTCGCGTTCCCTTGTTGGGGCACTACTGACAATATTTCCCATTTTGGAATACTTTTATAAACAAGGCCGCACTTTCATGAGCACATATACACACATACGCGAGGATACGTGTTTTTAAAATAGGTAACGACCAATACGATTTTAATCAGACAAAGGACTGTCGACTCGGACTCACGCGTACCTACTTCGACGAAGCAGTCGTTTCCCGAAATAGATCCCTCGTCAGGTCCAGACGTGTGTCGGTACACACATATAGCACGTTTGGTACTGCCGCTTACAGCTCAGTTAGAATACGTAAATATTTTTTCGACAAAATCTCCGTCATTATTTATTTTTACCGGGTATTTTCATCAAATTCGCAGAATATTAAGAGTGCATGTTTGTGTGAAACTTGGTCGTTTCATGGAAAATTCCCTATGCGTACCTTATACTTGCCACGGTGAAAACTGAATAGCGGCAATAATGCTTATTTAGTTACGCAATATACCTACTAATTTCAGCTCTTTCCTAAAAAGAAATAATGATACCCGTAGGTACCTAGACCTACCTATGTGGGTATTTATAGCATTCTTGAAAGCCTTGCAGGTGATAATGAAACTTCTGAATAGATTTTTAGCTTTAGACTTGTAAGTAAGTAATTACCTATTAAAATCCAATGGTATTCATATTAGGAGTAGGTAGTACTTAACTATGTAAACCCTTACTGCATATTTTTTACCTATAAGCTTTCTCAGTGTCAAGTTTTTACCTACAGTTGAGGTTGACTGTACCTTGTAAATCACTCATCCATCATTTACAAGCATTTACCGAAATAAGTAGTAATTTATGGGGCACGACGTTGATTGAGGGCATAGTTAGTGGTCGGCCATAGATGGACGCATATGAATTTATTTAAAGTCGCTTTATAATTATGTAAACTTATAAAAGCGATATATTAATCCTTTTCTATAAAATTGTTTTTCTAATTTTATTTACTTACTTATCCATCGAAGACATCATATAAAACTTTGAATCATAATAAGCTAAAAAAAATGAGTAGGCGCGCCACATACACTTTATTTCTTGCGTTTCAAACACATTGGTGCCCCTTTTATATAAAATGTAGGACTGTTTTCATTAGTGGACATGACATTTAAGGTAATTTAAGAAAATAAGATCAAAAATCTTTTAAAAGGAAAATCTCAACGGAATGCTAAAAGCCTAGGTTTTAATTTATCACTAAGCACAGATTAAATACAATTGCCAAAATGTCAATTATGTCAAACGTCCTACGTCAGTTGGTTTAGATATCAGCAGCAGCCACATAATCGAAATTCACATCACAGAACTAATTTTCTTTTGGGAAAATCCAATTCACATTCATATGTATAATATTTCAAGTTATTTGTTTAAAGTAACACGATTATTATGAGTTATTAATCATTGGCAGCTGGCAAAAGCATATAAAATAAGTAAATATTTCACGTTGTGTGTCAAGATTGATTTTATTTTATTTTGTTTTAACAGTGGCTTATTGGTATTAAATAGCTAATAAAATCACTTTGTGTGTGCCGTTGTTCAATTTCATCCACAAATTGGACGTACCATAATCTGAAATGTGAAGTAGAATTAAAGCTTGCTAAGAAATGGATGAGAGTACTAAGAATTCCCCTTGTAAGGTAAAAATTTACCAATGTTTTGCTGTTTAATACTCTTCTGATTGTAGAAAGTTCTAAGCTAACTTTTCTTGTGGTTGATAATTAAGTATTAATTCATTTTGCTTTAGTTAGATATGCCATTAGTGCATACAGTTGTTTTAGATTATGATATAGCTATACATTTTTGTCTTCCAAATAGATAATTATTTTTATTCTTATGAGTGTAAATATTACTGTTTGGAACGATTCAGACATCAAGGGGATTATACTTTTATCAAACTGTGTCATATAAACTAGAAAATAATTGGCTTTCTAGTCTGGTAGATTCTTAAGCAGTTATGTTGTGATAAAATGGTAAAATTCATTTTAAAATGTTTTTCATCAGACAGTAATTATAAGATCTTTTATACTTCAGTATTAATAAAGATGCACATTGCTTCTCTTTTCTCATTTGCATTTTTCCTATTACACTTTACTAAACTAATTTCACTTTATAGAATTTGAATTTGAATTTATAGTGTAATTTTTTATTTACTGTTACAACTTTTGCATTTAGAGAAACATAAATGTGTTTAAAATATACAATGACTCAAACATATAAAATGTGTGTGTTTTACTACATATGGTATAGTGTTACAGCTATGTGTAAATTGTTATTGATTCTTACATACCTTATGTTTTATTATCAAAGATGTAGAAACATGCAGTTATGTCAATAAACAGAGTTCAGCGCAGGTTACCTTACTTAATTAATTTAATATTAATAATTATATTTTTTATTAGTAAATAAGACAAATAATATCAAATGATTTATTGAATTATTATGCAAAAATTAACATCTGAAAAAAACATTGGATTGTATATTCGAAAATTAATAATTTATGTTTCTCTAAATTTCAAATGAACTATAACTTGAATGATACCTCCACACTAGCTTGTTTGTTTGATGTTGCACAAATTGCTAGGAGTGCGACGGTGATGCCGCAGGCCTGCAGTTGCATGCTGAAGTGGAACACCTGAGGCAGCACCTTGCGGAGCGGGACACACACATCGTAACCCTTGAGGGAGAGTTCATCAAGAGTACGACAAGAGCCAACGATCTTGAAGAACAAGTCAGCACTTGGAGAGAGAAGTATGAAAGGTATGTTGATAGTGCAATAAAAACAAATAAATTAGGTATGTGTCATTAAGTAATTCCCCAAGAGTGACTTGATAAAAATATGTTTATTCTAAAATTGAGGAAAACTATGAATAATTTTATTTAACAAGCTCTCATTCTGGTCCTTTAGTATAATGCCAAATTCAAGCAGCTTTAAATTTTTCTCATTATTTCTTAAAAATTATCTCTTGTTAGAACGTAATATAATAAAAATATTGGCCTATATTGTCTCACTATCTGGCAAAGGCCAGTTCTCATGCAGAGAAAGTATACACAATGATCACCACACTTGCTCAATATACCAGATTGGCAAATGGCGTCTTTTTTTTTTTGTATGTTCAAGGTCTCTTTGTAATGTTTTCCATGACCAATGGCAGTGATGTCCAAGATAAAGTGAAAGTAATAGAAAAAGGCACATTGGTATTTGCCCATGCTCTGTTGTGAACCCACAACCAATAACATAAAACCCAGAACATTTTCATTTTCTATTTATAATCTAAATTAAGTTTCTATAGTACCTAACTGAGTTATCAGTTATTGTCGTCTCTATATTTATGATGTAGGTAAAGCTTGTTTGAATAAATTAATTTTATATCACACACAATTTATTCATTTTTATGACACTGTAAATAGATAACGATTATTTTTAAACATTTGTATTGGCAGGTTATATGATTCACACAAAAGAGTACAAAAACTGAACCAAGTACTGGAAGATAAGCTACTACAAATGGTTGACAAGATGAAGGGGGAGAAAAGTCAACTTACTAAAGATATTGCCACTTTGTCAGTGCGACTAGCTGAGTCTAAGCACAACTACAGTATGTTGCAGAAAGAAAATGTAGGTGTTACATTTTTCTACTTATTATTATTATGAAAAAAGGGAATAGAGTTTTATTAAAAATATTTTTTGGTAATTTCAGGAAAGGTACAAAAATGATATGAACCTAGCAATTCAGTTGCTACAATGCAAACCAGATAATTTTGTGTCACAGAAGCTGGATAACGTAAGTACACATTCCGAATTTTATGACAATGTAGGTAAGTCCCATTTGCAAAATGCTGATTTAAATTTCATTATTCACAGCTCCCTGTGGACACACAAGCGCGGGTATCCCAGTACGTCATGTCCAAGACATCCAAGCCGTCAAGCTCAACTCAATCCAAGAACGGTAATGACATTGACACTTTTGATGCCAGCGAATACGAATTCAATATCTCTGCTTCGTTAATGTCTAAAATACTTGAAGACAGTATTCAAGATACTGTTACTAAACACTGTGATACATGCACCTGCAATAAATCTCAAAACAAACCATTCTGCTATAATGAGACCTATTACTCTGTAGCCACGCAAACCTTGTCGAGCGGAGAAATGAAAAACTCTCTTTGTCTTAATTGCAATTCTGATGTAAAGTCACTACATTCCAACCTCAGTATTAGAAGTATCTCACCGCATCCCGTCAAGCTTATCAATGAAAAGACTATTAATCATGGAGTCAGTCCTTTATACATATTGCCACAAAACACTGAACCCCTCAAAGATATTCTGCCATCAGTACCACCAACAGTTATTGAGCGGCCAAAAAATAATGGCATTGTCATTGATACTATCAAAATGAGCGATAAGAGCGTGTTAGAGCCAATTGTGCATATGGACGCTCTACCTAACGTAGATGAATTGAAGCAATATAGAAAAAGTAGTGTAAGCATGGAGCCTGCGGTACATCATAAGCTTTGTGATCGTACAAAAAGTTCGATGTCAAGCAAGAAAAGTAGTATACAGAGTGCAGGGAATGAAGATTCGCTACTTGCTAAAGATCAACTTAATAAAGATTTAATTAATAAAGAATTACTAAACAAAGATATACAAAACAAAGATATACAAACTAAAGATTTATTGAACAAAGACTTGCTGAACAAGGACTTACTAAACAAAGATATTCTTAACAAAGAATTGCTAAACAATAAAGAAGTTAAACCAATAATTGATAAAACAGGAGACAATATCAGTCTAAGAAAGAATTCTCATAGTTCGATGGGCGCAGTCAGTAGGACTTCTTCCATTGCTAAATCAACAGTAAGTACACACAAGTCTAATACTCAGGTAGGGCCCGGGCCCAGGTTCTGTCATTTACGTATGCAAGCTGGATCTAAAAATATTCTTCTTGATAATGCAGAACCCGACGTGCCTCCCGTTTTGTACAAGCGGCAAAGTAAGTGCAATGAAAACTCCATTTTCAAAGATCTCACCGATGATGTAGATAACTTCATCGATTTAGATAAAATCGAAGATAACTTGATTATTCAAGAAGATATTAAAAATGATAACATCGTAGTAGAGAGCACGCTCATCGATGTCCACGTTGACAATAATAACAAAGATACTAGTGTCGCCGCTAAGAGTACAACTATTAATCCAATATTACTTAATGTTTCCTCTTCGCCATTGCAACCTTTAAAGACTCACACATTTTCCAACAGTTCAGAAAATAACAATAACCAATCCCAAAGTATAGAAAGTCAGCAAAACACAACTGAAATTGATAATTTACTTAACGATTTCAATGCAGATAATAACAATACACAAAACAATAACGTCCAAAGTACCGACGACGACACCTCAAAAAAAGCTGAAGATTTTACCCCCACCGACAATCATGATGTAAAAATATTTAACTTTGATCGTTATGAACAGAACAAGCTAACTAATCAATATAATAAACCTTTAAGGAAAATCGACATGTCGCAACTTCACTCTCTTGAAAATACTAAGATTTCTAAAGACCTGCCACCTCTAGGTGACGTACCAAAGATGGAGAAAAAACCAGAAGTAGTAAAGCCACCACTGCCGCCTATTGTAAACGTTTATCCAAATCTTACCCAAACACATTTGAAAGTCAATGATAACAAAGTTTTCACGAATGAGCAAAGTACTAGTTCATTATCAAGTGACGATAGTGCCGCTTTACTACAGAAGCAGCAGCTGCTTAGAGTTGCGGAGTGGGTAGAGAAGAACTTGGAGCAACAAAATAATTTTAACGATCCTTTGGAGGAGGACGTTAACTTGACCAACAGAGCTCTGAGGAGGGACAGTAAGCTGTCGCGGCTAACGGAAACTCTAAACGAGTTAGCGCTGAATATGCCGCATCCTGTCAGCAAGTACTCCAAGTCTTTTGCTAGGGACGGTCATAACGCGTGGGTTCACAATAACGTGTCCTTGCAAACTCAGGAGAAATTAGTGAAACATGCGATGGGGATGCCGAAACTTGCCGGCCATGTGGTTAAAGAAACTATATTTCCAGTCGAAAGTGGTGATGCGACTGTCACTGAAATAAGTGACAACTCCAAGAACAGAGAGACTGTTGCAGATTTAGTGGCCGAAGGACTGAGAGCTAAGGGCAACAAAGAGATAACGCCCGAAGATTTGGCGCGGATGGAATACAATGTGAAGAAGTTTTTATTGAGTGGACCTCATTGGGTGAACCCTGGGTCCGTCGGCAGGAGTCGACGCACAAGCAGTAAAACTGAGACTGATGTATAATTCCACAGTAGGTAGCCATGGTAGAGAATCAACGTGCATTCCAAGTTAGGTCGAAAAGCGGTATGGCAGTCTTGCTCTATAGATTATTTTGCAGCTCATATGCTAGTTAGTTAGCTATTTCACTTTTAATTAATTCAATCAATAACTATGTTTTATCTCTTATTGTTAAAACATATTCTTCTTGTTCCTGATAATAACATTATTATAAAGATTGTTTGCCGCTCTTATTTACGGATTTATTAATATATTCATTCACTAGTCTTTCGTACGTGTGTTTTACATTAATTGCGCTTAAGAGATTTTAAATAGGATTTGTATTGTGTAAAGTACCGCGTTTTTTAAGGAACTTATTTTATGAAAATTAAATTTAAAGGTATGTAAGAATAAGTATGAAATTAGATTGAAACGCAGGTGGCGGTGGTGGCGTATGGAATGATATAAAGCAGGCACAAATTATAAATATTGAGAGTTTTAAAGCTTTTGGATTTGTTTTGTTTAAGATAGTTCTGAGAGTTCGGTGTTAGTGTTGGGAGATCCATATTAATTAAAAACAAAGGCTGTCGTTTGCTAGAATAGCTTAGAATAGGAAAAAGCATCGCCAATATTAAAATGATAAGTGATGAAAGCTATTTGTAACGTGTGGCATCACTTAGCGAGCGCAGACTACACGGCCATTTTATTCATTCAAACATATTTCTATGTCAGTGTGTATAGTGGTTTTGTTCCGTATATTTCTCTCGGATTTTTACTATCACCATATTAGTACGCTTTCGGATAAATGTGATAAATGCAAAGTATAAGATAGTGGTTAAATTCGCCTAACGTACAAAATATTCTAGCATTGAATTAACTCAAAGTATATCTATGACAGGCGCAGAAATTATTTTCTTAAATCTTACAAAACATCGATGTTACCATTATTATAATGATATGATTAGTAATACCTACTTGTCGTTCTTTTGAATTATCTATGTCGAAATTGTGTACATAATTTTGAACCTTATTCTTAAAAGACGAAAAATTGATTTTCTAATGAAGGAAGTTCATCGATCCGTCTGTTTGAGAATTCGGTTTACCTTAGAAAGTTGTAGTCTTTGTGATTTGTTGTCTTTTGTGTGAAACGTAAACAAAAGTATTATAATTATTTTACTACTTCTTATTATGTGATAACAAAAATATTAGTCTTTTTATGGTGTCTATGTGTGTAGATATATGTTATAACTATATTTCGAGGGGTGAAAGGAAAAATGTATTAAGCGACGATTTGGTCCCATTATTTATGCAACCTTATGGTGTATATTAATAAGGTTTGATATCCCCTTGTTCGTTGGACAAGATGATTCAGTTCGCTGTCAAAAAATGCCTATCCGATAACCAAGCTGAATCAGTTTGCTTCTCGGGTTCGAATTGTCGGTGTGATAAATGTAAAAAACTTCATATTTTCTAACGTCAGTTGACCTCTTGTAAACCAGGGCGCCTACCGACATCTCTCAAAACAATATTATTTTGTTATTACTGTTGTTGCTTTCTCAACTCTCGGCGCTGAGCCGAGCGTTGAAAATTCAACAGTGCTGAGGGCAAAATAATATTGTTCTAAGAGGTGGTGGTTGGTCCCCAGTACTAAATTGTCGCTTGATACATTTTTCCTTTCACCCCTCGATTTTTACTTTGTCATTCACATACACCTTATTCAAACATAAATAACAATAATTAATCAAATATAAGAAAATACAGGGGTAACATTATCAGTATTTACTGTAGTAATATTGAATGTGTAGTCCTTGAGATTAATATATTACCCTCGTACTTCCTACATACACAATGTACTATCATGCCTCCGCTTACAAGACATGTACAAGTTTTATATAAAAAAAAATAAGTTAATATTTATCAAAATGGTGTGTTTTATGTCTATTTTCCTATATCAATGCAATATATTTTTTAAATATTAGTTATGATCGATCTGTATACAGTAGTTAGGAAATGAAATGTTAGAATGTAGATCATTCCTGTTGGTTGGTATGATATTGTGGATAACGTTTAGTGTATTGAGCACAAGTTAGTGTCGTTACGTGTTAGTGATTGTGTCATCAGCGTCCGACTACTTGCAAGCACATTCCTTTTGTGAGTCCAAGTTTTATATCCAAATTATTCATTTAAGTAGGCTGTTTTACATTTTGTATTTCAGCTAGGGTGTTGGAAATGTCGATCTGTGATTTTTTTTGCAATGATCATTAAATAGGTGTGTCATGAGACATAGGCGTTATTATAAAACAAAATATTTGCATCAATCATGTTTAAATCTTCGAGCTAGTTTTAGAATTTCGAACTTTATTTCGATAAAGATAAAGTTTGTAATACAAAAATCGACTCGATGGTTTCAACCCGGTTTAAGCAGACTGTTTTATAATAAGGGCTAGAATGTCCAATATACGGGGTGTAAAAAGACACATTACATGACCGTTAACTACGTATACTGTCCATCAAACTGAGTAACTTTGAGCAAAAATTCTTGCTGGGAAACTGCTTTTATTTTTTGTGTGAAAATTCATTTTTTGCACGATAAACGGTGTATGCTACAGATGTCGTGGAAATATTTAAAGTTTAGTTTTAGTATTTAGTACTGATTTTCGTAAAAAAACGTGTTAAAATTGGGAACTTTAACCTTCTATATCTCAGTAAATAGAAGGTATATAACAACGGGAATGGAAGGGTAATATAGCAATGATAAGAAGAAAGCGTTACTTTCGGATTCATTATGCGTCTTTTTACAACCCCTATAAAATTTACTTTTTAACGGCTAATTGTCAATCGTCAAATAACTCATAACGGAGGGATAAATATGGCGGTTTGACAGCTTTTGCATTGACAATTTGTCAAACTGACATATTTACACTTCGTATAAAAGTTATCTGACTATAGAAAAATCAGCCCTAATTAATTTAACAATTTGTTCTCCTTGCCAGTTTGTGATGATTATTTATTTTAAATATGCACAAATAAAACGATGCATTGTAAAATTTGCATTTATTAACTTACACAGTTGCATATTTTCATGTTAATACATACATGAATTACTGAAATAGACAACAGTGCTAAGTATGTTTATTTACTTTAGTATTGGTAACATGCCACCTCTGATCAGTTCTTTATTTATTATAATAGGTGTCCTTACTTTAAAACACTCCATTGTTCACGAAGCTTGTTGCTGACCCTAGTAGTTAAGTTAGATATAGATATGCCACAGTCTAACTCTTTACAGTTGGCCAACGCGAACCTGACCGTGTAACATTATTATAGGAATGCGGTACCAATGAACTGACGTCTCGAATGTTACAAGGAATTGGGTAGTTGGCACCATTGACCAAAGAGACATAATTTCTCTAAACAAACTCTTTGTTTTACCCCTGAAAACCCGATTAATTTACAATTAACTATAAAATTAATAAATAGTTGTCAATTGAGTCAGCACAAAAGTGACGTCACTGCTGTCTTTTTCCATACAATGTATGAAAGAACCTCGTTTTGACAGGTCATAAAAAGTACGTCAATTGATTGGTGGTGTCATCTACCCTATTGCAGGGGTACCGGTTGGCCTTTTAAACGCCCATTCCGATTTGAATATGAAGACCACACCATATAAAACTAAGGATGAAGACCTCGAATGGTCATTCGCGTTGTCCTACTGTATAGAGTACTTAGTCACACTGTGGTTATGCTTTCAAAACAATATTCACACGAGTGCTACGGCTGCTCTCACTGACTGTAGCTTCAGCAGCGTAAATGTAATATGTGTTTATTTATTAAACATTATGGTGAACAATCTGCGTTTTATTCACTGAATTAAAACACACACACACACACACACACACACACACACATCCAGAATGCAAAAAACTGCATTCAACCTGACCCTAGCATATTTAAAAATTGTAGGTAAACCCGGGAACTTTACCTTGGTGTCTTAGATATAAGCTGGTGCCGTACGATTATAGCCATTGTTTGCTTTCTTTACAAGAAAAGATTTCCAGCAATGAATTACTAGAAAAATCCCCCTAGTAAATAAAAAAGTCTTCCTTCGTTTTCCTGAGCTATTGCCCTAAGCAATTTAACTACAAATTAAATTAAACAAGCACGGTTTTATCTCGATTATGTTAAACATAGGGTTGAGCGTGCCCACAGTAGCGTGAAATAGGTTATCGTTACCAACATGGAGGAAGGGCTTATCGTGGATCGCGACACAGTTGACCTTCGCATTTCCAAAATACGTAGCGCACCTCTATTGTATGAATGACCTTGTGTAGCGGGCCATTGTTCATACCGTCTTCAATTTTCGCTTTAACATACAATTTCACCTTGAATGATTAACAGGCGTAATTGTGTATTTTTATCTCAGGATGTTTGTTTGCCGAGTTTATGTTAGCGTCCCAGATGTCTTGTACCTATCAGTTTAATTTTATGTTTTGATTATTTTGGGAACGCTTAGGATTTTGTATGGAAGCACTTATGTGATAGGTTTTATGTACCAACTTAGTAGGTTATGTTATCGGCTTCAGCCTGTCACATTACATTCGAATAAGTTCCCGATTAAATTGGCCGTCCATTTCATGTAAATTCTGTTTCATATTTATGATATATCTGATGTCTATTAAATTATGGTGAAAAAAGGCCCTAGACTGCAAGTTTAATTCCCGGATAGGTTCAGATTTATATCCAGAAAAAATGCTTGATAGATTTGTTTATCAATCATTCTTTGAAAGGTTTGAATAGATAGGTATAAATGGGCACTGTACTAACCAGTTTTAGTTTTGCAATCTTAATACCTTCAAACTTGTTGACCGTCCCACAAAAAACGTCAACAAAAGTCGGTGAGGCCTAAATAGAAAATTGCGATGAAGTAATCATGAAATTTCCTACCTATGATACCCGATCCTACAATCCATTAGGTATCAAAAGTGGTTAGCACAAAAACCTTTCCTATTCCTAGTCGCATGATTCGCAGCGTAACAGAGATAATGGTAGCTATCATAACACCGGGCAGGTGCGAGAGTGAACGACCGTGCGATTCGCGCCACCCACCGGGCGGTAGGCCCTCGCTAACGTCCATGCCGTACACACAAAGGAAGACTCTCCATTCTTATAGTTATACTTCCTGAAATGTCCTGTTGATTGATTGATTTTTGCACCTGACATCTGGGCAGTTATTAAAGGCATATGTCGTCTCTAATGTTAATACCAAAACTCCGTGCTATCGATCCTTCACAAGAGGCGTAATGAATTTTCAATATACATAGGCCTTTACCCTGTAGGAAAATGGACAGTGGGCTGTTATTATTATCATTTTTTATTATTATAGAGTGTTCTTCTGGGCTGCCCCATTCTTACAAGATATTTATCTATTTAAATTGTCTGAGAGATTCTGGGTCTTAGATGATAACTAATTTAACTGAGGTTTTGGTAACGATAAAAAAAAAACGGAAACGTGCAGCAGTCCTTTATCTTATTTAAAAATGCTATACTACATTTTATAGTACAAAAAGATATCATTTAAAAAAAAAATGTTCTTATTGAAATAAGTAGACAAGAGACAGATGTTAATCTTTTTTTTTTATTACTTGTAAGTTGGTTACTTAGAATCTTTTTCAAGTCAAAACAAAGTGGAACTCGATTTTTCATCGAAAGCAATCTATTTAAAACAAAAGCTTGGATCCAATAGCTGCGCACGCTTGATAATGCTTCCCTTTGTTTGTAAGCGAAGGCATAAAACGAGGAGACAAAAACACTTAGTCGGGAATTTACGGAAACGTCGGTAGTCTATTAAAGGGGAAATCTAAGTTCAGTCTGAAGGTACATACATTTAGATGATAGGTTGGTATGTGTGTAACTGTGTATCTATCTATGTTGCCAAAATTGTACCGAAAGTGTATTGTGCATTAGTACCAATAATTATAATAGCCAAGATCCTGCTCTGGACCAGGGAAATTTCAAACATCTTGCCCGATCTGGGAATCGAACCCAGAAACTCACGCTCAGCAGTGGCGCTTGGGACTACGAGACTAATAAGGCAGTACCTAGTGCCTGTAATTAGTGTTATATGTTGTTACGTAGACCCTAAGATGCCCAGCCATAAAAAGAAATAAATGAAATCATTTAGGTAAGTACATATAAGACACTGCCGTCTGCTTATCTCACACATGGTTACATAGAATAAAATAGTGCACAGCAATCAATTTCCGAGCTCACGTTACGTTGCTACAGTTATGTCAGCCACGGTCATAAAAATCCGGTAAAATTGACACGTCTTGATACTTGCGGACGTCGCCGCTACGCTGGCGTAAGGACTTTTCGACCTTCTCACGGTCGCGTTATGCGTTTTGCAGTGACAATGAGGAAATGTATGGAACTATGCTTCACCGTTATGACACATGTAACTGTCTACGGTAATATGAATTAGTTGTGTTCACAGTGTCGAAAACACGCACGCAGCGCAAACGATTTAAACGTTTGGGGGCGCGCGGGTCCATTGTTGCCCGGATTGACGTATTACCTTTTTAGAGTGCAGTGCCTGCATTCCCGCGCTAAACAAATAACGGGTGTAAGACGCTTATCGTTAAGGTGAAAGATACATTTTTCCCCAGAATTGCGAAATTATTTTACTGTTGGTAAGTACCTATCTATTTTATAAAGGTATTGTGCGTTTAAATTGGCGTCACTGATCGCCGTAGCTGATTGCTACACACACTCTAATCATCATGGTTGATCCTTAACACTATAAAATAGTGGTACCTATATAACTCGCCTGATATTTTTTCCTTCACCAAATCTGTGCACAATGAAAACACACAGTTTGCTCCTAACAATAACAAAATAGCGAAACGTTATGGCACCGCGGTAATCTAGGGCTATTTGACACTAGTGATTATCGCCGAGACCAATTATGCTATAATTTGAATGCATCAGCAAGTTAAAAATGTATTGAAGAGGTCTGCTGCTTCGCTAATAGAGCGCAAGTCTGGAAGCAAGTCTGGTGAGTGAAAGTCTCTAAAACAAGTCTACCGCAAACTGTTGGCTCTTTTCACAGCATCATTATCCTTCTAAACCGTAATTGACAGGTCATGTTTGTTTAATAGAAAGTACGTATTCACCCTTTGCAGGGCTCCCATTCGTGGGGGGTTCCAGAGGTTCAAAGTCCTAGTTTGTTCTGTATCTGTGGGTCATTCGAAAGGGGTTTTTCTTTTTCTATAATCTTTTTTGTGTAAGAGGATTCTGATTGATTAAAGGATAACCATTTAAATGAAAATGATAAAAAATATTTATGTAAACGGAAAAATATCAAAAATTCATCCAGAAGTCCGGGGTTTTTGAAGATTTAGAGAAACTTAATGAGTTTTCTCTCGCAAAAAGTGCTCATCCCTACCCATACGTTAATACTTACATACATCGTAACAGAATTAACTCGATTTTTTCCTACCTCTCTTCTTATTATGTCTTGTTGTTTACAAACACATGTACTTGCTGTAAACAACAATAACTGGGTCAAAATTGAGTGTGAAATAATACCTGTGGTGTTTCGCACGGTAGCCGTGCTACGTGCCCTGTCACCGGGCCGTCTGACTGCGCCCAGCCAAGCCGGCGTATGGAAACAGTAAGTACAATACCGATACTCGCATCCTTCATTAACTAGATGTCAAAAATTATTAAAAAAATACAGTAAAAAAAATATACTCATTTCCGATTTATTTCATAAAATTGCTTGACAAACTGACATTGTAATCACGTCATATTTGTATTTATATGATATTTTCTTGTGTTACCATCAAAATCTTAGTGCTATGTGAACTAATTGGTGAATATATTAATATTTTCACGTTTCCGTTTTACGTTTTTACTGTTACTTCAAGTGCTAGGTAAATGTCTAGTTCACATTTGTAGAGAGCTGTAATGTGTGATTCATGTGCACTCCCAAAAAAGAAGGTCTTAAACAATGCACGAACTGGGCCAATAGTTGGTGGTGCAGTAGAAGAGATCAACTCTGGGAAAGACTCCAAACGAAAATGTGGCTGCTTACGTACTAGCGAAAAGCTCAAGAAAATCTTAGGGACGTTCCCCGCTACCGCACCACCGCAAATGACTGAATGCATGGTAAGAGAAAAAGTAGGTACCTTTTATTGTAATACTTGGCTATCTTGCTTGGCTTGGCTTATAATTAAGTAGTGACCCGCCCCGGTTTCGCACATGTGTAAAGTAGATACCTATTAACTATACCTCTGTAATCACTCCTATCTATGAAAACCGTTGCTGAGTTAAAAAGATCTAAGCTTACAGACGGCGGGAAGGACCTTTGTTTTATACTTTGTAAAGAAGATAAGTCTGAAATCGCCAATCCGCCCTGAACAAGCGTGGTGATTACGAGAAGCGTGGTGGCTCGTACCTTCTCCGTATGAGAAGAAGCTTTTTTGTGTGTAGCGCTAACAGACATTAAGATTACTTTATTTATTTATATTTCATTTCAGAAATTCCTAATTATTATTATTTAGTGCGACTTGTGACTACCGTCGCTGGTCGTCCTGATATACTCTTTGGGAACCCCTGCTTCAAGTGTAGTTTTCTTTTTAACAGTTCGACAAGGCAAGCGGCTACAATTATGGACAGATCAGCAAAAACGTTATGCCGCCGATGGTGCCCGATTGCTGTAGGCAGGGCAGGGTAGTCAGTAAGGTCAGTTATACTTAACATTAAGATTTATTTGTATTACTTAGGTACATGCGACAAACAACCCAGTGGTAACCCTGTCCGGTGTGAAACAATTGTGAATTTGTTAGATTGATGGAGACTATGATTTGTTGTTTTTTGTATACCTATAGGTAAGGTCCCATAGGTACAGTAAGCGGTCATAAGTGTAGTCGCATGCTAAGGTATGAATTGCTGTGAACACGCGGTACTGGGCGTACCTACATCTGTGTGTAAAGTGATTATGTATTAACACAGTAGGTACCTACGAACACTTCAGAATTAGCACATGGCGTCGAAAGTTAAAAAATGACAATCTATTGCTTTGTGAGATTGCTACTCCACTTATGACCGCTACTTGTGTCTTCATTGCATACTACATTCCTTACTGACGACAGTTCTGAAGGGACCTTTGCAATATATCAGAAAGAAGTGACGCCATGCCTAATTAGTTGTCTGATAAAATCGTCATAAGTTCGGCGTTGGCGTCGGCAACGAGCGTCGTGAGCGAGGTGGTTGCTTCGTGCGCCCTGTATCGGCCATCGCTCCTGCTCGATGCATCGCCTGTCGTTATTCAGGAATGTCTTGCTCTTGTCTTGTTACAACACGGACACGCTGCGACCTGCCCTTTGACTAGCCGTGAGGAACCAGGAAACTGTGTAAATTGGTTCATGGATTCCTGTCTTTTTGGTTGGGTTGGTGTTCATGCTGTTTACACAGAAGCGTTTCGTCTAATCCAAGTGTCCCGTAAAGTCCTTGTAAGAAGAACTCCGTACAAAGAGTTTTTTTTCAATTAAGTCATCATTTTACGCAATCTGACCTAAAATAGAGAAACCAGTAACATCTTTTAAAATAAGAAGATCTGTAAGATCGATCTACGATGCCTTTAGGTCACTACTCTTCAGGATTTTTTTTCACTATCATTGTACAATCAGTGTTGTGATAACAATACACATAAACGTGGCGATCCAGCCGGCGTCGGCGTAGGAGTGTTGGTACGCGGTAATGGATGCTCGTGCTCACAGATACAATCGAGACTAGGATCGTGACACGGCGCGCCCTGCGACAGCGCCGCTTCAAACTACAAGGTGAAATGGTCATTTTTAATGCCTACATAATAAACTTTCTATGGACTTCTAATTTTAGTGTTTTAAGATTGGCGTTAAAAATGCAACCATATTACCAAGATAACGTAAAAAAATGGTTTCAAGGATCAATAGTTTTTTTAGGGATTTCGCATAGGTACAGCTTTTATCCAGGGTTCAGCTAGCGGTCCGTCTGTAAATGACTCTTCACCAAACCAGTCGCTAAGTAATGAAAAACTGACTGACTAAATTGTACATGTTCATGTGATTCCTAACATTGTTAACGTGAAAGAGTCTGTGTGTTGCTACGCAACAGATTATCCTATTTATGTAACAATAATATGTCAATATCCAATGGATTCTATATATATCCCTCGTGTTCTATAAAATCATTCACGTGACATATCTTTAAAAGTCGATTTGAAACTAAAAACTTTTTCATCCTCATACTAGCTAGCAACAGATTTAATTAACACAAGTAAAGAATTTCTAATAATATTTAATAAAACACAATAAACATATCAAACAATTTAATCATAAAATTATAATAATACATAATATTGATAAACATTTGCCGGATGATGAGGCGGATGGCTTGAAGGTTTCCGACATTAACTTGGAGGCACCTACTTGTATTAAATTAATTCTTATCTTTTCTATTTAAAGTCTGTGTTAATTCGGGGACATTATACTGTATTACACATTGTTTGTAATTACGTAGATGTTGTATCTTCTGGCTTAAGCTTCCTTCCGGCCTTACCAGGGCCCTTATCGATGCAAAGATAAATCTTAATGTAATAAAGCTAAAAAGTTTTGTGTGTTTGTTTAAACAAGCTAATCCTTGGAACTACCAGTAGGATTGGATAACATAACATCACGCCTGTAATCCCCGAAGGGTTAGGCAGAGGTATACCCATTAGTACACCCACATTTCGCCAGTTATGGTTTTAGTCCCATGTAATAGGGGGCGAGCCTATTGCCTTCAACCGGGTACAAATCCAGACTCCGAGGCTGTTACTGAAAAATTCCTGATGGAAACCCAATAACACTTTGCCCGACCTGGGAATCGAACCCAAGACCTCATGCACAGCAGTCGCGCTTGCGACCACGAGACCAACGAGGCAGTCAAAATAAAAATAAATACACAAAAATAAATAATTGAATAAATTATTTTTAATATGAAAGCCAGATTTACGAGGAACAATATAGGCTTTATATCATCATGCTACAACCCAAGGGAGCAGGGCAGTAATTAAAGACGTTACTTAAGTCGGGTGAAAACAAAACACGTGGACGACATTGCTGTATAAGATGTAGATAGCGAGGACTTCATGTAACTCGACTTTTACCGGCTTTTCTTAGGAAGTTCTGAACAACAGTAACTCTAGGGATTATACACACTGCAGGTAGGAATAGATTTTTTAAAATGATAACTTAAAATCTAAATGACATATAAAAATTTAATAATATTTCATTTAAAATGTGCAGCCCGAATAATCTAGCCAAATAACCTAATAAAAATAAATAAACATTCCTTTCAAGTTGACAGTCGAAGCTACTGAAAGAAACAGAGCTGTGACAGACCAACAGCAAACGTAGTCACATTACAAGAGTTCATAACATAGCATAACATCACGCCTGTAATCTCCGAAGTATTAGACAAAAGTGTATCCTTTAGTACAGCCACATTTCGCCAGCATAGGGAGGTGAGCCTTTGGCCATCAACTGGGCACAAATCCAGACTCAAAGGCTGCTACTGAGAAATTCCTGATCTGAAAACCCAATAACACTGCCCGACCTAAGAATCGGACCAAGAACTCATGCTCAGCAGTCGAGCTTTCCGACCACAATGAAAAAAGATATGATGATGATTAAAATGAATTTTATGATAATACCTTTTGAACATACGAGAATTAGAAATCTACATTTGAAAAGGGAAAAGGAAGCGAGTAGTTATTAAAAGTGTTTTATTTACTTTACGTTAGTAAATGAAACCTTGTTTGCTGAACCCAATTGAGGTTGCAGGCGCGTAATGTTTGTTAAAGTGTAATTAAACCGTTTGATAATGATCTCTCTAGGTTAAGACCAAGAACAGTAAAGTGTTCGTCTGTCGACCGCTAAATTGTGTTGGTCCGGCCATTCATTCACCTGATAGATTAGGTTACTTAGTTGTATTTGTAACGCCTTAAAACGAGCCAAAAAACACATTAGTTCTTACTTCTCTAATGCAAGCAAATCGGTGCTAAAGCTAATCGTTTGATCTAGTAACTGTAATGACTAACACATTCAGACTAAAATGTAGTCAGGGGTATTTGAGTATTGAATGGAGAATTATTTACTTCAAAGTATTCAAAATTTGCTTTAAGGAAAAAATCTAACCTACCTAGATATTTTAGTAATTTTCCAGTGTCTATCACATTAGCACGACTGCGATTATAATGGTGCTAACAATTTGTGTCCGACTATGAAATCACCGTAAATATTTAAAACTAGCTTTGCCCGCGACTTCGTCTGCTTATGTGTTGATTAACGCGGACGCAAACGTCGCGGAATAAAATGTAGCCTATGTCTATTCTTTTTTATTTAGGTGGGTTTAAATTTATCCCTTACCTAATTTCATCAAAATTGGTTCAGTGGTTTAGTCTTGAAAGCGTTACAGACAGTCAGACAGTTGCTTTCGCATTTATAATATTTGTATGAATGTAAGATTTAAATTGTTCGTCAGCTGGGTTGAATAAGATTGGCAAGCTATTCAAATTCGATTTAGATCTATCGCGGAACCACTTTCTTTCATCGTGTGAAAATCTTTATAATGTCCTCCGCCCTGAAGGGTCTGCTATTGTACTCTCAACGTCTTATTAGATAACGAGTTATAACTATATAGTCCGAGTTTAATATTTGAGCTAGTTATTATATTTTGAACTGTAATTCGATGGGGCTAAAATTCTCAATACAACATAAAAACTAAACTAAAAACTCAACTTAATTCCAGTACTTTATCTTCGTCGAAATTATTAGTATCTAGAGGTTAACAGGAATGTGAAATATTTGGTGTTTATTTTTATTTAAGGCGTATTTGTATTACCTAACAGGTACCTACTGGACTCACAGCACAGCCAGTCTATTCTGATCATGTTTTCCTCGGTGAATTTAGGAAGGCTGACCTTGAGGTGAGCTGTTATTTCATCGATGCAAGGGATTTTCACATTTAACTCAAATTGACCGAAGGAGCTTTTTTCAGCCTAACACCGCTGGTAGTATAAATGACAAGAAAATACTATTCCAGCCGCCTCCTAGCAAGTCGTGGCAAGTGGTAACCGAGCTGGTGGCGCTGGTGCAACTGTCGGTGACGGCGACTGCGCTGGCACTGTACTACCTCATCTACTGCTACATGCACCTTATATACTTCACCCTCAGGAGTGCAATGTACTTCCACAACGCTGACGGGTATGCTATCTCTAGTATTTTTTGCTTAACTGAACCGAATATCAAATAATTTTCCATCTTAGCCGAAACGTATTTTCCATCACGCCATCTTAGTGATGGATCTATGATAACCACTCTGGTAGACGAATTCGTGACTGCAGTATGCTAACAACAGTTCCATAAAGACATCATGCGATATTTTTTATAAGGAGAATGTGATTTTCATAATTCCATGTGGGATGTTGCCATGTTAAAGAATTGTTATTACCATTAGGGGGGTTGCCAGTTTTTTATTAGCATGCCTGTCACTTGGAGTAGGCGGATGCTGAGTCAGTTGGGATCTCGGGAGGCGCGTACACTCCCAGGATCCCCGATGTTCTCTTCATTTATACCTCCAAGGCAGGGGGGATATCCTTGAGTTTCTATCACCTCGGAAGAAAATAAATATGTGGGCACCGATTAATACAACCCAGTTACCGTTTTCTGAATTGTTGTTTCAGGTAGTCTCTTTTTCGTCATCTAGTCTGTACCAGTTCGTCACTTTACGTCATCATCTCTGCTCATAAGACCCGGCATTTCATTCTACCCTTTTGAATTATGTTGTATAATGGCAAAACTGAAATAAAATTAATAATAACTTTCTGTTACAGACCCATGAAAGTAACGATTGCAGTGGTAACTGTGACGTCGATAGTAATCGGGCTCCACATACTTACACGGATGCAGAAAATTATCGGAGTATTTTACTAAATTATTATTGTATTCAACAATTACTTCATCATATTTATTTAAATATACAATAAATAGGTACTGGCTAAAATCATTAAGAAAAAAGTAACAAAACAGAGTAAAGAAAGTAGAAAGCAGTCAAACTCAAAAGACGTTATGTTACTTTGTACATAAATAACCAAGTCACTATCTGTAAATTAAATATGTCGCTAATAAAGTCCAGTTTTCTTTAGTCAATTCATTGTGTAGAGTTGGTAATTGCCTTTGAACTTTGTCATTAGTCGAGTCAGATTAAGCGTGACGCGAGTTCGCACCTGGACATTGTTTCCTCAAATGGTTTTGGAAGTGATTAAGGCCCCCCTCGCGCTTTTGTGCGGGCTCACCGCAGCGGGAAGCATTACGCGGATGAGGAGGCACGCTGGAGGCTGAGTCGACGACCAACACTTGATGGTCAGACACCGCGAGAGGCGGCCGCGCAGCACTACCATACTTCCTCTGATTTCGATTGTTACGATCGACCGCGAACTTACGCACGCACCAGTCACGCGAAGTGATTATCGATTAAAACTTAAATCGTAGTGGCAGTGTTATACAGAATCGAATGAACCAGTGTGAAGCGTGTATCGCTTAGTGCAAAATGGTGCTAAGTGTCAGGTAACTAGACTATGGAAATGTGAAATGTTTTCATGTTTTCTATTTACAGATTTGAATTAGGTGTTAAGCATGGTTGTCTTTTGAGTGTTCTATTTACTAAAATCAAGAGGTGAATTAGGTAAAATAAACACTACAGGCCAGCCTGAAAATATATTCGCGCTTTGGACAAGAATTTGTATTGTTTAATGTGGGTAGGTAGGTAATTCATATTGACTAATGAATATATATTCATAGTAAAAGCAAACATATTGTGAACATATATAAAAAATACCAAGGAAATAGAAAATATTCAACACATATATTGGCAACAAAAATATTGATCACAAACACACGAAACAATTTCATTCAAATCTCAACGGCCGCCAAACAATCAATTTCGTTGTCCAAGAATGTACAGTTGGTCAAATAAATCAATAGAAATAAGTAAATTCGCGACGCTACAGCAAAATTATATTTGTACTAGATCTGTGACCCGGCTACGCTTGAACGGAATAAAAGGCATAGCTTATTTGGATCGGAGATTCTTAGAGGAACAATTTAAGCAGCTGCTACCGAGTGCCGCAGGTTTAAGGCCGACATTTTTACCTATAGATTTGGCAGTTTACCGCAAGATAATTTATTGTGCTATTGTTCTCATTTCTAGTTAAGTTGCATTTATTCAGGGCTAGTGTTACTTTTGAAATGCAATATTAATGTTGGTTGAAGTTTTGCAAATGTTTTGTAGCCCAAATAGTTAGCTGAAGAAGTTTGTTTTTAAACCCCAATGAAAACAGAGAGATGATATAAGTTTTATGCATGTTTTTATCTGGGCATCGATTTCGTTTTTTTTTTGTTTGAAAGATGACTTACTCGAGAGTGTTCTTAACTATGATTTAAAAAAATCTGTCAGTCGTTTGAACATTATCAGTTCTTTTCTAGTTGGGGAGGAAAGGGAGAATCTTCCACCGGTCTGATTAAGTTTTGTTTATGTCGGGGTCTTTTTGTTAATTTATGTTTCTGAAACTGATGAAAATGAAACACTTGCTGAAGTGAACCTCCAGTTTTAGTATTCCTAAACATAATGTTAATTTGCATAAAAAATATAATGCAAACTACAATTTTAAATTTCGCATTCTAGACATTAGATCATTCGTGTACTGATCTAAATATTTTTACGATCAGTTAAGATTTGAACGTCGAATCAAGAGTCATCTTTCCCCTGAGAGTCGTGTTTAGCATGTCAAATGGGGTGATATCATCAAATTTAGCCGTATTGCTCGTGATGATTTTTTTACGACACAGGTCATGCGCACCTGCAGTTTTTTTTACATCAGATATTGTTTCTATGGAAACGTACCTGCAAGAGTCTTATCTTACATCCTTTTTGAATTAACTTTGCTCGAGGACCCGTCCACGATAGGGAGATAGGAAGTTAGAGACTGATTTTTAGCTTACTCTGAACTAGGTAATCAATATGTCGAATAAATAGTCAAGAGTGTGATACGTGTCAGTGCAAACAGAGCACCAATGTTATCATTGATTAATTAATAATGAACCGAAAAACATCATTAATAGAGTAAAAAATTGTGTACAAGATAATCCCCTTATGCAATTTCCAACTCTATTTCTGTTCAATTTTATCATTTTATCAATAAAAATTACAAGTCTTGATAAGCCAAGAATCGTCATCCACAATTGACCACGTCATCCTTGTAGATCGTTCTAACCTCGCCACCGCTCTTTAGCTACGAGCTCATAAGTACTGTAGGAAGTGAAGTACCATAATGTGTGACAGCGTGCACAGGTCACGGGCGCCGGGTTACGGTGACGTTCATAGGTGTAGGAGTGTGGGCCGCATGTCACACCAGCCGTGTAGTAACGGTGCGTTCCGGAGACCGCCCCCACTTAACACTCGCATGTGTGAAACCTTGCCTTATTATCGACCAGCCGTCTACCCTTTGATTCACGTCTGAGGCTGCTTTTGCATTCATGGCCAGTAACATTCCTGGGAGCTTAAAGCTTGGAGTCATGGAATGGGATCCTAAGTCGCCTTGCATGGCTGCAATTTTAATAATAGATAAAGGAATGTGTAGCTAAGAAGCGTATGCGTACTTGCCAGTTCCAATGCTGGGCCATTATTGAGGTATCAGATTCATTAAGTATTACTTACTTACGTTCAAGTGAGACTGCTGGTTTTTGTACACACGAGACAAGACATTTCAGCAATATTTAACTAACTACCGGTGCTTGTATGACGAAATGTATGAACGTAGATGAGGCGAAAGGAGTATTTAAGGATCGTAGCAGGTGGCGTTCTGTAGTTTCTGTTTACCCCTATGGGAAAAAGCGTGAGTTTATTAACTAACCTTTACTATGTATTCAGTACATGATGTTTTTGAATTACAGGCTTTTAATTTTCTTCTCAAGTTCAATAGCACACTCACGTTTCGCCTGAAATGTTAAAGATCCGTCCAGGGGCGAGCCTATTGCCCTCAACCGGTCACAAATCTAGACTCTGAGCAGAATAAAAGACTGATTCCCGTAAATAAAAATGTTTAAAATCTAGTCGCAATCTCGTCTTGGCGACAATCAATGTTAAAAACTTGGAAAATTATAGGAAAGTTAAAGGCGTCTTTGACAGATTAGAATGAAAATACCTTCATAGAAATATAGGAATGGCCTTTCCGAATTCAAAACAAGAACATTTGTTAAAACCATTCCTTATATGTGTGGAAGGTTTGTAGGTGGATATGTTGCGTTAGGTAGCATTTTCTGCTATAAATGTTAATTTTTATTTTAATGTGTCTTCAACTGCGTCTCTCAATCCTGTAATAGGGTAAACAGACAGTCATTGGACAATTAAGCGAATATAATAAGACGACTTAATATTTACTTCACATTGGAAACTGCTTAGAAATTCTATTTCACTTTCTTATAAGTTAGGCTCCTATATTTTACCTACCAGCTCGTAATACGTCTGCAGGATCAATGCTTCTTTTCATTGAGAGAAGGCATGAGAATTAATCAATATGCTTACTCTATACTGTGCTCGTTTGATAGCGATTTTTTTTTCATTCTACACGACATGATTAAGATAAACTTAGAAACTATAGCAACATTGGTACTGGCCAAGTTATCATTAACATTCTGTGTGTGTCAACAACTGTGTTATTTAGTATTCGCCCGGAAGTGGGCGGCGTAGGACCGATCATTGTGGCTACCTTTATGGGAGACCTATATCCAGCAGTGGACTTCTTTCGGCTATTATGATGATGATGATAATTAAAATATATCTGATTTTAGTAAAGCTCAATATTCTAAGGGTGAACGGATATTTGACTGAAGATCCGCTGAAGATGCACATAGTAGCGTAACGCCGAAACAATAAAATAGATCATAAAACATTTAACCTTATACCCATAAGCGATAATGCGTTAGTGCGTCGAGCATACAAATGACGATGCGTCCGACGCATGCGTCAGATGTGCGTCCACGCTAAGTAATTAAATAAATGTATGACATAATCTACATCTATTTCTATTCTAACATCCAAGGCGTTAACAAAAACATTTCACCATGAAATTAACTTATCAAAAATGTTTTGTAGAAAATCGTATGAAATCATCCATGAACGTCTAGTTTGAGTAGCAATTGTCTGAAATTACCTGAAAATTGTTGTTTTTGAATTTGTCTTTTTTTTCAGAAACTGATTTAAGTTACCTAGCAGATGGTCTAGTTTTTATTGGGTATCATGAAACTGAATGGTCTGAATTCATCATTAGAGTAGGTACTATAGAGACTCGCTGGTTTAGCCATATCCAAACTATTTTTTTATTAATATTCCTATGAAACCCTGTTTAAAATAAGAAAGACAACAGCCCACCACTCAGGCTGACAAAACGTAATTTGACGGGCCTGTTGGTCTAGTGGTTAGCGGCCCTGACTGCTAAGCCGGAGGTCGTGGGTTCGATTCCCACCCAGGACAAACTTTGTGTGATGAGCATGATTGTTGGTTCTGTGTCTGGGTGTGATTTATCTATAATATGTATGTATTTATAAATTATATAAGTATGTATATCAGTTGTCTGGTTACCATAACACAAGCTCTGCTTAGCTTGGGATCAGATAGCCGTGTGTGAGTTGTCCCAAGATATTTATTTTATTTATTTTTATTTAATTAGCTAGATAAAAATATAATATTATAAAATAATTAATACAATAAACAATAATATTTTTTATTTTATATAAATTTAATAACTGTTTCAATCAGATAGATCGTTAAAACCACTGAATGCTTTCGTGAATGTAGTCGCCTTAATAGTTTAAATCCAAAGATATTATATCAGGTATAGAAACCCAGAAGCATCAGACTTACATTATTATATCACTAGCTTGATTGCTGGGCCCCTTCATGGTTCTATACCCAAAGAGTACCAACGGGCTCTATGACTAAGGCTCCCTTGTCTGTTCGTGTGTCTGTCACAGGACTGTATCTTATTAGCTAGACGTAGACACTTATTATTTTTACAGAGTACACACTCAGTATGTAATGACACCA
The DNA here is from genome assembly GCA_949774945.1 of Hoplodrina ambigua. Taxonomy (NCBI): domain Eukaryota; kingdom Metazoa; phylum Arthropoda; class Insecta; order Lepidoptera; family Noctuidae; genus Hoplodrina; species Hoplodrina ambigua. The sequence goes on from OX458976.1 coordinate 6,467,750, forward strand.
TTACATACTCGCAATAAGGCCTAGCAATGTCAGGCCGCTAAATCAACAAATAGTATACAAAACTTATTTGCTGTACAAAAACCATGTTGCTTTTACTAAATATTTTTTTAAATAATCATCATCATCATCTGCCTAGCCTTTTCTCAACTATGTTGGGGTCGGCTTTCAGTCTAACCGGATGCAGCTGAATACCAGTATTTTACATGGAGCGACTGCCTATCTGACCTCCACAACCCAGCAACTGGGTAAATACGATACCCCTAGGTAAGACTGGTTGTCAGATTTTCGGGCTTCTGACGACCCGTAACGACTGTCAAAGATCCACATATGACAGCCGTTGGAAAATATTTTTTTAAATAATATCTAGTATTAAATATTGTACGAAACCCGAGTCGGAGTCTCGAACTAGGTCGGTTTTTCAAGTACCAAAGGTATTTAACTAATTTTCAATTTAATTTTATTCTGTTGCGGCTCTTCAAGTCAATTGAACGTGAAAAGATCTTGAATTTTATTACCAACGTAATAGAAATCATTCAAGCTCAGCAGCCTGAAGTCTTCCCGGGATATTGACCGCTCCATATCAAAGGGATGAACGTCCTTGAACGCACATTATGACCTAGTTATGCCACTAACTGAACATGCACGTGAATGTTAGTGAGGAAGCGGAAATGAGGCCATTACGATAGGAGATGTAGGAAACCGAGCGAGGCCGAGTGGTTCCGACCGCCGCCGAACCGAGCCGAACCGGCGAGATTATAAGCGCGCGCGCACTTACTGTGAAAAATTACGCAGTAAATGAATTAATTTAATAGAGGAACTAAAATATGATATAATAAGCATCCGTTTTTGTTTTGCAATATGACCGTCACCTTTTAGTTATGTATGACGATATGTAGAAAATGCAGCGTTTTTATTCCTATTCATGATAGCAATCCGCACTTGTTTGAGTTTTTACATGTATTGGGTGGGGTATTCTCGCCCCCTATTACATGGGAGTTAAACATAGCTGGCAAAATGTGGGTGTACTAATGAGTGTATTAAAAATGTACACCTCTGCCTAATCCTTCGGGAATTACAGGCGTGATGTTGGTAATGGTGATGTACTCGTTTTTACTAGAACTGAGCTTAATTATCATAGCTCAGAGTAAAATGAATGGAAGTAAGGCTTTATCTTAATTTGAGTATGTATGTAAAAAATTACTGTAATTGTGGTTTTTAAGATTTTTTAGGTCTGATGTAAATTTTTAAACTCTAATTGCAATAAGCCTACTACGATACGTAAAATCTTTATCTCACATTCTTAAGAGCATACCTACGTCTGTGTCAAGCTAAACTGTTGTCATGTGCTACGCGGACACTCGTGAACAAAAGACATCAACGAATCAAAGTGCTACGAACTCGCTACGAGATTCATTGGTATTTATTTTTGAATCTCACGCACGCTTTTAACTTTAGTAAAATATGAATAGGTGGTAAAAAAATCCAGTATGATTGAAAAAAAAAAACTAAGTCGTTTTTATTCAATGTAGTGCCCAGTAGTTAAGCCGCTTGCCTCTAAATACATGAGGTGGCGGGTTGGATATCGGGCAAGTACCAGTGTAACTTTTTCAATTCATAATTATGTACTTTCTAAAGTTTATCTTAGACATCACTAACATCGGTGAAAAAAAACATCGTGAGGAAACCTGGACTTATAATAATATAATCGCCAATGTTCCTTATGCAAGCGTGGTGATTAATACTCATGCTTTTGCTTTGGGAGAAAAGGTCTTTGCCCTGCAGTGGGAAAAAAATTGGCTGGTACTATAAAGCTTTTTTTGAGAATCTTTGTTTTGAAATGGCTTATATTTTTTATACCTAGTAATTATTGACAGATTTACCACATAAAACAAAAACCGTCAGACGTCAATTTCAACAAAATACTCATACAAGATACAAAAGTTAGGTAAAATTCACCATTAATAAAATTACAAGATTGCCTTCCGACAAAATAGAGCAATTCAATTCGATTAAACTCAATCCCGCTATTCTTAACCCTAGGATCGAGTGACCCTTCGTGCCTTTCAGTCATCTCAAACCTGCAGGGCTTCATACAAAACGGAATATTACGCCATGTCGCCCCCTGGATGTGCACGAATAACGGACTCGATTCTCGATCACGAAATCAAAGCGATTATGACGATTATAACTCGACTAACGATGTTCGGAACGTTCGGTCATCGATTAATTGCGAATACAATCACGAACTGTTGGGGTTTTGCGAATGTAACGATAAGGTTGTGATGTAATGCGATTTTAAATGTTTATATGCAGTAAGAAATGTAAAGGATTATTTCAATGAATATTTAACATGTCAATGTAATTTAAATAATCGTTTTCCTTTATAAGCTGCTGCCCGCGATTTCACCCGTGTTATGTTACGTTTTTGGTTACTGCTCCACTGCCCTGGATCGTAGCGTGATGTTATATAGCCTATCTTCTCTTCATGGATCTGGCTATCATATTCAAAAAATATTTTTTCCAATCCGATTGGTAGTCCCAGAGATTAAAAAAAAAAAAAACAAACAAAGAGCTCTTTTCAGCTGTATTGTATTCGTTTCGATATACAAGCTTTCTTTTTGTTTACCACAAACCTGAAATCACGAAAAAACTGATCCACACATTTTGTCGAGTTATGCTCCCATAAATGTATGGAGTAACTGTTTTTACATGAAATTGTAAAAAAAAAAGTGTGCAAAAAAATAAGTGTTAGTCCCATAGTAAAAGTTGTTTATAATGAAACCTGAAAAAGGGACATTGTACTCATGTACAATGACCCTTTTTCAGGTTTCATATAAACAAAAAGTAAGTTTATTATTGACTATTTTCCGCTATTGCTTTTTCAGTGAAAGCTGTCCGACTTTTTCCATTGCGTTTCTACAAAAGAATTAAATTTAAGTTTCTAGTTCCTTTAATTCAATCAAACTGTTAAAATCAAAAAACTGCACATTTTATTCCCAAATTGATGACAGTCAAGTTGGCACAGCATGATGTGAACAGTGATTCATCGATTTCGATTAGATTATATCGAATCTGAAGGACACTAGAGGTCACGGTTCGATGGAAGGGTCACTGACTGAGGCACATTACTCCTAACATTATTAGAACTGTAACGATCGAAACAATAGGCATTACGCAGACGAAATTAAATAAATTCCAGAGAGGAAAATCTTACAATGTAACTGTTTATCAAATATAATAGCTTTATCTATAAATAGTATAATTTAAGTCGCTTTTTGTGTCTATCTATTTGACCGCTTTGTTCTTCAATTGATTTAGAGAATTTATTCTGAGAGATTTATATTATACACATTAATATTTAAATTGGTTATAGAATATAAATTGGTTATAGAACAGGATGTTACTGTTTGGATATGACCTTACATTAGTAGATTACACTCGTGAAAGCATGGGCGCCAGTAATATTATAAAGTGTTTAACTTTTAAGTTTTCTACTACGGAATGTTGGCCACCTGATAGACACATTTAATAAAAATAATAAATAATGTTTGTTATGTGAATTAGTAACTCTAATTTGATGATCATTAAGTAGGTATACAGTTATGTATTTTCAGTCAGAATAATATTTCCAAACAAATTATTAATAATTAAAATGGATGCTGAAAAACACACATAACATTTTTAAATAATCAGGGAAACGTCTTTCAGCACACGTTTTTCAAGATTGTTAAATTTCTTGTCCTTAAAATTGCACAAATTGCTACTAAAAGTGCACTAAACCATCGCAATAAGTTAAGTACCTCGTTTTCACTGACAATGTAGCCAAAATACATGACAGAATTAGAATTCGGTTTATCACTGAACTCAAATTTACAGTTCCATTAAATAGATTTCTTACGAACAGAGTGAACCGTAAACATCACGCAAAGATTCGTTCACCTTTAACTTTTACAGAAACCATTCACAATAGAACGTGAAACGAAAATTGAAATTGTGTAATATATAATATTTACATCGCAAACTGTACGTGTTTCAACAATTTTGTTGGCAAACTCTACGTAATTGATATTGATTCTCTGGGATCAATCCAATCTCGCGGCCTGTCATTACCGGGCCGTGTCTTTTGACCCGTCATTAGATAGTAGCATTACTTGGAACAATGCGCCCGAGCCGACAATATAAGCGTATCACGAAAGCAAGTTTAGCCGCGTTTACTTACATTTGTTTGCGAACATAAGTGATCATTAGAATGTATCACGATTCAATTCGGTTTGCTCGCAACATGTTATTGAATAAATTTCTTTTTTTAATCTAATGTATTATCCATTTCAATATAACATATTGCACTGAACATGTAAGGGTATAATTTTTAATTTTGTTGCAGATTCCTGATCGTGTGCAGTTATCTCATTATCTCTAGAGTAAGTATTCATTGTATTCTCTTTTTGTGTAGCCATTCAATTTCAATATTCGTGGATAATGGATTTTTAAAAATCACTGACCTTATTTCTTTTCTAAGAATACTTTGTTCAAGATTAACTGGATTTAGTATTACAGAGAGAATCTTTCTAGATTTAAAAAATTGCTTTGTATTTTTAGCTTGTAAGAAATGAGCATCTCTTTTGTACTCATAAGGTCAAAGCAATCTTAATCGGTATTATGTATTTACCTCTGAATAATCCTAATTTCCTTTTTTTGTAAACTAAGACCGTCTACTTTATTTTCTTTGATTGTATTCAGCGTTTCTGAATAGATAATTTCATCATCATCATCATAGGTCGTTGACCTCCAATTTTGAACTTGATGATTTTTATTCAACATATATTATGTCTAGATGTTAAGCTTTAATTTAAAGTCAGTTTGCAGTCAGATCTTAACTACATTTACTACTGTTTTCATATGGACGTTTACCACTACTAGGTTGTGGTATGCCTAAGTGCTTTTAAATTCTTAACCATAGCTTAAACAGCAGTACCTGATTGGGTCGTAGACTAATAGCTAATTATAGCTATTAATTCCAAGAATCAATTTCTCAAAAAATAAACTTCGTTTTAGGACTGAACAACCGAATAATTTTCAATTAACTGTAAAAAAATGTTAGTTGCTTTGAAATCAATACATAATAGTCTTGTCAGCCTCGTTGGTTTTGTGGTCGCAAAGCTCGACTGTTTGGGATGAGGTCTTGAGTTTGATTCCAAGAAAAATGTTGAATTAAACAGAATTTATTGATTTTTGTTTCGGCTTGCCTTTTACGAAATTTGATCCTTCGTCATTGATTCTAGATGGTAAAGAAAAGTTGTGTAAATTGTCATATCTCAACTGCAGGCTCAGTCGGCGGCCCAGCACCTGGACTCGGCCGAGTACTCGGACTCGACGGAAGTGTCCGTGGTATCGGTCTCGTCCTCGGCGTCAGCTTCGTCGGAACTACACGAGGGATCGGGCGATGATCCTCCTGATCCTGTATTTTCGAATAATCTAAAGGTAGGCATTATGTTTTGATATCAAAAATTAAAATAGGGCTTGTAACGTAGCTATTTGTTGCAAAATGCTGGTCCACTAATTCACCTGTACTTTTATTTTTTCGTGGGGAAATCCTCATCTCTCCTTTTTAGGAGGACGGAGAATTATGTGGGACTTATACGACTATAACCCCCCGGTTACTCCTGGTACCATTAGTCGGGAGCCCAGTTTCTTCTGATGCATGGCTGGTATTTCATCGCACATTCCCTAGAGAGGCGCGAACGAAACATTGAGAGCCACCGTACCGTCATTGGTCTACCATTTTAGGCATATTGTAATGTTATTAGAGATATCTCCCTTCGCCAGTTTTTCTACTTTCGAATAAATGTTGTTTGTTGATGAAGAACTGCATTGTACTGATTATTTATCGGGTACAGTGCACTTGGTGTTATGTATTGTTGATGTTTCCTTTCTGGCGCTATATCGAACTTGGTCTTTAATCTAATTGCAACATTTAATGCATCTTTATTTGCAGAATGAAACAAGAGAAGCACTCAAAAGTGATGGCAGTGAACAGGATCCGGTGAGCTTTAAATTTTATTTATTTATTTTTTCAATTTTGAATAAAGCCAGTTTTCCTAAGATGTTTGTACATAATACTGATGCGCCATGATGAACAAAAAAAAAGATCTATATGACCTCTATATGACCAGTATTGTTGTACCAAAGAGCTTCTAATTGGAACATATATAAGTTTCACTTTCTTATATCCACGATTCAGCCTTGAAGTAGCAACACTTATAACATACTCGTATGTACAACGAGTAATGTAGGAACGTAACCGCTACGAACAATGAGCCATTTCTTGATATAAAAGAATCCGCCATGCACCGGCCAGCCCTGTCCCTTTCATCGTGCTTAATGGCTCTGAAAATAACCAGATTTGTTAACTACGATTTATAACTCAATTATTTGCTAGATTTTTAGATTGCTGAATCTTTTTGTTAGCGAAGTCCGCGTCAATTGAATGGTAGACAGTCGAAAACTATTGTGTTTCTTACGGTAACAAACGTCTTTGTCAATCAGACTGATGCGTTTCAGTGTTATACAAAGAATAATAGAAAAGAAACTACAGTTTCGTTTACTTTCGCGGAGAAATGAGACTAAATGAATTTTTGCAAGTCAATTATACAGCAAACATTGGGCCTGAAATTCGCGCCGAGTGATACACGCTTCCAATGTCTGCCTAATTATCTATTTTCATTTCAACAATACTATTGCCTACTGTCGTTTACTGTAGGCATATTTCGGGGGCGCAAAATAAAAGAATCACTGTTCAAATAATCGTCTAAGTCATCGCCCAATTGCTGACAGGTATGAACACAGAAATGGGTGAAAGGTACGCCATAATAGTCACCAATTTACACCCATTTGAACGACCATTGATGGATTGATTGAAAGAATTCTTCTAAGAATACACGATTCGACACAGTCTATCTTTTCCTTTCGTTTTGCAGAATTGCTGCACTTATTTGTGACATTGGTTTTACGGTCAATTTGTATAGAACCGACGGTTGGTATGGAGCTTAGTTGACATGTAAGCGGACCTACTTTTGAGAAGTGCAATTATAATATAACAATGCACATGCAACGATCGCAGCTTACAGATTTCGGATTTCAATTTAGCTTATTTCACAGTTTGGTGGAATAAGGTAATTTTGTATTTAGTTCTGAATTAGATGGCGTGAAATAAATGTTTGGTGTGATCTAAATAATAAATTGAAAGATCAAATAGAGAGGTTACCGCAGCTATTATTTCTGTTTCACGCGTGAGTTCCCGTGTGCTACGCATACGGTGGCAGTCAGCACGTTGCTCAACGCACTCCTACTCTAGTGACCGACTGAATGGAGGAGGCCACGCCACAGCCTCTGAGGGCTTGTGCAATATACAATATTGAAGTTGCGAAGGGCTTCTCTAATCTGATTAGGTTATCATCTGTAGTTCCGGTCCCCATATATGATGCTTTACGCACGTATATTTTTTGCAAATGTAGGCGAGCTACGGTCTATCGGACTCTAGGTCTGTCACGTAGGTACTACGGCTGTTATTTTATTTATTTATAATATCTCCATTATCAATAGTGTGTGTTAGTTGAATCCTAACTAATATTATAAATGCGAAAGTAAGTTTGTTTGTTTGTTTGTTACCATTTCACGCCTAAGCCACTGAACCGATGATCCTGAAATTTTGCATATACAATGCCAGGTGTACAGGAACAAACATAGGGTACCTTTCATCCCGAAAAAAAGTACTGTTCCTGAGGGAAATCACAATAACCTACTTTTGGTGATAGATGGCGCCACATGTCTTTCGAAATCATGTTCGAATTTTAAATTTAAGTACCTAATACATTTTGTGAGTTTTTGTGTCTATGGACTGGCTTCAACTAGGGTGTCATAAAATCGATTATTGATAATTCGGGGTTACTACAACCAATTTACGATAACCCAAGAAAAAAAGTACTAGGGTGTTATAAAAAGGTACATCTCTATGGCAGTAGAAATAAGAAGTTTTAGTCAGAGCGAGGTCAACATTCTGGGTTTATCAAAAAAAGTACTAGGGTGTCAGAAAATGAAGGGTTCACTCAAGCAGAGTACAACCCGAATTGATTAGCAAATCCTAAATTAACGTGAGCGAAGCCGCGGGCGAAAGCTAGTAAATAAATAATAATAATAATAAATAATTATAAGACATATACAAATCATGACATAATAATAGTCATTAAAGGAAAAGTTTTCTCCTTCACATAAAGGAGATAACAGAATGCGCAATAAAGTTAACAACTAGCTAGCAATGTCAATAAAATTTGGTAAAATTTTTAAACAGAAAAATAGAAAATCCACATTCACTTAAATGTTGCTTAGGTATTATCTATACAACATTTATAATAAGTATTTTGATAGAGATTCGTATGATTATTTAGGGAAAGGATTTCAAATATGCTTTCTTTATATTTTTACATTTAAAACACCATTTCACTGGTTTTCAATGGAAAAATCATTTATCTTTTATATTCATCTTCATGGCAAGAAAGTTCTCACGTAAAAATTTTATTCACCTGTAAAACTTATCAATTGTCCTCACACCTCATAAAACACAAACAAATAAATTAACATGATCGAATTATCTAATTAAGTCGTGAGAAACTGAATCTGCTACTGTTACGCACATTGTAGGCTTCTAAGAAGGTCGTATATGTGTTAGTTTAGCGATATCCATCTCTGACCCGAGTGTAAGTGGCTGGTAGCTGTAGTTTGACTCACATTGCATCTAAACCATGAACGATGGCGACAGTCACACACCGCGTGACCCACAAACGAGAACAACCCTTGGAGATGAGTTATTCATATTCGCATAACGCTGGAGAATTTGGTAGATGACATCATTAGCCATTAATTTCAAAACACAACTTCTAAATAAAAAAATAAACCATTTTATATCAGCAGAAACCCGATTAATTTAAAAAATTTGAGGCTTTGACATCAATAAATGGTAAGTAAATTGAGTTTGCAAATAAGTGACTTCATAATTCGATATTGCCATACAAAATGTACGGTGAATCTCGTTTTGACAGTTCATAAAAAGTATATCAATTGATTGGTTGTGTTAACTACCCTATTGTCGAGATTTGTCGTGACTTTCGATTATAAACAAACAAAACAACAACAAACAAAACAACAAAACAAACAAAAGAAGTGAGTTTTTATCGGGACTATGGATAGGTCTAGTTTCCGTCTTTCTTGTGTAGGTCCTTTCAAAAGAATTTTGCTATCCTAAGCTATGATCTTTTGATAATGATGAACTGTCGGGATTGCCTAGGGCTTTGGAGTATGCGGATTTGAAACATGCCCGTATCAATGTAGCTTTTTCAATCCATATGTATTATCTAAGTTTATCTTAAACATCGCTGATTTCGGTAAAGGAAAACATAGTGAGTAATTCTGTACTTAAAATTAATAAAAGTCTAAAATCAAAACTCGTGCCTTCTCTGTATGAAAAGAGGGATTTGCCTGCCGTGAGACAATTATAATAGGCTGGTATTATTATTATATAATATTTATAGGGTTTGTTATTTTTGCATAAAAATTTTTGCATGGGTAACATGCAAAAATTTAAATGCAAAAATAAGCATGAAATCAGTGTAAAATATTGTTGATGATCCAATAAAATAAAAATAAAATATTACTTATATTTCTTTATAATTTTCGCAGGAAATGATAGGCTGTCAGTTTATTTCTTAGCAGTACCCACAAAATCCAAACCGTCCATCTAATCCGCGTAAAGTAAGAAGCCGGCTGCTGAATGGTTGATTGTCAATCTTTATTTTTAATTCTAATTGTGCCGTGAAATACAAACTTGTTACGGCCCGACCGACATTATTTAAATTGGATAACAGTTACAGGTATTCATAGAATTCTTTGTTATGTGCGAAAGTTTCTTAATAAATTGAGTGTAAAACTAATAAACCACATGAAAAACAAATGAAAGTGTTCCCAATTCTTGTCAGAAGATAAGCTGTGCCTTAACGCGGCATGATGTGGTCCCAATAGCTTCACTTGTTGTTTTATATTGGAATCAATTTGTCAAAGTGATGTGGCGACGGGCACTCCACTGGCCCAATTTTATAATGCGTAGGTACTGACGGCCGGCGTGCGAACTGCCCTGGCACACTTACTGCCATTTACGTCTTTTTTTGTGCAAAACTTTCAAGGGGTCGTGACTGTGAAATGGTGAATTACCGTCGCCATAATTCGTTAGTTTGTTTTGAATTTTACTTTGGTCAGGTAATGGCTGCAATCTAGTTGCAGTTAGGGCTGCCAGACGGCCGGATAATGCCGGACATAGTCAGGCTTTTTATGTCTGGCCAATTTATTCAGTGTCCAACTTGTCCAGCTTTTCTTAGACTTTTTACAATTAATTCATTAGTAATCAACTCAACCTGAGTTGATTACTCAAACTGAGCTGATTACATGTTAATAAATAATCTAATAATATTTTAATAATACCAGCCTTTTACTGTCTCTTTTTGTACAGAGAAGGGATGAGTGTTAATCACCACGCTTGCTCACGGCGGATTGCCATTTCGGATTGAGATTAATAAAGTACATTTCGAAAAAATGAAAAACAATCATTTTGTTATTTCAAAACTCAAACATGAAATACGGCTTTTTTAACCCAATTTTACTCAAAAATCCGGCTAAATTGGCTGGTAGCTTGGTTCGGTTTATCAGATTTAGTATCTAGCAACCTTAGTTGCAGTGCTCGGTCACAATAAACCTAACGGGTTTACTTTCGTGATTATTTTTAGGGGCTTGTTAATCGTTAACAGACGTTTAAGGCGCTAATTAGCGGAGGTTGTGTTATTTGTTGAAGGCAGTCAAAAGTCGCGTGTGCCGGAAGGTGGTAGTTACGTTTATGTTATCTCAGGGCTATCTGATTGCAAAACCTCCACGGAGCGCTACCTACTCAAATGCAATGCGCTCTTCATGTAAGGAATGTATTAAACAAAATGAGTCATTTCAATTAAATATTATAACAATGTAATACAGCATAACTGTTGCGCCATTTTTAAACGGTTCTAAGGGTCAGTTTCGCAATTTCCGAATGATGATCAGCGATCTATGAAGCTGAATAATTATATTGTTTAATGTTGCTACCATTAAATTAGCATTAGGAAGTTAAATGGATAGTACCATAGTAATATAAGGCCGAGGGACTTTGACTGTTTCGTTGTTCTTGTGGTTGCAAGCGCGACTGCTGTGCGTAAAGTTCTGGGTTCGATTCCCAGGTCGGGCAAAAAGTGTTATTGGGTTTTTCCATTGGGATTTTGGTGGTGTTAAGTAAAACTATTGGTCCTGTGCCTGATCTTCCTCCGGTCGTTTCGGACTGCCGTCCCATTAGACTATGAGAGTGGAGGAAGAGGGAGTGCACCTGTGTTTGCGCACACACTTGTGCACTATAATATCTCCTGCGTACTTGGCTTGTCTATATTGAGATTAGACCGAAATCGGTCTAGAATATATAAGGCTAGAGGCACCACCAACCCTGGATCAACGATCTAAAATGCTTGTTGGTTGATGAAATAGCGGAAACTGCATAGTTGACATCGCTCTAGTTGCTTTCATGGTTACAACCTAACAATTAACCTATGAGCTGTTCTTTTCTACACAAAGTTAATGCGGCTTGGAATGCATCTTGGAACAATGTATACAAATATGTATACAAGTGTTTGTTTGTTGTAATGTAAAAATAAAAGCCTTTTACTAAATGTTTAGGTATCAAAAAACCATTTATCAACCATCCATCGTCTATTTGTTCCGGTTAATGTCCTAAATGGCTGGACTAATTTTGATGGGACTTTAACAGACAGATAGCTAATGTTATAAAGAGTAACTTACTAACGCGGACGAAGTCGCGGGCGGGTAAACTAGCTCACCATTACGTCCGCGTGAATGTCGCGTTTATTTTTTTTTTGCTCAGATCCCTACTTAATTCATTTTCAAAAAATATATAGCCAAAGTTACTCTTTTATAATTATCATAATATAATCGTTCTCTTTCTAATGTCTAGGTCGTGTTCATATCAGAGAAGAACAGTTATATACCGGTGAGCATCAAGCCGCGCTCGCCTGCAGTGGACACGGCGTGGCGGGAGCCACCGGCCTGGGAGCGAGAGTACCGGAGACATCGCACTAATGGCAGCAGAGTGCAGTGTGAGTCAACTACTCTAAGTTATTGTAATAGAAAGAGATAATAAATATAGTGCTAAGGAGATATAAATATTCGATCACAATTTCATAGCTGGTATGTTGAGAATCACACGCTCAATTCCACCTGTTATTTTACATCAAGATATATTCCTGCTTCAACGGGATAAAAGACCTGGGGGCCTACCACCACCACTACTAAAACAGTACCACTTTTAAAACAGTACCATTTTAATATTACTTTGTGATTTCAGTTGTTGAATTTTCACCTCTCGGCGCTGAGTTGAGCGTTGAAAATCCGTTAGTGCAAAAGGCAAATTAATATTAAAATACCTAATACTGTTTTAAGAGCCGCATCTCTCTCCCTGGTCATTTTAAATTTAGTTCTCCTTCTTCTTATCGTGTGGGCAGTAAGGTCTTACGACCCCACACACCCTAGTGTCAGAGTTTCTAAACCGCCTCAAGGGCCTCTGACATGGTTTGAATGGGACAGTAGTAGTCCTGGTTTCCTCACGATGTTTTCCTTCACCGATGTCAGAGATGTCCAAGGTTAACTTTAGAAAGTACATATGAATTGAAAAAGTCACATTGGTGCTTGTCCGGATTCGAACCCACAATCTCAAGCATGAGAGGCAGGCGCCTTAACCACTAGGCCATCACGACACTTTCATTTAGTTACACAGATCACTCAAATTTAAGTTTAGCTCGAGTTTTCATAAGTAATTATCACTTAGTTGCTTATTAAAGTATCATATTGTACAGCAAACAAATGTCTACCTAAGGTTGGGAAACCGGACAAATTGAGATGGTATCATACGGAGCGCGTGGCACCGCGCTTGCGCAACCCTTTGTGTTGCATTTATTAGTTTTTACTGAACTATTCATATGATACAGGATACAAGGATTATAATGATTACGTGTCAAGATACTATTGTACTCAGCTTTACGTTAGTCCAAAGTATGACAGCTTTATATACCTATGTATAATAAAGTAAGTACCTACACACATACATTACAAGAACCCCTATATTACAGCAATATTTCCTGCTTGGAAGGTGTGTAGGTAGGTAAGGTAAGCGTATGAAAGCGGCGTCATGAGCTTTAAATAAAGAATAATTAGAGTTACGAATTCTGGTTTTAATGAACCTTTAATTTTGACAGATATTGAAGCGGAGTGTCAAGATGACTTCATGAAAATTAGAGTCGGGTTCAACGGATCATTCGCTGGTCTCGTTTATTCAGCAGGTAAGGAACTTTTTTGTCTACTCCCTTTATTACACCTAACTTAGCCAAATTACCTAAATATAAAAATAACGTACAAAATCTACGCAGTTCATTCTTTGCAAAATTACTAGAATCGCTTTTTAAATTGCTTTCGTCCCGCATATAAAGTAGGCTAAAGTTGGCTTTATTATTCAGAACACTGGATGAAAGTGCACTGATTGTTCGTATCGTTTAAATTCGTAAGGGATACGCGTATTTCCAAATCAAATCGAATACTTTACGTCAGCTCGTTCGTACTAAGATCTTTAAAAAGCATAAAACTAGAAGCAAGTTTCACAATTTGTCATCTAATTTAATATTGTCCACAAATCATAAAGGGCATCATAATTTATTTTTTTCAACGTATGTGTTGTCAACGTACTTACGTTGTCACTTGACAGAGGTTTAACCAACCGTTACTTCAGTAACCTAAGGAAGTTCCTACGGTGTAATCGGTCATCAGGCTAACCCTACGTATTGTGCGGATAGTTGGAACAATTAGGCGTGTAGACTAGACGAGTGTCATTACCGTGGTATTGTTCCTTACGTCTCGGGCGTCGCAATCGCAACTCCCACATTGTGTCGGTATGTCCTTTTGTTGATGTTTCAAGAGTGAGAAGTTAATGGAGTCTTCACAGCCATGTGTTTTTATCTATACTCACTTGAAGCAGCACAGAGTGACATTTGTTTGTTTAATTTTTGTGTCTTAAAAACTAAGTACGTAATTTTGTATTATATTATATTAACGCTGTAGCAGTGGTGAGATCCCCATACAACTCGATTCCTACCGGCTTTCCTTCGGAATCTCAGTTACTCTACCGCCATTGAAAAAAATAGGCAATACTACCAAAATAATAATCACAATGTAGATATTTTAAATATAGATACCATCAAATGCAAACATTATAAAAAAACAAAGTGGTCGACTTTGTTGTCTTTTGGTTTGACGATAAATAGTTTTATATCTCATTGTTTCAAATAGAAATAAGCTATACATGCCTCAGCTTCCCTCTTACAAAAAAAATCCTTTCGCCACAACTCTGTATTTCAAATTTTGTTTACGCCTGCATGAATTAGGTAGATATTCCTCGCGCATTAAATTGATTGAACCTTTGCTAGAGGATTACGCGATAATCACGTGATGTTTACTTACTCATTGCGGGGAATTAAATTAAAATCTAAAATCAATTTTTGCCTATAAAGTTACAGTGACATTTACAGTCAATTTTTCGCACGGTCGTTCTCACATTAGCACTCCATGTGATTACTATTCTGTGTTTGTTCCACATTTCTTATCGTTGTTGTGGCAAAGGGCATGTGCGTTGGATGTAAGATTTGATAGTAATTTCGCGACGTGGTTATCGTTAATCAACGTACGCAGCATCACTACTTTAAAATGTTCTCATAGTCTTAACTGTGGGTATTAAGATTCAACTTTAGATGGCTTGTATCCAAATCTTGATGCGGTAAATTCCAAGTTGATACATGATCATTTTTGTCAATATCTAAACTTATATTATAAAGAGAAAACATTTGTATTTTTGTTTGTAACGGATAAACTCAATACTACGTAACTGACTTTAAAAATTCTTTCACCTATTGAAAGCTACATTGTAAGCGAGTATATATTCTATTAAAAAAAAATCTGTAAGAAAATTCGCGCGGATAAGGTAAAAACAAAAGCGTTAGTGTTTTTTTTTTTAATCGAATAATGATATGGAAAAGAAAAAATGTACTTCGCCGTGACCGATTATATCGTCGTTTTGGAAATTATTTTCCTAGGTATCAAAAGGTGTGGTCCGTTCACGTTAAAATAAAACCAAACATACGAAATGGAATCAAATAAAATATTGCGTAAAATATTTTTAGAATTTTCTCGCTATACACATACTTGGTGAGGCTGTTTTCGGAAAATGCAGGCGTTACGTAACAATACTATAAAAAAAAACTAATAAGGAAGCGGGGATGTAGTGATTGATCCAATTTACATAACCAAAGTCAACGGGAACCGCTTACCATAAACCCATACAAACGAATCGCTTTATTAAAAGATTACTAGTTATTAAATGTACAGTAATATAAGATTATAGGTACCCATTCTCCCTTTAACAGTGAGATTAGATGCATTGTGTATGATACGTGGGACTCCGCTTAGTTGATTCACACCACCGTTAGCCGCTTGAAGGAACTTAAATTACTACTTTCTTAAAAGCTTTTAAGATTATTTAACTTACTTTTTGTCTGTCTCTCTTTGTGTACTTAGCATCTTGCAAGTCAATTTTGTACCAGTTACTTGCTATTAGTGCAGGGTAATATTTTCAACGCGTTTAATATTTGTTACATTTTCTTTTGGTTTTTTTTTTTTTCAAATATGCCTTTAATAGCATAACATGACGCCTATTAACCCTGAAGGGTTAGCCAAAGGTGTAACTATTAGTGCACCCAAATTTCTGAAATGGCTAATCCACATTAAGGAAGCGTGGAGATCAATGCTTATGCGTTCTCTACATGAGAAGAAATCGCGTTTGTCATGCTGTAGGACAAAGACTGGTATTATTTTATGTGGGGATAGATTCCATAATATATAACGCATAAGTTGCAGTGAGTTTACAAACATATATACTTATTACATACATCAGACCCAGAACAACTACTTGTACTCTAAACAAATATTTGTTATGTGTGATAATCAAACCCACAACACGCAGCGCAGGAGTCAAATAGCTCAGCTACAACCAGCCGTGTCGTCAAATTACCAATTCATTACCATTATAACGTTCACACTGCGACGCATAATCGTCTAGCCCTATATTGACCCACTGCAGGGCAAAAGCATAAAGAAATTGTTCTAAAATAATACTTCACACAATGCACTAAAAAGTGAGTTTTAAGAACGGTCAATTAAGCAAGGTAACTGTGCAATAGTATTCCTAAGTACCTAAACACGTAGTAAATGACTGTTAAAAAGTAATTAAGTGAAGTCAAGTGACACAGTTAGTTTCGGTGAACTATGTCATTGTACCTAGTACCCGCGCTGTCAAAGAGAGAGTGCACCTGTGTTTGTGCACTATAAAATCTCCTTCATCGATGGCTTGTCTCCGCAGACATCGGCCGCTATGACCGAAATTCGGTCAGGACTATTATTTTCAGCGTTAAGTAGGAAGTTGAATGCGGTTTCGGTTTCTAAGCACTTTCTTTAAAACGTTTTGTTGCTGTCACTAGGTCAACACCGTGGGTTACTTATGTTTTATTTTATTTTTTCGACTTGTGAGATTTGCACATTTTATTTTTGGCGCTTCGCATAAGTATCTCATCTGATTTTTCCCATGAACAACTTTTATCAAATTACACATTCACTTGTGAACCACTGGTGTGTAACTATTTACACAACACTAAATATAATTTATTAGAAGAACTTAAAAATATTATATATTTATTAATTTTGTGTGTAAATTGTACGATGGTCTCCAAAGTAGGCAGCGCCTGTATCTTGGGGGCCATAGTTGCGTTAGCTTCAGTTTAAATCAAGACATTTGAGAATGGACAAAGTAGAAAATGGTTATTGATATTTAATAAATCGCTCTTTTGAAACTAATAAAATTCTAGCTCTGTAATGTAACTTTTTATAACGGGCTCGCCGTTTTTCCCGTCATTGCGATCTTTTTTTTTGTTTTGAACCTTACCTAGTAACTTCCTGGGTACGGAGACAGAAAGGTACCTAAAAACAAATTCTCGTGCAGTTTGAAAACCAATTGACATTTACTCCTTTTGCAGGGTACTCCTATGATCCGGACTGCATGTACATAAACGGGACAGGACGCGACTATTACGAGTTCTACATTCAGCTCAACAGGTGCGGTACTCTGGGAAGAAACGGTCAGCATGATGATACCAGGAAACATCCTACTGTGAGTACTTATTTACTAGAACTAGTAGTTTAAGGGCCGTTTTTTTTAAAGCAACAGCTAGATAACTGAGGGTTTTAACCGAAGGAATAAATATGGCGGATTAATA
Organism: Hoplodrina ambigua; assembly: GCA_949774945.1. Lineage (NCBI taxonomy): Eukaryota > Metazoa > Arthropoda > Insecta > Lepidoptera > Noctuidae > Hoplodrina > Hoplodrina ambigua. The sequence continues at coordinate 6,485,254 of OX458976.1, forward strand.
GTAGGTACTTGTATGGAAGCCTAGCTTTTTTTTTAATAGAATACTAGCTGCTGCGCGATTTTGTCTGCGTAGACTTCAGAATTAAGTCAAAGTTCTTAATTATACCAATAAAACACAATAACGGAATAAAAACTATTTCATTTGTTAAGTTAGATCAATGTGATCAATATAGGTCTGTAATCTATGTTTGCTAATTTCTGCAAATTTCGTTAAGTGTTAGACGGTAACAAACATCCATTTATACCTACATCCAATCAACCCATCCCTATCAATATTGCTTTTTTTCACAAAGGCTTTGTCCTTGCCTCTGCCTTGTCCATGAAGTGAAAGGGCAATTGACTATAATACCATTTTAGTTGCAAGACACATTTATGTATCCTGGCAAGTTGACAATAATGTCGACGACTGGGTACAAAGCCTACGAGCGATCCTCACTAGAAAATTGTCTGATAATCGCCATGTTTGGAAGACAGATGTGTAATCTTGAGAGGTATAACATTGCTAGCTCACAGAGAATAGAACATATTTAATAAGCACTTAGATATGTTGCGGAATAAGATATCTAGAGCACGTACCTATGTGGCTTTATGAGTACATTCTTATCATTACTATGATACCATCTAAGGACTCCGTAGACGGCATCCTGTGATATTTAGATTCTAAGATATTCTCATAACAGTCGGGGCCTATAGTTTAATGTACATTCCGAGTCATAAAGCTACGCAAAATACTGAATATGTAAACAGTGTCGTGCTACGTAGCACGCGTAGGCATTTTGTGCTACGAGAATTTGGTACCTACATAAATTCGTAGACTCTATACATTATTCTGAAGGCAAATTCTCGAAAGGAAAAACGTTCATAAACTCCTCTCACGCAATCTCATCTCAGTGACAATCAATTTTAAAAACTTGTCAAAAATGTAGGCAAATCCCAGTCTCAAATTGTGAAAAAAAAAGAATCATCCAAATCGATTCATAATTGGCGGAGTAATCGTAGAACAAATACACAAAAAAAAAAACATACGCGTCGAATTGAGAACCTCCTCCTTTTTGAAGTCGGTTGAAAATACCTCTCTATTTGATTCTAAAACCTACCTCCGACAAACGTTTCTATGCCGAATGATCCGCCGACAGAATGTTTCGTTTATGAGTTGTTCAACGGCAGAACCTTTCCATTACAAACGTTTCGCCGACAGAACGATTAAATTATAAGTGAATCGACGACAGAATTTTTCAGCAAAGGATTCATTGACATAGCTTATTTAGGCATGGTTTGAAAGTATTAGTGACTAAATTTTGTCAAATTGAGATTAAGGTTAGAACCTGATCGTTGTTAAACTAACAGGAATTTGCCTTTTGATCTTCTGCTAACTTCTAGCTTCTGCTAAAAAGCAGTCTCTTAACAAAATAGGTACCAATAACCTTTTTTTATTCACTTTTTAGAAATATTAGAGGGTTAAAGGCATTACTTATTGTGTACTACCAGCCCTTGATACATAATTTTTATGTGAATCTTTATGTTCGTGTGACAGAAGAACCTGATGTGGAACACGATAACGGTGCAGTACAACTCGCTGATCGAAGAGGAGCTGGACGAACACTTCAAGGTCACCTGCGAGTATGGTTACGACTTCTGGAAAACTGTGACGTTCCCTTTTTTGGACGTAGAGTGAGTACCAACTTTACTTTTTAATTAAAAACTCTCTAAATGTAAATAAAGAATGTTTATGTAAGTATTACAACGAATACATTTATTTTTTTTGGCTTGTTATGAAGCCATAAAATTTGACAAGATTTCTGAATGATCTTATCAGTATTTCAGTCCTGAATAATGAATACTGTAGGTTTTTTCTTTCAAAATTATGTGTTGCTTACTACCTACTCAGTTTTTAGAAAGGGCCAACCATAGCAGGGACCGTATTAAAAAGTAGGTAGGTATAACTATTACTGTCATTCATTATTTTTTTACTTATTTTTATTTTTTAATTATTGTAAATCTCTAATTCTCTCTTGCAGTGAAAATTTTATAATGTATGACTTTTCATCAAACGGTTCTGAAAAAGAATTTTGTCGTAACCGTATTACAAAAATATTAAAAAACTAAGATTTTGGTACAGCTGTGGTTTGCAGTAAGCTATGCTCCACTTTAAATCGATAAAATGCGTGAGTTATTTTTAGAATTTTGATTTCAATTCAGTTTATCACGAAAAAGTGAAAATTCAAACATAAACTACTCTTTATTGAAAACCACAAAATGTTTGCGAACCATGGCAGATCAGATTTGCCGTCGACAGGCGTCGCGCACGCATGATCTTGTTGACATAGATTGTGATGCGATTATCTGCGACGATTGGTGATAAATGAATTATCATAACCATAACTGCATGTAATCGGGAAACCGGATTTCTTGATGGTCCGAAACTTTAGAAGACAGTCTTTGATGCTTAAACTAATACCTTAGAGCAAAGCCTAGGTTTAAAGTTTCATTTAACACAAGCAATTCGGGATTATAACAGCTTGTTACAATTCAAAAGAGATCCTATTTTCTCCGCAATTGAAATGGAAATCCAATGATCATCTCGTATATTTTTACATAAAATAACCCTTATGTTTGCCCTCCAGGGTGGCGACAGGAAACCCGGTCGTATTCACACTGCAACCTCCTGAATGCTACATGGAGATTCGGTCGGGGTACGGAGCTAATGGAGCGCGCGTGTCAGGACCAGTGCGTGTTGGCGACCCACTCACTTTGCTCATCTATATGAGAAGCGCTTACGGTAAGAAGTACTTGTTTTGTTTATACTGTTTCGATGAAGTTGATGGCAAATAGTATCGATTGGGAATCAAATACTTAGCAGAGTACTTGACAAATAAGTGTCGGGGGTGGCTAGGTATTTTATCGTTGACGGGGTAAGGGTAAAGGGTCTAAATCCTTCAGTATCATCAAACAATACACAAACAAAACAAATCAAATCTTTGAGTAGGTAATGACAACGAATTTAAAAATGTTATAAAAACAAATGCACAATCAGGAGTTCGGTCGAGTAAATTATATCTTAAGATAAAGAACAAGACCGTTTTCAATTCGCGTTCAATAATTGACCTAAATATGAACTTGAAAGGAATCACTAACCGGCTTTTGTCACAATGTAGGTAGATATCTATTAATCATCAGTTACTTTTTACCGTAGTACAACTGAACTAAATATACCAATAACAATTAAATACCGTACGTTTAAGGGCAAGAATCGAAACGGTTAAACTGTTAAAGATCGCATGTCTGCGCGCAATGCGGCTCCAGAAATACTTCAATCGATTTTACTTAATCAAGATCTTGCGTTTTTTGGTAAATTTTATTATATGGAACGGTATGGGAGCAATGACGTTGGATTATGTATATGAAAACAATTTATTAATAGGAGTGTTTTTATTTTAGAAGTAGCAGTGTTATATTCATGGCTTAAAGGTCTACTTAGGTATAGACCTACTTACCTTATATGGCATCAAAATCAAAGCCAAAACAATTATTTGCTTTAAACGTGGTGGCGCATAAGAATGTTTATCAATGTAGGTAGGTAATTAGTACCAACTTAAAATGAACGTTTGTCAACGATTGAATTTCAGATGGATTCGACATCGTCGTGAACGACTGCTTCGCTCACAATGGAGCTACGAAGCGGATACAACTTATTGATGAATATGGGTGAGTTCATGAGTTTAGTATGGTTGACCATTTAGGGACTAGGGTAGACATGAAACATTACTTTAATAGCCTTATAAGTAGATGCACTGATAAAAGGTTTTTCGAATGCTAACACTTTGTTTTTGTGAGGGAAGTCTGCAACAGTATGTAATGTTGAAATAATCCTATTTATTATAATTTTTCAGCTGTCCCGTAGACGACAAACTGATCTCGCGCTTCCGTGGCTCATGGTCAGAGTCAGGCGTGTTCGAGACGCAAGTGTACGCGTACATGAAGACGTTCAGGTTCACCGGTTCACCTGCGCTCTATATCGAGTGTGACGTCAGAATGTGTCACGGAAGATGTCCGGTGAGTAAATTACAATGGTCTAAGATAGCTGGATATATGCAATTTTGAGGATAGATAGGGGTAGTTCCTTTTTCAGGTACCTTACTCATTTACGTTCAAGTAAGACGGCTGGTTTGCATATGTTTTAAATCATTATTAGTTTTTGCCAGTCATCTTTGAACGATAACTTCTCCTAGACGCTTTTAAAAGCCTACAATCACTGATAGACAAGTCCTCAGAACTTCAGAGTGCAAGACTTATGCTTGTCTACGTGTGTCATAGGCGATGTAATCGTTCTTGATTAAGCTCATTATTCTTCTTCATATAGAACGAGGAGTCGACAAAACAAAGGCGAAAAGGGGTGCGATTTCTAAATATGTATCTACACCATTAAATATTATCGGGTAACCTTTTTGATTAAACTTATTCCTTTCCGAATTCCAGTCCCAACCATGCCACTGGCGCAACATGAAGAGCGTGAAGCGACGTTCGATAGAGACGAAGCCCGGCTTGGACCCAGCGGCGAGTGTGGCCCCACGACTGTCCGAGAACATATCGCTGTTCCAGTCACTCCGAGTGCTGCAAGAGGGTGAAGAAGACTCGGAACTAGCTGCCAGCACAGGTGGTCAGTACATATATTTTATTTATTTGTAGGTATGCCAAATGTGGACCGAATGCGGAGGCTGTGTTTAGGTCGTAATTATAATATTCCTTTGTATATTCCTTTGTAGTCTTTTATATCTATAATAAGCTGGTTTCTAAATACGAGTACGAACAGAATGAACGGAGCTCCGTATAGGTTAGCGTGTTGTGAAAACTTTAGGAACATGACATAACATCACGACTGTATTCTCAAATGATATAGTCAAAGATCTTTGGAGGACCTCTGTCTATCTCATGACTGTATGAAAATGGTTAAACTTAAAATAACAGTATTTTTAACCCAAACCTTTAGTTCTTCATACAAGCAGTGAAAACATCTCGTAATGCGATTTGAAACTAACGTAAAAAATAATTGCTTAGGTTTCACTTGTCTAAGATGGCTGATTTTCCAAAACTATCGCAACAATTTATAAAAATAATAATATTCCGTTTTATTTCCAGTTGCTCCAGAGGGTCAAACCTGCATGAAGACATCAGCACTGTCCGCCATCATGGTTTCATGCGGCGTGTTGATCGCTGCACTATGTGGCGGCGTCCTAGCGGCTGCAAGGGGATTCAGACGCGGTGAAGTAAGGACACCCCACCACGCGTACGTCCCCCATAAGGGACGGATCAAATAGATCAAAAATATTCTAGGTTGTATACTTCTCTTTGTGTTAGTTGCCGAGTGACATGACAATGACTGTTGAGACTTTTCATAATATAGTGTTGATCATTTAAAATACCAATGGTCATGGCTAGAAGTAGACTATGTTAATTTTGATACTGGTAGATCAGAGGTTGGCGTTCCAGTAACTTTTTACGTACATAGTTTTTTTTACCGGAACACGAGTTAGGAGAATGTGACTTGGATTACTGTTTCTTGAGCATTTTAGTAGACCTAGCGAATAGGGTTAGCTGCGGATTTGAATGGGGCTAAGTCCCAAGCTGCCATAGTGCAACTCGGGGAGTAAGTATATCTTTATTCGAGGGATACTGCATTACGAACCAGTCGACTGTTGAGCTTGTTTTTTTTTTATTCGTGAGAAAGTAAATATCTGCCTATTTCGAAGGTACGAACTGCTAAAATAGAATGACATTTAAATACACTATGCTTAAGGTCTCGTACCAAAATATATGTCGATGGTGCCTTTTTAGCGTGGAAAGTCGTTCGATGTCAAGTAGTAATTAACATTCGAATTACGAATATTTAGATGTATAAATTAGATTTAGTAGTAATTTAATTAATTTATGCTCGTTATAATACTTGGACAAATTGAGAGGATCTATATTTTTTTAATGCAAACAAAATATGCCTCCTCCGTTTGTCTGGCACTATTTATGTATGCAGTTCTCAAAGTTGTGATAAAATAAGTATTAAATAGAGTTAACTACATGATAAATTAAATAGTAATACAACGATGCTTATTTTTTACGTTTAAGGTAAGGTATATTGTATTCAGTATTGCCAATCTAAAAAAACCGATAGGCCAATTTTTGAGGCTATCGACGCCAATTTTTTTACCATTTTTAATGATAGATGTAAAACCTGAAAACATTTTAAAAATACATTTTTTCGAGTTCATTTAATGTTGTTGAATAAATATCAACATTTTTTTTATTATCCAGTCGATTTATTTTTTGTAATTTAATTAATTTATTTTAATTTGCAGGATAACTGATTTATAATCTGTAAATATTAAATAAGGTTTATTTAAAATATTTAGTTAATTAGGAATATTTCTAAACTGTATTTTATATTACTATTTCCTATTATTTATATGGCGAATGAAATGTATCTACTATATCTGTATAGGTACATTTTTTTAAAAGAAAAATTAAATATTTAATTATACAAACCGAAGTTTCTTATTTAGAGGAACTTATTTCCGTCTTTGTTTTCGAGAAAAAAAAGTTCGTTGCAATAGCTAAGCTTAACTTGTTTTTATTAAAATTCAACCGTTACTAGACCCAAAAGAATTTTGTAATTAAAAATATAAAGGGGATTATTAAATTGAATGCCTGTTTTAAGTCTACACTAATATAGTCGAAATTTATATGAGGGATATATATGACGGTTGGTACCGATAAAACAGCGGCAAAACAGCAATCTGTATTGGCAATTAAGTAGTTCTGATTTTAAACGCTAGATGGCGCCACTGGGACATGGATTAGCAGTTTCTGTATGACATTACTACTGGGGGCCAACCACAAGCTCTTAAAACAATATTATTCTAATATTACTTTGCCTTCCACACTGTTGGATTTTCAACGCTCGGATCAGCGCCGAAAGTTGAAAATGCAACAACAGAAATTACAAAGTAATATTAAAATAATATTGTTATAAGAGATGGCGGTAGGCGCCCTGATAGTATTTTTATATAGCATCATTAAATCTCACGATCAAACTGAGAATAAGTAAGTAATATAAATAAAAAAATCTTTTTAGATCACAAATTAAGTACCTATATTAAATAATAATGATTGCACACAAATAGTAAGTACATTACAACTAAAAAACAATGATAAACACAAAAACAGTATAACAAAAGACCCAGTGATTCAAATTCGTTGTACCTTTTCAAAATATAAGTAGGTAATTAAAAGTAAAAAAGAATAAAAATTATATATCATAAAATACCAATACTGTCATGATTTGTTCATAAGACTTGATACTTAATTAAATTTTTAACATCTTGCAAAAATATCTATCAAAATGCCAATCAATCAATCAATCATTATTTTGGCGTGATGGAATTGGGTAGTTGACATCATTAACAAATCATTCATATACATAACTTCTAAAAAATTTATATTTAATTTTAGAACTGAAAATCCGACTATTTCCATTTAACTGTAAAGAATTTTAATTGCTTTCAAATTAATAAATAGTATAATAATGATGCCCTATGAGGTTCCACCTTTCTGTCTTTTTTATAAATTATACATGAATATTAGTAAATATTATAAAGCTGCAGTGTTTGTTTGTTTGAACGCGCTAATCTCTGGAACTACTGGTCCGATTTGAAAAATTCTTTAGATAGAGTAGTTATCGAGGAAGGCTATAGGCTATATACCATCACGCTACGACCTACGGGAGCGGAGCAGTAACCAAAGACGCGGGTGTAACCGCGGCCGACAGCTAGTATTTTATAATTACTCTTAGGTTTTATGTTTAGGTTAATTATTTTATATTGTTCATAAATAGTTAGTCAATTGAGTCGGCATTAAAGTGACGTCACAGTTGTCACACAGAGCACCGCGTTTTGACAGGTCATAAAAAGTACGTCAATTGATTGGTGATGTCATCTACCCTATTGAATGGATAGGTATTTTTGCTAGATTGTAAACGATTTATTTAGATCTTTCCTCAGCGGTGGGTAGTTTACGTAAAGTTTCTTCTAGATACTTCATGGCATCCTGTAGTATTTGTACTTCGCACTTCTTCAGCAGCTTTACATTTTTTCTAAAATACAAAAGAAATATAAGTAGGAAAATGGAAATTTTATTTCTGATCATTATAGACTCTGGAAGGATATGTGACGATGTGTGTGTTCTGGAGGGTCTAGAATCCTTGGTATACCAAGAGAGTAAATAATTAAGTCGTTTATTTTTACTTTTGTATGGAATAGCAGAATTTTTATTTAAGAACCGCCGAAAACGTTTGTATGACGATGTCCTTTCCACCGTGTATGCGTAAGTACCCACGGGTAGTTCAAAAGATTTTCGCAGTCTGGGTTTTTTTCCGATATAAAAATATTCTTGGTAAAATACACATATAGGCAAGTTCTTTTTTCAACGAATTTTTTTACGTATTTTTAAGTATTCATTATCTGATTATAAGGTACATACCTGTGCAGTGAATCATTTTCGCCGTCGGCAGTTTCCTTGTAGCTTGCAGCGATGAGCTTGCATCGTGTCAGCAGGTAAGTGTAGGCGCGACGGTCGACGTCAGCGCCTACGGCTTCGGCGCTACACGGGTCCGAAGATACTAGATCCCCAGGGAGACCCTGGCTTGCCCACTTCGTTAGTTCCTCTGGAATTAATGATGTGTTTTTATTTACAAGTGACCATTTAAAGTAAATTCTAATTTTATTTAAAGAAAAAAATCTAAACTAATTTATTAGCTGAATAAGGATTTTATTATGTAAGTTTATAAGTTTATTGATTTAAGATTATTTTGTGTTTTATTTTTATAGGGGCCTCAGTTGCCTTAGAAATAAAATGATTATATTTTATATTATTATTATACCGGAAACTGCAGCATTTCCATTGCTTTATTGAAATGATATTAACAAGTATATTTTTATTTAAAAAGTATTTGGTTAAATTACGCATTTTCTCCAGTTATTTAATTAAATTACTATTGATTTATTTACTCTTTAATCTTTTGAAACGCCTTCAAACAGTTGTTCAATAGCGTAGTGTTAAAGACAGATTAGGGCAGGACAAAGGTAACAAAATGTTTATCATTATGCATTGACGAGCATAATGCTCATGTAAAGATTCAATTACTAACATACTTTCGAAGGCACGTAATATTTTTAGATAAACATCAGCATTGTGCTCGTATCTAACTGGGTTTCCATGGTGTTAAAAGAAAAAGCAGTTTCCCATGTAATTAGAATATTTTTTCTTTCTTTAAAAACGTCGTAATTAACGCAAAAGATAGGGTTTTATCACTAACGCCATCTTATTGGTGGAAGCCGTACCTATTCAAAATAATTGCAAAAAGGTAACATCTAACAAACATTTTGTAACCTTCCCAACACCTTATAAAATAATCAGATGATCAGATGGACAATTCCAGAAGGTAAAAACGTCCAACCTAGTCGTAATCCCATTTCAGCACCAAATAATGTAAAAAAATTTATAATCTTGGAAAAATAGAGGCTTTTTTTAAATTAATTAATTTATTAAGTATGATCTCCAACGAAAGATAAGACAAAAATCAAGACATAAAAATAATCAACAAAAGGTATTTTACATATAGGTGTACTCCTTCACTTATAGGAGACCACAGCATACACAATAAGTTAACAACTAGCTAAACAAGTATTATTAATATTTTATTTGACAGATTATAGATTTAAAACGAATTAGCGTTAAATATCCAAACTCATTACGATTTCTTTCAAAAAAGAGAAAATTTGACGTGGGTGAGTAAATTTTGGAAAAACTTTACACAATGTTACTCACCTTGATTCATATTAAATATCCTAATAAAGGCAAGCAGCTCGGCACTGACAGGGTTGTCTCCTTGGTACAGACTAAAGTGGGTGACGCCTGCCAACCCTAGCTTCTGGAGTAGTGACAGCTTTGTTTCACGGAGAGGGTCGCTTGAACTGACGCCGAGCGATAGAGATAGACTGTCGTGCTTGTTGTTGGGGTATACGAATCTGGAATGTATAATTATATAATAATATTATTACGGAACTTGCCCTTGCTTTGAACAGCTGCGATCTGTCAAAATATTAAGGGTTTTGTGATATATTCAAGTTTGTTATTAGTGTATATTATTTCAAAATCTACTTAATAAAAAAATAAGTTCATGATTTTTTTTTAGGTAAACACCGATTTTGTTATTAATTGTATAACTTATACCAGCTTTTAATAAAATCTGAGATGCGTTCATCTGTTAAAATTTATTAAAATCAGTTTAGTAGTTTAGAGTGATTTCGCAATTGGCTGATTTCACGTGGTCGTGACCACATCCTCTTTTCAGGGCTGGATCCGCGCCTGGTTATCAGCAGTATTCAAATCTAGGTGATAGTCAGAATGTTTACCAGTTTAAACCAGCACCAGATGTGTCAATCGAGTTGTAAATGCAAGTCACTGATGACGAACAGAACGGTAGCAGTGAGTGTGATATAACTGACAACAAGCCGTAATGAGTTGCGTAAGTGTTATGAATCAGGAACATCGGATAGCGTTGCATGCAGATTCGTTACTATTTCATTACAAATGTATGTAATGTATGTAACATAACACAACTACATCGCATTACACAGCTAAATAAACATGTGAACATTATTAGGAAATTTAATAAAAACCAAGTTTGCTTCAAACGGTGTGATTTCTATTCTAAGGAGTTTGGTAATTTTTGTCGCACCTCATCTTTGTTAGGGTTACAAAGATGTTCAGAAGAAGAGTTTTAAAAGATCAGAAGGCCAATTTCCGTATTTAAAAACGATTGAAATTTATTCGTTATCACTCCTGATAATAATTCTATAATTCTACCATATATATATTATATTCTATTTCTATAATTCTATTATTCTATAATTCTTCTATAATTCTACTAAATAGGAGCGATCGCAATCTAATCCCTCGTCATTGATTGTCTACGATGAGATTGGGACTAGAATTTGAATATTTTTATTCAGTAGAATTTTGCTTTGTCATCTCAGCGACAGTCAAAATCGAAATAACGTTGTATGTTAATTAGAGGTATTTTTTTGAAATATTGAGACTAAGTTTTACAATGCAATCTTTGTTAAATATGAGAATCATCCTTCTGATCCCTCAGTGTTATGCAAAGCTCTATATCTTGAATATGTAATGAGTGTGTAGTTTTGCTGCGAAGTATAGGATTAGATAAAAGACTAATAGTTTTTTCGTTAGTTGACAGCGATTAAGCTTAAATTAAAAGCCACGAGACACAAATAGATAACGTTTACCAATTTACCCATTGTGGAGAAACAGGTCAGCGTTGGGCCGCGCGCCGTAGAATATAAATATTTGCTCTCCGGGGTTGAAGTCACGAAGCGCGTAGCATTCCCCGCGGTCCAAATCTTTGTTGAAGTCTGTTGTTATCTGACAAGGAACAATAAGACTTATGTATAGTTTCTTCGACTGCCTCGTTGGTCTAGTGATCGCAAAACGCGACTCCTGGGCATGAGGCATTGGGTTCGATTCCCAGGTCAGGCAAAGTGTTATTGGATTTTTCCATTGAGAATTTCTCGGTATCGAGTCGTGATTTGTGCCCGGTTGTTGGTAATAGGCTCGCCCAATATTACATGGGATTTAAAAACACAACTGGTGAAATATCGGGTGCACTAATGGGTACACTTCTGCCTAACCCTTGGGGATTACAGGCGTGATGTTACAGTTTTTTCTGACCAGCTTTGACACCATGATTTCCAGCTTTTATGGGGCTGACTTACAGAAATAAGGCCTGTATCTGTAGCTGTGGTAATGTTAGCAGACTGATTTCGTAATTTTAAGTTATGCTAGAAATGTGCTGATTGTCCTGTGTTTGATCTGAATCAAACACAGGGCTATCCGCTTTGATAGAAATCAATGCCTCATTAAATCAGACTTCGGGCTGTTACTGTCAATCCTAAAGGGATATCCAATAACACTGCCCTAAAACGTTAAACAAGCTGAAAAACAAAGACAATAATAATATACCGAGAAACGTGAGCCGGTTGATGCCGAATTGTCATAATGAATAAGGCCCCTGATCTAATTTCATATCCGCTATTGTCATTGGCTAACCAAAATATCAACAACAGCAGTCATTCAATGCGATATGATAATATTCGGTACAATAAACAGAAATAATAAAAATATAGACACCTTCCTCATTCAATTAAAGGCATCGATAGTGCAGTTGCTTAAATTATATTAGACAAATGGAAGCTAGTAAAAGATGAATATTTAGTTTTGCACCTTAATACCCGGTAATACCCTTGTTACGAACTTTGGTTTTAGTTTAAGGATTTTGCTAGATTCCATAGAGTATTTTTTTAAAGCTGAAATAGGTTTTTTTCTCGCACATTTTGACCTTTTCACAATATTTTCCTTATAATAATAATAAAAGTAAAATTAAGCTTTAAAAACGGAATGAACACATCATCATTCCGTTTTTAAAGCTTAATTTTACTTTTATGAAAATATACCACTCAACAGCCCTATAACCCTACTTTATTCCCTTTTTAGTGTTGTCTATTCATAAGTAATTATATCATAATTATATTAATTAATTATTATGATATAATTATATCATAAGTCCAGGTCTCCTCACAACGTTTTAACTATGCATGTAGAAATGTTAAAAGTTTCTAACCAGTGGAAATTTAATTTCCGTACATTAAAACACCAGCCAATTATTTGAAATAGATAGTAGATAATTATTGTTTAACGATTCTTCTACGTAACATAAATCACGGCTTTTCTTCGTAAAATTGTTGTTTCCAGCATTATTTTGTTAATAGAAAGTCTATGAAATGTTCACTTTCAAAGTTAATTATAAAATAACTGTTATTATCTTGACATGAGTGACGAAAGATAAATAATTGACGGGTATTGCTTTATGATGGATGACCAATATAATACGTAATCGTACTGTATGAGCGGAGTCACACTAGGTAATATGTATGACAGTCATCGTGGCAATATGGTCATCGCGCAAACACAAAAGAAGAATCGAAGCAGAAAGGAGATAGCGCACTGGCCGACTTAGGCTACAAGTGGGCTAAAAATCGGCATTTAATAAAAAAAAATTGAACCTCTGAAAAAGGTAAGTATTGCACTTTTGTATAAAACAGCAATCTTCTTTGTTAAGTTTCGAACTTAAAGATTGTTATCTTAGCTTTAATAACATGCTATAAGGTAGATACTGAGTTAATTTCAGTCTTAGTTCCGTTCAGTTTAATATAATTTGGAATTCTTCAATTTATTTTGACAATGAATGTAAATATGGATTTCAGTAGTCGAAATAAATGTTTTTTATTTAGTTAGGTACCTTGCCATGTTCGTGGTTGCACATATCCCAAAGCGGGATGAATGCTGTAATATTAGTATCGGACTGTTGGATGTTGTTCTGCCTCGTCATCACCGTGGACACCGCCCATCTGGAACAATGATGATGTTATGTAAAAAAAGGAATAACATTTTGATCAAACATACAGCAAAAAGAATTTCGAATGGTATGCCTAAACAGAGGCTGAGGCTTGAAAATGAAGAACGTTGAGGACGTTGTGGTGGACCCAAACTTAGGTGTTTGAACAGCGTTTAACAAGATCTCAGAAATTTGCGAGGTAATAATAGGACATATTCAGAAGATTTCAAGAATACATTTTATCTGAGTACATAAAAAAAAATATAGCACGACATAAAAGGTACAATTCCGAATTCCGAATGGAGCGTTGAACAAATAAATCGTCATTAAGAATTCGAAGAGACCAACATAACTTCACTGTTGGTTAAGACATTTGTTGGGGAAAAAGTGAAGAATTCTTCAGTAATGGCCGTATAGCTAGCTACGTTGTGTGACTGAAAGATGTTATTTGTGATATCCATCGGAACAAATCACGCAACGATGTTTGAGCTGGCAGCTCACGCGAATTTCACCGGACACGTTTTTATTGATTTTACAAAATTGAGAGCGGTTGTTAAATATGTTTTACGTTTATTGGAAAAGATCTCGTTAAATGACGAACGAAGCAAACTCTTTTCCAGATTAACAATCTCTAATTTCTTTTGTAGAGACATTACCGTTAACGTTAATTTAATTAAGTTTTTTTTTAACAAAAACGTCACGTAATTGTTAATATTAACATAATAGGTGCCGAATTATGCCGCGTTCGCCCTATCAGTGTGGACATAGAAATCATTTTGATACATTTCCCCAGCGAAAGCAATTTCTCATTATAAAACACGTAACAATTATTTACATATACGTAGCCAGAGTAACTACAAACAATAGGTGCTGATTGAAACAGACTCTTACTTTCAAACAATTACAATTTTCACTCTTATAACACCTGCTTACCTATTGTCTTCCACCAGCAGTTTATGTGAGAAGGCTTTCGGGTTATCAAACTCCACATCTCCACGTACTTCATTAAGTTTGGCTGTATTTTCACATAGAATTCTATTTATTATGGGTCTATTAGCGGATAGACGCTAGCTACTTTCACAATACAACATTGTTAGTAGTGAAGAATTTACAAACAAGCCCAATGCGCGCACGCAAAACAATGTGGAAGTCAAAGATAAAACATCCACAGCAAATGCCTAATAGTTATTTAGGGAACGTGAGGTATCATTTGTTTGTGACATCGTCTTATTACATTTATAGATCCACAAACAAAAGCCATGTAGAGGATAACTACTTTCCACTTTTCTTTTAAGAATGATCTTACGTGAATTTAAATGACAAAATAAAGAGAGATTTGAAATGAGAACAAGAGGAAGCTTAGTTTAATGTTTACAACTTAACTGTATCTGTGAAAAATCAAAAAAATTTTTAGATTAAAATACTTCGTCCTGTTGTCTGCCTTTTTTGTTGCCTGAGATACACCATTTCACAAAAAAAATTGTTTAGACAAACACATTAATTTCTAAAAAAAGAACAATAAATCAAAACTTTGAATCAACATAATCATTGCATTCAAATAAATTAAAAAATATATATTCAGTTGTAAATAATTTTAATCCCGATGTCAAAACGCATGCAAGTAATTTGTTGAATAACTCTTATTATGCGAGATTGTAATAGAAAATTAGCAAAATCATCTGCGGTTTACAAATAATAGGAAAACGTACACAAAATGAAAGTGCCATCTTCCAACGAAGACTAGTAAAAGTATTCAATTTGTTGCATAAACTTGCAGAATCAAATGAAACAATCGTTAGAGGCAAATCAAAATAATATCTGCGTAAAACCAGGAAACCATGCAGTAAGTAGTGAATAGCCAAAGTGGCCGTAAACAACTTATATTAAAACCAAAAAAACTACTGAACTGAATTTGGTAACTCAAATAAAATAAAACGGGGCTTCCTCTCTCCTACCCTTGTGCTGTGCCCTACAAAGGTCCATAATAATCTCATTATATTCTACAGTCAACAATCGAACAATCAAACCGCTGACCATGGTCAAGAGTATGGACAGTGGAGTTGGGTATGGTAGATGACTAACTGAGAAACGAGATATAACAAATAACAACAGAACGCGATGTGATAAAAAACAACACAAATAAAAGCATGTGTTTCAAAAAACGTTATTTCAACTTTGGAAACGTTGCAAATGTCTGATTTGATACTACGAGTAGTCTCGACTCACTTGATGTTTCTGGAGTCAAAGGAAATCAATCTTGGATTACTCCAGCTATTAATAAACCATACGAGTATGTATGCAATGTTGGGTACATTGAAGGCCCAGAAGACAGAAATGCAGTATTAACTAAGGATACATCAGAGTACAATAGGAGATGTAAAAACTACAAGCGTTTAGAACTTTAGAATATGTCGACTGATTTGGAAAGTATTCATTTGAAATTTTATGGTAACGTCCTAATTTTATAGTTCTAATTTGGGTTAAAACACATCACAAGAATACACAGAGGAAAAAGAAGTCTGGAAGCAATTAAAATGAGAGAAAACATTTTTACCTTTGCTTCATAATAGCTTGTCCTTCTCGGTATGATCTATGCTCAAGTAAATGCTTAGTATACCATCATAAAGTGAATGTATGATGATCCGTATGGATGGCTCGAGTTATCCGATGTAACGAGCTTTTTGTACCGTCACAACGATCTCACTAAATCAACGATAATAATGCTAGTGATATGGAAAGTAAAAGCGGCGCGTGAGAAATCATATGACGTTAACAATGACCCATACAACGTGCGATGAGATGAGATTATGTGGATCGATAATGATGATGTGGGTAGATGAAAATTATGATGTAGGAATAATTAATTGTTGCCATACTTGGGTTAATCTAAGCATTTCTACAAAGCAATTTCTAAAATTTGTTTCTCAGGTTTAACTCGTACCGTAAAAACATGAATGATTTATTAAACGCCGTCATATTCACGTCGTTATTCCGTACCTAATATCAAATTTGATATTTTGCTGGATTCTTGAGATGAGATCTAAAGCCCTTTTTTTCCCCATATTATTTACTTCGAGGTTTATATCTAAACAGATATGCCAAACCCATCGTATATCTAGATCTTAATTGACTTTAGTTAAAATAGTATACTATAACTTATTATAACTTTAATACTTGGCAAACAAATACCTTAAACTCGCGGACAACAGATTTTCACATGTATATTTTACAATTTGGTCTGCGTATACGGAGAAATCGGCAACAAAGGATTACAGATTAGGAACGTTTCATAAACTGCACTATTGTCTCAAATCCCCCATTGTTTAGTTTTACACAATTTTAAAAGGTGCAAGCACATCTCACGCTGAAATGGCGTCAAATGCTCATAACATAACATACAAGAGAGAAATTACGAAACATAATTGTGGTAAATACAAAGGTGCAAACCCAACCACATCACTCATCACTTTATCAAGACCAGTTACGTCAACGGTGTCATTCGTCTTCTATTTGTAGTTACACAACTTTTAGCGGATTAATGCTAGAAAACAGAACGAGAGAAATGCAGT
The DNA here is from genome assembly GCA_949774945.1 of Hoplodrina ambigua. NCBI lineage: Eukaryota > Metazoa > Arthropoda > Insecta > Lepidoptera > Noctuidae > Hoplodrina > Hoplodrina ambigua. The sequence continues at coordinate 6,502,341 of OX458976.1, forward strand.
CGTGCAAGTGGGCGTGAAAAATTCTAATTCTTACTTTATCACGACGTTACGCAGAATCACTAAGCTTAAGTAGGTAGTAAGGTAAAAAGGCAAGACGTTTACTAAATGGGAATAAGTAAACAAAAACATTTTTCGTACGACACGGAAGCATTTAATGGCCGATAAAGTGTACACAGTAATCGTTTCACTAAACTACCGTAGGCAATTTTCTAAAGTAAATAGTGTCGGATGTAAGATGCGTGTAATTAAATGTGTGAAAGATAATTTAAAATGCTATTAAATGTTATGCAGCAATTTATGTAACTTTTAACTAGTTAACATTTTGTTGGTACTTGGGACTGAGATCGTGCTTAAGCATTTTCCGTAGTGTAGCTTCAACTTATTAAGTGGTTACGATGGGTGTTCTTAGCTGTCGTCTAACGTATTTTAGTTTGAAGACTTCTTTTTTTCCTTTTATGACCCTCATGGCTAGAAAGTTTTTTAGTAACATTAAGAAAAAAAGTTGCCACTGAGCTTCTTAAATCTAACCTGTTGAATAAAGCTGAAATCAGCTGGATAGGGAGTCAGTAGTAATAATTGACATCATATTTGAAAAGAGCCTCATAGCTAGTAATGACCTAAAATTAAATATTTCATTATTTGATTACTCGAAGACGTCTGAACCGATTTGGAAAATTATTTTTTTGTTTGAAAGGCTATACATATAATAATAATAACTTTAGTTTTGGAAGTCGGTGGCAGTACCTACATAACAACAAACAAAACCAAAGCCGGCGACTTCCAAAACTAAAGTTATTTTTTTATTTTATAGTTTTTGAAGGCGGTTGTCGTTTTTGTAAAAATGTTTTATTTTGCTGTTACTGAACTAGAGAAACTGAAACAAATGCCAACTATTTATAAACACATGCATATGATTAAATGTAAGTAATTGATTAACAAACGACGCTAATTCGCGCATGTGATCGTCACGGGCTGCGCGCGCATTCCGCCGGGGAGGCGGCGCGGCGCGTGCTCACATTCCGTTTCACATAATACTGTGATTTGCCATCTTTGCCGCATGGAAATTAAGGGAGCTTGGAATCTATTAGATGACGGATACTATAATTTTCTGTAAAACTATTTTACACTAGGACTATTCCCGTGACTTCGTACGCGCGATTTTTCTTACGGATCCCTAACTTTTTGATAATAAAATATAATATAGCCTATGTCACCCGGGGATAGTGTAGCTTCCTAACAGTGAAGGAATTTTTCAAATCGGTTTAGTAATTTCAGAGCCTATTCAATGCAAACAAACAAACAATCAAATCTTTCATATTTATCAATATCATGCCATTATCATGGCGGTAAGTTTTTTAAACATGGTCAATTTTTAATTCCCGTTTATTTGTAATTTCGTAAACTAGTTGGCAATCCAACTTTTTCCTATAAGTTTTACCGCTCTTTCATTTTATCAAATTGTATAACATTTTGAAGAGGTGCTAAAAGCTTCCTCTTTTTTCCATTAAAACCTGCCCAAGAATATACGGCGCAAGTATTTTTCTTTCTCAATATAACATTCTTTGGATAAATGCACATGCAATCCCGGAACTGAAGTAAGTTTTGCGCATTAGTGAGGCTTACCTACTACTATTCCAAAATGATTTTCTTACCTATAAGTCGGCAAGGGTAAAATGCAGTAACATAAGAAACTTACGGGAGGTGTATACTATTCCTTGTTCTGTGCCATAGAGACGAGACGAATGGATATCAATCTTATGCAATATGCATATGCATATTCGAGAACACTGCTTCATGGTAAAAATAACGACGATATGCCTGAATAGGTTTTATCATTGTTTGATCGAACATTCCAAACGCGAATGAGCAATGTTGAAAAAACACAAAATGTAGTTGTTATTGAAATACAAAAGAAAAGTAAAAATTGCAGGAGCGCATTGTCGGAGCGCTGAGCGCTGCACATACGCCATTTGTTGGGTTATCACTCGAACGCGCTGAGCCGCCGCGGGCAAACGTGTGCCGCCAACCGCCATTATCACTTTCACGTTCACAAATAAAAAAGCGCGGGAAACTTGTGCGACAAGTCTCACATTTTTCTCAACTAATAAACAAATAGTATTATAATTGTCTATTTGGGATTCCATTGCCGCGATATCGGATTGTTTACAAACATACAATCATGACGTGAAAATAAGACTTAGTCCAAACGTTCAATTACCAGAGCCGAGTGCACGCGTTTTTGAAAAATAGAGAACAACCGTACGTGAATTTGGTGGGCTTCTTTTTCCACTATCCTTCTTTCTTTATCTTTGATTCTTTCATCTTTTGGTTTTTAAGCCTCATATCACTCGTGAATCAATTGTGCCGCGACAACTGCCTAAGTTGATACAAACTTTGGAACTAGTGCAGTGTAAGAATTGTGCATCAATACGTGTGCCGTCCTGTCACAGTGCGTTCGGAGCTTGAAGTTGCCTTTTTGATATAATATGGGTATAATTTGGAGATCTGCCATGCCTTTACTGACCACGTTGGCCGCTTTGGTGATTATAGTACATTCTGCGGAGGAAGACTTGGAGACGGAGTATCGACATGATTTGAGGCCAAGGATATTGGATACAGAGGTGCATAATTTCGACCAGGTAATATTTTTTAAACGTTTTTGGATCGTTTCAATAAAAATATAATCAAATGAAGCAGTAGGCTCGGAGAACAGATTACGGCTCTGTTTTCGGTCCCCAGTGAAAGAAAGAAAATTTAAATTCTAGGGGAATGGGCTGTGAAGGGATTGATTCATATTTACTTTTAATAAATTGCTTAATTTCTTATTAAACAATTGACCATTTAGCTTTCAATTCCATCGATCACCTTCAATTAATTAAACGGACAAAATAATGATAAGACTTTTGGCACTACAAGTGCTTATGTTAAAAAAGCTCTATAGAACAATGACAGACTGACCAAACTACACGTTGTGAGAAGAAAATAATTTTAGTCCATTTGACTATAAATAAAACAAAGCACAAAAAAAAAAAACATTTTACTATAGTGGACTAGAGGCGGATTAAAGTATAGCAGTAACACGAAGCGAATATCAGGAAATTGATTTGGTTCCAAACTATGCATTCTTTTTTTGTGGTTGTTTAGTAACAATGGCTGTGTTCTTTTCTTTTGCGGTTTCTATTCTACACTTTTCACTTCAAGGTAAAAAAATGTATACAGAATGAGGCTGTAGTAAAATTTCAGCTATAAACATTTACATTTTGTGTAACTGATAACTACAAACAATATCCGCGGAACTAACGACTAGAACTAGTGCTATCGACTTTCATGTATAAATTGTATAAAAACCATTTATGTAAGCAGAAATAAGTTCAGCCAAGAATCCAATCAAGACTCCCATCAGACTTAGATTTACTATATATATTTATTTTTATTATTATTCATATGATCAGGGGTGTAGCTGCCGCAGTATCAGCCGTCTCAAAGATACGGGGTTCCCAGCTACAGGAGCCCCGAACCCGAACCCGCAGTTAGGGATCCGAGGGGCCCCCTAACAAAATTTTTATATAGGGGCCTAGGGCAAGTTACACCACTGCATATGACCAGGCAATACTACTAAACAGAAATAAGAGCTGTGTTGTACCAAAAAATTGTGTTATTACATCAACTAATTCCGTTTTTGTAAGGTGATTCCTTCAATATAGTCCGCGAAATTCAATACTTCTCGTGTGTTGCAAATTGCAGCGCCGTATAACCTTTATGGCCAAAACTCATTACGCGGCCATTTTATTGCTATTTTTATTTATCATTATTTAAAACATCAATATAGATCTCTAAATTATAATTAACGTATGATGACATATTTTCACGAAATAAAGGTTTTGATTGCAAAAATTGCAAGAAATTTTAATTTTGCGGGCTTGCGCTTACAGTTTTAGCCAATACTGTACTCGAACCAACTCATTGAAGCCAATCTATAAACAATTGCAAAATGTGTTTACTTTCTTTGTGTATTCATAGTCAATACATCAAAACGAATAACAATAGGGAAAATAGCTCAATGTTGTTGCTACAATCAAACAATCTGAATGTAATCGAGATGATAACAAAGAGAAATCTTGTTATAAAGAAGGAACAGGTAGGCGAGTTGTAAAGGCAAGTCTAGAAACTGGTATATAGAAATCTGGGAGGTGCCTGGAGTAAGTAGAGCGTAGGTAGTTGTCCGTGCATCAATTAAACAATTGACGTGTTCTGATTAAGGCCAGCAGCTGTTCAGTAAAGTATACTTTCAAGTCTGATAGAGGTGAAAATATTGATAGTAGGTACCAGTCATGGAAGTGATTGTATGCGTGTAGATACTCTTTTTTAACCGGTGATATACGAATTGAATGCACTGGAAATCATTGCTTGCAATGCACTAGCTTTTTTGTCCTCCCTTCCTATATGGTAGTAACTGTCGCTAAATGTCTGTCGTATTTGGATTTGATACCGTACTGAGACAAAAACTGCGAATGGTGCAACCCAGTAAAAAACGGAGAAAACTTTAAGGATGACAATATGATCTTTTCAAAGTACAAAGTTGCTCTAAGATAGAAACTTAGTCTCAGTTCAGTGTACTTTATGTTATCTCGTAAATTGGTCCAGTGGGTACGGCACGCACCGGGCCGTGATATTATGCGATCATAATTAAAATTCAGGTTTTTTACCAACAACGTCACTGTAGCTAACACAATTAATCGAATTAATAGCGGGTGGAGCGGAGAGCATGGGTAAGCTAAAGTAATTAGTAGAATTTTTGAGCGCGTGCTTCTTTCTTGGTTATGTTTTTAATTGAGGGCTTTTGTTACGAAAATTCTGACAGTAAAAGGAAGGGAACTTCTGGTTAAGAGGTCAAGAGGTCAAACGCGTTGAACTATTGTGGTGGCGCCACACAGAACGCAAGCATGTTTGTTACACATACAAGTTTCAATATTAGAGATAGTCGTACTAGCAGTTATGGTGATTCCATAATTGTAAGATAGCAACATCATATCATAATCATCACGCCTGTACTCCCCGAAGGATTAGGCAGAGGTGTACGCAATAGTACACCCACATTTCGCCAGTCATGTGTAAGTAGTAGCTCTGCTGCTCCCCCCGCGAAGCCCGTGCTTGTAAAAGCAATGGATCGGGATGATGATGACGGTTTTGTGACTGTGCGACGGAGGAAGCACCGCCAACGAAGCAGTAAGAACCGCTGCGGCCAGGCTCCTCTGGAGCCCAACGTTAAACTGCGTGCAGCGAAACCGAACACTCCGGTGTACATCTCGCGCCTCCACTACACCACTGAGGTAGATGACATCGTTGAGTACGTGCGCCGGAAGCTGAACTACACGGCGAGGGTGCAGCTGTTAGAGTCGCGCCGCAACGTCAATTTCAAGGCGTTTGTGGTGCGTATCCCGACGTGCTACCTCAACCTGGTGTTAGAAGAAAGCTTTTGGCCGCAGGACGTGGTGTTCCGTCGCTTCCGCGGACCAATTCCACACGACAGCACAAAGACGTAGTGTAGTGCTAGTGAAGTGTTACTAACTTAGGCTTAAGTTTTATTTACTAACATTTTTGTTGATAATTATATATATACTTAGGTTAAGGTATTTATCTATGGGTCTTTGTTACCTGAAAATAAATGGTTTATTATTATTATTATTATTATAGTAGTACAAAACTGAAGACCGTATCTAAATGGGTATAACGGGTAACTTAATGTATTTTGTTTGTTATTGAGATAAAAGGGAACTTTCGTTTGCACAAACAAACGTACAAACAGCTTCTTACTCTTAACGCCGTCCTTCTACAGTACGTCGTAGGTAAAAAAAACAGTCAGGCCACACACAAAACAGCAAATCAAAAGGTTATAAAGTTACATCACCAATATCCTTCATAAAACCATATATCGCACTTTCTACGATTAACCATCTACTTCACTCGATCATAACATATTATTATATTAACATATTACGTCTTAACGACCTGCATTAACATAAGTCACATAGTATAGCTGTTGATTCAAGTTCGCAGACCGGTACCACGCTGCTTTCAACTTTCCTTGCGGGCCGCGGTTATAACATCGTTTTGTAACAGCTTTCTTTATTCAAAGATGAGATAACTAAATTATATTTGAACAGATGTATTTCACGATGATATGGGAATTTTCTGGTACATATTTGTCTTATGAGTATTCCTTTGGAGTGAGCTTTACTTTTTATGTGGGTGTCAGAGAATTCGTTGCATTATTTGCGACAGATGTAATGATATCTCTTTTGGTATGAACAATGAAGATGGTTTGAATGAATAAGTCATTGTTGGTAATTGAAAATTGTCATGCTACCGTATCGTGGTACGTCATGACTGGGATGTTTTAGACGACTTTATTGTTAAAAAAATGTGCAGCAGTAATATCTAAGCTACTAATATAATCAAGCTGAAAACGAAGCTGTGCGAAGCTGAAAAGCTTTTTTGTTTCTTTGTTTTATCTTTGAAACTACCAGTAGTCGGGTTGAAAAAAATATGTATGTTTATGATAGCCTGATTTATGAGGAATATAAGCCTGTCGTGATGGCTGGTTAAGGCGCTAGCTCTCATACATGAAGTTGTGGGTTCAAAATCAGTAGTGCCAATAAGACTTTTTCAATTCTTAAGTACTTTCTAAGTTTATTTTGGACATTACTGACATCGGTGAAAGAAAACATCGTCAATAAATGTCTGAAATCCGCCTTGAGCAAGCGTTGACAATAATTCCCGTGCCTTCCCTGTACGAGAAGAAGCCTTTGACCTGCAGCGGGGCAGTAAAAGGCTGGTTTCATAATAAAACAAATATAATATTTGTAACATTTTTGACAACTTGATCATGTTAACATATTGACTATGTTTTGATGTCATAGCGATTGTTTCTCTAATACCTAGTCTGCATTGCTCAGTCTTGACTCAGTATGTACAGATATAATCAGTATCGATACCAATTTCGTTACGATAGTTTCAACAACAAATGATAATTCGGGCGTTCCGCACCTATTAATGTTCAGTAAAAAACCAATACATATGAATGATTATATTTCTTCCTTTGAAGGAATTTAATGTTGAATTAACAGGCTGTCATGAATATGTATTCGCATAATAGTTGTCTAGTACATTAATGTAGCTTGAGTACAAAAAAGTCGTAATGCATTTTTTTATGTCTGGGTATTTTTAGTGTATGTAACTGAACTAATTGGATTTTTTTGACAAATACCTAATAATTTTAGCAAATGTTTGCATTTGATTTAAAGACAAAGATCGTTTGAATCTAAAAGTTAACAATAGTACAGCTAAACCCCGTGGTTTCACCCGCGTACTATTACGTCATTGGTTACAGCTCTGTGCCCATGGGTCGTAGTGGGATGTGTTATAGTATAATCTAATTTATTCCTAATGAATCGGGTTATACAAAAATATTTTTTTCAATACGACTTAACTCAAACAAAAAATAAATTCTTCAGCTTTTCGTTATTTGCAACTGCTGAAACTTCATCTCATAATTTTATCCTTAAAGTCCTTTGATCATCATTAGTAATTGATGATTCTGAGATACCAACCTATTCTAATTTCCTCTAATAATCTTTGTCCTAGCAATGGAGTAATATTGCTTTATGTTCAATATTAACTGGGATACATGTCCAGAAATGAAGAGTTTGCGAACAAGATTAAAAAGTTAGGTGCTGTATGAACTGAGTTCAAGACTAGTTTTCCATTCTAGGAAAAAGTTGCACCTAATAATTTAATATCCTATGAAACTATTAACGTATTAAAGGTGACTATATTAAGGCAGGGAATGCTAGTGATTTTAATTGGAAAAGTGGAGTACTCATTGCGTACAGTTTTATTTCCTTTTAGGAAAAAATAATACTGAGGTTTTTAGCCCTTAAAAAATAAAATTCTCTTTTCTTCTCATTGCAAATCCAATTGGAAATAGAATTTATAAATTAAATAAAATTAAACAGAATTATTCGTCGAAGTAATTATTTGATGGTTAATTAATGATTACAAAAAAAAAGGAGTAGGTAATAATAATTATGATCTTATGTTGAACAAAGAAAATTTCTAAGCAAAATAGATGGCCAACTCAAAAACATGTAGGACGCCCGTGCAACAGGTGGTGAGAGAGGTAGGTATTATGTATAAGTCAATAGGCCGGAATTAACAACCGTATTTAAAATCAAACGACGCGACTCGACTAATTAACATAAAAAATTGTATAGTAGACATTTATAGAAAACCAGGCAAACAGGTTTGATTATAAATTAGTCAGTTCTTGACAAATGACCGAACATCTCCACAAACATCTTATTCGCTCACTTGACCCACATAACTCGCGCAAGATGACAAGCAGTTAACATTCTACATGCTCGTTTTATACCCGACAACACGGAAGACTATTATGTAAATAAAAAAGCAAACAAAAATTTACAGTAAAACATTATTCGCTCTTACTACGGAAACATTTAATCAATTATAGCGGAAAATAGCTTAGAGTTAAGTGAATTGATGGCTTAGCAATTGATAGTAACTGCGCGATAGAGGTGTAATCAAAGACACTTTCTACGTGTTTACTGTGCACAGTGCACGCAACGCATCACTCGTCCAATCAACATCGATTGGTAACAAAATAAACAATTATTATGTTCTTTATAACGTATGTATATGTACGGTTTGTAGGATCGTCAGATACAGTTGAAGTTTTTTTAGAAACCGATGGATGTTTTCAAATGTAATTAAATTTATATACAGAGTGTTAGTGTAAACACCGTTATCCTTGAAACCAGTGGTTTGGTTTCACTAATAGAACGTAAATTCAATGAAAAAGATATCTTTTTATTAAGTAAAATCTCAATTTTTCCTCATAATTATTTCACCCTATATTACAATGATGTAATTAGTTAAAACTTATGTAGGTAGTTATAACGGACGGCCAGTGCAGCAGGTCAATGCCCTTTGCGGTGATTACGTAACTCGGGCGCATAGTATCCATGAATTTACGGACGGTGTCGGACAGTTTTTTTTTAATTTTTGATAGAAATCTTTGTTTATTTATTTTTAAATTCAGATAAACATTTTTTTATAATAAATCAAGTAACAACGGTGGTTTTAGTGACAACGGTGTTTACACTAACAGTCTGTAGATAATAAACAGTAAATAATTAAGTTAAGTTTCAATCGAAGACCACGGCTTCGTCCGCGTAAATGTCCGTATAATTGGCGATCCAATCTTGTTTCTCTATACAAACTTTGGACCCCTGTTTTATCCCCTAAGGGGGTACATTTAGTAAAACAGCGCAAGCCTACGTCATAATAACTATTTGTGTGCCAAATTTCGCAGCAATCCGTTCGGTAGTTTGAACTGTGTGTTGATAGATCAATTAGTCAGTAACGGTTGCCTTTTATGTGTATAGATTTCAGATTGTTCTTATATTCACACGGGACTCCACATTTTTTGCGATTATAAAACGCATTATTTAGAGCACGAAGAGTCGCATCGTCTTAAAATTACGTAATGCGTGTGCGCAGCCATAAGAAGGATGTGTTAAAAACACAGTGAAAATTAACGTTACGGCGTTATGATTTTATATAATGCTGTAAAGAGTTATTATTTTACAACTGGCAACCTAATTTCTTAGGTTTAACAACTTTAATGACTAAGTTACATTAGAAGTCGGATATAAATAATGACATTACAACATAATAATGCTGCTGTAACTGGAGTGTAGATACTAAGTAAATACCTACTTACTTCCTTATCAAGTCAACTCATTTATTTCAATTAGACAATTAGAGGGCACTTTTGAACGTCATTTACAAGATTTCTTTTTCATACATTTTGAATCTAGTTGCCCATTCCAAAAGGCACTTTCGTATGGAGAAGAAGGGGCAAGAAATCAATACATACTCTTTTTAAAAAAAAATTTGCGTAACGGAAACAAGAAGTCAGCCTAACCAATTCAAATCTCACAAGATTTGAGATCAACAAAAGTTCGATCTCCACGGATACAGTTGAATGAATGAGATTACAAAGTCATTCACCTTCAGTCTAACCACTGACCTTTCACTACTTCATTTTCCAATCGCAGACACAACTACAAATAAAACTGGTTGAACAATAATACAAAAGAAAAACAACCGCATATTTTAGTGATTGTTAATTGGCTTCATTAGCATTATTAATAAACAGGAATGATAAATAAGAACTGCTTCGTTGGTCCAGTGATCGTAAAGCGCGACTGCTGAGCATGAGGTCTTGGGTTCGATTCCCAGGTTGGGCAGTGTCATTGGGTTTTTCCATCAGGAATTTCTCAGTGGCAGCCTCGGAGTCTCATATTACATGGGACTTAAATAACTGGCGGAATGTGGGTGTCCTAATGGGTACCTACACCTCTTCGGGGATTACAGGCTTGATTTTATATGATACATAAGAATTGAGCTAATTAATTCAAACGTGATTATTGGAGTCTATCCTCTTTAAACGCCTAGTCTTTTTCGATTAGAAAAGTGTTAGTTATTAAAGTGGATGGTTCTAAGAAAATTGTCAAATATCCACTACAAAATTAATAACAGTTTCTTTTTCATTTAGGGTTGATAGTAGGCGCAATCGGTTTGGCATTGTCAATAAAACCTTTGATAAATTTGTATAGAAAATGCCGAAACGAATGTGCCGACCTGCTAGGTGGTAGCTAGTGGCTCTTACGGATCTCTTTGCTCCAACAAAAAAGTCTTCAATTGCTCAGCATGTACCTCAAGCGATGGCTCTTAGTAATCATAGTCATATTAATTTAAAATTATCCCCGTATTTGTGCTAGTTTTTGTGTAGCCACAAAAAGCAGGGTATTTAAAAAAGTTTCATGTTATATTTTCCAGCCATGGAGAGCAATACAAGCAGAAACTCCGCTACAAGAACAACAAAATACCGAAAATTGGGGCAAAGACTCGCAGGATGAAGTCCCTAAACGTCGAAGACCTGGACGTAAACGAAAACGACGCCCACAAACAGATTCTACAGAAGACATCCCACAAGAGAGACTCGTCTATCCTGACGAACCACCGCGACCTTTCTTCGAGCTAGATTTCCAGAACACCCACCAAACTACAGAAATGCCTAAAAGAAGACGAAAAAAAACAGAAAACAGACCAATACGTTGGACAGACGATGTCGTAGACTTGGAGAGACCAATGAGAAGAAGAGGTCAACGAAGGAAGCGGCCCTCACTCGAAACGTGGCCTGAATTAAGCGAAATCAGGCAAACTGTGACCACACAAGAACCAGCCGAGTCAAAAAGAGAACCAATTGACCAAATCAAGATGGAAGATGTAATAGAGGAAGTTCCACAAGATGTTGTACAAATATATAATGATAAACGCGATATCACGGATCCAAGACCTGCAAGTCTGTTATTAGAATTATACCGGCCCGGAAGTAATGACGAATTATCTTTACCAATTGATGATCCAGAAGTTAATGTTGAACCTAAAAGAGCGCAAATGGTCGAAGATGAATCTTTATCAGCGTATTCACCGGAAGTAATCAAAACAGCGTCAAAAAAACGGAATCATATTCACAACGTGACTGACATACACGCCGAAATCACTAAAGCTCAGGTATATTCATTATATTATATATTATAAAGGGTATTTTTTTATAAAAATAGGCAACAAGCCAAAAACTTTGAATTATTACTTTAAAAAATTAGGGGATATCAACAGAACATGATTCTTCGGCTAATAATTTATCGTATCTATATTTAAACGAAGCATAATTTCAATCTTCTGATTAATTTCTAAGACGTATATTTGACATGAAAGTATAATAACTATATTGGTATTTATTTTATAGGATAAAATTTTGTCAATTTATCGCAGTAAGACAAAAGTAGGTAAATTCACAACACGAACCTCTTTAGCACCTGTGCGGCACACGCTAGAACAAAAAAAAGCTTATGAGAAAGTCGATGAATCGATTATTAGCGCAAATAAAATAATGGAGCTTAAAACTGTGGCACGTTATCCTATCATGAAAAAAGTAGTTAATACAACACCACGCACGCTTTTACTACCGCACAGTGAATCAAAACGTAACGCTAGCAATGAGCTTAAGCGAGCCATACTAGAGCAAGAAAAGGCTTATGAGAAGGTTCAAGACTCGATTAGTGTTGATAAATTTAAGGAAGTTACAAAGAAAACAGTTAAAATGCTCATAGAAAAGTGTAAAGAAAAACTCCAACGATATAGAATACGACCACGGTCGTTAGAAGGAACTCAACCAATTTTGTGGATGGATAAAATTATCACGGTACTCATAAGCATGAATTTACAACCTTGTCTTAACTGCTCCTAAAATGTAGCAGTATATAACAAACAATAGTATACAATAGCTGATTGTTATGTAGACTAATTACATAGATCTGGTATTCTTGCAATCGTGATAACATAAAACATGTTAATATTAATAGATTCTAAATTACTACGTCTTGTAAGTGTATAACTCTTATCAACAAATTAAGTTTATTAATGCTTATCATTTTCAGGATGGTTACCTGATGGATCCACTGACGTTAAAAGATATTTTAAAAAGCTCCAATGGAACAAGTTTAAGCGAAATACTGCAACAACATAATTTATCGTTGACGGACTTGCTTAATGGGAAACATCACGCAGTGTCAATATTTAAGTCTCATGATTCCCTGGAAGACAAAAATAGAAATCCATCGGAGTCAAGGATCGATATATCCGAGGTGAGGCAGAACTTACAAGATAAGGAATCAAAAGAGCAAGCTTTTATCAATTTAGAAACCAATTACGCTACTGAACCGGCCGCAGAATATCCTGCACCGGTTGAAATTCAATCTGAAGACAACATAAAAGACGTTGAACCTACGACGACCGTTAAACCTGTGGAAAAGACCTCTAGCATTTCGTCAAGACGTCGTTTTCCAGTTGAAGGGCGTAAGAAACTGCGAATGAGGCCCATGTTAAACAACACATATAAAGGGCAACTAAGTAGAGATTTGGTAACATTGAATTCGAGAAAGTATTCACATCATAGAAGAAATATTATTAAGTCTAAAGAATGGAAAGATGTAATCTCATCTATGATGCTGAATAACACCGATGTCGAAAAAAACAACACAATTGAGGGTGACATAACTACAACTGCTATTATACCAGAAGAAACAACCATTACGGTCCAAATTGCTAACAATAACACTTCATCTATGGAAATAAATTTGGAGGATGATGAATATAGGAAACTTGTTGACATAAATACGAGCATGACGGGAACTGAAGTTAACTATATAAAAGAGATTTCAACTGAAATTCCGCAACCTGACAAACCTGAGAAACTGTCAATTGCTTCCATGGTGAGACCAAGTATGAATACAACAGGTCTAAGACGACAAGCGTTTAACAACAGACTGAAAAGGAAACGTCTCAAGCATAAAAATGCTACGACTGAACCTCCACAGGACGACCTTATAAAACATCTTTTTGGACTGGGTGGCTTAGTGTCCTCTTCTGAATTTATTGCAAGAACGCAGGAGCCGAAGTCCATTGAAGAAGACGCCAATGATCTAACTACATTAGAAGACTTTATTACTACGGAAAGTACACGCAAAACAGAAAGTGGCCCTGAACAGTCTGAAGAAAAAGTTTCGAAATCTGTGACAACAATACCTAGTACAACAGAAGAAACTGCCAAAATAGAGATCGAAGAAATTCTTAATGACACTCGGAGTAAGTAAACCTAAATTATGTAAATAAGTCGCACTGCTTTCTTGTCGTCGGCAGCATGCATGAAGTCAGTACAAATATGAACTTTCATAATCGTTATCAGCAATTATTACATCTACAGGTGTCTTTTACACACATTTGATTGTAGAACATAGATTTACTAATTTATTTATTTCTTTACAGCGAGTGCCAAACTATCCAAGATATTGATGGAACGAAATATGACACTAAGTGAGTTAGTAGAACACAGGGAACGTGGATCCAGCCATATACACCTGGCTGATATATTCCACAACGCATCTCGCGAACCGAATCCACCTGAACCATTCTTATCAAAGTCTCTTATAGAGCCTATATCAAAAGAAACTTATCCATTACGCGCTCTTTTAGATGCTAATTTGCATGATCCAAGAGTAACTACAGATGAACCGAGTATGATAAGCAACGTAAACATTCCTGTAGTAATGGATTTCCGTAATAATGTTAACGAAAATGCAGAAAATATGGGCATAATGTCCTTATTCAATAATTTGACTAAGCCATTTAATAGTAGTAAGTTAATGAAAGACTCTGATGGGCGGGCTTACAAGACATCTATACTTGCCGTTAATGTTGCAAGTGAAGATAATGCAAATGACACAGTAAGAGAGAGTCGAGTTTTAACTGAAAGTCCAGATGATGTTGTCAGTTGGAATGAAATATTCTCATTGATGGGAAAGAATCATAATAATGATACATCACAACATAATACAGAAGGTATTAAACATTAATTATGTAAATTATCTTTTCACACAATCAACACAAACAATCAAACACTGCTTCTTTTTATTTTTTACAGGACTACCTATGCAATCATTTAAATCGATCAGATTGGACGAAGATGAGGATGGTGACGGTTTAATAGTATTGGAAGATCTGCAACACCTCAAGGAATTCGCAAACAACATTGCTTCTGATTCTGATGAGAAAATAGAAGTGAAGGCATACGAAAATAAAGAGACAACACCTGCATCAGGTATTCTCGCTAAAATACCCAGTCAAACTAAATCTGTGACAGTAGCTACAGCAAGCATTGCTGGTCTAGCAATGATATTGTTCTTAATAACTTATGCAGGATTTAAATGGAAACAGCAGAGATCTGTGGTTACTAAAAAACGTAGTTTCAATGATGAACGAATTCCAACACCAGTGTTTGAACATAGAAAAGGTCACAAGAATAACTGTAGTACTCGTAGTATTAGTCCCATGTTGCAAACATCAAATATTTATACACTGAACACATTAGATTCACAAAATGGTAAAGATTCACCAGATTATATGTGGGACAGTCTTAGGAAACCATTCCAGTAGGCATTACTTAAGTTATTGACCAATTTTTGAACGAATTGGTTAAATTAGTTAAATTATAATGTAATGATAAAGTAGTTGGTGTTTTCTACAATAATTAAGATTAAAAACTAAACATGAGATTTAATTAAATTAAAAATTGTGGAAAGGCTTCATAATTTAAACTAGTGACCTGATATTGATTAAGATTTTTATAAAATATATCAATATTCATTTAAATACAATAAAATACCCACAATTCTCTGTTGCTGTCCCAAACACAAAATTACTACTAAATAGGCTACTATTTAGGCTAATTAAGTAAGCTTACATTTTATGTGTTGGTCTAATGCAATTATATTTTAATTAACTAAGTTTACTCAATTATACATGTCTATACTGCAGTCCAAACTTAAAAAATTCTTTGCTCAATAATTGATATCCTAGAAATATTTATAGTTGTGTTGAATTCAGTCTTAATTTATTTGTTTTATTTCAGTATTATGCTTTATGTAAGTGCAATGTGGCATGTCAAAGGCATTTTTGAGTGTTACTTATTTTTTTAACTGTCTTTCGAAAAAATAAAAAAATAAGTACTTTACCGTTCAAATATTTTTATTTATTTTACCTGTAGCTGTCAAAAGTAAATATATCTTGAAGCTTCTTCAGCACTGGTATGTCCAATGAGTGTATATTGTTGTAGTAATAGGCATACTGCCTCGCAATACTTCTGTACAGTTTCAATGCTGACTCAAAGACTGGCGATGGCTGAAAAGAAGTGCATAAATTTAAAATATAAATATTTTTTATAACATATAGGTATAATAAGCCCCTGAATAAGACTAGATTGAAAAAAATATGTTAAAGGATTGTCAGAATACAAAATAAATCTGAAATATTTAAAACAATAATGCAAAACTTAAACGGTTAAATGTATGGAAAAGCTGTTGTTTTTTAGGAGGAATATGATTTTTCATTGGTTCACAATGAAAAATCATATTCCTTGGAAAATGAGTACATGGTAATCTTCGTGTCACTTCCATCATGTTTAAAATCTGTTGAAAAATTCCTAGCCAGATGTTTTGGGAAAAAACAGACTGTATTTAAACACCCAACATTTTTCTAATATTAAAGGGAAGTACCACACGGCAAGCTTAACAAAAGTTTTTATTTGTCTTTAATATTGCATAATTTGTCTTTAATTTTTATTGATTACCTTGAGTTCTGCTAGCTCCTCCAAAGTGAAGTATAGAATAGTAGAATATTTATCAGGTAATATGTCAATATATGGCTTCCAAAATGATTCTGAAAAAAAGAAATGAACAGTTTATACTAAACTAATTTTAAATTATTAAGTAAGTTTGCAATTTTATTTAAAACTGGACAACTAATAATTACAGGTGTCTATTAAATATAAAAAAATACAGTGAAATTATTATGTGCATCAGCAATTAAGGAGATAAATACTGTTTTTGGTATTATTTCAGAAGATGGTACAAAGACACCTGCTGTCAATTCAACTAGGCCTTGAAATAACGAATCCAATGCAAACTAAATTACTTTATGGTACCGTGTGTACCATAAAGTAATTTAGTTGTCTGCTTAGTGTTTGATTTGCCTTGTCTAAGACCATCAATGCCTATTGATGATTGAATTTGTGCATTCTCTGAGTAAGAAGAGGCTTTTATTGAGAATGATCATGCAGGTTGTGGAACATTTCCAGTGATAATTGGTCACTTTTGATACAACAGCCGTGCGGTACCACAATGGGCGAGAAATTGCATTATATTTCACACATCATCTAAATCAGGCTTAAGTTAGAATTATCATTATTACTGTATCTATAACAGTACTAACTTACCAGGATTATGTTTTTCTAGCAGCAGGAACATTGCAAGTGTTATATTTGGCATGCTTTGCAGCAGTGGGTCAACATTTATGAAGCTCCCTAACTCGGACTCCTTAGCATTCTTCTCAGTCATCATAACTTTTGATGGTACAGTGAGAATGAGTGAGCCTTCCTTAAATTCTTTATTTGTTTTCAGACCCAGCTCATACCCTTCGAACTCGGAAATTTCAATACCTGTAAAAGTGTGAAAAGAGTTTTAAGAATTTGTTTTATACAATACCAAATTATGCCGGCGACTTCATACTTGTTTTTTTTCACAGAGACCAAATTTTTTAAACTAAAATGAAGCCTTTAAAACTCAAGAGAAAAAGTAGGTCTGAATAGCGCAATAATTAACAGAATCTGACCAGTAGTTCCAGAGATTAGCATGTTCAAACAAAAAATTAAAAACATTCTTCAGCTTTATAGTATTAGTGTAATTTCTTTTTATTTCAGACTATAGTTACATTATGTACTTACCAACAACAGCATGGTAAATACGTTATGCTTATGTATCAACTTAAATTGTTTATAAACTGGCGATTGTTAAAAAATTCAACAACAGTAGGTACCTAAGTAAATATTGTGAGTCCGTGACTCATACATTTCACTCAAGTAATTTCCAAAGTTTACATGTTTGTTCTAACTCACCATCATGTTGGACCTCATTTTCACTTAGCCACTTCATATACTTGTCAATATTCATCTGCCTTTGGTTCTGGCCACCTTTATGCTGGGGACCCTCAAGTTTTAATATTTCCTTGATCAAAGCGTCGATTTCTAAATGATGCTCCCAACTTTTTATCACGTTATTAGAAGCCTGGAATATACCCGTTAGTCTCAACACCTTGTCCGCCAAAACCGCCAGTTCTTTTCTTTTTTGCTGTATAAACTTATTGTTTTCTTTTCCTGCATTCTTCTTAGGATTCTGTTTTGATTGCGATTTGCGGCCCATTTTGTGTATATAACTAACACTTCAAAAGTAAAACCAACTAAAAATATATATAGTAACTTAATCTAACTAAAACGTGGGAATAAAATACGCTAAAAATAGGTCTCCAAAATTTTGAAATGTTTTCCTTCCTTCCTTTCAAAAGTGAAGTGAATGAAAGATCAAGTGACATCTGACATAAAGTCAGATACACACTATGCGGACAGATTACGTGGTTAAAAAAAACTTTTTGTGTTTGTTGTATTAAGTTTCTAATTTCATAGTTTTATTTAATTTTCACTATCAGTGTACGTTACTTCGAGTAAGTAATTACATATAAAGATACCGTCGTTTGTGACTTTTTATTGTAAAATTATAAGAATTTGTCTTCTAGTTAAATATACCTTGCCTTGCATTGTATGATAAAATCAAAAGATAATTTAAAATTCATAAATTCCATCAATAAAAAGATATCATAAAATCTAAAATGTAGTGTAGACCCTACCTTACTCAATTGCTGTGTTCCATACCACAAACTGCATATTGTCGTATTTTAAGCATTGGCGTAGGTAATATACATTTATTTTCAGATATTGAGAATGTAACTCAATCTACCTATTTACCCAGAACGGAACGCATTTATTGGCGGGAATTTCAAAAACTTTTGCCGTAAACTTTGTGTTGTGTATTTATTTGTATTTACTACATACATATGTAGATGTAAGAAACTGTTTTTCTATATTTTAACAACTTTTAATCAATAAACAGTGTTATCATTCCCATCATCTGGGTATTAGGAATAGGAATATGTAGGTTACCTGGATAAGCGAGTTGAAACCTGGAACCCATAGCCGAGTGCAAATTAGACTAAAAATATGCTTCCCGAGTAAAACGAATTTTATAGTGGTCAATTTTTAATAGGACATTTTACGAAGGTGAAGAGAACAAAGTTGAAAATGACGAATTTAATTTACTTTTGTTTTATTTTTTAATTTCTCCAGCTTATTTTTAAGTTCTGGCCAAATTAAAGGGTTGGAATTTGGGTTATTGAAAAAAAAATAATTTGTTTACGAAACCTCTTAGTTATTTTTTTCAGGTACCAATGAGAACACAATTATATATTTTTAACTAAATTTATATTAAAAAAACAGGTGTGTAACCTACGATTAATGAGAAAAATAAAACAAGGTTCAACCATTTAATAAAACGCCACGGTCGATTAGGTATTGATAACTAAACTTTGTCTGGCAATGACAGTGGTGCAGCGAGCACTTGGCAACGGACCGGTCAGTTCCCAGAAAAGTTATTTGAAACCGCCCCACTTTTGGGGCCAGAGAAAGAATTGTTCTGCATATTAATCGCGCTGCAGAATGTGGCATAGTTGCAATAAATTATAAAATTTAAAGCTCTAGCGTTGTCACATGAAAAGTCCTGAAATAATTCTGTAAGAAGTAGGTACCGTCGCTTGTATTGTATGGATTACGTATTGGGGCTTATGAAACACTAGCTTCTGTCCGCAACTTTGTCCGCGTCAAAATTGATATATTATTCCACTCGAAGCATACATTTCCGGGATAAAAAGTAGCCTATTTGCTATTACAGACTGTAACCTGTTTTTATACCAAATTTTATCCAGATTCGTTCTCCCGTTCTAGCGTGATTGAGCAACAAACATCCAACCATCTAAACTTTCGCATTTATAATAGTAGGTAGTATTTCCGTCGATGATGCTATGAAGATTATAATATTTTTTTATAATAAATTATTGGCTTGACCTGTTCTCGACTCGATCTGATTACGACTTCTAGTCTACAAAAAACAAAAAAAAAAACAATATCGGTACTGATTGAAGACCTCATACGGCTCACACAACTGCGTACTGGAGTGCACTTCATTGCCACTGTCGAGGTTTGTATTGTGATGAGTAGAGCATACTTAGTAGGTATAGGTATGTACCTACGTGCCTAAGGCCTATAGTCTTACCCAGTAGGTATATTCATCCTAATCAAGTAGTGCTTGGAGACACTGCTTCATCTGCGGTGAACACAGTGAAAATTTGAAAAAAAGAAACCGGTAGATTTTTGACAGCTTCCTAGTACTACCTTCTTCATATAGCACAGAAATTAGTCCAGCGGCAGTGTTAATATGACAAACGTCTACTGAGATTATGCATTTGTAAAGCTTAGCAAGAAGTAGGTAAGATTTACGATAAGTATTTATGAGATGCGTGGAAATCGGTAGAATCTACAATTAAACGCAAACAAACATGATGGATTGCTTCTGAACCTGACGCGGAGCTTCAAGTAGGTGCTGAGCTATTTATAGCCAACGACATAATGTCTATAAATGTGTGAATATTTTATATAAGTAAATAAATGTGATCTTAGACGTGCTGAATCGCCTATAATCAAGTTCCTAACCCTTAGGTACACTGTTGTTGACGCACTGCGAATATTGCGATAAATGTTTCCATTTATAAGCGTGTACTCTACTTTTACTTTTAAGGAACAGCGACTAAAATTTTATTAAAGACCATGCGACACCTTGCAGCGCATCACGACGCCCGCGCCGTCACTTCGTGTGCAGCAATTAAGCAAGCAGCAAGGATACCGTGGCCCCGGAACGTAAAGGGCAACAGAAGGAACAGGGTGGTTGTTTATAGTCAGTAATAGTCTGACAGTCCCTTCCGCCCCACCCAGAGCGGAAGGAGTCATTTAATGATTTTTACCACCTTAGAAAAAAAGGGTTAATTGTCGTAAAAAGGAATTATGTACCTACTTCAAATTATACTTAGTAAAATTTTTTTTGTTAGTTATTTCAAATATCTGAAGTGTGACTAGATAGGTAAGTATATATTATTTGAAAATAGTAAACACTCTGATTGTGCCATTTTCAATAGCGGGTTTAGTTATGGTTCCTAATGTTCCGATCTTTTGAAGAGAAGCATGGTGTGCAGTATTTTTTTTAAAGTTTTTATTCGTTAGGTGTTGTATATATTTTTATATATTTTATGAATCAAATAAATTAAAAATAAACTCACCATCCTCTTTCTGTTTGGGCCAATACCATCTAACGTCATGCTTCTACTTGCGTCTTCTTAAAACTTCTTTGACCAAAATTCCTGTAGATTTAAAACCTACTAAGCACACTACATAGGTTACCTTTCTACCTAATAGTGATTTGATTACATTCGATCATATTCCCCTATCTTTGTTGTAGGAACGGAAACACACACGACGAGGGGACTTGACCTATTTATTATACGTATTCCTAATTACTGGAAGCAGGCGGGTAGATAGAATTTATAGTCTATAAGCTACAGTATCTTTTACATAATACCTATTAATAAAATTTTGACATCATCTTACTTATACCTACTCATATAAATATCTACTTACATATAAATAATATATCAAATGTTAAATGTTCATATATTGTGTACGATTAAACTTAATGTAGGTACCTACCTACCTAAATACGTACATGTGCTTGTCTTCATTGAAGATAATGAATCATTTATATTAACTCGCATAATTATTAGGTATAATTATCTCCTTATAGGTACATAAATAAAGCTCAAATGGTTTGTATGGTATAATTATAGAGAATATGTCTTTATCTTAATTACGATAAGAATTGTTAGTGTGGATGAAAAAAAATGTAGAAATAAAGAAGGAAATGTTTATGGTTATATGTATGATGAAAGGATTTATTAATTTATAAATAGCTTATATCAAAGTGCTTAAACCCATAAGTAATTGCTGGAATCTTGCATTTACATAGTAACATGTTAGTACTAACGTACAAATATAATTATTTATCTTTTCCATAATAAAAATAAATGGCTAAATGTGTTGCTAAGCACAAAACTCGAGAACGGTTGAACCGAATTTGCCAATTCTTGTTTTTTGGTGTGTTTGTAATTTTCTGGATAGGGTTACTATGAAAGTTTTTTTTTTTCATAAAATTCACCGGAAATGTCGTGAAATTTGCATCAGTACAAAGTCAATTTTATAAATATAAACAAGTTAGATACTCTACGCGTTACCTTGTGGCGTAAAATCTACAATCAAAATGGATGAATACCTAATAAAATTGGGATCGTACACAATAAAGTTTTTCTATAATGTCAACAATAAAATAGGATTTATGGAAGTGACCTAATATTTTTATATTCTAGAGGAGCAATCAGAACTGTCATCAAAATATTCTTTGAGAGTAATAATGTTTATTGATTAAGATTCATAATACTAGAGAAATCGACTTAAAAAAAGATGGCCATAGATGTTAAGGGGGCCATCCGATTGAATATTAATACGACTGGGGAGAGATAAGGCGCAGGACCAACTGCTTTACGTGCTTTTCGAGGCACAGGGTTGTGACGTACCAGCCTATTTTTATGTCCTACTGCAGAGTAACTGCAGCAGAGTACTGCAGAGTACTGCCTCTTCTCATACATAGAAGGAGATCTTTGAGAGTAACATTTATCAATTAAGATTCAGAATACTAGAGGATTCCACAAAAGAGATTGCCATAGATTCAAAGGGAGACTTTACGTTTGCAAACTTTGCGTTGATCGTTCTTTTCCATACCTAAGTTTTTAGTAGGTACCTACTATGAGTATGACAATTCAAAAGTGCCTGTAAATGGTCTAATTGAAATAAATGCTTTGACTTTGACTTTGAATAGAGTCACTAACTTCAAACATCGTAGTTTTATGATTAGGTTTCTGCCTGAATATAGACGTTATTTAATTAGTTAGGGACATGACATCAGATAATGCAATTTGCTGCAGGTCTAACACATAACAATGAAATTATTATTTATGACCTACAAATGTTTCTCGGAACGCATTGTTTATCATGTTAAGTTATTCTAATCTATTCCTTCACGGAGTTATTAAACATCAGCTGTCAACCTAAGAAGCTAAAATAGATATCTAGGTACCTAAGTACTTACTATGTTTAAGACCTTAGTATTGACCATAATTTATTTAAAAAATTGTAATAATTGCAATAAATGTCTTGCTAAAATCTGGCAACATACCTATAGGTTGGAAAAAATAAGGATGGTTCTGAATTACAGTCACCCAAATTGTCAGTATTTTTTTTTCAGACTAGGTATAATACCGAATAATTTATTGATGAAACATAGTTGTTTGTAGTACATGAAGTGCTTAGAAAGAATCTATGTAAATCTATGAAAGTACATAACATAACTTTTAGTATGACGGGGAAAAAATGTGAGTGAGTGATGGCTCGCGGGAGGCGCGCTGGCGGATAGCGGTTGGATTTTTCAAGACTATTCCAGTACCTACATATTAAGAACAAACAAAGAGCATACTGTACACAAAATTGTTGGGTGAATCCCTGTTCTTCTAGCTAGATCATAAAGTGAAGTGTATTAAAGGAGAAACAGAATACCTATAACCCCTAGCGGGGTAGGGTAGAGGTAGGTAAAATCGACCTTTTCGGTACACACACACGGTACTACATAAAACGGACAATAAATCAATGAATAACGAATTAAAAAAGTTGAAACTAGAAAAAAACGTTTGGAATATTGAACAATATCAATTTATTTTATTGGTTGAACACCAATAAAATAAATTGATACTGTTCAATTATTCAAATAATTTTTCAGTAGAGGTTTCGCGATTTTTTAAAATTGCCAATTATTTCATGTTTACAGCTTCCGTTAGCCAAACTCTAGCGATAACCCTGATGCGTTAATGATACTTGAGCCTATAGTAAAGATTCATAAAGTAGTAGATTGTAGCTACAAATTATGGCAGGGTTGTTAAAAAAACCTAAAGACTCATAAAGCAGAAATAGGTTGTTTAACTTATAGCACATTGGCTTATTTATTAGTCACGCTCTCTTACATCCTTGTATAAAGGAACAAAAAATAAAAGAACACGACATGACAAAAGTTAGATCATCTTAGCGTTTATTATATTCTTTTTTAGGTTCCAGATGATCCTATTATTTACATTTTAAGTCCGACGACATTCAATTGTGGCGTTAGTCATCAATTTATCATCACTAAGGGTTTCATTCGAAGTAAAATCAGCTGTAAAGGATCACGTCACTTTGAAAAATTGCTGCATAAGAGTCCCCGCAGTCTGCAGACTTTGTGTTGGCCGACAGTTTGGTCGGATTCTTAATCAGTACGAAGAGGTATGCATATGCGCACAGATTCCGCATCGGCCGATAAAAAAGTTTGCCAACTATCGGCCGACTGTTTGATCAGTATTGGCTAGTCTGCGCCGAGTCACCGAGTCAATTAAATAGTTTAGTTGGTGAAGAGTTTCACCAACCTAACTGTTTAGTTGACTCGGTGTGCGTACTAGCAGCTTAACCCGACCAAGCTAGCGGCCGATTGAAAGTCTGCAGTCTGCGGGGTCTCTAAGCTCTAAGTCGATAGTTGATCTTTGTTATGAGTCTAACTTCGTAACCAGAGATGAATTTTAAAGCTTCGAATACTCCAGATATCGGTGTAAAATTCTGCACACGTAGGTATATTTTCTGTGTTCTTTTTTGATGGCACATAAAATCGATGGCCCGCCTCGCCTGTAATGATAATAATCTCTTTAGTATCAGGTACTTTAGTCCATAGCTACAGAAAGATATAGGTACAGTTTGTGTTAGTATATAGAAAATTAAAATTATGGAAACATTTTAATTAAGCTTTACTTTACGGACAATTTCAGTCCCAGAAGAATAAATACGTTGCCATCCCAGGGACAATGCTGAATTCAAAGTGAAAGTCTAATCATTTTTACAATATATTGCATTATATAAATACAAAGTACCTTGCACAAAAACCTCATGCCAACCAAATTTTCTCATGTGTTTTTGCCACACCGGATCCATACCATTCCGGGACGAGTTCCTAAACAGAGACTTAAGCAATGAAGAACCTACAATGCTTACATAATCTTTGAACTAATTCTACGTTCTCGCAAAATCGCCAAGCCATTTTTGAAAACTAAACCCTATATTTAACTAACCAAAGGTTAGGTTACTAATTCATACTTTACATTCAAATTGCAATCAAAATTAGCATAGGTTGACGCGTACAATAATTGTAGAGTTTCTAAAGGAATTCCTGAGCGACACACCTTTCATTACGAAGTCAGCGCTAGCCCTAGGTTATGTTCGAAAGTTTCTCGCTCTTGTTTAATGTGTATAATACAGTCGAAACATTTATGTTGATTGAGAATTCTAATAAAGGCTATGAGCTCAGCGATCGTGGAATACATTAGCGAAGCGTGAACTTTATGCAAAGCTCTGTGCGTACCGTTTAACGCAGTAACGGCTTTAACTATTTAATTTATAATAGCTATCCTGATTTTCAATTAAGCTTAATATCCACCTTATCATGCACTTATTATCTAAGCAAATTGAATTTTGTTGAGTGACTAGCTTAGTAATAGCTTGGGGCGCTTTGAATATGGTGTTTAGGGTCCTAGTATATATTTAGCAATGATGTCAGACGGTGAATATTGTTAAATATTGAACAACTTGCGGTAGTACGAGTTTTTCTGGATTAGTAAACTAGTAGTTATTCAAGCATGGAAAGAAAACAACAGATTAACTTTAAAAAACATAAGTTGCTACACTGATCGAAGAATATCCTTCTATTTTGGAAATCTAAAAATAACCATGACTGTCGATCCTTACCCCCTTATTTCTGAACTTTGCTTAGCCTAGAGTATGACATTTTCCTCTTGAAATAAATTGATAAACCCGGATATCAAGATCTGAAAATGTTTTTCTTGAAGTCTAAGGGTTTAGTAGTTTAGTAGAGAACTTACATACTACCTAAGTACCTACTTAGCACACTTACAAACTCCAAAAAGCAGTGAAATGTAAACGCAAAATTATTTTTTATTAATTGGCCAAAATAATTTAAAAAAATCAGGCGCATTCCGATTTAATTTTCTGACTAGGAAGACCAAAAAATTAATAAATGTGCCTTGGCATTTTACGAAGATATCCCAGCATCGTATATTTGTTCGATAATAAATAATGTAATGCGGAACTTGTAAAAATGTAATGACGCGTCTTTATAACGCGCATAAAATGACAAACATCATTTATTTATATACTCGACTTATGCATATGCGTATTAGCAAGGACGCTATAATTTATTATTTAATCGACCACTGATTCATTAAGGCTTAATTAATAACGGGTACACAGTTGGATTGCTTTCAATTCATTAATAAATCCGCCTTCTATTTACTCATATTACGTCCAAGTTAGATTAAGTGTACGTAACTTATAAGGGTGCGGAACAATAACTCGTGTGGCAAGTTGCACGTTGCGTCTACCGCATAATAAACATTGTCATTGTATTTTTATGTTGTGAAATTAAATGGTACGTTTCAGCGGTTTCATATTTTTAACCGACCTCAATTGCCAAGGTCGAGACTGTCGTAAATATAAATTTATGTTAGGAAAATAACAAACTGTAACTCTATGCCTAAACTTAAGTGTTTTCCTTTCGGAGTCTACGAATGTTGTTCTAACAATTTTCCGCTAAGCGCGTCAACGAGGACTCACACATTTCTGCCAAGCAAGCTTACGCACCGAATGATACGATGCACGTATTTAATATAACTCACTTTCCATGTCATCTTCATTCGGTAATAGTTGTGATGTCACGAGTGACGAACGGACTCATTACGTCTGACGTGCTAACTGCGGTTAGAAGTAAAGTGATGTACGACCGTTTTCATAACTTGTCGATATCGAGTTTCTCGTATGTTCTATGCGCAAGAGTCATACATGTGAGATATTATTATTATGACTCAAAGCTCCACTCTAGGTAATTGGTGTTAGTAATCACTTGTAACATCGTCTAGTCTTCTAAATGGTATGATCTCGGGTTTCAGGTGAGTCGATTTATCAGTTATCTGAAATAGCATCTAAGGGTTCTGCAATCATACTTAGGCTTAGTCCAATTGAAATTTTTGTTTTTCAATGTAATATGATAATTGATCAAGCAAGACCGCAGAAAAGTGAAGAAATATTGACGAAATCCCATAAATGAAGGACAATTCACACACCTGACCTACTTATACAACTAGGACGGCCAAAAGTCACAACCATTTGGCGATATCATCTAATGTACATGGTAAATCTGTGCGCAAATCTCGTGGACAATCAAATCAAATTGTACACGTATTAGGTTACACAATCATAAATGTACACTATTGTCAACAATATAATACTGATAGGTCCTTAGAAACATAGAGAATCAGGTTAAGGTTTTTTAGCTATGCTGATTAAATTCTCCGTAGCGGTTGGATATAATGCACTAGATACCGGAAGATCTAGAAAAAAGTTATTCCGCAGTTTAGGGTCAGCTTAAAATAGACTTTATAAAGGCAGATGACAATTTTGAATTATAAAAATATAGTTGTGGTACCAATATTACCAGCAAAAGATGGAATTTATCTGTGAAAAGATCAGAATTCTTATAGCATATAAGTACCTACTTCTATAGTAGTATATCTTCCAATAGAAGTATGTATCGTTTACGATAGAAGTGTGAGCTTTAAGAAATTGATCTTTTTCTAGTTAAGCGATAGGACATTCCAAGCTTAACACTTAAAAAGACGAAGTCTGTAATTTTGTTTTTGAATCATTAAAGTCGATCCCAAAAGTCATCAATAGTTTTACAAAGTCATGAAACTATCGATAAATTACAAACCGACGTCCAACCACTAAACATTCGAATCATCGAATCAATTACGAAGGCTTACATCATCGAAGGATTGAGTCACGGTCACGACCTGTTCTGATCAGGTCCTTTTGTCCGTGGGTTGGGTCCTTAGTCATCACGTGACTACATCCAACTCACTACTGACCGCGTTGTTATACGGTTAGTATGCTCTGACGTCCATGTTGATATTATAAGTGATTGTAAAATTGAACTGCATACGTATTGTGTCGGAATACTGCCTCCGCAATTCTGGATTATTAGCCGTGTACGAAGTCGAGTAGTGTTTGGCTAATTTTAAGATTAAATCGTATGGATAAGCTGAAAAGGTTTAATTATTAGAAGTTGGAGTATGACACTATGTAGTATATTACAATTCGCTTATTTTATCTTACTTTTCAAATCTATGGATACAGCTAAAATCCTTGGTAGTATAATGACTTGGGTCCACTTATTTAGAAAAACAATGAATGGACGCATCAGTGGCGATTTCAATGTCCTAAGAAGCAGAAATAGGGACACTTTGGGCACTACAATAAAGGTCATCGTCTGTTCAGGAGCACTGCACGCGCACTGTGTATCGGAGGGATCTGTAATCCCCCATTTTAACATAACCTAGCGCTATAAGACTAAAGGAACTCGTTAAAAGGTTCTGTATAATTCCCTTCCCATTACATTTGGAATAGTTCATATTGTTTTTTAGCATCTACAAATAAGGAATCTGAAAGTGACCACGATGTTAAATCCTCTTTTGACAATAAAAACTTCCCATCTTTTTTTACAACACGTTGGCCCAGTAGCTGAACTTGTCACGGGTTTGATTCGCCCAAGAAATAAGTATTTTTATGGTTAACAAGTAATTGATCCGGGTCTGCTTGTTTGTGTAGGTGACTTACCTATATGTTTTTAAGTGAATGGACCTTCAATACAGGAGAAATTCCTAGTGATATAAAAACAAAACATATTTTACCTTTCTTAAAACCCTCATCACTTGCCTAGCTTTTTGCTATTGGGGTCGACTTCCCGACTCACTGGCAGCAATCTGACCTCCACCACCCAGTTACCAAGTAACATTATATCATTAACACCCCTTAATAAGACTAGATTGGCCTTACATTAACTCCTAATTAAGTAATATTCCGTATTCAAGCGATCAAGTTATATGATAATACACAACTTAAAGAGCTTTGTATTTACTTTATTGAAGGCTCTTCTAGTGCATGTATAACATTGAAGTCGGCACGAAGTGTTAGTACCAAGTAATTATATTTTTTAAGCTTAGAAAACAGACTTCTTCACAAACAAATTTTTACAAAGAATCAATACAAATAAATGAAATTTAAGTGTCTGTTTGTAATGTCAAAATAACAGCTTTTTACTATATGAAAACAAAAACAATAATAACAATAATATTTCTCAGTAGCAGCCTCGGAGTCTGGATTTGTGCCCGGTTGATGGCAATTGGCTCGCCCCCTATTACATGGGACTAAAAACATAACTGGCGAAATGTGGGTGTACTAATGGGTACACCTCTGCCTAACCCTTCGGGGATTACAGGCGTGATGTTATGTTATGTAACAATAATATTCTGTCTTTTCATCCGGCCAATTTTTGAAACGGCTGAACGATTTTGATGGGACTTTCACTGACTTTCAGATAGCTGTAGTAAGATAAACTATTTTTGTTTCTTTTTTAACATGGAATTGCGCCAAAACAAATTAAAAACCGATAAAAGCAGATAACCAACATTGACGCAGACAAAGTCGCGAGAGTGAGCTAGTACTCAATATTATGTAACATGGGTAGTTGTTTTTTTTGTAGTGTATTACTTTAGTGAAGTACTCACTGACTAAGCCAATATGTCGTACCACGTGAACTATGTATTTTGTAACAAGCTTTTAAGCTTGCTGCACCTGCACACAATACCGCGACAAGGCATGTCTCATGGATTTTTTCAATATAGTACCCGTACATTATAGTTCTACAAATTCCATAACAGATATCCTATGCATATCGAGACAGAAGAATCTCCAAGATGCACTTAAATTAATGAAAGTCATAAACTACGCTACTTAAACGTATTCACTTTGAAACTAAGTAGAGCATATACATATTAATACGTAAATATTACTTATTGAACTGTCGATATCTCCGGGGTCTATTAATAAATATGACATAATAATCTCGTGTTTATGTATTGTGCAGATTTTATTATAACTAACTAATCTATCAAGTGTTCGGCGCCACTAATGATATCATCTCTTTAAAGGTAAAAAGGTCAATTTTGAAAAAACAAAAATTTTCATGAGGCTTTGAAATTGAAGAATTGCTACGAAATCTCAAAAAATTAAAAGCGCTAACAATAGAAGTTGATAAGTTTAGTAGGTACCTTATAGATGGGCTCGGACACGGGCAAGTACCAATAACACTAGTACCTACTTTCTAAGTTTGACTTGGACATCACTAAAGGAAAACATCGCGATGAAACCTGGCCTTATAATCAATAAATTATGTCTGAATTCGCCTATCCGCCATTAGCAAGCGTGGTGCCATCTCTGTATGGGAAAAATCATTTGTCCAGCAGTGGGTCAATAACAGGATGGCATTATTATTTTAAATGTAGATATTTCTGACTTGTGACTAAAATAATGTTCTAGAATAAGTTAAATAATTATGAACAAAGTTAACGTTCGTAGCGTCGTCATGGTGGCTGCTACGACGCTTGCTACGAATACGTTATCAAACCTACACAATATATTAAAATTTACAAAAACTTATTGTAGAGTATTTTTGCGTAATACTTACTATCGAACCTGTATTTATCGGTCTATCAATGATTTATGAGTTGAGAATTATATTACTTCAGTGTTTGTAATATTAGAAATTATAACAAAACAAAACTGGACACATGTTTTTCTTTAGTTTTAAGTTTGCTTGTAAATTTTACATGCTTAAAATAAACTAAACTTATTTTAGTTCATATTGTGTTTATCTTAAAGTATTTTTTACACTGTCCAAAAACTGTGTTTTAAAGACATGGTTATTTTTATGTTGAAGATGTTAGTGTAAACAACTGTTGGTAAATCGAATAAGATTACGATTAATAAATAAATACCTTACAGCTCATTAACTAAACTTGATAACGCAATCAATCAATAGTACCTAACCTTTCTATTCCTTTTAAATGGCAGCTGTATATCGAAGTATTATTAATTAAAGTAGCTGTTTAAAGGACACTGCGTAGGCGTTTATTTTGTACACGTTTAACATAATTTGTTAGCCATTCATCTTTTTCTTGGGCAGTAGGTAATATTTTATTTTATCCGCAGACAAATCCGGCTTGACATAAACTTTGTATTTGTGGTTATCTACTTAACTCAAGTGCTTCACATTTTCGACTATGTACCTACGTACAATGTTTGTTTATGTTTTTATTTCGTTTCGTAATTCTTAAATGGCTTATTGGATTTCAATTATAGCTTTTAACACACGTTATAATCCTGTTGAGCCGTGCCTACTGCGGACCTAATGTGTCGTATCTTCGTTCACTTTTAAATGCCAAGGCTTATCGCGTTGAAAAATCATTTACAAGGTAATGTTAACTGAAAGTAAAAGCTTAGTTCCTTAATTCGTGCCAAATTACTTATTGATTGTTGAATGAAGTGACCAACGTTTGTGGGACGTGGGTACAGGCTAGGTACTTAGATACATTTCGTAGGTACATTATCCGTATTATTTTGTAAGTACTCGTTATTGAACTCACCTTTGACAGGGTTGTTGTAAATACGTCACAAAAATAATTCCTCACGAAAAAAAGTTTTGATCCTGTTCTCCCAGTACTTTCTGTTCATATTCCAAATTGTGTCCTTGTTTTCGGTAGTTTTGTGCTGGATTTTATTATTTAATTGTTCTGATATGCGTGCGGAAAAAAAATGGGGCGAATTTACAATAATTAAAAAAAAAAAAAAAAACAAAAACCCTTGGGCTAATTTATACATACTTTTTTTCGTGGGAAATTATTTTTGTGACGAATTTACAACAACCCCTTTGACAAGCAAAATTGAACATTGGCAACTAGCTTCGAAGGGTGACTTTAAAAGTGAGTTTCTTAGAATAACCTAGCAGTAACTGAATAACAGACCTGTGGATAGGTCAATCCTAATATATTATACAGCACTAATTTAATATGACTTCCGTGTAACGTCAAAATCAAATAGTTCTGTTGATTGATTTGCTTAATTAAGTTAAGTACCTAGTTAACGCAAGCAAATATTTAATATTGACTTACCTCATTTGAAACTCAAGAATTATAATATTATTAATTATGATTTATTGAACAGGTCAGTACATACCCACCCGTATATATTATGGTCGTAATGAGATTCGTCTTTCACGAAAATAAATGAGATACAAATTGCTGAGGTTTCGGAGAAAATCTCTCTTATTAGATCTATTTACGTTTCTTTTTTGTACTTTTCAGTCTTCTTTTATTTCTCTAGACTTACAATATGGACACGAAAGATCCTGACACGAACATGAGCCTCAATAAAGCTAGTGCCAAAATGTATCAAAAAATAAACTGAAGAGATTTTGTGTGTTTAAACCTGTTAATCTCTGAAACTACTAGTCGGATTGGAAAAAATATTTTTGTATATCACAGCTAGATTTATGAGGACTTATATAAGCTATGTAACATCACGCTACGACCTAAGGGAGTGGAGCAGTGACCAAAAACGCGATGTTTACCGGGTACAGCTAGTATGATATAAAATGCATAATAAGCTCCACGACGCAATGAACAATGTACCTAATATTTTTTATTACTCCAATGAGCTTTTGCTAAGCTGAAGCTTTACTACCACTATATTTCGTATAAAGACGAAAACTCCTTGATTTATAGATTGAAAGATAAAGTATGTAAGTACCGATGATGTCATTTATTTTTCAATGCTGCTGCATCTGAAGTTTTTGTGCAAGCAACTCCTTTTGACTTGACTTGACGTGAATTTCTTATGATTATGAAATCTGTTCTTGAAGGTTTGCATCTGATTGCGTCCTAAAATACATTTTAATAAGCTTTCTAACATTGGAAGACTTTGGCAATAGGCTTATTACCTACATCCTCATCATCATCTGCCTAGCCTTTTCCCAACTACGTTAGGGTCGGCTTCCAGTCTAACCGGATGCAGCTGAATACCAGTATTTTACATGGAGCGACTGCCTATCTGACCTCCACAACCCAGTAACTGGGTAATATGATACCCCTAGGTAAGACTGGTTGTCAGACTTTCGGGCTTCTGACGACCCGTAACGACTGTCAAAGATCCACGTATGACAGCCGGGATCAACGGCTTAACGTGCTTTCCGAGGCACGGAGGAGTCTCGGTGTGTAAAGATGGTCACCCATCCACGGACCAACCCCGGCAAGCGTAGCTTAACCTGACGGATCGACCAGTGCGGCTGTTATTACTTAGCCACGAGCTCCTCCGGCTTATTACCTACATGGGACTTAAACATAACTGGCGAAATGTGGGTGCACTAATGGGTACACCTCTGCCTAACCCTTCGGGGATTACAGACGTGATGCATTTGAAAAAAAATGGCGATAAATAAATGCTAAATATATTTATAATAGAGACAGACTATACTCCATTTATTTGTATTAAAGCATTACAAAAATAACAGCCAAATAACAGCAGTTATTTTGTTATATTGTTGAAATGACTGCGTCTCGGTGCTGTTTTTATATTAAAGAATGACTAACAGTCAACATTTTTTTTGTGTTTATCTTTTTCATGTTTATTCAACTCTATAAAAGTTAATAAATTAATGAATAAATAAATATCATAGTCCACATTACTTTATATTTATTTTGAAATAACGGAGCTTATTATACGCTAACATAGAAATAATGATATTAACCTACTTTTAAAACGAGATTTAAATATTTTAACTATATTTTAAATACGATTCCTGTAGTATTGTATGCACAAGTAAGCATAACATATTGTAAAACTACAACAATGATACACTCCAATAATAAAATTCGTTTCCCAGAAAACATTTCTGCTCAGTCTTACTTAGTTAAATGTAGTGAGGAGAATCGTAGACGAACCAAAGTTACCGACATAGCCCAGTGAATTAGCAAGTTGAAGTGGCAGTGGGCAGTGGCTGATGGGGCCGTTAAGTTCTCGAGTGAAGACCACGCACCGGCAAGCGCAGCGTACTGCGTAGGACGTCCATCCACAAGGTGGACACACTATCTGATGAGAACCTCGGGTTCGCGCTGGATGCAAGCTGCTTCCAACCGGTCGTATTGGAAATCTGTAGACGAGGCCTATGTTCAGCTGTGGACGTCCTACGGTTGTTATGACGCTGACGATGATGATGCGTAGTTTAACGGCCACATGATGTGTCTTATTACATCCCGTAGGTACAATCAACAAAACAAATAGGTATCCAGGGTCCTCAGATATAGTTTATTTTTTTAAACCGATCGATTTCTTCGATTGAAATTTAACTCAATTATTTAACTGTTTATTATCTACTTTTAAAATTAAATTAAATTTGAAAACATCCATCGGTTTCTAAGAAAATTTCAACTAACTACAAGTATGTTACGACCCTCTTTTGTTGACTATACTTACAGTTAATGCAGGGAAAAACATTAGCTATCAGCAACAATGTCTTTAAATTGTGGCTGATTGTACACAGTTAAGTCTATCATCTATATTACAAATAATTATCATACTACCTAGTCCTTCAGGAGCGGTCGCTTTGATCAGTAAATAAGCACTAAGGTATATAAAACCAAGGTTCTGATCAATAATAACGTAGTTATCTCGAGTTTATTACGAGTGAGGCTAAAGTGCTTAGAATTAATTATATTACTGTATAGTCTATTCATGGTGTATTTTACTGTCGATACTAATTGATAGCTTTTAGTGGTTATTAGGTTTACAGTTTATTGATTTGTTAATGATATTTAACCGATTAATTTATGTTAAGTAGTAGGGCTCCTTGTTATAGGGTTCGTCAAGGGAACAGTTTGAAGTTAATTGTATTTTGTCAGTAGTCCGTCGGTTGTACCTACCAACCTATATCGGCCACTATTTTTAACTGACTTCAAAAAAAGGTTCTATGTTCTGCTGCACGTAATTTTTTTTCATATTCCTTCACTGATTTCCAAAATTATTCGAAAGAGTATACTTCTGAGTTGGTTTCATATCAATTTCGTAAAGATTTGATGTAGATCTTCAGAGATATACAATGGAACTCCTCAATGACGAACCATAAACGTATAAAGATTTGGATATTGCTAGTTAGTTATCTATGCGAGGTAGCTTTAGGCATACAGACTTATTCGTTAATACGAGTCGTGTTCTAAGTACAAATGTCAAACAAACTGCGATCCTAAAGATACACAATTATAATTCACATTTCCCTGTATGAGTAATTCACACTTAGCCACGCCTACTTCAGTATCGGCTCGCAAGATGAGATGATGCCGGTAACTTGTTTGTTTGTGATTTATTATTAAGATAGATAATGAGTATGAAATAATTATAAGATACAGTCATAGCTTCTCAATTATAATAATTATCTAAGACTGCCACACGCATTTTCAAAACAGTACCGTAAAGGCGGGTTACTTTAACTCTGTTGGGAATCAAAAATAGTAATAAAATTAGAAATAAGAAAATAAGACCTGAAATAAGAAGGTTTACTGACATTTAAAAGCTGGGAAGTTCTTGTCTAACTTGTCTTTTTTAATTTTGAACAATAGTTTTATTAAGTTTAACATAGTTTAATATAACTCTTTTTGATCTGTTTATGAATAAAGATAGCTACTTTAAAGTCATCATAAATTTTAAGTCATTTAATCACTGCACATTGATGTATTCACTTGATTACACACAAAACGGAAGTTTCCATACTTTGACTTCTCCGAAACCAGTCTTCCCTTCTCGAGGTCAAAAGATCATACACATCATGTCATATGTCGCAACAGTCGCAAAGACACTCAATCAATAAGTGTTAATTTCTTCACGATTACAGAAGATTAACGTGTAAGCTAGATTTACCATTCATCAAAAATAATTACCAGTTTATTTTGACTGATCGCGGCGGCGCCATTTGCCAAGGAAGGTGATGAACAAGATGAATAAATGTATGAAATTGGCATTTAGTACCAAACTTCGCCGTCTGTCAAGTTAAACTGGCTGTTTTGAAGACAATGAGCCTTGGTACGCAGATAAAAAATTAACACCTTCGTCGACGAAGGCAAATAAACTTGAATCATATTGTCATACATACCATGCTTTGTCTATCTACATATATTTATAAAAGGAGGACCCAAAAGAAACTACTGGAACTAGGATCGTGAAAAATTTCAAACGCCTTGTGTGTAAAGATGTTATAAGAAAGAATTGATATTTTATTTTTTACAAGCTTTTATTGACTTTCACCATTTGTATTCCAAGTAAATAAGTCAAATTCAAGTCAAAATTAAAAACATTTATTTCAATTAGGCCATCAAAAAATTGAACTGAATCTAGTTTCCCTTCCAAAATTAGGTAGTTTAATACTAGGTTGCTGTGCCCTAATTTGTAGTGGCAAGTATGAAATCTACACAAACGGAGTCGCGGGCACAGTCCTAGTTTATTTACAAAGGTGTGATTTGATTAAGCGATAAACCGGAAAACATAATGCTTTTATCATTTCACAAGTGTAAGCAAATAAGTGATTGCATTATCAAATCGTAATATTTAGGTGCATTTGCCTGATTTCGTTTTAAGGGGCAATGCTGGGTGTGTACGATTACCTAAGTAAAGAAACAACAACGTCTTAGGCCACTAAGAACTCGTTTGTCTTCGACTTTTTCCGTCACTATCAGTTCAGAGTGGTAGTCGTACCAGGGGGTCTACGCCATCTCATCTCAAAACAATATTATTTTGAAAGAAAGATAAACTATTAATTTATTTATTTATGAATGTCTGTAGTTGAATTTTCACCCTGAACGATTTAAATCCAAGAGTGTGCAAAGCAAAGAAAAAGTATTAAATAATACTGTTTTAGATGGGTGTAGGCCCCGAATTCGGTTCTCCCGAACAGCTGGAGGGACCTGTCAGGGCCGCAGTCCACCAGGCGACGGCGACGGACCGGTTCAGGTGGAGGCAGACCTTTGATCGTCTCAAAAGGAGTCACGATCCCCAGCAATGTGGGAACGATTACCTAAGAAAAGAAGTCAAGAATTACTAGATTGCCGCAAGAAGTTATGGGTTTTATAGCAGGTGTATATACAGTACAGGCAGGTGGTATAATAATGCTAAAGTTCCAAAAGAAATATTTTGTTAGACACCTGTTTCCTTTCTAGATCATTGATAAAGTGATGACGCTCCCAAAAAAGGTGATTACTTTTATTATGTACGCTACTGGCTATCAATTTTCATATTATCAGTAAAAAGGACGACGTTTCTAAGTCATGTTTCTTTTATCAGTGTCTATACATTTTTTTTAAATTTTACTGCATGCTACACTTACTCACTGGACACTATGTATTTCTACCAATCTGTTAGCAACCATTTTCCATATGGAAAATTAAAAAATAAGGGTCAAATTCACCTTTAAAATCTTCATCAGCACATATTGTATGATTTGGCTAAAAATAGGATTGATTGATCATCTGATTAATACCCCAAAGGGAAGAGTTAAAATTCAGCAGTTGCCGACAGAACTGAACACTAATAGACGATTAAAATGTATGGAATTGCTGTTTTTTTTCCTGTACATACTTACATACTGAAAGCTACGCAGTAAATTAAAAATCAACCTGTAAAAGACAAATAGTTTACTCTACAACTGTTAGACTATATCTTATACACTTGATATACTTTAGCCCAACAGTAAGTACCACAATAGTTACCCACCTAGGAAAGTCAAACATAGTTAGTTCTAGGAACACATTTCATGCCCACACCAACAAAATTGATCACTCAGTTGTTTCTGAAAACTTCATTACAAAAAACATTAATAACTCTCACATTTTCAGTGCCATCGTTATTCTCAAATGGCAGCTACTCATTAATATTTTCAAACACCATATAATCTTAATGTGTCCCCATTATCAATGGTGCAGCACGTGTTATAGTTTCAGTGAGAAATTCCCGACGTTTATAAACGATAGGAGCAAGGCTCAACCCTCTGTCTGCGCCAGATTTACTACTACAGAACAAAAGACATCAATTTTAATAGTGACATGTGAACTATGGGGTTCGAGTGATGTTGCTCTTTGTGGCAACGATGGGGACGC
This sequence comes from Hoplodrina ambigua, assembly GCA_949774945.1. NCBI lineage: Eukaryota > Metazoa > Arthropoda > Insecta > Lepidoptera > Noctuidae > Hoplodrina > Hoplodrina ambigua. The sequence continues at coordinate 6,540,321 of OX458976.1, forward strand.
GAGAATAGAATGGACAATACCTGGCGAAGTAAACATTTGGATAAATTAAAATAGTAATGGTACAAGAACAGGCAGTAATAATCTTACTACTAAATATTTCAATTGCGAAAGTTTGGATGAACGGATCTGTGACACATGTTATAGTCTGGAATAGCACATAGGCTACTTTTATCCGGGAAAAATGTACGGTTCCCGTAGGATTATTGTATTAATTTTAACGCGGACGAGGTTGCGGGCGAAAGCTAGTATATTATATATTCATAACCAACCAGGTAAATACTGACAAGACTAAAAAAAATTATGCTGTACAACATTTGCCTCATTAAAACATAATAACTAAACTAACTACAATAATAACCTAATAGAAAATAATAACTAAATTTTTTATTAGGTAAATGAAATTCTTCGTTAGGGATAAAGTGTGTAATTTTCAAAACAAGACAAATCGGTTCGACAAATTCCTAACTCATGAGTGGATAGGTACTTCAGTAGGTAGGTAGCCTACCTACCTATATTATAAGTATTTTCCTCAGTTGACACATATTGTAGTTCGCAAATATTCAATCGGTAGGTATGTCTATTTCATGGCGTGGAAAATACACAAATAAATATTGAATTTAATGGTCTATGAAATAAATTCCTCCATGAAAAGAGTGCTGATTTTTTATTATTGTTTATCGACTTTTGCAAATATCACAATATCGATTACAAGTAATTAAAATGTAATAGGTATTTAAGATAAAATTGAACATATTCTACGTCTTATTATTCTAATGAGTTAGCAACTAGATAGTGGAAGCGAAATTATCATTTTGTTCTGACGTTAGTACCTACTGGGCTGATTTGGAGGCGTGGCACTTAAGAGGAAGCTGGTTCATTTTATTTCTTGTTTGTAATAAGGTTTGCCAACAATAACTTTAAACTTCTAGCTGGATGGCTGGCTGGCTTTGGCTGTACTAATGGGTACACCTCTGCCTAACCCTTCGGGGATTACAGGCGTGTTGTTATGTATGTAACTTTAAAAAAATATGTTTTTCTTTTTTATAAAAGCCAATCTGTTGGTTTTTTTGTACTGGCTTGGTAGTAATTTAATGGTAAATCAAGCTCTAACGCACGGCTAAAGAGTTATAGGAATTGTTCAGGAATTTTATTATCCATTTAAAGCCCATCAACGATTAATAAACTTATTAAAGATAGTTTTTAGTTATTAAACTGTAGTGTATAACTTAGAAAAGTGCACAGCACTAGCGAATTATAGTATCAAATCATATAAAAATCATTGTTGCTTAAATATGCTTAAAAAGCGAATGAATAGTTAATAGTGAAAAAACAAAAAAAAGGAACACTTTTAGGTATTGGCAGGTACTGAATATTTTCATGGCGTCAAAGACTACAATCAGCAATTTTTCTAACCCACCATTTAACACTACAATGCCGCCGGGTGTACCATGAAACTTCTGTCACTTGTCCACCCACATACCACATGAGTATCACACGGAAGAATAGCAACACTATTCTCACGTCGCGTCGTTCGTTGCGGTAGATAAATTATGGACATGCGCCATCTCTTTGTCCCGTCAATATGTCAAGTGTGGGCCTCCTCACATCTCCTGGCGTTGACATAATCATACCTTTTACTTTGGGCTTTAATTACGACATAAGAATTTGGTCATTCACATTCTTGTTGGTACTGAAAGGGTCATTTGTTTTCTAGGTAGACATAAATAGCTTGCTGAAGTAATAAGTAAATAGATCCATCCGCAAATCTTTTGTCGTAGTAGGTGTCTGTGTTTTACATGAATAGGTATAACTACATGTTATAATAACATTGTCAACATTTATACGTACCTACTAAGGTTTAGAGATGAGTCAAACGATGCAGACTGAGTTTCAGAAAATTGTATTACGTAGTCATATTGCATAAAGGGAATCTATTCTAGGAATTATTTAATTTTCCTTTGTAGTTTGTAACTACATGAAGTACAAAGTAAAATATATAATTAAGGAAGTAACTTTCGAAGTTCTGCAAAATAAAGTAAGGCGATTCCCAACGAAATATAAGTTTATTAAAAAATATAGCTCTATTAAAAATTCGCGAGGTTGTAATAATATATACATTGCTATAGCTTGCCTTTGACAGGTCTGTATAAAAGTTTGTTGGGGGGCTTGTTTTCTAACTGCGGCGAAACTTAAATAGAGCGTAAAGATATTTCATAAAAGAAAATTTATGTTGATTTTGTCCCGGAAAGTTCAGCGTAAGAGTTTAAGTGAGATAGTAGATAACATTTCACGAATTTTTGCTCACACGAATTCGGGGCCCTGTAGCTAGGGGGCCCCGTAGTTAGGCCCCTTTTGTAGCTACGCCCCTGACACAAAGGATCAGTTAATCACCACATCCACATGGATTATTTCAAGACACTATCATGAATGAGACATGACATTTCCGTCGTCGAGAACAAAAAGTTTGCTCACTAAAGCACTACACATAATCGAAGGTTAGACAAATTTAAACACGACACTGTTAAATGAATCATCTAATGCAGTTATTGTTGGCAAAAACTTCTGTATTAATAATTTCATTTGAGTCTCTGTCACCCAATGTTTTAGCGACAGATGCGATATAAAAATAATTAAATGTCTTTCTAAGATTATGAAAACCTTCTTCTATATCCATATTATGAAAAACGTCTTTGTGCTTGCAATTTTCAGGCAATTTTTATCAGAGATTTTTTTGGCCCGATATGTTATATTGTGAAACGTCACAAATTGTAACGTTCAATAACCCGAAGCTGATTTCCTATGAGAAGTAATGTTTAGGTGTAAATGACGAAGTTTATGTTGGATAACACTGACATCGGTAAAGAAAATTATCGTGGGGAAACCCAGATTTATGTGGTTAGGTAATATAAGTCTAAAATTGATATTTGCAGAAGTGGGACAATAATAGGCTGAATTTTATGATAGTTGACGATCTTGTATTAACATATAAAAAAATATGCCGATTTTCAAAAAGCGCTAAGAAATTATTTTAACTGAAACCTTTACAAGCATTTTTATTTTTTGAATTGTTAAGCAGGCGGTCATTTTGTCGGGAAAGTTAAAGCAAAATTATATTTTAAAAAATCTAAAGGGTCTCTATCATGAGTCTTGAATACGTATTTTTTTTTATTAGGTGGTAAAAATCATGCTAAACAGCCACCCTGTTCCTTTTGTTGCCCTTCACGTCCCGGGGTCACGGTATCCTGTTAAGACGTCCCGCAACCCCGGCAGGCATTGGCCCCGTTGCGCGTTGGGGGCTTAAATACCTACCTACGGGTAATATAGGGAAAAAACGTTTCGAATAATTGACTGCAAACACAGGCAGTCTATCCAAATCATGAATCACCTAATGCTGAAATGCAACTGACAAGAACTGAAAAATAAGGAAATTAAAAAGACGCTAAACGAAGCCGAAACTTGCATTTTCTTTCCAATAATGCGATATTTCTTTTTCTGGACCATAGATACCTAAAAACTTATTGATTACGGAGATATTGAAGGTTAAAATTTCATTTTTATTTTACGGAGCCGAGCCTTATTAATTATAATTTAACTTTTAATTAAAAACAAACCCTACAATCTCTGTACTGTTACATGCACGAAGAAGCAAAATGTTTTGCGTTCGTTAAAAATAAGTCGTTTTCTTCTTGTAATTTTTCCTGAAAGTTTATTCAGTTTTTTAGGTTTGATGTGTGTGGTTTGTGTTTTGAACTCCGGGAGGGGTCGCCTTTGGAAGACCTACACTGACCTTATTGGTGAGGTACTTCAGAAAGGTCAGGTGCGGAGTACTCGTAACCGGCGTGCTTATATGACGAGATGTATGAACGTAGATGAGGCGAAAGGAGTATTTAAGGATCGTAGCAGGTGGCGTTCTGTAGTTTCTGCCTACCCCCATGGGAAAAAGGCGTGAGTTTATGTGTTTGATGCGTATTGTTACACCCTCTATATTTTATCCTTATAAAGATGACAGTTTACCGACACTGAAACCTCAATACTCAGAATCGGTAAATCATAAAATTATATGATTTATCTGTTTTGTAAGGATGTCCATTGTTAGACTTTGTGGTATTTCCTATATCCGTACCTACTGCTTACGTATAGTTAATGCGCCTGCGCTGACTCTTCTCACGTAGCCGCGTAGTAGCGTAGCACATTACCTACGTACTCTACATTAACGTTTTTAACCTCCAACGCAAGAATAGAGGGGTTATAAGTTTGACGTGTATGTCTGTCTATATGTCTGTCTGTGGCATTGTAGCTCCTAAACGAATGGACCGATTTTGATGCGGTTTGTTTTATTTTTAACGTTTTTTTTGAAGTTGTGAATCGAGTTTATATCTATACAGGGGTTGATTTTATCTCTGACGAAAAGTCATCGTTGCACGAAGCAAATATTTGTGAGGCCTATAGGTGTGGCTGCTTGTGAATATGAGTTTATACTCGTATGTTTGTCAACGCAACCACGACAGAGGAGAAATGCCTAGTGTGAATAAAATACTTGCAGAATCTCTACAGGTACAGTCAACAATATTAATAAGTATGCAGGGTCGTCAGATATAGTCGAAGTTTTCTTAGAAACCGATGCATGTTTTCAAATGTTATTTAATTTAAAAAGTAGATAATAAACAGTTGAAGTTTTAATCTAAGACATCTGGTGGCTTAGACAAAGTAACAATTGCAAAACGATAACGAAGTTAGAAAAGACTAAAATGTATGGAATTGACATATACCGCGTTAAGTCACGTGGTCAATCGACGAAGCGATGACCATATGAAACACTAAAATGTATGGGATTGACATAAGCCGCGTTAAGTCACGTGGTCAATCGACGAAGCGATGTTACTTTGTCTAAGGCTCCTGCAATCGGTTTTTAAGAAAACTTTTTTAAGAAAACAAATAAATCTGGCGACCCTGAATAACTATATCTTTTGTTGACTGTACAAAGGTACACGTTACGACCAAGAAGTGTGTAAGTTAATCAAATTCGTCATCATCCACTAGTTCCACTACACATCGCAAGTTTTTTGATAAGATTATTATGCCTTACGTATTAAGTGATCGAATCCGTGTCGAATTTAACAAAAACATATAAAAAAAGCGGAACTTCATTACGATTGGTCGATCAAATAATTATGTTTTGAAATATGTAATAGATAAAAGTGGATATTACCAATAACTTACGTACATGTGTAATCGATTTAGATTTAGGTTTTGATATAAAAGTATAAGGATTTGGACCTAGGTTGAGTAATATTAGGACATCCGTTTTCTTAAATATAAAGTCAAAGTCAAATCATTTATTTATTTAGGCCATTTTATGGCACTTTTAAACGTCATATACAAAAAGAAAAAATGCATTTAATATTTATCGAAAGGAATTTTATTGTAACATTTAACACAGTAAAACCCATCAGTATTCCCCATAAAAGATGTGTTTACTTTAGACAATCTAAAATATATATGAGCTATTTTTATCTTTAATGTTAATGTTATGTTATATTATATTACATATCCATATATATACACATCCAGTGGTCCTATTTCGTCTAGTGGTCGCAAAGCGCGACTGCTGAGCATGAGATCTTGGGGTCGATTCCCAGGTCGGGCAAAGTATTATTGGGTTTTACCATCAGGAATATCTCAGCAACACTCTCGAAGTTTGGATTTGTGTCCGGTTGATGGCAATAGGCTCACTTATTCACTGGTACACTGCCTCGTTGGTCTAGTGGTCGCAAAGTGCGACTGCTCTGCATGAGGTCTTGGGTTCGATTTCCAGGCCGAGCAAAGTGTTATTGGGTTTTTCCATCAGGAATTTGTCAGTACTTATCAGAATATAATCACTACCAAATAACACTGTGGATATAAAGTCAAATTATTTATTCATATTTCAGTTAGACCATTAAAAAAGGCATGTAAGAACGTTATTTACAAGATAGAAGACTTGAATTTAGTTGTTCTTTTCAAAAGGTGGTCTCGTATGGAGAACAATGGGCAAGAAACTCAATACTTAGGTACTCTTGAAGGCCTTCCAAAGCAATGACTACGATGCGTAGATAAAGAAGAAGGAAAAGAAAGAAGAACCTTATACCGAAAAAGCTATTGTTACCATCAGAAAAACTTTCATTAGTTTTTTTGCAGTGTGTACCAAATCAATTGCTATGAAAAAAGAAATTTAGGTACCTACACGAGTTTTAAAACTGTGCTAAGAATTTTTCGCATTTCTTGCTTTATTTTTTTACTAATCGACCGCATTAAAACGTGAACGAATTTCACGCCAAAGATTTAAAAAAAATGAAAGATATTGCTACGGTTGAAGAAAATTGCTTTTCAATAGTTTTATACATTCGAAGATCATTCGAATTTAAATTACAAGTTATAAAAGCTCACGGAACCAACACAGAGTTAATAGTCCTTCAACATTCAAAGCTGCGCACGCGCACATACACAATAGTCATAATAATCTAATAGCCACCACACCATTACATAAGAATTTAAGAACTCCTGCTTTTTAAATATGAACTCTATCTAGAAGGGTTAGAGATTCTTTTCCTTCACTAATGATGTGTACAGACGGGTGATCGTGACCCCTGATTTCAATATACAAGCAAAACACTGTTTCTACGTGTATATTGCTCCAAACTTGATTTTAATCCATTAATGAAATAAAACGCCATAAACTTTTATTCGGTTTTGTAGGTATAGGAAATCGTATTTAATCTTTGAATGGATGGACTTGAAATATTGTAGAACAGTCTAAATACCTAGATACATATAATATTAAACATCCTGGAAGTGGAAATTGTTCTCTACAATTCAAAGTGTTCGGTGACTCGAAAAGATTTATGTATTAAAACCTAGTCTAGAATTTTCTAAATCTTTGTTTTTTTAGACAACATTATCAAATCCGGATTTCTAAAACAAAGTAGGAAGTAGGTAACGATTATTTTGATTAAAACTCGCGCCAAAATGTATTGCGTAGAGCGTTTTCGCGCAGGTGCGCTCCGATCTCTGCCTCTGGCCCCGCCATCGTCCAAGTGCATTCAAACAATTTATATGATTTCAAAGATTACGTCGATAATTCCAACCGTTAAGATTTCATATCACTTAAGTTTTATCAAAAACTTTCAGTTAATCGCAAATTGAAACGCCTTGTGGTAGCCAATCTATCAATGGAGCCTCAACCGATCAGAAGTTGTTATGGCGTGATAGAGCTCGCTCGTGATTGGTGGAAGTTGACGCGACATCTATTTCGGTCTGGAGTCGGACTGCGCGCGCTGTCGCCTGCGCGCATGTGTGCGTGCGATACGTGCGGTATCGATGTGTGCGTGTGTTGTGAGGCGCGTTCTGTGTTTACAGCGCGGTGGTGTGGCCGGCGAGCGCACGCATTTGACACTGTTTAACGTGCGAAATCGAGTTTTCCGGCGGCTCTCGAGCTGCATTAGCGTCTATGGTGTTTTCCTCACAGTTTATTGGTGCTAATACATGTCGGACGTAAATAAAACATTCGGGATCGGAGTTAACACTTAGTTCCGAGCGTACTTTCGGTGCAGCTCATAAAAATTATACGTGTTTTCGGCGGATGCGATGAATAAATTTTGCAAATCGAGTCTGTGTGTCGAAAAGGTTCGTGAGAGCTATGTTTTGATCGGTCGGCGTGTAGTGGAAGTGCCGGGCGGTGCGGACGCGATACGACTCGCGGTCCTCATCCTGATCTCAGTGAGACTGAGGCTGTGCTGCAAGTTGTTCTCGCTGCGAGCCCTGGGACTTGGAGCAGCGGTCCCCAGAAGTGCCCGGACCACCGAGAGGGACTTACTGGAGTACACAGTGCCCGGCACGTGCTGAGGTAGGCTTAACGACGCGTGACCTTGGCTTTTTCGCTTCGCTTTTAAAACGTCAAAGTAGTACAAGATCCAGATGCTAATGTATTAATTTTTCTTCTGATGTGTTTTGTCTGCTAACCGCTTCAAAGCTATCCTTTTCTGATTAGCACCGCAGTGGTACACCACGTACGTAAATGTTCCTTCGCACGCTGCTGCTAATCGTTTAATATTTGTTGATCATTAAAGTACACACACATTTTAGTTTGTACATATGGTACTTTCCGGGAACATATGATTTGATTACATAATAATACACATTGCTTATATTATAAATGTGTTTGATGTCTGTCTGTTCAGATGAGCAGATGTTATTTTTTTATCTTTTTCACCAATTATCCATACTTACATATCGCTTTGAATTATGAGTTATAGCTCGCAGAATCTAGATAAAAAATATGCCTACCTGTGCTCATTCCTGCTATCTAGGTACTATTAGAGTGAGATCACAAATTGGAGAGCTGATCTAGCATTAATATGTAGGTACCTACATCCTCTTTAAGGTTAATTTTCCCAATGTTTGGCACAGTAAAAATATCAAAACTTGTTGATTTTCCAAACAAAATGCATTTGTCGACTTCAATAGATAACGACAGATAAATTCGTCAAATACTGAGTTAGATAACAGATTGTTGCATTCCATACATTTTTGCGAACACATGGCACTCCATTGATATCAAAAGGAATGTATAAATTGAATGCAATAAAATGCTTTTCTAACACCATGTTTAATTGCAGCCAACACCTAGTCGTTGATAAGTTTTTACATGCACTGCTGAAACTATTTATATTACTTACCAGGTATTAATCCTTCTTTGTAATTGTGTTTTGTTTAGGTTACCATTACACAGAAAAGTCGAAATCCTGATTCAAAACAAAATCGTAAAAAAATATTTATTTCATCATAGTCTTATAAGAATCTAACGCAAATAACACCTCTTTTATGTCTTTCACAAAAATATTTGTATTTTGATAAGAGATCTGTATGAAAACAGTTTAGTTAACCTAAATAATTAAAAAGAAACAGTTGTTACTAAAAGGCCAATTCTGCTAATTGCAAACATTCAAAATCTAGTCGAAATTTCCTCTCAACTAATGTAGGTGAAATAATATTTTTGACAGATTGACAACCTTTCCAAAAGTTTGTAGAATTACCCCTACAATATTGTGGAAAGTCAGTCACCTTTGAAAATATTTGATGACTTCAAACTTCTGTTTCAATTTCCTGCAGTAATATTGCATAACAAGCCTTCTTGCCATTGTTGGGACACAGCCTGGGCCACACGAGGCCAAGTTCAAGTTGGTCGATGCCACAAAAGTCGAATCTTTGATTGTATCATCTCACTTTGATTTTTAAGCCTCAGTTTTAGACTCTATTGCTGTAGCTTTTAATGAAAAAAAAAAATCTACAACAGCAAAATGACAGATAAAAATATAAACCTGCCGCCGCGCCGTCGGCAATTTATAGCCTAAAACAATACATAAAATTAAACAATAAAATGCGACTCGATTGCTTTATCGTTCAAAACTAACGTAATGGCCAGGGAAAAACCACTGAAATAACGAAAATAAAAGAAATTGGGTACCTCTGAAAGAGAGTAGGTAACTTTAGGTATAAAAAATGTTATATTGCTGTAGGTACATATGTACTTTTCTAATATAACAAAATACAGTGTAAAATAACCAGTAAAAGTAGAATATATATTAATTAATTTATGATAATACTTTCATTAAATATCTCTCTAATCTTCTCAGATTAGAAAGATATTTAATTATTGTAGCATAGCTACCTTCTTATAAAATATTATATTCTTAATACCTACTGACCTTCTTTGATTTTGTTCAAAAACATAAACACTTCTTTATAATAATAATCTTAGCAATCTTATGGGGTATTCCTCCCAGCGCACCCGTTTTGAAACGCACCCGTCGAAACGCACCCAAACTATTCCTCACAGCGTTCCGTTGGGTGTACTTCGAATTTAAATTAAAAATATCAAAATTTGATTCCTCAAAGCGCACCCATGACGTAACATGAAATAGAGGATGTACCATACATATTATACGTGTGTATTGGATCATTAAAAAAATAATTGCATTATCTTCTTAAATATACAGACACAAAACTACCTAATAATTACTGAATATAATTATAGTCGGTTTGTCTTAACTAAGTAAAAAATGCGACTTTTTGTATAAATATCCCCATAAATGAAAAAACAAAACTTTTCCTATTATTCATTTTATTATGAGTAATCCTTTATTGAATTGGCATTAATTATTTCTGTGAATCTAACTTTGCGGTTCATTACTTAAGTATATGATTTGTTCAAATTGATTCATTAGATTATGTCTTAGCAAAACTTACCTGCTGTAGAATAAAAAATATAAAAAGTAAGTATATCTTGGACTACTGCTGAGCTCCCGTGGATCATTGCGTGTAGATTTTTAGCTATACTTCCTCATAAATCGGGCTATCATATTTTTTTTTAAATCCGACTTTTAGCTCCAGAGATAAACGCGTTTAAACAAACAAACAAATATTATTTTCAGCTTTTATTAATAATTAAAATTTGTTATATTATAATATTTATGTACCACTTGATTTGCAGTTTTCATATGCAATGAAGAGAATAACGTGGTCTTTAAAACCTGAAGATTGTATCAGACATTGAAAAGGCCAAGATCATTAATTTAACTCCGCTTTATAATTTTGCAATATTTGGGCATAACCTTATTCTGTGTAATCGTTTCGTAGTTGAACATATTTATTGATCGTTATGTTAACTTAACCTAATATCAAGTTGCGTCGCGTAGGTACTTATTGGCGCCCCTCAGGCGACTGAACAATGCCTTGAAGAACAATGGGGGAATTAACGAATTTTCTACTGGTGAATTACATAACATAATACATGATACTGAACTTCTAATACTGCATACCTTAAATATTCTAAAACTATACATCAGTTCTGTCGCATGCACTTCAGCTGTAAGTAATGCAACACTTTGTACTCCTTGGCAAGCAATACATCTTGCGGTTCTAAGAAATCGTATTAGGTACTTACGTTTCATTAATTCGAATCTTATTTATAATGTGTGCAATTTATAATTAATATCAGTTTTATGATAACTTTTATGTGTAATATTGATGTGGTAACCATTTACCTATATTGTGCGAATATAATATCAACTATTTAATCGGTATGATCAAACAATTTTTAATAGCATCGCCATCAAAAAGCAAATAAACGACCTAATGAATAAAAGATGAATGTACAAGCAAATACTTCATTATATTATTACATAAAACTCGATAATATTATGGAACACTATATGGTAAATAATAAATTGTGAATTTAATGTATCTGAATTGCAAAACGTTGCCATTTAAAATCTTTTTGACACTGAAGGCTGAAGTATGAATGGACGCAACAAAAGGTGTGGAACGAATGCATAAAATTACAAATAACAGTTAAAAATAAGTTGTTTAATTAAATCAAGAAGGAACGTGGAATATCATTCACAAGAAGAAATGCAATAAAATACATAAATTGTAAGTAGTGGGTGGATTTATAACTATTATAATTTGCATGAATCCAAACAAGGCATCCAATAAAAGACTACCATATAAAATAGACATATATTGTCATGTTCAACATTAAGAATGACTATTCTCCTTAAACACAAAATCATCAAATTATTTTCCAATACGGAAATAATAACGCTTAGCTAAATAAAGAAAACACCATATATGTACGTTACAGAAAAAAGTTACTTGGGAACCAATGAAATAATGTTATTAGGGCACCACGATAAAAGCGTTCGTATACGAATCGCAAAGCAATTTACAAGATAATATGGAGAGTCCTCGAGATAATAACACAAGAGGAGAGAGTTATAAAGATATTGCTCAACGTCCAGACTCAAATATAATTTCTCACGTACGCAGTCTGTTTCCCGCCGCTCATCGGGATCATAAATCCAGTTTGTATTACGACATTTATCGACGCAAACTTTATCCTCGACAGTACCTAAACCATAATATTACCAACATCTTTCCCTTTTCATTTCTTCGTGACAGCAATGATCATCTACGATGGTGTTGTCCCTTAATGCAGCTTAACAATATTGCCGGCAACAAACATTATGTAATATTTTAAGACACTGTTGGACAATACGATGTAATCATTATCTCTTTTTACCAGAGCTATAACATCAACACATAATATAAGCGCATAAGTGCTATTACAAAACTGGACTCATGAATGGTCCCCCGCCCACGCGCCCAACGATTTTTTTATAGCGACTGTACATCGAAAATAATCGTTTTAACAATGCCCCAACCTCAAAAGAGGTCACTAGATCTGTTATATCTTCCACTTCATTGTACAATGCAACAGACAAGTTTAATAAGAGAACCCGATCAATATATGGATATATACGAAAACAAGCTTGTTGTGACACAATTTCGGAACAAAGGAAAACATACCTGCGTTGTTGGAATGGAATATTCGATGTTAAAATTTATTTCTAAGCAACAATGCGGTGACTTGAATACCATATTGCACTTAACGTTAAGAGTGCACACATCCGTGATAAGAACATTTAAGCAGCACACATGAATCAACGTGGCCTCCACACATCTGAATGGATGTTAATTAGTACGTTTGTTTTAACACTTCAATATTCAAAGCGCACACATACACACATGCACGTGCTGTACTCGCACCATGTATAATGAACCTTCGCATTTAACTGCTGCTGATTGGAAAATACGTAAACAAATTAGACAAATGAACGATGAAATATATTTGTCTCATAGGTACCATCGGCAAACTGTGCATCTAGGTGAGTCGCCACACGTCCCACGAGATCAGAAGGCAGAGGAAAAACAAACAATCGAACAAGTTGGTAGCAAACTGCTAGAAATATTGATCAACACTTACCTATAAAGTTTATTTTACCTTCACACATATCTATTTGGTTGGTGTTATTTGATCGTGAGAATAGTATGTTCAAACTTTTGTTATTTTTTATATAGAAACAGTACTTAATCACTTCCTACAACTCAAAGGGCGGAAGTCATGCGTTTACTAAAATAATAAATTAACACCTTTGGTGTTTCAATTCTGTGTTTCTTTAATTTGCCCTTGACAGAAGGTCAATGCGGCTTCTACGTTTGGGAGGAACACTGTTGCGACACTCGCATTAAAAATTTAACATGAATCTGTTTGTTTTTGTTTTGTGTATTCGGTAATTTTCGAGTGGACGTCGATCACTTGAAGTGGGCAGCGAAGGACGAACGTCGACACCCACGCATATGAATACATCAGCGACGTCAAATTCTTGATTGAAGCGTCTGACCCTTCGTTAATAGTTGTTATCATTAAGTAATATTGTGTGGACAGACGTAACGTATGTTGACGTTATAACTGCTAATATGAAATAGGTACAGCTTCCTGACTTCTGGTATGGAGAGTACTCAAAGAAGGAACGATACAAAATAAGTAAACATTTATTAAGTATTAGAAAAGTTGAAAATGATTGAAAGAGCCAATATAAAGAGATGATTGATTATAATTATTACTTTATCCTTTAATGTTTCTGTATTGAAATTACATTGGAATTTATCTTGAGGAAAACTGTGATCGTCTTAGATACAAAGCCTGCCCATCTTGACGTACTTGAAAAAATATAAATTATGCTTTGATTAAGCCCTTATAAAGCAAATTAAATAAACAATCACGCCGTGACGTGACTCATCCATAAAATTAACAGTTGTTAAAGTTAATCTTTTATTTATTTTCATTAAAGCCAACGATTTATAGTCAATAGCTATAGGCTAAGAATAAATTAAACAAATTATTCAAAATAATTTGAAGTGTGGGCAGAGAAATGGGAATTTAAGTTTTTTTTTTATTTTTTATCGATATACTTGTTTGATGAATTAATGGACAATCTAACTTAAATAAATATTCGATTCGTAAACAAATTATTCATAATAATGTACCAGGTCGAAGGGCTGCCTACATTGTAACTTTTTATGGTGACTCTATTATAGAATTATCGTTATTTATTAGACGCCATATTAGTGTGTTGCACAACGTTTTATTGTAAGGAGACAACGATTGTAATCATTAAATTTAATTTAAACAAAGCTGTCCTGTCAATTCCCAAGTATAAATTTGTTTTGGATTCTTTAATTGCTCATTGCAGGTACATTCCTAAAAAGATGTAATCAGAACTCACTTGATTGACAGCCCATTCCATTCTTTCTTCCTTCTAAACAAACCAGTAAACAGTTTATCCATCGAATAACACACAATACTCCATAATTATCTTCTTTCTCAATTTCGAAAACCTTGAAATAAGCTATTCTAAGATCACTCGGCCTTAAATACACACATTTATAAACTTCTTGCTGATCAAACAAAATTGAATACACTTTTTAATTAACGTCCGGTACTGTATACTTATACATATAGCCAGTGGTTGCACGTACCCCTATATGTAGAGCCAAGTAAACGGACGCACGGATAAGATTGTTTGCACGAAGCCAATATTTGACATCTCACAAACGGGTCAGGCGGAGACGACTCGGACGGCCATTTGCAATTGCAAATTTTCCGAGATAAAAATAATCTAGGAGGGCTTAATTAAGATTAAATGATAAGACTAATAAATTAACTACTTCGCGCAAGCTGAAGGTTTTATTCACGTTGGTACTTAAGGACTTAATGGTATATTACATGTTATGTGATATTGGAAAACAGATTCGAAAATAATACGCTTTAATCGATTTATATTTTATCTACAAAATTACGATGAGGTTTTTATCATGATTCATAATTTGATAATCTTTCAGTACAATCGCTTTAAGATTATCATAAGGCCTGCTCAATGGCTAGTTTGTCTTCTACCAGGAATATTGTATGTGCTCTAAAATTCAAAGAGAATGTTAATTGTGAAAATGCGATCACAAAGTATCCATTTGTGTCCAAACAACAATGACACAGTAACCAGAGAAAACACTTTTCGGAACTCCATTAATAATTGTTTACATTTACAACCAGTACGTTATTTCCACCATGACTACCGCAATGTGGAACGATTTTAGTTCGCCTGCAGATGTGACTGGCGCAAACAAACAATACCACTTTAATTTTGCCACTGAAGGCGTAATATAACGCATAATATCTCTTCAATTTGTTAATTCAACTCCTTTATCCATACATATTTGCATTTTATGGTAATTTGAGTGCGCGAGCGAGCTTGTATGGAGAGTTTCAATTTATTGATCAATTCAACGCACCGAGCCCAAGTTTATTCAGAAAAATGAAATCGATATCACTAAAGATTTCTTTTGCAAGTGAAGAGAAATCAGTACCTACTGTTTGTATTAAAAGTGTAAACGTATCAAAGACACCGCAAAGATAAAGAAAGGAGTTTCATTGCCACGAGACCCGAGACTATGTACACAGTAATCAGGTTACAGGTCGCATTAGGAATGTCTGCTTCTTATTGACGCCTTTAATATACTGCAGAACAGTAACCTTGCGTGCTATTTAGGCGTTCCATTTTTGCCTCGCAGATTATACCCAACTGTTTCTAATGAAAAACGAGGCTCTATTTGCTAAGTGGATATTTGCAACGTAAATAAAAAACAGGGCGAACTGAAGGTCCAATTAGAGTGATTAATGCCGCTTATGGGTATCTGGAACGGCCGGACTCCATGCGCTTAGATAGATCCTATTATCATTCAGCTAGCCGTTATGGAATAATTTTGAAAGCTTTTTGATTGCGTAACAGGCATAAGTTTAAAAGTATTTGACTGAGATAAATTGAATTACGTTCATGAAAATATTGACACAGTAGTGCTACCATTTTGGTACTCGTTAAACATTAAGCACAAGCAAATTGCTTAGTTCTCTCCAAGGTTGGGTACTTGTGAATTAGTGCAGCGTTGTGGAGCGCAACTGGGTCGATCGATAGCGCACTCTTAATTGCGATAAAAACTGCTTCTCTGTATCAGGCCATTAATTCTGTAATTATCGCGCCGTCCGCACATCAAACGCGCCGACGACGCGCCACGCCGCGACAAATTTGTACAGACTCTTAAAGAATGTCCCTAATGAGGTGAATATAGACTTGTAGTTTACTGTATAACATATTGCCACCTGCAGACAAGCATTTGTTTGCACTAAACAATGTTTTCTTTTAGAACGTGGACTGAATTGTTTATAACAAGTGTTATCAGGAATGTTTTATTTTTTTGCCCCTTGATAATTTTAACGAGGGTCTTAGCACTATCGTGTTAACCAGTTGAACCTAGCATTAAAAACTTAGAATGCTTTATGTCGCGTACCTACCTACATGTACTTATAGTGTACATACAAAATGTAGGTCAGTGGAAGCAACGTCAAAGCGTCCATTGTTTTAGAGCGGGTCATGTCCATTAGGCTTCGTGTTGACTCTGACTGTCAAATGGATTTTAATTGGAAAGTTTACGGGTACCTATATTTTGACGATAAGAAAGCTCCTTGTGTTGACCGAGGGGTCGCGGTATCGCGTCGGGTACAGCTCAATAACAATTTGTCGGAGAACGTCGGCCACCGGTGACTGATAGCGATAACGACGTCGTTTTCCAACTAAACTGGAGTCGGAGGAAACTGTTTGAACCTGTTCACCTTGTTATACAGATACCATTTGTCAGGATGTTGGGCTTTGAGTCTTAAGGCAAAGAATAGACTCACTAATGAGTTTGGAGTAAGGAAATGTTACGCTGGTGTTAAACATATTGTTTTTTGTATCACAATTCAAATGTTCATATTCAGTTAATTATCACAGTTTAGTTAATCTCGTGCAATTTTAAGTGTCTCTGTAATCATAAATAATGCTTTCCTACTCAACATCCTCGCTGTGGCCACAGTTCTGACAAGCCATAAATAACAAAGTTAAAACGATTTTCTTTAAAAAATAATGTAATGTTAGGCGTAACAAATTCTTAACAGCGAAGCGTGGAACGAAAACGATTTATCCATTGTGGTTAACGATCATTAGAACAAAATGACGTACAGACGTCAGTCAAGAATGGTGTAAAAAAATATAAGATTAGGCAGTTAAGCACTTGAAGTTAACGCGTTGAACGCGGTTAAAGTGTCAGTGTAACCTCAAATCGTGTGAGGTCGGAAATCTTCAACTGATTGATAACTACTCAGCAAATTATTAAGTAATATAAAAATAAGCGGCTCATAAATTAGGAATATATTCATAAAAGTTGACTGCTGTCCTCAACCTCTTGCACAGGTGTGGCCAATCACGAGCTTGGCCTCATTTGTTAAGGCATTCACACATGTGTTATTACATGAACCGTTTAATTTGCAAACGTATATCTTGCGGCGATTTATGATATCCTGGTACCAATGATTTCTATAATTTGTGACTTTGATGACTATTAACTTCTTAATTAAGCTGACATCAATCATCAAGTAATCAAATTCCAACTCAGTCCAAATATGAAATGCGGTAGGTACGTTGAAATTTGGTTACATTAAAAACTAAAACTTGATTATTTACAAAACTGTTCCACCAATATTGGCATACGGCATCTATTCTGTGGAAAATTCAGCTTTTTAGCCGAAAGCTGCAGCATGGCGCGGATAATGATGACGCTAATTCGACAGATAAAAAAATAACTCCTCTTTTAATTTATATGCTCACTCCCTAATTTACATATACATATATCAAATCATATGTCAGATAGAACTTGACGTGCGTATAATTTCAGTCCCAGCTGATTTGCGAAGGTTATTAGGAGCACGTTTGAATTCAGTTTGAAAGTGTTTGAGCTGGGTCTAGCTATTAGCGACGTGAAGGTTGCGAGTGGGTAGACATATTGTTTTTATGGATCTTCTCATGTTGCTGTTGATTCAGAGGCTGGAATAGGTGGCGACTGAAGATGAGGAATGCATTTAAAAAAGTCTATAATTTTGTTTTTAATGATAATGGAAGCATGTTTTCGAAGATAAAAGCTGAAGATATTGAAGAATTTACACTGGTTTGCTTGGGATGTGTATTACAAGAAATAGAGCCATAGGCAATTTTCTTTTAAACATCCCGAGGTTTTGAAATTTCATCTATTTAAAATAGTAAAAGAGTTTACAGTTTTAGCAAAAGAGTATCGAATAGAGTATGGCATTGGGTCCACTTTTGTACTTTCGTTGCATGAAGTTTAAATAAAAAAAGTATTCATAAGCTAGGTACTAGCTTGGCAAATTGGATAGGGAACTTAGGACATTATTTTTATATAATCTTTACAACTACTACCTACCTACCTACCTTCAATATCAGAGCAGAATCGTAAAGAAGAATTAATTATATCCCAATTCACGCAATAGAAATAAATTATACCTAATCCGCGTAATCCTCGATAGTTAACAATAAACTTTTGTCAATTTAATCAATAAATATATCTTCCAAAATGAAATGTCATTTAGTGAATGATGATTGAATACAACAAATCTATTGTCGTTTCGTGGAGATAATATATTGGATTGGACATAAAACTAGCCGCGCCCTACGGTAAAGCCATTATATTTTATATTTCGCCCGTAACTGTACCATTAGGATGAAAATAACGACCATAATGTGGGTATTCTAGAGCTTAAGTTATTTTTATGGTCATAAACATAAATTATGCAAATTGTTTCGTGTATTGAGCAGTTTTTACGTGAGTTATGAAGTGTGGAACACGTCAATTAATTAGAAAGAACCTTTTTTCAATTAAGAAAATTTGTTATAATATTCTGCTATCATGCTTAGCCGGGGAATTATGGAACAGATGTCTTAGAGAGAAAATTAAAATTGACCGCTTGTTTTTTGTTTTTGCTTCTACTGCTGAATTTCGGTTAATCTGAATTTATTGACGTGGGTCAATGTGGTTAGCCATATTTGACAGGCAAGTTTTTATCGGTGGTTATTGATGCACGAATCGATTTAACATAAAAATTCACCGTTGCCAATTTCTGATATTTCTCTAAAATTTCTAATAATGTAAGTTATTTTGCCTATCACACAGAACTTTGACATTGCCAATTTGAATGAAATTTGACAGGTAGTTATTTTTATAAAAGCTGATGGGCGCCAGAAAAACTGCACTTGTCAGTTTTTACTTTTATTGTCGTTTAAATGTGCCACTGTTTTTGCTAACGATTTATGTGTGGGCGTAGTGCCTGAGTAATCAGACAGTAAATACAAAAAAAGAGTAGATAAATAATTTGACAAAATAGAAAAGAAAAGAGCATAAAAGTCAAATTAAAAAACCACATTTTATAATTTCATAAAAAACGCACGTCGTTAGCTGCTATTATTTTCTTGAAGTTAAAAAAATGTGATGAGCAGGAAAATATAGAATTAGGTCGATATTAAAAACGTATTTCAGCCTTAGTTATGACAGCTAACGAGCCCAATTCATTACCATCGGTCTCTAGGGAGAGCCGGCGGCCTTTGAGTTAGTACACACAAACACGCTATTATTTGCCATACTAATTACTCGTCATTAATTCCCATTTGTTTATAGATAATTCTGTTTTGCAAATATACTGAAACTGAAACGCCTGTAT
This sequence comes from Hoplodrina ambigua, assembly GCA_949774945.1. NCBI lineage: Eukaryota > Metazoa > Arthropoda > Insecta > Lepidoptera > Noctuidae > Hoplodrina > Hoplodrina ambigua. The sequence continues at coordinate 6,559,858 of OX458976.1, forward strand.
GGATAAAATGGTAAGAGCTTTCGTTTGTAAAAAAAGTGTCGTTTAGAAAAAAATAATGTATTTTACAATTTGACAGCAACGTTGTACTGCAGTAACGTCTTTATCAACATGAGACTAAACAATTAAGATAATGAGTTGGAACGGCAACGTGTTGGTAATTTCCTGAGTTTACTGGAGACGTGACAAGAATTAGCTAATAAACGAAAACGTGCTGTATTGAAAGATCATTTGCTTTGACATGTGCGGATATAGGTTAATACTACAGATCGTATCAACATGTATGTCATGGGTCCCTCGCTATTGTACCATGAACCACTTCGTGGAATCAACAAAATATGCCATAAAGCACACAGCACTGGTACACAGATTTTATTGCTCCAAATTACATGTTCCGAAACGTTGAACTCATTAACTAAATGTTACGTAATGATAGACCGCCCACAACACGTTCTGAAAAACTTCAATAGAATAAATGTTTCAATGAATGAATTCAAATTGGAGCATTCGTAAAATATAATACTGTTGAACCATGTCATAACATGTCAGCATATACCCTACGCCAAACAATTTACGCGACGTATTAAAAATCTTCCGCCAATGAAAACGCCAAGATGCCAATTTAAATTATTTTTGCAGAGATTGAATATTTGGAAAATGTTTATTTTGTGCACATTAATTTTTGTTGCTGCGACCACTAAATTGGTTGGAAAAACCCCATTAAAAAAAGCGGTTAGGACGTGTCATGTAAATCTCAGAATACTTCGGAATTATTTTTGTTAATGAAATGTTAATTCATGGTGTAGGTAAAATAAGAATTTCAGCTGTAAACGTTCGTCTAAATACAAAATTGTAATTAATGTCTAATGACGCTTAAAAATCACAGCCTTTTCTAAAATAAATACTTAGTCAATCACTCACATCTATTTTTGAATCGGATAATGCGACGGCGTGATGAATATGCGACCTAAGGATTCTAACACATGCAGCGTATGGCAAGTTGCCTGCTAGTGTGAATAAAAATCGCGATTAACGCGTAGCGGAAAGCTGCCGTTGTATTAAAACGAAAATAACAGTAGGCCTTGAGCTATTATTTAATTTTAATGTGTATATTGGGTGTGAACGCTACTCGTGACACGCACGTGCGCCCATACACTGGTTATTACTTATGTACGCAGAAATAGCGAAAATTTTGCTAAATTGTAACTTTGCCAGTGCTGCTTAAGCATGACTAAAAATAAATATTACAACGTTAACAGTTAGGTATATATTATTTGCTGCAAAAGAAGTCTTTGATCTGCGATTATAACTTGGAGCTAGATAGGTATAGGTACCTATACCGACAGTGGAAAGGAACAAATTACTTAGCGACAATTTGGTCGTGTTTTATATGCTACCTTATTAGGTGTGTATTAATCTTAATATAAAAAGATATGGTTTGTACCTTTAACTCAATTCTTGTCAACCCTACTCTTCTTTCTAACATAAGTTGTCGATTTCGCATCCTTTTTCATACTAAGTTTTCTGCAGACTGCAGGCTTGCGTAACGGTTATGATGACCACAATGCAATGAACTGCAAACACAAATAAGTCTGATGCTCTCAGGGGACGTCACAATCGTAAAGTCTATTTTTCATTCTCATCTAATTCATTATTTTCTAAATTGTTGTACTACGTAATCCTCCTTTTCGTTGTGTTTTACTTTCTTACTTACCAAAACATTGGTTTTTGGCAGCGACCCAAGTGTCAGGCTCAGGTTGATTTAAAAAAAATATCTACTCGTGTATAATGTAATACATGCAATATAAACAGTTCGGTTTGTTTATAAATTATAGTAGGCAATAGATAAACGGAGATATTTTTTGATTCGTTGCTTTTTATGGAGATTGCTGATGTAAGGAAATTGTTTTGTCGACACTGCCAAAAAATTGTTATCCACAATCTGTCTAAAAGATTTAGGGGAAGATTGTTTGCTATATTTAAAGTTCAAGGATTTTTTATACATAGCGAACTAATGTATCAATTCCAAATCGTAGCTAGGCCACGAAATTAGACGTACTAAGCTACTCCAACTGATGCAACTGATAAATATAAGATATTTTATTAAGATTATGGCATGTATCTGTAGTAACACTTTCATAAAGGATTTGATTTGTTGTAGGCTTAAATATTTGGATAAATATTTATAAAAAAATCTCTAAATATTTACGTATCGCAACCGAATCTCGTAGCTGTCTTCATAAATTTTCGACAAATCGTTCTACAAACACATGTTTTAGAAGATTATTGATATCTTTTGTGCAAAGTACAAAAGTATTTTAATTTTACTATTTGTTTGGTCGTATATTTAATGGTATAAAAATATGTTTGGAATAAATGAAATATTTTTCGGAAGTTTAATTTGGTTAACGATTTAGGCCCGAATGCGCCAGACGGACCTCATTACGTATGTCATTTTGTAACCTCCTATTATCAACTAAGTATAAGTTAAGGTTTCGGCGATAGTGGACTTAAGCAAAGAGATTATTGAGCTCAAAAATGTAACAAAATAAAAAACTTGACATGCTAGTTCAAACAAATTTAGAAGCAAACTTTCTTAAATAGTGGCCCTGTCAATCCAGGGTTGTGGCCTGTCTATCATTCCGGCAGGAGCTGAGCAAACCTTTCATCAATTCAGATAGTAGTTTCAAATGCTTTCAAAGCAAAGAAACGTGAAACCATAATGTCAAATATTTTCATGACATAAAAATAAAAAGCTTAGAACGTTCGGGTTTAGAAAACCACATCAATTTATAATAATCCGAATAAAAATAATTTAGATATAGTTCTGATCAGATTTTTCATATTGAATACAGACGTATCCGATAATAAATTATCGACTTTTGGCAGTGTCCCATATTCAACAACGTAACAGCAAATGTGTATAAAATTATAATAAATTTATACCGCCAGGGACCCATCGGGAAGAACAACACGGTTCCTATGAGACATACATACGTACACGCCGACTATATTAGCATGGTATTAGAAGTTCAATGATCATAAAACGTCAGATAGTTTGGGTGGTCCTGTTTGGCGTTCGTCCAATTAGTTAAGGTGCGAATGAGCATAGCATTGGAGTTATGAAGAATTAAGACGCCAGCTAGACAGGTTGATATAATATTAATTCCAGAGGTGGACAAATGACAAATTAACAACATGACATAGATAAATTAAGGATAGAATAGCTGTTCCTAAGGTCACATCACTCCAAAAGTAAAATTAGTCAGACAAATAGAAATATCGCATCAAGATTTGGCAAAGTAAATAAAAGTCACGGAGATTTCGAAAGGACGAAACACAAATAAAACAGACTTACATTGGTAGGTGCTTATTCGTTTCGACAGGAAACATTCGTTAAGAAAAAGAGTAAAGAATAGCACGGATCAGTTAGAATTGGGTCAGATTATAACAGATGAAGTCGAAATTCGAAGAATAAAAGACAACATCATAAACCACTGAGTATTGCAGAAACTACAAAGGAATCATAAAATTGAAGTGAAAAGAATAATGATAAAATAGAGCACGACGCAACGTAGAGGGAAGAACGGATAAAAGTCGGTGAAGCGGGTACTCTGAATGTTGGGGGATGCGCACTTACAGACAAAGCGTAGTTAGATAAAATGAATGCCTCGACATCCATCGAATGGGGACTGTGAACCAGTAACTAGGTCAATATTTTATGCAGTTCTCTTGAGATTTTTATTACCAAGTTAATGTTAATAGTTTCATTGTCTTAGGTTCACGGATACTTTCAAGGGTAGGCCCTTTGGTTTACTGTTTAACGTATATTTAGTTAGCTATTGATTAATAACTAATGGTATTAAGTATATGTAAAAAATATGAGTGAATGTTGAATTCGGAAAAGTTTAAGCAAACATAAAAATAACTTGAAAGATGTTATATGAACATTAAACATAATTATGTAATTAGCGTTTTAGTTATTCCACCAATCCATTCACAAGAAATGGCTTCTGTTTTCGTTTGAGAACATAATAGGTACCCGGGCAATACGCCAAGCCCGAACACTACAAGTATATTTTAAAATATTGCCGAACACTGAATTTGTTTTTATTTACTTTTTGTATTTTTTTTTACAACGTATTTAAGCTTACAAGTTAATCATTATGTCGCATTAATGGGCTATTCTCACGTTAAGTTGATCGATAGGACTTTTTGTGGCGTTTGAAAAGGGTTTTCAAAACCCAAGATGTGATTGCGGTTTTTACTATTTTGTCTCTGAATGTGCATAAAGCAATAATTATTATTCTCACTGAAAACGAAAGCAGCTATTCAACTACCTTGATAGACTTACGTAGGATTGTTTATATAAAAGTGCACGTAAATGCGATTGAAACTATTCTAAAAGTGGCAGGTCTTGTATAAACTTAGAAAGGGTAATGCCCTGTCGACTCATCAAAATATAATATTTTGTTTTGTTTGCTGGTCAGGTAGTCATATGCTGAGAATGCGTCCATATGCAGCTGTGGACCGCGTTGTTTATATTTCTATGGAGCTCTCAAGTTTCTCTACACAATAACGGCCGGTTGTAAGAAAAGTTTCATGTAGCTGTTTAAGAATTTGCAAACGTCAGAGTAACGTTTCTAAATACAATTATAAGCTACGCCTAATGCTTGCTTTGTTTGTATTCCGAATGGAGATTTTCCTATAGTTACGGGAATTCTGTCCAAAAATGTAATGTGTGGCAATAGGCTCTATAACATGGGACTTAAACATAACTGGCGAAATGTGGGAGCACTAATGAGTACACCTCTGCCTAACCCTTCGGAGATTACAGGCGATATGTTATGTGGATGTATGTGTAAATGTAATGATTGCTTCCATTTCATTGCTATCTGAATACGTGATCAGCAAATTTCTTAAACCACCTCTGCCTTACCCTTTGAGGATTGCAAAGTCATAAAAGATATAAATTTAAAACCAGTGGTTACTTTTGTTGGCAGGGGTATCGAAAATGTCATTGTCGTGTACCTACATGTTTTTCAAACGTGTGTGCATAATTTAGAAGCAACAGCACAAAAGGTGAAGGAAAATAATGTAAGAATTATTTTGGAGATAATATTTTGTATGAATTTTAATATTGTGTCTTTTTTGCAACTATATTTATTTCCAATATTGTTAGTGATAGATAGAGGCAAAAAAACTGCAAAGTTTCATTTTTGCTTATATTGTTTCTGTATTTCTATTTGCCTTCCTAGTACCTACTGATTTTGTCTTTGTTATTATTCTTGAGACGATAACCTTCTACCTATGCAGCTATCTTTTCGCAGTCATCTGACTAATGATCTTGCAAGTGTTGAGATTCTACGTAATCAACTCGGCCCATCGCAGTCTGTCTGCACCAGCTCCACTACTTTATGCTTTAACAAATTAGTGGCTACCTTTGCTTTTCTTTTACGTACAAAACGACGTTTTACTATTATAAACATATTAAAGAACGACACGAAATGAAAAGCTATTTTTATGCAATTAGTACAACCGGCCATCATAACGCCATTAGTACGGCATTGCACGACTGCATATCGATTTACGTCGTTCAAGGTCACTTATATAACAAATTCATGGTCTTTTGCCACTGCTAATATAAAAATCTTGACAGGCATACAATGTTTACTTGCTAATGTGTTGATTAGAAGCAACGATTGAACAAAGTATTGTATTATTAGCGTCAGCTCGCGACTTTGTTGGTTTCTCAGTTGCTCAACAAGTAGTAACAACCAAATTTATTTGTTTAATTCGTGTTAGAAATTAATTATATGCGTCCTGTTTGATTAACACTACCTTGAAGATTTTATCAATGATTGAAATATTTTGAGTTCAACATGTGGGGCAAAAAAACCTTAAAAACTGCCTATTAGTTTCTTTCTAAGTATTAAATCTTTAAATTCCTCTTTGGAGATCGTTACAATCGGAAAACTTGGTGGAAAGTGCAATTATAAATTACTAGCAATTACTAGCAGTTTCATCCGTTTAAGTTACGTCTTTATTTACTGCTCCACCCCCGTGATCGTAGCGTGATGTCATATTGCCTGTTACTCGCTGATAATGTAGCTTTCAATAAGTAATATTCGTATTAGTTAAGACAATCATTTTTCTATTGATCGTGTACAGACATAGACGTTAATCCCTTTGGTTTATGGCTAGATGTGTTCGATCAATCTCATTTCTCCAACCTTATTAAAGTCTCGTTCCGTTACCGACTGAAGGAAAAAGGGTGCTTGTTTTAAAATAACACCATTCTAACTATACATGGATGCTTGTCAATCGCAAGAGAACCTTGTTTAGACACGACTGAAAATATTCATAGCGAGTGTTTGTTTTGAATTTATTCTATTCTCTATTGAAACCCTTTGTTCTAGTCGTTTGTCTATGATTTGTCTCATTGTCAACCGAAAACATTGCTCTTGTATTTTTGTCGCTGCTCAGAACGTATTATATGTGACTGTTGTTGTTATTTAGGCTTGTTCAACCAAGGATTGGTTGAGCAACGGCCCTAGCAATATTCGATCATCCTAATTTTGAGATCTTGCACTATGTCACTGCAGCTTACCTCCTTATTTTTATGCGTTTTTAATTCAACCCGTAAAAAGTTAACATGATAATTGTAATTCATAAAATCAGAAATAGAATATAATAGTAGAATAACACAAAAATCACGACACATAAAAACACAGCGCCATCACAAAGTCCCTGCGTAAATTGTACGCAATCGCAGGAGTACGGTTTTAGCCAACGGTAAGAATCTGGTATTGCCCAGACCGGCCCAGCAATGGGTCTGTCTGAGTGTCCATTAAGAATTTCCCTATCCTGCCCAATAAAAAAAAAAACATGATTTACCTACATAATTATAATTTTAAATGGCTGTCATCATTATCTCTATGTTATCCATCAAAATGTCTATCTGTCGATCTGTCAAATGTGTGATAGCGTTAGATATGAAACTGCTTTGCTCAGACCGCATTAGCAAGTGATTTAGAAGGGTTATTGGTGTAATCATAAGGTAGACAGATCTGGGTCGGGATGTGGAATGAATCAGTGCATGGGAAGTGTATTTACTAACATGATAGGTATTTAGTATTTACATTATTACTAACAGCAGGTAATCCATTGCTATGTTACGAATATAGAAATTAATAGAAGAGATTTAAAGGAAGGATTCCAACAATAAATATCTTTTCACCACCATTAGTTAAACATAAACATCACGCATTTAATCCCCGAAGGGTTAGGCAGAGGTGTACCCATTAGTACACCCATATTTCGCCAGTTATGTTTTTAGTGTAATAATTGCCATCAACCGGGCACAAATCCAGACTCCGAGGCTGCTACTGAGAAATTCCTGATGGAAAAACCCAATAACACTTGGCCCGACCCGGGAATCGAACTTAAAACCTCATGCACAGCAGTCGAGCTTGCGACCACTAGACCAACGAGGCACCATTAGTTGACTGGTAGAAAATGCCTACGGGCTTAATGGTGCCTTTACACCTTTTGTTAAAGAAAATACAAATCTGTGACCTACTAGTGTCAAAAACTTGACTCACATCGTTACTAATACAAGTTACACTACGAAAATTCATATAGAATTTTTTAATTTGATCTCATGTTCCCAAGTAAGCCTTAGAGTCACAAATATCCAAAATTCAAATCGAGAACTTGTGTCAATTAAACACAATGTATATGTTGTATTTCTATTATATTACACGTGCTAGGTATGTACTGTTTATAATACTTTTCAATATAGTTATGTAAATTATATGTAGTTTTTTCATTGTGCAGAAAATATAAGGTAGACATGCTGAAATCCGTTCAGGGTACATTACATTAACCTACCTATCACAACAGGAAAGTCACAGATATTTTTAATTAAATTCTATAAAGAATGATTTTCCTGTGTGCAAAATAATAGGATACCTAAATATCTGTAATAAGGCGACAGAATAGTTGAAAATATCAAGTACCTACTTATTATTTTTCAGCGTGCTTGTGTTTAGGTACCTATACCTACTGTCAATGCACACGATAACGAATTCGTAGTAGTACTTAGAGATTATGATTATCGATAGTAACGGTCATTTTAAACATATCTTACATTTAGATATGAACCTACGTAGAATCATGTGTTCGTTATTGATTAACGAATTCCTCTTAATTGATAAAGGAAAAATCATCACACGTTTTCTTAAGAACTGTAAGGTCGGTTGTGCTGCGGGTCTGCATCTTCTCACACAGAGAAGGCACCAACCACGCTTGCCCAAGGCGGATTGGCGATTCCAAACTTATATTAACCATTTTTTTTTTTTTTTTTTTTTTTGAGGTGGTAAAAATCATCAAATGACTCCTTCCGCCCTGGGTGGGGCGGAAGGGACTGTCAGACTTTTACTGACTAAAAAACCACCCTGTTCCTTCTGTTGCCCTTTACGTTCCGGGGCCACGGTATCCTGTTAAGACGTCCCGCAACCCCGGCAGGCGTTGGCCCCGTTGGGGGCCCCGTCCCTGTGCTGACAGCTCTTTGAGGCGCGCGCGAACAGAACGCGCCGTCGACCCGGGCTTGGTCCTTGATCGGACGGCAAGCTGCCCATTACTCGCCGTCCGCAAGCCCGCGCCTACGGTGGCCGGATGTCGCCTCGCGACGTCCGACGCCCTGGGCGTCTCCCGCGGCGGAAACTTATATTAACCATAAGCCAATTATTAATTAAATCATGAAATGACTCCTTCCACCCTGGGTGGGGCACCCAGGGTGGAAGGAGTCATTTCATGATTTTTACCACCTAAAAAAAAATGGTATGTATTGAAAGTCACATTGGTTGTACGTGCCCGGTTACGTACCTTACATTTCGTACATGACGAGTCGGGTGCCTTAACCACTGAGCCATCATGACATCATATCACATCATGATTACCACAACCTCTTATAAACGTTGATTAAAGTTAAGCAACACGCCTAAACGTCATACAAGTGATAAGTTGACGTTAATCATTAGTGTACATTTTAATTTTGAATACATAATTAAACTTAACACAAAACTTACAAATCATTATAAAATTACAAGATATACCTATGAAGGTACAATTTATAAAAGAGAAAAGGGGAAGCTCAAAGAGCATGAAAAATCTCATTTGCATCGCTGTCGATAGGGGCTGGCAACATTGCTACGTTGTATGGCAATGCTGATTCTTTGGCCAAAGAAAAGTCTTGCCCTCTGGTCATGTGAAGAGTTAACCAATCGCTTGGCAATGTCCTAAAAAGCAAGCCAAGCACTCGAACCCCATGGCTCTAGAGTGTTTCAACTCCAAACAGCTCAAACATATAACTTCCAAGAACGTTATTTGCGCGACTTGTTAACTACAACGTCTTCACTAGAAGTGTTAAGGAAGAGACTGTAGGCTGCAACTATATTGACAATCGTCCAGTTAATCAAGATCCCTTGAACGGTTTTTGTTGGTATTGAATCGCATACACGATTAATATGGTATGTTTTATATTTCGTCCACTCTCTAGTTTAAACATGATAACAATCAGCGATTGACAAGTAATAGAATCTATATGTATACGGGATTTATACCTTGCCAATTGTATGGTCGGTGATATTGTAAGGAGATCAAGTGGCCCGGATCCTCTACGGAAGCGTAGTAATAGTTCATAATTATTATAGGACGGTCGTTAGGAACTACTAAAGAACTTCTCTAGATAGAAAATATGTTTAGGATGAGGTGTGAACAAATTTTTACAATATTACGACTGTTTGGAACATATTGGATCAAAGAGATCGGCGTGCTTAATTTTTATCACCCTGATGTATAACATTGGTCTATATATCGTTAATGGCCTATCCTTGTTCCGTAATGTCTATCTTTCTGTATTTCGCTGAACAAAATATTTAGACTGCCTTGTTGGTCTAGTGGATCCGATTCCCAGGTCAGGCAAAGTGTTATTGTGTGTTTCCATCAGGAATTTCTCAGTAGCAGCCTCGGAGTCTGGATGTGTGCTCGGTTGATGGAAATAGGCTTGCCTACTATTACATGGGTCTTAAACATAATGTTATCGAGTTAGGTAACATTTTCATTAATATCGTATCAATTAATCACGTCCCAAAGTTAATCAGGACAAGGAAACATTAATACTTCTGTTGATATGAGTTAAATGTTAGCGGCTAACCAAAGTAAATAATATTTTTAATGAATTGTTTTCATAAACGAGTTCTCATTACTAAAGCTTTGTTTCTTTTTAACATTGGTACGCGAGGTGATCGAATCCATTGTTTTTCTCCGCCTACATAATTATCAATAATAAAAATTGCCTACAGGAGTAGACGTTTTGTAATAAATGTAAACGTTAGCGCGCTAAACATGCTAATAATCGTGCAAAACGCATAATTTAACTGGCAATGCGTAATTCGAAAAATTAGCCATTTAATTAGCATTCAGAACAAGTACGAAGTGAAATGCAACTGCCTTTTATGTTCCGCCAATCAGAGAGCTAGTTGGCGAACCGAGGCCACGCCTACACTGGATGTGCACTGACCACGGCCGTAGACAACCACACGTTTAGAGGTAACGATCTATGCCAGCGGCAGCGCGCTTGTTACGTAACTGAATATCTATGAGTCTGCACTGAAGGCAAGCCGACCCGTCACGACCCATCAAAGCGGATTCGATTTTCACACGCGCCCGCGATTTCTGTGTAAATGTAATTACTCAACTACTTCTAATTTATTTTTTAATTGAATCGTATAAATACAAAGGTCTCCGAGAAGGTTTTCACACCAATCCTATTAATTAGTGTCAAAGTTAATGTAAATACATTTTTAACGTATGATCACGATCGTGACGAATATATTAAGAACTTCCCATTAATCAATATCAGGCGAGGTGACTCTGGTGACCTTGTTGATTATTATTTTATCTGTGATCGCTTGGAGATGAAATCAGTAGTAGGTAGGTATAACGAATTATAGTCAGTGTGGTGTTTTAGGATCGTAAACAATGTTGATGTTTCCTGCGACCGGGTTCTTACATCTTTATGGTCGCAGTCGCGCGACCAAGCCGGTAGACCGCAACAAATCTCGGACCGACTGGCACAGGAACTATTGAAAAAACTTGGAAACACGGCAACTCCATATCCACCTCCAAACGTGTATAATTAATTCGCTGCAAAGAGAAATATAAAAGCTGACCCGCCTTTACTTTTGTTATTTTTTGTGCATATTTCACGTCAAATTAATCAGCGTCCCGCGTACAGTTTAAGGTCGCTTAATTAAATTCGCATTCCCCAATAATTGATTAACAGTATCAATACAATTAAGTGCCATAAAATCATAGAGTTTAACAAACTCTCTGCGATTTGTCCGTGAATTTATTAAAGTCAAGTTACATACCTAATGGAGCGTTTGACCCATATCCTCTACGTGTAATGTGACCTATATAAATCTGTAGTCGTCGTCGTGGGCGTGCGTTAATGGATTTCCATTACAATAAGCAAATATTACGGATTCATGGATAATAATTTTGTCATAAAAAGGGACATTGACAAAGTGGTGTAAAAAAAAAGAATGCCAACTCCTACGCATTATGGGACAAAGATTGTGTTGAAGCTGCGTGGGTTTATTTATTTGTTTCCTAAAATATTATATTGGATGTTCATCTTTGTGAACAACAAATTGTTATGTTTTTTAAATAAAAATAAATAAGTAAACAAAGGAACACAGAATCTTTGAAATTCAATCACGCGTACATTTGTATAAAAGAACAATTTTGAAATTCCTTTAACAAGCATTTGTAATGAAATGTTTTTACGAGTGAAGATTATAATATAAATCGTATCACATTAGGGTGTAACTTGAGTAGGTACGGTCCATAATGTCGCTTGTTTATGGGTAACATACATAACATACAAGGTAGTAAGTATCTAAACTACGGAATATAACGAAACAATGTTGCTGAAGTTTTATGAACCAGTATTACATTTCATGACAATAAAATACTTTACAATCAAGCAGTTTACATATTTTACTTTTATGTAAACTAATATATCTATAAATGTTATCTATTCTTCTGGTTACCTATAAGAATATAAACTACAAGACTATAATCCTATCTATGACTAAGAAGTTAAAATAATCATTATTGTGTATTCAGCTCTATGTTTCTTATCTTGTCTATTATTCGGGGAAATCCGTAATCTTATAATCGATTCACGTACGGTACTTAGATACCTACTTTAGTAATTAACAATCATTATCAGTCGCTTTAAATGGATCTCCAACTGCATTATGTATATTATGCTAAGTTCTTGTATTGCATAAAAAGTCGATTATTATTTATTCATAAAAACACTTAACAGCTATATTTCGGAAATTTTCAGGATAGGCACTGCCTGTTCAAGGCTGCCTCTTTTTAAATTTATGCCTTTGGTACCGGACTGCTGCAGCACTGGAGCAGTCCGGGAGTCGGACGGCACTCGGACGGTTGCCTTTTATCATCTCACCTGCATCGCACCTGCACTTCGCACGCACGACTGCATGACGACAAATGCCACGTTTTGTGTATGAAAAAAGGCAACAGTCTGTGAGCACCGGGTGTCGGACTACAGAAACCAAACTTATAGATGTAATTTGTATTCCATGGTTACCTAATGCCTTTTCAGAACTTAAACCCTAAAGTAACAAAGAACGTATTAATTGTATGAAGCTATAAAACAATTTAACAATACCATCGCGTTCCAATTACACCAGAACTCCCCAAGGAATTCTAATGTAGGTGTGAACAAAATCATCCACAAAACAGATTAAGTTGCTTTCAAGACGCGCCGGGAACTTAATACCAAGAGTGTTGTGGCCTATAAATCTTTGGGAACACATCAAGCCGACGTAGACGGTCGTAAAGAGCCTTAATCGGGCAATTACTGTGTCTTCGCCGAGGCCACTTTATACTGTAAATATCCTAGTTTGTTAATACAATATACGGCGACCTCGAGAACGCTGATGCTAGTTTATAACCCAAACTGATTTTAGTCTGAAGCTTGGTGAGATCAGAATTTTCTAGATACGAGTAATTGCTTTACCGCGGTACAAGTAATAAGTTAGAGAAGTCAAGAAAACATCCAGGCATTTAATGGTCAGTGGTGCCGATTCCCTTGGTCACAAACTAAACTAAAACTAGACTATTTCCATCTTTTTCTGTCCAATAAAATAAGAAAGAGACTAATGTAAATAAGAGCTGTCAAAATTAGTCAAACTGACACATCCATACAGTTATAGTTGACATCTTAAAACGTATGGATTAACAATACGGAGAAGTTCAAGGCAAAACTAATTTGACATCTCTAACTTAGTTCTTTAATGTCACGGAATGTCACCGTCCTATCCTTTAGCTGTATGTTAATAAGAGATGTCAATTCTTTAAACTTAGTCTAGTTTGTGAACAAGGGAATCGGCACCAGTTTATCTTTAATTCCTCCTAAAAGTTTGACGTTCAAAGTAAAAGTTCGAAAAAAAACTATGTCGTTCGCGGTCGCCGGTGCCGTGCTCCTTCTTTTATCCTGCATGTGCTTTTTGCTGTTTTTTTTTTCGCATTAACGTCTGCTTCATCTGTCGAATTATAATAATATATAGCTATACTCCGTGGTTTCATCCGTATCTAGTCCTCCGCTTCCGTGGGTTGTAGCGTGGTGTTATATAGCCTATCACCGTCCTCGATTAATGTGCTATATAACGCAAAGGAGTTTTCCAAATCAGGCCAGCAGTTCCTGAGATTTTCGCGTTCACACACATAAATGAACTCTTCAAGTTTATAATATTAGTATATTTATCATTACTATACTTTGTTCCATTGTTGTTGACTTTTCCTCGGGGAGCGAAACAATACCAATACTAATTACATTGGCACCATTCAAAGACACGATTAGCAGTAAGTGCCCTGTTAAAGATCACATAAGTACCTACCTATATAGTTATTATAACGTATGTATTTATATCATACAATGTTAGTTTCATTCCTTTAGTAGCAGTGAACATCGCACTTGATGCTACACAAGGCGAAATATTAAATTGAGTTACAACCTCCGCAATGGCTGGCAAATGTAATAGCTACAATTTGTTAACACAGAACACTCCATTTGAAACTACATCACCTTTTACATAAGGTTAGATTGCGGTTTCCCATAAACTTGTCGTGAATTAGAATGCAGGAGGAAACAATGGACCTCACTTTTCAGGATAGGTTTAAAGAAATTTACTCTAAATAAAAACATTATTCTTACTACCACAAAACTGTGTTTATCTATTCTCTAAGTTAGACAACTATTTAACATGATATTTATTTAAGAAGTTTGACATTAGACACGCGTTGAACAGGTGTCTACGCTTTTGCGGTAAGGCCCTATGTCACTTACTGAAGACAGTACTAATCTTAGATAAAATTACTATTGAAATTCATTTCATATTGAAGACTTACGCTAAAACAGAGCGATACGTTAACGCATATGAAATCTATTAAAACCACTAGGTGCTATACAACGGTCATTGTACAAAGCAGAACAAGGAAATAAGAAACACGGGCTTTATCAAAAACACAATAAACACATTTGTTGGAATGCAAAGAGCCATGAAATTACAGAATTCAATAACTAAATAGATTAGTAGGTACGTGAGTATTTCTGGCGAGGTTTCCTCAAGTTATCGTGCTGTGACATTGGAGCACGCACGGGCAGTGGGCCGCATAGATTAGGACATAGAGGAATATAGGTCACAGTTAGTGCTGCGACGTGAACACTGCGTATATCTAATAACTAGAGACAATTTACGGGGTGTAAAAAAACATAGCCGTTAACTATTTTATGTGTAGCAATGGGTTTTAATTTTTGGTGTTATATTTTTCTATTAATGGTAGTGCGCAACGTACCGTACGCAAAACATTGTCCTTACGGTTGCATTCAACAGTACAGGGCAGTGATGGTTGTGAGGTTTAGTTACAACATTTTTAAAACTTGGTTTAGTAAAAAAACGTAGCTATAAGTTAGAAGTTTGACTTTCAATATAGATCTACGTAACCAGAAGACACCCAGGTATGGTCCAGAACAAAAAAAAATCGTGATTTTCCGTTATTTCGAAACCGGCAAATTATCTCTTGGCGTTCACAATTAGGTACTTAGCCTAAAACCAATCTAGTTTCAAGCAATCTGTATCTTCTGAACAGTTGAACATGTTTCGACTTTCAGAACAAACAAATTCTTTTGTTTCTTGGTAATCTAACGAAACAACGGAAGCTTTCTTTATACTATAGAGCTTACAAACGTTACGATTGGGAAGCGTTTGTGAATCATTGAATACTGTTTGATCTTCTGTCTTCATAAATATTTACAATAATTTATATCAAAGAATAAGATTTACTCAGTTTGAATCATTATTTGGGATAAGCAGTATGACTCAAGCTACATTTAAGATTGGGCAGGCTTTACAAATTCTGTTAGATGTATTGATCCTCGTTCGCGATGTAGGTCACATAAATAATTATCGTATCAATATCGATACGTAGTGTCGACACCGGCTGTTCGGCACAAGAAAACATTACAAGTTAAATAATCCATAAATCATGCGCTCACAGCAATATTTACATTACGAATCCAAAAATATCGCGCGACAGAATACGGCTTTCTGCCGATCACGGTTTGCTGTTATATTTTTTACGTTTTTCGTATATTGTGTGACATCAAAACCGGTTCCACACCCACAAATTCTCGAAACATGAAGCTATATTCGCGAAAGTTTAAAGCTCCCCATATCTTTTTACATTATCTTAGATCATGACGATTAAGATTGGATTAGCTCCGCTAAAGTCCGTGATTTAGGCACAAATTGTAAATCAAGCCAATATTTATAAAGAACTTAATTATGAATTTATATTGCAAATATGTTGCAAACAAGTGAAACTTTGGAAAGCAGACTTTTGTGATTGTAAAGTTTGTTACAAAAACAACTTTATGTTACATGTTTATTGTGTTCATTTTTATTATTTTGTTTACAAAGCCTTGCATTCTTGCATATCAATTCATATTTCATTTCTTATTAGCTGCATTGATATGTTAATTCTGCTTAGTTTTATCCTTCCGAATTCTTCTGGTCTTATTTAAATAATTATGTATTAATAACATTTAAGTTGACATTTTTTTGTGCATGACCTCAGTTCTTTTTTAATAAAAAACATTCATACGGCCAGTTTATTAAAAAGTTGTATTGTGGTCAGATATGCAGTGACCTACTAAGAGAGCTGCGGTTTATAATAACTTATTTCAGAGAAAATCTTGAAATTATTTGTAAAACTAACACATTGTATTGATTTTTTTCCTTAAGCTCTATACTTCTATAGTAAAAAATAAAGATAGGAGGACCAAAAGGAACTAATAATTTTTAAAACTTAGATGTTCTATCTCCAGCCGTATTTCTTTGCTAATCGGGTCGTATATTGTTAATTTCCGAGTAACTGCAAGCACTAAATTCACTTGTCAGCATTTACTAAAAAATAACAATAAAATTACGTTTCCAACCATTAGTCTGAATTATTTCATGTCCATATATGTTTATGGCGATTCAAACGGGACGCGCCCAAAAATGTTTTTGAAAAGAAACTTCAGTGCATCGGGGTCTCGTAAACATGGCATAATAACGACTCCTGCGCAACCCAGCATCCTACATTGTGCCTTACAAGTCCGTCCCGTTAGAGGACATTATGCGACGCCTTCTTTCTACAATTCACATTTCTAAAACTTGTTTACTTGTCTTACTTTGATTTACTTTACTTACTGATAAAACTTTTCATCTTTTTGCAAAATTTTAATAATGATCTCGTTACATTGCTGATTATTCAGTAACTGTAATAAATAACAGATTTAATTAAGATAGCACCATTTAAAGCATATTTTTCACAAAAACAAAACCAGCATAAATGTGAAAGATTATCTCACGTTTAACGCAGTCGTGATTATAACTTACATTTCCAAGAATTGAGATGTTATCATTAACTACTTGTATCCTTGAATAAAAAACTAATTAAAATTAGTGTTTTAGTTTCGAGGAACGAGTAGTATAGGTAATGCAGAGACTATAAATATAAAACTTTAAATACCATAGTGTGGAACGGCCTTCACAAGATGATGATCATTAAGTTTAGTTGTGTACCTCTAACAATAACTACGGATGGGCATAGGTATCTACTGTAGGGTGCACATGCGTTTGCATTTAACAGGATTTAGTCCTACTACTTTACCAAGAAAACTAGTGTGTGTTAGTCATGAAAACGAAAAATATAAAGGGTTATTCATGGGCGTCGATGTTTTATGATGGTTAACAGCTATATTTCTACCAAAACCCACAATTCATATTGTTTTAACGACTGCCAATTGTCTAGTTTACGTTACGTTAATAACCAGCTCCATGTGGATTTCAAGTCTCAAATAAGACGAGAATAAAAAAGAAGTATTAAAACTTCTTGGCTCGCTACCATCCTTATGATAAAAGAAGGTTTAGATGACCTAAATAAATGTTGGTGGCTGAATTATAGGCGCCGATGAATTTACATTTAGATTAGAAATATGGGAAAGACTCTGTAGGGATAAGAATCTTTACACACCCGGCATCCTTGGACCCATGCATAGTTAATTCGAGAGCTTTTGTTTTCATATTGAAAAAATATTTTTTGTCTTATGAGTTTGTTTATTCATTAAAAACTGCTAAACGCATAGTGCACAATATTCAATCCAATGATGTCCTATATTATTTTTTGCAAAAGAGACTTTTCAGAAAACCTAGGTCATGTACCGGTAAGTGCCCTGCATTACCTGACCTTTCTTAGAAAGAAGAAAAGAGATAGCATTGCCTGTACTAAAATAACATACATAACACAAAAGGGTTAGGCAGAGGTGTACCCACATTTCACCAGTAATGTTTTGAGTCCCACGTAATAGGGGGCGAGCCTACTGTCATCAACCGGCCACAAATCTAGACTCCGAGGCTACTGCTGAAAATTCCTGATGAAAAAACCCATTAATACTTTGCCCAACCTGGGAATCGGACCCAAGACCTGATGCTCAGCATTCGCACTTTGCGACCACTAGACCAACGACGAGTCAGTTATTATTATATGAATAAAAATTATTTGTATAAAATGTAGAATGATTAGTTTCTGTCCTGTGTCTATCCGATCGTATGGCAACTGCTCCTACGTAATTAGCCTATGCTTTGTCAGTGTCCAAGCATTATCATTTTATTGGTTTCCTGTCGTAAAATGTTCGAGGTCGTTTAACAAAGTGCAGCTCCTCGTGATCAATATGTTGCAGTTTTCCGCATACAAATCGTGGGAGGGTGTAACTTTACTAGACCTTCCGCTAGTTGACATTGGTTTTCGATATTAATCGATGAATGGCGTTTGTGTGGCGTTTATTTATACATTTTGAAGTTTTCATTATAGTTTTTCTATCCCTTTTTCAAATTGTGTATTATTGTTATGTTTAGCTTTTAGTACGACATGTCAGATCAATTTAAAAAAATAGTTACCTACCTACTTATTTAGAAAATTGACAAATCTAAATACACACTTATTATGGCTTTTATATAAAACTTAGATACTTGTGTCCATAACCTCGAATAATTATAATTTTATTGAACCTAAAACTAAATTATACAAACGTTATTATAAATAATTTATATTATGTCAAATTAGATACATCAATCGTGAGTACGCATATAAAATGTAAATAATGCGGTATTCTAAAGTATAAATACTTGTATATAATGTATAATAAAATCATATATATGTCGGTGAAGGTTATTTTGTGAGATATCTATGTATCTGCACGGAGATGGATGACTTCTTGAATATATATGAGGAAAATATTAAAGCTTGGTTTAATGGTGTTGTTTATTCTTATATAGTCTTATTCTATTGTTTTATAATTATTACTTAATATGTTATTGTGGTAGGACTGTCGCTAACTGGGTTAAGATACAAACACTGCCATTTTAAATCGTGAAATATTCGAGTAATTTTGGAATTATTTCTTTAGTTATAAGTTATAAATACAAACTTAAGAACGTACAAAACGGGAATGTGATACGATCAGAATAAAACTTCAGCTTTTTAATGAACTTTAAAGATTTCAGTGTAAATGTGGTCTGGAATTATTGATGAATGCAGTTTTATAAATTAATGCGGTTTCTGGCTACATTCAAAGGGTAAAGGTATTAGGGTAAAGGTAAAGATATTAGGGTAGGGTAAGGGTATTAAGTAAATAAAATTATAAAATAATTACAATATTTCTGTCATTCATTATATAAAGATTTAATAGGTATATTTCATTAAAGAACAAATCATGTTATTCTCGGAATGTTTATAAATTATAAAATATACGATAATATACAACCATTTACCTGTATTATGAACTGTTTTTTAAATTTAATTTTCATATTATTATCCGCACATAAATATTCACACACCAATACCTACTACATACTTAATAATAATTAGTATACATATAGGTAACATATGTTTTAGATAGCGTTAAATAAATACAAATAATTTGGCGCGATAACATAAAAAAGTATGTAATAAATAATTTATTGTATAATTTAATATCATTTATTTCCATTTTGTAAATGTGAGTACCATGGAGCGTTTTTTTTTTTTTACTTACTGAGTACTACGTGTTTTGACTTAATGATCATGGCAGTTGGGAGCTTGTCATGCTCACTCAAATGTCTCGCTGATGGTGGCGCGTGTGTTGGATCACTTGGCTCCCTTCATGATGGTTGAGCTAGGTGGTGCTGATCCATGCGTCATGCTCGTGAACGAGTGCTGTCAGTTGGGATTGGTCATCTCTTAACTGCTATGGTTTACATCTTTATTTTTAGTATTTTTTACAACTGTTTTATATTTATCTTCATTGTTTTCACATATAGACTCAACAAGAATATTGTAACCAGCATTTTGTAAAAACCTAATTTAAAAAGAGTGCCGTGGAGTTTCTTGCTCGTTCTTCTCCATAGAGGCCTACCTCCGTTTTGGAACGAGCAACTAGCTTCATTTTTCGGACTAACTGACCGACTAATTGACAATTCAAAAGTGCCTGTAAATGGTCTAATTGAAATAAATGTTTTGACTTTGACTTTGACTTTACATAGAGGGTATGGAAAGTTTTCTGATTTATCAATTAGGTGCTTCGGTACACAAAGGAAACAAAATCGATCAACATTGAATTTAAAGACATTAATTCAATTGGAATTGCCAATGAAACTATATTGTGATTGTAATCAAAATAAAATATATTATGCACACGTGACAAATGAAACGAGATTAGAATAATTAACAACAAAACAGAACGCACTCACAAAAAAAAGCCACAAAGAAGTTCCAGCACTTTTGAGATACAACCATTTTTAACATGTGGGCGTCAAATACTCAAATTACACAGATGTTTGAATTGCAAATTTTCGTCTACAGATCGCCAGACTCGAAAAGTATGAACAATACGTTGCCAAACTTCCTTTGTTCCTTATACGTGGACATACATAGAATATGGCGCCGATGATGTAGTATAAGATAGGGCAAATTTTATAGAAGGATTGACGGGGTTGTCTCTGTCTCTCTCAAAACCTTCAAAGCAGAAGTAAAGATAATATTATAACTATAAAATTTTACATAACGTTTGTTCAAGCAAACAGCTGTTTAAAATCAATATTTATATTTCGTAGTAATGCGTGACTTTCAAATCAAGCATGAAGGATTTTATTAGCAATGTGTGTCTGCTTTAAAGGCAATTTAACGTTATTTAAAGATGAGATTTTGTGTACTTAATCCGCGTTCATTGGCGTTGTATTCAATCTTTATAACTAATCATTGCCATCCACTACCTAATAATGTTTAGAAACGTCAAATGGTAGTAAACATCTTATCATTCACAATCAATAAATGTAGTGGCAATCTACCTTATTTATTAAAAGCTTGGGTGATGGGTGTGTGATAATTTTATTCAAGGTTCTTGCGTGTACGGTAATAGATGGTTTAACATAAACAAGAAGTTATGTTTTTAACAAAAATAGGCGCTGTAATTTGTCGTAGAAGCAGAAAAATATATTTTTCCATGCTAATCACTAAATTAGTAATAAGTCAATAAAATGGAATTAATTATTCATCAAATACGTACGTACTAAGCGGCAGCTGGTTTTATAATATTCCGTTAATGCATTCATTTGTTTTTTATTTACCTATGTTAATAGAACCTTCATAATAATGTCTGTATAAAATATTTGGTATTCAAGAACCCCAAACGACTTCATAGAACTAAATGAAGCATCATAAAAACGAATAAGAACCATTTCTTTCCGCAGCAAAAAACACAGACGATTGAAAACACACACACTTGTATCAGATCAGCGTTCTATAAAAGCGTAGCGTGCATAGTTAAAAAAGGCGCGTCGATACAATTATAATCTATGGCTTGGGATTATGCTAAGCTTGTGTGTGTCGGTTCGGACGGAACACACCCACCAGCCGACGCGCCGAATTACGACCGATAGTTTTTGCCCGCCGACGAGTGTCAAGGACGAACTTCGGTTGCCATACAGACTATAGGTACAGTAAACGATACCGACGAACACTTTAGACTGACTTTGAATGTGACTTTGTGCGAAAAAAGAAAGAAAATAATTTTGCATTCTAAGTCTGCAGGGGTTTTGAACATTGCTGTTGAATTTTTTCTGCATTCTTAGCTTCTATATTATTTTGCATCTACCTATTTTAAGCGACGTAGAAGCGATGTTTTTCTTTTTCTTTTACTTAGTGTTATCTAACAGTTTTTTTATATAGTTATGTTCCATAAAAAGCTTAATAGTAGTGCAGTAAAGTAGCAATTAAGATTTTATTGTTAATAAACTTGTATTAATTAAATTCTTGTTTTGTAAGTACACTGGTACGCGTTAAGTTTCTTGTAAGATATTATTTACCGCTTCATCGTTAAGGGTTTATTCTTCTACAGAAATTACAGCATAAAGACAATAAGAATAAATTCTGCATTTGATTTCCATGTTTTGTACTAAAAGTTAATTATTCAATAGTATAAGTAAACCCACCTTTTACGAACTCGTGGAATTAATTTCTGTCTAACGAATTTTAATAATTGGATGTTAATTATTATGAGTGCCATTGACCTTAATCAAGTTAAATTGTATTCGAGCGGGCTTCAGGTAGGTACAATTGCCAATTAAACCTTAAAAGGAATCGAAACCGAGTTCAATTTATATTCAATTTTGGAATGCCATAACCATAACTAATCTGTAAACGTTTGATATACTTTCTTGTTTTTTGTTTTTATGGAGGCACAGTTGTCTTCTTAAGGTTATTTGGTTTCTTAATTGACTCGATTATTATTTTTTAGAAGACATATTACCATTTTTATTTTAAATTGATATAGGACCTACTTGGATAGATAAGATATTGAGGTTAATATAACCAATAACATTTAATTTAATTACTTGTATGTACGTGTATTACGCAAGTTCAGTAAGTAAATATTTATTTAAAATTCTGTTATTTATAGAGTCTATGCGGTGTGTAGAAGAAACTAGTTGGGTTAAAGATCACTACATTGTACAGAGACTTGCTATTATATCTAGGTACAGTCAACAAAGTAGATAGGTATGCAGGGTCGACAGATATACTTAGTTGGGGTTTTCTTAGAAACCGATGGATGTCTTCGATTGAAACTTAATTTAATGATTTAACTGTTTATTATCTACTTTTAAAATTAAATTACATTTGTTAACATTTATCGGTTTCTAAGAAAATTACAACTATATCTGACGATACTGCATAGCTATCTACTTTGTTGACTGTACATTAGTAGAAAAACATCGTTCCATTCCATCACAAGCAACTATGTAGGTAACAATACTCAATACTTAAAAATGGTAAAATGGTAAATGTTGTGTATGTGTGATATTGAATGTCAAAGCTTCAATATTTTTTATGCGAAAACAAAACCTCTTTACTGCATGCACCCATGCATGTTTTTCGTACGTTACATTACAAAAAAAGCAATTTTCTCAGCAATATTTTTTGCTCAATGTTACTTAGTTTGATGGACAGTAGGTATGTGTAGCTGACGACTATGCGATGCGTCTTGTTACAAAACGTATGCAGTTAAGACAACAGCTTTTTCAACTGGGTCCAAGAGCGCAGGCACTTAACTGATATCTTAATGATAAATGAATGAACATTACTGAATGAATAAATAACATAACATTATATACAATGCTGACAAGAAATATGACGCGTAGACTTACTGACCATATACAACCTATCTGAGACATAAAGTAAATGAAAATGATATTGGTTCATTAATTGTTGACAGTGAAGACAATAATGGTCATTAATTTGTGAGTTAATAAGGCCATGTTCCCCTGGGTTTTGCTAATGCAATCTCATATAGCGGACAGATCTGAGAGGCGATTCCTGTAAGTTAAACAACACTCGCATTCTAATCTTAGTCTCAATTTAAAAATATTATGTATTTTGCCAAAGTTTAAAAGGTATGTTTTTACAAAAAGTTTTATTGTAGTGTGTAGCACCAGCCACTAAGGTTCGTAATTTTGACAATTAAACCTTCAAATTAACATAATTTGTTAAGATAGTTATGCTTGACCAAGTTAGATAAACATCCGTAATTTAGTAGTATAATTTTGATCAAACCATGAGATACCATTGAATGCTATAAATGTCCTTAGCATACTGCATACTGCATACTGGGCCCCATCAACTATAGAAAACGTTGTTCCTTCAATGAATTAAAATCATTAACATAATCATTGATATTCTGAGTCTATCGGCTATTGGCATCGATACTCTATGCGAGTCTATTCAATTGAGTATATTGTGCCTGTGTAGCATCGAACGACAATTTGGTTAAGACTAAATTAGGAATTCTACTATTAGAAGAATAATAATACCAGACTATTATCTCATTGAAGGCCTACCTCTATCTCTTACTGTTGGATTTTCAACGCTCGGCTCAGCGCAAGATTTGAAAATCCAAGAACAGAAATTAGAAAGTAATATCAAAATAATACTGTTTTAAGAGATTGCGGTAGGCCCACTGTAAGAGATACGTGGAAGGCACGAGCATTGATCACCACACTTGTTCAAAGCGGATTGGCGATTTAAGACTAATGTACCTACGTATCTAATTATAAGACCAGCTTTCCTTTCCATGTTTAATTTATTTGATACGATTCTAAATAAAATCAGGTACCTATTATATTACGCGATTTTATATTGACTATAACTTGATAAGCCTACGGCTTATTGGGCTACGGGCTACGCCGTAGACTTTTAAAGTAAACCTTGAACGAATTAGGTAGTAGATATCATTAACCAATAACTTTAAATTAAAATAAACAATTTATTTTAGCCCTGAAAACCAGATTAATTAAAAAAAAAACCTCTAAAATTTGATTTAAATTGTAGAATAGAAATAAATATTAGTAGTAATAGTTAGTCAATTGAGTCGGCAATAAATTGACGTTACAAGTTGTCGGCATACAAAATCCATGTGGGCATAATTTTGACAGCTCATAAAAATTATGTCAATTGCCAAATGATAGGTGGTTTCATCTGATAGCTCAGATGTAGCAGTTTAAAAAACTGAAAATCTGAAAATCTTTTCCTTATAAAATATAATTATCATTTTCATACTGAAATTGCATTACATGTTAGCTATCAGCATATTGACAAAGGCTCGGGTCGTGTGGTGTTTGACAGTATAATTGATGAACGAGCTCACTCGCCTTCGGAGCTGACATTGTCCAACTAATCGCTGTAGCTGGAACAATGGCGCCACTTGTCTCGGATTAGGGTTCAGCCGAATGTTATTGGATATTTAATCCGGTTTTTTTTTTAAGTGAACTTGATATTACTCAATTAATTGCAAGGAATAGCCTGGTTTAAGTATATTATGTTATCAAATAAATGTTGTGTTAGCGGGGTCAAGCCCCCCAAAACGACAATCCTGAATCCGCCCCTGGACGATATCAGGTCAACAGACAAAAACAAGAATATCTAAGTAAAATGTAGACAACGCGGATCATTTATTTTTTACACCGCTGAGGTAAACCAAAATGATTATAGCTAATTTATGAAAATAATCCCATGCAATTAAACCGTGCTTTGAACCCTATATTATTAATAATTAGCGCGCTGCAACCGTCACGTGTATTGTGCTGGCACGTGACTCGGACTGTGGTTAATGCAAAAGATATATGGTGTATTCAACGGCAAAAATACTCATAAAGTAGTATTGTAATAATAAATAAATAGTAAAACTCTCCGTAATAATATATTCATTCATACAGAACTTAAAAATAGGCATGATCTTATGGACTAGGACTGATGGAGCACACTCATCATCATAGCACATTTTAAACGTTTGAATATTCATTGTATTGAGAGTCTAACAGGATCCATAAATAAATAATACGGAACCCCTTGAAACTAACACACACCTAACCTAACTAAACTAACCAACACTGTATCAACTAATTTGGATATCTACTTTAAAATTTGTTGTTTCCGCTCCACAGTTAATGTTAGTTGCATTGTTTTGTGTTACTGCGATGTTAAAAAATGGCGTCCTCTACACTTGAATAACAATGAACTCAAAACATTGCAGATAGATTTATTTTATTACTTTATTGTAGAGGCACCATCATCAGTTACGCTTGTCAAAATTGTGTTGTACGTTGTATCGAGTATTTCCTATTCAAAGTACTTGTGCATTTTTTGTTCATTAATGATCGCAGACACGATATCATCACGTTACATGTAGTGTCGAACTTGAAATTTTATATGCATAATATTATTACTGGCGAATTTCTGGTTAGAAATGCGGGCGTGGTAACTGATAAACTTTTAACTTGCAACAATTTAAACAGATATTTTGAAACGCAACATTGATGTGACCATACATTAGGTATTAAAGATACACAAAGCTCATTTAGTGACATAATTTATAGAGAAAAGTCAAGAAATATAAAACAAACACGTATAAAGAAATGATAAATTAATAAATTTATATTACGCGTACAATAAATATGATGCTGTACCTATTTACGACATAAAACTTACACAACGTGTACTTTATGAAAGATAAAGTTCGTATCAATTGCTGTTGGCCACGCAGGTGTTTAGTGTTAAAGGGAACTGCATACTTAATAATAAAATTGCGTTACTATTGAATGCACTCATTGATTGCAGACGGTAAAACTAATCGTTAATATTTTTTAAATATTATACTATTCAGAGCATATCCGTTTACTGCTGTTATATTTATCGACCTATCTATCACTACTTGTTTATTCCTATATTTCATTTACACACATATTCGTGTCTAGTTCATCATTTGCGTTCATTAAAACTTTACCTAAATTAATATTTTGATGAGGTAAAATTGTTTGTTTGTTTTTTTTTTGAGATAATCTCAGAAAGAACCGAAACGATTACAAAAAAAAAAAAATCTGTGATATAACGTTACATTGTTGCCAAGCGTCATAATATGTTTTATAGTTTTATAGTTGACTTCTACGTGGACGAAGTCGTGGACAACGTGGCTAATGATTATAAATGTATCATCTAGCTTATTAAATGAATTTAACAATCGTACTTCCCTTGGCTCATTTAGACTACCTTGCTCCAATTTTGTTGTCATTTTATTTATAAAATATTATTACCTACTAAAGCCGTTACTAACGTTACGTTAATGACAGTCAATCGGCACACATACGTACAAAAGTGGTTTGAATTTATGAAATCTCGTAAAAGTCCTCAAATAGGGACTAGTTAAACAGACGCCTACGCCCGCATTAAAGTCATGTAGGTCGGTCGGTATATTGTCCGGTTGATCCTTGGACATCCGATCCCAAAATAGTACAATGAGGATAGAACATAGTTTGGTCTAAAAATAACTGGTTGGATTAAAACAAAGTGTCATTGTTTTACGTGTAAATAATGAACAGATAACACGTTAAAAGTTTTTAAAATTAATGTCCACTCGTTTTTAGTGCTGTTAATTAACTGATACTTAAAAAAATGGAAACCTTGGCTTTTAAGCACGCAAATTACTACTATTTTTGTTACACTCGCCTCAAAACAGTTCTAATTAAGAATATGCTCAGAGAAATGCAATTAAGTTGACAAGCATTAACGTAGTACGCAGCGGGTGCGGCCGAAACTAGGTTACCCATTTCTCGTTAACTCGGTAGCGCCGCCGGCACAAAGAGTCGTAACGACCTCGCCTTTATTGCACTCTACCGACGTTTTAAACATATAGAACTCGACCCCTTTGCTTGCAAACTCATGGCAATCCCATCGCCCCTCTCCTTCATTCGTATTTATGTCACCGACATAAGAAAGAGTGAGAATTTAAGTGCCCCCATATAAAAACTTTCGAGACGATAACGCGTTAAATGGCGCTGAATTTGCGCAGTTATTCCTCTATATGTATAAAAACTATAAGAATGCGATAAATAAGAGTCGTAAAATGTGTTCGGGTTTATAATGTTATATGCGTTTCAATAAAACAAAGGGTTGTGAGATGTAATAACAAAAGAATTTGATTATACGAGGTGTGTCAGCTGATAAAACTGGTGAAACGTTCCTGACGGCACTACAAAACACACAAAGAGCAAATCCGAAGCCTACGCAGTCCGGAGCGGATACATTTATATTATATTTCTTTCCCCTTTTCGGGTACGGACGTCCTACTACCTACCTAATATAATTTGCATATTCGCTTTAAGGCAGTTATGTGTACCCACGCACACCTAGCTTCGGTCGACATTATGCAGCCAAGTACTGGGTGACCCTTTGCTGGAAGTGTGTTTTACATAGCAATTGCAATTTCGCTCGTAAAGATTTCCCTCAACTTTTCCGTGTTGTCGCTTTCTCTATTAGATTTGTATGTTTATTGTGTGAGCGTAAAATCTTTGGCAAGTAGCGTGCTCGTGTTTGTACAGATGTGTTTCGTTTACTCATCAAATATGGAGTCATTGCTACTGATGGATCCAAGATTTTCAGATTGCGTAAAGCATTCGACATCGTCCTCTATTTTTTGCATCTTTGCAAGGTTTGTTTGTTTTCAGCGCCTATTATAAGTTTGTACATAAGGCTGTTTGTTAGTTTGTTGCTTGCATGTAACGTACCTACTTACAAAGGTATATGACACATCCATTCTGATTGCACAATGGTGTTTAAGAAAAATAATTTATACATTATAATCATTGTCATGTAACTATCTGCATATTAGATAAGTAATGGTTTAATACTTATTAGAGAATTTATTATGGTCAGATAATATAGATATTTATATTTTTTATCACATTATACACGTGAAAAAAGATTTCTCAATACCACCTGCTGAGAATGTGGAATTAGCTTTAGCTCGTTGCAGAGCTCAGAATCAAATGATTCATCTGTCAGTAAATAAATTGTATAGGTACATTATGGAAACGTATTACAGCCCGAAAACAAATATACGGTTGCGGTCACTGATATCTTCCAAACGACACGTTATTTTCCGAGAACGCGGCGACCTTGGTAATGTCTGTCCATATCTGGCACCTCCATATTTCTGGCGTCGCCGTCGTGGCACATTTTCCTCTACTCCGCGAGTGGAATAAGCAAACCCGCCGCAACTAGGTTATACAGACTCCGTGCTTTATTGTGTTTACGTGCCACAGATATGAGATATACAGATATACAGCTCAGGTCAAGGCGCCAGACAGCTTTCGAGTCGGCTAGCTATATATGGACTATTGTATTTAGCTCCTGTTTTGATCGAACGAACGGTCGCGTCACGATGCGTGTTCTAATTATGCTCTACGCCCTAATCTTCACATAACGAAGTCTCCTAACGTCGCGATAACATCTACACGGTATTCGTTAATTGCTTAATCCATGTATGTCCTTGCATTAGCCGGTTGGCTACTAATCCCCACAGATACCAACCGCGCCAAAGTTTGTCGAGCTACGGAACGAACAATAGACGACACGCGGAAGAGCATTAAAATACATCGTAAAAAAGTGCGCGTAGTTTTAAATTTTATGGCTAGCGTTCAATTGGGGCCTGTAAAAAAGCGTTTTATTGGAGTCGCATCCTGGCTGCGAGGTCGCGATGTTCAGATAGGTCTAATTAAAAACCCGCCGCGTGCACTCTTGCGAAAGCGGGGCCTCTCCGAACTGCCTCTTGCGAAACACCGTGCCCTTCAATCCAATACTCGGTCAGATTTTTAGAACAGGATTTACAGGCTCTAGGCAATGTTACACAACGCCAAATAGACTTGAGATATAAACCTAATAATTACACCTTTACCGAGAAGCGATTTTTCAGTATAATTTAATTTCTTTAATGACCCGCTTTTATTGTAATGATAGTGTTTACCAACGGGTCATGGTTCAAGATTCGGTTTAATCGTAGTTATCTTAAATTAAACTACTTATATTTGTACTCATCAGAGAATTCATAGCATTTTTTTTTCTTTACAGATTGCAAGAACAGTGAAACGAACGTTACCCGTGAAGACTTCTTGTTAAGAAGACTTAAGTGCCATTCGTAACAAGTTTACCACACGCAGTGATATTTAGTTATATGTTAGTGATAGTGTGTAACCGTGATATAGTCATACTTAATTTAGGTGCTAACCGCTATCGGTAGTTTTTAGTGCAAAAACGTTACCAAAAAGTTACGAAACTGGCTCCGTACAAAGATATAATGAATTCGACGAGCATGAGCTCTGCGGTGCCGACGATCAAGTGCGAGGACACGTCGCCGTCGCCGGCGGCGGCCGTGGCCACCGACGGTGATACCGCGGGGACCTACAACCTCAGCGTCAACGTCAACCTCAGCGCCGCCATGATCAACATGCTGACGGCAGAGACCGCCGGCCCGACCACCCTGCGGACCCCCGAGATCGTCAACGACGTCATCACCATGACCAACCCTTTAGACCAGTACAACTACGAGAAAAATTCCAGTTTCAAGGTGAGTGACTTGTACCTACCTTCTTTTTTTCTTTTGTTCACATGTGATAGCTGAATTTTTTATTAGCGCACGTGCATGATTAATGTGAATCTCGAATTTAAAATGTAACGTTGTATATAAACTTCTCAAGTTAATTTCACAGTGAGCGTGCATGGAATCTTGTGATATAGATAGTAATGAGATTTCATTATTGCGAGGAATAGTGATATCTGTGGAACTTTATTGTCCTCTATCGTCTTATTGCTCCGGGACCTAAGACTAGCTATAAGGAATAGGTTGATACTTAATGTGCAAAACACTGTACTTGAAGCTCTCATTATTATTCGTGCTTTCACAGAGCGGCTGGACGCTCACAATGCACGATTGCACGTAGGATCCTTCCAGTACTTAGGTCACATCCATGCATGCTCATTAGAATGTAAAATAAGTGTTACAAGTATTTTGAACGGTTGCCAAGTGTTAGGTGCCACGTAACTATGGCCACGTGACCGGCCATCACTCCCCCATTATAAACATTGGATAACACTGGCAGCATGCAGTGGCATGAGGTCATGCACCTTATGCAGACTCCTTATTTACTGAGTTTAGCAGCAGACTCGATGGCGCTTGCGCCGCAGTAACACTTGATATCGGGTTATCTATATTTAGTTATCGTGCTGTTAGTTATAGCTAGGTACTATTTGTACTGTTGATTATCTCGACTCGTGCGCTGCCGTTTCATGAATGAGTTTCATTACACTGAAATATGAATGGCGGACAATTTAGAGCGTAAAAACAATGACGGCCGGACAATTATTTGATGCTAACCGTTTGATACAACAATTTGGTAGCATGTGTCATTCAGTTCACATAGAATGTGTTTGTAATTATATATGGCGGAACTCAGAATTGAATAACTCGTAATTATTCTCGCGGTTTCCATTTTTTATAAATATTGACCCAAATGTGAGCAAAGAAGCTCAATATTCAGTAATGGTAAATCTTGGTCAGTTCAAGAAAACAAACATTACCGTGTTAGCACAGGTTTCACTAAAAATACCTAAGATTGTTTACATAACCGGTGTAAGTCATCAACTCATTAAAAAAATACACACTTGAAGTAGCGTAGGCATGCTACTTTAAATGTGTACCTACATATATACCTGCTTATATTTGAGGAAAAAAGTTACATTTAAAACGTTAAAATGGTAGGTTATATAATAAGTATATAAGGTAGATCTAGGGCTCTGCAGTTGGTACGAGGTATGAAAGAATATTTAAAATAACAACTTATTTATCTATGAAGAAGTAGGCAAAGCCTGTCACAAATTGTATGTAAGGACCATATCCCACAGGGCCACAAGAGACCCATAGTTTATTCTAACATGAAAGCTAGAGACTAGTCTTCATACTTACATTGATCAAAATGACTGCTCAAAAAGAAAGAAAAAATATTTATTGACATAAACCATGTGATAAAAGACAACAAAGATAACCGCTCTATGTGAAATAAGGTTAAGAGTAATTCGAATTTCGAAAAGCATGTACCAAATGAAGTAGAAACATAGTATAATAATCATCTTCACTAGGTAGGCGATAATGATAATAGAAGACCAAACACTACTTGTCATTCGTATTTCGAACAAAAAGTAAAATGTCCAAAAGCGACCAATCCCGACGTATCAGGAACTTTCGTGACGTATATCGTTAACTAATGGCGTTTGCGTGCAAACTGTCCCATATAACATGCTGACGGCCTCTGACAAAGGCATCGAGGTGGAAAATGTACCATTAGCGGTGTTCGGTCAGCGTGCAATATACGAGGTCTCATTTCCCTGTGTCGTTTCAGAGCGGCAGCGGAAATGACTCCAATTCCTCTATGTCCAATGGTTCGTCGGCTACTTCACCAGCTTCGAGCACTCCACCCAGCATACAGAAGGTAAATATCTTTTTAATTGTACTTATTGTAGAATTAGAGGTAGATTTTTTACATCCGTGTGTTGACTGAAGTAATGTTTTGCTAGCTAAGTTTTCCTTGCAAAGCTTGTAAAATGATATGTTCGTCAAAAAATTTTTATTGAAATAACATATTATCTAAGTATCATACTAATTACTTATAATAACACATCTTTTAGAATATCGCTTTTATATAAAATCCACTAAGTAGTAAGCAAGGACTAGGTACTTAATTGCATATTCGTGTTTAGTTCGAAAGCTCTCGGCCTCTTGCGTAGTCGTTAAGTGTTAATTTATGAATAAGCGTTATTTTTCATCCTTGCACTTTTATGATGTATCAAAAAACAAACAAAAACGGTTTCACGGTCATTATATCTTTTTATTTTTAGTCGTCGTTTTATAACGTACACATGCCTCGTGCATTTTGAGTCTCGTGTTACTTAAAAAGATTTGTGGAATTCTTCTGCTCCATGTTCCAAATCACTTCGTCTTGCTCACACTATAGAGCAGACATGCAGACTTGAAAAAGTTAGGACATTCTCAGTATGTCATACAAACCTGCAGTAGGTACTAATGTCTACCCAAAACCGGCTCTGGAAGCCATTTGGCGGCTATATTATTTAGACTAATGTATCTAGCTCCAAATGCAGTCCTTATCTAAATCTTTGTTTTTGTATTTTTAAACCATAGCAGCAACCTGCACACATAACTAAGCTCAGGATGCATAATTTGTAGATTTCCTTTGACCTCGTATTCAAATTAACGTTATTAGTACCTACCTATTGAACGAATCGACCAGTTTTTTCTGAGTAATTTATGTAGGCACAGTTCCAAAGGCTAGCTTAGTCGAGTCTAGACAATGGGCGGACGTTGAAAATGTGAGAAAAACAAACCACCTTGATAATTAATAATTGTAATATCAATCGTGTGTTTATTTTTTCTCACAGTTCAATTGGAATTGCACAATTGTATAAAATGGTAATTGCACTTCAACATTCTCGTAATACTTGACTTACGTATTGAGAATACATCTTCAATAATGACCTTGAGATCGTAAGGAGCCGTGAATCATAATCATTGGTGAACAGGTGAAGCGCAACATAATATAAGAATTCTTCACATTATACGCGTATAATAATTCCCATCTTGTTATAAAATCTCCGTCTAAACTTAATTTAAATTGGAGTCCTTGACGTTCGTTAAGCTGCAACAATGACGTTTTGGGCAAATTACTCGGTAACTAGTTAGTCTCTCTCTGGCAAAGTTAAGCGATTATAAATGTAAATTACATAGGTCTCCATTTAAGTAAACTTGTTAGAATCTTGACGATACTTTAGATAAAAGAGGCATGTGTAACATTCTTTATTCCATACCATAGTAAGACCGTTTACGTGCAGATCTCGTTCCAGTTCAACCAAGCAACCAAGATTTTTTGTATGCACATATTACGATAACACTAAACTGAGCTAAGATAATGGTGAAGGATAAACCTAGACCCATTTTTTTTTTATCACGGTAGGAAACGATCGTTTCCTTTAAATAATTAGAACTTCAATTTAACTGCAGATTGTAATAAATACATACGTGCCTATGATAATGGAGTTTCAAAGGGTTTTAATTTCAGTGTTTGAGCTTTTTGGAACTGATCTCACATTTCAAACGTAACACCCAATTATAGATCTATCTTGTTATGTCTTGTAATTTTTTTCATCACCATTTCCAAATGTTCTTAAACCAACAAAGATTACTGAAAGCCACATTTTCATTTTCCAGACGTGTTCGGAACTAATAAAGGCTGGTCTGAAGTTGTCGATAGAGTCAAAACGGAAGATGTCTGGCAGCGACACGGACGCCGGCATGAAGCGGATGAAGAAGGAGGAGAGCGATGATGACTACGACAGCAGTCACACACTGACCAACAAATCTGACGGCGTAAGTATTGACACATCTTTAGATAATAAAAAGGAAGCCAAGAAAAGACATGAACAAAACACTCTAAAATAAAACCTAAAGTAAAGTGCGGTACAGTTCCATTTATTTATTTTTCTTCTTTTATTTAGTAGCACAGAAAGTAGATATATCTAATATACCAATAAACTCACTCGATTTATCACAAGCCTCGTCTAGGTAAATCTTGGACATCATAGATATACGATAAAGGAAAACTTCGTTAGAAAACCCTGATAGGTAGTCTGAGCAAGATACCTTAGTTTTCCAGTTAGTTGAATATTGCAGGCTAGAATATATGGCAGTAAACGACTAAACGCAGGCTAAATACCTCTGAATATCCATCCAAATCTTTGACATGGGCCATTTTCGAGATAACTGATAACGTGAAACCCCCAAAAATGACAAGGTAAACATTCTCTTATCGCAGATGAGTGAAAAGATAAAATGCACTTCCTATTAGCGAAAAAGCCTCGTCCTTACAAGTAAGTCACGTTGCAGCAGTCAGGGTTTTAGATTTTCTAACCGTGTTAATGCATTAGAGCTAACCGCAATCATACAGCGAAGTCGAATCCAAAGGAAACTGTATGTACCTAACTACCATTCAGTCACGTAGACATTGGTAAGGTAAATGAGGAATACACGGGTTTCAGTACAGTACCTACCTACTTAGATAAAAACGTAATGTACGATAATGCAATTTTTTGGCTCTATTTTAAAATAAACTGATCTGAAATTATTCTGATCTCCGAAATGTATTCTTAACTTTTAAACAAAGTCAAATGTGGTATGCATATTTATTATTCGAATAATAAATTCATTAGTGCCACTCCCTGAATTGTTTCTATCGTTCAAGGGTCACGTCGTTCATATAAATGGAAGTAAGTCGAGGTATTGGTGGACGCATATTTTTATGATCAAGTTTATGACTTGTGCCGCCCAACGGTTGCACTTCCCATGAACTGGTAATAAATAAAGATGTGTGCGGAAGATTGCAAATCGTATCTAAACTAGCTTTTATTGCGACTGCACAGCATTGTAATTCAACGGCTTCATTGAAGTTTTATGAGCTTACGAAGAAGGCATCGCAAATGTGGCGGCTGCGGTCGTGACTTCACTTCCTGATGTTGAAAGGTAGCGTTATGGCAATGAGAAATGATCGGCGTATCGAGTAGCCTTACTTAATGGATCGGGCTTTGGATTGATTATTCTTTTGTTTAGTCATTGTTTTATGCAGATTTTTCGGGGACGTGGGCAGTTATGCTTATTAAGTATCAAGTATTACAACGGACTGTAACTAAAAGGATTGGTATAATACTCTTACCTTACCTTACTTTATATGACAATATAGTAGCGACTTTAGTTTTATATAAATTAGATCACTCGAGATGAATTGGTAGGTAAAAATTTAATAATGGTTACATTCATTTAAGTATGTTGAAAACAAAACAAAATTTCCAGTATTCAGAACAAATCCATTGCCAATTTTACGCTAATACCTACAGTCAGGTTATTAAAAGTTGAACCTTTGCATCTAGAAGACTCTCTAAAGATATTTAAATATTCCTCCGTAAAGATCAGAAGCTAATTAAACATGTTTCTTTCCAGCTCACGCCAGAGGACGAGGAGCGAAGGCGGCGTAGGAGAGAAAGAAATAAAATAGCAGCAACAAAGTGCCGGATGAAGAAACGAGAGAGGACCGTCAACCTGGTCACCGAGAGCGAAGTGTTGGAGAACCAGAACATAGACCTTAAAGCGCAACTTAAGGTAAGTAAAGCGATCAAGCTCTTAGCTTAATCAACCTTAACCTCCTAGTTTTAAGACAGTCTTGAATTAAGTGATGCAACTGGCAGACTAGGTGATTTCGTCGTCGAGCTGTGACTGCCAAAAGAAACAAAGACCATAAATGTCATTGAATTATATTAAAAGAAATGGGACAAACAAATACTTACTTGGAATTTCTTCAAACGAGCTAAGCCAATCAGTTCTTGGAACAATTTCAGGTGTCATTATCGGTTATGACGTTTCTAGGCAACGATAACAAACGGCGCCAACCACTTATTAGAGTTAGGCTACAGATAGCACGACAAGCAGCCAAACCTTCATTCTAATTATAAGCTCATAAAATGTTCTCTTCTTTCTTTCAGGACTTAGAAGTTCAAAAGCGTCGGTTGATGGATATGTTGACAATCCACGCAGCATCGTGTGTGAAGTCAAACAATCCCAACACGAGGCAGTCTCCAACAACGCCGTACAACATGATTGGGCCGTACGACTCACCGACCACATTCCCAGTGTCGTTCGACGCGCACTCGCCCTACATCCGACCAGAGTCGGCCAACATACTCACGTCCAGCTATACATGTGTCACCCCACTCAACGGGGACTCGTCTATCGACACTATCTCGTCCCTAGACACCATCTACGTAGCACCTCAGCTCACAGACCCTGAATACAATCGACCCGACAGTGTTCTCAGTCTGCCACCTACTTCGGATCGCAGTTACGTCACTACGGACGGCTACCTCCCCAAGTCCACGAATCTTCTCGTCCCGATCGACTCCGAACAGGACTATTACGATCCGGAGGCGAATTACAACCTCGGGAACCAACAATGCCACACGTACCCTAACACTATGCCCGAAACGTCGAGCAAACTCAACAACGGCCTTAATGACGGATGCCTTGTGTAGTTAGGAACATCCACGTTATCAGTAACCATTTTTTGTCGGGTCCAAATTTATTTTCGACATGTATACGTATAATTTAAGCATTGGAGTTATTAAAATTCGAAATAGAGTGTCACCGTTAATAATAATTTCATATCATCTTCCAGGCATAGCTTCATGTTACATTAAACGTATCTTCTTTTGAGTTTTGTTACATAAAAACTTGTTTTCAATTCGGTGGCAATTTTTTGAGAATTATTTTTGTAATGTACGAATTACCAAAATATAACATTTTTTAAAACTTTATTCAACCATCTACTTCCGTCAGATCACATTTTTAATGATTATACACTTTACAGTTGTGATAAAACCTTTAAAAATCTTTTTGTATCTCATAATAAAGCTTCTTTAAGAGCCAGAAAAACGACAAAGGGCGGGGAAATTTATTTCGAAACGAAATCATATGTCTACTGTGTAGAACAACAACGTAGAGATAGTTTGGTGCCTGTATAACGTAGCTAGTATGTATGTTTAAGAGATGGAGTGACATATTTAGAGTCAGGAATGAACAGGTAAACATTCTTCCATAGAAAACATTAAAAGATTGTCCATTCTCAAATACATCAAAAAGGCGTACTTTTCAAATCAAAACGTTACATTTTCTTTCAAGTGTTGTGAACTTAGAGTCCCCTATTCGATTGTAATAATAATGACTACGTTAACACGAAGTAGTAACTGTGAAACAGTTCTTTAGGTAGGTATTTCACATAATATTTTATTTTATCTAAGTGTCTAATTCTAACAATTACCATTCGTTTTAATTTTTATTTAAGTTCTATGATTTTGCTTTGATCTGTTTAAAATATTTATTTATTAAGATCTGATTTTAACGGTGCAATGTTATGAAAGAAATTTTTGGTATTACTGGTGTCTAGTCCACATCGGTAGGTAACCATAAATTATGAATGAAAGTCCCAAATACATCACATAGCCTTTAACTTCCAGTACAATGATAGATATAGTAATACAGTACCTCCTGTTAAAATTCCAAAATTATATATTTTTTGTTACAGAAGTATATTCACAGATTATAATGAGATATATTCCACATATACATGTGTTACAATTCGTGTAAGGTAATATTAGTTGTAAGGTGCTTTAACTCAGAGTAAGTCGTGATATACCTAATATTATTATTAAGTGCAACAAGCGTTACTTGTTACGACGATAATCAATTAATTTTAAGATATTTGACATTTCTATAATTAAGTATGTACATGTAACGAATTGTATGTGCACACAAAGCAACATGACGAATTCTACCATTTGTCAAGTCTACGCGTCATGCGACTAAAAACCTTAACGTATATTACACAAAGACAAAAATATAATAAACTAATGTCAGCATGTGACTTTGACAAATGAACAAAATATATTTTTTGTGTATGATAAGTCGCTTGAAGCGTTCACAAAAAACACCATTGTAAAGTGCCTCTGTATTTTAATTTCGGACTAAAGCGATTTTGTTGTTCTGTTGATATTTTTATATGGAGTCAGTAAGTTACGATAGGTGTAGACGTCCGGGCGAGATAATTTGTTGTAAATAAAGTAAAAATTGTAATGGCCATGGAGTGAGGCACGATTATTTACGTTGCGTAACAACCGGAGTTGTACTGTTGCGTAACAACAGAATAATGTGCAGTTTCCATGATGTTACTTCGTGTCGCCCAGACAGTTATGCAGACTTATTTAAAGACAGTGCCTTCTGCATACCAGTGATCCTAGTCTATGTGGCTGCCTTACTAAGCAGTCAGTCGCGCGAGCATTTATTTTTATATTGTTGGTAATATTGCGATGGCAAGAAAAAATCTATTTATTAACACAGAGCACAATTCGAACTTAATGTTCATTGTTATTTCTTGTTTAACAAGAATTTTAAAGTCTCCACAATCGTAGTTTCTAGAAAGGCCGTCATTGTGCGAAATGTAATGGACTTCCCTTAGATTTGTAGTTTTCTATAATACTTCATTATCTTTGGTCAATGTTATATATGAATTTCGATTGTTTGAAAGTTTGTAGTAGGTATTTTGTATTTCGCTTTTGTAGTGTGATGGTACCGTCGTAGTGATCTTGCGCATAAGATTAACTTTAGAAGGTATAGTTTAGTGCTTCTGGAAGGTCTGTTCGTTGTCACTTTCAAATTGATCATCAATTTATTACAACACAAGAAGAGTATAGTTCCAGCCTTTATTTAATTACCTACTATTGGTCATAACAAAAGTCGATTTAGATAGGTATTAAGTTTCCATGATAATACCAGTTTAATTAATATCAAATATCGCCACTAAACATGTATTAATGATTCAATAATTAATTTATTATCTTCTATAGCTGGTTCTATCCGTTTATGTGCATGTAATAACGTTGTTTGATCAATGTGTGACGTCATCTTCTACTTAATTTATCAGTGTATCTCTGCTGGCTACTCGCGTGGCCAGTTGTGATAGTACATTACTATTGCATAACATTCGGTTGTAAGTTATAAAACGACTAGTATTACATTTGTTTAACGATTTATTGTTGTTACAAAATAAGATTTAACTTTATAATTTATATATGAGTATTCGAATCAACTTTTATAATCTGTTGTTATATCTCTTGCTATTTAAGTCTGCTATGTACTAATGCTTTGATATTCAAGTTTTATTAAAATTTTCTATAGATTTACCTACATATAATTTGAACACTCATATTCGTTGAAAACTAAAATTTTAATTAAGTCACAAAGTGATTATAATGTAATCATATTGTACCATATTCATCTAAGAACCGTTGTTTGTTAATAATATCAGAAATAATAATTCGTATTAGGTTTTGTAAGTGTTGTAAACATCACTTGTACCTGCTTCATAAATATAAATATTTTGACAGTCAAAGCAAAATGATTGCGCTTATATATTGAAGAATAAATCATTATATTGCATACAAATATGTTTAATTTTTTTCCCTACCGACTACCTGATAATTACATTTTTAGACAAACTGGATAGTTATAAACCGTGCGAATTATTCATTCAAAACAATTTAATATCATCAGAAATCTGTGTTTGATTATTCTTTGTTCGAGAATAGTTTTATGAACAAAGATTGCCAAAAGTCAACGACTAACATTACATAGCAATAAAACAAAGACACATCGAAAACAATGATATTATTTAATATCACAATAAGGGCTTACATTTCAAAATGTATTGAATATCTTACGAGGCTAATGTAGGGAGCATTTTTGAACAAAATTTCAATCATACCAAACAATCTCACATATTTTTTTCATTGACATGAATCGGTCTAAACTGAGACTAGAAATTATTATCTATAATAACTGCAGTTCTCAAAAAGTGTTACATAAAGGAATGAGAAAAATATTTCAAGCTTAAAACTAAACATTTTTAAAATGTATGACATTGCTAATGATTAGATAAAATTAGACAATGAAATAAAGCCGTCACACTAGAAGAGCCTAGAGAAAACATCCAGATCGTTATTGTAACGAGTCCCGTTACATTACCTTGTCGGTTTACCCATAAAACTGTTCGTACATCAGTAACGTACAGTGAACATAAGAGCTTGGAATGCAGACAAAAAATAAACATCACTGAAAAGGTCTTCGCGTTTTATAACTGCGGCTTCGACACTAACTTGCCATTGAGGTTATGGCTTTAAATCGTGTTCTTTATAAAAAAAGGTGACGGCTTGCTGGCGGCGCGTTGTTTTACTAACGGTTGGATTTTTGTCTACTTTAGCTTGCTTTTATGATTATTAGTTTATGGGGAATTACTGAGCCGTTGATGTAGAACTTTAAGAACAAAAAAGCGGAACCGAAAAGTAGATTTATACTCTTGCATAGGAAAACAGTTTTGTTGATTGTACACTATCCGTCATAACATCAGAAGAGTGCGTCAGCGTCGACGAAAACGTCATTTGCGTCTTGGCGTCGCAGTTTAAGAGAATATCGTTATTTCCGAGCTGTGAATGGCAAATTATGTAGAAGATTAAGCTTTGACAGAATCAGAATGATGGTGTAAAACTTTAGAGGCATCGACATAAATAATAGTATGGTATCTGAACTATACCAGAAAAACGGCGAATGGCTTGCTCTCTAATATATATATAGGGAGGCCAGACACAGAAAGCTCTAGAATTAAATCCTTGCAGTAACGTATAAAAAAAAACATGTACCTAAAATTTGCTAAATGAAATAAGACCTACTATTTTACTATGTACGAGGTAGAATACACAATACTTCAATACATTTGTACTACTACACTAAACATACATTTCTAAATACATACCATACACTTTTTGAGAAATGCTTAAGCGAGAAACAAACTGGTTCCACGTACGATGATTTATTGAATTTACTATTTTAAAATTTTTACATTTTGAATATTTTTACAAAACAAGGTCTAAATGTTTATGACGTACTACGGGTAAGTCCACCTTCTCATGCCGATCTGGACATCATATGTCGACGTTGCGAGGGAGACGTGTGATTGCGTTGCATATTATAAGTGTGTTTCTATTGCATAGATTTTTATATAAAATCAAGAGTCCAGATCAACTCTGCCTAGCCTTGTCCCAACTATGTTGGAGTCGGCTTCCAGTTTAACCGGATGCAGTTGAATACCAGTATTTTACATGGAGCAACTGCCTATCTGACCTCCACAACCCAGTAAATGGGTAATACGATACCCCTAGGTAAGACTGGTTGTCAGACTTTCGGGCTTCTGACGACCCGTAACGACTGTCAAAGATCCATGTATGACAGCCGGGACCAACGGCTTAACGTGCTTTCCGAGGCATGGAATGATGTCAGTAACGTCCAAGATAAACTTTAGTAAGTACATATGAATTGAAAAAGTCACATTGGTACTCAAGAGTCTAGATGCATTGCATAAGTTGCATACGTCATTCCAGTTTGTTTCTCGCTTAATTATTACTATTTATAAGATAACTACAGACCAAATACATTGTTGAATGAACCGTTAGCATTGTACGTTGTTCTCCAAAGAGGCAGCGAGCGAGACAGGACGCTACCTAAAATTACATAAAAAAGGGATTATCAGAAAAATACTTTAAAACGGCAAATATTTTAAGATACGGGGTGACAAGGAATCGAAATCTTTGACCATGTATTCTGTCAATAGTCTATAAAACCAGAGTTAACATTTTACGTAAGATGAAAAATAAAACTGTTTATTCAAAAAGACCATTCGTAAATTCGTCACGTGTGACATTTAAAGTATTGAAACGCGAAACTTGCAAGTGTGCATAACGAAAAATTTTAGATGAATTCTAAATTGATTGTTTTATGCGGGTTTTACTGTTGATTTTATTTATGTTGATTTTATTAAAAAATATTTCATGAAAATAATAATAATTTTGGAACTGCTGTTTTAATTTAATCAATTTTATCACACCAAAGGGGTTGTGGGCTGATAGAAGAGACCACCTGTGACAAGGACGGGGGAGGGGATACAAAATTATTCGCCTGATCTATGGGTAGCCTCAAAAGTGCAACACCTACACGGTCAAAAGGTTTGGAACACTGGATAATTTATTGAATCCATGGTAAAAGCTTTCGTTACGATATTACTTGTAGCAGTTGTACAAGCGTATAAGTAGATATAAAAATATAAACAAATGTGCAACGGGATTGAAACTCAAGAAAGGTTTTCAAAGGATAAAGAAAAGAAAAAGATAAAAGGAAAGAAAATAAATGTATTGGTCACAGTCTATGCGGCACACAGAAAACACAACAAAAGAAAAATTGGTAAGTTGACACCATTACCCAATGATTCCAAGACACAATTTCTTTAACCCTATTTTTGGCGCGGTAAATAATTTGATACGTTGTTGTTTTCCAAAATCTAGAGATGTAGGCACAAGATGGACACATTTTAAGTAAAGTGGCTTTGAAATCCCGATTAATTTACCATTTAACAGTAAAATCAGATCTTAAGTTACTTTGAAATTAATAAGAACAGAGTTACCTAATCAATTAATTCGCAAAATGACGTCAAAGATTTTTATTGGCATAAAAATCTAGCAATAGGCTCCACCCTATTACATTGGACTAAAAACTTAACTGGCGAAATGTGGGTGTACTAATGGGTACACCTCTGCCTAACCCTTCGGGGATTACAGGCGTGATGTTATGTTTATGTGTGTAAAAATCTATGGGGGATACGCGTTTTGTTTGGCAGCTTATAAAAAGAATGTCAATAAATCGGTGGTATCAAATATCCAATTGTTGGAAAAGGTAAAATACAAAAAAAAAAGTAATGTGTGTCCCACAGCTGCACCAGATGATGTCAAAGATGCTCTGGTAGGTTCAAAACCAACTGATTACTGGTGACATGGTATTCAAACTTTACTGCTGATAACGACTCCTCTTAATTTCTATTGAATTTTATTCATACAGCGCTGTGGTCTTATACAAACCTTTGACAAAGTTCCACGGAGACCATGAAAATTGTGATGTGCCGTTCATAATGAGGGAAGTAGTATGTTGTAAGCTTAGGCTTCTTGGATTATAGTTTCGTGCAAAAGCTACGCGAGCCTATAGGCTGATTTTTCTATTCAACAATGGTCAGTGAGCATGGTCTACTGAGTGAGTGTTTATATAATATGCTACACCGTTTTGTTTATGTGTAGAAAATAATCAAATGACTTATTCCGCTCTGCGCGGAGCGGAAGGGAGTGTCAGACTGTTACTGATCATCAGTATTCCTCCTAATGTGCTTTGTGTTCCAGGGCCGAGGTGAGTCTTTAGAACCAATTCCGCAACACCCTAGGTCTTTCCCCTGTATCGTAGGAGCCTTCACAATCGTATAAGCTCACACACATAAGCAATCAGACTTGGAATAACTACCTGCGAATATTTGTTCCGTGCGGAAATCGATAACGCGACACGTAGCGCAGCACCCAATCGCTCAGCTAGTGTGACAACCGTGTCATCAAATGATATCATCATGAAGATGGCTCAACAGTGCACTGGATTTACAACTCTCGACGTTGAACCGGGCATTGAAAATCGAGTGCCCGGTAAGGCGGTAACTAAAGAGCTATACAAACGTATACACTTTAGTGTCTTGTGACAACAGAATTAGACCGATTTTGAGTTTTCCATAGAAACAGGGATTTCCAATTATCTTTTTTTGAAGACATTTGAAAAATTTTCCCAAATAACTTTTGACCTATGTATCCTGCTTTGTGTAAGAAGTTTCACTAAAATCGGTTCATTCATATCGGAAAATAAGGACTTGACAGTTTGTATAAAAAGCCGTAACACGTAAACGCTCATATGTAAACTCCGTTTAAAAAAAGAGAGCGTGCGAACAAGCGCCAAATATAATTTAGCACAAGCGCCGTAGTTAGTATAGCTCCCAGGCTCCAAAATAAATAACCTTTACGGAATAAAAGTCATCGATAAGTAAAAACAAAAAATGTAACTCTTTTTAAATTTTTTGTTGTACCTATTGAATACAAAAAAAAAGGAAAGTCGCAAACTACAGACTACCCTACAATTGATATTTTCCGTGAAGATTATTTTATTCGAATTTTAAATTTATAATACTTACCTACAATTTTTTTTTAAATTATTGTGTGTAAACAAAAGTAATCTTTACCATCCTTTACCTAACATGCAAAATGGTGTCTAAGATTACAAATTATTATTTAAAAAGTTATATGAACTAATTCCAAGCTTGTTAGTGTTGATGAATGAATAAATGCGATTATAATAATGTTAATGTTAGATACAAAATTAACAAACTGCATACGTTTCGGAAGCCAGAGTTAGATAGCTCGCGTCTCCGTTACTCTATGCCTTCAAACACTGGTGACAAAAGAAAATATATTTACTTCACAGTTTTAACTTCACATCAAAATGGATGGAAGTATCTTCTTTGAATCTGAATGATATTTATTAATGATGACATGATAAGGTGGTGTCACAGTGTAACTGTATTTGACCTCATACAGTCGGTCAAGTTAGCGGGACGGGGAATCGGACAGCTATATGTGATTTACCGTTTGACTCCTTAATAGACATAATTACAATTTTATGTTATTACGATTTGTTGCAATTTATCACGAGTCGAATTCAAAGAATACTTTGAAATTCAATTTTAAGGATTGTGAATAAAATAAATTTAACCTTAGGCTACTGTTTGAAGTACTTAGTTACACTGTGGTGAATTTTGTTGTGTTATTTATAATTATGTAGATACATTATCTTACCATTTT
This sequence comes from Hoplodrina ambigua, assembly GCA_949774945.1. Taxonomy (NCBI): domain Eukaryota; kingdom Metazoa; phylum Arthropoda; class Insecta; order Lepidoptera; family Noctuidae; genus Hoplodrina; species Hoplodrina ambigua. The sequence goes on from OX458976.1 coordinate 6,604,852, forward strand.
GCTCGTTTCGACCAATCTTTAGGCGTCCAATGCAGGCATTTCGGGTCGATACGAAGATTCCTCTTTTCCATTGCTTTTTCATGTTGCTGTAATATTTACTTGTATCTTTAGAGAATTACGAAGAGAAAGCATGTTATTCCTTAAAACTAGGGGCATTCAGTATATTTTACCTCGTTCACGGATATGATGTATTGTCCTTTGTAGTAGTTTATCAGATTCAGGTTCTGTAATGTGCTTATAACATCTTCTTTCTTTATACTGGTTAATTCGCAGATTTCACTGAAAAATTAATTATTATGCCCCATTAGATTAGCTATCTTTTAATCAATTACTCACCTAAATTTCAAAGTGATGTTGCTCTAATATCATAATTACCTAAGTAAAGTAAAAATATTAATAAAGGTTCATTTTTTCACAGTTTTTTTTTTAAATAAATCTATGCTTCTGGAAGTGCGGTAAAGGTTTTATGATAATGAAAGCGGCCAAAAAAAAATTCTTTTATTGCAGAAAGTGTTTAAAACCAACGAATTTAAGTGTATTTAAGTGTTTAAAAGTCATTGTTTTAGTTAAAAGTAGTTTGGAGCCCCCCCTCCCCTCGAATGCGTGGCCCCGTCAGAGTCCCTAGAGCATCCAGCTATATTTAAGTAACTTTCAGAGTTTAATGCAAGTTTGTATGCTTACTTGATGGTAATTATAGGTTTCTCATTATCGCCAACTGGCTTTATGTGCGTCAGTATATCCAATATGGTCTGCGCCCAGTAACTTCTGTATGATAGCAGTCCAAGATCCGATAGAGGCTTTTCAGGTGATCCGGTCTTACCTTCAAACTTTGACAATTCGTAACCTGGAAAAATAAATTAAAATGAATAAATATTAGAATGACGTGATGACCCAGTGGTTAAGGCGTCCGTCTCTCATGCATGAGGTGGGCTCGAATCCGGGCAAGTACCAATATGACATTTTCAATTCATATGTAGTTTCTAATGTTTATCTTGGACATCACTGACATAGGTGAAGGAAAACATCGTGAGAAAACCTGGACTTATAATTATTATAAGTCTGGATTGCCAATCCGCCTTGAGCAAGCGTGGTGATCAATGCGTATGCCTTCCCTGTACGAAAAGAGGCCTTTGCCCTGCAGTGAGACAGTAATAGGTTGGTATTAATTATAAATAGTACCATCGTATTATTGCCCCAGGGCTAAGGTCTCTTTTCATGCAGAGAAGGCATGAGCATTGATCACTTCGCTTGCTCGAGAAAACGTCACTATGGTACTTGATTGGGCCCGGTTGTGGCCATTGTGGGTACAATGGCCACAACCAAAAGAGGCAAGCGCCTTTTTGTTTTTCTTTTTTAACTGTCACGTGAAAATCAATAGTTACTACTTAAGCAATTCGCCAAGACAAAGCAGCCAGGCCTTTTTGTAAGTAATATTGATATCGCAAATGATATTTCGTTGTTGGATTGCCAACAAAGAAATAATAAGAAAAGTAAATAAAATAAACAATAATTCACATAATAATTTTTTTAAATTAACAAAATTATTAATAAGGGATACTGAGTTGTTGACGTTGAATTTATTAAGAATTATATAGTACTTACTAAATTCTATAAGAAGTTTTCCATAACCTTTTCTTTGGTATGGAGGTAGTGTCAGTATACATGCTACGTTGTAGTCTTCTGTACTTTCCTTCTCTTTTGAAAAGTATCCCACTATGTGAAACCCTGAAATAGAGAATAATGGGACAAACTTAATTACAAGCGAAGGTACTTGTGGCGACCTCTATCGCACCAGAATCGAACTATAATTGACGTATCCTACCTCACGGTATTAAAGTTATCCGCAATATTATTATGCCAACAAAACGACAACAACTGTCGGGTATTAGCCCACCAGACGTAACAACCGTCTGGTCGGAGGATCCTCCCTTTTCAATGGAGATTGAGCAATTTTCTACTTTGTTCCTCATACTTTTAAATACTATTTAAAAATGCAAAGTTAATTTCGTATGGCAATAAAAAAAAACTTGTGTCAGTGTTTCTGTCAAATAGTGAGGAAACCTGGACTTATACCAGCCTCTTACTGTCCCATTCAAAACATGTCAGAGGTCCTTGAGGCGCTTTAGAAACTCTGACATTAGGGTGTGTGGGGTTGTAAGACCTTACTGTCCACACGATAAACAAGAAGAACACAGTGTTTGTGGTCTAGCTCCTACGAAACGAATCGACCGATTTTTATTTAAAAAAAATGTATATTTGGTATGAGAATAGGTCGTAAAGTATATTTCATACCGCTAGGTGACAAGAATCAACTTTGACACGAACGAAGTCGTAGGCAGAAGCTAGTATACAAAATTAAATATTCTAAGTTCACAAACCTCTGGCATCAAATTCGGTCATAACATAAAACAGGAAGGGGTCCGTATCATAGTACAATGTCTTGTGGTCTAAGAACAGTTTGGCTAGTAAGCAGAGATTCTGTGCATAACATTTGTTTTTTCGACCATCTATCTCGAAGAAGGATATACTGCCTTTCCGGTATATCTCGTTGCCAGGCGGGTGTTTTAGTTTACATTTGATCTAAAATTGAAGAATGATAATTATTATAGTTCGTACTGCACATTTTTTTTAAAGGTCTAGAATTTACTATATTGCTGGTGTTAAAAGATACTAAACGAAGACCAAAGTTACATGCTCTTTTCATCATTGCAAAAACAAGTTTTAAAAGTTACAAATACTCCTGAGACAACACCCAAAAGGCGATTAGCACAAGGCACGGCGCACCGTTGCGCTCGTGCGGTGTACAGTCACGAGCAAAAACAAGTATACACTTAGCAACATTATGAAACTATTTTCTTCGAATTTATTGATTGAAATGTCTTGTTTTTAGGAATATAGTATTTTGAATTCAATATCACCATGAAATAGGTCTTATATCAAAGTTACAACCGTTATTTCACAAGTAAATCGCTTTTGAATTTTGTTAAGTGTATACTTGTTTTTGCTCGTGACTGTACGTGTGATAATAGGCACTTCACTGCCTACCGCAGCGGTGCGAGGTGCCGTGTGTTAATCGACTAAGCACAATGTTTTGCGTGCGTTACATTGTGGTGCTAACAAAAACTTATTATTCCCATTAAAAAAGAGAGTCGTATTCCAGTAATAATTTTTGCTCAGCTAGGTAGAGATAAACTACAGTAACATGACGTGCCCTTCCACAATTCAAAACGTTTGAGTGTTTGTAATAGTATTAAAAGGACTCACAACGCATGTGTGCGTATTGAGACGGCTCTTGAAACAAAAACAAATCAGCGATTTGTTGCTCGACTAGCGGCGTCAAAATTACTCATTATTATTATAGTATGGCGCTGCACTGACATTCTCTATGAAAATGATAGGTGCGTCGTCTTGCGCGGTCGGCTATTTATGATTAGTTGACAAATAAATATCCTAGCCTGCTACTGAAGACGATTATTCACAACAACATACAAACTCTTTCATACGAATGTGACTACACACATTGAAATGGTAATATGGAGGGGAGCGTCAAGTTATAATAATTTATCTCTATTTAATTTCATGGGCTGTATGAGTAAACTGTGATATGTCTTGTTACACTTCATACTTACCAAATGTCTTTCTAAGCACTTTTTACTTTTTCTATACTTCAAACAAAATTCACAGATGTAAATACAAGGTAGGTTTACCATCTCCTGAAAATGAAAAAATAACTATTATATATAAATTAAATAACATCATCTGCTTAGCCTTTTTCCAACTACATTGGGATTGGTTTCCAGTCTAACCGGATGCAGCTGAGTTGATCCAACAATCAATCGTAAACAAATATTTTCGGGTTTAGAAGATACTATGAGTGTAAGCCATTATAATATTGGTTTGTTTATGTTATGTTTGTGTAACACTAGAGCTCTTTAACAATATCAAATCTTCAAGTCAAGCACTACAGTCTGTGGACTAAGGTTACCTGTGGGTAAGGTGCAAAGTACCACGGTCGTATCCGATTCCTTCCGAGCTCAATCATTTCAATGTTCTTCATGCGAGTAACGAGATCGTCATGGCCATGTGCGACCATGCTCCCCGACTGACGTGGCCTAGTGGTGGGTGTGGCAGTACCACTAGCAGTGGTCTCACTGCCTTCAGTTTCTACAGACGGAACGGGTTCCGCCTGAAATGTTTTAGAACTTTGCTTGGGTTCCTGTAAGAAATTATTCTTAAACATGATTACAATGTCTACGCTGTGTTTTCTTGATGAAATGTCATGAGACCGCAGTGAAGGTAAAAGTGCCGGCAAGACCAACACTTTGCTCAATATTATTTCACGAAAAAAAAATAAACTCAAAAATATGTCACGAAATTAAACTTTTATAATTATGTCTTTTTTTAACTCCAGAAAACCGCAAAAACGACAGTATGTTATAAGTTTGACGAGTCTGTGTGTGTCTGTCTGTTGCATCGTAGCTCCCAAACGGATGAAACGATTTTGACTCTTTTTTACATTAATCTTGCACCAAGGGAATAAATTACTACAAAAGTTAAGTTCATACTTCATTATCTATAGATGGTGCTTTCCGTTTCCTATTCATTTTCTTCTGCAAGGCGGCCGCGAGGACGGCGCCTCCGTTGACAAGCGACGACGAGTCATTGACAAGCGTTGGGCTGGCCGGGCGAGACACCAGCTGACGCGGCTCGCCGGCGATAACACCTTGTATCGGGGTTAGATAGAATATGTGAGAGGTCGAAAAAAACGGGACGTAAAAAGACACATCTTTTACTCGTTTTCACGCATACTGCCTATTAAACAAAGCAACATTGAGCAATTATTATTGCTGGGAAATAAATTTTATTTTTGATGTGAAAATCACTGTTTATAGTAATGCACAAAGCATTGCGTTTACGGGGCATGCAACAAGGGTTTTGATATTTATTAGATATCTAAAACTAATATTATCGAAAAGAAACGTAAAATATGTATTCAATATTTCCGTAACCAGTTTTCCAGGTATGGTCCAGAACAAAAGCAAAAGATCGCTGGGAAGAACAGGTATAATTTTAGGATTTGTGACGTGTCTTTTTACACCCTTTATACGGAGTTAAATATGTGCTCTTAATATAACTGTGATAAATCCATTTTTATGATTATTAATGTTTTCTACGATTGCGTAAAAAACATTTATGTTTTTGTTTTCATTTGTAACTGTTATTTATAGATCCAATACGATAGATTAGTTTTAAAGCATTATGCAAATGAACCGGGTTCCCAAAGTCGTCAGTCCCACATAACGTTAATAAGGCATGTATAGATAGATGGTTTCAATGCTGGGCTATTTTTCATGTGTGTCCATTTCGGCTGCTAGGACAGTGTCGTAGAATAAAAACGGCTATGTTAACATTACGAAAGAATTTGTAAAACACTAACAATAAAGTCGTAAATCATCGTCGTCGTAGATCAATCAGTTTAACCATGGCCGCGCGGCCGAAACAAGGAGAACCGCGCGGCCAGGCAGTTCTCTTAAATGGAGCTTAGTCAAGGTCCACTTCTTTTTGCTGATCACTGATACGATTTAGAAAAAACTGTAGAAAGTATAAATAAAGCCCTTATGTTTGAACTTCGCGACTTAGAGAACTTAAAACCTATTCAAGTTTGAAGGGTGACTAAGATTTATGGTACTTATGTCTATAATTAATTTACGATTTAAAGTTCACACATACACAACATCACGCCAGTTATCCCTGTAAGGTAAGCCAGAGGTGTAGGTACCTATTAGTACACTAACATTCCGCCAGTTATGTTTGAAGTCCCATGTAATAGGGGGCGAGCCTATTGCCATCAACCGGGCACAAATTCAGACTCCGAGGCTGCTACTAAGAAATTACTGATGAAAATACCCAATAACACTTTGCCCGACTTGGGAATCCCAAGACCTCACGTTCAGCAGACGCGCTTTGCGACCACTAGACAAATGAGGCAGTCCAAAAAAAAAAACATAAAGTTTATTCTTTTAAAGAGTCGAGCTTTGAAGCTAGCAAATGCAGTCATATTCTTACTATCCTCAATTCTCGCATATCCCTCTGCCTATTCTCAATTCTAGCTATGATGCCTCAAACGCCTGGCGACTCTGGGTTCTTGGACTTTAAACTATTCATAAAAATAAATTAATATTGAAAACTAATTGAAAGTCAATGGATTTATCACGTCTTTCAAATGTATTTAAAGGTTCTAATTTTATTACCTATCTTGAGCATAACTACACAAGATCTAAGATCTGATCAAATCTAAGATTTTAATATAGTAAAACGATATAAACGCATTCACATTTGGGGTCTTGGCATTGGTACAGCATAAGATAGTATTTGTAGGATGCGTGGGAGCCTCCCATGCATCCTACAACTGACGTAGATACGTATACGTAGAGTACACTTATGCAAGTACATGTCGCATCGTCTGAATCAGTATTAAGTCACATGCAAACTTTTATCAAAAGCTTATGCTGGACCATCACTTTTCATTACTGCCCAAAAAATTAACACTTCACATAAAATAATCATAGAAGTTAAACTGGGCGCAAAATACGCCGTTGGTTTTATAAAGCCGGCCGCACATGTCCGGTTTCCTGATCAGGAAGAGTGTAGGTATATGTATACATAATATACACACACATGTAAAAAAATGTATGTATGTGTGTGTATGTACATATACGCTTCCTGATCAGGAAACCGGACATTATGCGCCCAGTCTAAATGGTTTTGTATGTTTAACGAGTCAGGATTGTACTGGGCACGTTCAAAGGTTGAAAGTATCATATGGCCCGGTACTGTAGACCGCTAAACCACCCAATTGAGTCGTCGCCTGCGGGAACTATCACCGTGATGTCACATATCTTATGAACTGTGTATCATGCTATGAGCGCCCACCGCCCGCACCTCTCCCGTTCCCCGTTCTCGCCCTATCCCCGCGCCCCTGTACCCCGCAGGCGTAGAGCCAATTAAGTAGTTTAGCTATAGGAGTGAGAATTTGAAGGCGTCCGGACTGAGTTTCATTTTCACGCCAATAATTGTTTATTTTTGTATATCACTGCGACTTCAAAGAAAAATAATCATTTGTCATGTAATATCTGATTTTGAACCCGATAGGCAGTCAGAAAATCATATCAGTGATATTCATGACGCCTTGTGGAATTTGCGCTCAGGTTATTTAATTAATGAACATACCTGCAGTTACGCCACGCCCTTTATCCACACCACCTTTGCCTGAGCGCAAGTCCTGAACGTTCACGTTAAGAGGTTTGAGGTAACCTGTTTAAATTATATTGGGCACATAATCAGATACACAAACACTGTTCTAACATGCTTGAGTTAAAAAAAAAAGTAATACCTATAAAACACATTATTATATATTTTTTAAATATTAAATAACTTATTGAAGCTTTTACAGGTGCACTTGAGCAAAAATGTACATATCAATTAAATTAATTTATTATTATTATGCCTAGTATATACTTTAACAGAAAATCATTTTTAGATTTTGCAAGTATTAATACTAAATACTTATTAAATTTTCTTTGCTGGTTGTACAACTGTAAATACCTCAGTAGGAAAAATAAAGGTATGCTAAGAAATGGTGGAACACTAGTCAAATGATATTTGTCAATCAATTGTAAAAATACACATACCTACTATTTAATTGCAAATAAGATGTATTCATACTTTTAAACATGAGATAAATAATTATAAGATGCTGTAACACAAAGCAGACAAACATTTGAATTATCATATTTCAACGTACCAAGTGCATTTTTTGGTGTGGAACCATTTAGTGAATTAAAGTGGGCTTTTTCATGTACTTTAGGTTGAGGTAGACTTTGCTGAACTGGTTGGTTCACACTAGTGGGTCTACTTGGTATGGTACTAGACTTCTGACTTTCGTTGCAGACAGTGTCATCTGCAGAAAAAATGTTATAAATTTAATGGCCAATTGTTATGATGATGAGTTTTTAGTGATGTTATTACGATGGTAAATTGTGTTTACGAAAATTAGGTTAGTCAACAAATACAGTTTATGAATCACAACATGAATAAACACATAAAATACGTGTTTTCATACACAGAACACACAAAGTTTAAAGAAGCCATTTGACAGTCAATACAAAATACATGCATGAAGTTTTACTAAACAAAGAGCTAAAGAGAAGTAGAACAATATACCATCATTTAAACAAAATAATTTTGAAAGTTTCTAAGCCAATTTTAGTCAAAAAGCTAGTAAATATTTTTTTTGAACAACCAAATGAATAAGATTTTTTTTGGAATAAAATGAATTCATCCATTACATAATTTGATTCTAAAAAGATTGGTTGGTAAAGAAAATTCCAACAAGTGATTAAAAAAAATTAACTGTCCACATTTAAAACTGTGGAATGATTACTAAACAAACCATTCTACAGTTAACTTTTGACATTTTAATTTTCTAAATACTTAAAAGTGCAGAAAAAAGTACAAAAAAGACAAAACGGATCAGAATTGGTTAGTTGACACCATTAACCAATAATTCCAGCCCTTAAAACTCAATTATTTCAATTTAGTGTAAAATTGGATTTTTTGCAGCTTTGAAATCAATGAATCGTTATTCAATTGAGTTGGTAAATAAGTGACTTCACAGTTCGATATTGCCATACAAAATGGATGGGAGAATCGCGTTTTGACAGGTCATAAAAAGTAGTATAAAAAAAATGACAATTTTTTGGTGTCATCTAGCCTATTAATTGTCACACCAACATTTCAATGAACAGTGTGGTAAAGAGTGTACGAAGTAATGGACATCCAATTTCTAATAGCAAAAACACATACTAATAAAAGTAGGCATGACGCCACCTCCTGATCCAATGTGTGTCTTCTTCGGTGTGGTAGTTCCACCTGTTGAAACTCCATCTCTTCTCGGAAACTGTACCTTTCTTGTGTCCAGCCATGACTCACCCACCCACTCGTCCAGACGTTTGTTGACTGTAACACACGGTTACCAAATAAAGTAAGTATTTGGTATTACAAAGTAGTATGAAGCTCTTTATGTTAATGTTAACAATTTTAATATTTAGTAATAGCTTTTGCCTGGAATGTCAACTAATTATAATGAGAATAAAACAGATGATAATGATACAGCCTATAGCACTCGGGTAATAATCCGAAATTCACATTAACAAAATCATTCTTAGAGCAAGACTTGCACTTATCCAAAACAAACAAGAAACAAGCTCTTTATTTAAAAAAATAAGTATAAATGCAAGCAAATATGTTAACCTAAGCATATTTTTATTAAGATAAAAAAAAAATATGTTGAACCAAAGAAAGCTGCATGTACGTTTATCAATGCGCTTATATTCCTTTGCCGTACATTCAATACGTGAGGAATTGACATATAATTTGAAAAAAATATATTAATAAATAATGAATGACTGACATGACTGACAATACTACAAACCCAGCTTTTAGCTTTACCAAATCAATCTTGCATTATTGTAAGATTGTCACTATCATCAATTTTCTTGTATTTAGTGACTGTTTTAAAGTCAATAAAGTTTAATTTTTAATATACAAAGCATCTCTTTTCTGAGGGTATTGATATTCAAGGTGAAAATTTAATAGTTCACAATGACATGTTTAATGACGGTAGTTGTCCGTTAGTATCTTTATATTTCAACATTTTGATCATGTTTACAATAGGTATTAGATTTGTGAAAAAGACAGATGGCATAACTGCATCACATGAACAAGACTGGTGTGCTGAACGTTTGTTTAGGCTGTTTGAACAGAATAACAAGAGACTTCTATGTTTGGAAACTAATTGTTTTAAACAAACAAGGTCTTGGGAACTTCATTTGATTTTTAAGCATTATACTTACAGTCCACATAGTGCACATAATAGCCCCTTTGTCCACGTATTTCTTTAATACTAATAATTTCAGCTAAAGGCCAGTCATCTCCTCCTTGCATTCGTACTGGAAGGCGACATCCTTCGACAAGAGATGCCTAAAAAATACCACAATCTCAAGTTAAATAATTGTCACATTATATGAGTTTTATGCTTTTTATGGATAGAAGAAATACCGCTGAATCACAAAATGTAGTCAGCTCATCCTCGTTATCGTTCATTTTCTAGAAAAACGTAAATAATTTTCCAGAAAATAAAAGCTTGTTTCTGAAATGTCAATGTCAAAATGACTGTTGGCAGAAAACTAATGACGCCATTTTGTAAGCAATCTATAGAAACATAATATGACTAGCTTTCGCCCGCGGCTTCGCTCACGTTAATTTAGAATTTGCCAATCAATTCGGGTTGTACTCGGCTTGAGTGCATGAGTGAACCCTACATTTTCTGACACCCTAGTACTTTTTTTTCTTGTGTAATCGTAAGTTGGTTGTAATGACCCCGAATTATCAATAATCGATTTTATGACACCCTAGTTGAAACTTGGTCCATCGACACTCAAAACTCACAAAATGTATTAGGTACTTAAATTTAAAATTCGAACATGATTCGAAAGACATGTGGCGCCATCTATCACCAAAAGTAGGTTATTGTGATTTCCCTCGGGAACAGTACTTTTTTTCGGGATAAAAGGTACCCTATGTTCGTTCCTGTACACCAGGCAATGTATATGCAAAATTTCGGGATGATCGGTTCAGTGGCTTAGGCGTAAAATGGTAACAAACAAACAAACAAACTTACTTTCGCATTTATAATATTAGTTAGGATTTGAAGCATAGTACATTAGCATTCATCATCTCTTTCTTTCCATATAAATAGAAAGAGATGTACGAAATTTATAAACCATAGACAATTGATGAATAAATATTATTGAGTTTTATGCTTTGTATGGATAGAAGAAATACCGCTGAATCGCAAAATGTAGTCAGCTCATCCTCGTTATCGTTCATTTTCTAGAAAAACGTTAATAAATTTCCAGAAAATAAAAGCTTGTTTCTGAAATGTCAATGTCAAAATGATTAGGCCGACAGAACAGAAAATGAATGACGCCATTTTGTAAGCAGTCCATACAAATATAAAACTGATTTGAAGCATAGCGCATGTTTCGTCATCTATTTCTTTCCATTTATATATATATCGACTTTTAATTCTATTCAGTAACTTGACAGTTTAAAGAAAAATAATGTTACCATATTACAACTAATAGTGTTGGGAACTAATGATTTTGCGTAAGGAACGAATAAGATAAGTACATTATTTAAGTTCATTCAATTTCGTTCATTCTTATACAACCTCACTATCTTTTTTTAGTCTAAACTTGGTAACCCTTTATCTGTCAAGTTACAGAATTGAAAAGTCGAAATATAGGTAGGTAGCAGAAAGAGATGTATGAAATTTTAAACTATAGACAATTGATAAAAAATTATTATGGAGATAATAATAAATTGAGATTTAAAAAAAAGTCTATCAAAAACTTACTAGACTGTGCTATTGGGATTTACCATCAGGAATTTCTCAGTAGCAGCCTCGGATTTTGGATTTATGCACGGGTGATGGCAATAGGCTCGCCCCCTTTTACATGGGAATCAAACATAACTGGCAAATTGTAGCTGTACTAATTTACACCTCTGCCTAAGCCTACTGCGGGGATTACAGGCGTGGTGTTATGTTATAAAAAACAATACCAACTCTATTAAAAAACCGCTGTATGGCAAAGTGGCATATTCTGACCATGGCTATTCTATTAACATTACCTTCTAATAACTATAATCCCACCAAAAATATTTCATGTAAAATGTTGCCAAGACGACCACATAAGGTTTGCCCTGTGAAAAAGATATATTATCAGATCTCATATCTATAGAACCAAGCTTCTGAATCTACACAGCCTGACTCTACCGACCCTAACTTCATAAATTCTACTTAACAGTAAAAATGTATGGCTTCGCCGTTTCGCTACCGTCGTGGAGGTGATGCGAATATTTAGTTTCTGAAGAACTTAAGTAACGAAACCGCCAAGCTATGTATTTTTACTGATATGAACTTTGATTACATACCAAATTTCAGCTTTCTAACACTTCAGGGAGTAGCCAAACATTTTGATGATCATGAGTGAGTGTGTCAGTGTCGAAATCGGCGTATTTGAGATATCAATAAAATCTAAAGTATTAGAGCTATGCAATTAAGACATTGTATGTTTATAAAATTAGTCTATTATTGACATCATATCCTGAGAATATGAACTACCTGGTACATCGGAAACCAACAGCTCTATGAAGGTTCAAAAAACGACGAAACACTTCGAGAAAAGGTAGGTAGTGCCCTTGCGCTTCGCTTGGCTTGTCTTGGCGGGGGCACTACCTTGCCCCCAGATTCAGGACAACAAGTGTTTTTTGCGTGCGGGTGCATTTTCAAACATATGTAAACTCGCAGACTACATAAACAGCCAGACTCTGAACCATTATCTGTAGGTCATACGAATACTTGTTCTGTGTCGAACCCGCGACACGTAACGCAGCAGCCAATCGCTTAGCCACTGCGCCGACTGTGCCGATAAAACATAAATTTAAATGATTTTGAGGTATACATTAAAATACAAATTGAAATGTGCTTATTGAGTAAGCCCTTTCAATAGACCTTTTTTTTGTCTGATTAATAACATACGTGTTTTCTGTCCGCTGTATGACTTTCATAGTGCCTTTTCATGGTATAAATTTGACATAAATGAATTGACTTTGACTTTGACTTTTGTAAGCCGCCATTTTGATTTAATGTGACGCCATAATGGCCTATAACTAGCGAACGATCACACCACTTCTAACGATAGGTACCTCATTCCTAATTGCCGAATTAAGATACTTATGTAGTTTTTTTTTTTTTTTACGTTTATTAATCACAACAAAAACAGTGTACATATTTTTAACTCATAACATAACACACAAACCATCGCGGGTTTAACAGCGGTATGGCCAGACACGGCAACTCGGTGCCATTACATGTTACAATTAGATTACATAGTTAATGAGCATCATTTGATAGGTGGGTTACATATTTTTTTTTACAATGTTTAAAATTACAATTTAAGAGACACTTTCTTGATTGCAATGCGATCTAGAAAGTGTCTCCGCAATACCTTTGGGCAGTTCTTTGCATTTATTACATTGCGGATTTCCATTGGTAAATCGTTCATATACGACGGTAGCATGCATTCCCACGTCCGCGCTCCATAAACATTATTAGATTTAGGTACGATAAATGTGGGTAAGTAAGTCAAACAACGCAAAGACTTTAGCCTTTCATATTTACGCATATTACTTAAATTATGGTAATTCTCACTTATAACACGTAAACGTACCTTGTCAAAGTCATTTACAATTTGGCAGTGTTTAAATAACCCTGTATCATTATCTTGATATTTATGTTTTATTCTTGTGGGTACAATAGTTTTTAAAATTCTTAACTGTAACTTGTAAATGTCCTCAACGTAAGTCTTATATGTACGCCCATAGCTACTCAAGCCGTAATCAATTACGGAGTCGGCTAATGCTAAGTACAATGATCTGAGTGTTCTATAAGGTAGTTTATACTTAAGTATTGATAACTTTGCTAATACAGAACTAAGCTTATTACATACGTGAACAATGTGCGGCCGCCAGTGGAAATTGCTATCTATTATTACACCAAGATACATATGTTGAGTAACCAACTCTAATTTCTGGCAACCACACGCCGTAACCGGTCGGTGGAGAACAGATGCTCATGGGCAACGATAAAAGGAACACAAGACGCGGTCAGGTAAGGCGAGTGTATATACAGTAACTTGGTTTTTTTTGCATTAATAACCAGACCAACGTCGTGCGCCCACTTACATAATAGGTCGAAATTGGTCTGCATCACTTTCTGCGCCTCACGTATGTCTTTGTGCGCAGCAACCAAACATGTGTCGTCAGCAAATTGGTACACGGAGCCTTCCGTGAAGATGTTACACATATCATTCACGTACAATAGATATTCGGTCGGCCCAAGAATCGAACCTTGTGCTGTGCCTCTATCGGTTGGAATCCTGCTACTTAATGAACCTGAGACATTGACCGACGTGAAACGGTTTGTATGGTAGTTTTTAAACCATTTCAAGAATGGACCCCGTATACCATTTTGCTGCAAGTAAGTTCAGAAGTTATGAGGGAACAAAAGAACATATATACCCACATACATGCTTAATTGCTTACATATACATTTATTCCGGTCAAAATCGTAAGTTTACTTAACTCTTCTTTTTGCTACATAATATCCGTTAAATATGTACCTATACCTACCTACTTTTTACCCACGTATTCTCCAAAGGGGAAAGGGGTTTAATAGACAGATGTCTACTCCACCCCTTTGGGGATTACGTTACTTATAGTACCTATAGATAGGTATTAACTCTCTATCACAGATCGTGCCGATAGGTAGGAGATTTTAATTAACCTACGACACTAAAATAAAAACGAGAACATTTTTAAATAATTACTCGAGTCCAACGTAATAAGACAAAATTGATTTTCTATTGTTCTGTCACCGTCAGGAGGCCTGTGTTGCTCTATGGTCATACCGACCGGTATGACGGACGGGCCTTGAGCGGTTAATAATTAATTGAAAAATAATATTACGACATCACAGATACCTACAAAGCAGATTATAGGCACGTGTGTTGTTATCACAGATTAGTGATCTTACGTCTTCTAGACAACATAGATATTAGCTAAAAGTAATTAAGTATTAAAAAGCAAATAAAATCTTTATTATCAATGGTAAGTAGTACTTATTAATGATTAGGTACGTGAGCGATTATAAAGGTGTGCAGGGTTGCCAACTACACATGTACTGTAACAATATAACTTTTTACTGTTAAACATATTGAATTTGTAATTTTAAGTAAACACCAAAATAAAATTAATCAGAGAGATATTTATACCAGCTTTTAATTTAATCTGATGCTTTCAAGCTGTAAAAGTTTCATTAAAATCGGGTTAGTAGTCCAAATCGCACTTTGCCGATTTCAAGTGACCATCACATCCTTTTTTGAGGGCTGGATCCGCGCTTGTCTCCGACTTTAGTATATTTTTTTCGTGGAAAAGCTGACAACCCTAGCTACGCACGAACTGTTCGGGTTTTTACTAATTATGTTTATATATTACGAAAGCAATGGGTGTGTTGATCTTGATAAATTGCAGCGATTTTAGCGACGAAAAGTGTTTAGTGGGCTTTTCCATCTGGAATTTCTCAGTAGCAGCCCAAAGATTGTTGTTTGTTCCAGATTTATGAAGGTACCTACATTGTCCTATTACCTACATGGCACTTTTAATGTAGGCTACTACCTAACGGTGACAGGTGGATGCACACACAGTCCCACTACTCACCTGGTGACGGTGCCGTTGTCCTGGAAAGCGCTGCGTTGACTAGACTCTTCCTCTTCTTCTTCTTCGTAGTGCCCCTTGAACTACTGAAGGTGGCCGTCTGTTCGGAAAACTTCAATCTGTCCTTCGTAAGGCGAATCAATAACGAGTTTGCCAACGAGCAATCGCAGTATATTAGGTGTTAAATAATTGGATCGAGTTCGAAACACTCTACTGCACTCCAAAACAAAGGCAGAAAGGAGATTTCGTGAGGAACTGGATGGATTCCTCCTAATTTGGAGGGATGAAGCACGGCATCGCGAAAGGTGGAAGGAGTGGAGGGAGGCCTTTAAATTGCTCCGGGCTGGAAAAGAATAGGTCAACAAAAAAATAAACACTGCGGTTGTGACTGCCTCGTTGGTCTAGTGGTCGCAAGCGCGACTGCTGTGCATGAGGTCTTGGGTTCGATTCCCAGGTCGGGCAAAGTGTTATTGGGTTTTTCTATCAGGAATTTCTCAGTAGCAGCCTCGGAGTCTGGATTTGTGCCCGGTTGATGGCAATAGGCTCGCCCCCTATTACATGGGACTAAAAACATAACTGGCGAAATGTGGGTGTACTAATGGGTACACCTCTGCCTAACCCTTCGGGGATTACAGGCGTGGTGTTATGTTATGTAAACACTGCGGGTTGCCGGTTGTTGTGATCAGACACAATTGTACCTTTGCCTCGTTATTTCCAGTTTTAGCCATTGGGTCAGATAACATTTGGACACTACCTAAGTATTTGTTCCTAATTCCTTTACCTATCTGTTATTATATTGCAATAAAATAATCCCCTCATTGTGTTTCACGATATGTCTACATTATCTATTGTTTACAATCTGAGCTAGATGGAAATAAATTGTTTTTAGTTTCAATGACAAATAAATTGTTTGTGAAATTGATTTATTATGTTTTGCGGCTGGCCTGTTATCATGATTCATAAAGAGGTCACAAATGTTATGGATATGAGATGTTTATAGTAAAGAAATAATAGGTATAGTTGGGCAGGAAACCTGGCAAGCTGATGGTAGTCGGGAGCTATGACCAAGTGGCCTCCAAACCGCAAGAAAAAGAGTAGGTACACCAGGCAATCGGTGGGGTGGGCTAGGTGAGCCGACGATTTTGTGGCTGACACGATACACGAAACTCGGATGAGATTAGACCTTAACACAAGCTAAGCCTGGGATGGCTAAGCGGGATGCAGGCGATGATGACAAAGAATATTAATAATTACTATGTAATATGAGTCTTTCTTAGTCAAGACGGCTTAAAATAAGGTCATGCGGTGTATTTTGACCATTTTATCTTTACAGTCCGGTATCACCTACGATTTCATGGACCTCGAACCCCTACCCATTCTTCACATCTTTTCAGAATGTTTTAGAAAAAAGAAAGTATAAAATTGTTGTTTTTATTATACTATATTATTTAAAAAAAATCGTTGACAGTTTTAAAGACAACAAAGGTTGAGTAGTCCCCTTATAATTATCTCTGCTTGTTCGGTCTCTAATTCGTAAGTTATCATCATTCAAAATGTTTCGATGTAGCCGCGTCTTTAGCCAGATTTGCACCTCTCAACACCCACCCATACCCAGGCTGCTGTCTTTGATCTCCGATTGGCTTATCATCAGCCGCAGCAAACTGGGCGAGGAACATACGACGAGGTCGGTCCGACAGATTTTGTGTGCTTCCGTGGACAAGGAGATAAGAAAAGATTACGACATCTCCGCGTTCGGCGATAACAGGAGTTGCTTTTTCATACGGCCACTTTTTCTGAAAGAAAAATAAAAAGACGATAAGTACAAATGGGCGATGTCTTTTAAAATGTAAGAGGCTACATAGTTTTAGTAAATCTTAAGTCATTACAGCAGGCTATTCGAGAGCGCCCGTGTGCCTCTTGTAGTCGCAAATGCAATCCATACTAATCTTTACATTGTTAATAAAGTCGTTTCTCACTATCTGTACGCTTAGATCTTTTAAACTACGTAGGTAACTTAGTCAATCATTATTTACCAACATTTTGAACATTTATTAATCTTTACATAGTATAAAACAAAGTCACTTCCTGCTGTCTTGTAGGTACGCTTAGACATTTTAAACTACGCAACGGATTCTAATGCGGTCTTAATTAGATATAATGATTCAAGAGGAAAGTTTATGTCTCAGCATAAGGAAGCGACTTTGTTTTATACCATGTAAAGTTTTATAAATGTATAGGTACAATGAACTTCCTAGGAAGTCTAACCTGATCCACAAAATGGAAGTTGCCCTCCAGCTGACCGACGTCCTCCAGGGGGCCCAGTTTGTGGGAGCCAGGGTACACGAATAATCCACCATTCTCAGGGTTTGCTGCGTCCAAATGAAGGAATAGTGCCACCATGGAATCTTTTTCGTAGGGGAAGTATGGATAGTCCTAAAAATAAAAATATATTTATGTCATCGATTAAATATAACTTTATTTGCAACCTATGGATGTGCTATACTTAGGTATAAGCATTTTATGTATTTTGACATCGATTCAAAATATGGACTAAATGTATTGCTTTCGAGACGGGACTTGGTGCTTTCTATAAAGATTCCTAGAGTGATCCTGAACCTTTTAAAGCAGTTCTTTGCCTCACAGTTAACTAGTTGACATCATTAATCAATAATTCCAAGACAAAACTTCTTTAAATACACTTTATTTTAGTTCTGAAAACACGATTCACGATTTCAACGCATTTTAATTGACAGTAAAATTATATTTTTATTTGCAAAAAAAACAATAAATCGTTAATCAGTTGAGTTGGCAAATAAGTGACGTCACGGTCTATTATTGCCATATAAAATGGTATAGAGAATCGCGATTTAACAGCTCGAAAAAGTATATTAATTGATCGGTATTATAAAGTACTCGATTAAACAATTAATTAATTTAACAATGAACACTTCAGTCGACGGCATTTTATTTTCTGTACTAATTATAGTTTTACTGCCAGTGGTGGTCACTCGTGGACGGATATGTGTTTCCTATTTGTCGAACTAATTTCATTTTCATAAATATGAGCTTTGTAAGAGTTGGAAAGTAGCCGAAATAAAGGGGAAGTTCTAGGAAGGTTAAATTTAATAATAGGGAGGGAATAGTTACTTGATGCATAGGGTATGCAGCTCCTTTCCCTGGGGGCTTGTAGTGCGCCTTGGTATGATGCAGCATAATGTTCTCTGTTTCCATGATATCTTCTAATGCGTCTAACATATTATCGTTGTACAGTAGTTTTCCAAATACTGAGTGATGATGTTGTAGGTTGTGAACTCCTTTTACCTGAATTATAGGAGTTTAAAGTGGTTTTGTGGCAAAAGATTTTTTAAACTAAGTGACTTTAATTTATTTGAATACTTACTGTGTAAGGGCTATCACTTTTCCTGTTGTCTTCGTTTTTTCCAACCCATGAGTTCTCCATAGTTTCCTGGTTCTTCCTCTTAAATAACTTGTCATATTCGTCTATAACTTGTGACAATTCCGCTTCGGAAAATAAATTTTTAAGCAAAATATAACCATTGTTTTTGTAAAATTGTTTCTGTTCTGGCGTTAAACGGCCCATGGTATTTGATCAGTTTACCGAGAGACACTGAGATATTGAAAGGATGGATGAAATTATATACCAACCACGGGACCATACATATTATTTATGTGATGCTCGTAAGTGATGAGTTGACCAAGACCCAATCAAAGGTTAACATTGTCGGTTAGATAACCATAACGTAAATATTTTATATGAATGCAGATAACTTTATTAAAATTGAAACAGATAACAGTATATTTGTCATTAAATTCTATGGTATCTGTACTGGTAATATTTTTGTCTGTTTTTAAGTATAGTAGGCACTTAATTAGGATGGAAAGTATAAGAATATTCAGTACAGTCAACAAAATAGACAAAATTAGTTTCAATCGAAAACATCCACCGTTTTCAAAGAAAACTTCAACTATATCTGACGATTCTATCTGGATACCTATCTCTTTTGTTAACTGTACTTTATTTAACTAAGTTGTTACTCCATATGTCTCGCAACTCAGTTCTTTTACTGTAAAAAGTTGTTAGATCCATAATTATGTAATACCAAGTAGATTGACTTGGTCATCGGCCCATCGCACTAAACAATCTAATTTAATATAATATGTATTACTTGTTAGATAAATTTTGTTTTCATGCGATGGCCAAGTTAATCTACTTGGATCTCACAACTTTTTACGGTAGAAGAACTGAGTTGCGAGACTTGTTTTTTTTTACAATTTATGGCATCTCATTGCTTTTTGTAGATAGTACTACTTTTTTTCCTTTTTATATATATTCAGGTACACTGATAAGTCTAAACAAATACAATGTAGGCAGTCTAGGTACAGCAAGACCCACCCGCCCAATCAATTGTCCACTTAGCAGGTGGAGTAGGTATCTATTTATCAACCGACTTCAAAAAGGAGGAGGTTCTCAATTCGACGCGTATGTTTTTTTTTTGTATATTTGTTCTACGATTACTCCGTCAAATATGAATCGATTTGGATGATTCTTTTTTTGTTTGAAAGAATATAATTCCGAATAGGTCCCATAGGAATATTGTCATGATCTGATGATGAACTTTGGAGATATGGAACGGAACTCCTTATAAAATCACAGCAGAACCGCCGTAACAACAAAAATTGCTTTGTTTATACGTGTAGTCGACGACTGACTGAAGGAAGTGGGGAGGGGGTACGTCAACCCCCCTCCTACCACTTTCCAAAATTAAATATATCATGTGAGGTATTGTTTGAAAGGGCTTTATGTAAGGATTTCAAACATTAACACACAAGCACTAAAAAGTGAAAAATGAAAAGTTTTTTACAAAAAAATATGACCGCCTTCAAAAACTACAAAAAGCTTTTTATAACTCTGATTTTAGTAACATAATCCATTTTAGCCCAAGGTAGCATTCCTAAAAGGTTAAAACCTACTGAAACTGATATAAAAAGATTTAAAAACATTGTAATCAATATCTGTCAGATACCATATCAACATGTTTATTATTTTTACAGTTCCTACAATCCAATTGATGACTTTACGTGGCTGCGAAACAATTGTAATTGCGATCGTAGATGATAGATTTGACTGCAGAGTGCAAACCCATGTACGAATAGATATCTATCAGATATTTTTATCAGCATTCCGCTTCTGTTTATGTCTGAAGCTTGTCTTATAATAATAATAATTAAAATAAATTGTATGTAGGTATTAATAAAAATAAAAAAAAAACGGAAAAATATAACTAATTGTTTTTCTTATCGTTTTTTTTTTAAATATGTGGTAGGTGTAGTAGTTAGCAAAATCTTAAAGAGACAAATTGTAACAATATTATAATTTGTGCATGCTTCATAAACACGATTGACTGAAAATCAATGCAAGTGTTTGCCATACCTAGCTAATAACTTACAATAAAAAAAGTAACAATAAAAAAATCTGTTGTTCAGTACACTTTGACGAGTTAGACGAACATAAATGGTACTGAACAGCTGTTTTTTTTTATAATACTTTTTGAAAAAAATGGTCCTAATCGTTTCGAGTTTGATGATCGAGTTTATGGCTTTCGGTTCCAGAACGACCTAAAAGTAAACGTGTATAATATTATAGATACCTAATGAGGCATCCATGAAACTGGCAATTGATTTTCATTAAAATTTATTATCAGCAACTGTATCGCTTCCTACTTAGGTACGTACGACTCGTAACAACGACTCATAAAAGTAATGTAGAGGTTAGAACAAACAGATATTGAATATTATGTAGGTAGGTACCTACTTTTTCTCAACGTTCTTTAATATCTTCTTTCTATACATATAAAATGCATCTTGAAACTTGGAGTGTGTGTTCTTTGTATGACGAAGGCATCCGATAAGAAAGGTTTTTCCGAAATACTACTCTTAGGAGGTGAAAAACGGGGGCAAAATTTCTATGGGATAATGTGATTCCCAGGTCCAATCTACTTCAAATTTTACATGAACATTCTTTAAAATAATTTATTTAAATTCAACCATTTCCGTATTTTCTTCTGCGCGGACGAAGTAGCGGGCAAAAGGTAGCAATGCGACAGTCATTCAGGACAAAGCATTTTAAATGCATAGATGCATTTTAAATGCATAGATACATTTAAAATGAACCTTTGTCCTGAATGACTGACGCATCGATGCACAGCTCAATCCCCTGAACAGATTGATAGTTTTAGATTAGATTTTCTAAAATTCACCCCCTAAGGGGATAAAACGGGGCCTCCAAAGTTTGTATGGAGAGACAAGATTGGATCGCCAGTAACCGACATCTACTCGGCTGAAGTCGCAGGCAGAAGCTAGTTATATGTAATTTTACAGGGTCGTGGTGCTTTTGGGTTCTGAACCGCGGTCCCGGAGTCCCCCTGTTAATACTATATCTAATTATTTTTAAGTAGTATTTTGGGACCTCAAAAAAAGAAGATAAAGTACAAAAAAGCTTAATCAACCATTGCATGAATTTCAGTACCGGTATGAAATAAAGGGTAATGTTATTTAGTTACACTTATGTAGTTGATTATCAGCAGTTGTCTAGATTTAAATAATAATAGTACTGAATGATTATGACCGCTAATTGAGATAGTTAAGTTTTTTAAGTTTATTGTTCACATTTCTTATATGTATAGAGGTGATTTTTATGTGAAATTGTGTAGGTTTTATGCAGAAATATTTTCAATTAAACTGTTGTTATTTAATTTTTAAATACTTACAAGTAATTTTATTTTATATTGAGTATGTTTTATTACATTAAATTTTAATAAAAGGCTGCCATTTCGAAAGAAAAGAATTTGTTATCCTGTTATAAAAACAGTTTAATATGTATAACTTCAAAATTTTTTGGTTGTCCGTACTTTACCAAGACATAACGTTTGTTTATTTTTCTTTTGGTCACAAAATATTACTCAAAAATAATGATGGTATCTATAGATGGAATCCGAGACCGCGACCTCGGTCTTGAAAGCCCCAGGCGACCTATTTTACCCACAATAAAATAAAAAATAGAAATTACAAATGATATTTAAAAATGAGGTGTAAAAATAGTTCTCCTTTCGAAACAAGGTGGTAAGACCCAAGTTAACGGCGGTTAGGGATTCAAAGACAGGAACTCTGCTTTTATGGTAAACCCACAAAAATAATTTAAGTCTGCTGGAGTGAGTTCGGGGCTTCTTGGTGGCCAGGAGATGTCACTCCTGCTTGAAATTATTTTTTTTTGGTTACAGATTTCTTCCCAATCTCGATACTCTCATTTGAAGTGTGACACGTAGCCCCATCTTGCTGGAACCAAGTGCTCCTGTAGATATAATTTTAAATCAAGCCGTAAAATTCGCTACAATGTCGTCGATAAACGTTTGCGCGTTTTAGTCGATTTGCGCGTACAGATTCTCGAACTCGCTGAATGTTTTCGTCGGTCCGTGATACTCTTTGGCGACCGCGAGACCGCTTTTTTTGCGTCTATCCTATCCTTTCAAGTCTTTAAATTCATTGCTTAGTTAAACGAGTGCTGGAACACTCACTGAAACGCTGCAATTGGACTTCGGCACTTTAAAGCCGTCGAACAGGCAAATAATAAATCAAGCAATCTCATAACACGAGCGCACACAAAACGCGCGCTGCTCTACCGTGTAACGACTCATGGTGACAAAGCTCGCGCTACGTACTGCTACTGCCCCCGCGCCCTGCCTTTTTCTCGTTTAGAAATGGTCAAAAGGCGAAATCAAAAGTGCATTTCTCTCTGGGCCACCCTGTATATCTGACGACCCTGCATACCTATCTCTTTTGTTGACTGTACCACTTCCCGGTTTCCGAATGAGCTAAAGTCTTGCATGCATTTTTAAATCGGAAAAAAAATCAACGTTATTATGACATGGAGCTGATCCGATGTTGGAGCTGGAAGGTGGCCATAGAAACTATCTAATAAAATGACACGACCCTATCGAGTTTGGGTTTGTTTGATTTGTCTTGACGAGTTCCTTGATCCTAGATGGTAAGCATGGGTCCGATGATGGAGCTGGAAGGTGGTCATAGGAACTCCGTAATAAAACGACACAAGCCCATTCAGTTTGGGATCGTTTGATTCGTCTTAACTAAGCCATAGTAAATCCCGCATCACAAATACCTACTAAAAGTAAAAATTAAATAGGAAACCCTTTTTAAAAACAATTTAAAACGTTTTTTTCTTCTTTTAATTTACCTATTGTGTTTCCCAAAGCTTATACTATAACTGATAAGAAATATAATAATACCAGTCTGCTTCATATGGTTTTAATACTTAGATATAAATAATCAGTTTTGATTGATAAAATAAAATTATCATAGTAATTAGGTTTTACCTTAAAATTATCTAAAAATCTGCACTATAAATAAGAATCACACAAACATAGATACATCAATATCGGCACAATGAAGTTCTTGGCACTGGCACTCTTGGCTCTGGCGGCGGTGGCCTCCGCAAGACACATCGACCTCGAGGATGTCATCGATCTAGAAGACATCACCGCTTACGGATACTTGTCTAAAATCGGCGCACCTCTTGCCGAGGAAATCCGTAAAGCTGAGGAGGAGGCAGACATCCAAGGCAGAATCGTCGGTGGTTCTGCTGCAAATACCGGACAGTTTCCTCACCAGGTAATCAATTAGTGTAATTATGCTCAGTGTTGGCTCAGACAACTCCATTTCGTATTTAAATTAAATTACCGAATATGGTAATTTGTTTGCAGGCCGGTCTTCTCGCTCAATTCGGGGGTGGTCAGGGTGTTTGCGGAGGCTCTCTAGTCAGGCAAAACCGCGTTATAACCGCGGCTCATTGCTGGTGGGACGGTCAAAACCGAGCTACTAGCTTCACTGTTGTTCTTGGATCAAACTTTTTGTTCTCCGGTGGTACCAGGGTATCAACGAGCAACGTTGTCATGCACGGAAGTTGGAACCCTAGCCTGATCCGTAACGACGTAGCCGTGATCAGATTAAACTCTAACGTTGGCCTCTCAAGTAAGTCAATAATATTTACGTTTATTCCTGAATCTACTTACTGTTCTATATTGTTACAGTTGTATACAATTTTATTTGTGTATTTCATGCAAATTCAATTGATTAGGTTGTACAGCTAATCATAATACTTTTTTAACAGTAAATAATTCTAACGTAATTTAAAAGTTTAAATAGTTAATTTAAAAGTTAATTTTCTCAGCCCTGCCCACCGGTAGCTTGGACCCTATTCCTAAAGCCGGTGGCCTACTATTTTTTATATTTTTAAATGTTTTTCTATTAATATTTAAAAATTAAATTATATATGTATTGATACTGAATAAATGAGAATAATATATCTAAAAATTTAAAAATAATAATAATGTTTTTTGTGTACTAACAGACAACATCGGCCTCATCCCTCTGGCCTCTGGTACCGAGAACTATGCCGGTGAAAATGCCATTGCATCTGGCTTCGGTCTCACCAGAGATGGTAAGAAGTTTAAAACATCGCGTTCTTAATTAAGATTTATGCTTATTTACTTAACATAGGTACTTTATATGTAACACAACTATAAACTGTCGATCACTAGCGACTACAGAAAAACTATATATATATATAGGGGAGACCGAGGGGAGCTTAGTTATAACAATTTTTACATTTTGTTTCATACACCAAATACTATAGACAGAAGTCGTACGATGTTAGTACCAATCGATTAGTCTTTACACTTGCGAATTACTAATATGAAGAAATTGTCAGCATTAATTATTGTAGTGAAAAATCGACATAACCGTAACCAGTCAACTTGTTTCAACTCCACTCATACCGAGGTAAGATGAAAAGATAAAAAATATTAAGGGCTGTAAAATAATAATGATGAATTAATTTAAAGGCATTTATTAAAACAAAACTATTCAAGTACGAAACAAACCTAATACTTAATTTATATAGGTTGTAACTTGAAGCCGCGTCACGGAGACTTTGCTGTCGCAAATCATACATTTCGCGACTCGTACCTCTGTCAGGCTTTCTTTTATAATCAGCATGACCGCTGTCTGATATAAAAATAAAAACGAGGAGAGTTGTAACAGCCTATTTCAAATCACCTCAGTAAGAAAAAGCTTCCCAATTTTTTCACGATTTTTGTCATATAGCACGCATAACTCCAGAACCGCGCGATATGTAGGTGTGCTAACAGGTACATCTCTGTCTAATTATAATTACCTAGTTCAAATTAGTTCTATTAGTAACGAAGCATGTACCATTTAGTAATTGTAAAAAAAGGTAACAAAGGCAATTTTTTTAAATTTATTTATTTATATCTACTTAATTATTTATGAACACGTTTCATTCTACAGGTGGAAGCATTACCAACGGCCAGTTTCTGAGCCATGTTACCGTACCAGTGATCACAAACGCTGTATGCCGTTCGTCCTTCCCCCTCATCATCCAAGACTCCAACATTTGCATTAGCGGTGCTGGTGGCAGGAGCACATGCCAAGGAGACTCCGGTGGTCCCCTTACTGTTAACAGGAATGGCAGGCCTATCTTGGTGCGTATCAAAAAACAATTACATCACATTCTAAAATCTTATGACGCTATTTATGCGAAAGTTTACTTTTGAACTATTGATCTATTTTAACGTGTATGATCTGATGGGATGGTATTTTTTACAGATTGGTATCACTTCCTTCGGATCTGCCCGCGGTTGCCAGGTTGGATCGCCTGCCGCCTTCGCCAGGGTCACCTCTTATGCAAGCTGGATTAACGGTCAACTGTAAAATAATCATTAGAAAATGTTATCTGATAATGTTTTCATGAAAAAAAATATTTTAAAAATAAAAATTTGTCTTCATTATCAGTGTGTTCATTTTGCTTGTGTTCCTTTTCCTTTGAGGCTGCCTCATTGGTCTAGTGGTCGCAAAGCGGGACTGCGGAGCATGAGGTCTTGGGTTCGATTCCCAGGTCGGGCAAAGTGGTATTGGGTTTTTCTATCAGGAATTTCTCACTAGCAGTTTCGGAGACTGGATTTGTGCCCAGTTGATGGCAATAGTCTCGCCCCCTATTTCATAGGACTTAAACAAAACTGGAGAAATGTCGGGGTACTAATGGGTACACCTCTGCCTAACGCTTTGAGAATTACAGGCGTGATGTTATGTTATGTATGTCATTGTCTTCACTTTCATATATAATGGTAATGTTGGAACCTATAGCTGTTTGTGTTTGTCCTTTTGTAAGTAAAATGCGCGGTGGCCAAGCTCATTAGGCGAAACACACACTGCACCGCGCTATGCTGCGGGATGCGTGACAACGGAGCCACGCGTGCGAGTGCGGGAGGGCAGATCTGCATTATCATTCGCACAAAAGCGCGGAGCTTCAGTATAGTCATGCGGTGGGCTAAAGGCCTCTTTCACAGCAGCTTGCGCTGGTGATAAGACATTGCAGAGCATTGTTTTTTTTACTAAAAATGGTATTTTGTTTAGAACTCATTCAGGATGCTGCAGTTTTATTATCGGTTTGTTTTTTTTTTATATCCTCCCATTACTTCACTCTCTGGACTCCGTGACTCTCTCTTTACATTTCATATTTTAAATTATTCGAATATAAATCGATCGATATTAAGATGCATTTCGAAATAGTACCCACATCTAGCTCTGTCAAAATTACGCACAATACTGCAGAACTTGGTGTGCCATACCTTGCGTCTTGCCCTGCACCAACGCGCAGTGGTGCGTGTTTCTATGCATGTAGGGGTGTGGTCATGAAAACCGCGCGTGCATGCGTTTTCTGTGTGTTGCATTACGCGTGCTTTCTATACAAACACAAATATCGTGATGCGGTGCCGTGTGCGAATTGCCTTACTGAAAGGGGAAAAACTTTACAGCGATATTCCAATCGAATAATAAATAAACGGCCATACATATTTTATGTTACGTTACACAAATATTTTTTTTGTAACTTAGAAGTTTGACTTTTTCACAGCTTCAAGAGACTGTAGACCAGAGTATATCGTTACGAATTATTGTTAAGTACCAGTCATTGAAGAGCCCTATGATCGATGTCTAGTTTCTACTAGCGAACCAATTCGGAAGAATTGGTATATGAAAACTAGTCAAGTCAGACCTTAGGCTTCAATTTATTACCCTAAGTTATTGACCATTGACCATGGCATTTGATCTCATTTCTTTTGTTGTTGAAGTTAACAACCAAGGCATATATCATAATATTGAACTTGGCTCTAACTTCACATTTATGTTTTTGATGGGATATCATTTTTTTTTGTACAGAAATTATTAGTAGGTACCTACTATTATTATTCATAATAAAAATAATACCAAATGGTAATACAAAAGTTGAGTATGCTCTTGGTTTTAAGAAGTTATAAGTACTAAAATAAGTTATAATTGAAAAAGAAAAAAATGAGGGTCGTATTCCACTCGTTATATATGCACATGAGGACCTTAAAATCGACATAAAGAATATAAGAGCCTAAGACTTGTTTATGTGAAATGGTTTTTGAGTTATGAGGGGGTGAAAAGTGGCTTCAAATGGTTTGCGTAATATTACACACGGTGCTGCTCGCCAGTTCTGTTAGCTTGACCTTGGCTTGACACGCTACCGCGTGTCTTATTAAAATACCATATTGTTTCATTTCTCAACTCAATTTCTACAGAACGCTAGTCGGGACTCGGAGCCGCATGCTACTGACGTTTAATAAACTAGCACGCCGGATTATAGAGTTTACGGTGATACGTTTCTGTAGAGTACGATTAAAGCGTCATGATACTTGAAAACAACTTATTTACAGAAGAAGAATAGACACATCTGCCATACAAATTCCTTTTGTTAACCGCATGTCAATCATGTCAAGCGGTTTTTAATATTTCGTGATGACCTGTCGCATTACTTACCTAAGTATATATTTAGATTTAATTTGTACGAGATATTCTATGAGATAAAAACAATTTAATTTATGAACGAATAGACTGTCTCTTCAAATAATCTTAATTTTTTACGTATCTAATATAGTGAGCCTGGGGCGTGGGTCACTACTGTACCTAATACTTAATGTATTAGGTACGTATCTAATATAGTATATACTGTACCGGGATATAACATTTAATCTTATCATTCTTCTAATCAATCATTTAATCGGAACATTTAATCTTCTTGGATTGAAACACAGATTTTTAATGAGTTCAGAATAAATATTATATTTATTTTATGTCTATTTTCATTTGCCAGCCGTAGACAGTCTATTCGTTCATAATTAAAATTGTTTTTATCTCATAGAATAATTCGTACAAATTAAATCTAAATATATACTAAGACAAGTAATGCGACAGGTCATCACGAAATATTGAAAACCGCTTGACGTATGAAGATTAAAGGCAGGGAGGTAGGTTGTAGAGTTGACGTCCGCTAACAATGTATTTTTCCAAAATTTACCCCCTAAGGGGATGATACGGGGTTCCGACATTTACGCGGACGAAGTCACAGGCAAAAGCTAGTACATTATATACGGCTTATTTAGCCAGAGTCTCTACAGTGCCTATACGTATGTCCCGTCAAGGGAAGTTGTTAGTGGCATTAAATCCCAATCCGAGTTCCATACGAATTGGAAATGCATTGAGGCTTAGGCGCCTGAAACAATGATACTAAGTTTATTTATACTAAATTTACGACCATTTACTACGAAGAAACCTGACTTAGCCTGACCATTTAAAAGAAGATGTAGTGACCAAAATTGAAAAGAGTATGCTTAGATGGTTCGGTCATGATAAGGGTGGAATGATTGACATGCGGTTAACAAAAGGAATTTGTATGGCAGATGTGGGGGCTACTCAGAGGGGGGACGCCCTTGGAAGACTTACTCTGACCTTATTGGTGAGATTCTTCAGAAAGGTCAGGTGCGTAGTACTCGTAACCGGCGTGCTTGTATGACGAGATGTATGTACGTGGACGATGCGAAAAAAGGATGTTAGGATCGTAGCAGGTGGCGTTCTGTGGTTTCTGCCTACCCCCATGGGAAAAAGGCGTGAGTGTATGTATATGTGTTTACTAAGAATAAAAAACCCCACGTAAATGGGATATGAGTGTTTCTGAACTTTAGGGAAGCGCAACGATGCATAGACAGTCTGACATAATGACGTTGAGGTTTTGAATAATTAACATTTTTAAACTAAATTGCTAGATGTAAAAATCGCTAAAAGTAATACATATACACTAAGAAGGAGAAGAAGTAAATTGTGATATTATCTTTCAACACCATCAAAATTCTGTAAGATGTACAGGACTACAGATACACTGACACTTATTACCTTCACTATTAAATTGTATTTTATTATTTTCTTGAAAATAAAAAAAAAAACCCATAGGTACAGATTATCTTTTGCAAAAAAAATAAAGATTATTTGATAGATTATGTGGCATGATTATTTAACATTTGTTAATTATAATTGATTACAAGATTTTGTAAATTTTAATCGTCGGGATCAACGGATTTAAAATAGATAAGAATAAATTCGGCGTTATTTGGGTTTTACCATCAGGAATTTCTTAGTAGCATACTCAGAATCTGGATTTGTGCCCGGCTGATGGCAATAGGCTCGCTCCCAAATAATCTGCCTAGCTTTTTCCCAACAATGTTGGGGTCGGCTTCCAGCCTAACCGGATTTAGCTCAATATTAGTATTTTGCATGGAGCGATTTCCTATCTGAACGGCTTAACGTGCTTTCCGAGGCACGGAGGAGTCTCGATGTGTAAAGATGGCCACCCATCCAGTGACCAACCCAGGCTAGCGTAGCTTAGCCTGATGGATCTATCGTACAGATGTTATTATTTAGTCACGAGCTCTTTATGCCATATTATGTGGGACTTAAAACATAACTGGCGAAATGTGGGTGTACCAATGGGTGCACCTCTGCCTAAACCTGCGGGGATTTCAGGCGTGATGCTATATTATGCGTGATATAAATAAATTTCTAAACTCCTGGCTAACTATTAATTCCAATGTCTTATTTAGGTATATAAACAATTACATATATGTATTTATATACATGCATGCATAGTCATTTACAATACAGATTTAAGAGTAGCCTCAAACTGAATAATTCAATGGGGTATCAAGACTCGCATTGACGTACGTAGAGAGTACGGAGAGTACGTATGGAGTTTCTGCCCATTCTTCTCCATACAAAACTACCTTTTGGAAGGGGCAACTAGATTCAATTCCTTTTTTCTTTTTGTATATGACGTTCAAAAGTGCCTTATAATGGCTTAATTGAAATAAATGATTTGACTTTGACTTTGACTTGTAATTCTTTAAAAAAAGATGATACAATTGTTTTTATAGGTACTTAATATAAACGGTATTGGTACAACCTTTCTGTAACCCCTATAATTTCCATAATTTTTGTTCAAACTCATGAAACCGAGTTATCTATTCAAGATAACCTATGGAGATACCTACTATGTTCGTATGTGAATTAAAACAAATAATCTTTAATGACATAATTTGCCATAAAATTATAAGTACCTAATTATTGTATGATTCTAAAAAGGCTTTTTAAGGCGTTTTTTTCAGGTGACTTTCATGTAAGCATCTATTCCAAGAGTCAAATTGTAGTCGTGGTGCCCTAGTAGTTATTTGCGAGTTCGAGTCCGGGTAGAGACGAATGTGAATTTTTCAAATGTTATATGGTAACATTATTTTAGTTTGTCTTGGATATCACAGTCATTTACAGTGAAGGACACCTGGGGGCCTACCACAACTTATTAAAACAATATTATTTTTAAATTCCTTTGCCTTCCGCACTGTTGGATTTTCATCGCTCGGATCAGCGGCGAGAGTTCAAAATGCAACAACAGAAATTACAAAGTAATATTAAATAAATATTAATGAGATGGCGGTAGGTGCCCTGGACTTATGTGTCAATGTGTCAAATTATTAAACCGCTGTGCGCAACTGTGGAGATCAATACCCATTCTTTCTCCGTGTGAGAAAACTATCCTGTATAAGGATTACTTGATTAAGTGTGACACTTATATAAAACCTACATAATTCTCATAAGTTTATCATTTTGGCTTGGTTGCAATCGCATTGAACTAGATACCTAATCCCTCGTATCGTTCTATAATAACGACACCTACCTACAGTTATATAAAATCTTAAGTTTTTAGGGTTCCGTACGCAAGGAGTAAAACGGGACCCTTTTAATAAGACTCTGCTGTCCGTCCGTCTGTTAGTCTGTCACCAGGCTATATCATGAGATACAGCCTGGTGGCAGACGGACAGACAGACCATGATAGTTGCGTCAAGTTCACGGGCGCGGGGCGGGTTCTCGGTGTCTACCAGTTGCGACTACGGGCAGCGCGTGGCCGTTTGACCATTGACAAATAAAATACAGTTGGCACATCGGGTTATAGAAAGAGAATAGTGAGTTTATGTATGTAAAAACCTTGACTGTTCATTAATATTACATACACATTTTTTGGAGGTGGGCGATCCCCACCATGGGTTTTTACCCGAGTGAACACCGTTGTGATCAGTATAAATGTACCTAAATGAAATCAAGAAACATTGCAAAGTAAAAAGCGTGTTCCAACACGCCCGCAGGCAGGCAACTTTCGCACGAATCAGCTATAATCGTAGCCTCACGAAATTGCCGAAAATTCCCGAAGCCGTGATCGGCTTGGCTGACTAGTAGGCCGATTAGTCGGCCTCTTTACAATCTACAAATCGGCTAGCCGGCCAAATTCATAGTCGGCACATCTCTAGTATTTAGATGATTCAGGCGTTGTAGGCGTCTCGAGTATGGTCAGTGAGTACTGAGCTTCTTCTTGTAACTGATTAGTTATGTACCAAGCATACTATCATATTCCAATCTCTTATGTTTACACAATACAAAGGCAGCGAATACCTCCAAGTTTTCAATAATAACTGTCGTCACTATGAAAATGCTTCAAACGATCGCTATTTATTCATCGCACGTCTTTGTTTAAGTAGGTTTGAACGCTGGAGAAAATAATAACTACAATTAAATTACAAAAAAGCTCCCATAAAGTTACGCCTGCAATCCCCGATGGGTTAGGCAGACGTGGGTTATGTTTAAGTTTATGTAATAGGGGCGAGCGTATTGCCATCAACCAGGCATAAATCTAGACCCAAAGGCTGCTACAAAGAAGTTCCTGATCGAAAATCTCAATAATGCTTTCCCAATAATGATCAGCAGTCACGCTTTGCGACCACTTGACCAAAGAGACAGCCAAATAACTCTCGTTTATACAATTTTAAACAAGCTCACTTCCCAAAGCTACCTCCGAACTAATTATTAAACAACATAAACTAATCTGAAGACAAGACTAAAATATTATCTTCAATTGATAAATAAAACATTATCACACTAATTAGGTTTTACCTTAAAATTATCTAAAGCCTGCACTATAAATACGAATCACTCAAACTTTTACATTAGTTAGATACATCAATATCGGCACAATGAAGTTCTTGGCACTGGCACTCTTGGCTCTGGCGGCGGTGGCCTCCGCAAGACACATCGACCTCGAGGATGTCATCGATCTAGAAGACATCACCGCTTACGGATACTTGTCTAAAATCGGCGCACCTCTTGCCGAGAAAATCCGTAAAGCTGAGGAGGAAAATATCCAAGGCAGAATCGTCGGTGGTTCCGCTGCACACCTCGGACAGATCCCGTACCAGGTAATTAATTAGTTTGATAATATGCTCAGTGTTCGCCCACACAACTCCATTACGTATCTAAATTAAATTACCGAATACCTATGATAATTTGTTTGCAGGCCGGTCTTCTTGCTCAATTCGGGGGTGGTCAGGGTGTTTGCGGAGGCTCTCTAATCAGGGCAAACCGCGTTTTAACTGCTGCTCACTGCTGGTGGGACGGTCAAAACCGAGCTACTAGCTTCACTGTTGTCCTTGGATCAATCCGTTTGTTCACCGGTGGTACCAGGATATCAACGAATAACGTTGTCATGCACGGAAGTTGGAACCCTAGCCTGATCCGTAACGACGTTGCCATAATCAGATTGCCTTCTAACGTTCCCCTCTCAGGTAAGTAAATAATATTTACGTTAAGTCATGAATCTTCGTTTTGTCGTTTACTGTAATTCTCTATTGTAACTGTTGTGTACATATTTTTATTTTTAAGTGTAAGTATGATGTTATTTTTGTGTACTAACAGGCAACATCAACACAATCGGTCTGGCCGCTGCGAATAGCGGGACTTTCGCCGGTGAAACTGCCCTCGCATCTGGCTTCGGTCGCACTGCTGATAGTAAGAAGTTTTTAATATTAAGTTCTTAATCGAGAGTTTTATGCTTATTTTCTAAATACATTTATGACTACGCTTTATTCTACAGGTGGAGCAGGTGCCATTACCACCAGCCAGTTTCTGAGCCACGTTACCCTGCCAGTGATCACAAACGCTGTATGCAGTAATACCTTCGGTTCTACAGTCCAAGCCTCCAACATTTGCACAAGCGGCGCTGGTGGCAGGAGCACATGCAGCGGTGACTCCGGTGGTCCTCTCGTCTTCCGTAACATATTGGTAAGTTTTTGAAAAAAACACTATTTCTTTCTTAATATATAGCTTATAACACTGCTCAAAAGTTCAAGTTCGGAAAAAGTAAGCTATCACATATTACATTACATCGCTTACTTTTTCTAAACTTGATCTTTTAAATGTTGTATGTTCTGGTTGGTACTAATTTTAACTTTGTCAACAGATTGGTGTGGTGTCCTTTGGGTCTGCCAGTGGTTGCCAACGTGGATTCCCAGCCGCCTACGCTAGAGTTAGCTCTTTTCATTCTTGGATCAGCGCTCAATAAATGAGTTACAATAATTGCATACCAAATAACGACATCATGAAAATACTTGAACAATAAAGCAATATTTTTATCATAAAGGAGTTTACTTTTATTAGTTAATAGCTTATTCTCGTCCTTCTATAGGCAAAATCCTTTAACAAGCAACAATACTCAATTCAAAATTTATTAAATAACAATGTAAATACACTTGAAAAATATGGTCAGGAAAAGTCCCATTAGAGAATATGAATCTTTTTAATCTAATATCCCATGTTTCCTATATTCAATTAAGTAATTAGTAGTATTAAAAAGGAACAATATTTCAGACCTTGATCCATATGATGTTAGTAACACAGTACTTAAAAAACTATGTTAGTAACAAAGGTAATATTTTAATTCATATATTTTCTGTTGCACTCATCTGACACACCGGGTACACGCATATATACATGCACCCAATGCGCCATAATGGCGCAACATGTTTTATCACTTATTATTTTCAGAATATTGTTGACGTTATTCATTTTTAAATTCATTTGTTATTTTGACCAAAACCAGTCTAATGTTTACCAAAATGTTGACCAAGAGATGGTGTTTCCTGAACAAAATTGTCTCCATGGACACACAAAGTCATAGCTATGGGGAGATAGTAGCAATCAAAAGGACAAGGCTCTTGCTGTAGCTCTTTCTGTCGAGGTACACAGCAATGTGTAGTATATCTGCATAATTATAGACTCTGGAGTAAAAATCATATGCGCTAAATAAAAACAAATACATTTCGAACAAAACTAGACGTGAGTATTGCAACTGGTGAGAGTTATTGACTGCTAGAAAAGAACAATTTTATTAAAAGTTCAATTAAAGGGTAGTAAAGACAGTCATACCTATCTACTCCGTACCCAATGTGAGGTAAAGTTTATTGTCAGTGTCATTGTCGAAAGAAACTCGATGCTATGCTATAAGTAAACCATATTTCTACATTTGTAATAAATATAGGTATTTTTTTTAATGTAAAGGAAATGAGCTCTCTAATCTATATAATCAATGACCGCGACGATGATGGCATAGGTCGTGTAACAGTTGAACCCTTTCAAGCCAATTCACCTTCAAAGGGTAAGATTGCCTTTGCGCGTCAGAATACTTGCGCGAGGGGACGTTTGCGCGACAACACATTTGTGCGACTCCCTTTGCGCAATAGACATTTGCGCGACTACACTTGCGCGATAGATACTTCGGCGAATCAATTAGCGCGAAATATATTTTTGCAAAGGATAATGGGCAAAATCCTTGAAATAAGATTCTGTACAGACATAACATCATACTATTAATGGAACGGACTGCAAATAATGGTTTTTTTTTGGGCAGGCCTTGGTCCCCCACTATTGTGGAAGAAGAGGCGCCTGATGATGCACATATTACTTTATAAAGTTAAAATTTTGTTCATTGGGGTACTTTCTTCTTCAAAGTTTTAAGGAAAAGTTAAAAAAAGCATAAGCGACAAGCAATATTAATTCATTCTTTAAATAATTCAAAATCACAGATCTTAAAAGCATAATACATTGATGGTATGGTGCTGTCTAGAAATGATTACGCAATCACTCGGTTCCTTTTAAGATGGATGAGCTAAATGGTGCTGATCTACGCGTCATGTTAATGAACGGGCGCTGACTGTTGGGATTGATCATCTCTTTAAGGTTCCGTACCTGAAGGGTGCTAACGGGACCCTATTACTACTAGCCTATTACATTATTTATTATTATTATTATAATTACTATTAGCCTCCTCTGTCTGTCCTTCCGTCCGTTTGTCAGCGGGGTGTATCTCATGAACCGTAACAGCTAGAGAGTTGAGATATCCACAAAATGCGCATTTCTGTGCCAAAATAAATAAAATGTAAAAATGAAAGGGAATTTCTACTCGCTTTTGACTCGATACTACATACATACATAACATCACGCCTGTAATCCCCGAAGCGTTAGGCAGAGGTGTACCCATTAGTACACCCACATTTCGCCAGTTATGTTTTTAGTCCCATGTAATAGGGGGCGACCCTATTGCCATCAACCGGGCACAAATCCAGACTCCGAAGCTCGATACTATTATGGCAATACTGTTATATCTTCTACGATGGTACGTAACTCTTCGTGTGCGAGTCCGAATCGCACTTGACCGGTTCTTTATATTTTCGTATTGCTATTCATCTGCTTCAGTCTTTTCCAAAGTGGGCGATAACGTCCCGTTGTGGGCGTTAAAGGTTCTGGGTAAGAGACCCAGAAAAAAAATTTGGGTGTTGTGTAGAGGCTTGGGGAGCGATTTTGTAATTTCATCTACTACGTAGTATGCAAGTAGGTAAAAAAATGGGGGCGCTAGAAAAACAATATTCAATGTGGGCAGTAAACAAAATGAGTTTGGGAACCCTGATCTACACTGTTTTCACACATGGCAGCAACAAGAATAATGTAACGTAATCCGCTGAGTTTCTTGATCGTTCTTCTTCATAGAGAGTTACCTACGTTTAGGAACGAGCAACTAGCTTCAACGTTCTGACTAATTGAACACTACAATCGCGAACAATTGTAGAAAAAAACTTTTTACCCTTTAATAATATAGTTGAAAAGTAGTCAAAATCCATTGTCTTCGGTTGTACTTGTTGTACATCTCCTGTTCCAGGAAAATAGAGTGATGTTATGTTAATGTGAAAGTGATGATAATTACGAGTGTAAAGCTCCTGACTGTACCAGACCATCCATTTAGTCGTTCCATGGACCATAGATATACAGGGTGCCCGGTAATGAATGGATAATCTTGAAATGGGTCATGGTAGAACTTTTTATATGTATTTATTTTTTTGAATGGTAATTCCATTCAGAAAAAAATACAGATAACAAAAAAAAAAACAAGTAACATACATAACATCACGCCTGTAATGTAATCCCCGAAGGGTTAGGAAGAGGTGTACCCATCCCATTAGTACACCCACATTTCGCCAGTTATGTTTAAGTCCCATGTAATAGGGGGCGAGCCTATTGCCATCAACCGGGCACAAATCCAGACTCCGAGGCTGCTGTGACCGTTCCTGAAATGCCTAGTCTAATATTTTTTTTGTTTTTCTGAAATATAAGGTATTAGGGTGATTGTCGGCTTCCCCCGAAGGGGAAGGGGCCGTGCCCCGCCATCCGCACGGCCCTGTAGAGCTCGTCCCAGACTGGTCACTCTCCCACCATTAATACGAAATGAATTCCCATAAACCTACACTTCCTTGTCCCGACTGTGAAAGCTGGGGGACAAGGAGGGGACCAAGGATGTTAGTATGGGAATTCACAGTTAGATAGACATACATATTATAACATAATGCAATGTGACTGAAAAGACAAGAGGATATGCAAAAGTATAATATAAAATGTAAGGAGTGATGGCGGGATCGTTACACTTGCGCTTAATAAATTCATCATTTCGGACTACGTTAATTTATTCTTTACAACGTACTAAAGACCCACTTTAGTGACTTGCAACCATCTTTCAATGGCTGCCTAGTCCACTAGAGACACTGCTACGATTCTAGCGGAACACGTTCCCTAAGCTCTATCTACGTGTCTTTCACAATCCTAAGACAGAGGACTGCGAAGTCCACTGCCATTGAGGAAGACAAGTTTCAATAAATCTCCTATTCGCGTACTAGTATGATTGACCCTCTTACGACAGACTACGCTACGCCCTCTACACATACAATACAAAACTAGCACAAGTGTACCGTAGACTCAGTCTGTAGCAGAATTCATTGCGGTTGTGCTTGGTATACGCCGAAGTGGTTCATATCGTCACTTCTCATTCCCTCTAATCTTCCCCGGTTAGAGGATGCTTCACAACATATTTCAGAAGCTCAGCATCCAAATCACGTGTCTCGCTAAAGGGTGACGATTTAGAAATAGGCATCAGAGCCGGGTGGGGTTTTAACGAGACACGGACCCTAGCGTTCTATAGAACGGCTATTCCAAGTAAGTTTGCGAACTTAGTGGAGCCTACCCCCCTCCCCGGGAATGTACGCACAACAAGCCCAACGCAAGTACTCCGTGCGAGACCTTCTAAAGGGAGCAGTTATCATCAATAACATTTGGTTGTTTCATGGTATTTATACCGTTAGAATTATTACAGGTCGGCATTGTAGCCTAGCTTTAAATAAGCATAGAAATCGTTTAAGGAATTAGATCCTTAAATAACTTCTTAGATCATTTTGATGATCTGAGTATTACGGTTCTGCCTTCCATATTTTGTGCGTCAATTGAAAGTCAATAGTCGGGTGTGTTAGTGTGCAGTGTACATGTGTGTGTATGAGTGTGGAGTGTATTGGAAGGCTTTCCCCGTTTCCCTAAAACCAAACGCTATGATGAATTGCTGCCAAGGTGCGGATTAGGAGATGGACACATAATATACGAGTACATAGTTATAATTTTAAACATAGAAGTAACATAATGTAGTAATCTCGCCATTCTAGAATAAATTATTATTAATAGATAATCTGCGACACCGCCAAACTGCTACCTATAAATTACAATACAAATAGACCTGCACTAAGAATATTATTTAGGACTATAACTATTAAAATTAAATAAAGATAATGCTTACCAAATTGCGTCTCGATTGGATTAGATTACTATACACTTACTAAACCCTGCAGCCCTGAATACTAGACCTGCTGCCTGCCTCAACCGCCTTCCGCGCCTTAACACTCACTCTCACCATGGACTTTTTCCTGATGGAAAAACCCAATAACACTTTGCCCGACTTGGGAATTGAACCCAAGACCTCATGCTCAGCAGTCGGAAGAGCTATAAGCAAAGACTCCGACAGCATTAAAATGAACTTGCTGTGACATTACTAGAGTCCTCAGACTCTATCTATAGACTGAAAAGAAAGCGAATAGTGTTAATCTAACTCACAATGACTTTATAATACAGAGATGACGCATTGCAGGATGTAAGAATCTTAAAAACGAATCAACAAACCTGTTGAAAGCTCAAGGGCTGATTGCAAAAGGATAAATAAAAATAAAAAACAATTTTCCCTCCTTTTGAAAACGAATAGCAATAATTCACTATTTACAGCAGGTTACAAATAATGAATCATATCACATTTTAAAATCAGCTATAAGTACATAATTTAATAAAATTATTGGCCACTTTTTAAACTACGGACGCTTAATCTTTGCCAAAAAGAAAAATTGTTACGAATTTTTTCAAAAGAACAGAATTCTAGTTGTTTTTTTTCATAACCGTGTAACAACAGACCTACTTTTGATTACTTTACTATCAGCTTAGTTAACTTAAATTACGTTAACAATAAAAAACCGATGAAATTTATTAATTCGTGGTAGTGGATGTAAAATAAGGTACCAAAAATATCGATTATTATTAATTATCTCATATCTCTGGTACTACTTGTTTTTTTTTTTAAATATGTATTTTTTTTCTGAATGGCCATTAGTTCTACCATGATCCATTTCAAGATTATCCATTCATTACCGGACATCCGAAATATCAGCATCTGGGTTTACTGGAAGTCACTGTCATGTTTTTTGAAAGGCGAAAGTGGTAGAAATGTTCTATATATTTGGATGATTCATAATTACCGATAATTTTATTTTTTGAAAAACCCAGTAGTATTCAAACATTATCTATATCCGCCGTCGGATTATTCTGATTAATTGTTTCAAGTCTCATTAATTAACTTTTCTATCACCTTAATCATACGTAAAAATATAATGACGGGATTAATATTTTAAAGTAAACAATCAACACCGCCCCTGCAGTATAAACGCGCAAGTGTAAAAAGGAAATTTTACGAGTAAAATAAAAAACCTAAATGAATTCATAACTTTATAACTACACGAAGAGAAGTGTTTTGTATGACGTTTGAAAGATATTTTTTGTAGATAGTCTTATTAATTTTAGGTGATGAAGAAGTACCGTTTTTGAGTATTTAATAAAAAAATATATTTTTATTTTTATTAATTACTCTAAAATATTTTAGTTTATTTTTATCGTTTGTTACTTTGAGTTTTGTTTCATTACTATTTTTGCGTTGTGCAATGTAATTATAACTTGAATTGTACCTAAATATAACTGTAACTTGAATTTTCTTTGCGTTTTTCGCAGTAGAGTGAGGGTTAATCGGCTAATAAGCGTTTATTCTGGTACAGTCGAAAAGTTTTTTATTAAGATGTCACTTGTGTAATGTAAAATACGATTATTCGATTGGCAAGTTCTACTTTTTCAATAACAATTAAGACGGAAACGAAATGTAAGTCGTATCGTACCTACTTACAGTACTAACTATTATATTATATTATCGTACTATTATATTACATAATATATACGCGACTGCTGTGCATGAGGTCTTGGGTTTTTCCATCAGGAATTTATCAGTAGCAGCCTCGGAGTCTGGATTTGTGCCCGGTTTATGGCAATAGGCTCGCCCCCTAGGGGAAGGTTGCGATCATTGGACTAGCTCTTTCATTGGACCACCAAGGTATTTCCAAAACTGTGCAAGTTAGCAACACCTAAACTAGTCGAAATGTGTCCCTGGCGACTTAGTTGCACCCCCCTCTTACCCCAATGACGCTGTGGCATGTAGTGAGGAGTGACGCGTGTGGTTGTGTTTGCGGCGGTGTAAATCTTATAATTTGACTCAGGACAATTTGACGTAAGTATTATTGTATTTATATTTGTCTGTGAGCACTGTTATTAAATATTGGACAGTTTATTTGAGGTTCCATGAGTATTATTCAATTTTGTCTAATCATGTCCATGAATATTTTAGTTAAGTTTTTCATAACCATTACCTTGTTGCCATCAATGGACCTCAAGAGAGTTCCACCATTGG
Organism: Hoplodrina ambigua; assembly: GCA_949774945.1. Classification (NCBI taxonomy): domain Eukaryota; kingdom Metazoa; phylum Arthropoda; class Insecta; order Lepidoptera; family Noctuidae; genus Hoplodrina; species Hoplodrina ambigua. Next base: position 6,646,016 of record OX458976.1, read on the forward strand.
ACCGGTCCAATCATAGCAACTTTTATTTGTATTTTATGGTCATAATAATTAATATAAATTTAAAATTCCAGAAGGTCGCCAAATAAAAGAAAGTATTTCGCATGGAATTAAACTAGTATGTACCTGGCTATAGAATCAGTTCATAACAAAGAGTTGGTTTAAACGAAGCAACTAGAATTTATGGAGAGCCGAAAGCAACTATTAAACGAAGGTTAGATGGAGTTAACCAAAAAGCAAAAAAACACGTCCAGATACCGGGTTCCGGAAGTGACCTCCCTCCAGAATTAAAGCAGGAGCTTTTTAAACACGTTTTTGACTTGGAAAATTGTTTGTATGGCATTACTCCAACAGACTCCATTACTACATTTGATAAGTATTTTAATAAGTTGCCACGATTGAACCTCTAGAACAAATTTCTCGAAGTCCATTGATGGCAACTTGGTGGTCCAATTAAGGTGCTCATGGTCTAAAGAAGGCAACAGCCCAAGATTTAGTTTTCTTCGTTTTTATAAAAAAGTGTAAGCCCGAATTGTTTGTGCGTTTGATTATTATAAATAAAGATCTTACGAAATAAAAATAATGAACTGCTTTCATTTTAACGCTTATACTTTTTGAGATTTGGGGTTGTAAAGTTAAGTGGTCCATTCATAGCAACCTTCCCCTATTACATGGGACTAAAAACATAACTGGCGAAATGTGGGTGTACACCTCTGCCGAACCCTTCGGGGTTTACAGGCGTGATGTTATGTTACATAATATTTCTTCGAAGTTTCTGTCCTATTAGTTGTCTGTGGGTATAACGCAAGGCAATTAAAACTTAACTGCTCAAGGCCCGGCCGTCATGCCGGTATGACAGAAGAATGGAAAATCAATTGCGTCTCACTACTTGGGACTTGATTGATTAATGGGCTAATCTTACGTAGTTAGCCTTGACAGCTCAAGGCTTCAAATAATTAAGTCAGTCTAGTCCACCGCTTTTCATTGAAAGGCTTTCGTCACATACTCAGCATTAGTTGGCGATAACCTGAGCGACCTGGGTGCAGCAATTAACACGCTAATTAAATTTACGCTGTGTTATGACTAATTTACTCCATAACAAATGCTTCGACTCCTCTACCATATTACGGGCTAAGAGAACGCTTTCAAACGATTTGACTGAAAAATCGTAATATATGATTATGGAAAATGTTTATTAGAATGTCGAAAAGCGTAAAAAATTAAACTTTGTAAAAAAATGTTGGTGTCGATTCTATTAAGTATGAACTAAATTTAATTTAGACTATTTCTATCTTTATCTTTCCAACAAAACAAGAAAGAGACGGTTATAAAAATAATTGCCAATTTCAGTTGATCTAAAACCTCCATAGTTGACATGTCAGAACGTATTGATTAAAAAAAATAAGTTAAAAATAACTAAAACTCGACTACGAAAAAATCGCGCACTGAAAAGTATAAAACAAGAACAATATTCATTTGACAGAATTTTTTAAGTAATAGCCGTGGTCGTGTGCCTCCTGCGGTTGTTTCACACAATCTTTATTGGCTAGGTGGCATACGACCACGGCTATTGTTTAAAAAAATCTGTCAAATGAATATTGTTCTTGTTTTATACTTTTGTAATGATAAGTAGTTTAGAAGTTATGAGAGAAAAACAAATATACATACATACAAACATACATATCGGTCAAAATCATAACCCTCCTTTTAAATTTAGTGTCGCGCGATGCGCGTTCGGAATCGGACGTGTTTGCGCTGCACAGCACGAATATTTTATTCGCGTTTTGCGCAGCGGTAGCCGTTGCCCGAGTTTGTTCGCAATGGCAACAAAGCAGCTCATTGCTAACGAGCTTTTGGCATTCGTCAAGCATGCCATCGATTACATGGACGAGGTCAGCATCTTGCAGATTTGCAAATCCTCCTTCAAAGAGGAAGAGGTATGCAGTGCCAAGTTGCTGCTTTTTCAATCACTCGACCAAGTCGAACAGATGCCATCTCGCCGGAGGGATGGTGGCGAGAAGAGTCTGCAGGACATCATCGACCTGCTGAAGAAGACCGATCCGGATGACGTGCCAGATTTTGTGGCGAAGGAGCTGCACAAGCTACCTCCTGTCACTTTCGACCACGTCGACGTCACCAGGCTGCTGAGAGACATCACGACTCTGAAGGTGAGCCTGGCTGAGATGAAGTCCAAGTTGGAGTCATCGGATGTCACCATTGGTGATTTGCGAGCAGAAGTTGCGTTGTTGCGCAACGCTGTTCCGGCAATTGGGTCGCCGGATGGCTTCAACGTAAACACACGTCGCGGGGCAGGTGCTTCTGTCTGCAGTTTTCAGTCGGCGAATGAATCAACGTCATCGGCTGTCAAGATTGCAAGCGTTGCATCGTGTTCTGCTGATCGCGTCGCACCTACCGGGGAAACGGCGCGTGTAATAGGTACGTCGACCCCCACGCGTGCCTATTCAGCAATTGTCGCCAAGACGAAACCTGCTGTGTCGCAAACAAAGCGACAAGCAGAAAAACCAAGAGGGGATAAGCAGTGTCGCTCAACATTGAGCGCGGCTAGGAACGCTTGCGATGAGGACGGCTTCGTCAAGGTGGAGAGAAAGAAGAAGAAGCCTACTTCTCGCAACCAGTGTGGGACGGCGCTGGCAGGACATAACATGCTGCTACGGCCTGCAGTGCCGACGACGCTCCTCTACGTATCCCGTTTACATCATACCACGAAGGCTGAGGATATCGTAGAGTACATACGGGTGAAAGTCAACTGGACCTTGAGGGTGGTGAAGTTGGAGGCGCGACATAGCACCAATTTTAACTCATTTGTTGTGCGCGTTCCGACCCAACATTTGATGACCTTTCTCAAGGAAGAGTTTTGGCCGAAAGGTGTGCTGTATCGGCGTTTCCGCGGCCAGCTACGCGACACCTCGCAGCGTAACACGACGCCGACACTGCGTGTTCAGTAGTTTATAAGTTTATTGTTAAAATATGTATTAGTTTATAGTTATTGTACTTATATATGTATTTGTGTTTTATGGGCTTTAGTTGCCTGAAATAAAGGATTATTATTATTATTCCATTTATTTATTTTGTATACATATATAATTACATTTTTAAATATTATTATGAAAAAGATATAAAAACATTTAAAAATATAAAAAATATATTATTATTATTCCATTTATTTATTTGCTATACATAATTATTACATTTTTAAATATTAATATAAAAATAAACATTTAAAAATATAAAAAATAGTAGCCCACCGGTGGCGGAAACAGGGTCCAAGCCACCGGCGGTCAGGGCTCCAAAGAGAGGAACCTCCTAACTATACGGGCCGTATCCAGAAGTACTGCTTTCTGGATCAAGCCCTTGATCCAGCCGCCTAACGAGAGCCTCCTAAGATGTTGGTCGAGGCTCTTGGCTATTAAGCCATTGGCTGTGACGACTATCGGCACAATGATCGCTGAGTCCACCTCCCACATGTCGACAACCTCGCGGGCCAAGTCAAGATACTTGATCTGCTTATCTTTCTCGACCTTCACGAGGTTCACGTCATGTGGGACTGCTATGTCAACAATCATTGCGCGCCTCTCTAAGCGATCCACCACCACTATATCAGGTTTATTGGCCACAATAGTCCTGTCAGTGATGATGGATCGGTCCCAGTACAGTGTGACATTGCCATTTTCGAGAACTGGGTCGGGCACATACCTGTAGTACTGTACTTCCGATTCCACAAGGCCGTATTTTAGAGCAAGTTGCTGATGGATAATCCTGGCCACTAGATTGTGTCTATGCAAGTACTCTTCGTTAGCTAGACGAGAACACCCAGAGATAATATGACGGATTGATTCACCCGGCCGGTGGCATGCCCGACAAATGTCAACCGTGCCATCCTTCACAATAAATCTCCGATAGTTATTCGTCATAATAACTTCGTCCATAATTGCACAGACAAAACCTTCGGTTTCCCCAAATAGGTCACCAAATCGGAGCCAGGATACGGACGCTAAGAAATCTACATCGGGCCCATGTTGGGCCCGAAAAAAGCGCCCGTGGAGCTCCTTACTCTGCCATATCTCCTCGCGATCTTTAGTCTCAAGCACTACAGGTTTGCGCCAGTTCTCTTTAGCCAAGGAGAGCGGGGTAAGGCCCTTATCCACCAAAACCACATCTCGGTGCATCCCCACGTCGGCTTCTAGGAAATATTCCCTGAGACTGCATATCTCGCGATTGTGGAGAGTCTTAGCATTTAAGAAGCCACGACCTCCACACTTCCGCGGGATATACAGTCTCATCACCGATGACCGTGGATGATGCATCCGATATGCCGTCAGTAGTTTACGGACCCTCCCGTCCAGAGCGTCAAGTTCCGTTTGAGTCCATTTGAGTATGCCGAAAGAGTACATCAAAACCGGCATGACCCACCCGTTGAAGGCGCGCACCTTATTTCCTCCTGACAAAAGACTATTAAAAACTTTTTTCAGGCGGCCAAAGAAGCGCTCCTTCAACGATTGTTTCATGTCAATAGCATTGATGCCCAACGCTTCCGACATACCCAAATACTTATAGGTCTCGGTTGAAGAAAGGGATCTAAGGTTTATGGAATCCGAGAGTTGAATTCCCTCGGATTCCACAATCCCCCCTCGCTTGACATGCATGACCGCACATTTGTCCACACCAAATTCCATCCTGATGGCGCTACTAAAGGTTTCTGTTACCTTTAATAGTTCCATCAGTTGCAATCTGTTGGGGGCAAAGAGTTTAACGTCATCCATGTAAAGAAGGTGAGATACTACCTGGCCACCTCTCTTCAATCGATAGCCTAGACCTGAATCCTCCAGCAGTGTGCTTAGGGGATTCAAGGCTAAGCAAAACCAAAGCGGACTCAAACTATCGCCCTGAAATATACCTCGCTCAATCCTTATCGGTTCGCTATTCCGCTGGACATGTCGACACCCTGGATAGCGAAGAACTGTCCTCCACTGCCCCATACACGATGTCAGGAAGGCGCGTAGAGTTGCATCGATCTTATACAACTCCAGCACCCTCATGAGCCATGTATGTGGCACGGAATCATAGGCCTTCTTGTAGTCTATCCAGCATGTCGACAAATCCTTACGGGATCGACGAACCTGTTGGCTGATGGCCATGTCAATCAAGAGCAGCTCCTTGGTACCGCGGGACCCTTTCCTACATCCATTTTGAGAGGGAGACATGATATTATTAATGTCTATATGATTGTTAATTTTAGTTCTCAAAATGGATGTAAGAATTTTATAGACCGTCGGCAAACATGTGATTGGTCTATAATTTTTGGGTTCCGCAGTATTACCAGATTTATGGAGCAAGTGGGTTATACCTGTCGTTAGGAATTGGGGTAGCGATCCAGATTCTAAAGCTGACTGGAATCGGGATGCCAAGCAAACGTGCGAGCTTCTGAACCATTTAATCCAGAAGTTATGCAGCCCGTCCGGTCCTGGAGATTTCCAATTAGGCAATGAACGGACCGCACGAGCTACATCTTGGGGGCTGATGATAATTGCCCCCATTTCCGGTATTGGATCGCACATTCGCTCGACTTCCCGGGTCCAATCACCTTCGGTGTGACTGACAGGCACCGACCAGATGCTGCGCCAAAACGAACACATGGCGTCATCATCCGGCAGGCGCGTATCAGACACACCCTGAATCGGTCGCTCCCAAGCCCTGTAAACCCACCTTTCATCACTTTGGAATGTGCGATTCTGGGTGTATCGTTCCACTCTCCGCTTATACCTACGAATACGGTTTGCCCATGCATACACCTTCTGCTTCAGAAAGTCGATGCGCTCTGTGACCCGGGACATATAATCTTGAGGACTGATATCAATCCCCGAGAATGCCCGTCTCACAAAGCGCATCACCCTTGGGCGAGTATTGCCCTCCCTGAAACAGATAAGTTTGCCAATGAGCACTCTGGCCTCACCAATACGCCGTTCAATCCTGCACTGCCACGCTGGTACGGTAGGTTTTGGTCGTGTAGCTCTTTCATCATTAGGAAATTTGACGTGAGCTACACGACATGCCGCAGCAGCCGCACAGTACAGAATCGAATGAGCATCAGCGAGGTCTCCACAGTTATCAAAATAATTTGATAACTGTGAATCCAAAGCACACACCAGCGCCCTATTTTTGTTATGCATGGGCAAACGAGGTATGCGTGGTCTGTCCTCAAGCGGCATGAGTCTATACTCCCGAATCGCACCCTCCAAAGCACTCCTGATTTCCTCACTGCACTGGGTACTTACATGAATAACCATATCATCGCTCTCCCCGTCGTCGTGTCTGGGTGTTGTGGTGGATTGTGAACATACCACATCCACAGACTGCGACGGAGGAGCAACGACATGGCTCCTCTGTATCTCAGATCGAAGACGATCAAGTACACTGTCATCCAACATATGATTACGCAAGATGACCCGCACCTGATCCGACAGTCGTTGCGCCGAAACGTTGACAGCTGGCTCAAGCACCTGAAACAGAGAGAGCATCCGAACACGGTACGCGGTCAGGTTGTTTCCTCCCTCTGTCGCCCCAAAGTATGAGCGCATGACATTTTCATTGATGGATTGTGTCCATCTCATGCGCTGCACACTTCCGCCGGAAGCTGGGACCCTATTAGAGGCCTGTGGGCCTCGGGATCCTAAGCCCTCCGGTGGCCGGCGTCCTCCCCGTCGACGAACAGGTGGTGGCGTCGAAGGCGGAGAGAAATACTCGTCGCTCGAGCTCGACGCAACTGCCGAGGCCGGTATCACAGCACTCACGGTGGGGCTGGTTTCCGGCGGTGGCGAGGCGGAGCTGAGCGACGAGGCCGGAGATGGTAGGCGTGCTCTTTTAGCTGCGGCTCTTGTTATCATAATAATCTCTTGTTATATAAAGTTTTCATTTTCATTTTCATTGTTCTGCTGACGTTATATGTGACATGACATGTCATCCGGTTATCTGTTTTATTTATTTTTGGTTTTCATCATATTATTTTAAATGCTTTTTCAGTAATTTCGCTCCTTCTTGGTCAAATATAGTTTTGAGTATGTTTTTGTAGGTATATAATATATTTTTATTATTTATTTATGAAAGAAAATCAAAAGCGTATTATGACGTTCAGTGTTGCCGATATTGTTATTATTATTATTATTAGCTTTGCCGTAGTCGGGTAAAAACACGGTAAGTAATATACGAGCCGAACCTAATTTGACATCTTTTACTTAGTTTTTAAGGCGGTTTGCACACGGAGCAACTTAAGTTGAGGCAACTGGCAACTCTTTAAAAGTTTACTGTAAAAGTTGATAGTTGCTATAACTTTGCCGGTTGCCGCAACTTTTTGGCAATTTGTGAGCAACTTTCATAGCCGAGTTGCCGTAGCGACAGTGGCATTGCCGGGCACACGGAGAGGGAGGGAGGGTGCGAAATCGCCCGAAGCGTTGCGATTGACGGTTGAGGAAACGGGCAACTTTAAAAACCGACACAATATTTAAAAGTTGCTAGTTGCGGCAACTAGTAACTAACTTAGTCATCGATTGAAGCAACTGAAAACTGTTGACGATTGCCGCAACTCGAAACTCGAGTTGCTCTGTGTGCGCAGTCCAATTGAAATGTATGTAAACAGCTAGTTGCCAGCTAGTTGCCTGTTGCCAGTTGCTGCATAAAAAAAAATGTATTCTAAGTTACTCCTTATGGTATCAGCTATAAAGGTCCTATAAAAATCGGTCCGGCCGTTTCGAAGATTAGCCGGAACAAAGGGACGCACAGATGTACAGTCAACAACATAGGTCGATTAACAATGTAATGTAATGTAATGAAATAGCCACTAAAAACTCAATGCACTATTTCTCAGTATTTCAGGCAATAGCTAAGGGTTTATTCTATCTTAATTGTATACCTATTCATTTCGTAATCCTTTTTTCATTGTGCTCAATATTTCATCGACATTTGTTGCTGACTGTACAACGAATTAACGGACGTCTACTAACAATGAACTACCTCCCTGTCAAATTTCATCTTTTTACGTCAAGCGGTATTCAATATTTCGTGATGAGTGAGTGACTGGGTGAGTGACCTTTGGCTTATATAATATATATTTATATATAATTATATTTACATAGACAGATGAATGCATAGAAGATGTTATTGAAGTTGCCTTTAAGTAGAAATGTGATATCATCTCATAAATGTTCTCCCAATTTGTTGGTACATATAAACTTTTAATATGTTCGTCATCATTTTAGCGGCCCTGGAAGTGTGTGTGACGTGGCAGTGATGACGCCACGTTATGCGCTGATTCTAATTGGCGTTGGTGTTCGGCGGCGTCGGTCCATGAGTCGATTTGACGTTTCACGAGTGCTAACGAACGCGTTCACGAGTACTTTGTTTACAGGGTTTAGACGACATAACTTATGCTTTTTTAAGGTAGAATCTAGCTAATCTAATTAAACTAGTTCATTTTTGTCCAGCTGTCAGAGTCGATTGATGGTTATATCTAATGTGGATGTTGGTACTATAACATGGCGCGCCCCTCCATAGTCGAGCAACAATGACACGCTGATGTGTTTTATTTTGTCTTAGTATGCACATATGCGTTGTGAGTCTTGTAAACGTTTTGAATTGTGGGGGCGTGCGACAAGTTATCGTAGTTTATCTCTAACTTACGCTCGGTATTTGCATATATAAAGCTGGAGCAGCCGCGGGCGCAGCCTGAAATTTTGGAAGGGGTCACAAATAACAATACAATATGTCGAATAAATTAGACTTTATTGCGTAATACACAATTTTATTGCACACATTATACAACAAATGCAAGTCTTCTATTATTATTGGCGAATTAGTTGATAATCTGGATGTATATTTTGATGAGCTAAAAATTTACAAAATAAAATTTTACGTGTTCGATTTAGGGGGAGGGGACATGTCCCCTGTGTAAATAATAAAAACAACAACGCGACATTTTTCCTTTAATTTCTCATTTTTTGTCAGATTTGCAAACGTGTCCTTAACATATAACAACAACAAAAATTTAAACATTAACATATAATAAGATTCGCAAGGCGTGGGCGGTGGGGAAGTGGGCAGGAGGTAACCCGAAGTGAACGCCGAAAACTATGTCCATACCTGTGCGCTTTCATGTTAATCTTGCCTTTTCGCCTGAATGATGCATGATAATTAAATCTTCAAGGTACCTAAGCTGACCACTCATTAATATCATTAATACTACTCATAACAGCGCTTGTCTAAAATAAAAAAGATATTTTTTTAGATCAATTGATTTTATTCAGGTACTTTAAGATATTACACCCGTCATTTACGTATTAAAGTGATAATAAAGTTAATCAATCAAAATAATCAGACGGATGATATAGATAATGTCAAAACATGAAGTTTATTCAAACAACTATGGCTCAGTAAAATACTCGTAATTATCATCGCTTTCGCATTAATATTATTCTCCTGGAACAGTAAAGGTCATGGCACATTATCCCAGCACCGCAACGGAACTGCTCTAAACCAGCAATTTACTTGTCATTCAAATTAGAGCATTATATCGTGTGTGATAATTATAATATATTTCATAATGTCAATATGAAAAAGTCAACGGTGGGCGGTCAGAGCGCTTGCTGCTACCATACAACTCGACTCGCAGTCCGCGACCAAGCGGACCGCGAGCTTGCACCTCGCTGCTAGCGAGATTACAGCGCGCTACAAGCGAGTGGACCGCGAGCTTACACCTTAGAGCTTACAGTTTTTCATCACGCTTGTCCGCGATTGTAGTAAGTTCAGTTATTCAGAACGTTGAAGCCAGTTGCTCGTTCCTAAACGTAAGTCGGTCTCTATGGAGAAGAACGAGCAAGAAACGCCAAGGATTAAATTATATTATTACATTATTCTTAGCGCTGCTGTATGTGAAAACAATAACATGTCACACGTGGAGTACCCATTATTAAGTTCCATTATAATAGCAAGCCTATTGCCATCAACCGGGCTGTCACCGAGTCACCTGTCACCGAGGCTGCTAATGAGAAATACCTGATGGAAAAACCCAATGATACTTTGCCTGACCTGGGAATCGAACCCAAAACCTCATGCTCCGCAGTCGAGCTTTGCGAACTTTAGACCGACGAGGCAGTCAAAACAATGTTTGTGAATAATAGAATTTTAAAATAATTAAAATTTTAAATATCTAAGCCAAGATAGTTAAGAGAGGACCAGTTCCAACAGTCACCAAAGTTCAGATCAGTATCATTTAGCCCAACCATTTGAAAGGACAGCTAACATCATCAATATAATGAGCTTATTAGATCCGTGGTTTTTTATTCTTGTTGTAATTTCGCTTTTGCATTTTATCTTTTCCTTGAAATGTTCGAGACGAAAAGTACCTATGGTCAAATTATCAACTTTATAAAGTGATACTAGTATTATTTATGGCTTTTTAGACTTAATTATCTAAAGAAAAAACACGGTTCCAAAGTGAAAAACTTTAAACTTAGCATAGGTACGATAACTTGGTATTTTAAGAAACCATGATTTTTATGCCTATTTAAGTTCATTTTAACAGATTCGTGAAGCATGTATACCATATTCTCCATATTCTCTGTATACCATGTTGTCTTTTGTTGTTTCTGTTTCCGCTGTAGAATCTACCTCTTGAAAGGTAAGTTGGCTTCAAAACGTATATACGTCGTTTATACGTTGATATACGTTCCAATGATATACGACTTATACCATCATCGTCGGAGCCATCGATTATTCTAGGTTAGTGTAGTGAGTGAGCCTATGTCCTTTTGATTTTTAATAATGGTGCCGTTTCTCTTGGTCACAATCTAAACTAAAATTAGACTATTTCCATCTTTTTCTGTCCAATAAAACAAGAAAGAGACTAATGTAAATAAGAGCTGTCAAATTTAGTCAATCTGACACATCCATACAATTATAGTTGACATCTTAAAACGTATGGATTAAAAATACGGAAAAGTTCAAGGCAAAACTAATTTGACATCACTAACTTAGTTCTTTAATGTCACCGTCCTTTCCGTTCGCTGTATGTTAGTAAGAGATGTCAATTCTCTTAATTTAGTCTAGTTTGTGAACAAGGGAACATGGTTTACTTATAGCATCAAGTTTCTTTCAACAAAGACACTGACAATTTGAACTCCAATTAGGTACGATAAATGCATTATTGTCTTTACACCACTGTTTAATTGAACTTTCAATTGTTTTATTCCAGCAGTCAATAACTCTTACCAATTGCAATACTCACATCCAGGTTAGTTTGGAATTTTAATCATTTTTTTATAATTTTTAGGGTTCCGTTCCTCAGTTGGCAGAAAACAGAAGCCTTTGAGGATCACTTTGTAGTCCGTCGGTCAAAACCCTTTTTCTCAGGAACGCATAGAGGTATGAAGCTGAAATTAATATACAAATACTCAGGTCTGCTACCCCTTGGACCAGACAAAAAAAAAACTTCTAAGTTATTGTGGTTTATAGATAAGTTCGTTTATGGCGTATATTTCGACGCACGCTAGATAATGAAAACCTATAGGAGACTTCCCGTTGCCCCAGAATCATTAAATTTGGCAACAAGTAATACCATGGAACACGAGTAAAGAAATAAGTCTGAAAACAGTTGTAGTTACATTACAAAATATTTACTTTTTTGTTTGTATATTGTGTTAAATATTGTACGGTGGTACGGAACCCTTCTTGTGCGACTCCAACTCGCACTTGGGCGGTTTTTTATTTTTTATTGTTGCATAATTATGATTTTTATCTCCATGCAGAGACAGGTACCACACATTGCTGTTTGACCTAACAGATAGAGCAGTGGCAAGAGCCTTGTTCTTTGGATTATTATTATTTCACCTTTAGCCATGACTTTGTGCGTCCTTATCCTTTTTAATAAAAATATTGCTTTATTTCCACAGTATTTTCATGATGCCGTTATTTGGCAAGCAGTTATTTTTACTCATTTATTAAGGATTGATCCAGCTAGCAAAAGAGGTAACCCTGGTAAAGGCGGCTCGGAAACCACGCTGGCCACCATTGGCAGAGTCGAAGCAAGTGATACCAATCTGTTGACAAAGTTAAAATTAGTACCTACCAGAACATACAACATTTAAAAGATTAAGTTTAGGAAAAGTATGCACATATGCTGCGTTATAAGATCTGAGAAATCAAGATATAGTTGTTTTAAAAAACGTAGGTATTAAGATAGGCCTGCCGTTCCTGTTGACGGCGAGGGGAGCACCGCTGCATGTGCTCCTGCCACCAGCGTCGTTTCGGCAAATATTGGAGCTTTGGATGATGTTGAAGGACACAGCTGAGCCCACAGTGTTTGTGATGACCATTGACAGAGTAACGTGGCTCAGATCCTGGTGGTAATACCACTTGTTGTACCTGTAGAATAAAACGTACTCATTAGTATATTATATTTAGTACCTAAATAAGAAAAAAAACTCTTGATATGAAAAACTTTTTACTATCTCCAGTGCGCCAGAAGCTAGATGCGATAGCATTTCCATCAGCAAAGTTCTCGTTGAGCTGGCTACAACACATATAATATTATTCTTAGCCTTGAAAAATAACAATATAGAATTACAGTAAGTAGACATGACGAAACCTAAATATTATTTTCTTACTTGAGAGGCCAACGTTAGAGGTAATCTGATCAAACTGATTAGTTACCTAGTGCGGAAACTGTCCGAGACTTAAAGACTGAAGTGGAACCACCGACGATTCTGCCTTGGATGTCTGCCTCCTCCTCAGCTTTACGGATTTCCTCGGCAAGAGGTGCGCTGATTTTAGACAAGTATCCGTAAGCGGTGATGTCTTCGAGATCGATAACATCCTTGAAGTTGATGTGTTTTGCGGAGGCCACCGCCGCCAGAGCCAGGAGTGACAGAGCCAAGAACTTCATTTGCCGATATTGATGTATCTAACTAATGTAAAAGTTTGCGTGATTCGTATTTATAGTGCAGGCTTTAGATAATTTTAAGGTCAAACCTAATTAGTGTGATAATGTTTTAATTGTCAATGAACGAACTGATTATGATGATGAACAGATTGATTATTTATCTTGTTTATTAATTATATCTGAGGGTAGGGTGTCTGTTTTTGGGAAGTGAGCTTGGTTAGAATTATATACGTAAGTATATGAGAGGATTTTTATGATATTGTAATTATTATTTTCTTCAGCGATCAAACCTATTTAAACTAAGGCGGGCGATGATTTAATAGCGGTGCATTTAAATCATCTCATGCAGATAACAATGAATAATGAAATCCCACCAAAAACATTTCATGTAAAATGTTGCCAAGACGACCACATAAGGTTTGCCCTGTGAAAAAGATATCAGATCTCATGTAGAACCAAGCTTCTGAATCTACACGGCCTCACTCTACCTAAACTAACTTAAAAATGTATGGCTTGGCTGTTTCGTTACTAACTTGGCGGAGGCACTGCCGTGCCCCCAGATTTAAATGTATTTTCTGCATTTGTGTTGTGTAAACAAAAGAGATTATAGTGTGACATTGTGCTTGGTACATAACAAATCAGTTATAAGAAGAGTTTCGGTTCTCTGTGGAGACGCCTTCAACCACTGAGTCATCTGCTAATGGCTACTGATGTACTATTTGAACTAACTAAAAACTATCTTTAGGTGCAAATTTTAGAGTAGGTACATTTTTGACGGGCCTGTTGGTCTAGTGGTTAGCGGCCCTGACTGCTAAGCCGGAGGTCGTGGGTTCGATTCCCACCCAGGACAAACTTTGTGTGATGAGCATGATTGTTAGTTCTGTGTCTGGGTGTGATTTATCTATAATATGTATGTATTTATAAATTATACAGGGTGTCCGGTTTTCAATGGATTATCTTGAAATGGATCATGGTAGAACTAATGACTAATCTGGAAAAAAATACAAATAAAAAAAAAAACCAAGTAGTACCAAAGATATGATTCATTTAATAAGATTCGTTGTTTTTTGTGACCTTATTTTACATTCTTGTACACCACGACCACGAATTAATGAATTCCGTCGGTTTTTTATTGTTAACGTAATTTACGTTAACTAAGCTAATAGATAAGTAATCAAAAGTAGGACTGCTATTACACGGTTTTGAAAAAAAAACAACTTAAAGTATGTTCCCTTGGAAAAAATTGTGAAAAAAATTCTATTTGAAAAAGTTTAAGCGTCCGTAGCTTAAAAAAAATGTATCGAAACACAAGTGGCCAATAATTTTATAAGATTATGTGTTTATAGCCGATTTCAAAATGGTATGATTCAGTTTTGTACCAAATATAAATAGTGAATTATTGCTATTCTTTTTCAAAAGGAGCGAAATTTGGGTAAACAACAAAGTTTGAGATATTAGAATATTAATTTACATTAAATGTATCTGGTCATTAGGGTTTAATAAAAAACAGCATTTGATATTAATGACACGGTTTTTGACTGCTAATCATGAGGTTTTGGGTTCGATTGCCAGGTCGAGCAGTGTTATTCGGTAAAGTGTTATAACTGGTGAAATGTGGCTACACCTCTGCCCTTCGGGGATTACAGGCGTGATGTTAAGACTGCATTCGTTGTAAATTACATTCGTTGTAAATTGTCTGCCACCCACTCTGATTCAGACCCTACATTTTAGAATAAATGCTCTCCTAAATAGTCGTATATCACGTCGATCGCTTATTTTTAATGTGGTTGACCGGACACGGCTACCTAAGTCTTTCAAGGATCGACTTCGTGTAATAATATTCCTTAAGACAGCCCAAATAAAAAAAAAACACGGTCACACCATATTTTCATCATATCACATCCCACAAGTCGCATTACAGGTTAACCAAGCTTTCCTATTAATTACTAACGTCTACAAATCTTTTTATTTAAACCCAGATGGTCAGGTTCATCTAATGTTCAAATTTGTTACAATATTGCAAACTTTGTTGTTTAACCAAATTCCGCTCCTTTTGAAAACGAATAGCAATAATTCACTATTTACATGAGGTACAAAACTGAATCATACCATTTTGAAATCGGCTATAAACACATAAGTTTTTAAAATTATTGGCCACTTGTGTTTCGATACATTTTTTTTAAGCTACGGACGCTTAAACTTTTTCAAAGAGAATTTTTTTCACAATTTTTTCCAAAAGAACATACTTTAAGTTGTTTTTTTTTCAAAACCGTGTAATAGCAGTCCTACTTTTGATTACTTATCTATTAGCTTAGTTAACGTAAATTACGTTAACAATAAAAAACCGACGGAATTCATTAATTCGTGGTCGTGGTGTACAAGAATGTAAAATAAGGTAACAAAAAACAATGAATATTATTAAATTAATCATATCTTCGGCACTACTTGTTTTTATTTTTTAATGTATTTTTTTTCTGAATCGCCATTAGTTCTTCTATCACCCATTTCAAGATAATCCATTCTTTACCGGACACCCGATATAAGTATGTATATCAGTTGTCTGGTTACCATAACACAAGCTCTGCTTAGCTTGGGATCAGATAGCCGTGTGTGAGTTGTCCCAAGATATTTATTTATTTATTTATTTATATGTAGTGGAAGGACATCGCGCCTCAAATTTTACCATGGATTCAGTACATGAATCTAAACATTTCAGCGTTAAAAAAAATCTAGAAGGTCTTAAATCATTTGCCTTCTTAAGCAATGCTAAAAAAATCCTCGTCCTCCTCCAACCGTTTTTAGAAATAACCATAAAAAAGAAAAAGGAATACTTATCAAATTATAATAAGGAGACACTTATCGCCGTATTTCTAAAACGTGTTCATAAGACAAGTAGTTTTGCCACGTTCAATAGCAATGCTATTTTTTTATACTAGGAACCTGGCTCGGCTTTTGGCCTAAGAATTTGACACTTGATGTGTGTCGACCAGTCAACGTGAAATCATTAATATTTTCTATTTTTTAAGAAGCCGATAGCAAGATAAAATGTTCTTTATAATATCCGACAAATGTAGAAATATAGTTTATTTATAGCATCAAGTTTCTCTCAACAATGACACGATCTCGAATTAGGTACATAGTACTTTGTATTACTAACATGCTTCTGCCCGCGACTTCATTCGCTTCAAAGTTGTTGTAGCGACATCTATCGCAAAACATATAAACTACAACGTCTACAACTGACAATGGTGCCGATTCCCTTGTTCACAAACTAAACTAAATTCAGAGAATTGACATTTCTTACTAACATACACTAACAACTAAGTTAGCGATGTCAAATTAGTTTTGCCTTGAACTTTTCCGCATTTTTAATCCATACGTTTTAAGATGTCAACTATAATTGTATGGATGTGTCAGATTGGCTAAATTTGACAGCTCTTATTTACATTAGTCTCTTTCTTGTTTTATTGGAAAGAATAAGATGGAAATAGTCTAATTTTAGTTTAGTTTGTAAACAAGGGAATCGGCACCAATGTCTGCATCGCGCTATTAGAGTTTGACGCGACACTAGCATAATCATGGGTGCGTTTACAAATATATAAACTCACATGCACAAATAGCCGGAACGACTCTATAGGTCATACAAATATTTGCTCCATGCGGGAATCGAACCCGCGACACGCAGGGCAGACGCAAACGCCATCGCTAAGCCACTGCAACAACCGTGCCGTCAACTGTCTTCTCACTTATCTGAAGCAGACCGTCCTGTTTGCTTCTCAGGTCAGTTTTTCGAGATGTGATATGCTTGACTACTATGCTGTGATATTTTTTTTATTTATTTCTTAGGCGAATAACACACGCCGCGGATGGCGGTGGAGGCAAAGCGGATTGCACCGCTCGACTACGTGGTCGGGCGGTGTACGTGTGTAAGGAATCGACGCATTTCATAGAGGCCAATGCTACATGAGACCCGCTTCACCGCCTACCGCGGCGGTGCGCGGTGCCGTGTGCTAATTTATTTATTTATTTATTTATTTAAACTTTATGCACATGTAAAAAAATACACTGTACAAAGGCGGACTTAATGCCTTGGGCATTTTCTACCAGTCTACCTTAGGGTGATGCAGAGACAAAACGTAGTAGGTGCAGAAAATACAGAAAAATGTTGATATTAAAATATAAAGAATATATAAATAAATACATATATACATACATACATACAAACAAAATATATAGGGTAGAGAGAGATAAAAAATATATAGGTGGTGAAGTACGACAAATTAATTGTGGGACGAGTCTGCCAACTTCTTACGTAAGTGTTCGCGAGCTTTTACCTTAAAAGTGAACCGACTGGTGGCCATCCTGATATTCTGAGGGAGTTCATTCCATAAGAAAACCGCCTGGACTAGAAAAGAAGATTTGAGAAAACCAGAGCGGTGGGAAGGACATCGCAGAATACGATTATTAGAGGAACGAAGATTCTTGGTGTGCGCAGAGCATAAGTATTGAAAGTGAGATGTCAGGTAAGAAGGAGAACTAGGTTTTTCAAGGAGAGAAAATAAGGTTGTCAAAGCCCTTAACGCTCTGCGCTGTCTGATGGGAAACCATTTTAAGACTAATCGATGTGCGGACACATGATCATACTTACGGAGATTGAATACGAATCGAATGCAGTTATTAAGAAGTCGGTCTAATTTATTGAGAAGATCTGCATTCAGGTCATAGTAACACACATCGCCATAATCAAGTATAGGGAAGATAAGCGACTGAACCAGCATAGCCTTAATGTGTGATGGGAGAACATTTTTCAACCTATAAAGCTAATCGCTTTAACCTCCGCAAATCTTCTAGTAATTCGACAGATATATGTTGTATACATTATCAAGTACAATATAATAGCATTATCAGTAGGCCTATGAACATTACCTATTTGTGACAGCAAAAAAAAAAATGAAAAATTCATCCAGCGATGACTCAACTAATGTAAGACTTCCGTAATTACGCTGAGGTAGTTGAAGAGCGACCTGCTATCACATACTTTTGTACAAACCAACTTCTTAAAAGTCTTAGTCTTTTAAATCCACCGCCTTTATATACCTAAGTATTTTGTTTCTTCATCGTTCCATTCTTGAAATAAACACTTGTATGGAATGACCGTCGGTCGGTTGAACTCATTGGGCAATGTGTGAAAACGCCTATTCCACTTTTTTGACAGTAAGTATATTATGCACGTCATTATTTTCAAGATATTTTGTAATGATTCACGAATCATAAGTATTCGCATAGAAAAATTCCAAGTCGAGTATTAACCCGATGGAATCCATAAGTAAGGTTATAAGCTTGAAGAAAATAGGCCGATTTATACTTAACGCTGTACCTAATAATCCAGTCTATTATTGGCTGGCCCACTGCAGGGCAAAGGCCTCTTCTCATACAGAGACGGCACGAGCATAGATCACCATGCTTGCTCAAGGCAGATAGGCGATTCCAGACGTATATTAATTATAATTAAGTTTAGGTTTTCTGACGATGTTTTGTCTTTACCGATATCAGTAATAGATAAACTATAGAAAGTACCTACATATGAATTGAAAACGTCACATTGAATCTTGCCTGGATTTGAACCCATCTATGAACGCGGAACCTGCGCGTCACTATACGATTTTCTTCATCAATCTGATAAAAATATTAGCGTCATTTGGAAGACCCGTTCTGCTTTCATGAAAACAGTATGATGGATTTTATAAGAACATTTTACCTAAATACAAAATTAATCAACTGGAACAAGAGAAAATAAGTGTCAATATCAAAATGATAGATAGAAAAAATGAAATTTTATTAACACTGACCATGTGCACATAAAAATAATATTAAAAGCTATATAATAGAAATACAAAATTAAAAAAAAAAAAAAAAACATTATTGTGTGCCAAATACGCGGACGCTGGTTTTCGTGAAAGATGTAAGTGGTAGATAAATTGAGCGTTTAGGTTACTATTGTCACAAGTCCTCCCTTCTCAATGAAGAAGTTTAACATTTTATTGTTGTTATCTACTCACTCTCTTTACCTGCCAAGTGACGAGAACGAGCTATTACAATACAATGATTATTACAAAAAGTAAAATCCTTTTTAGTAAAAATATTGCTTTATTGTCAAAGTATTTTAACGATGCTGTTATTTAGGATGTATTTATGGTAACTTATTTATTGAGTGTTGATCCAGTTGACGAAAGAGCTAACCCTGGTAAAGACGGCAGGCGCTCCAACCTCGCAACCACGGATAGACCCGTAGGAAGTGATACCAATCTGTTCACAAACTCAAAATTAGTACCTATCGGATCATACAAGTTATAAAATTATCAAGTTTACGAAAAGTAAGCTAGGTATCACATAAGCAGCGTTATAAGATACATAAACATAACATCACGCCTGTAATCTCCGAAGGGTTCGGCAGAGGTGTACACCCACATTTCGCCAGTTATGTTTTTAGTCCTATGTAATAGGGGGCGAGCCTATTGCCATCAACCGGGCACAAATCCAGACTCCGAGGCTGCTACTGAGAAATTCCTGATGGAAAAACCCAATAACACCTTGCCCGACCTGGGAATCATGCACAACAGTCGCGCTTGCGACCACTAGACCAACGAGGCAGTCAAAAGGCGTTGCAAGATCTAGAACAAGAATGTGTGGTTTTCAAAATACGTACCAAGAGAGGCCTGCTGTTCCTGGTGACGGTGAGGGGACCACCGGTGTCACCGCTGCATGTGCTCCTACCACTAGTACCACTTGTGCAAATGTTGGAGTCTAGGATGTTGCTGAAGGAACCTGAGCATACAGCGTTTGTGATCACTGACAGGGTAACGTGGCTCAGAGCCTGGGTAGTGGAAATAGCACCTGTTGTACCTGTAGAAAAACGTGTTCATAAATATATTAAATAAGTATAAATCTTAATTAAGTACGTGTTAAAGACGTATTTTAAAGTTCTTACTATCTCCAGTGCGACCGAAGCCAGATGCGATGGCATTTTCACCGGCGTAGTTCTCGTTGAGCTGGGCAGCAGTGGGCAGGGCGATGATGGCGATGTTGGCTGTTAGTAAATAAATAATAATATTTTAACTTTTAGATAACGGTAATTACTTACGGTTAAAATAAAAAGTTTTATGATTAGCTGTAGGTACAGGTACTACATAATCAGTTTTATTTGCAAAAAATATTTTTTCTTCTTCTTTAAAAAATTATTTACGCTGCAGTAATTATAAAGAATAGATAGAATAGAACAGTTAGGAGATTAATGAACACATAAAATAACATCACGCCTGTAATCCCCGAAGGGTTAGCCAGAGGTGTACCCATTAGTACACCCACATTTCGCCAGTTATGTTTTTTTAGTCCCATGTAATAGGGGGCGAGCCTATTGCCATCAACCGGGCACAAATCCAGACTCCGAAGCTGCTACTGAGAAATTCCTGATGGAAAAACCCAATAACACTTTGCCCGACCTGGGAATCGAACCCAAGACCTCATGCACAGCAGTCGCGCTTGCGACCACTAGACCAACGAGGCAGTCCAGAGAGAGCAGAGGCGTGGCAGAGATTAATGACTAAACGTAAAAATTATTTACTTACTTGTGAGGCCAACGTTAGCGGTTAATCTGATTACGGCAAGGTCGTTACGGGACAACTTAGGGTCCCAACTTCCGTGCAAGACAATATTGGTAGATGTTACCCTGGTACCACCGCTGTAAATACGGATTGACCCAAGGACAACAGTTATGCTTGTGCCCCGGTTTTCACCGTCAAACCAGCAGCGAGCAGCGGTTACGACTCGGTTTGCCCTGAATAGAGAGCCTCCGCAGACACTCTGCCCACCACTGAATTGGGTGAGAAGACCGGCCTGCGAAAAATTGTTATATTTTTACACGAAACTTCGTCGACGTCTTCGACGTTTTTTTTTTAAACAAATATTTACCATGTACGGGAACTGCCCGATATTTGAACTAGAACCACCGACTACTCTGCCTTGGATGTCTGCCTCCTCCTCAGCTTTACGGATTTTCTCGGCAAGTGGTGCGCCGATTTTAGACAAGTATCCGTAAGCGCTGATGTCTTCTAGATCGATGGCATCCTCGAGGTTGATGTGTTTTGCGGAGGCCACCGCCGCCAGAGCCAGGAATGCCAGTGCCAAGAACTTCATTGTGCCGATATTGATGTATCTAACATAAAAGTTTGAGTGACTCGTATTTATAGTGCTAATCAGTGTGATAATCTTTTTTATATCAATCGAAGATATTTATTTCAGATTTTTGATAACATTTCAACTAACTGATTAATTTATAGTGGTTAATTATTATGTCTGAGAGAACTTAGGGAAATGAGCTTGATTAGAATTTTATATAGGTATGGGAGATTTTTTTTTAAGACATATGTGTAGGTACCAAATAAGCTAAAACAATTAGGACTCCATGTTATACCAGAAGGCGTACAATTATCGCACGCAAAAAGGGACTACTACTGAGTAAGAAAACTGTTTTCAAAATAATATTGTTAAATGACTTAATCAAAATCATTTTTTCATTTGTCATAATATTTAAATGAATATAGAATAATAAATTATGATTACGGATGAGATAAACACAGTCTCTCAACGAAAATCAAATCAAATAATTTTTTTTATTGGAATTGAAAAACTGGGTAACATAAATTGTGTTCGTTAACAGCTACATTAATTTTAAAACTGTGTTGTGGCCATTAGTACCTTCGCTTATACTTTGGGGCTATAAAGGGAGGAACATGACTGCATTCTGTGGTCGGATGCTCACTTTGTTTCAGGTGCTTGAGCTAAGTGTCAAAGTATCGGCACAGCGACTATCAGATCAGGTGCGTGCTATCCTGTGTTATCAAATGTTGAATGACATTGTGCTTGATCGCCTACGCCTCGAATCAAGGAGTAGCTACGTTACGCTTGATTTGCCAGTGGTTGTGGTCGCGATACAATCGCAGAATTTATCCATTGATTTCGCGTGAGATGGTGTAGGTGAAGATGATGATGGCGGGGCAAATAGCTGTACAGTTGATGAGTGAGAATTTGAGCTTTGTAGGATGCGTTCCGGAATTATCGCTCTACGCCGCCCGAGCATGTTGCAATGGGGCCATGGGGCAATGGACGGAACGGAACGGAACGGTTCTTTGCTATCCAGGAAGTCGGCAGATCCGGAAGAATAGTGAATAGCCGAAACGGATCGACCGTGGTATATTTCAGAGTCTTGCCTCTTAGCACACTGATAATAGATTCGGAGCTAGGCTATCGGTTGATAAGAGAGGTCAGGTCATGTCTCATCTGCTTTACATGGATGATCTGAAACTCATAATCTAAAATCACTAAGTTATCTGCTAATGGTTACTTTATGTATTACTTATACTGCTTAATAAGTAACTATAGAGTAGGTACATTTACGTAGTGGAAGTGACATAAACTTTTAATTCACTACATGATTTTAACCCTTCCAGTGTTAAAAATATTCTAGAAGGTCTAGAATTATTTACCGAATCAAAGGTGAAATTTTGCGTCCCTTTGTATGTCCTCCACCGTGTATAAGTACATAGAAACAAAAATGTAAAAAACTTTTTTGATGAAAACACAAACAACCAGCGTTTGCGTTTCTCGTAGTAAAGTTTTTATTTTTTCACTTTTTGTAACTACTTCCCATTATTTGAATCTATGAAGAATCGATAACAATACGTAAATTAACAAGCAAATACCTATGTCTCATCTTGTCACTGTAAGTACCAATATGTGCTATTCATTAATGAGGAGTTCCATTGTATGTCTTTGAAGTATACGATTAGTTAACCACAGATAGATAACTAACCAGCAAATATCTTTAAACTTTAGTGCAATAATTAAATCACAATACGTGTACTGTTCGTTATTAAAGAGTTCAATTGTTTATCTCTGAAGGTCATAAATAATATTGCGAATAATTTAAATGTTTGTTGTACGTTGCGTTTTTTCAATAAGAACGCGTAAAAAATAGGTCTGTCTACTAAATACGGACAACATCGTAATCATGACTCAGCTGCAAGACGTCTGCCGCTGAACATAAGTCTTCCGGCTAAGCATCACTACAACGTCTAGTCTTCGGCTTTCGCAATTCAACGGATTTCTGTGACTTTAATGATGGCGGAAGGCGGTACTATTCCACGCCAACAGGTTTTCATGGGCCATACAGCACGTTGTCTCTAAAGTTTTACAATTCTTCAAGCGTTATCGGTTAGGTACCTTTATTTTCAATATCTGTTCAAGTGTGTTTTTATTATTACTATCCACACAAAATCTAAATGCATTAGGTGATACTGGTGATAGTCAGATTGATAAAATAGATAGACAAAACAGCTTAAGGCTTGTAATTACCCGGTTTTTTAATCAGTGTTTATAAATAACACATTCGTATTTGATCAGTAATTGACCTAGCAAATTAAAAGTCCCGTCGCTATATCGGGGTTAACGCAAAAATATGACTCAACTGTATTAAAATTATTTTTGTTTACCTACCTACATTTACGCAAAATACACTCTAAGGGCCTTATCATACCTAGCGGATTGCGAGCGTCCTCAAAGCGGAGCGGGCTCGCAACGACTAAGTTAAGAGTGCGCAGCGAATTTGATGCAAATGTTAGCGTGGACGCCAAGCGTGGAATGTATTGTACGTCGTATACAATACATTCTACGCTTGGAAACGTATAAGGTGGCGCAAGAAAAGAATAACTGAAAGGACGCGGGGGAGGCCTTTACCCAGTAGGACATGGACAGGCTCGTTAAAAAAGTAGTCGGTCAATGTATAAAATTTCTCCTTGTTTCAGCCTTGCAGTTTTTTCGAAAACTTAAGCTAACTGTGTTCCTCATGGTACAAAGAATTGGAAGTCTAGGTTCATTCCCGTATGTGACGCCCCCGGAAAATCCTCATGGACTACCTCCGCCTCTGGGAAGGGGGAGTGGTGTGTCGGACTTCTACTATTATTGAAAGACTTGTCACATTAGTGTACAGTGTTCTACACGACAATTCAACTGTAATCAAGCTGGAGTTGGTTTCGAACAAAATTTAATTGTATGCTTTTGAGAATTGAATTTTATGCAGAGTGAGTCTAAACAATATCATTTTGCTCGTTGTTCTATAACAGTAGAGTCATCAGAACCAAGAATTGAAGCAACAACCACAGTAAAACTGACGGGTTTACTCGTATATGCGATTCTTCTACAAGAACATTAATTAAAGGTGTATTCTGGATGACCATAATAAGATACTTATATTATACATAAAAACAATAATTTATTTTAATTTAATGAGATATTTTTAGAACATTCAATGTTCTAAAAATATCTCATTAAATTAAAAAAGTCCATGAAACTTACCCATTAATTCCTTATAAGTTAATCATATATTGTTGTACAATTTGATTTTTCAGAGGTATGTAAGTTTAACACAAAATACAGATATTTCAAGTCAAAAGTCAAAGTACATGATAGTATTTTCCAACCACATAAGTTTGGCAAATACTCTTATGTATCTCATATTTTCACATTTCTAGGATAGCGTAAGAAGAAACGAAGCAGATTTTCGTGTCCAAAACCACAATAAACGCGATTCTCCTTTTCTCCAATAGAAATGATTGAAGATTTTCCTGTCGGGGATTCCCTATATCCATGGCCATCTCAAACACATACATGTATCAATTCGATAAGATCTGATTTGATTAAAAACTTATCAACGTTTATTGTAACATTTTTATTACCACCGAGACCACCAATAAATAAAATCACTTATTATGTATTTAATAATGGTCTTTTTCACATGAGATTTAATTTAAATGATTTCGTTAACATGGCTGACAATATACATATTAAAATAACTGCACGGAATGAAAAGTCGTTTACATGTTATTTTACGGTTGTATCCTAAATCCTAAGTGTTTAAAGGTAACTGTTAACACGTTCTTTAAAATAATATAGGTAAAATATTGATTATGTAGAAAGAATGAAAGAAGCGTTCTGTATATTTAGAAAATCAGCGCATATTACTCTATAACTTCCCAACTGATTCATGTATCTACATGAGTTTCAAAAATATATTTTTTTCAGTTAATTAAAACGGTACTACATCAATTAACATAGAAAAAAAAACAAAACTATACAATGCAGACAATTCAGTCATAAACAATTGTTCGATACTTAGGTATTAACATGGAACAGTGGACACCCTAAAGCCATGGCAAAATATTGCCATGTTGTGGCACTTAATCTTTGGGGACAATCAAATAAACAGTACAACAACAATAAAAACCTTGACAGCGAAATGTTTTCGTTTACGGAACTTAATTTTAGCTACTAATAAACTTTACTGTTTCTAATACGATGGCTATGAAACAAGGCAAGCCAAAGAAGATGAATGGATTATAACTAGAAAGATATTGAGTGATTATGGAAATAAATTGAGATAAAGGCTGCATGAAGATAACATTGCAGTAACAGTAATTCATAAACAGAGACAAACTTTCACCCACACGTAAAATAACTTTTACATGCACACACACACCCTCACCCACACAAACCGTTTCACTAGACATACTCATGCAATACATATATACATTAGGCATTATTATTGTTTTGATTACTATTGTTGTTATTTATTCCGTAAATATCTTAAATTTTAAAATAGATTGTACAAAATAAGATTTTTTCTGTTGCAAATTTCGTATAGTTAAATCAAAATTAAAAAATTAGAATGTAATTTATTCAGTTGAATCAAACACTTGTCAAAGAGTAAATTAAGTTATCTAGAAAAATAAGAATATGCATCTATAATTTACATTGTAACTGTAACTGATACCGCGGGCTGAGGTCCTGGTGATCTGTACTACAGGTGCTTTGCGCCTACTTCAGACACCAGCTCCTCACGTAATCTAGAACTTGTTGTGACCAAAATGTAGCTTGTAACTGATTATAATGTTTTTTCTAATCTTGTGAGGAGGAATAAATAAATTATTATTATGATTATTATTGCACCTAACGAATAAAACCAAAACTAATAAAAAAATGTGTCAGTGATACATTGCTTTAACTTTTTGTAAGGCACTCCTTTCACTCAGAATCGATAATAAATGACGTCTAAAAGATTGTTTTTCAAAACTTGCATTTAAGGAGCATTTTGTTAACGTTAACTTAGAGTGTACAAATACATTTTTTGTGGAAGACTGGTGCCTAAGAGGGGTTTTTTTTAAACAGTTTAGCCAAGTTTATATTTTACTCCTTCAAAAATCAATTAGCAATTTGTAAAAATTATATGAATGACATAGCGTACGCCAGGGGTAATGTAGGTCTCGAAGGTGAACCGCAGCAACAATAATGCTTCCGACGCGGTCAGCCCGGTCACGTGACCAGGCGTGTGCCCCACCGGCCAAGGTCAGGGGCAGAGGTAGGCCCTCCGCTGCCGCTGCGGCCGACGCCGTTGGGATGTAATAGAGGACTTATCACGGCGTGGAGACCTATTCCGACCACCGGTATATCTGGGTCGACGTCTCCGCCCAGATCCCACATGCGTCGGTTCTACAGACCCCGAGTGGTCCGCGATGGGCGCTGAAGCAGCTGGACTGGGAGCTCTTTCTATATTTTAAAGTTTGGAACGTTGGAAAGGGTTTAACAGTTAAAGCGTCTAGCTAAAGTCTACCAGATAGTGTCGATTAATAAAACATATTAAATCCAATCCTCTCACTTTAACATAAGTCTCTATAAATCTCCAGGCTACTTGGCTAGGCTTTATTAAGTTTGGCAGCCGTGGCTAAAATTCGGTCAAGAGTATTCTCCTCGTAGTAGTATCCTGTACGGAGAACTATTCAAGGTCAGCTTATACAGAAAGTTTATATAATAGTTTAGTTTAGTTAGTTGTTGGTGCAGATTCCCTTGGTCACAAACTAAACTAAAATTAGACTATTTCCATCTTTTTCTGTCCAATAAAATAGGAAAGAGACTAATGTATGGAGAAGTTCAAGGCAGAACTAATTTGACATCTCTAACTTAGTTCTTTAATGTCACGGAATGCCACCGTCCTTTTCTGTCGCGGTATGTGAGTAAGAGATGTCAATTCTCTAAATTAAGTCTAGTTTGTGAACAAGGGAATCGGCACCAATGTTTGTATTTTTTAGTTTTTGTTTTAGTGCTTATGCAATGTGGATGCTTAATTATAATTAAAAGTTCTAAAATAAACACAATGGTCTGCTGAAGATACATTGGGAACAATGTTTCCTAACCACTGGCAATATTTTTATTTGTCATCATTGTTCGCCATTAATTTTCAACATCAAATCTAAACTTGGTTTACTTTGGTTCCCAGTGGATACGGGTATTATGATAAATTATTTTGAATCAATAATAATAATCGTACTTTATACTTTTTTATTTATCATATTATATATTTAAAGACGTTCGTCGATCCAGTCAATGAAGGATGTCACTCTGGCGTAACCGGAAGGCATTCCAGTCTCGCATTGAGATGACCCGAACGAAGTAATACCAATCTGTTGGGACAAAGAAAAAACTATTAGTAACGTTGAAGTTGACGATGGCGTCTCGATACGACACGACACAGTTATGTTATACGGCTTGGCGGTCTGTTAACACCATAGATAACCTTCAGACATGCGTCCGTAATAATTATGAATCGTTATTTCTAAAAGTGTATCATAGTATTTTATTGGGGAATCGTGCTTATGGTGATTGGTTTTGTGTAAAATGAAGGGCAGAGCATTCGTCTTAATCACAATCTAGAAATGAGTCTGAAA
Organism: Hoplodrina ambigua; assembly: GCA_949774945.1. Classification (NCBI taxonomy): domain Eukaryota; kingdom Metazoa; phylum Arthropoda; class Insecta; order Lepidoptera; family Noctuidae; genus Hoplodrina; species Hoplodrina ambigua. The sequence goes on from OX458976.1 coordinate 6,673,790, forward strand.
TATGAGTCCTCCAAGTATGAATTCGCTGGAAGCGAACGTCTTACGTACCAAAATTGGGCTTCCGTCTCTGGTGACGGCGAGAGGCCCACCAGAGTCACCTGTGCAGATGTTTTTGCCACCAGCGCCACTGGTGCACACGTTGGAGGTATGGACGAATGCACCGAAAGTCTGTGCACACTCATCGTTTGTGATCACAGGCAAATGCACGTAGCTCAACGGTTGGTTTGCAACTACACCACCAACTGTGAATCAATAAACACCATTACATGTAAATTGTACATGTTATGACACAAAGAGTTATAAGATTGCAATGAGGCTTAGTTAGGTTATGTAAAATAGTATTTAGTATGTTAGTTATGTTTTATTTTGTTTTTTGAGTTTTGTAAAATGGGAATATTTTTGTTTTGTGTGTAAATATTACAGTCTGTGATTGTGATATATTTTTATTCTGTGTAGGACTAGACTATCGCATTAAGTTAAGAGAATTGTAATTGTAGTGTCTAACGCTTTAAAATTTGATATGCTATAAATAAATAATAACATGTTAGAAAAAGGGTTATGGATACTAGGTATTTAAGTATGGTGGTAAATATAAAAAAGTTCACTTACTGTCAGCAGTTTTTCCGAAGCCTGATGCAACGGCGACTTCACCAGCGAAGTCTTCATCCAGCTGAGATCCAGAAGGAAGAGCGATGGGAGCAAGGATACCTGCAGTTGAGTAACTTGTTAATGCTTTCCCAAGTGTTGGATTTTAAAAATATTATCAGCTTATTAGTGTCCCACTGCAGGGTAAAGGCCTACAGAGAAGTCACGAGTGTCGATCGCCATGCTTGCTCAAGGCAGATTGGCGATTTCACATTTTAACTTTAAGTCCAGGTTTCCTGACGATGATTCACCTTCAACTTAAAATTTTAGAATTGTAAAAGTCATATTGGTACTTGCTCATGGCCGATTGCGAACCTACAACCTCGATCATGAGAGGCGACGATGACAGCCACTTTTATTCTAACTTCAGAAATTTTGAATTATTTATTATAAAATACTACGTTTTCTTATAATAATAATAGAAAGATAAAATAATGTAAACTTACTAGATGAAATAACATTTTGTGACAAATTGATGATTGCAATATCGTTTCTCAAAATCATGGGAATGTTATAATTTTCGTGCAAAATTATTTCTGCGGGAGTCAGTCGGGTGCCACCGGTGTATACAGTAGTGGCGCCAAGGACAACAGTCACACTTGTAACTGATGATACAGAATCATAAAAGTTATGAGCAGCACTCAGCACCCTGTTTGAGGACACCAGAACACCGCCTCCAAAAGCAGTACCCGATGGCAGTTGTAGCAGAAGCCCAGCCTGCGAAATAAATTGTTTTTGTTCTTATAATGATGCTTAAGTATTTAATTATAACTTACTAGCTGCTCCCTGTGACTTCGTACGCGTGGTTTTTTTTAATCCTGTTATGTTACGTCTTTGGTAAAAATATGTGTCCGACTTTTTAAATGAAATCTTTTAAGAAAATTTTGTCCCAACAATTACGAACACAAAAAAATAGCCAATATTCAATTTGGTGCAGTCGGTCGGAAGTAAAGCGCGGAAATACATTCCCAAAAAAAAATGGTCTAGCCCCTAAACCACAAAAAATCGTAGAACATACATGCGGGTGGTTTGGACAGTCCAAGAAGAGAAGCTTTCAAAATTTTCTTTTGGTCGAAATGACAAGATAGATAAGATAGTTGTTTATGAACAACTTACATTGTTTGTGGGTAATTAATTGTAAGGCTTCAATGAAATATAAATAATTTGTGTTATTGTTTATACTCATCACCTTATTATGCAATAGCTATGAATAAAACTAAGTAGATTATACAATATGCCTTTTTATTCTGTGAGAAGATTGCATGACTGTGTTAAATAAATAAAATAATTGTGTTTTATGTTATTTTGTTATATCTTATTATGTTTAAATAGTATACTGTTTTATTTAAAATAAAATAAATAAATAAATACATCTTTCCGGGGCTAATAGTATTCATAAAATTGAATAAACTTAATTGCGGGACCTACTCTGAAATAGGAAACAAAACCAAATCTTGATCCATAGACTTGGACTAATACCGTTAAACAAAAAATTAAACGTTAAAGGCTATGTTCAGAAAGAAAAAAATATGAGTAAGTAATTATAAATACCTGGTACGGGAATTGTCCAAGAGCAGCAAGGGATCCACCGATTATCCGGGAAGGATCCCGGCTGGCCTCCTCCTCAGCTTTACGGATTCTGTCAGCTAACGGAATACCGAATCTGGTCAGATATCCATATGCGGTATTCTTTTCGAAGTCAATGACATCTTCGAGGCTGATGTGCCTCGCGGACGCGACCGCTACAAGAACCAATAGACCCACTGCTAAGTTGTTCATGGTGCTACTACTTACCAACAAAATAAATGCAAGTTACTTCTTACAGTGATATTTATATGAAAAAGTAGTCCGAATAACCCGAGATAAGCTTAGTAAACGTTGACGATAATTATTTATCATTATCAATCAAAATTTTTGCTAGGTTTCCCCATAATTTTCGATAAATCGGGGAATATTGGTAATAAATATATGATAACAAGGATAAGATTTATGACTCTTTAATAATATATAAGTCTCGTATATAATCTGAAAATAGAAAATAATAAGGTATATTATACGATAAGTATTTACTGGATAAGGTACCTACTCACTGGAAATACCAACTGCAGCTGCTACGTCATTCCTGTAGGTGATGGGATTTATTTTATTATTGGTGCCTCGAATATACGGGATGTAAAAAGACAAATATATTGCATGGCCGTTAATTACGCATTATGTCCATCAAACGAATAGAGCAATAATTAATGATGGGAAACGACTTTTATTTATTTATTCAAACTTTATGCACAATAATGTTAAAAAAATACATTGTTCAAACGTTCAGCCGCGGGCTTGCGGACGACGACTTATGGGTAGCTCGCCATCCGATCAAGGACCAAGCCCGGGTCGACGGCGCGTTCTGGTCGCGCACGCTTCAAAGAGCTGTCAGCACAGGGACGTGGCCCCCAACGGGGCCAACGCCTGCCGGGGTTGCGAGACGTCTTAACTGGATACCATGGCCCCGGAACGTAAAGGGCAACAGAAGGAACAGGGTGGTTTATTAGTCAGTAAAAGACTGACAGTCCCTTCCGCCCCACCCAGGGCGGAAGGAGCCATATGATGACTTTTACTATAAAAAAAAAAAAAAAAAAAAAAGGGTGATGCAGAGGCAAAACACAGAAGGTGCACAGGTACAGAATATTTCCAAGAATAAAATATGATAATAAATACTCATACATAATTATATTTACATAAATTTATGGCATGAGAAACTAATGTTTATGGTATACGCTATGCAACGCATTTGAAATATTCCTAAGTTACCTACTTACATACCTACCAAAAAAATTTGTTGGTTTTTCGATCTTTAATAGTTCCGTAACCAGAAGGGTTACAGGAATTCCACAGTAAAAAAATGATTACAATGATGGGAAGAAGGTCCGTTGATCTTCTCATCATTGCGAAATTTTTTTTGCTGTAAACCACACCACGAAACCTTCTGGTTACGGAATGTTACGGAATTAATAGTGTTAACAGTAGGTAAGGTCGCTTGTCCGTGTCTGCTGCAGATAGGACCGATTCATCAGACTTTTTTCGGATCTAGACACGAATTTTTGCATAGGACTTTCAGCGTGTACAGGCGGCAAAAGCGGCATAGCAAAATTCTATGTGCCAGTAACGTTGATTTTCGCGACACTAATTAATCTAAGCTAGTATACTTAAGATCCCAGTAAGTAAGACATTCCGTAATTATCAGTTATTTTGTAAATCTTTTTGAGTGATTGTTCCAGAGGTTTGAAAAAACACCATTCAGCTGTATTATATTACTAGATGCTTACTGTTACATTGTACGGTGGTTTACTCGTGCTAAGTTATGTCTTTGGTTACTGCTCCACTCCTGAGCGTCGTTGCGTGATGTTATATAGTTTTTACTATTCCTCATGAATGGAAAGAAGATATTAGAGTACAGATAGATGTTAAAATTTCTTGCCGACTAATTGAAATGCCGACGATTATTGTTTCAGTTGATAAAGCATGAAAGTCTGGCATAATTAGAAGGTATACCAGCCTCGTATTAAGATGTCCTGGTCGAAGTAACAATAATGTGTAGGCTGTACAAAGAAAAAGCTAATATAATCAATAAAAAAAATTAAAAATACGACTGCAAAGTTTGCACATATTTGTACTTTGTTTACTCGTCCGTTTTTTTTTTTACGATGTTTTTTATTCACAGTGTTATACATATTTTAAATCTACTTGTCAAATTCTGGACGAGAAATATTGACACGACCAGATTCAAAAAAAAAAAACACCGGTTTCTTTTAATTTTTAACTATGCAAGGATTGTAACGATACCCCTTACATCTAAATCGGTTCACGCGTTTAAAAGTTATGATGGAATAAAGAAACTCACATACATACGTACATAAGTACATTAACCCTGAACACATAACACTTCTTGTTTTGGGGCAGTCGTGTAAAAATAAACAATTATACACGATGAAATATAGAGTGATAGTACCCTATAGCCGTAAGTGTTACCTAACTAAAAGAAGAAAATAGAACATAGGTATAGGTACTATATTGTGTACTTCAAACCCATAAAATAAACTATTTTTAACCCCCGACGCAAAAACGACGGGGTGTTCTAAGTTTCATGTCTCTGTGTTTGTCTGTCTGTGGCATCGTAGCTCCCAAACGGATGAACCGATTTTGTATTGTTTTTATTTTTGTTTGTTAGGTGAATTAGTCGGAAGTGTTCTTAGCTATGTTTGATGAAAATCGGTCTAAGATGGCCGCCGCCACAATATGGCGGATTACATATTTTTTCACATCTGCCTCAATAAGGGTATCAAATGAAAGGGCTTGAATTGTAGAATAAATTTCAAATCCAAAATGGCGGGTACCATAAAATGGCGAATTTTAAGTAGTTTTTATTAATAATGATTTTAAATTGATAATGATTGGTACCTAATAATAATATTTTTAATCACACCTAAAAATCCGAAACGAATATAGGTTTCCCCAAAAAATATTTGATTAGATAATCTGTAATTGGGTTTAATACAATATTGTAATGCTACATGTAGGTATGTATCTTGTGTTGTATGAAACTCGATACTGCAACACAAGATACATACCGTATCTTGTGTTGCAGTATGGAGTTTCATAGAAAAAACATGTTGATAGACTCGAGTTTAGCCTACCTAATATAATAATCTTTTACTGGGTCTTCTGTAGGGTCTGGTGCCAGGTTAATGTATGTGCGATAATACTTGCACAAAATAAAATAAACGAATGCCTGTTGGTCTAGTGGTTAGCGACCCTGACTGCTAAGCCGGAGGTCGTGGGTTCGATTCCCACCCAGGACAAACTTTGTGTGATGAGCATGATTGTTAGTTTTGTGTCTGGGTGTGATTTATCTATAATATGTATGTATTTATAAATTATATAAGTATGTATATCAGTTGTCTGGTTACCATAACACAAGCTCTGCTTAGCTTGGGATCAGATAGCCGTGTGCGAAGTTGTCCCAAGATATTTATTTATTTTATTTATTTATTTATATTATTATGGGTTTCGCTGCGTAGAATTCAGCAATAAGAGCACAACAATGTAATTGTAAGAAATTATCCTATGTGTTACTCGTAAACTAGAATGTAGTTCTGCCCACGATATAGATATTGTTTTAATTACTAGATTACTTAACATCTATTTCTGTGTGTTTTTCCAGCTAATTCAGAACAGAATTAAGCGTGAAAGAGTAACAAATATCCGTCCATTTGCACAAACTTTCACTTTTATAGTATAGTATAATTAGTCAAGGAATTATAAAGGTATGAAAAGTTTAATTTTTAGCACTAATTCACCGACTCACTCATCCAAAACTCATAATGAAATAGAAAAACCTAAAACTTTAAAAATTCACAACGTCTGCCATAGATGGCGTTGTACAGAATTTTATTATTTATTAAAACGTTTTTAATTTATTTTAAGTGTCTTACATAACTATTAATTTAGCGTTTCAAAACTGATGTACCAACGTACAATATGAATGTGGAAAAGAGGCCAAGTTCGGTGGTAACAACCATCGGGCAGTCATTGTCACCGATAAAAGAGTTGAGTTTTAAGGGGTGACAGATCTTTTGATTATAGTTGTATCTTTTGATTATTTTTTTAAATTAAGTAATTTAAAAAAATAATTTGTTACTTTCTTTGATTTCGCATTTATAACTTGGCTTTTCCAACTTTCGTACTATTATTTTTATTGTTTCAAATCAAATCAAATATTTTATTGCGTCCCACAATGTAAAGATAATATATTTCTATCACATTTTAAAGAATACTCCGTGCCTCGGAAAACACTCTATACTGTTGGTTTTGCCTGCCATACTGGATCTGTGACAGTCGTTACGGGTTGTCAGAAGCCTGAAAGTCTGACAACTTGTCTTACTAAGGGGTCTGTATTACCCAGTTACTGGGATGTGGAGGTCAGATAGGCAGTCGATCCATGTAAAATACTGGTATTCAATTGCATTTGGTTAGACTATGAATATGCCCAACACAGTGGGTTTCACTGCTAAAAATGAATGCGTCAGAAAATGACGTATTTTCCACAGTGCCATCTATTGAGTGCACTAGCTAACTCAAACTCATGGCAGTATTTTTAAATTAACAGAATTTATGGTTAAATAAATAATTTTGTAAAATTAAATTGTTTATTACTCATAATACTACATTATTTTATAATCGCTATCGGATAAACTCACCACTTGTATTGGCGAAGTTATCTACTTCTGACTGATAGACTTTAAATAATTGGGATAACTTTTGAGAGAGTTGACCCATTTTAATGAAATATAAACTTCATATTACATCGCCATATCAATATAAAACCTATATTTTAGTAATATTCCCCATTAATTCATTTTTAATTATTTTATGACAATCATTTTTTTTCTATGTTTTCCATAGACATTTAAATATTTGTAGGTAATTAAGTTCTTATTCGAAACCCGAAAAACCTGATAAACTCATAACATCTTTAAAAAAAAATCTTGTATCTTGAATGTACGTCTTATTCTGCGTCTTCAAAATTACTTTTGATGCAAATAATACAATGTAGGTACACATACGAGATTATAAGTAGATATAGATTCTTAGTCCCCTATATGTTACTTTTTTTTTGCAAATATTTGTAATGTACAGACGCACAGAATTCACATTCTTATTATACATATATAGGTAGAGATTTTATTAAAATTATTTAGAGACGTTGGTTGATCCAGCTAATGTATGAGGTTACTCTGGCGTAAGCAGCAGGATCACCACTTGCACAGCCGCGGCCAGTTCCAAAGGAGGTCACACCGATCTGTTAGTAAGAAAATTAAAGTCAAATATGAAAATCGTAAGAATCACTTATACTTAATGGGATTTTAATGGAAGAAACATGATTCACATACCAGGATCGGTCTTCCATTACTGGTGACGACAAGAGGACCGCCGGAATCACCCTGGCAGGTGCCCCTGCCGCCAGCACCGCTGGTGCAAATATTCGAAGACTGTATGAGAATCTGGAAAAGGATTGTAGCCTGGCTGCACACAGAGTTCTGGATTACAGGTAAGCTGACGTGACTCAGGAATTGGTTAACAGTGAGGTCTTCCCCTGCAAAGATATTATAAGCAGATTTAAAGTAATGACACTTACAACAACGTTTAAATTTATTGTCGGGTGTAAAAATTAACATTTTAATTACCATCAAAATATTCTAAACACAACTAAACAGTATATGAATATAAAAAAAATTACCATCCCTGGTGCGACCGAAGCCAGATGCGACTGCGGTAAAACCAACGAATTGATTGTTGAGCTCGTTTCCAGAGGGAAGACTGATGGGATTTATAGTAGCTGTTGACAAATACAATGTTTAAAATAAATATTTTTGAATTGTATTGAATGCTTCCGTGCAAACAAAAGAAGATTAAATACTCACATGAAATACCAACGGCTGACGGCAAGTTGATCATGGCAATGTCATTACGAATTAAGGAAGGGGTCCAGCTTGCATGCATAGCAACGTCAGAGGAAGCTACCCTTGTACCACCACTGAACAGACGGATTGAGCCAAGGACAACTGTGAATCTCCAGGCTTGGTTTAGACCATCAAACCAGCAGTGAGCAGCGGTAAGTACTCTTCTTGTGTTGAGCAAAGAACCACCGCAGGCACCCTGGTTACTATTGAAGTCAGCGATTAGACCAGCCTGTATAAAAATATTTCAAAAGCATTATAAACCTACAATTTTGACTTTGTTGACATACAAAATGTTAAGTATATTCGATTTTCATATTGGATACAACCAAACGGTTTATTATACCTGGTAAGGGAATTGCCCGAGTGCTGAAGGTTGACCGTTGACGATCCTGGATGGATTTTGGTCTGCTTCTTCCTCAAACTTGCGGATCCTCTCGGCCAAAGGAGCACCTACTTTACTGAGGTATCCGTACGCGGTGTTGTCTTCAAGATCGATCACATTTTCAAGGTTGACGTTTCTAGAGGATACCACCGCCACCAGAGCCAAAAAAGTCACAGCCAAGAACTTCATGTTGCCGATATTAACAAATACAAATTGATGTAACAGCTAGTTTTCAGATGATATTTATATACTCTAAAAGCTAGATAAAGGTGAGATAATGACCATGGGTTTTCCAAATATTTGGCTATCAAATAATTACTCAAACGAGATTAAAACTGGTTTTACACAATAATGTAAAAAATCAGTCTTTTGAAAGCTGTAGATTAGTAAATATCAATCTTATCTTCAGTTCACGTAAAATCCGAAAGTGAGGTAAAAACCAATGCTTGTGCGTGCTGAAGCTTTGCATATTTTACCCAATATGAAATTTATCGCACTAATACGGTTACCACATTAGCGGTTTCATAATGTTTTGATGTAGGCAGTTCGATCTTTTGCTACAGTAGCCTGTTGGAAAGAACGTGCTATATATTATAACGTTTACGGTTGCCGCAACTTTATGGCAATCTGTGAGCAACTTTCACAGCCGAGTTGCCGTATGCCGTTGCTGAAACGACACTGGCATTACTGGGCACAGGGAGAGGGAGGGAGGGTGTGAAATCGCCCGACGCGTTGTGTTTGACGGTTGAGGAAACCGGCAACTTTAAAAACCTAAAAATATTTACCAGTTGCTAGTTGCGGCAATTACCAACTAACTTATTTATTTATCGATTGCAGCAACTGAAAACTGTTGACGATCGCCGGAACTCGGAACTCGAGTTCCTATGTGTGCACAGTCAAATTGAAATATATGTAAACAGTTATTTGCCAGCTAGTTTCCAGTTGCTGCAATAGTTGCTCTATGTGCAAAGCGCAACTTAAAAAAATCTTTATCTTGTTTTTGAAAAAGAATATCTAAATTGTGAATATTTATACTTACTTTTTGTATATTGATGACGTCTCAAATTAATTCAATTAGTCATAGGAAAACAATGAATGAACCAATATCTGATTAAGGAAAAGGGGCAATCTTTTGTTGTCTTATACCTATGCTGATCGATATCTAGTTTATATTTTATTATGAGTGGATGTGTTTGCCTCTTCATTTACAGATTTATTTTTATACGAAATAGAAAGGGATTGGAAAGTAAAAAAGAACGCTTTACTAAAGGTTTCAATTGGGTTTCAAAACGATTGACAAAAGGTATTTATATGGCAGAGGTGAGTGTCAACGCCGGGAGGGGTCGCCCTAGGAAGACCCACACTGATCTTATTGGTGAGGTCCTTCAGAAAGGTCAAGTGCGGAGTACTCGTAACCGGCGTGCTTGTATGACGAGATGTATGAACGTAGATGAGGCGAAAGGAGTATGTAAGGATAGTAGCAGGTGGCGTTCTGTAGTTTCTGCCTACCCCCATGGGAAAAAGGCGTGTGTTTATGTATGTATGTGTGTAAGTTTGTGAAAACATCATTATTATCAATCATAAATAATAAAAATAGTATTATTCTTTTGTTCTCGTTGTCTTTTGTATTTTTTTTGCTTTTTAAATAAGAAACTTATACAAATACCAAGTTATAATTTGATACCTTATCAAATTTTTTTTAATGGCAAAAGCAACTAACACGTCCTAATGCGATGTAGTCCCCGCAGCGCCATCTTTCGCATGTGGATAAAGTTATTACTTTATATCTATTCATTCCTCCAAATATTATAACGGGTTGGGTTTTTAATCTATTTATATCAAAATCAATTGCTGTTTGTTTGTCTCGCTAAAACTCGAGAACGGCTGGGCCGATGGGGCTGGGCTGTTTTTGGTCTTGAAATGTTCCTGGAGGTCTAGGGAAGGGTTGGATAGGGCAGGGTAGGGTAGGGTAGGGTATGGGATGGGTAAATCGCGGGCAAAAGCTAGTCTCTCTATGAAAGTCATAATATGAATATAAAACCGGTGAAAGATTACTGTGAACTGTGGTAAACTTTTGCAAAAAAACGGCTGATTTAATTGATAGTGAACGTGGGTCTGGAATATGTCAAGTTACTATAGTTTTATTTAATCAATTTTATATTCCTAAATTGGATTAAAACCGGGATGGCTGGTTCGAAATGGCGCAAGAAAAGAATACTTGGAAGGACGTGACGAATGCCTTTGCCTAGCAGTGGGACATTATAGGTTAGTTAAAAAAGTACACCCACCTCAGTAGTTAATTGGTTAAAATGTTTTTGTTGTAATATGCTTAAACAGCTCTAAATTAATAAATATTATTTAAATTTAAATAATCTTATGCAACATCACGCCTGTAATCCCCGAAGGGTTATGCAGAGGTGTACCCATAAGTACACCTACATTTTTCCAGTTATGTTTAAATCCCATATATTAGGGGACGAGTCTGTTGCCATCAACCGGGCACAAATCCAGACTCCAAGGCTGCTACTGAGAAATCCCTGATGAAAAATCCTAATATTACTTTGCCCGACCTGGGAATCGAACCCAAGACCTCATGCAGTTCAGCAGTCGCGGTTTACGACCACTACACCAACATGGCCGTAATCATAAGTATTGTCATTATAATGGAATAAGCAAAGTGTTGTTTAACCATGTTCTGCCCAATATATTTTTACTATTTTTTTGTGCTTGAACCATGTACATAACACACAGTAGTAAAATGAATAAAGCAAAGTTTGAGTTATTTCGAGTTTTTCTAAGGTGTGGTGTAGTTAAACTTAGTTTTTAGATAGATCTACCAGACAGAATCTGTGTAATATGAGTTATAAAGCCGGTTATATTTCACGGAAAATCCATACAAACGGGCTGAAAAAGTTACTCTTCTGGATTTCTCTGTAAGCTCAAACCTCACAGATTTATTTCGACAGTTTATTGAATCGTAATATATATGTGTCACCGCACTAGGGAGGTCATTATCCTATCATTCCATTTTTAAAGATACAGCGGGCCGTGCCCGGGGCGAGGCCCGGACGGGGCACGGTTTTAAATCTGTTACATATACTTATTTTGTATGAATCAATTTATATTACACAGTGCATTATCCGTGTCCCGTCCGGGCCCTCTCGACGCACTTCAATACTACATCGGCTCGTCCACGCCCCGGCCCGGGCACGGCCCGCTCTAATGAGAATCATCCCTTACTGTCGAGGGTCTATGCGCCTAGTAGAATTCAATTTAAAACATTTGATGTTTTTAGTTTAATTTGTTCAACTTATTTTAACCTTATTTATGTAGGTTTTATGTAGAAAATAAGGTATGGTATGTTAATACAGTCAGTTGAAATTTCTTAATTTTTTCGACTCTAATATAGACATCTTTCTATCTTGTTTCGCAAAAGAACCTACGGTGAAGAGGTTATGCCTAATGAGGGGAAAAAAAAAATTAAAAGTTTTTGGAAAACTTTATTTTTTTCGTTCTTTAGGTACTTAGCATTGAGAGTTTAGTTGATATGCTGGTTAATAAAGTCCATAAATGAGGTCACACGCGCGTAGGCCGCAGGCAAACTGGCCTCACAACCAAGCCCGGAACCGAACGATGTGATACCAATCTGAAAGAAGAAAAGAAAGTTAATATCTGTAGATTCTTTCCAGTTTTCTAAAGAATATTAAATCACGATTATAGGATAAGAATAAGTATTTTGTGTTCTAAAGGACATGACATATCCGTTCAGCCATTCAGGCATGATTAATTTACAAATATCCAAATTAAGACATATTTATGATGTTCATATAATACTTACTAGAGTAGGCGTGCCGTTAATTGTGACAGCTAGAGGACCACCAGAGTCACCTCTGCAGGTGCTGGCACCACCGAGACCGCTGGTACAGATGTTAGAAGATTGAAGAATAAAAGGGAAGGCAAAAGAACAAACGCTGTTGGAGATGACATTCAGACTGACGTGACTTAGGTACTGATTAGTTGAAATTGAACCATCTGAAAAATATAAATATTTAGTGAACAGATTTGTTAATTAAACTAGAACCATCGCACTAATGAAATGATATTGACTTACCATCGCTGGTCAAACCAAAGCCAGAAGCAACAGCGGCAGAACCGGCAAAGTCGTTTTGGAGTAGATCACCAGAAGGCAGTGCAATCGAAGAGATAAAATCTGCAGCAAAATAATTTAACAATGAATACCTTAATTACGAATTTAGGTACCTATTGAGATTGTTTCAGTTGTGTGAAGATATTTTATTTGAAAATGGTAATATTCTTATTTTTTTTTGTCATTTCTTACCGTTGAAAGTAACTGAGGAAGGCAAATAGATGACAGCAACGTCGTTTCGAACTAAAAGAGGCTGCCACTGTGAGTGTACTGCGACTGCGCTGGTTTCCAACCTAGTACCACCAGAAAAGAGTGTGGTGGAGCCGAGGACAACGTTGAATAGCCAAGCCTGATTGACACCGTCGAACCAGCAATGGGCGGCAGTGACGACTCTGTTTGCACTGATGAGGGAACCTCCGCACACACCGGTGCCAGAGATGCCAGAGTAAGAAGCGAGGAGACCAGCCTATGGAACATAAATCATGAAAAAATTAGAAAAAAATAAAATAAAAAAAAAACCATCAAAACATAGCTGAGAACACTTCCGACTTTCAAACAACAAAAAAAAACAAAATCTTAATCGCTTCATCCGATCGGAATCTAAGATGCCACAGACAGCATACCTTCAGACACGTCAAAATAAAACCCCTTTGTTTTTGCTTCGGGGGTTAAAATAGGCATAAACATTCTTGTTATTGGATGTAATGACAAGAAAAGAAAATAAATAAAAGGGTTCAGTCATAGTCGGAATATAGTCAGATTTTGTCCGACAATTAAGATTAAAATATCTTCGTATATTATCTTGCACTCACCTGATAGGGAAATTGACCAAGGTAAGAAGGATTACCACCAACAATCCTTTCTTGGGTTATCTGTTCCTCAGCTTTCCGGATCTTCTCAGCCAATGGGATTGCATAGTTCTGGATATAACCATAGGCGGTGTTACCCTCAATCGAGGGCTCCACATTCGCGTAGGCGAGTGTCACCAGAGCTAGTACAATCAATACCTTCATTGTGATATTTAAGAATGACTGAGTCCCTAATGAAGCTAGAAGATTAGTATTTATATTAAATCGTTAACTGATTACAGAATGTATGCAGATACTACGTAGACGACTTACGTAAAAATAATTCACGTCACGAAACTTCGAATAACGAGCCAAGTTCTGTGTAGCATGCGAGTGTATAAATGAAAAATGTTACTAAATATAGTTTTAGGTGCTTACCTAAGAATTGTTATGGAAAAGTTCGACTAATTTTCTACGCTAATATTATAAAGAGGAAAGATTTGTATTTTTATGTGTTTGAAATCAATAAACTCAAAAACAACTGTGCCGATTTCAATTTTTTTTTCACCATTAGAAAGCTACATATGCCCTGAGTATCATAGGCTGTATTATATTTGCAAAAAAGTTAGGGATCCGTAAGGAAAATCACGCGAACGAAGTCGGGTGGAGAGTGCTACTTTTTTAAAATTAAGGTTGTAAATATTGTACATAATTTTATTGATGAGAAATAAAGAAACGTTGTTTAGTCAGGGTACGTAGAGATATTTTAAGTTGTTTAGAATTTGGCGTTGCACTGCCATGCACCCATATTAAATTAATATAATTTAAAGCACGTGCTCGGGTCACTTCAGAGTAAGCTATATAATTGTGAATTACAACCAGAAGAGTCCAGATTTTAATAAAACTGTAATTAATTCTTTTAGTTTTTTATCGATTATCTACTTACATAATATGTAGCATATTAATACAGGATTTTCATATGCCAAATATTTTAAATAATATTTTTAATATTAATAGTTTCTATTTTCGCAATAATCCGACAAAGTAGGTAGGTACCAGTAACTGTTACATCGTTATCTTAATACTTTATTTGTGATTTCCTAATTACCTTATTAATCTTATCCAATTTTGCGACACCTTTGTAATCTGGCTTTATCAATGTAAAACCCATTTGGTTTCTAAGTAAAACATAGTATACCTTTATGCAATATTTTCAATTAGGCGTGTAGTTGATGCGCGTGTGAAAATAATGATAAAAATATCGAACGTTGCGGTTGCGCAGTTGCGAAACCAGTTAATACCTTTTGGTAAACATGTTACCCAGTAACTGGGTTTTCGAGGTCATATTTGTAGTCGTTTGGTATAAAATACTGGTATTCAGGTGCGTCTGGTTACACTGGAAGTTTATACAGTTTGGCTAGGTAGATGATGACGAGGAACAGCTATTCTTTCTATTTTATTTTAATTTTTATTTTTTATTCGGCATTTTCTCTTATATCAACAAGATTAACTTAGGTGATGATTAAAATATTAGTCAATTAAATAGATGGTAGCGGAGTATACAGATATTCAAATAAATATTCACTACTCGACATGATCATAAAAAATATTTCATCAAAAAAATCTGAACATTATTTGTTAAGAAAGAGCAACCTTTTAAAATAGTTCATGTTTAAAATAGTTCAGGATGATAACATCAATTGAATATCACTTTAATCATCGTAAAATATTGGCTGCTGTACTCTACCTTTTTTTTTTTCTAAGTGGTAAAAATCATCTAATGACTCCTTCCGCCCTGGGTGGGGCGGAAGGGACTGTCAGACTTTTACTGACAAAAAAACCACCCTGTTCCTTCTGTTGCCCTTGCGGTACCTTTTGCAAGAAGGGGTCCGCTGCTGGTGGGCCAGCACCAGTTAAGGGCACGGATCATCAAGTGTGTCTCTGCTTATGCTTCCGACTCTTGGTGGTAGAAGAAACCATGGGGTTTAAAGACGGCAAGAGTCCGACATAACCATCCATGTTCTCCAGATAGAGGGTAAAAAGATACATTTTGCTCATTAAACGGCTTCTAGTATTTTTCCATAGATTGACAATTACGAAAAATGACTAATTGTACCTAGCAACCTCATTTATCTAATCATGAGATAGGAAGTCACTATTTAATAAGCTAATTTGTGTTGTACTTAATGTCCTAAAAATTCCAAGAGTCGCTAGAACTAGTAACGTGATTAAATTTTATTATGGCTAAAATTTTGAAAATACATAGAATAACTAAATATGTATAAGATAAGTTAGTATGAGTACTTGCTATCTCGAATGCTGGGTCCTTTTTGAGGTACCACATACAAAAGGTACATGTTTTAGAGGATTCGATCCATACTAAAAGTTTAACTGCGAAATTAACTCTGTCTGTCACGTTTTCAAGAGTAAACCACTGAACCGATTTCGATCAAATTTGGGGTACCTACCTACGAGGTAAGTTGGAACTCCAAGAAAGGACATAAATACCAAAGTAATTTATTGACCAGCAACTACGGAATATGTCAGGAATGGTCAAGTCATGGTCATTGGAGAAAATTAATAAAATATTATTAAACGTTTTGACTGCCACTGAAGTCTATGGACGTTAAATTAAAACGTGCTCACGGCGCCTCGGGTGGCATGGCAAGTCGAAAATAACACTTTTACAGCCAAAATAAACATTATTTAAAGTATGACTGTAAGAATGAATTTAAGAGAGAAGGAATTTATGGCTACGTAGAAGACAGATTATCGTTATTGACGTGGCGGTCAAAACGTTAAAGCGTCGAATTTTGTATCTGTGTCGGTATGCGATCTTCTAGGTTAGTAAAGGCGGCAAGTAGGAAATGCACTGAAGGCGGACATTTATAGACCGCATTAACCGTCTGACTTCGCTGACTGAGAGTTATTTTGATATAAACATATACAGTATGTAAAAAAAAAAACATTTGAAGGAATATATAGGTTTGTATTTTCTTTATTTTAGGCAGAAAAAACTCAATAGTGTTTTATGTTTCAACCTTAGTTTTAAGGGTTAGGTCTTCAGGGTCAAAAATACAAAATATATAAACCAAAAAGAATTCCCACTCCTATAACATACAAAGTTCCACATAATTTCTATATGCTTTAATGTTTCAGTAATTATGGTCCTTTTAGTATTCAGTTTATATGTGCTGGTTGAAGAAGCTGACGTAGGAAGTGACTCGTGCAAATACTGATGGCAGGTTGATTTCGCAGCCGAAAGCGGAACCGAAGGATGTTATACCAATCTGTAAAAAAATAAATAATAATAATAAAAAACACAAATAATAAGATTCTTTTTACGCTATATTTTATTGGTCGATTGAATTAGACTCAAGATACTTCAACATCCATCTGTGTGTATGTGAAATTATAGATTACATGTGCAGATAAGTACTATGTTTGCTGACCTAAATAGAAACTCTGATTTTTCAAATCAATTTTGTTCCATTTGATGAAGTAATAAGCGTTTTTTTTAACGTGATCAAATAGGAATGCCTTTATCGTTTTTATTTTTTTTAACATTACACACATAAGTTGACAAGCGACGTTCCCAATGATCAAATAATTTATTTAGGTACACAGGTAGGTATTCTAATATTTGTTTATTTCATCAATTACGGGTGGCCACAGAATGCACAATTATAACTAAAAAGTAATAAACATGTCTGAGTTCTCACCAAGACGTTATTTCCATTTTCGGTGGCAACAAGAGGACCACCAGAGTCACCGTTGCAGGTACCAACACCACCGACACCGCTGGTGCAAATGTTGGTAGGCTGTACCACAAGTGGGAAAGCGATACTGCAAGCGCTGTTAGCGATCACATTCAAGCGAACGTGGCTTAGGAACTGGTTCGGTGAAATGGAACCACCTGAAAATGAACAAATTGTTATAGTACTTAAGTAAACTTTGATCCGGGGTTGCGGGCCGTCTCCGGGGTTGCAGGCCATCTTAGCAGGATACTATGGCCCCGGAACGTAAAGGGCAACAGAAGGAACAGGGTGGTTTTTCAGTCAGTAAAAGTCTGACAGTCCCTTCCGCCGCACCCAGGGCGGAAGGAATCATTTGATGATTTTTACCACCTTAAAAATTAAAGTAGTCTTTGATTCGTAGGATTAAATAACCATGAGCAAATAATTTGTTTGCAATTGAAATCTTGGTCTTTCTATATTTTTGCATACTCGTCAAATTCATGAGTATGCTAGTGATTCTCAGAACGAATGAATAATAAAATAAATAAATATTCTGAAATACTATATAAATCGCAAAAAGATGTTTTTATTAATTATTAACTTAGTGTCGTAATTTTATTTGATTATTAATGTATGACATTTGACATTTCTGCATGCAATACTGTGAAGTATTGCATGCTCGTCAAATTTGTACATGTAGAACCGGAAAAAGAGTAAGAAAATTATTTTATTGATGTTTTAGTGTCTGATAATGTATATACAACGTGTAACTGAAAGGGTATATACATACCAAGAGCAAGGCTTCTTTGGAAGATAACAAACGATTGGCAAGGGATTTTTAATTCTATCTCTACATGTTCGGAAGTTATGATTAACAAAGAACACCGCCTGCAGTAGGCTAAGAAATTTATCGTGATATTAGCCAAGTAACGTGGAAAGTTTTTGACCAACGTAGTGCGGTTTGACACGTTTGTTATGATTTGAATTTAAGAAACTTATGAAACCGAAAATTTTGTATCAATTCTTAGAGTATTTTATATTGAGCTGAAACCCTTGCTATATCGTTAGTTATCATCCAAAGAAACCTTACTCTTTGTATGTATCTTCAGATACTACTACTTCGAGAAAAGGTAGGTAGTGCCCTTGCGCTTCGCTCGGATCGTCTTGGCAGGGGCACTCCCGTGCCCCAAGATTTCGTCACTGACACACTGATGATCATCAAAATGTTTGGCTAGTTCCTAAATTGCTAAAAAGCTGAAATTTGGTATGTAATCTAAGTTTAGATTTAAATCTAACGCCCCCCATCCCCTAAAGTGGGGGGTGGAAGTTTGAATGAGATTCATCCACTTTTATGAATTAGGACATGAAAGTTTACACGGGACTGTAAACAGTAATTAAAAAACGTACTGACTGCGTAGCAACTTACAAAAAGAACTCAAATCCCACCAAAAACATTTCATGTAAAATGTTGCCAAGACGACCACATAAGGTTTGCTCTGTGAAAAAGATATCAGATCTCATGTAGAGCCAAGCTTCTGAATCTACACGGCCTAACTTTAACAACCCTTACCTCAGAAATTCTACATATCAGTAAAAATGTATGGCTTGGCTGTTTCGTTACTTACTTCAGAAACTAAATTTTCTCATCACCTCCACGAGCGACGGTAGCGAAAACCGTGTAATACTCGTAGCAGTCCTACTTTTGATTACTTATCTATCAGCTTAGTTAACGTAAATTACGTTAACAAAAAAAAACCGACGGAATGCCTTAATTCGTGGTCGTGGTGTACAAGAATGTAAAATAAGGTAACAAAAAACGACGAATATTATTAAATGAATCGTATCTTTATTACTACTTGTTTTTTTTCAGAATGGATGTCCATTCTGAAAAAAAAAACAAAAAAAAAAAAACTGATGACAGTTCTACCATTACCCATTTCAAGAAAATCCATTGATTACCGGGCACTCTGTATAATATAAATATCACTTAAGGAGTAGGTTAGCTTTAGCTTGTTTGGTCGTAAGCTACCTTTACATTTTTACCGCCTCGAAAATATTGTGTGTTTAACATACCCAATGTTTAATTAATTTGTAAAAACAACCACTTACCGGAGACTGTTAAGCCGTAGCCTGACGCAATAGCTGAGGCACCAACGAATTCTCCAGAACCGGAAGGCAAGGCTATCGGAGCGATGTTGGCTGAAAATTAAAAAAGGAAAAACTATTGAATAGTTCATTTCCCAAAACTGTGTTCCATAATAATAATTTGTTTTTAACACATTTATGTTATTTCAAGACATTAATCTAACTGAATGAATACACTATGTCCAAATTATGTAATTACCTATAACAACACTATTATTATACCTACCAGACAATTGCACAGCATTGGGCAAGTAGATCACACCGACATCGTTACGAATTAGTGCGGGTGTCCAGTTAGGGTGCACGGCACAAACACTCGAGTCAAGCCTGGTTCCCCCAGAGAAGAGTGTGGTGGAGCCGAGGACGACGGTGACCCTCCAGACTTGGTTGACACCATCGTTCCAGCAGTGGGCGGCTGTGGCCACTCGGCTGGGGCTGATCAGGGAACCTCCGCACACACCAGTGCCAGTGGATCCGATGATTGAGAGAAGGAGACCAGCCTGGTAAACGCCAAGATATATTTAGATAGGTCGTTTGATAAGATATGCTGTGTATACAGGGTCATTGAAAATTTACCCGAAACCTGAAAAGGGGTCATCTTACTCAACATTATGAACAACTTTAAAAAAAAACACAGCTGTTCCATAAATTATGATTGTGTTGTAAAGCATTTTTGTAGCTGCTTTTTTTCGGGTTTTGGGTAAATTTTCAATGACCCTGTATAGTGGTAATACAATTAAATAAATTGTTCATCGGATTCGAATATGTTAGTTCGGGCAGGGTACATTATGGACGTAAATCCATACCTATTATAAGCACATGAATAGTAAAACGAAGAGATTGTGCCAACTACAAACACAATGTACCTTTATTATTTAAATATTTAACAGTGTTCTGGCTATACAAATAATCAGCTCTAGCTTATGACGAAAACTTGTTAGGCGATTAACAAACGCCACCGCGCACCGTGTTAGGCATTAACGGATTTTTTAGAAGCCAATGTGCCATGAGATCCGCTTCACCGCCAAATCTAATTCGAACCCAAATCTAATTAGGACTTTTATTTTGCAAAGCCTTTTGTTTCTGGCTATTACGTAATAATACTTTACAAATAATTGAAAAATCCACTTTAATTTGCAAGACTGCATAAGTAAGGTAACGCAACAAACCTGGTACGGGTATTGTCCTTGGCCAGCAGGGACACCACCCACGATTCTGGAGCTAAGGAACTTCTCCTCAGCCGCTTTGATCCTCTCACCTTCAGGGATACCGATATTCTTCAGGTAGCCATAAGGTGTGTTAGCCAGAAAAGAATCTTCCGCACAGGCAAAGCTTGCCAAAGCCACACACGCTATTATAAAGGTTTTCATCGTGGTTCCAGCCGAAACTAGGTGCAAAAAAACTTTTTTGATTGTTTTATAGAGGTGATATTGTACGCTGATGCAATTAATCTACAGATAGGTAATATACATACGTACCGACACTTATCTAAATCATGTGATTACTGATTTTGATTTAAATAGGTATCATGTTGAAATCTGAAGCCATTTCAGATTAGCGACAGCTACTGCGCTACTATCAAGTGATAATCGTGCAAATAATAAGGATAAAACATATTTTTTTATCACCGTTTTAATATAGAAGTGTTTTCCATTTCCTACTGTAATTGACTTTGTCCGCATATAAGTGGAAATGTCGTTATAGAAAAGGTAAAACGAGAAAAATAAAGCATTAAGGGGCAATTCTACTACTTTTTAGAAACGATGGCAATTTAATCCCAGTCTCAATATGTCAAAATGTTAAGTAGAGGTACTAAACCTTATTTTTACATGATTGCTGCTGAGATATGGTTGCGACAAGATATTAAACTAGCATCTCCAGCTCTAATGATAAAAAACATGTTAATTGGCATGGGGTCTTGGGTTCGATTCCCGGGTTGGGTAAAGTGTTATTGGATATTTCCATCAGGAATTTCTCAGTAGCAGCATCGGAGTCCGGATTTGTGCCCGGTTGATGGCAATGGGCTCGCCACCTATTAAATGGGACTTCTAACATAACTGGCGAAATGAGGGTGTACTAATGTGTACACCTCTGTCTACATCTTCGGGGATTACGGGCGTGATGATAGGTCAGATTTCAGGGCAGACTTTCCGAGGACTAGTGGGCAATAGCGTGGTAATAAACCGTAATGGGGGTCTTAGTGCAGGCCCCTTAGCAACACAATAGCGAAAGTTTTATCAGATTACGTTCACTAATTGAGATATTAATCCTTATCGGGGAGAAAAGGAAAACCTAAAAAAATATTTTATATCGATAACAGAATATGAGGCTAATTGAACTCGAATAATTAGTTTAGTTCTGTATAGACATTTCATATAATGATAAAATCCAAAAGTATGACTATACATAGTCGGCGCTGACGGCTCAATTTGTATGAGTGCGCGTACGCCGCGCACGGCTCAGCGCCGACCACCCCTTCGCCGTCAGCGCTGACACCTACGCGTTAGCGTGACTCTAAAACCAGCCTTAGTCGATATTCAGGTAGCTTCGAAAGAACATCTTGCATAACCTGATCAGTTTAGTCACCTTTGCTGCCTGACTAATATTTTGAAGAACGTAGCCAGTATCGTTTCAATGTAACAATCTACAACATACAAATAACATTTACTACATTCTTTTTCACGTCTTGATTATTTTTTCCTTTTTATTTGATACATCTTTCGTGATTAATTTATAACTTAAATTTTACCATCAGACTACGAGCAGTGTTATTCACAGAATTTGCAATATTGTATTGTTTATGTTACAATGAAAGCATGTACATGACCCGGACGACCGACCGTTGTCTATCACACACAAATATGAACAACACGGTACGTTGTCCGATTATCGACATGCGCCACAATCTAATCAGTCTATGCTCTCATGACTGATGAAAGATTCTATCGCCATCAATAAAGATAAAATAATAGTTTAACCTCAAATCGTCTTACGTACGTATGACAACCAAAAAATGAGAAAATAAGTATAAAAAATCTACCTACCTACTTAAATTTATTTTAAAATTGATTCTTACCTAAGAAACGTCGAAAACCACTGCGTTAATATCACACAAGACGAAACACTTATGAGATTTTCCAATAAATACAAAAAGATTAAAATGTTCGGTTGTATCAACAAAATTTATTTGTTCTCGTTTCATAAAGAAGAACACTATTGATAATATTTATCTCTCTATTGAAATATCTCTTCAGTTTTATTTGCCAACACTTATTTATCGAAGTTTATCGGTCAATTATTCAGTGTATGTAACCTATTGTATTTTATTAAATCAGAATTAATAAGGTATACCTATGTAAGTAGTAGTACACAGATTTATTGATTCGGTAAATAATCTAATTTATTAAATAATAATAATAACATTCACTAACCAAAAGTACCTAGGTATTACAAATGTGAACATAGTCGGCGAGCCACAAACTAAGCAAAGCTTGTATCTAATATAATCTCGTATGTTATTTATCATATTTTATCTTATTTCTGGTCTTCCAACGATGTATTTGTTAATATACTTACAATAGTCAGTTCAATGTTATTGAATTGTAGTGAACTTGCCACTTATAAGAGAGCACATCACTTGAGAATTGTAATATAAAGTCACTTATATTACAATTGATCATCATCATCTGCCTAGCCTTTTCCCAACTATGTTGGGGTCGGCTTCCAGTCTAACCGGATGCAGCTGAATACCAGTATTTTACATGGAGCGACTGCCTATCTGACCTCCACAACCCAGTAACTGGGGAATATGATACCCCTAGGTAAGACACGGAGGAGTCTCGGTATGTAAAGATGGTCACCCATCCACGGACCAACCCCGGCAAGCGTAGCTTAACCTGACGGATCGACCCGTGCGGCTGTTATTACTTAGCCACGAGCTCCTCACTTAGCCACGAGCTCCTCCTTATAGCTATTGATGAAGCATAAATAAAAGAACAGTGCACAAACAAGTCAATAGATAATTGTATTTTCAGTTGCGTTGCGTCTAAACGTACGCGAAACTTTTAATATGTTTTGCTCAAATATGTTGGTTGATGAAGTCCATAAACGAAGTGACGCGAGCGGAAACATGTGGCATCCCAGATTGGCAGCCCATAGCAGAACCAAATAAGAAGATACCGATCTGTAAAAAAATTGTGAATAGTTTTACAAGGGGCCAAAGTAGTTGACTTTGTCCCTACTCTTGCCTCGCAAAGGCCTTTTAGACGTTTTAGGTGAAATGATACACTAACCGACGATTATCCCTGTATGCATTATACAAGAGCACAAGGAACGGTCTCGGATAATGCAGGACTATTGGTAGACATTGAAACAAAGCACATTGGGCTTTTTCGTGTGACTTAAGTGGACTGGTTACCTGAAATTATGAAAGGATGGCCTCTGCTTCACACTCTCAATTAATGGGGACTTGAAAACATTACCTAGCATACATAGCGATAAGGGGATACTATATACTGACGTGCTTTGAGGAGTGAAACGGTATTTTTCGACCATCGGGAGAATCCTGAAAGTACGGTCAAGATACTTCCTTCTTCTGAGCATGTTTGCTTTTTTATATTAAGGAGATAATTTTATGTATCACCTTATTGTAATAATGAATACGAATTAAATTGTAATAAAATTAACGATGTTACTTCACTTTACGAACGGTACTGTCAAAATATCGACGAAACCGTATCCGTTACCGTATTTTCAACCGACTTCAAAAAGGAGGAGGTTCTCAATTCGACGCGTATGTTTTTTTTTTTTTTTTTTTGTATATTTGTTCTACGATTACTCCGCCAATTATAAATCGATTTGGATGATGCTTTTTTTGTTTGAAAGAGTATAGTTTGGAATAGGTCCCATTGGAATATTGTCATGATCTGATCTGAACTTTGGAGATATGGAACGGAACTCCTTATAAAATCACAGCAGAACCGCCGTAACAAGAAAAATTGCTTTGTTTATACGTGTAGTCGATAACTGACTGAAGGAAGTGGGGAGGGGGTACGCCAACCCCTACCAAACCCCTCCTACCACTTTCCAAAATTAAATATATCGTGTGGGGTATTGTTTGAAAGGGCTTTATGTAAGGATTTCAAACATTAACTCACAAGCACTAAAAAGTGAAAAATAAAAAGCTTTTTTACAAAAAAAGATGACCGCCTTCAAAAACTACAAATTAAAAAATAACTTTAAACTTTATTATTAAACTGTAATATGTACAAATGTACATATTACAGAAAAAAAGCTTTTTTCTGTAATATGTACATTTGGACTACGATTTAATTTAGCTCAAAGTTAATTATATTTTTCAAAAATCTGCACTAATCTGCAGCTATTGAAAATATTAAATGGAACATAAAGTTCAGAAAGTCTTGTAGGTATTAACTAATCACTTTGCAGCTTTTTTTTTTATATTACTTAAAAGCATCGTTATTTATTTTTCATACCAAGATCTGTCTGTTGTTTTTGTTGATGACAAGAGGTGCCCCCGAGTCTCCAGTGCAGAAACCGCCAATTCCAGTGTTGCAGATGTTAGAATTTTGAATGATAGGGATCGCCAAGGAGCAATCGCTGTTAGATATCACGTTTACATCGACGTGGCTCAGGACTTGACTGGACCCAACACCGCCACCTGAAAACGGCACAGGTATAGAAATAGATACACTACGTAATTGATCATAATAATTATGATGACTGCTTTTTATCAATATGTCATTACATCTAAAATATTGTCCTAAAAATAAAGACAACATATTTTTTTATTCAAAATTAAAATTTAGGTACTTACTAGCACCAAAGCCGACAGCAACAGCCCTCTCCCCAGTGAAAGACTCAAATAGTTCTGATCCACTAGGCAGAGAGACCGGAGCAACAGTAGCTGGAAAAGAACCAAATTATTACACATTAAAACCTTTCTTCATAGAGATTTTAAAACATGCACGGCTATAGTTCGATTATATTATTAAAGTTGTGATTTCGTTAAAGTTATTTTATTACCTTTTTCTAAGTTTCTCTGTCAGACACTACTTTATCTGGTCGTAACTTCGTAAGTGATTAATACTAATGAGTCTAGGTCTTTTCTAAATTGAAAAAAATTGATGTCATTTGTTTCAACTCACTCGTGATATGACGTACAAGTGCATCTCACATAAATAAGCAAAAAACTCACTCACCTGATATTGGAACAGGAGTCGCAAAATACGCTATTGCAACATTATTGCTAAGAAAGGTTGGATTATAATTCGGATGCAGGGCGACCGTACTAGTCTCAACCCTAATACCGCCGCTAAATAGGTAAAGTGACCCAAGACCAATGGTAAAGCGCCATGCCTGGAAGTGACCGTCGAACCAGCAATGAGCCGCTGTGAGAACACGACTGGCTGAAATGAGGGAGCCTCCGCAAACGCTCACAAAATTACCATTGGTAATATCAGCAACAATACTAGCCTGCAATAAAAAAAGATCGATATTGTGGAATATTATAACTATTAATATTTACAACTTTTTCCATTAGTGGGTTTTAGGAAGCGAGGCCATATTTTTTCAATTTCACTTAGATCCTATCGAAATTGTAATTTGCCTATAAATATGTACTGTTCGTACTACACCAAATAAATAGCAATCGAGTGATTTCAGTTCACAGAACTTTGGACGTCAAAACAAACCTTGAAAGGGTATTGTCCAAGAGCGGCCGGTACTCCTCCAACAACCTTTGAACCTGCTTCCTCCGCCTTTCGTATTCTCTCCGCCTCCGGAATCCCTATATTCTTCATGTACCCGTAGGCGGGATTGTATCCGGGCTGGACATGTTTAGCGTGTGCAATCGTTCCCAATACAAGAAATACTACTAGAAACTGCATCGTAAAGCGAGCTACTACGACAGTGAAAACAACAAATTCTTTTTATATAGAAAGCAAATCAATGATTACGCTATTTCCGAAGAAATATCTAATTAACTATCAGTTGGTTATCATAATTTCCTTGATTTAATTCCGATTGCTTATCCGGACAGAACGGGTGGTTTTGTTTACTCTACAGTTTGTGTAATTACTAATCCTGATAATTACGTCATCGTTAAAATTATCAGCAAACGTATGGGTAAATTCACGTAGAAAGCAGGCAGTCGGCGCCGATCTATTAGTGTGAACCGGTAAGAACCTGCGCTGACCAATTCATATCGGAATTTGTCGGCGCTTATCGATGCTGGTTTTCCCCGGTTCGGTGAAAGTAGCGCCGGTGCAGCACAGAGCTGACAACCAGCGCTTATCTGCTACTAGCTTTATACGTGAATACACCTTATTATAGGCGAGGCTTCAAGCTAGGTGGACTGACTATTTTCAAAGTCTGTGCCACCAGTCTCTGAAAATAGTCAGTCCACTTTGATGAAATTGCCTAGGATCGAAATAAATAATCTGTATTTGAACTGCTATGTAATAGACAGATCGTCTAGATAAGCATTAAAAAAAATGAAGAACACCCATTTTTTTAGAAAGAGATACATAAAATGCATTTTAACTAGGTACCACTACAGCTACACCATTTTTCTAGGTCTATGTTTTTTTTTTAAATCTGATCTCTTCTATTTGAGATAACATAAGGTTAATCAGGATGTAGATTTCAGACTTTTTTGAGACACTTAAAAATACGCTAAAAGTACTCTAAAAGGTTTTATTGAAAACAAAAAATACATGTTTTGTTAGATGTTTTGCTCATATAATATGTTGGTTGATGAAGTCCATGAACGAAGTGACACGAGCGGAAGCATGCGGCATCCCAGACTGGCAGGTCACAATATAAGAACCAGATAATGAAACACCAATCTGTAAAGACATACGAATCATGTATTTAAAACATTCGGCTTTTAAATTTATTCCGCGCTCCGCTGCGGTAGACGGTAAAGCGCCGATAATCGCCTAACTATGATAATTTTATTAATATAATTGCAAACGAATTATAATGCAATAAAATCCTTTAGGTCGATTGGTAAAATTTCATTTACTCACTTAATCACTTTAATCTAGCTTTAATTCTGTAATATGATTTCTATGAAATAAAAGCTTCGTCGTTTTTATCCATACCAAGATTTGTCTGTTATTCCTATTGATGATAAGTGACGCGCCCGTATGTCCATTGCAGAAACCTCCGCCCGCAATAGGCCCACTGGTGCAGATGTTGGAACTTTGAATGAAAGGGTATGCCAAGGAGCAATCGCTGTTAGTAATCACGCTTACATTGACGTCGTTCAGGGGAAAGTTGAAGGAACCACTGCCAACTGGAAATGGAACAGAATTATAACACACTTCGTAAATGATCAAAGGATGTTACCATCCGTAATTCATTATATTACTATGCCTTATCAACAGCGTTAATCCGTTATTGTGTTAAAAAAACGAAATTTCAAACAATGGTTGGAAAATTCGTGTTTGTGTACTAGAATACTGAAAATTTACGTACCATTATCGGTAATACCAAAACCAACAGCTATAGCCCTCTCTCCAGCGAAAGACTCAAATAGTTCTGATCCAGTAGGCAGAGAGACTGGAGCAATAATAGCTGTAAAAATACCAAATTGATATTATATTAGCAGTTTTTTCGCCATCGATCATTAATTTAACTTTTTATATTTCTTGAAAATTCAGAGCCTGAATTTATTTTACGGTGTATTACTACTCCTTATTCTACGTTATTTCTTTCCAGTTTTAAGAAAATGCATGGTCGCAAAGCGCTTCTGCTCAGCATAAGGTCTTGGGTTCGATTCCCAGGTGAGCAAAGTGTTAATGGCTTTTTCCATCACGCATTTTTATGTAGCAGCCTCGGAGTCTGTATTTGTACTAGACTACAAAGGACTTAAATAAAATAACTGGCGACATGTGGGTGTACTAATGGCACACCTCTGCCTTACCCTTCAGGGATTTTACAGGCGTGATGTTATGTTATATGTCATTTGTAATGAATTTCATTCTCTTCATCTCATTTGTACAAGTGCTTATCCCAAAAATAATCAACTCACTGACCTGATATTGAAACTGGACTCGGCAAATATGCTACGGCAAGATCATTACGTGGCACTGTAGGGTTATAGTTCCTGTGCACGGCGACCGTACTAGTGTCAATTCTGACACCGCCGCTGAACAGGAAAAGTGACCCAAGTACGATGGTCAAACGCCATGCCTGCAGGCTACCGTCGAACCAACAATGAGCTGTAGTGAGAACACGACTGGCTGAAATGAGGGTGCCTCCGCAAAGACTCGTACCGACAAGATCATCAGTGAGAATTCCGGCAATAATACCAGCCTGTAATGAAATAAGAAATTGTGATAAAACAATTGAAACTCACAACTTCTAATTCAACTTTTCATTAGTGGCTTTTATGGTAGAGAGACCACGTTTTTGCCAATATAGGTCCTATTGAAATTGTGATAAGTTAACGTTAGTTAAGTTAGAAGATCTATTGTTGATCACAGATCTCTGCACGAAACTAAATGCCATGATTGACAATATTTTATAAACGTTATTGATATTATAGACACACCAGCATCATTATATTAATTATAGCAATTCACTCACATAATATTACATATTTTGTATGATACCCTCGCGTACTTATGTTGTTTAGAATCACCTAATTGTACCCTAAAGTTTATGTGTAAAAAAATATAATTTTTGTTAATTATTTTTAAACTTAATAATGTTTTAGGGATTTGAATCTATCGATAGTCGTATAGTGACACATGAATTAGAATATGCAGGAATTGAAATTATAATAAAATCAAGTATCTTTGTAATTTTGGTTATCCTTCTTTTAACAATTTCATTGATAAACTTATTTACAATTTACTCATATTGTTTAATAATCACGAAAAAGCATTCAGACGTATGTTTAGGTTTGTGTCCCCTGAATTTACAGTATTAAGAACTGATTAAGTAACGCTAACACCATAAGGGAATAATACAAGTAATACATCTACACAACGCAATATTAATATAGACCACGATATCGTGACAACAGTTCACATAACTATAGATAAAAAACCAACCTTGAAAGGGTATTGTCCAAGAACGGCTGATACTCCAACAATCTTTGAACCTTCTTCCTCTGCCTTCCGAATTCTCTCCGCCTCCGGAATTCCTATGTTCTTAATATACCCATACGCGGGATTGTATCTGGAAAATTGCTGAACATGTTCAGCGTATACAATTGCTCCAAATAAAAGAAATACTACTAGGAACTGCATGGTGTAGCGAGTTAATACTACGACAATAAAACAAAAAAATCATCATTTTATGTTGAAAGTCAATCCGGCAAAATATCTATCTATTAATCAAAGATATCAAAGTACCTACCTATTAATCGCATCAGTTTAAGTTTATTATCATAATTTTCTTTGTTTTTGGTTAGATTGCCTATCAAGACAAAATGGTTTTATTTAATCTATCATTTCACCAATCGCAAATCCTCATTCGCCGAAAGTATAGGGGGTGCATTCACGTATAAAGTAGGTAGCTAGTGCAAACCGGTAAGAACCTGCGCTGACCAGTTGACATCAGAATTTGTTGGCGCTTGTCAGGTTATCGCCGCTGGCTTGAACCAGTTCGCTAAAAAGTATGAAAGTAACCATCGTTGATGAGCGCTCACATCTAGCGCTTATTGACCTGTACCAAATACCTTCGTTGTGCTGAAGATATTGAAGACCAAAGTAATTGTATATTTTTATGTAAAAACAAATTTAAAATGTTGTGACTAAACTTAAATAAGCGTTATGTTTTGGGTGCCCACCACAAATAGTGATTTTTTAAGATGAATAGTAAAGTCGTTTTCTAGCAATAATTTTTGCTCAAAATGCCGTAGTTTAATGGACAGTATGCGTAGTTGACGGTAATGTGATGTGTCTTTAAACACCTCGTAGTCAGTGAATAGTCAGATGAAAATTATTAACTTAGTTACTGTCTGGAAAAGCTTTAAAAATGCACAAGATACTTTTTGTAAAATAATTTTTGTAAAGGCAATCTTAATGTAAAAGATTTAACCAAAATTTCTGAATTTTGTAAGGGATGCTCACGTTTACATGCTATGTTTATAGTTGATGGGCCGGCTCTCCCGCAATGCGCTTCTACAAACAATTTCAGTCTCTGCCTTGCACAGGGGACTGTCACTCAAGCGCTGGCGCGGAACAACCCGATGATATTAGCTACCCATTTAGTCCAGACCCCGACATCGCTTACCTATGTCCCTTTTTTATCCTTTAACTAATACTTAGCGGGGTACATGGGAGGTCAAGTTTCGTTGGACATTCCTTTTAGTCTAAAGTCAAACTCTTTAGTTATGCTGACATTGTACTCAGATTCAATTCGCATACACTCGTGTCAGTTTGGTTATCTTCCATTTTTGGTAAAAGGTTGAGGTTTATTTGTATGACAATAGAACAGAATAATTGGCTGCATTGTGGCCCCTTCACCGTGGTTGAATACTGTGACAAGTGTGCTTTACGAATGCATGAATTTGATATAGATATAGGAAAAATTCTATGATATACCTACGAGCATGAAATGTTTTAATCATTTTATTTTAAATTTATTTCGAGTTTATAAGTATCTTGATGCAGGTGCATAGCAAACAGTCGATACGAACTCCAGGAATACGTTTCGGGTCTGTGTCGAATTGAGATTCGATTAGTCGTAGCGAACTTGAAACGGAGTGAGTAGCGGCGGGCTCAAACATTAATCGAATTTCGGTCTTCGGCAGGCGGACGATCAAGTGTGCGTTAGTTCACATTACGAGGCCTCTCGACTCTCACTCGATACTTGCTCTCGAGTGTTCGATATACGATATCGACTCGAGATGTCTGCCACGAGTGATTGCAGGATGTCAAGAGGTCGTAACGGAGGATCACTGCAATACAATTCACTAAGGTCCACGATAGGTACAGCACTTCATTTCGATGCATTTTGTGAGCGAGTCAGTTAACATGCACATTGCACATAACCACATGATGCGAATTATCTTATTCAAATAATATGTGTTTCTTAGTCATGATTTTGTGTTAAGTCCATATTTGATTTGTGGGTATTATGCAAAGCTTGATCTGCATCAGAAAAAAAAAATACAGTAACAGATGTAAAAACGATTAAAAAGTAATCAAAATTAAATTTGAAACGCGAGAGTATCCTTGTGTGCGTGCTAGTGTTGTCATTCTATAGATTATCGTCGTGCGTTAATCCGAGCTTAACAACAGTTTGCACATAACTAGCCAATCGATCTTGTTTGATTGACAGGCGGGACGGGCTACAACTACAATGTGTAAACTATTTTCAGTATCGATAATCATCGCCATTCATCGATATAATTAAGTGTACAAAATTTTCGAGGCTGACAGCACTTTATTTGATGACAATGGTTTGTTAAAAGCTCCGAAATTGGGTCCTCTGATTTTAGGCATGTTAATTACTAATGATTGGTTGGGTCGTAAAAGGACTTTCGCGATTAATATTTTAGTGTAAATAACACGATGGTGTTTTTAATGTTTATGTTTATTTGTTTAGCACATAGATTCTTTGATGAATCTACGGTTTTTTTTTGTGTATAAGGAAATGGTTTCTTATGACAGGTTTTTTTGTTATGATTGTTAGTTTTTTTCTTCTTTAATCCATTTTTTTTAAGGGCCTGCTCTAGATCTTAATTGCTTTTTAATTTGTTCTGCTAACAGCTAGCTATTCTGTATGATAATTGGTGGATAAAGTCTTAAGTAGTGTATTTTTTTCTTTTATTGTAAGTTTACATTGTATGCCTACGGTTTAATATACTGGTGTTTGTTATTCCGATGAAATAAAATAAAAATATATTTTTTTATTTTTTTTTATATAGTTAAACTTAAATGGGATACAATTTATAGGTACTACAACGCAAACTTTATCAAAGTAAAAAATATAATCATATAAATAGAGTTTGTTTTTAATAGGTAAGGTGAATAAACGATCTTGTAGGTATACACAACCTTACACAACATGAAAAAACTTGCTATCTTCATCACTTTAAAAATTAAGTTAAAAAGCTTGACTTGTATGGGACTTGTATGTGACTATATAAAAAGACATTAAACGCATTGCCATCGTCACTTTATCGTCTCATCATGTTACTTCCCCAGTTACCACCCATAAAAGTGACAAAAGCGTGTATTGGCAAATAAATATAATTAAAAGCGAAGTGTGTTCGGAACGTGACAGCGGCGGGACGTTAATGCGACCGGACTAAATAACGTTAGAGCACCCTTGTTACTGCAATTACGCCCGGCCCGGTTAAAACGTCGGACCGTTTTAAAGTTTTCATCCGGATTTGACGCGGCAGGCTATAACATCAATCAGGGTCCGGCTTTTCGATTTTGTCTTTGTATTTTTGTCGTGTTACAATTTTTATAACCTACTCCATGTAAGTAGGTTGCTAAGGAGAAGTTCCACAAGTGGGAACATAAAGCAGTGTAGTGCTTCTTTTAAAAATATATCATGACAACACGCCTGTAATCTCCGAAGGGTTAGCCTGAGGTGTAACCACATAAACCCACATTATGGGTCTACACCAGTTATTTCTAAGTTCCAATTTATAGGGGGCAAGCCTATTCCCATCAACTGGGCACAAATTCAGACTACGAAGTTGCTACAGAGAAATCCCTGACGAAAAACCCAATAACACCTGGAAATCGAACCCAAGACCTCATGCTCAGCAGTCGCGCATTGAGACAACAAGACCACCGAAACAGTTCTTTGAAAAAATAATTTTATTACATGTCTAATTGATACACTGATGTTTAAAGTCCAACAGTTCACACTTTTTTACATTAACCACTCTCACGACTACGTTGAAATGAAAATATTAAAATGCTGACATATTTTCAAGGAAACCGTAAAATCCAGAAATAAATCCAACTTTCCAGTTTACAATATTAAATCTGGACCATTAATAATGTTTAAGTAAACACCTTTAATATCAGGCTTTTCACATGAGCTTTTATTTAAAAATATATTTCAGGACGACACGTATTTCACTGTCATTGGCCGGCGGACTATAATGCGGAATTGATGTCGCATCAGTGGACAAATACTTTAAATTGACGGCAAATAAATGAGTCAATCAGTGCGTATATTTTTTAAATGATATCGGCACTTATTCGTTCAGCATTATATTTATAGATTATATGTAGATTGCGGTGAAAGGAAAAAGGTTAAGATTTTTATTTTCTATTTATAAACATAACATCATGCCTGTAACCTTTGAAGGGTTAGGCAGATGGGTACACCCATTAGTACACCCACATTTAACCAGCTATGGGTAAGTCTAATGTAATAGGAGACGAGCCGATTGCCACAAATCGAGACGCCGAGACTGCTACTGAGAAATTCCTGATGGAATAATCCAATGACACTTGCGCGTACACCTCGTGCGCAACAGTCGCACGCTTTGCATCGGCAGTATGAAATTTAGATATATTAATATTCCAAATAGAAAAAAAAGCGCCATATTCTACAGACAAGCGCTTTTTATGCTAACACTCCGAGCGACGTATCCTGTCGGCTTATAACCGAGACATGTTCATTTCCTACATGTCTATGCGAAAATATTTCTCTCGCTTTATTTGTAAACCCTGCCTATGATCGATTGAATTTACTTTTTGTAATATTTCGCCAAGTAACTACTATTTTATTGTATGGCAAGCATGTCTATGTTCGACTTTGCGTCGTCTGGTACATGGTCGCCACTCGTGAGCCTTACGATCCCAACAGCCGTCTGTTCTACGCAATTTTCAGATCTGTGTTGGTTACCTTAGTTCTCCTACGGATCTCCTCATTTCTGATTTCCATTCTCCTCAATAATCCCATAATTCATCATATCTTTTCATTTTCGCCCCTCTCCCACGAGGTGGAATGATGACCTAGTAAAGGTCGCGAGAAACTGCTGAATGCGGACAGCGCACCACCGGTCATTGTGGATACCTTTAGGGGAGGCCTATGTCCAGCAGTGGACGTTGTTTGGCTGATATGATGATGATGATTGTCTATTTCGAAAAGTGAATTAGAATAAGATTACTACTTTACTAAACTGTTTAGGTACTTATTTAATTACTTTTTTAGCTACCCCTTTTTTCCCATAGCTGGGTATTATTTTTAGCTAGCCTATGTTGTCCCACTGCTGGGCCTTCCGCAAGTCCTTCCAAGTCGAACCAGCCCACTCGGCACATGGCTAGGTCATTTTGCCACCTCTGCCTGGGCCGGCCTCAGCGACGCCGGCCATCCTCTGGCAGCCATTGTGTGGAGACTTGCTTAGCGGTCGCGGTGCAATTTTATCCAAGTCTGGCAACCTTTTTGCCCACGTCCATAATTTGTAATTATAATTCTGTAATTTAAAATTTAGTATTAATGAATAACATTATATTGCTATCCATATAATCACAACAAAACAAATGATACTACAAACCAAATCCAAAATCCATGAATATATTTACTCAAACACCTACCTACGTCACATGCAAATTATCGTTATAACTAGTTGTATTCAGGCCTTCAGTGTGCCATCGGTAGTGAGTGCTACCACCAACTTACTACCGACTTCCTGGGATGGCACGGCAACTGAATTAAATAGTTTCCCCTGAAAACTGGGTTGTCGTAAACAATTTGCTCGACTTAGATGGACAGAGGGCGACACTGGCGCGAATATTGCATCGCTTCACGAACGTTAGTTGGTATACAGTTCTCGTCTTCACTAAGTTTTAATCAATTAAGTTTTCGATGTGATTGGGGCGCTTATACCTTACGTAGATGGTGGATTACAAAACAATTAAAGAAAAGGAATGACTAGGTCTTTTGTAGTCGAAAGTATGACTATCTAGAAAAAAAAACAAGGCATTCAATAATAATTTATTTATTTTTATTTTTATTAACTAGTAATTTTAACATACATAACATACATCCCCGAATGGTTAGGCAGAGATGTACCCATTAGTACACCCACATTTCGCCAGTTATGTTTTTAGTCCCATGTAATAGGGGGCGAGCCTATTGCCATCAACCGGGCACAAATCCAGACTCCGAGGCTGCTACTGAGAAATTCCTGATGGTAAAACTTATGACTTAAAAACGATCACTTGCTATGTACGATGTGATTAACATAGAAAAATAAATAACAGCGTGCTTAGTTCAGACTATCAAGTAGGTAGGTTAGATTGGGGGGTCTGGGAAGAAGAAGGAGTAGTAGAAACGATTTTGAATCCAATAAGTTACACAGATGCTAACTGTATAAAGCAAACAAGCTAACACCAACATACAAAATAACATAACATAAGTTTAAGTTGAAGACAACATTGGTGTATATGAACTCATCACTCTACCAAGTGTTGGGTAGTGTCGGACTGGAACTACAAATATTTATTTCGTGCGAGCAATTATTTGCCAATAGGAAAATTATACTACTACTACTCATCATCATACATCATCATATCAGCCAAACGACGACCACTGCTGGATCCTATAGGCTTACTCTTGAACAAAATCGAGAATGAGATTGGAATCGACATTACATGTACATCCGATCCAGTTTCAATTCCAATAAATATAAGAAGACATGTATTTATAGAATTAACGAGTTATTTAATATTTTAAAATTTGGTAATTTACGTTTTCATTTTTATGGCAACCTCATGTCAATCGCTGTAGTCAAACATGCAGTCGATTCCAATCTCATTCTCGATTTTGTTCAAGAGTAAGCCTACAGGACTCCCGTAAAGATAACCACAACCGAACCCGCGACATACAGCGCAGCAGCCAATCCACTGAGCCAACCGTATCGTCGAGTATTTCTTAACATGTCTCCTATTTTTTTTTTTTAATAATATTATAAAGTTAAAGAATTGTTTTGTTTGTATGTTTATTCAAACCCGCTAATCGTATTGGCAAAAATATTTTGTATATGATACCCTGACGCATGAGAAATAGTATAGGCCATACCTATAACATCACGCTACGATCTACGAGAGCGGAGCAGTATAAAATAACACAGGTGAAAAAACCATGCAAACGAAGTACAGGGCAGAATCTAGTGTGTATCTAATAAGAAATCGGACAATATTGAATCATAAAAAGTTAACACCATGTTGCCACAGGCAAAGCCAATGAAGTGAACTAACATTATTAGCGTCGTCTCCCTCTATTACCCACTCAGACTGTCAAACCATCATAGTTCCATTTTCAAAGGATGCACCACAATCCCGGGTTTATTCTTTCCGCAGATCAAAGGTCCCGAGAGGGTTAAGCTCTTATGTCTTGCCTATAATAGTTCGAACCCATTGTCCGAACCATTAGCAAAGTTAAACCCGAGGTTTGCCGACCTGGGAACATAAATCACTCTTGGGAAAATGTCTACACATGGTGCTCATATTTGTATCAATGTATCTGAATGTATTAATGGGAATTGAAGGAAATGCTTCGATTGATACATGGAAAAGAAAATATTAAATGTAGAAAAATATTCAAAGTGAAAAAAAAAAAAATGTTTTCTACATGATGTTTTAAAGTTAATTGATTTAATGATACCAAGTAAATGTTAGCATTTATAGCTTTTTTACTATATACACAACACGCGATATTGTTTTCAGACGGTAAACTAAATTTAACCGGTAAATAAATCCGAACCTTTGAAGTCTTTTAAACTAAATACCTTACTTGTTCAATTAAATACTCTTCATAAAACCAAATTCATAATTTAAGAGACTTATTTTCGCCGTAATTAATTAATATCTTTGTATAAATCTTTGTATTTTATATCTTTGTTTATATACATCTTTGTATATGCCTCTAAAAAGTTTCTAAATCTTTAGACTTTAGGCAAAGCTACAATTTAAACATTGTTCTGAAAAAATAACCGATTATGCTCTAAAAATCAGTGACAGTGGTAGAAATACGCGATCGGCTATGATCGTAACTTCCACAGCTCCAAGAATTCGGACACCCTTCCAAGTCTGCAACAGCAAATCCATTACCCGTCAGATCCTACAACTTTTCACAGCAGAGATAACAGTGAACACGTCAAACTTGTACATGAACCCTCGAACTTAAACCCTTTCGTTAATCTGGCCACAAGAGACGACATGCGCTCTTAATCCATCAGGAGTGAACTAATGAATGATGATAAATAGTTTTGTCAGGCGGCCGCGCGGGGTTACTTTGCAGAATCATTGAGGTAAATATCAATGGTTTTTTTTCGGAGATAGGTAGGTAGGTATTTAGGTATGCCGTGTGATAATCTTTTTCACGAACGTGATATATTTTAGTTTTATGAGTTAGTTATGTGGGTTAGTAACTAATTGTTTCTACCTCAAAAGAAATTGATTTATTTATTAATCTCTCGTCTTATGCTTGTTGTTTGGTAAGTAGGTATGCCTAATTGTAGAAACTTAGAATTATCTTCAAAATTAAGTATCACACACCTACATAATATTAATCTCATCAATAAAAATATTAAGTAAGCTTATCAGCTTAAATACATACCAATTTATTTAAGCTGATAAGCTTACTCAATATTTTTTTTATCCAATAGTATTTTGGATTTGATAATAATAAGAACTAAGAATCATTATATAATACAATATTAACGTACCTGCACTAAAATTAACATTCAGAACATATCGTTCAACCCAAGCAATTCACATTCCACACCAATGCCACTCTAACAACGGGAAACGCATCAGCGAAAAATTCAAAGCAATAAATCGTTAAAGGAACAATCGATACACGCAAACCTCATTCGAGTTGCGTTGTTATTCGATGTTGGCAAACAGGGTGCGGGCTCGCATGACTGGATGTACCCGAAACACCACTTAGTCTCGTATAATTTTCAATGAGTAATGGTTGCAGCGGTCGCAAGGAGGCCGACCTAGGTCAACGCATTACTGGCCGGAGGAGCTGCTTCCGTCACGAACAACGATGCCGTGGAGCCGACTATGCACTGTTATGATTCCGGATGTGGCCCGATAAGGCTGGATAGCTTTTGTCGTACTGTATGCGCAAAAAGTTTGACCGTTTTATAGTGTCAAAACACGTGTTTGTAGGTCATATGGTGGTCGTAAATTGTAGAGGTGTAGTAACGTGGAAACAGTTGTAATATATTGGATTGTCGACGTAACTAGTTATTACACTCATTCCATAGTAGTGTGTTGGCAAGAAAACATCGTAGCATTTTTGCTATCGCAAAAAGTTAAATAGTCGCGGTCATACTATCGTTAAAATTGAATTAAATAAAAACTGTAAAGCTCGGCAATTTGAAACAATGTTGTTTTAAATGATTTGCTGTTGAGTCGCCAATTACACAGTATAATGTGACAAATACTGGACAATAAAACCAAACAATTAAGTAACTGATAGCTTTCTAATTATATATGAAATTGTTTAATTTTTAGAATTTGATTACTGTCTTTTGTTTCTGGGATAGGTAGGTACTTATTTATGTAAACAAATTAACTATTTACTTGCAGTAAAAATATTTACATACTTACCTCATCCACTGCTGAACATAGCACACACACTACAAATCGATATCTTTTACGTACCTATTAGAGTTAATTATAGTGTTGACAGTATACATTACAGACAATATTACACAAAGTGAAACCTTTATTTATTATTGTCATTGTCATTATCATTTAAAAAATATAACAATAATAATTGAGCGTATTTTTTTTGTGTTTATACTACATAGTTTTATCATTAAAAACGGTTAGGAAACCAAAAAATTATAACGAATAAGCTCCACCGTACTCTGTTCGTCACTTCCTGCAAGGGTGTCCAGAGATCGGTCACGCTTATCTCGTTTTGCAAACATCGGCCGATGACGCTTTGTCAGATGGCCGGTCAGATAGTTAGGGTGTTACACTCAGGGATTATAGTTTAAGTCATTTGTAGAAGATTGAAATCAAGATGGAGGAAAGTTAAGATTAGACAGGATGGTGGTGAGAATTGCAAGTTTTGGTACTAAAATGAAATTCCGTTTGTAATTATATTTTCTGGCGGTCATTTGTGCAGATGTTGTCCACTATTAATGTGAACATTAAAGTTGGATTATTTCTGTTATATTTTCTTTACTTAAGAAAAGCCGTTTAGGGTTGAAACACTAGGGCCGTGGTCCTAGCGCCCACCTTGTTTTTCAGGACATCGCCAAGCGGCTGATCGACTCTTCACATGACCAGAGGGCTGGCCTTTTCTTAGGCCAAAGAATCAGCATTGCCATACAACGTGGCAATGCAGTCAGCCTTTTGGGCAGTTGCCCCATTGACAGCGACGCGGACGGATTTTTGGATGACCTATGAGGTTCTTTTCTGCCTTTATTATAAATTCTACATATTTTATAATTACTCTTAGGTTTTAGGTTTAGGTTAATTATTGTATATTGTTTTAAAATTTGAATCTTAAGAAAAACATCTAATAAATATAGAAGCAATGCAATGGTCAGAAAACTCTTCGAAAGGTTTTTAAAACTTAACATCCTAACGCGGAGGGCCTTCTGGCGTATGCCACAATATTCTTTCAGTGAGAATAAATAAAACAATCCATTGTCTTTAAATGCACGAGCATAAAGGAAGTTAATGTACAAAGCTGTAGTGAAAATCCCGGCTCATGTTGGTGTACTAGTCTATACCCTCTAATCTCTACTGTTTCAATTGTGTGTGGTACAAGTTATAAGCATATAGCGATGTCCCAAAGCAGTAACTCTTCTTTAGAAAGCACGTTATCCATTAATCCGTCTTTATCATAACACTCATAATTTTCCTTCTCACCTAATAGAAAAATATTTCTGTAAAATTCTCATTTTGTAGACAATTATAATTATACCTATTATGTATATTATCATATTACCTTGGTGCTCGTGTAAAATTATCATTGAAAGGTTTCTCCTGAGATATAAATCAGATCAGTGATCATTGTTTGCTCATGGGCCTTAATGCCGAATAAATTTTCAAGTGCAGTGAAATCCGATGATAGTATTTCTACACGTAGGTACATATCCTAATTTGACAAAAAAAAATCAGTGCCTATAAATAAAATCTTTTCTTTTTTGTTTTTTTAGAAGACCCTGTGGGTGCGTTTACATACATATTATTAACTCACATAAACAAACAGCCAAACTCGGAACCGGATCCCTATGTCATACAAATAATTTTATTGTTCCGTGCGGGAATCGAACCCGCGACACGCAGCGCAGCAGCCAATTACGTAGCCACCGCGCCAACCGTGATGCAAATCGCTACAGTTTTTGTTCTGCACCAGTCTTGAGGGTAATGCACAACACACAGCACTCACGCGCCACGATTGTTCTTTTCTGGCGAGGAATTAGCAAACATTTCGAAATGCTTTTTAATACCGCACTCAGAATATCTTAGCAGATTATGCTTGGAAGCTTTTAGCCGCACAAAAATATAGACTGTGAATAAATCATTTAAAAAAGTCTTATTTAATCATTATTTATATTGATTAATAAATATTTATATTGATTAATAAATATTTATATTGATTAATAAATATTTTTATTGATTAATAAATATTTATATTGATTAATAAATATTTATATTGATTATTTTATATATTTTATTAGCAAACACCAAAATGCCTATTCTCCTAATCCTGGATTTTAAGTAGGTACTATTTAAACACTGTATGTTGGCCTGAAATAAAAAAAAAACCTTCAACGGACACAAGCTTACTGAAGTTAGTTTCTAAGAACTGTGCGACTGTTATGCGTAAGATATATAGAATACAGGTACATTTTACCCCAATAGTTAGAAACAACGTTTTATATTTTATTCGGCTTAAATCTAAAGTAATAGGTACTATTTAAGTTGAAGAACGAGGGAATGACTTTGTAATCTCGAATGCTAACAGCCAAGTTACAAAACAAAACGATATCTATCTTCACTCCAAGAGGAACTTGGAATCCTTTACTTGGTACGCTTGGGAATGGATAATACAAAGTAATTTGTTTCACTATATCTATTCCTAGAATATATCGAGTTGAGACTCTTGTCTTGTAGCCATCTTGAAGTTAGATACTGCAATCTTGTAAGGATCTAAGCGTTCCAAGAAAAATAGTATGCACTCTTACAACTATTGCGTTGGACTTATCTTAGAAGAACGTTAAGTAGTTTTTTATTTAGATTGTCAAAAAAAGGAGGTTGGATACGGCTAACTGCCACAGAGAATCCGAAATTGGAAGATTTCAAAGGTTATTTTTTGTTAAGACTTGAATATCACGTTGCTAGACTTTAAATGAATCTTCAATTTGTAATTATTTTTAGCAGTTTCGCACCTTCGAAAAATTCTCTTAGTTAATTAACATACTAAATAATAAGTTACCTAAACATCTCGTCACACTTAGATACATACATTTCCAAAATCAAAGCGACAATTCCAATGTTGGAGTAATGTGCTGAGAATGCAGCAATGACAGTGATGCAGGGTGCGTACCGGTGGTCCGGCAGTGGTCCGGCACGGCGGTCCGGCGGCACGGTGTCGCGCGGAACGGTGCGGTCGGCACATGCATCGCTCAGCAACCGCAAATGTAACCGGACACCCGTCTGGCACGTCTTGTGTGCATTGCTGGTGTCAAGCATGCGGTTAGGATGCCTGACTGATGCTGTATAGCTGTTGCGCTAGAACTTTTGTGGGTTCTGCTTCTAATTACTATGGTTTACAAAAACTTTTGCTTCTTATTAGTATGGTTTACAAAGACCGTTTTTGCTTGGTTCCCAACTTGGCTGTAAAGGATACTCTAGTGAAAGGTTTAAATGGACAGGAAATTGATTTTTTTAAAAAGCAACGCGAAACATTTTCCTATCACTGATAAATCGTATTGTGATCATTTTGTATAGGCCTTACTATCCCTCGAACACAACTAGATCAGACGTGATAATCTGTTCCTAAAGATAATTGATGATATCGACCTTACCTTCAAAGGAATTTAACAAAATCAATCAATCTGCCTGCTTCCAGTTCAACTGGATGCAGCAGAATGCATGCACTTTACATGGAGCGACTGCCTATCTGTCCTCTACAACCTAGTAACAATACGGTACCTACCATTAGTAAGACTGCTTGTCAGACTTTCGGGCTTCTGACGACCCGTAACGATGGTCAAAGATTCATATATGATGAGGCCGGGATCAACGGCTTAACGTGTTTTCCGAGGCTCGCAGGAGTCTCAGCGTGTAAAGAATTTAACAAAATAAACAAAATATAATATGAAATCTAAGCCTAATATTTTTGGTCGAGTCATACCTAACCATTTTTGGAAAAGTTATGAAAAGGGTTAATAGGCTAATGGTTGTCTGTAGAATAACAATAAGTTAAATAATATTTATTATCTATTCAGAGGCCTATCAGCAACCGCTCAGAAGCTTTTAAATACTAAACTCAGAGCTTTGAAAGTACTTCAGTACT
Organism: Hoplodrina ambigua; assembly: GCA_949774945.1. NCBI lineage: Eukaryota > Metazoa > Arthropoda > Insecta > Lepidoptera > Noctuidae > Hoplodrina > Hoplodrina ambigua. Next base: position 6,716,659 of record OX458976.1, read on the forward strand.
ACTTTTCAAACTACTTAGGTATTGCAAAGTTTTCATTATTTCACTTTAAATAATTATTTCTAACTTATTTAGTGTGAAGATTAGAAAGCTTTCATTTTAGTTTAATTTAGCTCGCCTAGGTACTTATTTAACAAAACTTGAGAGGGCTATAGGTATTTAATATTGTGTCCACCTGCCAAGCTCCAAACAATTGACGATCCTTAATTTGGAACAATCAAAATGTACTTCTCCATTTCGAAATTTAAATGGTACCACGCTATTCGAATTTCGAATAGTATAGTATAGACCTGACTTCACAATTTTAAAAAAGAAGTTTAGTACGTTTATAATTATTTTTTGTATACCATGGAGTTATACAACATTGGGTAAACCTACTTATATTATGAATATTTAATGCAGTCTATTAAGAGTGTAGTTGTTTATGGCATCCTTTAATACATAATTAATCATAAACCTACCAAAAATAATTTATTGGGTACATATAAAGTATTATAACAGATGTGTAGTGGTCTAACGTGCTATCTTAACCATAATCAGTACCACTGTAATGCGTGGAATGGAACATTGGGCTCAATTCGACTGTGACAAGGATTAGTCTACTATAGTTACAAGCAGGTACGTGCATAAATACTATTCCCATGAATTTGCTATGGAAAATTAGTACTTATAGCATTATTTGTGAACTGGTTTTTTACGTATGTTGAATATATTATGTAGAACCTTTACGGAGGATGACGCACATCAAACTGATGCTCGAACAGACGGCGTTCCTGGCTGACCTATGTCTCTTCTTATACGGAGAAGGTGCAATTAATCACCATGCTTACTCTTCTTGTTGGGTACAATTTTGACCTTGGCTACCTCAATTGTGAGTAAATTGTTTTGGAGAAATATCTATAGGTAACTCAGTACTTGTGATCATTCATAATAAATTATTCCATTACAAACTGTGCCTGCATGTAAATTGATATGTGTATGGATATCTTTTGAATACTGTGCATCCATAATGTTCGATAAGCAAACACCAATAATTAATAATTCAGAGTTTGCTCTTCATCCATATTTGCATAAGAATCTGCACCTACAACAAAGTACATAATATTAATTAAATAGCTTTCTATATACAATGTAGCCGTTGGTACTTATAGTTATAACCAAATCTGTACATATAAAATACTTTGTCCTGAATGACTGACTGACGGATCGACGATCAGCTTAAACCGCTGATCGTAGAGACCTGAAACTTGGAGTGTGTGTTTTTTGTATGACGTAGGCATCCGATAAGAAAGGATATTCCTAAATTCACCCCATAAGGGTATGAAACAGGAGTCCAAAGTTTGTACGAAGAAATCAACTTTGTCGCGGACGAAGTCGCAAACAGAAGTGTAGTATAGTCTATATATGAACAAGTTACAATTTGGTATCCTTATCAAATTAAAACAGATAACTATTACCGGTGATTCTCGACACAAATCAATAACAAAATAAATAGGTTTTTTTTTAGTAATAACGCAATGGGGCGATTCCGTTTTTTGAAAGAGGTGTATTCTGAAATACTGTCAATCATAAACAACAAAAACAAAATTAGTGTCTATTAATTATTAACCAGGTGTCGTAATTGGATTGATTTATAACCTCCTGGATGCAAAACTGAATCTTGTATAAAACCTGTTAAAAGATATTCTCTTAGTACGTAGATTAACTTTGCAAATATTTGATAGGTTACAAATTAATTAACATATTTTTTTTATTACAAGTTTGTTTATTTTTTGTAAGAACTCATATTTAAAACTTTTTCTTTCATAAACCATTATGTAGTTCTATAGCAAACGGCCAGTAAGAAATATTTGGAGCAAAGTATTTTTCTTTCTACCAAGCGTTGAAGTTAATTAGGTAAGCTAATTAAGTGGATTTGTAGTTTCGTTTATGGCACATTTAAAAGAAAATTATACTTTTGAAAATATTATTTTAATGCCCTTTTATATTCATGGATGAAAAGGTGAAATAACTTGCTGAATAAAAGTTTAGAATAAATAATTTCTAGGTGATTTGTAGGTAACTGCTAAACGGTACATTTTTATATACGAGTGAAAAATAAATGAAGAGTATTTTTTTTGGATAATTATTAGGAGGAATCTTTGGCAGCGAGCCCTCTCGGATCCGGTCGTTGGGTGCTCCTCTCTACTAAATCTGGGCGAACATTCAAATAAACAAAATGAACCCCTACGCAGGAGACTGATTAACTGACTCCAACCCCCCGAGAGTAGGTAGATTATTAGTAGGTATGTGCATGTCAGACTAAAAAGCTTCGTATGTAGTTATAACGGGATAGTTACTACGGGATTGGTAAAAAGACACATCATATTGTTGACTATGCATACTGCCCAAACAAATCAAATCAAACTAAGTAACTTTTAGGAAAAAATAATGTTGGGAAACAACTTTCTTTTTTGGCGCGAATTACCAATTTTTTATGATTGTAACACACGCAAATTATTGTTACAACGTGTATACAACAGTACAGGGTTAAAGTTAAGTTGGAAAACTTACATAAACATAACATCACGCCTGCAATCCCTAAAGGGTTAGGCAGAGGTGTACCCACATTTCGCCAGTTATGTTTTTAGTCCCATGTAATAGGGGGCGAGCCTATTGCCATCAACCGGGCACAAATAAATTCAGACTCCGAGGCTGCTACTGAGAAATTTCTGATGGGAAAACCCAATAACACTTTCAACAACACAATCACACACACATTAACAATCGGAAACAGATAGTAAAAAAACGCCTCGTAACTAAAAATTACCTTTTCTTTATCATTTATCTTTTTGCATAAATATTACAGTACTAAGTAGATGTTCTATTTTACTTCAGGAATTCATGAAGATTCTTTTTATGACTTGACGAAGACGGAAGGTATTCTCATTTGAATAACACATAAAAAAAAAACGCAACGTGTTTCTCGAATCTTCGAGTTATGGAGAGTTATGGAGAGAATCTTTTTTATCACGAATATTGTATGTTGAAAAACATACAATATTCGTGATAAAAAAGATAAAAAGTTTATTTTGTTCCGATTGATAGGTCTATTGTGACGTCATTCTTTTTCAGACATCTTTCGGCGCTTGCCTGTCTAATCCTAGTCGTCTTGTTTTTGCTGTCAACAACTTGGAAAGATATTTGTAACGACGGCTGTTTAATTAAATTTCACTTAAGAGTATCTATCTCAGATTTCTTGTCAAAATATAAGCCTATTTTGATGAGATTTTTGTTAGCTCTTCATTTTAGTATTTTAGTTAATGAACAGTGGTTTTAAAATGTAGTGAAATTTTGTTTTATTATTATAAAGAAAGTGTTATAACGTAGCAGCTTAGGTAAAGACGCTGGAATATAATTAAGTAGATTGTATTTGTGTATAATTATAAATCTTAAAATGTAAACTAGTTAGATAGGTACCTACTGTAACAAAAGGCAAAGCCTTGTTAATAAATTCTACTGCAAACGAGCTTGAAGTTATCTAACTTTTTCGCAATTACCAAAACTAGTTAAACGCCACAAAGTTTAACCGACGTAAACGTGGGTACGTACGTACCTACGTAATAAGGTACATTGCTCGCAGGTCCATGGTACCGGCGTCATTAGCAGGCGTCCGTGATGCGTGACTCTTTATGGCCCGTGACTCCCGTTTTACCCCTTCGCCCTAATCGAGGACACGTGTGCGAATTAATGGTGATTTTTTCCCAATAAATCTTTGCCGACTACGAAGCTAAAAGGTCCAATTGTTATACAATTCAATTTTGTTCAGCGTTCGTATGAATTGGATATTTTTCTAGCGGTGTGGTCGCTTGGGTTTGTTCACTCGTTCTCTGTTTATTGAGTTCGATGGTACGTATTTAATAGAGTTAATCTGATATAAATGAAACGGTAAAAGTTGGTGAAAAATTCCAGCTATTTTTGCATCAGAAAAATACGTAAAAGAAAGTGTAATTTTTTGCAGCATATAGCATTACTCTTTCCGTAAGGGGTAAAAGTACGTGTTTATATATCTCAAATTATAATCCCACATTTTACGATAGTATAAATTACAATTACGACATAAAACCAAATTCACTTTTGGTGTTGGGTGGGCGTAACGTTGTGTGAACACATTTGCCGGCCGCGAATTCTTCATTACGCCGATTTAAGAGGAGCTAACACGTTTTATGGCCAACAATACGTGCTTATAAAATTTGCATACCTTCATTCGCACTCTTCCTCGACCATTACCTTTCCATTTGGTAAATAATTTAGGAGCCCTCTAGGACGCCGACCAAATATTAAAAGTGATGGGTCCCTGAGGTTTAATATTAGACTCCCCTCGTATTAAATTTTCTGTCACGCGAAATTCCCAAATGCATACGCCAGATATTTTTTGCACATGTTCGTATTCTCTCCTTTTGTACTATTATTCGACACAGAATGTCATACTTTGTAGTCGTAATTTCGATTGGGATTCAGCAAAATTCTCAATATATTTCTTGTTCGTTTAATATTAAATCCGTCATAGCTTCAATTGATTTTTATTGATACTGATATTGATATTATAGATTGGTTATAATTTATACAACCTAAATGTTGTAAAGTATATCTACTTAGGTACTAGGAATCGTAACAGTAGAAGGAACCTATATGCAATTTGTGTTTGCTAAAAATGTTTTAATAAATTACAACTTTTGCTAAACAATCTGTTCGTGATGAATTTCCTTTATTCTGAACAAAATCATAGTAAGTACTTAAATAACGTTCCCTTATACCATGACAGAAAAGTCATATACCTTCATTTCGAATTCATATTTGCAGTGGGCACAATTCTAAGCAAGTTGTGCAGGGCGATGAATAATCGAGCTCATTTTATATGCATCAAATTCACAGAACAAAACTAATCTAGAGCTTGGGGGCAATAAAAATGTCCCACTTGCCGGCGCAGCATTAAAAATAGATGAGCACAAGGTGTAATCTCGGCGATTCTTATTATAAAATTTTGCATCTTAAATATTTTACATTTTTCAACACACTTCGCTTTGCGACGACGCCCCGAAAGAGGGTAATGCTGCTATTACGTCAGACAAAGTAGACTCGAGAATAGCGCTGCTGGCTTACCTATATAAAAAGCTAATTGGACGGCTTGAGATATTGTTATAATAGCACACAATATTTCCTTAAAAATCTGGCCTTAACTGGATTAAGACGCTGTATTCAAGAGGCATGTCGCCCGCCCGATTAGTTCGACTTCAATTCTATTGAATAGGTTGACATCACCGAAGCAAACATAATAAATCTTTACTAACAATAAGCGTTGATTTATCAAAATTAAATCTCTTTGTAGAGTGGAGTAATCAAATTTATCGTTCATTTGAATCTTCAATTCATTTCAAAGGGTCTGTTCGGAGACTTTAAAATCATTACTGTTTACATTCTCATGATACAATTATAGTAATAAACTTAATGTGTTTTCGTTGAATCTTTAATATGAGCTATATAACGATATAAAAAGTGAAAGGAAAGCCCTCCCTTACCTACGTTCACCTACTTAAGGCGTTTTGCTGCATTGGCATCGCCAGAAAGGACAAATATGGCTCGACGTCCCCTCGTCTCGGGATACCGGTAACATTGTTTGTTCTTCGTATTTTTATAAAGCCCCGCAATAAAACGTTTGCATTTTACATTTTTGGGGGCCATAAATAAAAGTACTCACGTAAAATTGCATTTTAAGCATTTCTAAAAGCGACCGTCACCTTTGGCCGGTATGACGGTGGGTTTGTATAGGGACATTAAACTTTCAGGATAACGATGGGACTGCACGTATTGCGTATTGTAATTTTGGAAATTTATAGCGCACCTATTATAAAATACGCCGCTGTGGTAGAGATAATTTCCATCGGTTGTGCGTTATTTAGGTGGAGCCTTGAACTTTAATACCTTTGTTTTGTTGTAGGTAGTTAGTTCTAAAATCGCTATATAAACAGACAATAAATTAACAACATAAATTGCTGTTGCCCATGTTCTGTGCCGCCTACCGTTGAGTTGGTGGGGTTCAAGTGAAATTAAATTACGAGTTGACAAAATGAGTTACGCCCTTTTCTGTAGATTAACAAACAAAAACTGACGGTATGAGGGTCAGGCTGGCATTAATTTTGTTAGAGGCAAATGACTCTATTCTTCGCGGACGTGTCGGCTACTGTTCGGTCACAATGCTACAATTTAAGCCGCCATTGTTCTTGCTTAAATTCTGGGCTCGATTTAGTTTCGTGCTTTTATCGTTGCCCATTTGATTCGTGGGACGCGCGCGTATCTCCCGCCGCTCCAATGAACGTCGCCCGTCATGGCGATACAATAAGTTAATAATGAAATTACGTTCCGATAACACTGATTGTTTTAATGACGTCATCTGCAAATAATGTGTAATGAGCGCGTTGTCTACTGCATTTTGCGATAATGATATGGAACGGGACATTCAGGTTGGTAATAAAATAAAAGTGATTTCAGTAATCAATCAAAAGCAAAAAATACAACTTAAGCTAGACACTGCGGAGCTTCAATAGCAAAAAGCTGTTCTCTTCTTTAATAACTGCTGTGCTTACTCTTATGACTGCTGATCGGACCGATGGCCTTATGTGCCTTCTGGGACACAGCGGTGTAACACCACCAACTTCAAAACACCGAGCTACTATTAAGAAATTCTTAATGTTACCTACTTTAATGTTACCCAACAACAGTTTGTTCGACTGTGGAATTAGATCTCTGAACCTCGCGCTCAGCAGCCGCGTTTATCACACAAGACCAACGGGTCAGTCAGTGGCATGTGTATCATTACATTCAAGTGTCATTATCTCATTCTTGTTCCAACCTTTATCTTTTAAACAGAGCACTCCAAGTTGTATATACTTAACAAATGCACATCTGTGCATTCTGCAACCCTTTCACATTCACTTTTAATTACACAAGGACGCTATCTGTGAGATAAAAATGTCCAGTTTCCCGATACATTTTGCTTTACTGACCGCGGAGGGAGCAAAGCCCACAAATTCTCCACGGTTCCCGATCCAATTAATTTAAAAATCGCCATAACAAACGGTGGATGTACGAAGGGCTTTATTGTTATGTAAATTTGTGCAAACTTGGGCAGACGTAGGCATGACTAATTGTTAATTCGACTAATGCGCTTACGAGAGTGGGACACCGCGGCCCATCCCGCGCCGATGTAATAACGGATTAGCCGCCTGACCTCACTTCTCGTAAGACCAACTGTACTTGGTCTGGGAGCTCGGTTTACATTTGAAGGCTAGACGATGTTAAAGTACCGCTTTAGGCACTAGGACACGTTTTAAATCAACTGGAAAAATGTCACCTTAGATTCTAGAGATCATAAATAGGCTGGCTCTCGGTTTCACTAAACAGGGTTGCTGGTTAAGTAATATAAGCCTATTATTACTGCTGGACTGAGGCCACTTTTCATAGAGAGAACGCATGAGTAGGTATCGAGTATAACGCGAGAGTATGAGTATCGATTTATGAGTACAGATTTCCTCACGATATTTTCATGATAAACTTAGGAAGATTACTGGGTAGGTACGACATGTTAATGTTTAAACCCTGAGCGGCAGCTGTCTACCCTTTGCTACCCTTATTAGCATCTTAACTTAAAACACTTGTTGGATAATTTGATGGATCTGGGACATCAGCTACAAAACATTATGTTTTCGCGTATTTAGTTATGAAATACCAAATCATGGAACATCACGCCTGTAATCTCCTTTTTTTTTAAGTCCCTTGTAATAGGGGGCGAGCCTAATGCCATCAACCGGGCACAAATCCAGACTCCAAAGCTGCTACTGAGAAATTCCTGGTGGAAAAACCCTATAACACTTTGCCCGACCTGGGAATCGAGCCCAGAATCTCACGCTCAGCATTCGATCTTTGCAACCAATAGACCAACGAGGCAGGCAGTCAGTTATAAAATATCATATTTCCAACATTTTTTTCTATGTTATTTTGATATGAACATTGATCGCTAAAATGATTTTATTAAGCATTGCTAACTGGTAACCACTTTCTTGCATTAGGGATATAAACCCATCCATCTTAAACGTCCCTCTATTAATAATTGCGCTCCGTTTTACGCTGTGCGTAATTATTTAATGGAGACGAATTCCGCAAGCACGCGGCGGTCGCACCGTGAAATAAAACGTTACATGCTTCAATGATGCTATTGAAGATACGGTTTTTATACAGCAATGCTTTGGAGCCCACCCTTTCTAAACATTTTATTTTTTACGCGACTTTATTCCACAGTCATAATTAATTTTTGGGCCCTGCTTCCGATGTTTTAATTGAGCTTTCGTTGTTTGTTTTTGATGTGCGTAATTTATAACTTATTATTTTTGGGCCAGCCATAAAATAAAATAAAAGTACGGGAACTGATCGCGGGAAACCGAAGCACTTCAGTTTATACACACCTACATACCGCCTGATGGAAGAATATTTTGTATATTAAAAATTTCGAAAAATTATTCTTATTAATATTATTGCTAGCTCTATTATGAGAAAACTGATAACACTGAAATGTCTAATCCAGATATTTATCACATAATATAATATAGTAGGATGTACCTAGAACACAATACATATTACTCTTAAATACGGTTTAAGAAACTATATTTAAAAAGTATATACATATAACTTTTGCCCGCGATTTCATTCGCGTTTAACTCGGTTATCATGGCTGCCGACGAAGTCGCGGATTAAAATGTAGCCCTCGTCCTTCTTCGGGGTTCGACTTTACTCCGTACCAAATTTCAAGAAAATCGGTTCAGTGGTTTAGTCGTGAAAGCGTAAGACAGACAGAGTTACTTTTGCATTTATAATAATAATTATTAACATAGATTCACTCCTATAATCAAAAACATAATTACTAAGTACAAGTTAAGCGACGGTTTCATCAGTTAAAGTTGCAAAAAATATTGGCAAATCTTGTGAGTACATTTTCAAGACGTGATGCTTCCCGAAATCCTAAACTTACTACAGAACAACAACATTTGATAAATCTGTAAGCTCCCCCGCGTAGGTTTATGGTGCAATCTGCAATCTAATCTGCGGTACACTTCCTGAGACGAAGTACCAACTTGTCACAACTTGGTTTCGCTTACAATGCATGTGCTTCACTTAAACCCCTCGTGTTCTAAGCTAGCCCAGCATCCTAATCACTAGTTTGTAGAACTAATCAGTTTTCTGTACCTTGTTTTGGAGATGATTTAGTATTCATAGGTACTTGGTGGCTTTTTAGTGCCAAACGTGGTAAGCAAAGTTAAGCATGGTTATGTTTATTTTGTGTTTGCTTTTATAAAGTCTTGGACTCGGAAGTATTTATTATAAACTAGCATCTACCTACGACTTCGCCCTCGTCTATGAATAATCATGTATCATAATCCCTCGGGAATCGTACATTTTTTCGAAATAAAAACTAGCCTATAACTATTCCAGGCTTTATCTCTGTACCAAATTCCATTCAGATAAGTTCAATCGTTCTAGCATGATTGAGTAGCAAACATCCATTCATCCATCCATTTTATTCATTTGTAGTAAGGTAACTAGGGAAAGATTAATGAGGCATTTATTTATTCAGTCAATGTACGTATAGGTATCATCGCTTATGGAATAACTCATCGCATTTGTGATCGACCGACAGTGGCACTGCTAATTGGTATGAGGGTGAGCGCATTTGCTGATTTCGAATCGGTAAATAGTCTTTACACACAGAGGGTTGGCTAGACTGTCTGCAGTTATATCTACGACTGAATAATTAAAAATCGCTATATTTGGTGTCTGGGCCTGGTCAGGCCTGCTATCGAATGCTAGTATAATAAAAAAGGTAGTTTGTTTGTTTTTTGTTTGAAAGATTAAAATAGCCTCTATCGTGAAGACGATAAAGGCTATTTTTTAGTTATAGTATTTTTATCTGCCTCGCGGAAGAACTCTTACTATATAATAAGTAAGATTAGTTGGTCATCGGTGGTAACAATGGGTTTATATCCCCTTAATTGCTTTTTAATATGAATCGGAAATAAGCCCTAACTCTATGCCTGGACGATATCACGATACGTACTCCAAGTATGTACCTACGGAGCGCTAATGAGAAAATAATTCAGGGCCTAACCTTCCTTGTATTTTCTATGTCGTCATCGATAAGAACGAGTAAATTACTGTAGGTATAGATTACAATATAACACTCTTAAACACGGTTTGGCATGACGTTAAAACCCAGTAATTATCAAAACGACTACCCAAATACAAGGCACGCTACGGAAGCCTTGAAAAGCCGAAGGTCAAAACAATTCCGAGTCCCTTCATCAGCTTATTAATAAGGGGGCCAATTTCACCGTAAACACGTTGCCACCAACATTAGCAATTCATATGAAATAACACATAACAATAGTAATCAGGCGTTTGGCTATGAAAGAAAAATCACATTTCGTCGTCAGGCAAGGCGGTGCCAAGCACAGATTTCGTCGGCAATGTATCGTGAAATTAGTTTAGTGGCACTATATAATTACGCGCCCTCACTTTTTATAGTCCCTCGGTCGTTGCTCGAGGGGCCGGCCCCCGGACCGGCCTGTTATGACGAAAATGTCAACCCGGTATGCGACTTGATGAATCGACACTATTTTAAACATTTTCTCCTCGTTGTTTCTATGATGGCTGTATAACAACAACAATGGCAGCGACAGGGTTCAACAAAATGAAACGCCAACCAAGTGAAAGATACATTTCATAGATTTATTATATAAAATCTTAACGCTACATTTTGAATTTTTTAACTTATTATAGTAACATGTGAAATTTACAGAGCTATTACATTAGTATAGATAATAGTAATTAGTTTATAATTATTGCGCAAGATATTCCCAAGAAGAGGGAAATCCTTAGTTTATTCACTAGAATACTTAAGTACTGAGTCCTAACTAATACAATAAACGACGAAGCTCAGATATTTCTTACGAATTTATAATCTATTTCGATTTATGTATGTACATTATGATATGAGAGAAGTCTGAAAAATACTTTAATATCATATTTGCAAAACGAAAGCTTATTCAAGCACCTAGTAGGCTATATTTATTACTACTTTAGCAGTTATAGCGAAGGGCTCATTGTAAATAACGGTCACATTAATTTTTATCACTTTTTCTACAATAAATACAACATAATGCAATTTAGCTTTAATTACTAGATAGGTACCTTAATGAGCAATCGAATAAATTAATACCCTTAAGTACACTTTATGTTAAGTGAGGATGAACACAAAAAGAATATGATATTTTAATGCTACGGTATTTTTAATAAAAATTAAGATTTGAAAAGTAACTTCTAGTTCATACAATTCCTATTGACGTAGTTCTCGCATTATAAGAAATAAAACATTTTTAGTATTATTAATTCTGATTAAAACGCCTAAATATTATTTTTGTAATAAAAACAAAAAGTATACAACACAATTCTGGCAGCGGATATTAAATGGCATTATTCGAAAAAATGTTTAGAAAAAATATATAGAATACTCATATAATTTAGATACTTTTTATTTGACCGCTGCGAATGTAAATATATTGGTGTGACAATGAATATTATGTACAAGCTCTTAGGTACAATTGTATGATATGGAATCGAATAACTTGAGTAGGTACTAGTTTGATAATTAAATAGTGAGCTAAAAGGGGTACAGGACTTTTGTACAAAAATATTGAGAGATACTTTTCTAAAAATGTCTTATGTTTTCTACTTTGTGTACAATCTATATTTAATTATAACTTTAAATAATATCTATTACTCTAACTCTCATAAAACTGTGATTTTTATTCTGTAGATATAAGTAGTCTGTATTATAATGAGCAATTATATTTTAAGTTAGAAAATGATGTAGACAAAAACAAATAATTCAATACACCTAAGGAATATTCTAAAATCATTAGCCAGTTTTATGAGAGCTTTTGAAGTCGATGTGAGAGTTTCTATTATATTGTTGTGATCATAAATGAAACATTAGCTTGTATTGTGCAGGAATACGTGTATCAGAATACATTGTTTCACAACATTGTAAATAGGTACGGTCTAATTAAAATTAAATTCAGTATATACTTACTATAGCACTATCCGTGATTTTACAAAAAATAAATGTTGCAGCTATATTAATGAGTGATAATTTTAGTCTTAATAAGTCCACGATCAATACTTAAAAATATATTTCCTAAACGAGTTTCTTATATATCACAGGCTTAAATTATACTCATTACCATTAGGGACGTGCATACTATACGTACACTTATAATAGATACAGTCAAACGAAATTAGGTAACTATTTACACAAATAGGGGAAAAATAATGAGGCGAACCCTCCCACAACCCTCGGAGATTTCAAATTACGACCGCGGTGTACCAACACACGGCAATACGTATCTTTGTATTTGAATCGTTAGTTTACAACAAATAATGTGTCTTGATCTGTTTGCAAAAATCAAGATCAAAAAACATTACTTGTAAACATTACATATAAATAAACATACAGGATTCAAAACACATAATTATAATTGCAAAAATAGGTTTAAATAATAATAAAATAAAATCTCCTACATACATCCAAATAATACCATCCCATAAATCTAACAATTGTTCTATCACTTAGCCAACGAACGAAGCGTACTTATAATTTCGATTACTAAATATTTTACATTCCATTTACCAACAAAGCAACGCACAACGCTCTTTATATTCGTTCCATTTAATTTTTCATAATAAAAGTGTTCTTAAAAATTTCGAATGTCCAATAATCACCTATTCATGTTCCCGCCGAGAGTTTGGAACGATGCACTACTGCATTATTATAGTCAGTTTCACTACACTTTCAATACGTCTTTACAAAAGCTAGAGGGAGTCACATTCGGTCGAATGCACTAAGTCTTGAGCTCGACGTACACAACTATAGAATCACTATGAGATCGTAATGGAGCGGATGATATTGACGGATTTCCTCACGAGAATATATTGAAGTACTTCAGGCCGGCCGAGACGTAAGGTATCGGTATAGCTCCTGCATAATAATTAACCGACTGAAACATGAGATAGGCGATGTTCAGAAGCTATCACACTATTTCGTTTGGATGTGTGTTCTGATTCGAGTCATTTTGTCTCGCGCACTGCTGAAAAACAAAAAAAAAGTATTAGTTTACATTACAGTTACGATTACGATGGAAATTTGCAGTTTCAATATAAACAAATTATCAATAAAAAAAAACAATTACCTCTTGCTTTCGTTCCCAAGTTTTCATTGCAGTTTTATACTTTTCGAATTCATGGCACCAATTCGAATATATTTTCTGGTACTCATTACTCTTTTCAGGAGGAGAGCACCTGTAAAATAAAGAAATATATTTAGAAACTAAATATTCTTTTGTGATTAAAATCTTGACGTATGCAAATACTTCAGTTATTGTTATACCTGTGAGTATCAACGGTGATGTTGTAGGAGCAGAGCAGAGATCCTCCTAACCAACAATCGTATCTACCAGCATCGGCTTCGTTTACTGAAATAATCAGCAAACCATGTTCCGACGTCTCAATGTATTTTTCCGGTTTACTGCAAAAAGAAAACAACAAATATATTTTTTTTATCAAGGATCAAGATTGTTTACCCGTACTACAAAGTATTAAATACTGCGGTTTGTGGATTTGATGTTTTTGTTTAAAATTTTAATGAGACGTCCAGCGTTGGGGAATGCTTTCAATATTCATGAAGGATAGACTCACTTTGTGATTAATCTATATCTGAAATGAATCTCTTCATTATAAGTTTGTCGATTCTAAATAAGGGGTTGCATTACAAAGAGGCGGCCTGTGAAACAAATTAAAAACTGGTTGCAAAAATAAAACATATAGATGCTTGTTTTAGAACTATTACCATTAAAAAAGTACCTAATGTAATAAATAAGTAAAGCCACAAAATAAACAGAAATGGAAACAGTTTTATCTAAAAAAAAAGTTTTTCCCAATTGAACGGTCCACACTAAAGGATTAGTTTTTACTTCGCCTATTCCATTGGGTGGCTTAACAAGTCCGTGGTTGAATAAAACATGGTAAATAAAACGCTAATACTGAAGTTTCCCCTTGCATTTTAATTGTGGCAGCGGAAGTGCGATAACCGAAGATTTGGAAGCCCTTTAATTAATGTTGTTGCATGCGTGTTCACTTACAGTATTTTCTGTATAACTTTAAAAGCTATTCAAATTGTATTTATCTTCGCGACTGTACGAGTGAAAATTACTTTGCAGGTGTAGGCAATTAAGTTGTAGGGGCTTAAAGTGGAACGTTTAAAGTTTTTGGGCTCGGGGGATGCATTAAACAAGAAATGGTGGTTTATCAGGCAAATATATTAGATTTAGTCGGAGTTTCGGTTCACGGTTTACGCGTTAATTGAAGAGAGCTCGTGAATTTGGACTGAAGTTTGTGTTCCTAAAGTTTGGGGTAACTTTAACTTTTTAGTGATTTTATGTTCGGTGTGGATTTTAACACCGCCGCCGCCGTTTTGTATAACGTGACGTTTAGTTTGTTTATTGCTTTTTTGAATTACTGCTTTCAATCTGGTATAACAAATTAAAACCATGATTTGTAAAAAAAAAATGTAGCTTTGTTATTTGATTTTGAATATTTTATTTACAGTAGGTGCCTAAAATTCGATCATTCTTTTTCCATTTTTCGTAGTAATTGTTATGTTTTTTGATATAGCTGATAAATTATAAAATAAAAATTCGATATATTTGTTTTCGATATATTTTATCCTGTACTTTTGGATATAAACCGTGTCTTTTTGAATAGTCTGAATGGCATATCATATAGCATAACATTTGGTAAAATATCATATAACACAAAAAATGTCTTATACTCACTTGAACGTGATCGGATGTCTTCCCTTTTCCCTGGAGTAGTGGTACCACGTGACTGCCCTCGGTTGCAGCACCTCTGGCATTTTGACGAAGCTGCCTAGGTGAAGGCTCTGACCCCATGTCGCTGACACGCTTTTACGAGAGATGGATGAGTCACAGATGTCCGCGGTCTCGTTGGCGACGTCTTGTATGAGGCTGTTTTGGAAAGAAGACAGAAATTCAGAAACTATTCTGTATACTTCTGTTTTTTTTTTAACTTACTAGACGGCTGTACCACGCTACGTAGTCGACTACGTCGTAAAGGAAAGGGTGCGCCGTAGTCAATTACGAAGTGTCGTAGCAAAATGTTAATAAAATTATACATTAGTGGTATGAATAAAATAGGTACATGATTAGTAAATTTAAATAGAGAACAGTCTTGCCTTTTGACATGTGTTGCACTATTCAATAAACCTCTTAAAAAAAGTTCATTTTTATAAATGCAATAAATCTCATAAATTCTTAATTAACTTACCCAGGCATGTACTCCCTACAGACGCCGGCGTCCCTATCCCAACCGCAGTAGGGATCGCGTGCGCATCTCACGCATGCGTCGTAGCGTCGCGCGCATAACGCAAGTCGGAGTTGTAGTACTCGTCTGTCTGATGCCGCGTAGAGTGAGCCGTGCATTCGGGATATCGCCATTGCCTAAAGGAAGCGAGACCAAATATTGTGAGAATAGTTATTTATTTGTCATGTATCTTTAAAACAAACTCTTTGTGTAATATTGCGCTAGGAGTAATCAATCCTGAATATCGCAATGAATCCTGTGTGGTAGTGTACAAATCAGCTGTTCATCACTTCAATGTATGTTTAATAATAATATCAGGCTATTACTGTCCCACTGAGGCCTATTCTCACACAGACAAGGCATGAGCATTGGTATATTTGCTCAAGGAAAGATTTCAAATTAACATTAATTGTAGGTTTCCTCACGATGTTTCAAATGTTATTGGGTTTTCCATTAGGAATTTCTCAGTAGCAGCCTTGGAGTTTGGATTTGTGCCCGGTTTATGGCAATAGGCTCGCCTCCTATTACATGGGACTAAAAAAACATAACTGGCGAAATGTGGGTGTACTAATGGGTACGCCTGTAATCCCCGAAGGGTTAGGCAGTAACCCTTCGGGGATTACAGGCGTGATGTTATGTTATGTATGCTCACGATGTTTTTCTTCACCAATGACAATGATATTTAAGATAAACATAACATGCATTAGAATTGTGAAAGTCACATTGGTCCATGACCGGCATCGAACCCTTATGCATAATAGATCTTCCATTAAAAGTACGGGACTTTTGACTAAAAACACGAGGTTATAAAAAATGTACACTCAAAACTTGTTAAAGGAAGTACCTACACAGTATATCCACACATATCCGTTGATTGTAACGCAGATAATACATACCTGTATCGGTTCCCCAGGAGTGACGTCAAAAATATCGAGCAGCGCTGATTGGCTGTCACCGTTGCGGTTCCACTGCACTATCTTGTGAATTTTGCCTTCATCTGCAATAAAGAAAATACAATTCATTTTACGTTTCCGTTTTGAAAATCCAATTTGTATGTCCGATTGCTATATTTGAGTACTTTAAAGAGTTGCGATAAAATAGAGTATGTACCTTTTTACTGGCATTTTTTATTCAAATATCATTACGAAAAACCCGCACATGTGTTTTTTAAAATTCTAGGTTTCACAATTAGATGAAAAAGGAAAGAAAAGAATTATGATTACGTTTACGTATTTTTCGTATTTCATTTCATTAAAGATTTTTTTCTTTTTTATATAATTTAATATAAAGCTGGCTTTTTTGTTTGAACGCGCTAATCTCCGAAACTACTGCTTCGATTCTAAAAAATGTTGGTAATTAGGAGCCACGATATGCCCGAGTCTTGTAGGCTACACTTCGTAGTAAACAAAAAAAGAGATCTTTAAAAAATACGCGTCGCTCAAAAGTCGCTGGTGAAAACTAATGTTTTATATTTCAAAACACATAAACCTAATACATAACAACAACAATAAGCACACAATATCCCATCTATTATCAGTTCCGCAACAGAGCTTGTCGAAAGCGCTCAATTACCTAAATGTCATTTACGGAGCACATATACACATAGGTATTTAGTTAATTAGCGGTATCAGTACATAAGTGACACGGTTCAGGAATTCCGGCGTCTCCGTGTGTTCCGGGATCTATTAGCAACATCTTAGACGTCGATGTTCGCATTAATCACGATTAATATTATAATTGAGAGCTGATTATTAGTTAATGTACGGGTACGCTTGATTTATGGGGCTTATGAAGTTACTTAATTAATGCGTCGAAAGATTTTTTATTTTGTTAAGAGCCGACATAAATGTAAGCGTTGTGACGTTGCAACGCAAAAATATTTTTCTAAGAATCTCTTCGAGTGTCATCATCATCATATTTTTATGACGCGAAGTCAGATTAAAGCTTTTTTTAATGATAAATAATGACTTTTACACTAGTTAGTGCCAATTTTATTGGATTGGATGAATAAGACCAACTCAAAACTCGCTTAATTTTACATTGACAATAGGTACCTGTATCAAAATCGATAAAAATGAAAATTATCAACACATAACATAACATCACGCCTGTAATTCTCGAAGGGTTAGGTAAAATTATCAATAGTATTAATATAAAATAGTACAATTAAAGCAGGGCAATATTGATCAGATCGTAGATACGATTCTAAGAATTATATCACGATTAAATCTTTGTAGACTCTCAGAACCAATATAATAGTTTTTCAACAATGTTTCAACTGGGCCAATAACGGGAAGATTAAGTTCCAACTATAATATAACTTTGTACCTTGCCGTTTATATTACGATTCCTAATAAACAATGACTAAGTCCCAATTCAAGGTGTAAATTCAGAGGTTTCGTGATCGTCTGCAAACGTGTGAACTCACAAATGTCAAGTGAACAGAACGTTTCCAACAGCTTGTTCAAACTGTCTGATAAATGGTGGGGACAACTCAAAGTGATGGCCCCAATTAATTCCCCTCCCTACAATAGTCACGAAACGTCCAACCCATTGTTTGTTTATCTAGATTTCAGCTATTCCAAAACGTAAAACTAACTTGAGAACTAAGTACGTCGTCTTTTGTTTTGAAGTAACTTTAATATTCTATTCTGTTGGCTACAATATTGTTGATTCAATTCTGTGTACCTACCGATACTTTTATCTAATATTAGCCGAAGTCAAAGTATCGGCCGACCGATCTGACCTTCCCTGACATAAAACGATATCGGCCCAATAAAGCTAGAAAACGGATCACACATCATACATACAATCCATCTATTCGCCGAAAAAATCCAGACGTATTTTCCGAAGGTCAGAAAATACAGAACAATCTCTGTAAACACAATCGATGGGCACAATCGCAATCGGCACGTGACCACGGCCTATGAAAGCCTCTATTGTACATAAGGTCACAGTTCCAGCTTCCTTACAAAGCGGTCGAATCTGGAGCGAATTAATATTCGGCCCACGAATCTTAATAGCTAATTGGATTAGAGGCATATAGCGAAATTACCTAACCGTGTTACGTACAATGCTAGAGCTACGTGTCTCAGTGTGTCGCCATAAGACGGAATGGTTCGGGCCCCGTATTATTGTGTTCGTTAAGTTATAGCTGCTGAGCTATAAATCAGTAATTATATTCGGGCCCCTGTCGCAAATGAATGTGCTACATTGATTGTGTGAATGGGCTTGCGTGTTATGTTCCAACTTGATGTTTAGTGCGTCATATTTTGTGTAGTTGATTGGCACAAAAACGCAAAAATATCACAAATAACTTTCATAAAATAAATCAGTGCTAAACAATAAAAACATTGCTACAATAAGTAGAATTGCTTTTGTAAATGGACATCTAACAAATTCTAAAAGCAAGATAATTCCTTTTTAATTTATGGGGCTCATATCATTAACGTTTAAAATTCTATGTCCGCCACGTTGGTCACCCCTCGGCACCTGAATTTGAAATGTTCTCATCAGCAAGTCTAAACTCTTAAAATCCATAGGTAAGCTCATTTGTGTCCGAATATTTATGGGGATGCAGGACCACCCTTAGTGTTGTTTTATGCGCCGTGGACACTTTGCATACCTCTATATATATTGTTACTCGAACACAAAATTGATAAAAAATCCAAAGTTAAAAAAATCTAGTGTAAAATAATGGCATTTATAATCTACACATAAAGAAAAATAAAATACCGTTTACTTATTTAATAATTGAATACACACAAAAAATTATAATATTTCTGTTAACGTTTAAGCAGATTTCTTTGTGTATTTGTCACCTACATTAATGCAAATAAATTATTTCTGATTCTAATTCTTGACTTCAATCAGTCACGATTTCTAGTTTGGGCACTTTGGGCCCAAACTTCATAGCACCGAACGCAGCTTAAGACCAGAGAAACCGACAAAGCTATGTAAGACAGTCTAACAGACTTTCAGACAGACTACCGCCGACACAAACGACATTATAATAACCTACCCTCAGACGACTCTTACAAGTGGTTTGACACGGCAAACAACCGCTCTCCATGACACACTCCATTCTCATTCCAATTCTATTCAAAGCTCATATTTTATTCGACTATTTCAGTATCCATTGTGTAGTTGAAAAGGGATTATCTTTGATATCGCAATGTTAAGCGCTCAATGTACCCAATATAGCATTGCATCATTGTTGTGGGATGAAATGGTGTGTGATTCCTTGATAGCACTTTGACAAAGGTACTAAGTTTGGTTCATTTGAAAGGTAACGGATGGGTTCAAATGATTTTTGAAACATGGAATATAGTTGAGATTCGCATAAGAAATCTCTGCACATAATTTGATATTACTTTTTAATAACCGAACCCAACTCTTTAATCCTGGTCTCATCACAGAAATGAATTTGCTGTAGGTAGGTACGGTTTGCAGTAGTAAAGCAACGGTACAAGATTTCTATTGGAATATACTTATGGATTTCGAATAACAAATTCATTTTATTGTACAGTATGTCTGTATTCAAAAACATATTTTTATTATACTAGCAAACTGGTTCAGCTTAGCACGTCCGCAAAATCCCTAATTTCAGGGCCGATTTTCCAAAAAAAAAACGTTTAGAAAATCTTTCTGGGAAATTAAAAAACAACAAAAAAAAAACAATCAGATCGAAACAGCCGTTCTCGAGTTTTGTGCTTAGCAACACAATTTTATTTATTTATATAGATAGAAGAAAGAGATAGATGGATTATAATATAAATTGGTTTTTGCGTATAATTTTTATTTAGGTACTTTTAATAATGCGTATCATTATGTACGTATGGCCATTTGAATTAAAAAATCCTCTGTATTTATACTGTATTAAATATCAAAAGTCAGTGAAAAGCCGAACCACACGTATAAAAAGCCAAATTCAACACTCAGCTTTTAAAACTGCTAAATCGACAACGACCCCTATTTTTGTGATGTGGATTCCGAATTTCCAGTGGGAATTGAAGAACTAACAATATACTTCCCGGCACCCCATTCTACTAAAGAAAGGATAATAAACTCGGGCAAGTGTGTAGCATACGCATTAGTTTTATATTAATGGTAATGTTAAATTCAAAGGGTACGTTTTGATGGAAAAATAAATCAAGAATCACTTATTTTATGGCTGTAGGTAGTTCTTTGAATTTTATTAGTATGAACGTGTGTTAAATTGAGTGAACTCTCTTAACTTGTAACACACCTCCGAAAAGTACGCGACGGAAATTCCGCGTGTCATGTCATGTATAAAAATTACGCAACGCGTTAGGTTTGACTAACTCCTGCCTGTGCCTTCGTTCATGTAAACTTTAGAAGTATGCCAAAGTTATTAATTAATCCACGGAAATAATTATAAAAACGACATAAACATCCTAGGTTTTAAGCCAGGAAAATATCTATACCTATTTTTGTTTGTAAAAATTTAGCTAATTCCTCGCGTGAAAACGTACCAAACATTCATCTATCCCTCAATCCTCACAAATTCATGCGTTAATATTATATAATAGTAGTAAACATACATACATAAACTCACGCCTTTTTCCCATGGGGGTAGGCAGAAACTACAGAACGCCACCTGCTACGATCCTGACATACTCCTTTCGCCTCATCTACGTTTATACATTTCGTCATACAAGCACGCCGGTTACGAGTACTCCGCACCTGATCAATAGTAGTAGATTCGTTTTAAACTTATTGTCCAGTGACAATGAGTTAGGAAATCCTGGATATGTCCTGATGGCAGTCCTTCAGGACATATTCAGGATTTCTTAATGGTGTAACATGTTTTGAAAGAGATTAACTACATATGTACTTACCTTGTTTACAGGCACGTGCTTGTTAAAAGTGATTGTTATTATTAAGGTAAAAATGTAGAAAACATTATCTATGGTGAAAAAAAATGTGTCTCAAGAACTATTTTAAAACAATTTCAAAGAAGCTGTCTCCACAGAACAACTGCAACTACTTAATCCTTTGAGCTCAGTTCCCTCTTGACATTTTCGCATACAATTAACAAGAATAGTATAATAAGTAACAAGGTGAGACATCAGCCTGACGCGGCGCCATTAACGTCGTGTGCGCAGAACCTACCTTACTTGTGAGTGACGGAACCAACGCACGGTAATTATGTTTCCTGAATATCGTATAAGGAACTCCGTAATTGGAACGCGTTGTCTGTGGAATTCGTGGCGGCGACGACGCGTGATTTCTAAGCGATAGGATTGGTTTAGTATGTTGTCAGCCTTTTGTTTGGCGAGGTGACTAATAATTATGGGCAACGAACGGTTTTTGTGTCAGAATTATTTTAATTGACTGCCTTGTTGGTCTAGTGGTCGCAAGCGCGACTGTGCATGAGGTCTTGGGTTCGATTCCCAGGTCGGGCAAAATGTTATTGGGTTTTTCCATCAGGAATTTCTCAGCAGCAGCCTCGGAGTCTGGATTTGTGCCCGGTTGATGGCAATAGCCTCGCCCCCTATTACATGGGACTAAAAACATAACTGGCGAAATGTGGGTGTACTAATGGGTACACCTCTGCCTAACCCTTCGGGGATTACAGGCGTGATGTTATGTTATGTTTAATTATTTGAATGTCTGTAAATTGTACCTACGCCGCGAAAATATAATTATAATGCTATTATCTTTTTTAAACTTACAGTGATAACCCAGAGAGATTGCTCTTGCAACCTATAACCAACCGGGATAATTTTCGATATTTCATTCTGAACTGAAGAATTTTTTTAATATTGAAATAAAGCTCGCATTTTTCATTCAAAATTCGTTTAACAAAAAGGAAATAAAAAACGCATGGAGTTTCTTGAACCTATGTATACATATGAATAAAAATGAATCGCTAAATATGTTGCTAAGCGCAATCCCGTGAACGGCCGAACCGATTTGACTGATCCTTTTAGAGTTACTCGTAATTTCCAGGATTAGGTTAAGGTGAAAAAAATAAAATAAAAAAAAAAACATCGGCAAAGTCAGTTTGCACCCGAGCGAGGCAGGGGCGGTTCACTAGTAAAAAATAAAATAGATAAAGATTGACATAGGTACCTACGAGAGCTCACCACTAACAAAATATTTTCCAATGATACCATTCCCAACACGGCATTGTCTCCTCGTTTTGACGCGCAAGTATCTTGATGCGATAATAGCTGGTACACGGGAAAGCATTCAACAAACTTGTCTGCAAGCAAATGTGGGGGAGGCAGTACAAGGTACCCAACTCAAATCTGTTTACGAGAAACAGTGTAACATGTTTTAAGCTTTACTCGTCACACTATCAGGCGTGAAACAGCAATGAGGGGGGGATATTGGACGACTAAGTGGGTTAAGACATTTTGCTTCCACTTTTCGTGTAAGGATTATGGGTAATTAAGGATGAAAGCTGGTTCGTGTTGACGTGATTAGCAGGGTTAACGAATATGTATCAATGGGCTGGGAAAGTGTAATACTTATACCAGATAAGTTCGAGTATTCTTAGCCGAGTGTCAAGATTCTCGAAATAGTAAAGAAAATGAGAATAAAGTACCTTTTTTAAACCGTCATATTATTTTTAGATGAACTCAAAAAAGGTCAATAAGTACGTAAAAATAGTAATTTGTAAGTATTGTAGGTAAAGGTACAGTAAACACTGAAATTAGACGTATTATTTATTCCCCTACGGCGTTCAAGTTAATGAACTTAATTGAAACACATACATAATTGTATAGGTACGTATGCACGATCTCCAATCTGCTGGTGGTCTATAAATAAATTTACTTCTAGTGATTAATTCCGATCACGGTTGGGCCGAGCAAAATAATTAAACAATCCCACATTGGACGTGGACGGACGGGCCGGCTCCCCGAAGACCACCCTCGCCTAAACAATAACGAATTTCATAAGGAAACGCCCAGTGAACATGCCAAACAAGGAAATCTTGTCTAAAATGTCAAAGAAAACTACCGAAGCGTAGTCACCGCAACGCTTGAGGCATGTACGACATACAAATTAATCAGATTATTAGACCCATAAGGTTACCAAGTTACCTTTTTTCGCTCTTTTGTTTTGTTAAGATGTAAGTAATTGGCTAATTGATAGATATCAATCAGAATGAACAAGTCCCAACTTATCAAAGGTAAGACAACTCTTTAATAATAATTATTTTCCTTGCGAGCGATCACGACGTCTCCCGACAGCGGTCTCAAAAGAAATAATCCCGCAATCCAATAAAGATTTCGCTTCGACAGGCCTAAGTGAAAACTTTTTTGCGATCCCCGAACAATATAAGTTTTATTCCTCCAAGTGGTATAAATTCCCAAACACAAAGTAGCTCTAACATCTTTATTGCTTTTCATAAAAAAAAGTCCGCGTTTAACGTATAGATTTACCAGTTAGAGATCGGTCGGGTTCCCCTCATCTCGACGTTTACACCGTGACGTTTTTTACCTTTTGTATTTTATACATTACAGCACCTGCAACTAAATTTACTGCATAATATTTCAGGGTGGCAGTGTATTGTAAATTCCGAGGGGGAGTGTCGCTAAGAGTTTTGTTATTGTGTAATCTTTTTCCTGTTTTATTCCCTATTTTAGTAAGTAGGTACTTCTAACATTTTTTGCTGCTAATATTTGCTTTAAATGTTGGACCTGCTAATAAATATTTCAAGACCATTTCGTAGAGCTGAAATATTGATATGAGCGGTATTCAGCGCTGCGGCTATTGGTAGCGTTGGAGACCGCTGAAATGTATTTCATAGACAGGCCAGATAAATTCAGCGATTGGCGGTATGAACGAATTCGGCAAGGACTTTTATCACGAATCGCAATATGTATTTTATAGGTGCCGTAAATCGGGAGACGTGGGTTTTTAACGTTTGCCTACGAGCGCTCTGCTGACTTTTACGAGATTCGTCCCAAGAAATTTTTATGTTCATGAATCTCCTAACCCGATTTATTTTTTCAATCGATATGCATAATAGGGTCCTCAAGTAGTTGTAAGTAGAACGTCAAACTTTCAATAACATCCATTCTAAAGTTGTTGTTTCCCTGTAGGTAAGTTTGAAAGCCTTTTACAAGGACGCGTTTAATCGATGAATTGAACTATATGTTTGATTTAAACTTTTTATGATTTGCCTTGCCATCTATAAAAATATACTAAACACATCCTACTAATATTATAAGTATGTAAGTTCGTAAAGATATTTAGATGTTTATATGTTTGTCGCTCAATCACGCGTAAACCGTTGAATAGATTAGTATAAAAATTGGCACATAGAGAGACCATTTCTCGTATTAACACATAAGATACTTATTATCCCAGTAATGTGTTCCCTTGGGATAATAGTTCCACTTATTATACGGAAAGTTACTTTTCACACGGTCAAAGCCGCGGGCAGAATCTAGTTTAAAAAATAAAACTTGAATTATATAAACTGTAAATTATTCAACTTTAGTCTGCAGTAAATAATCAAAAAGTTTCAAACTTTATCTTCAAAAACATTTTCGATTTACTAGATAAACATACTTTAGTTGAACGAACGATTATTCCAAACACGTTCGAAAGGTGTATTTTTAAAGAAGGCTTTCACGGTGGCCGATATTAGGGATGCCGCGACCGCTCCACCTCCCGAAACTTTCTCGTTCGTGCACCTTTTGATATTCAATATACTGCGGGACCTAAGCAATCCTTTGATGAGATGTTTTATGCAAAAAACGTTGGGCGTTAGCGGGGCGCGAATAACCGTTCAAAAGTGAACACATTAGTATTCCCAATCTCATCCGGAACCGCGGCCTCCCTCCATTTTGGGGCGAATAAAAAATCAATGTTTATTCCCGTTGAACGCGATTCGAATGCTAATTATAGGTATAACTAATTGCTTTGTGTTTGTGTGAAGGCGCAATCGTTTTATAAATGGTTCTCAAATGCGGTGCGACGAATCCAGATTGAATTTTCCCTTGTCTGTGATATTCTTGATGGGATAATTAATGTATTTTCAATTCAATTGGACCTTCGTTCCTATAAGCGACACGACACGAAGATTTCAAAAGTTTTTTATTCGTATTCAGGAAATAGCGAACTGTTCCGCACCAGCGAGCAATTTAGAACAATTTAAAGAATTTTCCTCTACACTCGACGTGAAATCAAAATTGAACCATGGCACGAGTTCGGAGCAACGAAGGCAAGGTGTTGCGAACTATAAATTACTTCGGAAATTCCGTTCCGGCATATCGTACCGCAACTCGGCAATAAATATTGTTCATTTTCGTCCTGTGGGCAATGCACGTCGATGAAGCACGGAGCTATGCCACGTTGGGGAGACTCCGTACACTAACTCCTCACGATTGCCGCCGGTACGGCAACTTGCTCTACATAAACCCGGCTTGTCCGCCATACCTCACCTACACCTTAACATATCATTTTGCATGGACCGCATTTCATGTTTATGGCAAAACTTGGACTTCATGCACTTAGGCAAATGGGTTTCCGATACTTATAAGAGCGATATACGCTTCGTATCGCTACATTTTATGCAAGGTAAGTTATTTTAGAATTATTACTGACGCTGTATCAGGGGTAAATAAAGCTGTTCAGAGGAATTTGTTAGTTTCATCGGGAAATGGAGATTATCATAATGAACTGAAATTAGACAAATTGAACGTATATTCCACACATTTAATACTTTTTTTAGGTTAAAAATATGTATTTGTTGTATTTTCAATTACTTCAGAGTTTCATGAAAAGTGGTTTTGATAACTCGAATAAACTCGCACTGCAAACAAAACTACATATCTACCTACGTATCTCTCAAAATATCAAAGGGCGTTTTGTGACTCAGAGCTTACATAATTACGTCATCAAATTGCTGTGACGTTTCCAGCGTGGTTCGGCATTTAAGCCTTCTGTGAATTTTAAATCGTTTTTAATAGCAGTCCTATACCAGCACCCGCTTTCAAAGCTGACCCTAACTTTGCAATTTGATTTCCTATATTGAGTATTTCATATGCGTCGCAACAACTTTTTCATGATAGTAAACTAAAAAACAGACAATTTCTTTTGTTTTTTTACAACAAACGCGTCGTAATTACGTTTCGAGTTGGTTGTTAACTCAGTCTGTATTCATGCGATACGTTAACATTAATATGTTCGTTTGTTTACAAAGGCGCCCTTGATACTAAAGAGTGGCGGCGTCGACGTCTAACTCGGTGAATTTAATTAACTTCGTTAACTTCTAAATACTCTTAACGTCTTTGATACCTCCGTTCCCTTTCATTGACAAACACGATCCCTGGTGTGTACACGACAGTCGCTGTCAAACTTTTATCAACCTCGGCGGGGCGTTCAAAAGTTGTCTGGCAACAGTGATTTAGGCGTGATAAAACAAATGGAATGAGGCGAGACGTGGGGCCCGCATTGCGGGAGCATCATACGCTCATTTCTCATTGTCTGCTAGCACCTCGAGCGGCGCTACAACTTTTTGCCAGTGCAGTTTAATGCATATTATAACGCGGTAAGTACTCAAAATGGAGTAAGCGGCGAGGCAATATCGCCACGGTAGACGCGAGCGCACGAGCGCTCTCTTTATTGAAAGAGTAAACTGTCCTTTTTCACGGGACGCCTCGGGCTCTTTGTGACGGAATTTCGTGCAACTTATTTTGCGCTCGAGTGTAAATAATAGTGAACTAAGAGCGCTTCGGATTTTCGGACGCTACCCTTTCCTCTGCGGTTTTGAATATACACCGACTTACTCGTATATTGTGCGCTGCAACACACTGTTGCATAAAACTATTGCGTTGCAGTCTCTTTGTTTCCCAAAATGTTAGCATTATTAATAGTGCTCGGGATGCAGTCTTAGTTAGTCTTAGAGCACTGGAACAAAGTTATATTGTGTAGATTAAGTTAGAGTAATTATCATGGTACGTGGTTATGCTACGGGTGGGGTACGTCAAAGGTAACGTTTAAACAATTTAATATTCCACACACAAGCATTTCAAACGCCAACTCAAACGTAGCTTCTCCTTTCGTAAAAGTTGTTCCGTAAACGAACCCCCCTTCGTTAGATATCTACGTGAGTTTAATCCACTCGGCAAGGCGGTTCGGTCGGGAACGATTTTCGAGAAAATTGGTGAAAATTGCAACAACATAGGCGAAAATTACCACTTGGAGGCGTTGTTTAGAGAACGGAGCGGTGCGGCGGTGGCGGGCCGAATTTATGCGGCAATGGAAATGTGACGTTGACTCTCTGTGGTCTACAGCGAACCGCGCACACATACCGTCGGCTACGACGTAGCACACGCTACGAAAATGCGGATAGAATAAACGTCGAGATACATTTTCGTGAATGCGTAATGCCTATTACAATCTTAATTGTTGCCTGTTGTTCGTGAAAGCGAAGCGATAAGAATTTGAAAGGCTTCCAAAACATGTTAGACTGTTTGTAATGATGTTAACTTCAGTGTCTCATTGTTTGTTTTTTAACCGACCGACCGTTCACGTATACTGTGGATATTTTGATGGTAGCGCTAGGGTTTATAAGCTTTAGCGGGAGCTTTTTAGGAGTCAATAACATTGAAGTACCAAAAGCGCTTAAACTATAGAGATTCGCACGCCATTTTGGTACAAACAATGAACGTATAATCGGTTTTTCATGTTTTGAACTAAATCCCCTGTTTCATGGTATGGAGGGTGAAACACGATGGCATCCAGACGGACATGCAGCCGTCATGGACGAGACGAATTATGGCCTTTGTGCCACTTTCACTCGCCACCACTTTTTAATTTCCCAGTGGAAGGCATTTTTTAATTCGTGAGCTTTTATGAAATTTTATGTCCTGGCGTATCCGTGCACTGATTGTTCGGAGCGTTGCTTTGCGTTTCGGAATTCGCTAATTGTTTCAACCATTGGTCGTCTGCATGTCTAATGTTTTATTTTTTAG
The DNA here is from genome assembly GCA_949774945.1 of Hoplodrina ambigua. Taxonomy (NCBI): domain Eukaryota; kingdom Metazoa; phylum Arthropoda; class Insecta; order Lepidoptera; family Noctuidae; genus Hoplodrina; species Hoplodrina ambigua. The sequence goes on from OX458976.1 coordinate 6,745,140, forward strand.
ATCCATAAAAGTGCCATTACTCTTTGTTAACAAAGGAATGGAATATGCTGCGATATAAGCGCCCATGTATTTTTAGGTATCAGGTTTTTCCATTAGGATGAGTAAAATTTCCATATATAGGATGTTTTATGAGTTCATGTAAAGATTTTACGTGCGGTGTGGACCGTTGGTACGAATTGGGGTCCTGATCTTTTCATCGTAAGAGGTGACTAAAAGATTATAATATTTGGTAGATGGGAAGTCTATAAAGGTGGAGGACGAAAACGAAATAAAACTTTCATACATCCTAATGGACGACGAATATTAAAGTGTGAAACCGTCGGAGTAATTTTAATTTAAATATATTTTATTTTATTATACCTATGCATAAAGTTTACGCCCGAGATTTTTCCGAGATAAAAAGGTTACATACTTTTCTAGAATATATTCTATCTTTGTGCCAAATTCCATCCAGATCCGTTCAGCCGGAGAGATTGAGTAACAAACATCCATCCATCCACTTTAACTTTTTTTTTAATAATAGTATTTACATTTGAAATATTTAGCATCAAGTGTTAAATGGAATTTGCATCTACAAAAATGTGACTTACAGAAAATAGTGTGATTAAAATAAAAAAAAACTTACTTGTGCCAGCATAATACACAGTGTATTCAAGCGGGTGCCCCATCATGTCGACCTTGACTTTATCCACCACAAGCCTCGTGAAGAACAGGTCTCGTTTGTAGTAGATCGGCTTCTCATTTTCGTGGGAGACTGCGCTGTCCATTAATGGATGAGATCTGTTGGAAAAAGGATAAATTAGGACAGTTTTTGTGGTCCTAAAAGAGTAAAACTGTAACTAAAGCTGACACCCCAACTAGCAAAATAAATAATTTATAACTAATGCGTCGAATTGAACACTACTATAAAACTGTTGAACTGTTACAAAACTATTATAAAACCTTTACATGTTTGTTAGTTGTATAATTCAAATACTATACAACGTTTTCCTAGTTGGAACGTTTCTTTCAATAATTCTTGGCTATTTTTTAAGGTTTAATTTCCAAAAGCTGCCAACGAATCTCTATTAGGTACTAAACCTATGCTGCCTCTTTTTGACATTTTCGCTAAAACCCGTCTGCGTTTGGCCCTTTTAACACTTGGGTGTTTAACACTTTAAATCTGTCGTTGTCATTTTTTTCCCGGCAATGAGGCGAGAGCACAATAAGCTATTCAATTTTAGTTGTAGAACTTTCAAAGTCGTTAATGAATAAAGGCGTGAGAATTCCGTTACTGTCTGATGGATCACCAAGGTTATGTAGCAGTCATAAGCAAGCTTCAACAATTATGACTAAAAGCCAATATGAATCATTGTTACACTGAAGGTGCCATTGTAATAATTTGGAAGGTGCCTTTGTCTCTTACATCAATTTATCACTGATTATAATAGTCAACCTATTCAACAAAGCACGTACTTAGCTTTTGTTATGAAACTTGAAATAAACTTTCAAAATGTTTAGAGGTTAATAATTATTACGTTTTTCTGAAAACAATTCATTGACGACGCTGACACTACACATTTCGATTTATTCAGAAACAATGCAGCGTGTAAAGGTGTCCAATGAAGGAAAAGTCACTGGAGCGTGACGACGGAAACATTACAAGCATGTTGATAACAATAAGGCAGCGTCGCGACGGCCGGCGACAATCACGCGCGACGATAATGTCGCCGGCACGAATGTCGCACAATACAGTCTTTGCTTCGACGCCAACAACAAAATACCATTCATTTAATTAAAAACCTCCACTCGTTATGAATAAAAAATGTTATACTATTTTCAGCAGACTGGTTCAGGTGAAGTGTTAAAATCTCAACGTTTCCACATGAGGATCATGGAAAAGCGGGAAAAAAAATAATTGAACGCTCTCGGGGTGAGAGCGTCGGATAATTAACAGGACGTGTCGCCAGATAAAAGTGCCTGTGGATTTCAATGAGCGTGGAATTCTGGAATCGCTAGAGACCTCGTCGGCGACAGGATCGTGTTTCGCGTTTTTAAGTGACGATTTTCTACTTTGTTTACGTCCGGCGCGCTTGTTACAATAACGACAGTTTCGCCTTTTGTTCTTTTTGCGTATCCGGCTGCTCGGCCGTTTTGAAAATAAATTAATTCTCTGCTTCGTACAGGTCTTTTTTTTAATGAACAAATTGAACAATGCGTTGCAAATACATATATTCCGAAAGTGTGAGAAGTAGAGCTTTTTTTCAATTTGCATTCGAAATTCCATTTATTTAAAGTTGGCAGAATTACCTGTCGATTTATACTTATTTGAATGGATATAAACGAAATTATGTCATGGAAGAATGTGCGTACGTAAGTTTACATTTTATTAAAAATCTAAATATAATTTGCCTTTTAGGCCCAAAAGGCGTTCATATTAAATTCACTGACCTTATAAAATTGAGCACCGTATCAGGTAAAGACGAGGTGTCATTCACGCAGGTCCCAGGTCTCGGTTCTGGGACCTTACTGCTTATGACAGGTAACCACGCGGAGCTAGAAGACGCCTGCTCCTTGAACTTCCCTTCAAACGCCTTCTGGATGTCTCCGATGGTGAAGGTGCAGATGGCAGAGCCCATGAGGCCGGTGGAGGCTGTCGTGAAGACGCCATAGAACCGGCTGTCGTCTCCAGGTACTTTGTAGATGCTCTCTGGTGGAAGAAAAAGGATTCTTTAGAGAATTATTACAGTATATCTGCTCGTGAGAATTTGCCTTAAATTAAACGTATATGGTTCTCAGTTAAGTAATGATCTTAACGTAAATTTTAATACAGTAGTATTTTAACTTATAAAGCAAGTGTTTTATTGTTTGGGTACCATCAGGTTCATTAGGCAAATGCCAATCAGTCTCAGTCAGCATTTCGATAATACGTGTTCTGAATTATATTAGTAAAATAAAAACATTTTTTTTATTTTTATTGCAAAAGCTTAGTTGTGGATCGTAAGTACTACAAACACGCCTGTTCGAAAAGGTATACGGAATAAGCAAAAGGAGTATTTAAAGATAGTAGGTAGCACGTGTCGTCTTCTACTTTCTGTATACTCCACTGGGAGAAGCCATGAAAAAGCCATGTTATGTGTGTAGGTTTTTCTCCATACTTTTATGTAAACGCGCTGTGGTATAATTTACTTTAGTTTCTGTATCGACTATGCGCCATTGCTCGTGGTTTTCAAAGATCCTAAGTTGGAGCGCATAGACGTAACGAAAATTCAATCAATTTTTTAATTTAAACATCGGTTTTGGGCATTTTTATTATTTGTGCCTCGTATAAAATTAAACCAAAATGTTTTACAAGGTATTTGAATATCGAATACTTACGTACGTTAGCGCTCTCGTACCAGAGCTTCTTATACCTATGATACCTAATATGGAATATAGTTTCATAATCTTTTTCAATTGAGATGAGTGAAAGATGTAAAATATTCTCTTAAACGTCCACATTTTAATGTTTTCAAATTACTTTACATGAATTTCATGAGAAATTGGGATATTATACGCTTTAAATTCATAATTCGGTTTCATTTTCATTCCAAAGAATATTGTGAATTCGAATTGAATAAATATTCAATAAAACTTCAAAATTTAATATTTAATGTAGATTTAATAAGCAGACAAGATAAACTTTAGAATTATTGTTTTCATCTAGGTGTATGGAAGATAAAAAAAGAATTCTGTCGTAGAGTTTAAATTTCAAAGTTTTATTTTAATAATACTTAAAATCTGTTCAGGTGTAAATATCAAAGAGGCTGTAAAAGTAATTTGAATTTAAATTGAATTTCTAACTATTGGACAACTGAAGCTAGAATTTATCAAGCTCCGTCATGATGTTTAAATCTGTTCGTAGTTGTTGAAACTTTAGTTTACTATCAAATTGTTATAATTGTGGGCTCTCAACCTAATATCTCTTGTAAAGTTGCAGCAGTTTGCTACTAGTTGATGCCATTATTAATATAACTTGCGTTTGCGCTGCAAGTTGTGTAACAACGGTAATTGCAAGGCAATTCATTTATAATCGCGAGCTGAACACTTGTTCGTTCGATTTAGTAAATATATCGATTTGACCTCCGGTTATAGATAATATTGGAACGAAAGTAACTATTTGGCTCCGTATAAGGAAAAATCATTGTGTAGATAAGCAATTTCGTATCAACATTTTATGTCCGACGAAAAATAAACACGAAAGGAATCTTTATAGCCCGAATTCTTCCTATTGTACCTTGAATGGAACCCTATTCAGAGAAAAGCGATCGACCAACTTCGGTGCGAACCTAATTGCTCGAACAGACATGTAAATAACAAACCTACGGCAAATACTGAGCACTTGAGTACCTATTACATTCTCATAAGTAATGCAGTGATGGTAGTGGGTCCGCGTGAAAAACCGTGGCGCGGCGCGAACCCCGACCGTTAATATTATATGAACACAGTCTGGGAGGTCCCGTGCCCAAGTGCAGCGTGGAATCGACTAGACTCTCGTAAACTCGTACTATGCACTTTTGAATTTGGAACTCAAAATGTTTGCGCGGGACTGACAGTCAATATTTGTGTGTGTGTAAGGAACGGTAAGTCGGAATTGAACAAGGTTCTCAAGTCAAAATGGTGGAGAAATATTTATGTGTGCATAGTTGATAGTAAGTATTCTTTAACGATAATGTGTTGTTGGGAATATTTTATTCGGTGTTTGGCTAAATTGTTTTTTTTTTTGTAATAATCGTCACACATAATTTAACAAATTAATAAGTAATTAAAACTTACGTATTTCATTGAAGTAGAAGGGGAACTCTCCAGGTATGCTACAGTTGAGTCTCGCCTTCAGATACGTGGCCCAGTTTTGACTGAGTATGTTCTTGCCTCCAGTATCTCTCTTGCAAACTCTTGCTACCCTCGAATAGACTGCCTTGCCACAGTTGATGTATTCCACAGCAGTCTCCCGGAAGAAGAATAGCACGTAGTCCCCAACATCGAAGGAACCCACGAAGTTAGGTTCTAGAACAGAATTAAACCAAATAAATACACGCTTCATGAATATAATCTAAAGACAATGACTTAAACTTTTCGACACTTAAAAGTTGAACGTAATTGATAGTCGAAAGTAAAGTACTTTAAATTACTCTAGTTTTTAACTTACTTTGAAATCAGTTTTATATAAATAATAAGCATTATAATTTCCATTTAATAGCAAGCTGTCAAGTTAAATTAATATAATCACATTGCGGTGTAATAATTTCGTTAATTATGAATATATATTTAGTATATTCTGGCGAGCGTGCGTTCTCACAATAAGAGTTAATTCCACAATATCAAATTGCTGTTATTCCATGTGATATGCAATAAATATTAGATGAAGCCGTGGGTGACAATTATGTCACACGGGACGTTTATAGCCAGCATTAATAAGTGCTTATTTGTTGGTCCTATAATGAAAACGCCACGTGGCGCGGATTACGGAATACGGACGCGCGCCTGACATCCAATATCTCTATTCACATTGTTGAATAATATCAACCATAGCATACGCTACAATGCCAGTAACATAAGCTTTAAGATACAAACTTTAATAAGTAATACGGCTTCGGTACTTTTAAAATTATTACGTCTATAAATTTGGCTTCATTTAATTGATCGTGGGTGATAAACCCTCATTTTTATGAATATGTTGTACATGGCGTTATTAAAAGTATCACTATTGTTATTTACCAAGTTGAATACTAGTGAGTAATTATCAAAATAGATTTGTTATCTATTTAATTCGTAGAAACAAATATACATAAATATCGAGGAAGTTTATTTATATGTACGTCAACAGTACTGTGAAAGCATTGTAATGTGTTCAGTCTTATCTCGATAATTAAAGTAATTATTTGTATAAATCCAAAATTGATATATAAAGGTCGTAAAAACGAAAATATAAATAATCTTCGGTTAATTATCCAATGTTTTTCTATTAAAGAAATTTTGGGGTTATTCCGCTACGATAAACTGGAGAATAAACGAATTTATTCAAAACGAAACTTAGAAAATGTAGAATGAATACTAAAAAGGGTTTAGGTACTGTAGCAATGAAAATAATTAAGTGTTAGTGGCATTCGAAACGTTAGTAATAAAGGGCCGAGTGTAATGAACAGCAATATTAACGAAAATTAGGCAAATTTGTACACAAGCGTAATTTCTATTTCGCTGCTACCGTGCCACACAAATTAACGGGTAAAAGGGTTGGTCCCAATTGTTCCAATATTAATTTCGTGCTAAAATCAGAACAATTAAACCGTTTATTCTAAAAAGATACCGTTTGTGAAATATTAATTTATTTTAATATTACTTTTTCATTGCAACATATTATAGATTATAAATCTGAACGTAGTTTTCTGAATAAAATACCAATAGTTACGGACAATTTTGTGGAAGATCGATTATAATTTAGAGAAATATTTAGTTTTTATTATTTTAATAAAAATAATTTGTGATAGCATAACATTACTTCGTAATCCCCGAAGGGTTCGGTAGAGGTGTTCCCATTAATTAGCACACCTATATTTCGCCAGTAATGTTTAAGTCCTATATAATAGGGGGCGAGCCTATTGCTACATTTGTAATAATATTGTTGATTAGCAATTATTTTATAAATCAGTAGATATTATTATTTGAAACTATGAACGTAGGTAAGTACTGCGTAATAAAAATGTAAATAAGTTTCTAAATTTAAATATCCGATCACGTAGACTTGATAAAACAAATTGTTTTTTTTTTTCTAAAAGAAAAATCTCTTCTACCTAACTTTTGATCCATATAAATGCGTGGGCACATCAGCATTTAAAACACAAACCTCGTCACTTTGAAGTTTCAGGAAAGACATAATCCTACTTTTACTGATTAAAATTATATTTAAGTAGTCTTTCCCGTAACTAAATACGTTCAAAATCAAGTCGCAATCTCATCTCAGCGACAATCAATTTCAAAGGTAAGATTGAGACTGAGATAAGAGTGCGAATGTTTTTGAAAATACTGGAATTGTCCTTCTGGTTTTAGCTTCACGTACATTATAAACTATATGTACAGGCAGAGGGTCCAAATTCGTTTGTTTTTAGGGCGGGTCAGCTAATGTTGACAACAGACTGTACGTAGTCACAATGCTGACAGATGATAAAAAGCAATTACAATATCAAGGCAAACAATAATTGGCTTAAATAGGAATATCCGTGTCATAGAACCGAGACATTGTTGCTCGTTAAAGCGAACACAGTTTAATTTCGGTTGTTTAATCGCAAACAGGCCAATTTCCGTGTAAATCGTGTAGGTAAGCGTCGATAATTGTAACATTTGTCCTTATTATTACCGGCTCGCTTTCAGCCTAATGGATACTCGGCCATTGTTGGGCAGCAGTGATCACGCTCATTTCGATATTGATTTAATTTCGGTATCGGCACTGATTCGGTTGACTGGGTCAGTGTGAGTCAGTCAGACAGAAAATATCGATCTGGTACTTAGAAAGGAATGTTGAGTTCAGTATAACTCATTGGTCATTAGTCTAGTAACATTAGCTACACTAGGCTGGTATAATAAGCTTTTTTATGGTAGCAAATGTTCGCCCAAAAACGTTAAGTGGCCACATTGTTGTAGAACAAAAAATATTTTATGTATATTTTTTATTACGGTGCTTACGTACTTATGTACAGTCTAGTTTGGACTTAACGCTGAAAATAATTATCTGTATACAACGAAACAACCTCAACTTCTACATTAAGCCAGCCTGCTAGCTTATTATAATGAATGAAAAGCTGAGGAAAACTCTGTCCAACATAAAAATATTTTGTTTAAAAAATATATTACTTACTGTCGAGCCACTTCGAATCATATTTCAGAGTCCTCTTGAACGCAAACTCGCGTCGCCCCGTCGTCAAGTTATGAAGATCCGTTCTGAAGATCACGGTATCCGCTTTGGTGAACTCTGCATTAGTGCCAGAGTATAACGCAGGTAAGCTGCCAGGGTTGCCCCTTTCCACCCATAGGGCTGTGGAGTTGTCGGCAGGGTCGTACGGGCACTTGGCGACACCCATGCCTATGCCCGGCACGTACTCGTGACGGGGCAGGTGCGTCAAGTTGGACTGAAACAAAAGAAGATTATTGTCTTGAATGGGCAATTTAAGTAGGTATATTTTTTCAGAAAATTGCGTATACAGGTGTTGTTTTATGAATTGTGAATGCAATCATAGTAATAATAGTAATAGAGTTTATTGTATCGCGCACTAAAGCTTTTGCTTTGAGATGTGATGCAGTAAATTACATACGAAAGTAGAACTTAAGTTGGTACCGTGTAATGCAATAAGCAAAAGTTATACAGTCGGCACAATGTTGTTATTAAATCATAACTCTACTTAACCTTACCTACCCACGTAATTTCATTTTGAAAGTGTAATTATTTCGCTACTAATACCCCTCTGATTTAAACTGCGTATAAAGTACCTATCTCTACAACTGTTTGTGCATAAGGGTGTGCGTTTTAGTAAACACGTTAATTAAAGCTTCAAAACACCCCAATTTCCGAAACACCAAAGCAGGGATGTTTGTAGAGGGTGAATAAAAAGTTTCCAAAAATATTAAAAATTTCCACGCGTGAACGTTTCGATTTTATGCGCCATTAATCAAAAATATATATCTAAAAACAAAACGTAACGACTGAATTTATGCGTTTCAAAGTCAGTAACAGCGCACTGGCCAGTCGACCGCCCCCGGCTCGTCCCCTGTGCAACTCAACAACACATCTGCTATTAATTTTTCCAAAAATTTATGTTCTTTTCACGCTGAACGCGATTTATTAACCGAAACTTATTATTTTGAAGGCGGTCGAATTTTTTCGGCGTTGTGCGGAGCTCGGGAGAATTCCTCTATTAGTATAATGCGATGGGTGGCGGTACGGTTTTCGAAATTATCATAAAATTACTAAATGTAGCATAAACGTGGGGTGGGCAGCGGCGCCCGTCGTCGTGGATTGAGACTTTATGTAAATTTTAACGACGCTGCGACCATCGGGGCCACCTGTGACCCGCTCCCCGCGCCCCGTCGCCCGCGGCACCTGTCGAAAACCTATGTCGTTTTTATTTCAATAAGCCGAGGATTAAATTAGGCATGCGAAGACGTGCCGGCCCGACCGCCCGGGGGTAAGATTTCCCTCGTTCCTTACTTGTATTCTGACTTTTATCGGAAAACCATTTGTAGCTTTACACGTTATTTAAACCGGACATGCGTAAATCGCGTTTAATAATGTAAATAAATCTGCTTAAAGACACGTTTAACCCTATTGGTCGAAATAGATTATATCTAAATGTTATTGTAATAAAAATGTAATCTGATCTTTCTATCATTATATCAAGCATGATATTAAGATAGACACCTACGCATTTACAACAAAGGCTACGAAATGTCAGGTAAGGCGTCCCAAAAAGTCACGTATTAGTTGTAACAAGCTAAAAATAGTTTAAGTATACGCACTTAAAATATATTACACGCCTACAGAACTTGGCTTGGAATTGATAAATTTCCAAAAATATAAAATCTAGTAGGCACCTCTATCGACAAGGCCCAAATATTCCAAATGGGCTTATTTAATACAAGAAAGTAATTATATAATAATAATAATAATTTTGAACATTATTTCTGAAAACTCAGTTGTTTTCAAAACACATTTTACCTAAAAATTTCTCAAAACAAAAACATGATATTACAATACGCTTATAATCTCCGAAGGGTAAGGCAGAGGTGTAAGCATTAATATAGCCACATTTCACCATTTATATTTAAAGTCCCATGTAACAGGGTGCGAGCCTATCACCATTAACCGGGCTCAAATCCAGACTCTGAGGCTGCTGCTGAGAAATTCTCAACGCAAAAATCCAATAACAATTTGCCCGACTTGGGAATCGAACCCGTGAGCTCACGCTCAGCAATCACACTTTGCGACCACTAGACCAAGGAGGCAGTAGTAACATGGTATAGTAATTCTTTAAATTACCTTCAAGCTAAAATATATTTTTTACTAATCATCATTATTATCTTGCCAAAATTAATAACGTATTATATGTACGTATCACATTTTCAAAGGGAAACTTGGTTGTTTTTTATTTTCCATTACCACGAATAAATTGGTACATTGCTTTATATTTTGTCATAAATTACAAGGGTTGTTATATCGCGCTTCTCTTTCTTTTCTATGCAGTCTAAAAGTGACCGCGCTATATCTGTTATCTGGGTCTTAAGGGCAGGTACTTCTACCAGGTTATTCTTAATTCAATCAACACCATCATTATTAATAAAAGCTTAAGGCGCTCTGCTTAGTCAAAATAGGCTTCATAAAACCGCGTTATTTCAAAACGTATAACATTTTAGAGCAACAAAAAAAAATCTAGATCATATTTTATGTCTGGACGCTGTGTTCAAAACACGTTTTAATAGAAAATGCAAAATAATATAAATGGAATTGTTTCACAGGCCCTTTGCATTGCAAGTCTTGATAATAATACGGAACCACTAGGTTTCTTACATGCCGCCGGCACCCCAAGACATTAAGCGCATTTGTGTCTGGTGGTACATGATTATGATCTTTAAGCCATATAGGCATGGTAATCACTTTGTTACTGACACTTTTATTGTTTAATAATAAAGCTACATTATTTTTATTTAAGTAGTATTCAGTTAGAATGATATCATTATTTGAATGACTTACCTAAATATAACAATGAAAGGAAAATTTAAAGGGCTTACATGAAACTTTACGTAGTAGTTAAGACTTTAAAACCTGGTCCTTTTACGCGCAAGTTGGAAAACCGTCTAAGGTGTTTCCTGTACAATTGACCAACAAAACCTTAACGAGTCGAACACCATGAACTTTGGACCAAACTGTAAAGCTCTTTGCAACATTATTTTCCCTTTCAGCATCGAAGCGCGATCCTAAGTCCAGGATAAACAAACGAATGGTCCGGGCGGAAGCGCCCGCGGCCTCTCTAAGGTTGAATAAGAAAGTTTGTCTACGGACCCGCAAGCGTTCCTCATTAGGCCTTAGCTTTTGTTTGCCCACCAAATTAGCATCTAGAAGGCTTTTCATTCACAGAATGAAACGTTGACGGTCTAATGATGCGAATTGAAACTTCGAAGGCGAGATTTTGTCTTTGAATTTATGATGGCAATCTATTTTTGTTCAAGATATTATATTTAATGTTCATCTTAAAGATATTTATGTTTTATTCAACGTAAGTAGATATATACTTCGTGTCTAGACTCTATATTACATTTATTCGGACTGTGTATTCATTACAGTGATCACATCTTGATCAATGTTTACGTCCTTACTTCTCAAGTACATAATAAAGTTTGTTTGTTCAATCAAAAGATTGTCTAATTCACTGTTCTTATCTAATTTAAGCAAGAAATTTTGAACTGTCGAAAGTTGTTATTTCAATACTGTTCGTTACGATATCAAAATTATTTAAGCACGGGGGGATAGATTGGTAATTGGAAAATTGTGAGCACGATTTTATGTTATACAATTTTGTATAATGTAAAAACATGCCTCATGTTTTCCACCACCAACTAACTTTACCGATACTTCAAATAACTACAAAATTACCAAAAACGTCCCATTAAAACTTTTCAATAGGTTGTCTGTTCGTCAATTTTAATTGACGTATGACCAAGCACTAAATTGAGTTTGATTGTTTTCTCTCATCAATTTTTCACATCGCGCTAACAAATTCTGGTTCAGTCTTAAATGTTCTGTATTTTATAATAACAACAAAACTTGTTCCGAACATACGTCAAACAAACTTCGCAGAGATACGACACAGCCGTTTAAAAGTTTACAACGTTACTACAAAGTAAAACACGGTATCTAGACAAGAGAATAGTTGGCACCTACAGATACGCGGTCGTATGATATACGACAATGGCTTCCCGATACATTGTGAATATACGTAACGTACGTAATATCCTACGGGAAACTTTCGAGACATTCACTACGAGTTTGTAGAGGATGGGTAATGTGTGAATATTTATACAAGAAAGTGGATGGTACTTTGCTTTACGTTTTAAAAGTGCATGTTCAGCAGTAAAGGATAAATATAGGATAAACATAAAGATAAATATAGGTAAAGGTATGTATCAACGTCATCAAGCACGAGAAGAACGTAAGGGACCTGGAGGGACAGTGATAGGTAGGTACTCTTAAAATTTCAGAGAAATCCATTTTACTGCCTTATGGAATTCGTGAAGAAAACCCGCGGACTTTAAATTTTTATAATTACGTTTTTTTGTAAACTCCAGCGCTCCCTTTCATTGCATGTTGATCAAAATTTATATGCGGCAATTATAATAATAATACCAGCCTATTTCTGTTCCACTGCTGGACAAAAGCCTCTTCTCATCCGGAGAAGGCAAGAGCATTGATTACCACGCTTGCTCAAGGTGGATTGATGATTTCTGACCTACATAACTATATTAATGATAAGTACGGGTTTCCTCACGATTTTTCCACCGATATCAGTGATGTCCAAAATAAACTTAGAACGTACATATGAATTTGAAATAGTCAAATCGGTACTTACCTGGAAATGGAAATTATAATTATGAATTTATTAAATTATCATTATTTATAGCTCCCAAAATTATATTTACTGAAAGTCTTTACATTTCCGCTAAATAGGCTTATTGTTCTGTTTACTTTTACTTTTTTTGTCAGTTCGTCTCTAAAGAACTGAATGGTGTTACTTTTCAAAAACTAGCATTTTCCTTTGAGTAACAATTACTATTTCAAAAACTAAGGTTACTTTTGCTCCAGGTCGCGTTCGTTCTTTCCAGTTTGTATACCAACCGGTTGTTTGACGACGATGTTTCAATCTGACCTGATTCTGACGTTGACGTATGTTCTAATCGAGCTTCTAATAGCACGAATTTAGTTGATTGGGTGATTAAGTACGTATATCGGATCTTACATAACCATGTAATTATGGAGGATGACAGAGTGTAATTTGACAATGTAATTAACAGAAATTATACGTCTAGTAATCAAAGAGCAATATTTTTTAGGGAAAGGCTTGTTTGGAAGGTTAAATAACGTGTTCTACCGTTAATATTGAATATTATCAACCTACAAGTGTCTAACGCAGACGAAACAATAGACAACCAACGCGATGTGGAGGACTTGTGAAAAGCACTGCCTACAACTCCTGATACCAACTAGTTACTCGTTTAAACAATAATTATACAAGTTGTGAATATGTTACGAGTTGCGACATACATTACGAAAGTTGCCTTTGTCAGTGCGTGTATTGGAAGGAGTAACTTTCAAACGCATAAGGGGATTGTAGAGATTGTGGGGGAGGCAAAGTTTTGACAACCACGTCACTATCAGTTAATAACCTGTGGGGATGATCTGAATTTATAACGACATATTGCTCTAAATACAACAAATGTATAGCACTTGTACAAATATTAATTTAAAGTGAGTTTAATCTAAATTGCGAGGAGTTAGACGAAATTGCTTCTTTAGAAAATGTAGATGGAGCATGTTCTGTTAGTGATATAATATAAAATAATAAATATATATAACTTGTAGAGATACGAGTTTAGAAAATAATTTAATATTAAAACAACAGAGGTAGTTACAAAAATTAATCAGTAATCTTAAAAGTGAGAAAATCAATTTTAATGTTAGCTGTTTAAAAGGGTATTTGACTATGAATATTTTCGTGCTTTAAATACAAAATAAATTCGCCAATTTGAACTAAAACATCTTCACATAAGTAAACAACATTATACTAAATATTCCACCAAGTCTTTCAAACATTAAAGACAAAACCTAGGCAATGTGCAAAGTCAAAATACCCAAGTTACACTTAAAGTTTGGTAGCCGCATATCACTCACAGAGACTGAACACATTTCGCAAGCTCGAAATAGAAATATGCAGACTTTACGTGAATATAAGTTGGGCCTGGGTTGCATAAGGATGATAGTTGCATGGCAAATCATTTATTTACCTGCAAGCACATCTAAGTAATGGTAAATCTAGATCTTTCTTATATGTAAATCAACTGTCACAATTTTTCTTTTTAAATTCTTAAAATATTAATGATTCGATTTTAGTTAGTAGATAAAAAAAGATTCCATTAAATTTTTGAAGATCAAACAGAAGCGACAGTGGATTTTAATCACTGAAGATTATAAAAAAGATTTAATATTAAATTCATAAGATTTAATTTTGATTTCAAGAATGCTGAGTATTATTTTTTATTAGAGATAATGGCACATTTAGCATCGTCTTGGCACTAGTATTAGCGCATTAATTTTTATATTATTTTCACCAAGCGTATCGTTCCAAAATCGTAATTTTCAATTTGAAAATCTTAGACATAATTTTAGTATCAAAAAATCCTACTTTTTAAAAAAATATAAGACATTTTAGTACCTCAAACTTAAAATAAAAGACAAAATAGTGCTGCACGTAGAACTTAACAAAGCGACAAGCATAGGCAATCGTAAAGTACACGAGAGATTGGATACTAATTCTGAATGAGATAGCTATTGCACCTGTGCACGGACTACTGCGCCATGTGAAATACGACTATGGGTTTTAGATCAATAAAAAACGTATTCATTTCACGTCACACGAGACAAAATGCCTGTGAATGACAAAGTTGTTCGAGATTACTGTTTTGTTTGGCACTGAATTTAAAAAAAATTCTAACAATAGCATAATAAAGTCACTATTCTTACGAAGCTTTGTATTTATAATCACAAAGAATGGTATAAGCATTCCAAGAACTAGGGGTTTCATCACAAGTGAATTGCTTTTGATTACATACAAAAAAAATACCCTCATTGTGAAGAAATAAAATGAAATATTCAGACTTCATTTACTGAGGATTACTGCCAGTTAAAGACAATAACTTAAGTACTAACTGGTAACAGTACTGAGTAAATAATAAGCAGTTGCGTTAAATTGTCGCCATGTCGTGAAGATACAAATATGCCAAGTCAAGCGATGTGGTATGACAGGTTTCAAACAAATTAGCCTGTCACGTTACGAGGAAGGGAAGACAATAGTTACGAACATTTAATTGAGTGAACACACAGTCGGGTCGACGTCACAAATTACAGACTCGGGTAACTCGAGTTGGATTAAAAATTTAGGCTCAAAGGACCGGTTACGTGAAAATCAATTTATCAAGAAACGTACGTACGGTTCTTGGTGTGAATATTGAATTGATTTTGAAATGTGAGGATATTGGGTATCTACTTGAATATAGGATTTTTGAAGTACATTTTTAATTACGTAGGAAGGTAGGTACTATTGATGTATGAGAAAAATAAAAGGTCGCTTACTCGGATGACAAATAGGTAGCAATATTTAAAGAACACAATTTTTTTATTAGTTTTTCATGGATAGGATCTCTTGGGATTTTAAGATTAACCATCTCGTTGATATAATATCTTGCGTTCCTTATTGAAAATCAAAGAAAATATCAAAGCCAAGTTATCGGCAGTCACGTAACGTATAAAAATTATAAAGTAAGCTCCAAAACACAGTAACCGTTTATCGCAAGCTAACACAGATACACACTTTGAAACTAAGTCAATTTCCACAAAATAAGTACACGTAGTTTCAAAGTTGTTTGTATAAAATTTTACGGGCAGCTGCATTCATGTAATGCACAAAAATGGTTATGCGGCGTCGGTGTTCAGCCGAATGCGGCGTTGCATAGATTATAAAGTGATTTTCCGAAGTGCACCCAGCGATGCGCGCGGGAGTTGAATTTGCACCATTATTATGCCATAAACATTATTGTATGATGACACAAAAGCTTGTTGATCTATCGCCATGAATAATTATATTACAAAGAGGAAAATGACACTGAAATTTTGATTGTGTTTTATGCATCGAGCGAGAATCTACGGTGTAGTAGTTTGCTTCAATATTGATAATTTTATCATTATTTAGGGCGCTTTGTTTAATGCAATTTGTGTAATGGAAAGTTAAACACATACGTTGGTCTTTGAAATTCCCGTGCAGTGTAAAGATAGATAATTTAAGTTTAATAGCAGGTTTGTTCACGCCGACGCTCGACGGTGTATGCCTAACGCGAGCCCGCCACTTATCAACCATTCTAGACCATTTATTACACACTTTTGAAATCTATTATTCAATGTGTGGGTTGTTTCGCGATAGTTTCCGTCGAGTTTGAACCTAGTGATATTACATTGTGTTCTTGCTGTTTATTTTATAGACTTACCTACACACATGTTAATGTTGATTTTTCTTAGAATTTGAGTTTGGGTGACTTATAATCTATTTATATTAAAGGCAACCGGGTTACTGATTGACTAATCCATCAACACACAACTTAAACCACTGAACTTTGGCATGCAGATAGTTATTGTGACGTAGGCATGCGCTAAGAAACGATTTCTCAAAATTTACCCCCTAAGAGGATGAAATGAGAGTCCGACTTTAGCGCGGACGAAGTCGCGGGCAAAAGCTAAACAGTGAATATTAACTTACATTACATTCAGACTATCTGGAAATGGTTTTGCTCATAAGGTTAACATTTTTCAAATTTTTCGAAGACTTTGACGCTGATTTATTTAAAATCAATTCTTAACATAACTTTGAGACGTACTTTTAATTATTAAACGTAACATTTGACGTATTGAATTAGTTTGTCGTAACTATGCAATTTAATTATTGAGAGATTGTGGGTTGACCCAGCAAAACTGTGCTTAATTTACAAACGCCTACCCGTTTCAATAATAGTCAGACTGACTTTCTTACTCTTCAGAAACGTGACAAAACTAAATTAAGATTGTGGGATCAGTGCGAGAAAGAGAGAGAGAGCTTCCTTAATATATATAAATTACGCGTCACGTTGTTTGTTCGGGATGGACTCCTAAACTACTTAACCATTTTTTATTAAATATGGCTAAAATACTGTATTGTTTGGTCAAACTTAAAAGATTGCATAGTTTTTATCTCTATTATTGACCTCAACATTTTTACATACTTCAAGTCACAGCAACGCGTGGCCGAGTCAAACTAGTTACATTATAAATAATGGCATTCATACTCAACTTTTGCTTTTTGTGTATACCGCATAATATTGTATATTTACTCTAAGTCTATGTACCTATGTATTTTTTTTGTCAAATGTCCGATTTATTTAGGCTTACTTCTATTAATGTTTTAATATTATTATAATTAGGTAATTTCGAATAATAATTCGAAAATAAGAATACTTAAAAAATGTATTACCTATACATTATGTAATAAACCAATAAATAAATAACTAAGTACCCTCTACTTAGCCCCATCACCACAGTCCCATTTTCCTCACCATTTAGCCAGGCATTTCAAAAAGTAACAAATTCAACAAAGATTGCCACAAAATAAAAGAGAAAAAAAAAAACCTAATCGAGTGGAATCGGAGGCAAAACTTTTTAGATCAACACGAGACCCTTATGATAACTACAGGGATGTGTAGGAAAGTTGTAAAGGTCCGTATGAAAACCTCCCCTAGTTTGTGTTCGCGGTAAAGTTTCGAGTAAACAGCACTGGAAACTTGGACAACTTATTTTAGGACACAAGTTTCGCTAGCTCCAGCTTTTGTTGGGTATCGCTGGAAAAATGTTACGTGGAACTACTGATTTAAATGTTTACTTTGCTGATATAATCTTTGGATCGTGTTACAGCAAATATGTACTCTAACTTCAACCCTGTTTAAAATTCTTTTCAACTAATTTTGACATTATAATTATATGCTCAATAATACATAATTCTATGGGAATCATTAATAAAAAAACCTGTATTATTTTCTAAATTTATCTGGGACATCAATGTCATCGGTGAAGGAAAACATTGTAAGGAAAACAATATCTAAGTATATAAATAAAATAATTTGCTAAATGTGTTGCTAAGCTCAAAACCTGGGAACGTCTGGACCGATTTGTCTGATTCTTTTTTGTTGTGTTCGTAATTTTCCGGACAAGTTGTTATGAAAGAACATTTTTGGAAAATTTGCGCCCACGTTCGAAGAGGCTTTTGCCCAGCAGTGGCACTAATCATAGGCTGGTATAATTCACTGAGATATTGGTGAACATACATAAAAATACATACAGTCTAACATAGAACGTCCTCCTTTTTGAAGTTCGTTAATGATAACAAAGTAAATTACGCCACTATATTACATTTGAAATAAGACCACGATTAAATAAAAAACTATTCATAACGACCCACTAAATTGAATCTGTATTCAGAGCTAGTGGTTACTACATACACTGTTTAGGTATAGAGGAGGAACTTAGATTTCAGTATCGTTGGTACTTTCGGACGCATAAATCACAAGTTCTACTAGATATACAATATGTTTGTCCCCTTGCGGAAATAGAATCGGTAACCCTTAGCACAAAATATAGCCACTATACTGCTACGCGAGTTTGGCCCATAACTGCAGTTAAATGTAGCTTAATACTTTATTAACATACAGCCAAATATCCATACTAATATTATAAATGCGAAAGTAACTCTATATGTCTGCCTTTTACGCTTCCACGACTAAACCATTAAATCGATTATCATAAAATTTTAGGCAGCGGAATCTATAGATTATGGTCCCGTTTGGAAGTTAACCTTTTGGTACGCAACCCTAGTACCTAGATTATAATTATGTGGAAAGGCGAAAATTCTACCCTTTTTAAAATGGCAAAACAAAAATCTTTTGTTCCAAAATTACCTACTGTTACACAAAGTAATATATAAACACGGTTAAAACAGAAGAAAGAGTAGAGCAAGTAATTATAAAACCCAATAAATCTAACAACAATAACGGTAGAACGTTATGAGCACAAAGAATGAGACACAAAGACAATTTAGCGCGCCCGTTGGCAACACCGGGGCTAAAAGAACAAGTGTGATCAGACGAAAAAATAAAAAATAAGAAAGGTACGAGCCGTTTGTTACCTGTTTCCTACAATACAACCATTTGTACGTACCTAATAGGAGATTTAAAACACATCGTATTCATCTCGTAAAAAATGCGATAAGCTCACTTTATTGATTGTAGCCATTTAAAATGAAAACGTGAACCTGTTTTTTTCGTCACAGTTACCAAATGAGGTGGAAAAATGAAGTGTAATCATCATAAAGCTTCTTGTTACGAGTATTGGATAAAGATAAAACATTAAAAAGTAATTTGTATATTATTATTTTGCGCATTTAATTTTATAACTATTTTTTAACTAAATGTTACGCTGTAATACTATGACCTTTATAGTTTGTAATTTTATAGAATAATAATATTATTATTGCGGTTATAAAATACCTAGGCAATTTGTATTCAATACTTTAAATACGTATTATTTAACTGTTTTGAAAGCTGGTCTGTAAAATTTTGAGTAATTTGTAAATTAATTTATTTAGTATCTCCAATAAAATATATACACAATTATGAATAATGGTTTCAAAAGGTATTACTTAGGTATTATTAAATAACGATAACAAATTAAATAATCTTACAAAAAAAAATTATACCGTTTAAAAAGATCAATGCTTTTGCAAAAGCAACATTTTGTATAACCATAAAATAACAAATCCAAATGTCATAATCCGAATCCCCATTTTCCACCACAGCCTTTAAGCCACAATATTGAAAAAAAAAACGCACGAATACCACTACAAACAAACTACCGCGTCATTTGTTTCCAATACCCGTCCAATCCGCTACAGCTATTTGTAACAGAATAGATATAAATTGGTGGTTGCAGCAAATATGAATCGTTCGGTCGATTTGGTTCATGCGTCTCCGCAAGTCGCATTCTCCCTATCAATCGCGTACATGTGATTTCACTCAATTTTTGAAACTGACGCGCCCTAAGAGGAGGGAAACATTACTCATAGTGTAGATAACGCGCGACTTTGCACTTTGTATTTATTTTATTTATTGCTCTGTGAAAGCATTGTGCTGTAGTGTAGCCGGTTTCAGTTGTACTTTTTAGCTTTTGAAATTATCGTGGAATGTTCTTTTTTAATCGTTTGTAAAAGATTGGAACTTTACAAATTGTAAAAACTTTTGGTATTGTGTGAAATCACAGACTATGAATAATTTAAATTAGGCTCATTCAAATAGTTTAACTGTTTCAGCCGCTGATTTATATAAAAATATAGTTATTTAAATTGTAAAAACTTAAAACTTTTGAAAGCAGAAAAATGTTATTCAACGAATAAATTCCAATGAGCTTCTAACCAATCCGGCAGTTAATTAAATCAATTTCCAAAGGGAATTAATATCCAGTCATATTTAAATGCGCAACTATCTCTGTTTTGACAGTGCTCTGTACAAAAGAGTCCCGACGAACGGGATCAACGCGGTCCCGTGTCCCCTCCCTACGTAAGTGTACAATGATATATTTTCAATTTTTGGCTTCCTATTAGTGCGAATTTTCGGCTTGCGTGATTTATTTTTATTGCGGGACGTGAAACAGATAAATGTTCGATATGTATTATTATTTTGAATGCAACCTATTTGTTAAATGTCTATAAACTATTATTAGTTTCTTGTGTAAGCAATAGATGGGTAGAATTTAATAAAATCGGTAAGTACCTAAACTAGTAACGTTCGTGCTACGCAGTAATAGTATAATTTTTACCATAATTATATCTTAGAGGACAGAGGATATTTTTAATCTCTAACTATGTACCTACCACCACAAAGCAGTATAAAAATGGAGCGTCCCTCAAACTGAATCTCATCATAATTCCATTTTCATATTTTTCTATGCACCTATTAAACCCAAAACTCAACAGTGTCAGAACTGCTATAAAACGTGTGAAGGGTCAAAACGACCGCCAATACATCATAAAATTATATGAAAGTCAAGAGCAGGGAAAGTGAGAGGTGAACAGGCCACACTGAAAATTTATTGCGGTCTGCTTTCGATACCTATTGTGAAAAGTCGGCTTTATGAGTTTTTAAAATAATTTTCATGAAAATAACTCCACTTATCGTTGCATCGCGGGGTCTCAAATGGCACCCATTTGGATGTCGCTGCGGTGCTGGTCAGAATGTAAGTACCTAATAAATAATAAATCTAAAGTGGTCGCTTATAGTCGCGGTGAATTTTATTTTGAATTTCTATCAAGGAAATTCCTTTGAAGTTAAAACTTGTCATTGGATGGGATCTGAAGGCGTTCAGTTAGAAATATGTCGACGTCGTGAAAATCTTCGTTCACGTTACGGCGTCATTTGGACTCGCTACCCGTGAAATTTGTCGCGGTTCCTGCAGGCAAGGAAGTGCGTTTATGTACTGGATGCATCCAGCTGCATGGAGAATGGACGCTTAATACCGTCTCGTTGAGTTTGTCGTCGGCATAAACCGGCGAAATAGAAATTTAAAGAGCATCAGTGTACAATGTTAGGAAAATTGCGAGTCTTGGGGAATGTAAAGGAGTTAGTTTCAGCTTCAGGCGAAGTAGATTACTCCGAAATAGTGTTTCGTAATTTGCAACAATTTTCTTCCAGAACACATTTTCTAGCTATCCAATTAACTACCTACTATACTTGAATGGTTATACAAGTAAAATAAGATCGTATCGGGAATTTCGGGACCAGTATAATTTATTACTGAAAACATTCAATTCTGTCGCATTTATCTGTAATACAAATATGTTAGGGACCTGTTGGAGATCTGTTGCGTCGCTGGCTCCTGTCCAAGGCTCATGTCGGGATCAGTTCGAGTGGGGTGGGTCTTTAGATAATAGCTCGCATTTCGTTGCATGTGCTCGGGAGTGTTCGCTGAGATACCCATGTTGGCCATGTAATGGAAATCGCCGCATAAAGTAGTCTCGTCTCGTTGTTTATTTTTCACTTGTCTGCTTTGGAATAGAGATTTTGCTCTCTAGATGTTTGCTGATAAGTGCCGGGAAATGTACGGGCAGCGACATGAAACTCAGTATCTTTAATTAAGGAAAATAAATTTCGTAGGGTGCTCTTTGAAGTTAAAAATAGTTCGGGTTTTGTTGCTACGCAAATGTTCTTTGAAAAGTCAACCAGATATTATGTACCTTTACACTCCCACGTTAAATCTCGAACAGGCCAAAGATACAAAGGAATACTTAGTACAGAAACCCTAGAAGAATGGGGCAGAGGTAGGTATATATTTATACTTTCACTTTAGTTCTCGGACGGATTATTGAAAGGTATAGGTACTTTTGTACTCCCACGTTTCTTCTAAGAAGGATTAACCGACAATGTGTTTTTGTTTACCCATTATTCACAAATGATATTGAAATCGCATCATATTTCCACCCACGGATTTCCACTAGCTATTACCCCATGTAGGTTGTTACACAAACAGTAATCCAGGACGTAATAGGCTGCCTCTATTTTTGCTGCTTTGTTGCGTAGGTCGATGGAAAATGTTTCTACTTCCCAGTAATACATATGTGGGATTTTTAATTGATACACAAACATGACCTAATAATAATTGGGGTACTGCACAACAAAATTAAATATCCAAAAACCCCCGTCGATATAAGTTTGGCTTAGAAATAAGGTATAGGTATCCAGGGCGACGACCCTATTTCTTTTCTTGACTGTACATAACGCAATGAATATTGTTGAACTGTTAAAATTAAAGGTATTGTAATTGTTTTTCACACCAGAAATAAAATCGTTACTCTATAATAAATTTTGTTCAATGTTTCATAGTTAAGTACATACATATACATCACGGTGCACGGCTATGTGAAATGTCTATTTACAGCCCAAAAATGTTTTTTTTTTCTTGTAAAAGCAGTAATACTTACATATAAAACCCAATCCTTTGGGCTGTGTGCGTTCGTCCCGCAAACGTAAAGTCGGGAGCCATCACCCATCGGCTGGATTACGCGGACGTGGTTCCGACAGTCGAAATGCTGAAAGAAAATAATTCAATTTATTGCTGTGAAATTATTGGAAATACTCGTTTATAATAGATTTATCGAATGGAAAATATGAAAAAACTTTTTATAAATGGAAAAACTAAAATCTTCGACTATTTTATTTGTTGCTTCGATTTATTGAGTATAAATAATTTCGAAACCAATTTAGCTGACAACTTGAACAGACCGATTTGAAGAGGCGCCAACGAAATATTCGACAACGAACCCTTTTCGTTGTCAGCATGTAATAAAAATAAACTGTAATGCAAACAATCGGAACACATGAATGGGCGTGCGATGCGCATACCTACCTCGGGCGAAATTCATTGGAATAATAGTAATTCGAAAGTACGTGGGTGTGTATGAGTATTCACAGGCTGTGATTATGCAAATTTGCCTTCGACATAAATATTAAACGGGGCATTAATATTCCGGACGACAGAAATGCATTGCTCGCTTTACCGGTTAAAACACTGCTATATTGGTCCATTTCAGTTCATTACGGATCATTAAAGTTCAATTTTTTCAATATTTTTTAATTGGTGGATTCGGATTTGGTATATAATTTCAGATATAATCATCACAAAGCTTGATTAGTTAGTACTGCCATGGAAAACATGTGTCGATATTTTTTTCATTAGTTAGACTGAAAATTGATGAAATTAATAAAGATTTTATTGCCTTTATGATCCCATTACTGGACAAAAGCCTAAATCAAACTGACTGACTACTGGCTGTAGGTATCTTGACTGTTCACTGGTTGGTTGTTAGATAATGCCTAGTTTAAAGTGAAGTTTAAATAAACAAGACATACTGTACTACTCCATTTAATGCCTATTTTTATCTAAAGTAGTATGACGTGTTTTCAGCGGAAAAATAACAACAAAATGTTCACAAAATAACAACAAGGGAAACTTTCATAGACCGAACATGAATCAAAGTGTTTATTTAACAGCAAATTGGTATGTGGTCTTCGCGGTCAGTCGTCAAGCTCGAAACTAATTTTCTCTACGTCAAAACGAATGCTCCACACGGGTGCACGGATCCTCTGATAAATCCGATCAAAGCACAGACTGTTAAAATACTTATAAAAACATGAATGGCGTCTGTCGCCTTCTTAATTGGAGTTTTATAAACGAAATTTTATCAAAGCAAAGACTGGGAAGGACTCATTGAATGAAAGAAAAATTAAAAGTTTCGAAACATTATCTTTTGTGTTGTTATAAGGGACGAGATAGTTTTAATTAATTTTACTTTATGAACTATTCAGAAGAGAAACTTGTAGAACGAGCTAACAATGTGAATTGGGACAAGGTCAATTTTTTTCTTGGTGTTGCGGTACAAGTTTTAATTTCTTTTTTGTGCTTATACAAGCTCATAGTAGCTAAGTAGGTATCGTTTTATAAAAGCGGAATATAATTAAAAAGAAGTTGGGGCAAATCAATGGAAAAATCGTACGAACTTTTTTCAGGTTATCGTTCATGACAAAACTTATAATTAAAATAATTTATTTTAATGATTTACTTGTAAGTATAAAATAAACAAATAAACGGCACGGATAGCGATAAAATTTATTTACCTAATGAAACAATTGTTTCATCTCATTACTTTAATCATATTTAATAAAATAATTTACTGCCACTTCGGTGTATTTTATTGAAATTGTGTTCAGTAAGTACGTATTTACAGTGAATGTAATTCACATCTTTTATTGCGTTATTCACTAAATAAATAATTGTGCTTGTGTGATGAATAAGTAAAATGCAGACCTATCAGATATCTCTTTGTTAGGGCTATTTTTTTGTTACCCCTAAATAAAAAAAGAAAAGCTTCCCTAATAGAACACTGAAACAAAAAGTCTATGAGTAAACACAGACCCATGCTCCAGACACGCACCACGCACAGACTAACGCAGTGTATTGTGTCTCTTTATTTGATTGAGTAGACTTGATAACGAACCATAATTATATTACATTCTACACGTAAAATCAGAAAACGTAAAACTCAATTTGGAATAGGCACGTGTAAGTAAGCAATTAACCAAGAGCTTTGTTTGTTAATAAAAAGTTTCGCCCGGTTTCTTTGGTTCGGCCGGGCGAGGTAACTTTCCAAGAGATTGTTCTAAAGTAATTATCGGATTAATATACTGTGAGCGCTCAGCCGTCGTACTGACGTGAACACAGAACTGTTTTGCACTCAGAAACAATCAGAATTAAGCAAGAGAACAATCAAGCTCGCGTCTAAGTTTCTTTTAACGGCACTTAGTCGGCAGCGCTCGCATAACTCCACTCGGAACTAATGCCTTCGATTGGACCATTTCGTTAATTATTCGCCACTTTGTACGTAAGTAGATTTACGGCAGGCTTTCCTCGCGTTTTTCTACCCAAACGGTTTTCTTCTTGTTTTTCTATAATGGTTTTTATTAGGAATTTAAGAGCGCTGATTTGCATTACCAATGCGGAACATTTTATTGCTTTTGCCACGATACTCGTATACAAAGGTCGTAATAAGTACTGGGAAATTAAAAGAAAATGTATTGTAAGTAGGTTTTGTGAACGTACGTCTGAAAGGCGGTTTGGTATAATTTATGTCGTTTTTCTTTTAAGGCTTTTCGTTCTTGGTCAAAATGTTTTTATTGCATACTCATTTTGTTTAAAGTCATGGTTTGGTAATCGGACTTTTTGTCTGAGTTGTGGTTTTAAGTTAATGAATAAAACAAATGGAAAACCGACTTTAATGAAGAGGAAGGACAAAGCAGTTTGGATTTCTTATTTACTAGAGATATTATATTCCTCATTTTCTAAAATCTCGAGTCTCTGATTTACCTAAGCCAGTGAATTTTCCTTAATAGCGTCACAAAGAGCGGCGAAGTTAAAACAACAAGCGCGTCGGGCCGGTGGCCGCCTTAAGGAATTCGCCGACGGCATTTTTCCAGCCTTTTTCGTGTTACGACATCGTGTTTAGAGAAAAGAAAACTCGCCGACAGCGAGAAACTTTGATTATAGCCTTCACGAGTGGCCGTTCCATTCGCGATCGAGGTGATAGACTCGGGGATATTTCTTTTTTATAGCCCTCTTTGATACTAATAAAACAAATTTACTTTTTTCTCCATTGGAAGAGTTGGAGTGGGTAGCATGTGGTCTATTGCTTTTCTTCTCACGCTATTGCGGAAGTTTGACCTTTTATTTGCGTGGTTTATGTTACCGCGATATTTTGTTGTACCTAGTAAACTTGTGAATTTGCTTTCGACATTTTTTGCGTCTCCTGCCGTTTCGGTATACCTTTTAGAGTCACAAAGAGGGTTTACTGTTCACGGCAAGACTTTATACATTTCGCATGAGACAGCCCATTTCTGGTTGCGGGCTTTATGACTCTCTTATTAGATATAAACGTGTCTGAGTGAGCCAACAAAGAGTTATAAATATATACGACACCATACGCTGAGTCGTCGCTACTTTTATAGCGGGAGCGTATAAATAAAACTGTAGCTGAAGCGAAAACCGAAAAATTGTAATATGGCTACAGGGCAAAAATAAAGGAAACCACTCAAGTGTAACCGTTCGTGTAGAGTGGGTATTATCGAATTAGTGGATGACGCACCGAGGCAAGTCGCAATAATCGCCGTTCTCCGATCTTCGAGACAGCCTCCGACCGCCGAGAAATAAAACAAATATTGCTTTTACGTTGGGATTGTAAATCAAAATTAACGGCCTTAATATAGCGAGGCAGAGCATGGCTGTAAGCCCCCTGCTATGAAATATGCTCACCGCCCGCCGCTCACAGTTAAAAATGGGATTAACCCTTGATGGAAATAGTGCTAGTTGTAAGTAATTTTGCAAGAAATGTGGAAGTTTTAATCTCATTTGTGTAGGATACTTAGCTGTTAATTTACTTAGTACATAATTTACTTACCTCTGATTTTCCCTTAGATACGCATTGTGCTACGTTGCTCGGCTCCAAATTTATGGAATCTCTCTGCAATGGAAAAGGTATAGTTTAATGTGAATTCGTTGAACATTATTTTGAAAAATTCTGCAGGTTGGTTTTATGCTTTTATGAAGCTAACAATTTACAAGTTTTTTTTTTTATTGTACTCTAAAACCGTGTAATTTTCTACTTAAATGTTTTATTTTATAACTTACTTCGCAGTGTGATGCGCTGATGTTATTCATATTCAGCCGATACAGCCGATCCCTGAAAAAAAAAGTACCATAAGAACAACATAAAAGGAATGTTGTAAAACTCCTTTAACTTGGGCTATTTGAATGGAAAAGTTTAGTCAATTTACTGCGGACTAGAGGGGATACGTTACAAAGTTGCGTAAAAGTTACCATAACGTTTATAGAAGAATCGTTTTATAGCTCAAAATGCGGCTATATTATTCCTCGAATGAAATTAGTTGCGTTCGTGACACACACGATTGACCTATATCACCTCTTTTTATTGAATCACCAATGTAGGTTGACCCTCCTGACTCCTCGGAAACTTTGTGTAGCGGGCGCTGGTTGAGTGAAACTATAAATTACTAGGGGTCAAGTGGTTCTGGTTGATGGTTAACCGTAGTCAACCGAAGGTAAAGCTGATACGGTGGCACACTCGTAAAAATAGCTATTTGATTGTATTGGACCGATTGGTTTTTGTTTTGTGACGAGAAAATGATGGATACGGTAGATTTGAATTGAAGATAGAAATCGTATTTGATTTTTGTTGTGTTGAACGACGAATTTACTTATGTAGATATTTCATACTAGCTTTTACCCGCGGCTTCGCCCGCGTTTGTTTAGAATTTGACCATCAATTCGGGCTGTACTCGGCTTGTTGTTCGGCCAGATCCAGAATTATTAAATACCTACGGACCAACAGACTGTGATTGTGACTCATAAAAGTCCGTCGGCGTTCAGTTTGCATTTCTGCAAGAGAGGTCCTCGCCTGCGCCTGTTCTGGAGTTTCAGTCGCTGTAGTGGCTGAGCTTGTTCTCTGAGACGAAGTCGTGTAGTCGTGTGTGTTGTGTGTCGTGTGTAAATAGGCGTCTCAGTTGCTCTTAGAGCTCTCTGGCTTTCGGCCTGTTCCTCCAAAATCAATTGCGTTTAGAAGGGCGTCTCAGTCACTCTCAGAGAAGCTTGGCGGGCGGACGGCTAGGCTCTCCAGTCTTTCCTGGCTTTAAGAAAATGTCTCATCAGCTCTCAAATTTGCTTGTCGCTCCGGTTGTGAATGCTATCTTAATGCGGCATGAACGGAAGATTCCGGGGATTGAGCAGTAATTTTTGCTCGGGCTCGCAATGAGCTTTTGCCTGAGTTGGGGCTGTGAGATATTTTTAAATAAAAAAAAGTCTCGAAGTTGACTGCCTCGTTGGTCTAGTGGTAGCAAGCGCGACTGCTGTGCATGAGGTCTTGGGTTCGATTCCCAGGTCGGGCAAAGTGTTATTGGGTTTTTCCATCAGGAATTTCTCAGTAGCAGCTTCGGAGTCTGGATTTGTGCCCGGTTGATGGCAATAGGCTCGCCCCCTATTACATGGGACTAAAAAAAAACATAACTGGCGAAATGTGGGTGTACTAATGGGTACACCTATGCCTAACCCTTCGGGGATTACAGGCGTGATATTATGTATGTATGTAAAAAAAAGGAACCTACCTACCCTCATTAAAACACACCGAACATACCTCTTGCGAAAAAATAAACAGTACTGAAGGACAAACTTAACTTTGCCGTTGGAAAACTGTTGTCTACATACATCGACATAGGTCACGGTTAGTGTAGCAACTAACCTCTTTCTTCAGTCAGTCAATGACTGCACGCATCAAACAAAGCAATTTTACTGTTTCGACAGTTCTGCTGTGATCCTATGAGGAGTTCCGTTCCATATCTCCGAAGTTCATCATCAGATCATGACAGTATTTATATGGGACCAATCCGGAAAAAATAAATAAAAAAGAATCATCCAAATCAATTCACAATTGACGGAATAATCGCAGATTATGCTTCACTGACGGAGCGTGTTATAAGTGCGCCTTTATTCTTCCATGCATCCTCTATGAATGCGTTTATACCTGTCAGTGTCAGTGACGACACAGTGATGACAGTGTCAGTTACGCAGTTATTCTGTATCCATGACAACGTATATAAAGTGGGTCTCAGACAAACGCGAAATGTTGTGGTGGCCGCGTCAGTTGCAAATTTTAACAACAGGCCGCGTGTACTGCTTTGTAAAATGACACCTAATATGGAAATTATTAATAGAAATAGTTGAATTTAAATAATAATTTCAATTTAACCCACACTTCTTTATTCCTAAGAGTAAAATGCGATGCTAATGATATTATAGGTAGAGATAAACTACTATAACTACTATAACCTCACACCTCAAGTGTTTAAATTTTTTTCTACTTTTTTTGTCATCTTCTGAGAGGGCTAATGAGTCATGAGAGTAATAAGACAACGTTACAGTTAGCCATATATTGACTGACGTCCGATTGTAGCACAAACACTACGCTAATGACACTTCAGGCCGCCACTGTGACTGCGGTGGTGTGTTTTTACAGCGGTTGGAGCCGCGGCCTGCGGTTAGCCGCAACCGCAGGTCCGTCCGTCTGGTAGCCACTTTATGCAAAATGTCAGTTTGCTCTTCAGCGGTTTTGGGCATAAAAAATGATTAAGCAAACAACTTTCGTACTCCTAGGTTGTTTACTTGAAACTGGTCTATCGACAGTCTAGACTCAAAATGTATTAGATGCTTAAACTTAAAATTTGATCATCATTCGATAGACACGTGGCGCCATCTACTGTCATAAGGACGTTATTGTGATTTCCCTCGGGAACAGTACTTTTTTTCGGGATTAAAAGTACCCTATGTTTGTCCCTGTACACCTGGCAACGTATATGCAAAATTTCGGGATGATCGGTTCAGTGGCTTAGGCGTAAAATGGTAACAAACAAACAAACAAACTTACTTTCTCATTTATAATATTAGTTAGGATTAGTTAGGATATCTACATAAGTAAATTCGTTGTTCAACTTCCTTAGATGAAATAGATATTGTGGTTTATTTATGAATGTTCAGCGGACTACGTTAGGTCGAGATGATTAACACTTGAGGCTATAAATGTCACTGACTCAATAGATATTGATATCTCTCAATTACTAGTATAATTTAAAGCATATTGAGACACATCAACAGACAATAATGAGGTGTGTATATTGTTTTTGTAAATAATTAGATTATTATTATATGAGTAGCTCTCGACGTGGAAGTCAATTATATCATAAAACATAATAAGACACTTGAAAATAGTGTAACTTCCTGTAAGTAACTTTAACTGATAGAATTGGCTGTAATCGGAACAAAACTACCCGAGATTACCACTAATAAACAGACAAACAATTTTACCCCACTTTAAAAATGAAGTAATTCTCCTCTTACTACTATTATAAATGCAAATGTTGGGAAGAATGGATGTTTAATACTCAATGATGCCAGAATGGTTGAACAGATCTGGGTAAAATTTGGCAGAGTTAGATTATAGTCTGGAATAGCACATAGGCTTTTTATCCTGGAAAAATGTACTGTTCCCGTGGGATAATATATCAACCTTGACGCGGACAAGCTCGCGGGTGGAAGCTAGTGTTTAATAAATTAAAGGGATGTTTACTTACATTGCACCCACATAAAGGGCGTCTCTTTTGGAGTCCACGAAGAAGGTTCGGTAGTAAAGCGTGCCACAGGAGAATTCGCGAACATGATCTGAAAAGATGGAAATTAACATGAAAACATGAACTTGTTTTAAAGACTAAGGACCTATGTAGTTCTCAAATAAAAAAAAGTTCTTGTAATTGTCAAATAAGGTAAATGATTGAAAGTGTTTACATCAAAAGTGCCTTTAAATGGTCTAATTAAAATAAATACTTTGACTTTGAGTAAAAAGCATCTCTTCTTCCGGTATAAAGGTGTTCTCAGCAAAAAAATTGCTCAAAGTTACATTGTTTGATGGGCTGCATGATACACATTTTTACACTCCATATTTAGTAAAAATATAGAATTAAAAACAGAAATATTATTTCTATTTATCAAAGATATTATTATTTAATAATAATACATTATTACTGAAGATTTATAGAGGGCATAACTGGCGAAATGTGAGTTTTCTAATGGGTACACACTTCTGCCTAACCCTTCCAGGATTACAGGCGTGATGTTATGTGTTGGTGTTCAAAAATATCCCATTTGTCTAAAAACCTACATCGTAGATCACCTTTAATTAAATATTATAGTCATTCTTTGAATGAAGAAATGACAATACCTACTACAATTTAATATTTTTTCAGAAACGTGAGCAAAAGTATTTAATAATTTAGGTATTCTCATCGCAATTCGCCTCTATAGGTAAATCGAATAAACTCACTGAGCAAGAAAAATCAAGTGCAAATACCTCTACATATTAGTTACATTTAATAAAAAGACGTTTAAGTAATATTTTTAAACACAAAGAAGATCAAAAGACTATTCAGAAGAGGTCGTATATTTACAGATACGTCTGGGCTATTTGACGTATGTACTTACATCAAAGGTACATTGTTGGCGGGACTTTGGACTGGCTTCAGAATTTATGATACTTGTACACATAATTTAATGTATACATATTATTTATTCATATTAATTATCACTCGACGTTTGTGGCGCTTTTGTAAACAATAGAGAAAAGATTAGGTGTTTGATTAGTCTTAAAGTAAAATTATAAATTAGCTTTTATTATTATGCTTGTTTTTTTTTTATTACTGTAGTAGAATGGTATACACTGTTAATCATTCTGAAAAATAATGCTTTTGAGAAATCTTTCATATTCTTAAATTGTTTCATCAAATTAATTTCAGTTATGAAAGGAAGAAGAAAGAAAATCATAATATCGTTTGAAATTAAGAATAAATCTCAATCAACGGCAAAATTACAATTCATGTTTTATTAAAAACTATATTTGACTAATATTCAGCAGTGTCCTAAAAAATGAAATATGCGTAGGTAAAACTAAAAATTGTTTGACGCAAAACTTGTTCATGAATTTTCGCCGGGAGCTGTTCCTGCGTCTATCACTTCGCAGAATATATTTTTCACGAAGCCAGCCGTCATGTCTGCCTGGCTCTGCGAGTTTTGATCCTTCGACCGAACATTGTCGATCGAAGTTGTTTTGTATTTATTTCAGAATTTTTCAATGTATCTCCAAGCTTTTGATATCAACATCACGTTTTTGCTAACATTGCACTTTACAATACAACAACTTCAGTAAATAGTATAAAATAAAGTCGTTTTCCTACCGTCTCTGTACGTTTTTAAACTACGCAACGGATTTTAATACGTTATTTATCAAAAGATAGAGTGATTCTAGTGTAAAGTATCTGTATTGCACCCGTGCGAAGCCAGGGCGGGTTTTTAGTTACATAAAAATATTCGAATAATGATTGACCGAATTATTGTTTTCGATAAGTATCGTGACATATTTCTAAGAAATTCCAGTCTGAATACGGTCGTAACAAAAAATAGCATGATCGACATTAATATAGGTAGGTATTCCTTTTGTCGATACTCAATACCTACTCAAACATTTTAGTATTTTAGAGAGACACAAGCCGATGTCTACAGTATAATGTAAGTGGAGCTATAAAGACTTGACATTACATAGGATCCGTCGAAATGTAGTTTGAATTGGAAAGGCGACATCGTAGGGAATCGGCAGGTGCTAGAGAATTCAGGAATCAGTATTGCTTGCAGACGAGACGCCGCTGGGACACCATTTGGAGCCTGTTGTAACAGCAATTTGCATATGCTCCGAGATGTAACTTGGCCGTCTGACGTTTATTGTTATTTAGGAGATTGTAGACATTGGATACAGATAGAGGTTTCATAAATCTATTTAGTAATTTGTATTTATTTAAATTGCACTTATAAATAATTTTCAACCGCTCCCACTTTTCTGTGTATATGTCTTCTATTTAATCTTCTTCTATATTAATAAAATTTAATGGCCAAATGTATTACTAAGCGCAAAATTTGAAAACAGGTGAACCAATGACTGATTCTTTTTTTGTTAATTTCTCGGACAAGGTTTGTATGAAAGAATTAGCAAGACAGAATGGTATTATGAATCTTTACAAGTAATTTTTTTTTTAACTTTTTCTCATAACAGATTGCCGTGCATAGTGGGCGTGCCATTCTTAATATAAAAATTGTCTTAACTATAGATCAAGCAAATCATTTCTAACATTACCAATTCTAACATTATTCTGTCTTTACAAATATGAAACGATCAAAACAAAAGTAAGATAAAATAACATTTCATAGCTGAACTGTGGCTGAACCACGTAGTATAAATACAATAATGCACAAAGAAATCTTAGAAGTCAGAAACACGAACAATAAAGACGATTTTAGAGACTATGAACAGAATGCACGTAGAGAAATTATTATGATGGCAGACTGAACATCGTACAAATGTATTCGTTTTTATAGCCACGTAATACCAGACGTTTCAAGAATGTCATCGCCCATTAAATGTAGTTACAGTTGCTGTTGGTTTTAACTTTATGCTGTTATACATTTTTCATAAGAGCGTGTCAGTCCTTTAGCTAACTACTTTTCATTGTATGGATTCATACAATTGTTGAATAGTTTTTCATTTTCGTCGTTTACGTGCATAACTTGTTTTATGAGGTCATTCCTTTTGTAAAGTGTTTTAAGCTTAATCCATATTTTAAGTAGGCAATAAAAAAAATACATAGTTGACTATGTAGTTAGAATGTTACCCTGAGGAGCACCCACTAAAAGTTTATTGTGATCCTACATAGGATTGACTGATGAAAAATGCACTGGCTTTGAATATGTGATTTTTACAGGAGACGCAATGAAAGATAGGACGACAACCGCCGCCTCGCGATGAAATATGTAGAGTTTAGTGTCGAACCTTCAGCGGCGAGAATATTCACGTTGATCCCGACTTTCAGCGCATAGATGATCTACACACCAGACTTACAAAGTCTGTGCTGGTCCGTACAATGTATTTTGTTTGCAGAAGAATTTATGTTCTTATTTTAGTTCGCCTTATGGGTTGCAGAGTTTGATATTTGCAATAAATATAAATAGTTTATGACGATGGCTAACGCAGTTGAAATATTGTTATTTTTTTTTCTAACAAAGCACTACTCTTTCATGGTTTCAAGCAGGTTTTCACTGTGTAAAATCTATTTTTAGACTATTTGGCAGCAATATCAATATTGAGGTCAGTACTGGATCAACAAATTATTAGCGTAATTACAATAACTAGTCGAGGTCGCGAGTAATAAGCAAAACTATAATTAGTGCGGGGCTTACCGTATCAAGATCTTGGTAGGCTCAAACCAGCACGCAAGTTGTTTAAACGGTAACACGACAACGAACCCAGATCTGATAATAAGAACCTGGCTTTTGTTGCTACTAGATTATTTTTTTCTTTAATTAGAGGTTTATTTAATAATACGATATGGTAAATAGTTACTACATTCCTTAATCTCTAGTTATACGGTTATCGAAGTGGAATTAAAATAAGCAGGTTTTTTATTTTATGGTCGTTTTCTTGAAGTATAGTATTGTTATTTCGTATTTCTTTATTTCTGTTAAGTATGGGTTAAATTTGACCAATTTTACGACCGTCCAATAGCCTCGTTAACTATACAACTGAACCTTGTAAATAAAATAAAAATGTAAGGGTTACATTTAATTACCCTCTAAACTCAAAAAATAAAAATTACGTTCTCATTAAAAAGTTATTCTATTAGCTTTTCATCATCATAATGAATACGGTTTTATTACTCATTTAAATTTAAGTAGATTAAACAAATAGCATAAACCTGACTTTGTACTTTAGTCATTTTATTAATTTATATCTAAAATTATTATGTGAGTTCCACGATTCAGGGTTTCTGGAGTTTTGTGGTTCGAACGCGACTACATTCTGGTAATTGTTTTATCGCATGAGCACCGTCACATTGGTCAGGTGAGGGGTAGTAAGGGGGTGAAGGGTACGAGGCGAGGGGTGCGACATGTTCCCTCACAGCTGGAACTCTTAGGAAGAAAGTTATAATAAACCCGCGCACGTTTCAAAGATCCTATCACATGGCATTATTTTGGTCAAGGGTAGTTTGAGCAAACAACATGCTTTGTATTTTATGGATACTGTAATTTGTAAGGGAAAACACCCTCGTTCTCATTGTATTTAGGTTACTGATACAGTTTAATGTCTTTCATAGAAATTCATGAACAGGTAGTAGTGTAGGTAACTACCTAAATATACGGAACAATAGCATGTAGATAACGCACAGTTCTACAAACGTATCTGAATTCAATATTCCGTTTGTAAATTGGTTATTTTCTGTGATAATATTCCCATTCCATTCACAATCAATCAAAACAAATACATTGTAAATAACTCATACATCAGTTGTATTAAATCGTGACAATACGTAATAGGGCAGTCTTTCGTACGGTAAGCAAAGCGTTCACCATCGTTTCATTTGATGGATTACATAGCGATTACGGCGACAGGAAATCCGCGTATTTTTCATTTGGCAATTGTACGGTCTGATATCAAAATATCGTTATACACGGCACCGATTAGATTAACGGCACACAATTGGCTTACATGGAAACTTTGGCCCATTAGCTTGCTGTTATAGGTACGTATTCCGTAGATTGGATTAATTCGGAGCGCGCCCCGTGGGCGTTTGTTTCGTGTCGTTATCGGTTCTGTCTTAAACAATAACGTAGGAAAGTCGGAATTTAATATTTGAAGTTTTATTAAACGACTATTACCTTTTTGTTAATTATTGTAGACGTCTACCTTAATTGTAACGTTGTAGGAGGTCTACATTCAGATACTTCCTATGAGAATATAGTAATAACTTTATAGAACTACAGAGAGTCTTTACAAAAAGTCATGCGAGCGAATTCCAGGGCTAGCCTGGAATTAGCTTTTTCGTTTTTTCTAAAATTAAGTCCCGTAAAAATCGACCCAGCCGTTTCGTAGATTAGCCGGACAAAAGTTTCGTTAATTGTTTTTTTTTTTTTGCTAATACCTAGCTGTTATATTGACATTACAAACAAACATTTAATTTTATTTATTCGTATAGATAATACAGATGTTAAAATATAATATTTTATCGTTGTTTAAAAATCAAAAAAATATAATATAAACGTAAACAAAAAGTCTTAAACGTCATGCGTTCCAGACCAGACTACATTCACACAAGTTTTCCGTAAATTCTGCACAGTAGTAGCAACTACAAATGCCGCTAAGCTTCATCTACAGGGGGAGAACTAAATTAACTCGCTTATGATATGATATTTCAGTCACGATCTTAGTGAATACTCAGTTACTGGCGTCGGCAAGTCGAAGTGAGTTAACAGAGGTAATCGCGACACGTGTTTAGATAATGTACCGAATGAATTTTGGATACACGATGTACAGTCAACTAAAGAAATAGGTATGCAGGGTCGTTAGATATAGTTCAAGTTTTCTTAGAAACCAATGAATGTTTTGAAATGTTATTTAATTTAAAAAGTATATAATAAACAGTTCATTTATATTAAGTTTTAAGCAACGATATCCACCGGTTTTTAAGAAAACTTCAAATAAATCTAATGACCTTGGATACCTAAATCTTTTGTTGACTGTATTTGAAAGATAGAGTGAGAGAGTAGATGTACCTACATGTATACCAAGAACATAAATGCTGTGTTTTGAAGGGATTTTCGCACTAATTAATATGCGTTGGTATATATTTGTAAATGGGTCAGACTGAGTAAATAATAGTTTCTAGAATAAATATTATCTAAAGCTAGATTTACGTAGACAGAGGTAATTTGCTCTAGATTTTAAGAAGACCTTTTTCAGTAACAATTAATGTTCAAAGGATAAATAATAAATTAAAGTTAACATTTTAGTTTTTGTTAGATTAACTTAATTGCTGGGGTGTAATTTGAAATAATGTTCAATTAAGTCTACAATCGTTAGGTACAAGTTTGATAAAAGTTATGAAATTAGCTCTAGAATTTTAAATAGGTTAATTAGATTACAAAAACTGTAGTAGACTTGATTAAGGTATATTATTGATATACTGTTAAATGTACTTCTTGAATAGTTAAGATTCTTCGGATTTGTAGTGCCTTTTAGATATTATTGCAGCGTTGATTATTAAATTAAACTGCTTGATGGTTTAACAAAACTATATTGAGAATTATATGAGTCTTTGACTTATGTGTTATTCTGAAATTAAGTTAGTAAACAGGAAACTGAAAAAAGCTATGGAAAACATATGGAAGTTGAATTTTCATATAAAAAGATTGCATGTAACAATATAGACAGGTCATAAAACATTATCCAGCTATTTAATCCAGCATGTAATAACTAACTTTTATTAGAAAAACCATAAACCAGGCAATCTTAATTTCCACTAGCCTTACTATCCCTTTAAATTTTTAATGTTATTAAAGTTCAAAATGTATTTAAAATATTAATAACAGTACATAAACCAACGTTAGAGGTCGCCAGGGCCGGACTCAGTAGCTATTAAAAGAGTGCCATAAAGTCGTCCAGTTATCTAGCAAGTCGTAATAAAGTATTAACGGAACTTTATCTCGTCTCATCCCTCGTTACAAACTTATTTTTGTGAAATGAAGCCTTTTAATTATTTTGTGTTGTTCTTGGTACCATTATATTACTTACAGGTCGGATTTCTGAAGTACATAAGCCGTTTTACGTTCGAATAAGGCGATAGCTCGCGATTATATTAAAGATTAAAAAGTCTCGAGTTCAGTTATCAGAGTTTTATGTCGTTCTTTGTCGTGTTTGCCTTCTTGGATAGACATGAAATGAAAATGAGGTCGAATACGACTCCGTTTCCTAGCTATTCCTTACTATTATTATTGACTAAGGTTCTCACACGACTTATACCTATACTAATAAATAAACTTACAATAGTTACAAGTTATTAAATTGGTGTGAACTTATTGTTACTTGTTGGTTATACGTTTTAGAATGGATATTCTCACGAAACTAGATGGATTCTGGTCTAAGATGTCCACATGAAAAGGCGGCAATTCAGAAAAATCTCAGCTAAAACCTCCCAACTTTGTCCTGCATAAACTGAATTGAAACTTTTTATTATAATTATATAATTATATTAAATCACTATTTCTAGCACCAACTTCGTTATTCAGCGCATTTTCTATCTTATTTCAGTACCGATAATGTCTCTTTTTTTTAATTCCCGCGCTTACATGTGGTCAGCTTTTATTGGCCAGACTCTATGTGTCATCTCAAAGTAAATATAAAGCTACTATTTCATAAAGTTAGATCCACTGTCTGATTACTTCATTCCGAAAGTACTTCGGGTTTAATAACTCCATTCACTTGATTAACAGTAAACACGTAGCATGCGAGAAAGATGCCATCTACAAAATCCTTTACTACTAAATTCTTTTTGTTGAAAAAGGTTCGGAACTTTCGAAACAGGAAAACGACGCAAAATTGTTTTCTAAAAAAGCTAACAATATCGTAAACATTCACCGGCTATGTTAGGGAAAACTTCAGTAGTTTAAAAGCGAGCATTATACGCTTTTCGCTTCAAGTATCAAAGTTGTGTGCTGTCGTCACATTGATTTTGTATAAAAGATGTTCAATATCACTAAAGATACTAGTCCACATTGTTCAATAAAATAAAGCCTTTAAAATTTTTAGAAGGAAAGAAAATTCTGTCATTGTAATCCTTTTACCTTTCGTCGTAGACACGAAAAGGCTCTCCCGATGGTGCGGACTAATTCCGAATGCACCTCCAATCGTAAAAGAAGTCGTAAAGAAGCGAGTCTCCCCTCGAACCGATGCACGGGAATCAGGGAAAAATAGTTGATTTCTTATTGGCTTCCACCCAGACTCAGATTGAAAATTCGCCATAAAGACATTGGGACACGCCTGGCCGGATTAAAGGGGGAAACTAATAAAGAAAACTTTTGCGACACCGTATTTTTACCAAACGCGCACCTAAAACTTCTCAGCCTTTATTAGGTTCGCGCTGGTAATTTAGAAAACGCTCTGTGGTGTTACTGGCGCCTTTTCCTAAAACTGCTATAAAACGGATATCTAGTTTCTGTTATAGCTTTGTGGAGTTGATTAAGGTTTTTTTCAATCTACACGAATTTAATATTAAGCTTTTATTTTAAAAGAAAACGTATTCGCTCCTAGAGGCTGTTATTTAAAAATGCATTTTAACTTAGCTGGGTTTTAGCGTGTGCATACATATATCAGATAGCTTTTAGACTGTGATAAAAATGAATTCGCTGTCGAGAGCGGCAAAAATTATGAAATACGGCGGCGCGACGACACATAGGATGAAAGTAGTGACACGAGAGACGAGATAATAAAGACAAAACACGGCAATAAACATGTTTTGAAAACATGTCAGCACTTCGAATAGGAAACAGGGTAATGTGTTTTTCATTTACATAAATTATTACACGGCGAAACGGCGTCTATTCAGAGCAGGCAACGCTTACCATCTTCTAGGGTTGTTCATATAAGCAACGCGTCGTAATCGCCCATTGGGATTAATTTAAATAGGACTTAAAAGAATTAAATTCAACGTAAGCTGCTTCCGTTAAAGTGAATTTAATTGACGATAATAAAAACTGGCGTCGCGCATTTCATAATAAAATAAAGAAAACATTTGGCTCATTGTGCAATGAAAAAATACATCTGCAGCTTCGCGGGGAAAGTAGTAAATTTTGCCACCACGCTGTAGGTACATAATTTCACACACGCCTCGACTCATCGTTCGGCGAAATATTAAGGTGTATAAAATTTTATTACTAACATTACCCCCTTACCCTGTTCTCTCTATAAACATTTTGTGTCGCGTATCCCCTCGCGCCGAGCGCGGCGCAACTTTCGTCTTTGCCTTACTTCCCTCTAATGCCACATTTGTGTCTTAATAACGAATGGTATTATGTTACGAACGTTCGTATTGTTTGCTTTTCAATCTCCTGAGATTGCAGATTTCCCTTGCTCCGCTAATGGCCCGTGTCGGAGAAATGGAACATTTGAAACACTATATCCAAAGCTTCAGTTTTATTGCGTATTTAAACTGCTTATTGATTATTGTGCTCGTGCAGCGACGGGTTCGATTCATTTTTAATATCGTCTGCTTTGTACTGCTGAACTGAAAAAAAAGTTATTGCATTATGAAGTCAAATGAGATGTTTATTTTCATTGCACTCGATGAAAGCGGCAGTTTAAACAAATTGGCACGAAAGTATTTGCTTTTCCGCGAGCTATTTTTATATTGTCTACAATGCGAGTTCAAATTGCAGATTGCGCGGATATGCAGAGTTTAATTCGGAAAGATTAATGATGTTGTGACTAAGTTCATAATGTTGTAACGCGAGTGCAGAGAGCGGGCCGACTTGATAGAATCGGGTGCGGTAATCGTCTCCAATCTCGGCGAAGCACGCGCTCCGCCCCTACTTTATCTCGACAGTTCGTCGCGGCATCACGCCGCTTATTGATATCACCGGTGTACTCTATGGATGTCTCGATATTGCTACCTGTTTGTCTTGCATCTGCTATATTGACTATCACCGCAGCTTTGTTGGAAGTACTTTTTTCTTATTGCTCCTTTCCGTAAGAATTCATTGGAACGGGACGCGCTCGGATACAACTATTGGTTTTATTGTCGTTTGAACGAATAGGGGTTTCCTTCCAATATGTCAGCTTGAATCGGTTTGTTTTCATACGCCACTGATTTGTGTCACAGGAACATACGTATACCGGTCGAATTAGGTAAGAGAAATTATGCAATTTCGAAACCTTCTACAGCAAATCGGTTTGTGACGTTCTTCACTTAGTAATATTTTATTTATTCCTAAAGTTGTTTGCTTGTAATTTGTTAGGCACTCGTTTTATATACAGTGAAAATGTTTTCTGAGAATTCGACGCCGTCGAAAAATAATTTACATAAAATCTTAAGCAAACGCAGTGAATTGGGTAAACTTCAATCATAGGATTCCGTCATCTTCATCGTCGACAAGACCTATTTTACTCGTAGCTCTTGAGGAAAAATCGCTAAGTAATTCCTAAAATTATCTGGATACCGCAAAAATTCAGCAGATTGAAAACGTATTCCCGACCTATCGCGACTTTACTCGTTCATCTGTGAGAACAATACCCAGCTGCCAAACCACAGCGACGTATTTACCCTCACACAAAGAGATTTATCGAAAAATAAATATTTTAATGTTAACCGATAGCCACTATGAGGGTTTCAGGTAAATCTTTGCACCTTTTCTACGCAGAAGATACGCGCGGTTCACAAGAAATATTCGGGGCCATCCACCGCGTGGAATCCTATTGCAATTTATGCTCATTGAACTGGAAAAAGTATATGGGGAGGCTAAGGTCGGCGTCGATTCTTTTATTGCCACACGAAATCAATAAGAAGCGTGACGCGGCAACTGTTTTCGAGGACCGTTTCATGTAATAAAACTCATAAAATCATACTCACGTCTGGTCGCGTGATCAGTTAGTACTGGGGCTTGATATAAATCATGAGTTATAGTGTCTCTTGCGAGCGGTTTCAATCGAATCAGGCACCGCCGTAGTATAAACAATTATTATTCTGAATACATTATTGAAGCATCACTTCGATGCTATGCAATAAGTCAGAGGACCTCTAGGGAGGTTACCACTCCTACATGGACGTAATTGAAAATTGAAATTTGTTTAGGACTGTACCGGACTCGTAATTTGATTTAGCGACGGTTGGCGCGCAATCGGCAAGCAATAACAATAAATATCTAGAGGTGAATCTGTGCGTTCAATCCTACGTTCATTGCCTTGTTACGATTTTGTATCTACATTCAATTGGTACATACGCGAGTGTCACGTAGGGGAATTAATTTTGTAAAGAGCACTGCTCGAGTGTGAAGAAACCGCCGCATGAATTATTTCTGGCTCACTTATTTCTTGCACACCTGATGAAGTTCACAAAATGTAGCTACCTACGTGTACATATAAATGTTGCCTTTCAAAATACGAGTAACTAATGAAGTGCATGAGAAATTTTCTAGGATGTAGTCCGTAGCGAGTTTCCTATTTCTAATGGTTTAAAGTTATTCAAAAACTTATGTTCTTTTTTGGAATATAGAAGAACATAATTAGATATTTTTTTTAAATTATGAATTTAGCGTTT
Organism: Hoplodrina ambigua; assembly: GCA_949774945.1. Taxonomy (NCBI): domain Eukaryota; kingdom Metazoa; phylum Arthropoda; class Insecta; order Lepidoptera; family Noctuidae; genus Hoplodrina; species Hoplodrina ambigua. The sequence continues at coordinate 6,787,389 of OX458976.1, forward strand.
TAACGTAATGCCACTAGATACGTCATGGAACAGTGAAAACTTGTAAATGACTTTCAATTTTGTAATTTCCCAAAGCACCAGCTGCAAGATCCTCGAATAAAAATAGACTCATACCTACATAAGAAGCAATCTAACACACTTCAAGCGAAATAAACAAAAATACGTCCTCAAATAAATCGAAGGCTCTATTTCTCCCCAACATAACAGCCCTATGCCATGGGAGTCATTCTTCTACGAAGATAGCCCAAAGAGCACATAACTCTGCCGAATATAATGCATCCCAAACCGAGCCATAAAGTGCATGCTTCAGTGTTCCACGTTGTAAATTTATATGCTGGTACTAATATAAGAGGCATTAGGTGCCATAAGCCAGACTCCCGCTAGTATTAAACATACGAGGCTAGTGTGAAGTTAAAATTGCTAACAGTGTCCCGAAGTTTAGCTAATAGATGGAATTTTATATTATTTTTGAAGTAGGTACTGAGTGCAGGAAATACCTTTTTTGGAAAGCATTTATTCATTAATTTTTATGGCATTAAATATTTTGCAAGCAAGTTTTAATTTTAATGTCAACTTATGTCATAACTAAGTTTGGTTAAATGAAATAATTTTCAGCGCAATACATTGACGTATGGGTGACAATATCCGATATTATTTCCATCCCACACATAATATGAATGTTAGCCTTTGAATACAGATTCCCTCGTCGAACGTTACCCAGCCGTAAGGCGCGCTTTGACAGAAACAAAAGTGTGCGCACGTGAACACCCCATATTGGCAATATCCAAGAAATTTCACCAATACTACAGAGAGATACTAGCATTATTAGCTAGGGGTTGCTTAGTTCTAAGGCCCCCTCGCTATCACTCACCTATCCGTATCAGTGGCTAGGGGGGCTCCGTACCTCCACACGACTAATCACAGAGGATGTGGCATAGACGCGCTATGCATATTTATTATTGCCTCCTACGAATTCTCACTGTTTCGTTCAATACGAGCGGAGCGTGGATGTTTTTCATTTGCTTCAGTTATTTACTTAGCGAGGGTCCCAGGTACGGCAAGGGCTTAATGTTTGATGAGCTCAGATTCGACCTCCTTAATTTCTATACGCATCGCTCCACGTAAGATCGAAGTTCGATCACGTCCTGCGGTTGTTTGTTTTCCTCGCGAGATAAGTAAATTAAATTCGGTTCGATTAATCGATATAATTAACGGTATGTAGGTATAGGTGTACGCAGTATTTGATATTTGGAAAGTCATCGAGGTATTAGGGAACGTGTTTGCAATAGCAATGCTTGCTAATGAATTATGTAGCCGAAATCAGAAAATTTACAGGGTTGCGAGCGAATATGAGCGATATTACGACCGCAACAAACAATTAGCGTCCGAACGAGGCGAGCGAACACCGGCTTATAAAACACGGTTACACGCCCTGCAGTAATTAAAACTTCTCCTTCGAAAAGAAAATCCAATAAAAAATAATTATCTCCGCTATCGTTAACGTTGTGATGTGTGTGATGAATATAATTAAGACCAAAAAAGTGTACCTTTTTTTTTTTTTTTTTTTTTTTTTTTTGAGGTGGTAAAAATCATCAAATGACTCCTTCCGCCCTGGGTGGGGCGGAAGGGACTGTCAGACTTTTACTGACTAAGGTATATTATTTAGAGCTGCCCTCGAATTAAATTCCTGACGAATGTTAATGTTTAACCAGGGAATTCTTGTACAGTTTAAAAGGGGGAGGTCGGGTTAATTAAATGGGCCGGGGGTTCATTTTCATAAAATTATTTGATCTTAGCCCAACACGAGGCCAATTGGTCGCGATCAGTGTTGGGCAATATGAAATCTAACTACTGATTACTAACTACGATTACATATAGTAATCAGTAATCATAATTACAAATTACATTAAATAATCGTAAGAAGTAGTTAAACATTTTGATTACTAACTACAAATTGTAGTTGCAATCACGATTACGAGATTACTTTTTATAACTACAAAATTTAAAATGATTTTGCGTATTTAAACAACACAAACGCGCCCGCGATTCGTTCATGTACCGACTTGTCGTTTGCTAGGTAGGTAGTTAGAACACGTTAGAGTATGGCGTTGTGACTGGTTGCGTCATTACTGTTAAACGCGGGACAACAAATACAAGAGGCGTCGGGCGGAGGCAAGGCGCGGGCAAGGTGCGGGCCAAAAGCAGATCTGATAGTGTCCTTTTATTTATCAGATATGGATCGAAAACCAAATTCTGATGAAATACGCAACTATGATTAATCATCCCAAATCCCACAAGTTGTCTAATGAAATGTTCGAAAAAAGTGTAGTACCTACTAAAGGCTAATTTAAATGATTAACTCACCCAATCCACTTTTTATTTTATTTGATTCGCAAATAATTTTAATTAAGTTGATGTTTGCTGTGTAATTTTGATTTTTTGAATACATACAAATGTCAATAAACACAATTATTCGTGAAAATAAAAATACGCGAAATAAACTGTTTTTATGCACCCAGATTCCAAAAAATATATATCAATACATTACATGTATAATTAATTGTAAAATATAAGTTCTAAGAACTCAAATAATCAGTAATTGTAACTACTAAATTGCAGCAGTCAAATTAACAACTACTTCATGTAGTTTGATTACTGTAGTTTAGTTACATGTAATCTTAACTACATGTAGTTAACTACTTTTAATCGTAGTTAGTAACCAGATTACACAATAGTAGTTAACTACGCCCTACACTGGTCGCGATTCATTCGCTGGCATGGCAGACTTTAATTTCATTTTTGCGTTGTAGAAGATTTTAGTGAAGTTGAGGTCTGGAGCCATTGCTCGGCTTTATTCGTTGGCAAACTACATAAACACAAGTTTATTGCTGTCTGTCTGCTTTTACTTTTGACTCGGAGGGCGGTTCAGCAAATTGACTAAAGTGCGGTTTCGTGTTGAAGTAATAAACGTATTTTATTATGCAGCGCTTATATCGCGCTGCGTTTCATTATAATTGAATGTGACTGCTCTGCATAGTTTATGGAGTGACACGTATTTCATATTGTTTTAATATGTCTTATTAAAACATTCTTCACGACTCTCCTTCTCTTATTTACGAAAATATTTAAAAGATGCTGTGAAGATTCAGAAAATAAGTAGATTTTAATATGCAGGCACTAATCTTTTACTATATTAAATGTAATGTAAATCGTCTAATGTGCATTGCCAGATGTTGACATTGAGGGGCAATTGTAATATTGCTACGATAAATATGACTCTTAGCATAACCTAAGCAAACATCGGAGATTTATAATAGTGGAGTGCATACGACAGCCTGCATAATTTAATTACTCGCTCACACCCTTGATTAAAATTTTGCAATAACGCATTAGCGCAGTAAGACGCCGAAGGGCGTAGGGCAAGGAAATTAAACGGTCCATAATAATTTCGTTACGCCAGTACCATGATTAAAATCTTACAATTAATTAGGAAAAGTTTGGCGTTCGTATGGGGGACGGCTGAAGACATAAATCGCAGGTTTTGCCGCGCCTGTGGGCGAAAAACAACGTGATAACGACATGTTTGACACGGTTGGAACTCCTATTTGGAGGGAATTTTATGCCAGTATAACTTTCGACGGGAGAAGAACGAGCCAATATTTATTATTCAAACCTGCAAGTCGTTGGAGGCAAGCACATAAAGACCGACGTGCAACCACCTCTATTCATGGACCATGTTGAATATAAATTGGTTTCAGTACCTTTAACTGCTTGCACTATCGACTCAACTAAAGCAACAATTAGCATACAAATGACAGATGCACCGTTAGCACAACAAAACACTCGCGTCAATCGTCTGCGCTGCCCTTTACACAATAAGGTTTGAAGCAAACCATTTTTAACATAAGTGAATTTGATACGATACAACCTTACCCTTATCACGACGTGAAAGGAATCATGCAATATTTATATGTTTGGGAAGTGGTTACGGAAATAGGGTAAACGTGTAACAGACGTTAATCAGGAATAAGTGTTCGATAACGTTAACGATACGTGGGTAAACAAAGCCAAGATAATATGACCTCAGAACATTAGACGTGAACGTACGGGACGGGAGTGATCTAATAAACAATTCAACGGCCAAAACGGGGAAAACACAAAATCAGATTGTCTCAAAATCACACGAGTGACAGCGTTACGTGGCGGGCCTCGCATCTATAATTCAGAGAGTTCCCCGGGATCGCGGCCGACGTACGGGAATACTTTCCCCCCACTAGAACTAACTTATGGCAATCTATTCTTGTTGAATCGAAACTGCCTACTATTGTTTAGACGTCGCCTCACTGAGCTCGGAAATTTCTAGCTGTGAATAAAATAGAGACCTGAATCTTTCATTTGATGTTTTCGCGTCTTCAATGTTCCTCTTAGATAGTTTAGCTTGTTGAGCTTGTTCGCCTTACAGTTCAGACGGAGACTTGATCGATGAATGGCTTAAGGCTAGTCTTGTATATTCCAGTAACCTTGGAACCGCTAATGTTTAAAGGGTCACAATCACAATGTAACTGAGTTTTTCCTTTTAGCTTTTTTTTTGTTATTGTTCAAGATAAGTATCGTATTCGGTAAATGGTGATAAGGCCGCCTTATCAGATTGGAGCGTAATACTGTAATCTGCGAACAGGGTGTACAGTAATATTACATTTTAAACCAGAGATTATTAAGCATAGCATGCTTATTTAAATTACCTTGTTACCATAGTTTATTTACAGAATAAAATATGGCGTAATAAATTTTAATTGTAATATTAAATGAACTATAAGGCCAGCTGTCTGCTTAAATAAAGTATAAAATAGGTAAGCCCTATATAAACACATGTCATATTATCAGTTTTCTGCTATACAAAATATATACCATTCCGCCTATGACCTTCGCACTATAATTATGTTCCTACTCCTATCCTATTCTGTCTTAACGATTTTATTTAAACGTCGCCTTACCTGTACTGGGAATTATCGCTTGTGTTTTTAAACACACCTACGATGGGTGTATGTATAAATACATAAACTCACATACACGTACAGCTAAACCCGGAACAACTGTCTATAGACCATATAATTATTTGTGACGGACGAAAATCGAACCCGTGACACGCAGCACAGCAACGTACGTACGATACAACAGGCAATTTCATAACTAAACGGGGATAGTTAGAACGGTACAATGGCTATAAATTACTATTGTCTTCAATTTATTCTAATTGATAGTAGGCTACTACAGTATAATTCTCGCAATTACTGTCAAGAACGGATTCAGGACAGACGTGCTTCAGTTTAGTGTTGCCAATCATCTGCGATTACGGAAACATTCCGTTTTTAACTTTATTCTTAATGTAAACGGTTTATGAAAATAGCTCGTAGTTTAACGAGAATAGTGTAATGACGATAGATATTGGCGCCGATTCCCTTGGTCACAAACTTAACTAAAATTAGACTATTTCCATCTTTTTCTGTCCAATAAAAAAGAAAGAGACTAATGTAAATAACAGCTGTCAAATTTAGTCAATCTGATACATCCATAGAGTTATAGTTGACATCTTAAAACGTATGGATTAAAAATACGGAGAAGTTCAAGGTAAAACTAATTTGATATCGCTAACTTAGTTCTTTAATGTCACCGTCCTTTCCTTTCGCTGTATGTTAGTAAGAGATGTCAATTCTCTCAATGTAGTTTAGTTTGTGAACAAGGGAATCGGCACCATTATCTATCTTATAGGAAGTTTGTTTCAGTATTTTCGAACTATAGGTACTGAAGTGCGAAAAACTTCAATAGCGATTTTTACGTCGAGTTTAAATTAAATCCTATACGAGAATTTAAAGTATGCGCTTGAAAACGTCATGCAGACGCGCAGTATGTCCTCGCGCGCCTGCACGAGTGGCGCGTGGAGGTACTAGGCCGGGGGGAAACTCCGCTGCCGCGGCAAATCGCCGCTCAGCGGACAGACCTCCGGCTTGATCTCATGGCGACATGGAGAGAGCGACTGTCGCAACCCCGTGCAGGGCACGCCTCTATCGAGGCGGTAAGTCCCCTCTTTGAGGAGTGGCTTGAGCGGCGCCACGGCGCCCTCACCTTCCGCCTGACGCAGGTCCTCACCGGGCACGGATGTTTCGGGAGGTTCCTGCACATCATCGGGCGGGAGGAAACGCCCGGGTGTCACCACTGTGAGGATCGCCCCGAGGACACGGTGGAGCATACCGTGGCGGTGTGCCCCGCTTGGGCGGAGCACCGCGACGTCCTCGTGGCGGCTATCGGCGGCGGCGAACTCTCGCGTTCGGCCCTGGTGCAAGCCATGGTCCGGAGCGAGAGGGAATGGGATGCAGTCGCCTCCTTCTGCGAAGCAGTAATGCTAGCGAAGGAGGAGGCGGGCCGCGTGAGGGAAAGAACCACCTCACGCCCCAGCCGCCGCGGGAGACGCTCCGGGCGTCGGGAGCCGCGAGACGACTCCCGGCCACCGTAGACGCGGGTCTGTGGGCGGTGAGCAATGGGTAGCTCACCGTCCGTTCGTTGATAACGACAGACCGTGTCGACGGCGCGTTCGTGTTCCACGCGCGCCTCAAAGAGATGTCAGCAATAATTGAAGGGGCCACTAAGGGCCGATGCCTGCCGGGGCTGCGGGTTGTTCGAAAGAGATACCGCGCCCCCGGAACGCAAAGGGCACAAGAAGGAACATGGATGGGTTTTAGTCAGTAAAAGTCTGACACTCCCTCCCGCCCCGCCCAGGGCGGGGGAAGTCATTTGATGATTTCCCATCGGTAAAAAAAAAAAAAAAAAAAAAAAAGACGCGCAGTATATCTTCGTAAGTTAACTTTAAATAAATAATATCAATCAATTACTCTTGAATGTTGGAGAGTGGCCTATTTTTTGCACGTGAGTGCATTTACACAAGAAGTTCATCCTAGGTGAAAATAAAGTTGCATATCTGTGCAATTTTATAATGGTTTTAATGATTATATTGCTATTCGAAAAGAAATCACTAACATATTTAACAAGCAACAAATTGTGGTCCTGATTTTTATCAATCCTCATTTGGCGACAATAAAACCGTAAGCTGTCAGACTGTTGCGGGACGTCTTAACAGGATACCGTGGCCCCGGAACGTAAAGGGCAACAGAAGGAACAGGGTGGCTTTTTAGTCAGTAAAAGTCTGACAGTCCCTTCCACCCCACCCAGGGAGGAAGGAGTCATTTGATGATTTTTACCACCCAAAAAAAAAAAAGCTGTCAGACTATCAATAGTTAAATGAGCTCTTGCGCCGCCAACAGCGGATCACGAGATTGGCAAACGTTCACACTTCAGCAATTATCGACGTGAAACTTTAACTCCGAACTAAGGTTCCGTTACCGCCACATTACGGTGAACCGAATGAAAAGTCTGATGCGCTTGCACTAACTTTTGGAGTTAGTGTTCAAATACTTTTGAAGTTTTGAGTTAAACAACTTTGGATGGAATGAAAATTTTGTGTTGGTAATCGGTATCAGCACCTATTACGGTGCAATACTTTAGAATAAATACCTAGGTAATATCGAGGTAGGAAGGAGTTATTAAAAATGTAATACTTCTATGAGTTTTATCTTTGTTTATAAATACTATCTTCTGCCCGCAAGTTCGTCCGCGTAAATGACGGTTATTGCGATCCAATCCTTTTTCTCCATACAAACTTTAGACCCCCGTTTCATCCCCTTAGGGGGTTAATATCAGAAAATCCTTTCTTACTAGTCGTTTGCTTAACTATAAACTACCTCCCTGCCAAATTTCATCTTCATACGTCAAGCGATTTTCGATGATTAGTGAGTGAGTGACCTTTTCGTTTTTATATATTCAGATTATCATAATCATCTTACCTATGTTAAATCCATTTGGATTACAAGGGGCGTAATAAATAGGTAGGTACGATTTAATTATTTTGGATCAATGTTACGTACTTAAAATATTATTAAATTAATAATGGACACATAAATCTAATTTATTATTAATACAGACCCATACACGCATTTAAATTTAACGACCCTTTCTAAATCCCATAATAACGTGATTTTCAGTCAAATTAGCCAAAATGAGTGCAGCTTTCTAATAAAAGGTGACTTTAATTACGGTGTAGTGAATCGAAATTGTACTGCGTTGTGCCATAACATTTCCCATGAGTCGAGGACATTTATCGGCGAATGGTCGAGGATAAAACAATAAAGAATGGTTAACTGCGTTTTAATGTGAACAAGAACACGGCCGGACAATGGCCGCCGATTGGGGCCCGAGCGGTGGTCACTGCGAAATCGTCGCGTTGGGCCTATAGGGATGGGTGTAAGTCGATTTTTTTATTTTCCGCTTTTAATTTTCAAATTCATTAAGAAACTATAAATATAAATATTATATTATATAATAACCTGACTAGCTAATATGTTTCACCTTCCGCCCGATACCCAGATATATGTACTGTTCGTCGATAAGAAATTCTATGGGGTATCTTCGAAGTCGTTGGCAATTATGGTCAGTATAGTAAACCAATCACAATTCGTGTACTGTTTGATATTGAGGAGTTCCAATGCATACCTTCTACATAAGATTTTTAGAATCAGTCCACAATCAACGAAAATATCGATAAACATACATATAAAATACATACAGAATAACATAGACTCTTCTCCTATTTTGAAGTAATTTAAAAATAATATCGATATTCATCTAAAAAAATGTAACCGCACACCACTAGTTTGGGTGTAGGTAAGTAATAAACGTACCCGCATAAACCTTTGAATTGCTGACCACGGCATCGAACCTATGCGCCCTTTGTCTGTGTCCGGCCGCAAATTGTTTAAGAAATAAAATAAAATCTAATTTACCGCCTTGCTACGTTTATACGAACCGTTTTACGAGTGCCGCTGACTAGAGTGTATTGTTTATTTTCAATACTTTGAGTTTTTATTTGTTTCCCCCTAATACGATTAAGGCTATAAAGTGCTGAGGAATAAAACTTATCCTCGTTTTGGTACTTGACTTTCAAATACATACGAATACTTAAAAAGTAAAGTATTAAAAAAGGATTTTAAATTACAAAGCGTAAGGTCCTTTTTAAAAAAATATTGCTACGTCAAGGTCGACGCTGAAGGAAGAGTCCACGAAAATGTATGAATACTAAAGCTACCCTCTGTCAAGAGACGGAATAAAGTAAGATATATAGAGACAAGTCCAACACACTCAAGATACTGAACGTATATCTCTTATTTATGTTCATTGCATTCGCACCACTCAGATGGACAATAGAAATTGTGAACATATTTGCAGATAATACAGTTACCGTGACTAGAGGGACAGGGGACTCACGGTGTTCATACAAACAGAAAAATGTCCCCAGGCAAGCTGCAAAATGTCCCGAAAATACATTAGTCGCATTAGAAACACCATTAAGGGTCGGGCAGGCCGATAACAATTAGGGTGGATCTGGGATCTTAAGGGGAATTAACAGCGCATAGCGCGTTAGCACTGCTTTAAAGAATACTTCACTGCGGGCTTTGCGGTATTGTACTTACATTAGGAGTACAATTTGAATTTAAAGCAAAATAGTCGCCGATGAAATTGTGCATGTCACTCATGAAGTCTCATATTCATTATAAAAACCGAGACACAAAAATAAAGAAAAACAAATCATAATCATCATAAAAGGCAGATTCATTCATACTAAAGCGAAAAATATAAAAGGTATGAAAAACGAGACATCAACGACGCAAGACGTAAAGGAGACACCGAAAATTCTTCTAACCACGACGCTGACTTTTACAATATGCATAACTTGTTGAGAGAGTAATCAAAAGACGATATAAAGTGAAGAGGAAGACACGGCGAAAGGCTAAAAATGTAAACCCTCTCTTAGATTTCCTTGAGGCAAGAGCCACGACCCCTCTAGAGAAACTTCCCGTAAGATGGGAAAAATTACCCGGCACGGGAAAACTTTTTTCGATTTGAATTATGATTCCTTATTTTATGCTTCGTCCTCTCACTAAGTTTGTTTTACATCGGACCAAGCCCATTCATTGTCGTAAAGCGAATAATAATAATGGCGACGGCAATATAATTAATTCCCGGACAAAGCAGAAAAATACATAATTAGCTTTTCATCCAATACAGAGAAAAAGTGAAGTACTGGAAATTTCACGAGATTGTGATGTTTCAAAGGTTTACAAAAACTACATTGCATTTAATTACACAGCCTTGATGTCAATTAAATAACAGTTTTCGTCTCAAAAACGAATGCCAGTGGAATGACAATTTCGTTAGAATAAAACTTAGCAGAGAGTCACCGAAGGATTATTACTTTGAAAGAGGCTTTGACTTTCAACTTTCTAAAGAGTTTGTTGAATAAGTTTTCTATATTACCCTGGGTAATATAATTTGTCAGGCGCTAAGGCGACCCGAGAGATTCTTATTTTGTTGGTGCAAGAAATAATAAATCATCAAAGTATTAATAATGTTATTATGGATTCCTTCAAAGTTCTGGCATTTTATTTAACTTTTAGTTTTTGATCTAATAGCAAGTTTAAAATTTATAAAACTAAACCTTTATAAATGTACCCTAAAAGCATGCAGCACTTTTTGGGCATTAAAAATGTAAACTTTTCTTTTACCAATAAAAGCTACGCTATGTGTTTAGTTTACATAAGTAGTGTATAATGCGAGCCGGGCCGTAGGCGCGAGTTCTGTCTCACTGAGAAAATATGTAAACTTTTAAATTGTATTTGCATTTCATACAAGCTGGGAAATATTGGCTTCGTGCTTGCGGACCACCGCAAAGACTCATAGTAGATCCGCAGGGGATACACCGCCACAGGGCTGCATACGCCTGTTAACTAGATACCTGCTATCAAACTTGTGAATGTAAATTGGAAATAGGTATTTGCCTAATTGTGAATAACTAAAATGATGATCGATTTGAAATTAAGAATCAGCTCTCTAACAACGTATAACCAATCAAACTGTTTAGTTGTAAACTAGGAACATAAATCTGTGAAATAAATTTACAGAATGTCCATATTTCAACAATAAAACATTCCAAACTCTCGATATAGGCAGACACAAATAAATTTTAAACTATAAATACTCGTAGGTATTGTTTCCAAATTTTCGGATAAATCTTGGCGGACTAATTTCCTACCTTTTAGATAAACAATAAATTCTATACTTCGAAAGGCTTTTATTCAATATTAATTGTTGAGAAATTACCTGGGGGTCCAGGCCCGAGTTTTGACCTTTCGTTTTGCCCTTTTGCTGACCATAAACGTCGAGGAACAATAAACGACCAAGGAGTGACCCTATCCCTATACCCTTACTAAGTTTTTGGCCCCGGTCACCCTCGGTGTCCACGACCACCCCTGTCAAAGGCCAGCCTGCAGCCCCCAGGGAAATTATTGTCGGGATTTAAAGGGCATTGCTTACGTGAAAGTACAAAAAAATCGTGTACTTATAATAGAAAGTTTTTGTTGCAATAAGTTTTATCTATATCGGACACGTGACCGATATCGAAGATCGACGTTTTATTGACGGCTCTATTAGCGCTGATGCAGTACATGTGTTAAAAAGAGAATATAAGTCATGGGCTTCTGCATATATTCATCATTGTATCTACCCTATTGGTTTCAAACACCAAATTGCAAAGGAACCAAGTCTGTGATAGCAATACAATCACGTGAAACATGACTTGTTAACATCATTTTAAAACGTAAAATTTTCTGCACAGGAATGACAAGCGAGGGGAAAATTAATTTGGCTTTTTTTAAAAAGTAGCTTCGACAACGTCACGTCTTTACGTACGAAAATGAACATGTTTACATTTTTAGTACCCCTTGTTTAAACATATTTCACCCTGCGCTACATGCATTCAGTTTTTCAATAATTCGGTTCACCCCAAAATGTCAAAATTTGTTTTGGCAGCCTGGTATCTTAAGACATTCGGGAAAAACTTTGCATCAAACGTTATTTACATGAACAGGATAAATTCGTCAATCAGGATCAAAGGAACACCCTTACCAATACCTACGAGTATCTTCAAAAAGTCCGCATCCCCAACGGAAAAAGTTTTCCTAAATCATTGTCAGTTCCAATAAAATAAGCAAAATTAAATAAACAGCCCCCGGCGAGATAAAAGGTCTAGACGTCGACTTAGACCGCACTTTTGATGGTGTCGTATTTTAAAAAGTTGGGGGAATGTTGACACTTGGACGAATTCAACCTACCATTGTATTAATTATTCAAGGCGGCGCTTTCGTGTTTTAAGGTGCGCTTGCAAGGAGGGTAAGGTAATTTGTTTTTAGAAAAAAAAAGTGTACAGAAAAGAATTTTAGGGAACTTGCAGCGAGGCCCGCCGCTCCAACAATAGCCGAGGCGGGAGAAAAGTTTAATAAAATTGTTTTGGAATGCAGCGCGGAACGAGATAAGTTCCGCCTAGTGGATGTTCTATCGATTGGGTTTATAAAGTTAGCTCAATGCGGAAAATAAATACGCACTTCAACTCACTGATTTGTGTGTTGTTTTGGATTCAAAGTAAACAGAATGTTTCATGGGATATCCAAGAATCTTAGCTGAGCAAACAAAAACAAGCATACAAAAAAACTAACAAAAGCAAATAAAATATACTCTAAAGAGTTCACATGCTAGCGGCATATTAAAATGAAAATTGCTTTCTTATTTCAAACGGAATAGTAAAAATATCAAACATAATTAAGCGTACAACTGTGACTGCACGGCATGGTGTGTACACAAAAGAATATTCCTACACCAAACTCATTTGTAGATAGACGGGGGAGGCTTACCGTCCCACCCGGAATACTTTAACTTTTCAATTGTAACTTTTGATGGGTTTTCGAACGTAATAATAATCGCTGTATCGTCGTGATGGGGCGCGCGAATCAACTAACTGTACATACAAAAGAATGCCAATTTTTATGCGGCAAATTGAGTTACATCTCGACCGTATTATTCACCTCCATCACTAAGTTTGTTGCATTTTTTATTGACACTATCTTCAATTTGAAATATTGAATACAAAGTAGACGTGGATGCATTTGTTTCTAGTACAGAATAATATCGTGATTTGATTTAGTGACTCATTTTCGAAGTCATTTTCATATAAAAGAAGTCGTACAATTGAAGTCGTCTATTTATTTAGTCTTTTGTATCAATGTCTACTATGAATAATGGAATATTTCCATGAATTTAGCATCATAAATATTTCCCAGAAAGGACAAAGCACACAAAGAGCAAATTATGAATCATCCAAACATGCTAGCAGTAAATATAATGAACACCCAAACAGTCAATAGAAGAATAAAAAAGTATCCTCAAGACCTTATTCAAGAGGCTGTAAAATAAACGGAGCTGTCACAGTACTGCTTCAGTACAAACCCGTTAATAATATCGAACATAATGCTGAAGAATGATATATAGCAATAATTTTTATATATATTTCTCATACAAAGACAAACCGATACTTGTTACCATTAATTCTGCGCGGAGACAACCCGGTAATATTCAATTCTTAGGCACACATTTCATGGTAGATAAAACTCATGAATCAGGAGTCCATATGTGGAAGCGAAGGTGGTTCGTTCAAAAAATCGACTGCTTGAAGGCGAGACGCGAGTCGAATTTCCTGCCTGATATGAATCTTCCCTACTCGCTTTAAGGTGATGTATTTTCCTATTTCTTCCCCTCTCTTGATGGGTTATGTCCCACGTGACAACAAGGTGCGATTCCGGAGAGTTAGGGCGAGGCGATGCAATGCGATGGGATATTTTCACATGTTTAAAAATATTTGACTTGACTAGATTGTATTTTTTACAAGTTCTTATAGTCCCACTACAGAGACAGAGACGCTATAGGTACTCTCTCTTTCCACTTATCTCTCTCTTGAGCTGCTAGAAGCCAGTCTTTATTGAATAACATTAGTACAAAGATAAAAGTAAGTAATGACCATTATCATTACTTATTTTTCTACTAATAACCCGACAAAAATAGCAGTATAATCGCTTGCGTCTTATCCCCGTAGTACATTCCCAATCTGTTCGTCTTTGAGATGGCGCCGACTATTTCATAGGGACCCTTCGTTAAATTGATTTTCAATTTGTTTGAAATGTGGTCCGCGGTGCACTGGGCAATAAGGAGGCGGAATAGCGGAAAATTATTTTACTGAACTTACCCTTGATGAGATTTCAACTGAATTAGGCGTTTGTAGATAGGGATAGGAAAATATAAATTTGATATTCTATATTTATTGCAAGGGGTAGGATAATAGTTTGTATTAGGTATCGGCTAGATGAAATCGATTTCTGAATTATTTTCGTAGAGCATTTTTGAGGCAATGATTAGTGTCAAGTTTTAGTCATGCTGATGTTTATAAATACACACTTAAAAGCTGTGCACGTAACAAAAAAAAAAGAACAATTGATATACTCGCGATGCAAGTCAGTCAGTACAAAGTGACGACGATTCACATCAAAAGGTATTTAATCCAAACAATAAACACCTAAAAGTAATGAAGGGTACATAAAATGACGTCATCACAGCAGTTCAAATATTAATCCCAAAATCTCTTGGAGACAATAATAAATTTCTATTAACTTCTTGTGATGTTACTTTCATTTTATTGTCAAGTGATAGGGATTAATTCGTCTGACTTATAACTGCAATACATTTGCTGTCTTTTGTCGACGGGGGGAGTATAAAATAAAGCTTTCTTGAGATTATATTAATACGAGAAGGGGCCGGATCAAAATGATCTGGGTCTGGGATGTAAGCCGTCTAAGTGGAGAGCCGGAAGGTTGATACTTGCTCTGAAATTTGAAACTAAGGACACATATTAAATGAGGCAAAATATTATGAGATAAATTCGGACATGACTAAGGAAATAATCAGGTACCTAGTCGGAGAGTCGGAATCAAAATATTATTTAGAAATGTTTTCTGTGAAAAATCCATGAAGTAGCGTAGTTCAACATTGTTTCTTACCATTGGTTCTACCAAGCAGTTGTTATTAAACTGATATAAATTTTATTGTCCTTCCTACTAGTTCAACCACGCAGATGGACCACAGGCAACAAACGGACAAATCGTTTTGCAAATAGAGGATCATCAAACTTTTAATGAACATAGAAAGGAGGACAGCCTAATAACGCATAACATCAAAGAGTCACACAGAACATTAAAGACAACAATAAAATCAAAGTCCCTTTGTTTGCACACAATACAATGACATACATAGAATGACAAGCAAAACAGTTCGAAGACGCCCCATGACGTCTAAGGGATGGCAAGGTGGCCTGATTAATTTCGAATGATATTTGATATGTTCATCTGACGGGCAATATCAGAGGGGACCCTGACAAATGAGTAGATTTTCATGTCTAGGGGTCGAAGACGCGATTAAACGTCTTCGGTATTAAATTGCATCGGAATCATTTTAGATCGACCACTGTAATTATTGTTAAGTATATGGTATCAAAATTGTTAGACTTGATAAAATAAAGAATTACGACTTATCAGAAACTTAAACAGTAAAGCGATTATCTGTGCCGTGGATAATAAATTATGACGGTGTTCAGTTATTATTATATTACAGGTAATGAAAAGAGCTATAAGTACGTATTCCAAAAGCTGACTAAAAATATGATTTCACTAAAAATAATTTTCAATGAAATCATAAATATGAAAAGTTATAGACGTAAAAGAGTTGTGACTGTTCACAGCTACTAAGCCACTTTGATAAGCTAAATCAGCGATTTAAACTGTCGCATATTTAGTTATATTTTATTAAAATGTTCAAGTATTAAACATAATCCTTTGGAAAGCCCTTTGAAAGCAGATGCAAAATTAATTACACTTGCTGTTATCAGTAGGACTTCAATTTCGTTAGGATTATTTGACGTTATATTACCTACTTACTTGTTTATTCGTATAGAACAGTTGCAGCGAAGTGGGTTTCATTGTTCCCACTACGGATAAGTCTCTTGGCTTCTTGTAATTTAACATTTTAGTTGGGAAGCGAGCTTGTCTCCTCACAATCTTTTGTCGTTCCGCCGGAACATCTTTATGAATATCTTATTATGAACCTAAATTGAGAAGAAGCTTACCTAGTCCTTATTTGCGTAGCAGCAATTTTTGCTCGGATTTACTCAGCCATTCGCAAACAATTTTAATTGGGTTTTTGTGCCTCTGCAAACTTGTTTTGTCCGCAAAAATTAAAATTTTACAAAATGTATTTTAATTTTGTATTCCATTTTCCCATCCACGACCAATTTAGCTTCGAAATTGGCGCCTGTTACATTGTGAAAATGTAATCTGCCTGGGATTTCTTTACACGTATTTACGTCTTTGATCTGGGACATTTTGTAAATGGTTCATTATCAAGTTTCATGAAAAAGTAAAACGCATCATGGCCATAATATCTTATTCCACATAAGCACCGTGTAGTCATGGTGACTTTTGTAATGACGCTACGAGGACGCACCATCAAAAGGCGTCATTACACCGTCTCGCGTATATTACATCATTATTCGCGCAACACGCACTCGTTCACAACGCCGACAATCTGAGATGTTGCTAATGGAAAGAACACGGGACTTTTGATAAATTCGCGCTCGTTTTTCCCCTCACGGCGAGAGTTTAAAAAGCTTGGATCCCCGGTGTCGTGTATGATGGCACGTGAAACAGGATTGAGTGGAAATGAGCCGTTCTGATAAGAACGCTTTGTGGACCGTGCCGCTGACTTGACGTGATTTTCAACTGTGTCTTTCAGAATAGAAAATGAGTGAATAAGTAACATTTTTGATTGACGGATCATACAATAACTAACACATTATGAATTTAAATCGGTTTAGTTCTTCATCAAAATATTTTGATAAAGCACAAGCAAAATTCAAATTAATTTCTAGATCATGAAAACTGAGTAGTATAAGTAATACGTAACTACGAAAGTATACATTTTAAAATGCAGTTTCGTAAAATCAAAATAAAAGAAAGTATGACCAAAAAACGTCAGGAGCACGTATTCTATATTGAAACAACGGAATACCGCGGGCAATGGTTTGTTTACCTTGCGGCAGTGTAATGCCCGCTCGCTGCAACATTTGGTGCACCCCATGTATTCCTGGGGGCATTCCGCCCCACTCATTATCCCCTATAGTTATTACTGTCATTTTTCAACTCGTTATTTACTCTGAGGAGAGCTGATAGCACGACATTTGCTTCAAAAGACCGAAGTTTAAGATTAGGGGTGAAAGATTTTCGGGCTACGAAGGGATTTTCGCGGGCTTATACGAAAATTGAAAATAGCCCTTTAAAGTATCCAAGCATGAAGTCTTTCCCCTATGTTTGGAGTCTTGATCTTGATAGTGTAAAAGAAACATTATTAACATTCTGAAATCGTTGTTCTATTTAGTGGTGACTTATAAAGATCTTAGGATTATTATTTAAAAAATCGGTCGATATTTACTTACTTCAAAAAGTT
Source organism: Hoplodrina ambigua (assembly GCA_949774945.1). NCBI lineage: Eukaryota > Metazoa > Arthropoda > Insecta > Lepidoptera > Noctuidae > Hoplodrina > Hoplodrina ambigua. Next base: position 6,804,930 of record OX458976.1, read on the forward strand.
ATTAAACACCCTTTGTTAATCTGTGATATCAGTTTACTATGTTTCAAAGAAAAGATACCATTTAATTTAGTGTTTTGAAAACTCTTTTGGGATTTATTCTAAAAACAAATCTGAAACATAATATTTATCAAAGTAAGATAACAACATAAATGTCATCTTGACAGCAAGCAACGAGAAAAGTTTCGTACTGAGTTTTAATAAGACTTTTATTTTACTTTTAATTGCTATGCTAAGATTGCTGAGATCTATAAAAACGTCAACATTCCAAAAACTCTTTCAAATTGTATTGCTATTATTTAAAAATGGAATGCCTATTATTAAAAATAGAAAAACTAAAGCACTTTCTCAGGTATTTTTAAAAGAAGAACAAGAATTTCATTATGTATTAGAGGTTAAGGTAAATTGTAAAAAATATCGCAGTTGAATGGCTTTTGTTAAGCCATTTAACTACGATATTTTGCACAAAAAATCTCGACTGAGATTTACTTTTTTTTAAATAATAGAGGTATTTTGTTTACCTCATATTTTTAAACTTTGCGACACTGTAAATATTTAGTTTTATTGATAACAATACGATGCGTTGTAAATTCTCTCTCAAAGCTGTCTACAAGCTGAAAACAGTACCGTTAATTATTTGATAATAGCTTCTGCCCTAGACTTACTTTCGTTATTAAACGTCTTTGGTTACTGCTGAGCTCCCGTCGGTCGTAGTGTCATGTTATATAGCCTATACTATGTATTTCTTAAGAATCTAGCTCTGATAATTATATAAAATGTTCCCAATCCGATTATAAGTTCCTGAGTTTTAGCGTGTTTAAACAGTCAAAGAAACAAAAAACTCTTCAGCGTTTTAATATTAGTATAGATAATATTTTGTTCGGTTATTATTATCGGTGACAAATTTTCTTTCAAAGTTCAAAATTCAGTGCACATTAATTATCCTTAAAAGCTTCCCCGGCTTAACTTTAACGGTGACTTCACTTTGTCAAACATCAATTTACTTTTTGACAATGATCAACGATGAAATGGGCGAATACACAAAAATCTGTTCCATCACCTAATATTTCAGCAGTAAGAATACAATTTTCACTGGAACATTAAATATGAAAACTTCCCGATAATTTCACTTGTTTGAATGCTTCGTGTCCGTCAATAGGGGAACTAACAACTATCATTAAAACAATCTCCGACGTTGATGCACGTACGTGAAATTGCAGTAACGATTAATAATTCAAATGTTCGTGACAGCAAATACTGGAAAACTAGAAGGAAAACCGAACGCGTCTAGACATGGGAACATCAATAAGTAACGATTACGAGGTAAAAGCACCTTATTAAACGTCACCCCAGGGCAATATGATAGGGCGAACTTTTATAAAAGGCCATTTATAATGGATTCGCGGCCACACAGGATTAGGTTTGTAAATATTTTATTGGATCTATTGTGAGTGACTGCCGACTGATTGACAGGACCGGCCCCTGAGGGACGAGACACACTCCATGAGAATTACTACGTATTATTTTAGTTTCGTCCAAATGGCAAATTATAACAATACTCTAGTTGGTTGGCTACAGCGTTATACGAAATTTCGCAGCGACGCAGAAATACATTCATTTCATTTTTTCATAAAAAATATTTTTTATTGCGAGCTTGCGTGACTTATTGCTAACGTACTCCGGCCAATAAAATTCAATATGACTAGTTTTTTGTTTTGCTCCATATAAATAACTGTTTTTGTATTTTATACGAAACCTGTTATAACGGTTTATCCTTTTTGCATGGTTTAAGTTAAGTGAAAATCACAATAATTTTTTAAAAACTTTTTAAAACATATTTAATAACTGTCTACGCTGAATTAATAGAATATCGAACCTTTGTACCTAACTAATAATTATAACATAACTAAACAGAACTATTAATTCAGAAGGCAGTGCTTCTGGACACGACTCGCATTGACCAACGGTAGCTTGGACCACGTTTCCGACACCAGTACCTACTAGCAAACCAATACTTTTTCCGAAAATATTGGTATACATTCCTATAAATATTGTCCGGAAAATTTTGAACACACCAAAAAAAAACCAGCGGTTCTCGAATTTAGCCATTCATTTGTATTTAAATAGATTTTTAAATAGTTTATTTTTTTATTAATATATAAAAATGTTATTTATACATGCATTAAACGAATAACGGACTAAAATATTAACTATAACAACTAAACTCTCCGTCATAATATCGAAGGGTTCCCAGGTAAGGTACAAGCTTCCCAGCTGTTATCTACTAGACGGGCAACTATTAACTACTTCTTAGTTGCAAAGTGCCTCTAAATTGAACACCTGAATGGCTTTCCCAGCCTTAGCGCAGCGCGACCCTAAAATGCACGATATTAATCAACATTTAATTCCATATCGTGGGCTAGTGAGTAAAGGAGGTGCACGTACGACCGCCCAGGGACTCCTAGGAAATGAACCGACAGCGTTACCTCGCCTGAAACTCGACCGACATTGCAAAATATGTAAATGAAGAGGCGACTCATTTGACGAACTTTAATAGATATTAAAGTGTTCATTTTGAAGTCTGCATTTTACTGCATTTGGCAGATATGTTTTGCTAGACGTGTGAGTGTTTATGGAGATGAAGATGCGGTTACTCATAGAAAAAAGGAATCGGACTACCTATTATAATTTTTTTTGTTTGTATAACGGGCTGGTGTCTGCAACCCCATGACTAGGCGCATATTTAAATTATTATTTATTTTGCGTACGGTACTTATTATTTAATAATAATAAAGTGTATTTTTATATATTTTTTTCTTTTTTTTTCAGCAGAGTATCTGATCAACGTCGTTATGTGCATGGAGATTGTTCATGCCATTGAGAGTGACATGAGCTATTTTTCAAAGCGTAAAAATCTTCTGTGAGCAAAACCGCGGTCGAAAGCCAGTATTATTTTACTCATTTTACTAGCGTCTCATGAACTGTAAGATACAATACAAGTCCATTAGGCAGTGTGAGGCCATCATAATTCTTGAGGTTATTTTAATTAAGAACTACTACTAAACAAGACTTTCGTTTTAAGGTCTCTGCTTAACTAATTATATCTATTTAATTACGTTTACCTTGTATGATGACTGTAGTGACTTCATTACTTAAAATGTCTTACCTGCAAAAAAAAAAAAACATATTTAGAAAGATGATTCAATAAACAGGTACGGTTGGGTAATTATGAGATTATTTTTTAAAGAAAAGCTCTTCTGAGTTTAATTTTTTAAAATTTCATAATTCTATTGTTGAAGATGTTATTATTTTTAGCATTAAATTATGTTTCCAGATTTAATAAGGAGTGAGAACATTTTATAATCAGAGTTTTTAACAAACATTAATATGGAGGAAAAGCTTTAAAATTACTTAATGAAGACACGCCGACAAGGCTCGACAGATTTACGAGATATGTAAATACACCATGCTGTGTTGAAAAATTGTTCTAACACAATTTGGGTTAATTGAATTTTTGTTCGTAAAACTCGATGTGAAGCACACCTCCGCTTAATTACCGGCGAGGGTTTGTTAATTTATAACGTCCGACAGACTTAGCGACTCGAGTCCACGAAGCAGGATAACATCGAAACTCCCTTAAGATTAATTTGCCAAGTAGGTACTCGTGAACTTTAACTCGTTTGCCTCTGACCGAATTCCCAGGCGGCCCTTGAGAGTTTAGAATTAAATTTAATGAAATAAATTTGCGGAATCAGCAGTAGGAAGTTGTGTCTGGGGCCGGTCCGGACGGACATTCGGTGGGGATAGTTGCGGCCGCCGCCGACCGTCCGGCCGGCTGGACTCCCGACGCCCTTTACGTCGCCGTTACGTTTAAGTGTTATCTCCTCTAGCTACTGGGAAACCCAGCAACAGTGATACTATTAGTGACACCACTTTTATAGGCAAAGTTTTCTAACTAGATTTCTTCTATTGTTCCTCAAATCCCAGTTCAGTAATTATTGTTGAAATGTGAGTATTCAAAGACTAGGCGCCATTTTGAGACAGGCAGCTTTAGAAGCCGTAGGTATACAAAAGTTTTGGGTGCGTACTTAGGGGTGTAAAGAAGCCGTATTAGATACGAACGACATAAACACATTATTAACTAGGTGTTTACCTACGTGTTTAGAATTAACACGTGTCAAAGAAATCGTATGTGGATAAAACAGACTTATCGGTTTACTCTGTCAGAAACAACGAAATGCTTATTTGTTCGTGAGGATTAGCGTTTTAAGGTTTTCCGTGTATTTTTGTTGGCCTTGAAACTTTAAATCAAACCATCATGACTAGATGATGATACATTGTAAGCAAAGTCATGTTGGGTGAAGTCAAGATCTCAAAAGCGTTAAGTGCTTTTAATTCGAACGTCCAGGACTGAGAACCTTTTCAGTACTTCGTATATCAAACAATCTGAAAAACGTTTATGAAAAAGCAATTTCTTTCCGTTGTAGACACTCATTAAGTCGTCAGTAGGCAACTGGCAGCGCAATGAGTTACAACTTAAGTGTCAATCCGGGAAGCGTCTGTCGAGTGTCGCCATCGTGGTAAGAGGGAAATTAAAAATTGAAAAACTCGCCGCCATGATGGCAGTGGCGTTAATGGCTGTACATAATAAATAAAGCGGGCCGCTCGTAGGCTTATGTGCGAGTCGAGTGGAGGGTGTGGCCGAGCCGCGCGAATGGGCTCTCTGAGCGACATCTGAGACGGCCGCGCCGGGCCCTTTGGAGTGCGGATCACTCGGCTCGACCTGTTTCATATTGCCCTGCCCGCTGCCTAAGAGCTGCTTCACTTTGATTTAAGAGAAAAAGCCGTTTTGACACCACAGTCCGAGAAACATTCCACTCTCGTGTGATAAAAAGGTTCTAGGTCAAAATGAAAAGCGTGGATGGAAAATGTGGCCTTTGTTTCTTGTGTCAAAAATGTTAAAGGTCGTGGTGAATGTGCTGGAGGCTGCAACTCGACTTTTAATGAGTTCTTTTATAGCTTCTATTTTAGGATTGAAGTCCGCATTCGACTTGTTGGTGCCTAGGTATCTGGTTTCTTTTTAACACCGAGCTTTTGTAAAAATACTTTACAAATGTTCGTCTAATATCTCACAAGTGATAATATGTACTTCCATAAGCACAAACTCATAGGCAAACTCATAAAATAACTCTTTTTTTTTCTTTTAACGGATTAAAATCTGCATTTGTTTCCTAGATCAGCATTTCAATTACTTCAATATACTGACATTTGGACTTTTGGTAACCATTCGGTCTATAAGAACATAACAAAAAAATTAACAGGCATTGTTGAATCAATTCTAACGACGAACCTAACGAGCGGGTTTCGACGACGATGACGATTGCCTGCAGTCTGCCAAAACAACTTGCAAACCCCTTTTACACCGCCATCTTGAATTTCTTGTTTCGCACGTCAGAATGACGTCTGACAGACGGCCATTTTGAAAAAAACTCGAGTGCGGCTTCCTTCCGCTTCGGTGGGCCGTCATGAGAACTATCGTGGTGGCGACACCCCTTTCGTTTTACATACATCGGATTCATTGTTTTAGTAGTACATACGATAAACTTTTGTTGTTTGACGCGGCAGCACTAAATCCGACCAAAGCAGAACGTCAGGATACTGGGAATAAAATGTACCTCCCCTACGCTTTGAAGTCGTTTTAGTTTGTAGAAACTTTAGGACGTTGGTATACCTACCTATGTACACAATCATACTGTTGTTATCGATCGAGTATATGATATGGAGATGCAATTATATTTAGCATGGATCAGAATGATGAACTCTTTAGGTAAGAAAAGATAAAAGTTTTGAGATACAATCTGGCAATCTCTTTTGACACTAAGTTTTAAACATAATTTGTAGGCTCATATATAAACATAAATGTACCTACTTAATTTATTATAACATTAATTTGACTTCGTAGAAAGACTTGCTAAGTCAGAATTTTTATTCATTGTAAACAAGACTAAAGTCAAACGTTATTATTTTAACACATCATCAAATAGATCTAGAATCAAGTGAGAAATTTAAATTAAAAATTCACCCTTACATTCCTATTTTATTTCAAAACGCATGGAAAACCCTTTAGAAATATTAACTGCGAACTTTTTCAATTTGAAACGCGAACGTGACGAGACATAATTTACCCAAGTATGTATTTTTGTGTTGTGTAACAAGCCGTCGGAAGCGCGAGAACCGTCATCGTTTCCACTCAGTAGTTACTCCCTCACCCCCAGTCCTTATGTTTTAATTGTTGCCTCTGAGAGGTGGGAGGATCTAAGCTCTCAACTCTTTTATATTTCAAGCATCATACGAAGTTTAGTTTTACATAGTAGTGGAGAGAAGTTTATGTGCAACGGCAGCCATTTTGTTTTTAGCACCTATCACTTTGTTTCTTGGTAACTAATCATTGTACTCCAAAGTTGCCGTAAAAGCCGAGAAACGTAAAACAAACAATATAATTATTTAGAGGAAATAAATTATGAATAATGGTTCGTCAATAACAACCAAAGAGCTTGTTACTGTTTATACGCGTACATTAAAATTTTTAAAGCCCCTCGGGTTTACGTTGCTAAGTGACTTCAAGGGGTGTAAAATGCGTCACCACCTGAGAATTTCGGTGGAGAAGCCACAATTTTAAACTCAACAGTAAAGTGATGTGACTTCTAAGTTCATTCAAAAGCCTCTTTAAACAAGACAAAATTAAAAAAAAAAACAACGAAATAAAAGCAAAAAATATACAAACAACAAAAATAAATACTGTTTATTCATACGAAAATCATGACGTCACTGAATAACCGTAGTTACGGAAATAAAATAAAATCAAAAAGCGACCATTTCCAAGCGGTGAATGTAACCGTTTGGCAAATAAACAAGGTCCTGTAATCGATTGTAATTACGAACACTGAATACAGATGGTGTGTAGCAAAATATGCCGGCGGGTATAAAAACATGGGGACACCGTTACAAAAACACAATGCGGTCAAGATTTGGAGACATTACGTTAAAAGGGTCTTATTGTACAATACCATGTTTATTCGTAGCAATAGCTGTGATGTGTTGTTGACTTTTATGAAGTGAGGAACCTACCTAATGAATATTTAATACCAATTTAATTAAGGTCCTGAGATCTTCTGAATGTTTTCACTTAGTGTACTAATAGAAGATTTAAGTGAAATCTAAAATAAGTTCGATTTTGAAGAGCGAAAAGCAGAAGAGCAAACACGTTTGAGTTTGTTAATTAATAAACGTAAACGTCCTAAAATGCCGTTCACTTCTAAGCGAAATAATTTAGTATTCATACAAGAATTAACCAGATTATCTTGGGCTAAACTAGTTGACCCTAACGCACTCAAGGCTCAGCCTAGGGTAAATCAATTAATTCTGGAATAGAATTACTAAAGTCTGCGGCGTTTATAAGAAACTACAACTAACAAGGCGTATCGTGTTCCCAGGGAGAAGAAATATTTATTCAATATTCAAGAGGGTAATAGAAAATTTGTTCGCCTTACGTGCTTTCCAATGTACGGGGGGTGTCATACCAACAACTTCCAAACTCCGGGCTGCTACTGAGAAATTACTAATGGAAACGCACAGTAACAATTTTTACCCGACCTGATAATCGATTCCAGGACCCCATCACTTTAACCAAATTTACCCTTTGAGGGTGGGCAATTGCAGAATACGAATTTAAGTCTCACTATCTAAGATGACAGTGTACCAGACGCCGACAAAATCATTTTGTAGAAGTAAGAATAGCAGCATACTAACTCCAACGGTCATTGCAGATTAAGAAGTGCCATGTTGACAATTATTTATCAGGTCAGCAGATTCATAAATATACTGATGCAATCAATATTAGGAACTACATTAAATTTTCTTGAAACTATCAGATTTCAAAATGTCAACAAGTAAAATGACAACAAAAGTGCAACATTGACATCAAAGCCTAAACTTGATAGTTTACTTACTATTGAAGCCAATCCAGTGACAGAGAGGGGTATAAATCAAAGGTCGGAAACGAGTGCGATGACTCGAGTGAATGAAGATCGAGTGTTACGACCTCCTCTCGTATCTAGCCAAGATTTAAAGACAAAAAACAGTTTTCCATTTATATCAATCGAAACAAAGTTGCACTGGAGAAAATGTTCAGTTGAGTGGGTTTTGCCTCTACAAGTTTTAAAAGTATTTTATCTAAGATGAACTTTTACCCTTGAGTATTTTTTAGTTAGTCTTGAAGATTTCATTAAAATGAAGTTTGATGCTTTCTTATCTGATATGAGTCATGTCAGACATGTCATGTTGTCTGCCTCGTTGATCTAGTTGTTGCAAAGCACGAATACTGAACATGAAGCCATGGGTTTGATTCCCAGCTCGGACAAAGTGTTATTGGGTTTTTCCATCACGAATTTTTTAGTAGCAGCCTCGAAGTCTGGATTTGTCCCGGTGGATAGCAATAGGCTTGCCCCCTATTACATGGGACTTAAACGTAACTGGTGAAATGCGTGTGTATTAACGTGTACTCGTCAGCCTCTGTTTAACTCCTTGGGGATTACACGCGTGATGTTATGTTATGAGCAATATCAGTCTATGCTGTAAAATTCTTCGGTGAATTTGGATGAGTGTGTTTGAGGTAGTTGTAATCCAACGTGATGCTAGAGATTGACAGCCCACTTCACCTAAGTTTACTGAAGATTTATACAGAATAAGCCGGCTGGTATTTATTTTCCTTATACGATATTGGTCACCAGTGAAGCCTATTATACGGATGGCTACAACAGTAATGAACTAATGACAGGTCAGGTCAGCGTGTCCCATTACACACGTAATCCATTTTCCTAACTCGACTCTTGTAACTTTTCGTGGGAAATTTAACACATGATACCGACGGTCTTTTTTTTAGTTTGTGTCCGTAGAGCATTTAGAAATCCTATATTAATAAGGTTCATTATCGACTGGTATTCATACATTTTAAGCAAACTAGCAATTAACTGTACCTGAGTAAGCGCCAAAAACAGGCAAATTTGAAAAGAGTAGCTAAGAATAATAAAACAAGCTTACGAGACATAAATATGCTACATACATATTACTAACAAAGTATTTTAATTGATAAATTCCAAAAATAAACTAACTAGGTCAGATGAATTCAATAAACAGAATTATCCCTACTTCCCTCGGTCCTTTTACACCACTGAAACTAGAAGTAGCTAATCAAAGGCTGAGGATTAAACAAACAAAATGTAGGAGCTTCCTTGGCGCAATCACGTCGACGCCCTCACTCCAATACTATTTGCTCGAACCTCTTTTAGAGAAAACATTGCTTGTCAATACACAGAGCAAACAGTTGCACAAAACAAGGGGCACTCTTGTCTCTGGATTGTCGTCGTTTATTTTAGCGGCTATTTTTGTTACTTTGTCACCTTCGGATTCGTTAGTGTATGGTTCTTTTATTTATAAGGTTTTTGCTTTTTCAAGCAGTGCATGATGTGTGCCGTTTTAATGATGTTCGTTTGAAAAAATAATCTATAAGTTCAGCGCAGCAGATCAGCTCTACACTACAATGTAATTGAATATTGAAAGCAAGAAAAACATATAGGTACTCCAAAAACGGTTCAGCTTGGGTTTAATCCCACGAATGAGAAATCTAAAGAACAACTAACTTCTGATGCAACACGTAAACAAAAAAAAGCGACAGTAAAAAGAATCGGACATAAAATATATGTGAACACAGAACACTATATTCCTCGGAGTCAGTAACAACTGCAAACAAAAAAAGGTCTGGCGACCGCTGCACCCGCAGAACTTTCAGTTCAAAAGTTAACTCTCCATGCCATAAATAAACCTTCGGTTTTGCTGGGATCTACGCCGATTACAAATTTCGACGCTGTGGTGGAACTGCAAAGTCGCATAAATTACAGTTTCCGACGGTGGCAAAGAGAAAAACAATCGGGAAGGAGCACTTAGCAGCTTGACTAATCGTCGGTCGGTGATGACAGTTTTGGTGAGAGGAATTCGGACGAGGCTTCGACCGCAAGCCAAGTCGCCGGCCCGCCACAGCCGCTAATGCGTTTGCCTGTGACAAACTGCTTGCGAATAACGAATGGACTGGGTCACTGTTTGCCTGTAAAAGGTGGTGTACACCGTACGGACATTACTACCAATCCCCTACTTGCAAGTACAAGATGGGTTCCTATGATTTTGATATTATATTGTACCTCTTAGGTAAAAATAACTTTTGGTCTTCTCTTTTTCTGAACACAATATGTTAAATTATTAACCATTTTTTCAAAAACTTACGAGTGCAGTAAGATAATCGCATAAATACCAAGCACCTCTAACACACCTCTATATCACAAGCCACCATTAGCTGCGCACGTTCAAATATTAACTACAACACATTTCACGTTCACCTCACAGCGAACTGCGAAAATTGCTACACATGTTTTAAGATATTCCGTACATAGCTTTTCCGTGTGATCTAAGGCGCCTCCACCCTGTAGTTACGGCGCGGTCTCGCCGTACATCTCGCTACACGGGCAGTTCATTTGCTTCACGCCTCATACCCGCAAATAAATCAGCACCCTTACGCGCACAACACCGATACGGGGAAAATTGCAAGACTTTCTCAACCGAGAGCAAAGTTTACAAGGCGCGGGTTGACTCGAAAACCGGTCAAAGCTCTACTTATAGATTTGTGAGCTTTATGCGTGTGTTTGTGGCTGGAAATAAATAAAAATAGAGGAGCTCATCTGTATATCACCTCGTGCAAGCTATGCCCTAAAAGACCCAGTAATTAATGAAGAACCATCGGCACGCTTTGCACCTGTGTAACCTCTTGTATATTGAGTAATCCGTTTTTATTTATCGCAATATTTACTGTCAACATTACTATAAAACAAGAAGAATAAGCAGAAATTTTCATCCAAGACAATTTTCGAAACACCTGCTTGGAATGTTTTATGTAGTAAAACGTTGGAACTGGTATTCAAAGCGCAAGGATTTTCATCTCGAAACGTGCCTCGCTACACAAACACTAGTCCTTTTAGTTTCAAAAGTGTCTCTGAAACAAATAAGTGCAAAAGAAATGGTCTAGACAAATATTAGCATGAAAATAGTTGTTAGTTGAGAAGAGATAACATTGTAAGTGGGGTGTGTTTGCGCTGATTAGGTACAGAATACTCGAAGCGAACTGGTAGAGGTGGCACAGTAAGTCGGTTCACACACACCATTCGGCCGCAGCACGCCAGTCCGCAACTTCTTTGTTGCTTAACTATTGTTTGGAGTTAAACTTGCTCCTGCGGATACCGAATGGACAGAGCAGAGTCTGTGAGAAATTGTTTTGTGTGAGTTTCGAAAAGGAAAACATTTTGCCAGTAGCTTAGGCAAATTACTTAAACAGAAGGACCAGTTGAGACTGGAAGTAAGTTGCGGTACTCTCATATTTTAGTTAATGCGAGTTTAATTGCTGCTCTCAAGATTTTTAAATGGTACGGGTATTTTCCACTTGTTAAACTTCACCCCTTTTCTTTTAGTCTTTCGGATTTTAATCGCAGAAAAAGACGCTTGTAATATTATCATCTCGGTGTTGCTATTATTGTCAGGTGTTTAATTATTCCTAAATAGCGTTTACACTGGGAAATGCACGATAATACCAAGTCTGTGGATTGTTTTTAAATATAACTCTTTAAAGGTATGAAGCGTAGCAAAAAATAGAATATAGTCAAACCTAACTAGAAGAGTGAAAATCTATGCAACAAGCCAAAGAAGCGGCAAATTAAAAATCTTATCTACTCAAATACAACAAAATTTACAGCGAAACTCTTAATTTTCGCATAATTCATATCAAGTGTACCAACAAAACCGAACAAAAACAAAATTTACAATACAACACGGGGATTACGTGCAATTAAAAGTTTGTTTTCCTAATAACGTCCATATATCACAACAGATTCTCGAGAACATCTGAGTCCCGTTGGTTGTAATGCAAATAGATTTTGGATACTTAGCTACACCTATATAAATTATACGTTGTCTCGACTATGGAAGCTAGCGTTGGAACATTGTTTGTGTATTAGTTTAGTGGTTTTAGCTACACTTAAAAACATTAGTAACAGTTGGTACTGCAAGTGGTATTTTAGTTTGCCTGGTTTTAAAGTTCGTATTTTGGTTCTGGGAGTACTTAAGCATTAAGCAACTAATAGAAAATATGGTATCTAAGTACTTGTATGTCATATTATGATGTAGAGGGACATGGCGTGAGGAAAATTTAATAGACTTTATATAAGATATAAAGGTTTATGATATGGCTTGAAAGGGGGTGAATACAGAGTTGACTGATTTATATACATGTGTAGAAGAAGAAGACAGGGAATATCAAGTTTCTGGATGAGTTTTAGTGTGTATAAGCAGTAAAGTGTTTCATAAACACTTTTAGGTCCGAAATCTTTGAAAATAATAAAGCGATTTTAATTCAGCTTGATACATATAGATCTAAAAAGTTAATTGAAAATAATATATTTATAAAAAAAAGTTATGCATATGATATGTGATGAATCCTTTTACTGTATTGAGACTTAGGTATCTTGAGATATATTGCCATATAGTAAAATTAAAAGCGGTTCATTAATTTCCATAATGTTGGACTTGTTTTGTATGAGATCCTGTGAGGCGTAAAGGCCCTTAATCATGAGCAGGTGACGTTAAAAAGATAGTCATCCAAAAACATATTCATATCGTGGGCACAAATTCCAGGAACCAAGACATCATTTAATTCGACACGTACCACAAGATGTAGGCCATACTTAAAACCCCACTACAAAAAGAAACAAAGTGGAATATTAAAGTTGCTATATCGAAGAATTTTAAACAGTAAATGACGTAGCCGAGGGTGAATTCATTGCAACTACTTATGCAAACGAGGTATAATGGCGATACTGCAATATATGTTTATGGATGCACCTCATACGGTCTACGTTCAGCCGTATTTTCGACTGTAAACCAATTATGCTAATGAACAGTTCGAATGTGGGCGAAAAATTGAGAAGAGATTTTTGTAAAGTGTAAATAAATGCAAATAATGTGGAATTTTGTGTTGTTCTCGTTGGTTACTAGTTTGTATATCTCCAATTAGATGTTGCTGCTTTTGTTTCTGAACATTTGAGCTATCTTTGAGGGTTGCAGATTATAAGTTTAAAATACACGACTAATTAAAATCGTTCAAAACCTAGTCGCAATCTCATCTCAGCGAAGGCATGAACATTGATCGGTTTAAGTAAAACATCGTGAGAAAACGTGGACGAATCTGTACTATTATTATAAAGCCGAAGAGAAGAACTATGATTTACCTATAGCCCATTTATCCAGGAAGGTTATGGTTAGGTTACCATCACGACCTAAGAGGGCAGAGCAGTTATCAAAGACGTAATTTAAAGTAAGTGAAACCACGAGGCATTTGAAATAGCTAGTAATTAATATATTTATTATAAGAAATCAACAACACTTTTTCCTTTCCCCATTGAAAGAGTTCCGAAGATGATCTTAAATCTGCACAATTAACACGCCACCAGTCGGCGAACAAGTTACTCGGCTTACAAGGAAAACCGAAGTCAACCCGAACGAGCTTCGCATAAAAATGTTTTGTTTCTCCTAATTGTTCAAAGTGGCTGCTTAGAGGCGTACTTTCTCGCGAGTCATTGTTTTCGACATCGCTGCGATGTAATACGAATATTTTCGGTTACCACCCCTCTAGAGAATTCGTGACTTTCAAAACTGGTGGCAACGAGCGGATAAAGGATGTTTTGTGGTATATAGTTTGTTTTCTATTTTCTATGTAAGTATTTTATTTATTTATGATTTTTATTTCTGTTTAAGATATAGAAGTACTAACTTACTTACCTAAATAATAAAATCCTTATTCCTGATTACTATATATACCTAATTACCCGTGACCACTTGATTCAAAGTGATGATGGTTGAACTATTGTGTATCTATAGTATGTATTTGTGTGTGACTTTGTACGGACCATAAAAGTTCAATTGGAAAAAGATATAAAATCCAACTTTATGTACTTTTTCTCTGATATTATCTGGAACATAATTACAACTACTGACGGTAAACTGCAGTAAAAAAAATATAAACAGTCGGTTGTATCAGTTGTTGCGATCTTGTAGCAGTCGACTGAAGGAAATGGAATAAGTCAGAAAGTACTTCAAGACGAGGGGCAGGTAACTTGAGTACACTATCACAAGTTTGGAATACTAGCTCGCTGTTAGTTTCATCGGCAAATACTTTCACGAAGTAACATCATTACAACTTACTCGAACCCAAACTAATATGTAATAAACAACACTATACCCATTTCGCACATTTAAGCATAAAAGTCAGTGTGTTTTACATTGAATATGTACTGAAAATGTCTAAAGACACAAAAAAAACATTGAAGTATTGAACTATTATTATGTCGCAGTTCCTTTGTAATTTCAAAAATCGATCGCATTTTACTTAGCTAAGCGACATTAATATTTATGCAAGATAAAGATTAATATTTTACGGAAAATCAAACATTTGTTTTAAGAATTTTGAAAGGCACCTACAATTTTCTTCCAATTAATAATATTTTCATTGTTCGAAGCTGATTTCAATCTGTATAGCGACCTACAGAAACAATCACTCAAACAGGCTGTTCATATTGAATATTAATCGCCATTTTCACTGACGAATTGAAATAACCTGAAAGGCGAGTCGGGAGGTCGCGGCCGGAGGAAATAAATTTGTAATGCAAAGTTAGAAATTTCATTCCTATGTTACCGATAAGTAAACGCTCTTATGCCGAGCCGCGCACAAAGGCAAGAATACGTTTAGCATTTTACTTTCCAATTGCTACAGTTACACAAAGAAGCGACGGGAACTTGGCTAAAAATAATCCAGTGCGGCCCGAACGATTAAACGTTGAGCCAATAAGGCCTAGGTATTCCGCAATTTATTAGCCTTGCAAATTCGAAGCCGCCGCTCCCCCTCTATGAAATATAGCTGTGGCCGCAGCAACCTTGCCGCGGCCGACGTCGGCGCCCGCTACCAACCGGTATTACACCCCTATTTTAGCTCTAATTAAAAAGCCATCAAAGAGTTTTCAGTCATTAATCATGAAACTGTTAACGGTGAATGCCGACTTCCTTCCGAGTCCGAGCCGAGGAAAAAAGGAGGATTAGGATATATTAACAAAATGCCTAAAATATTCAGGGTTAGTGGAGTGGTAAGCCGCTTGTAAAAAAATACTTATCTGCGGTACAGATTTCGCAGGTTTAACGAATGAATCTTAAGTTGTTTCGAGCGGTTTAAAGGATTGAGAACCCTTTTTTTGGGTATTAGAACAAAAAATACCAGAGATATTTTTAAGCTTCGTAATTGACTGCAGTGGTTGTATTTCTCGTTTTCCTTTCCTCCGGTTTTGTCGGACAAATTTTATTTATGTTGAAATATTTGAGTCGGGAGATTAAAAGAAATTGTTGATAAAAGTGGATTAAAAGAATCAGTCGAACTTGAAGAAATTTATGAATTAAAAAATTGCCGATACCTGCAAACGCAAGAGAAAAATGTTACGTAAACTTGAAGATAACGGGCCCGATTGTTGAATAGCATCAGAATGAATAAACATTCCGTCATTGTGATAAGTCTTTGTCAGTCGCAAACATTATAATGATTACTTTACACTTCTTTCAAATGAAATTGGTTCGAACGAAGTTTTATTTAGAATAGATCTTTATTCATGAATTAAAATTATTTTTTTTAAATCCTATCCGTAGTCAATACACCTGTTATTGTGTAGCTGTTGTCCTCGATTTAATTCGCCTTTGTTCACAATTGGAACTATGAGAATACAACGATAACAAAAGTACAAGCATTTATTTTTATTCAGTACCTATAGACTAATTCAGCGTATAGGGGCCCTAACAGACCTCACTTATCCAACTTTATATACTTCTGCTGTAAGTAATTTGCGTGTCAAGGTGTACTAATAAAATCGTTTCATTAATTTCCAAGATATTAAACTTTAAAGTTTATGTGAGATACCGTGCAGGCTAAATTATTACGCACTACATGCAACTCCAGACTACACCAGTCCAAATTCATTTCACATCGAACAATAACACTAAGTTGAACAAGCTTAAACGTAAACCAATCATCACAATCTGCAAGTCGGTCGGTTCGTTGAAGTTCGCCGTTCGGTCGGCTTCGGCTGCAATCGTGTTAATTCGGCACCCAGGCTAACTCGATGACACGCGATTATCTAAACAATCAGCCGACGGAAACGCGTTGATTTCGACCACCACTGATGAACCGCTCTGTTTGTTCAACACGTATATTTGGCTTTAGAAATGTAGTGGTTTGGTGGTAATTGGGTAGGATTTTAAGTGTTGGCGTGTTATTGTATATTTTTTTTGTAGAGTGTGGAAAGGTTTTTGTAGCTTTTGACAGGGGTTATCACGATAACAACATGCTATGACGTGGTTAAAAACACAACATACAATGATGATACTTTCAAGTACCTAAGTGCATAGGTAATAGTAACATAATACCGTCATTACTGCACTAATGTCACTGCGTAGCTACCCGCATTAACAGGAGTCAAATGAGGAAAGTAGGTCGGTGTGCAGCTTACAAGCAAAGCAATCTGTAGTTGCGTATGCCCTGTGTACACTTAATCACACTGTTTCACTGTGGCCTAAAGCTTCTAGTGCTGCCGAAGCCTGTACTTTATCCGACGGAAATAGGAAATGTTGTTTCATCCTAAAGTTGACTGCTTTATGAACAAAGACGTGTAAATAAATAAAAAAGTCATAGTCAAATCATATATAATTTAATTTGACCAATAAAAGGAATTTTTGAATGTCATTTACAAGAAAGAAAAAAATTAAAATATTTAAACGATTCCAAAAGTTAGTTTCGTATGGAGAAGAATGGGCAAGAAACATACACTTATACGGCACCCACAAGATAGATTTGCATCAACAGATCTTATCGCCCTCAAGTGACAGACTGAAAACTTCAAATTTCAAATTGTGATCGAGTTGAAAGGTTTTCAATTAGCCAATCCGTTGAAACAGGAGTCCGACTAGACGTGTGTTCCGGACGCTCCACATGACAAGTATGTACTAGACGATCGTGCGAACACGAGCATATGGACCGATTCGAGAGCCCTTCACCGCCCACTCGATAACTGATTCCGAATCACCGATTGATATCGATTATTTCTGACAAACCGCGAAACAATGACCCTTTTATCACTTTGTCGCTGAAATCCGCGAGAATTATTTGTGTTCTGCTGAAACAAAAGATAGTAAATACCGGTGACCGCATGTATTAAGATTGGTTCTTGCATCCTTTCAATATACTTGCCCGATTGTCTTGACAAAAATATCTTTAGTTGACTTAGACGAATGTCACGCTGTTGTTTGTGTGTTAGCTGTCACGATCAGAAAATAAATAAACACATTTTTTGGACAACGATACAAATTATCAAAAAAGATTATAAGTAATATAATTGTGTTATTAAAATACATTGGATAACGATCACACACACATCCACACTACACTGATATTGTATCTAAAGGTAAAGGACATAAATATGAGGAATAATAAGTAAATGATTTCGCAAAAAACTGTCTACAAGACTTTACGTCTACCTTGTAAAATGTAAATATGAAAATGTAAAAAAGAAATATATAATCTGTACATTTGCCTTACGAGTACAATATCCTTGGGCTAGCAAAAATATTAAAAACGACGCACACACTAAAATATTTACGGCGCTATAGCTTAATTCTATGAGTCACAATAAAATATTCGGCTGTTACAGTTCTCCGAATTTCCCTTTTCATTACAGTTACGCCACAGTAATCCCAAATAAAATTATTTACTAGCTTAATCAAAAAGTCAGTGATCGCAAAATCGTTTCTGAGTAATATTCCCGACATAAAAACTAGTACAAAGGCACAACAAACCAATCCAATAGCGCAGTTTATCGTAACAGTAGCGTGATCCCAAGCCAATTTACGTTAGTTTGGGGGAACAAAGTAAAAAAGAATAACAATAAAGTAATATAATTTGGGAAGCCGACATTACCTATTTGTGGGGTTGGCATTAATTTAACGAAGGCACGGGATATACAGATCTTTGATAAAGACGGCTGTTTTAATTAAGTTAAAAGTTTCATTTTATTATGGTTAGCTTAGTGTCGTCGTGATAAATAGTTTTAGAATGTAACAGCTCTCGACACTCGTTCGGTCTGGGAGACACGAAGAGTTTGTCCCATTCAACACTTCATAAGTTTAAGTCTATCTTATTTAGAAATGAACACCTTTCATTCTAAGAAAACTTTATAGATGCTGCAACTATAGACATAATTTTTAGAATACAAAGTTCACAAAGTTCTCGGAATTTTAGATAGACAATGGGTACATTGGCACTGCTATGTACCTTTATCTACACAAAATTCAACATGTATATCATAGATGCTTATAGCAAATATAATTAGCTAGATTTATTTATTCAAAATAGCTCCACTAAGTGCTCGTATTGGAAAGCTGACAACACTGTTTTGTGAATTCGAGGTAATGGCAGACAATTCACGTAATCGACATTTCTAATAATGGATATTTGAAATCATTAATTCGCAATTTTTTTTTATAATGCCTACAGGTGACTGAGTAAAACAATCTGAATGGATAAGCGATTTGTTCTGAGTATACCAATTGTAGAAATTAGAATTAATTGTTTACCCTATTAAAAAAAGAAAGGTCTCCAGTTTCAGATGCTCATACGTTGAAAGTAGATAATAATGATCATTTTAAAATTACTGCTTACTGCGCCTTATACATGTAAATGTAAATAAAAAAATATGCAAATAAAAATAAACATCAAAGAGATAAAAAAATACGGAAAAGGTAACATTCTAGAATATTTTAAAATAATTCGAGCTTCAGTTTTTTCTGATGCTAAAATAATTGTACCATATATTATACTCATATTAATAATAATAAAAAAAACATATAGAGCCAGTTCTAGAAACAAAACTCGTCACGTATCTATTTTCACATACTATAACATCATAACATCAGCCTCTTCATCGTTGCTTGAAAATTCATAATTATCATCAACGTCATTCCCTAACGCAACACGATCAGAGACTCGAATATAATTACACGAAACAATCTTGAGACATTTGTTTTTGATTGCATGAATCAAATCTAAGTAAATACCGTAAGATCCCGATTGAAACACGGAGCCCCCAGGCCGATCACCTGATAAAGGCACTTGCTAATTAATTTTCTAACAAACCTTACCATACCTTGAGTTTACAAGATTGAAACGTTGTTCGTGTGTTTGACGTGATTGCTTTCAAAAATAATAACTTTGGGCTTTTTAATTAATTAATTAGCTGCTGTAGATAGTTTATTAGCTGTCTCTTTATCAGCATCTTCTTTTTCCTTTTCATCGTTTATGGTATTTTAAAATGTTTTGTTTTTTCACTTTACTTTTCCTTTAATTATTCCTATCCTTTTTTAGGTTTTAACCTTATTTGTATTGACTTTTTCTCATATACTGTCTTGTTCAATATTGATCAAGGTGTGTGATAATTAATTTTCAAACTAAACACGGTTGGATAATTGTTTGTCTGCGTGACATTTGGCTTTCACAAAATTATTCAGTAAGTACTTAAGTATAAATTGGCATTTTTGAACTTTTGAGTTCCTGACTTCCTTATGGTCTCCTTAAAAGTTGAGTTTTTCAAGTAAGGTACTTACTCAAAGCTTCAGACCTTGGAAATTCTTTGTAAAATGATTTAGCGATAATTTTATTAATTACGTCTTTTTCAACATCCTGTAAAACATGTTTGATAGTTAGTTTACGTATTAAGTAAAGTTCTTTATCTGATTTTGACTTGATTAGTTTACTGTTTATTTTTGTTTGTTTTGATTAATATCATAACATCCAAATGGAATAAATCTAATGTTGGTATTCAATCATATTTATTTTTTGTATGCCTATTAATATTTTAAGTTTTCTTTGTTATAGATGATGCAGTTATTCAGTGTTTTAACCTACTCGTACGGTCCTATGTATCTATCGACTATGTATGGTTTAAGTTGATTAGTTCCGCTTTCATTAATAAACGTTTGTATCTTTATTGTAAAGAAATACTAACTTTATACCTTTAATAAAGCATAAAGCATCATTTGATTACTCTGTATTTATGGATTTCTTATAATATCTTAGGGTTCATATCCCCAAATCCTTTTAGTAAAAGTTAAAGTTAGTAAAACGTTATTAAAATGAATTTCCACGTAAAATAATGAATAATATATGCTTGTAGGGATATTATAATTTATGTTATTGACGTCAATATTACAAGTCAACATAACGATACAATCGTGAAAATCAAAATCGTTAATCGTAAACTTTCCTTTTACAATGTCATTAGGGAAATTGGCGTCGTTAATTTATAAAGGCCCCCTTTAACTGCTTTGATATCGACGAATTTAAATCGGTAATCCTGCGGTTTGTTTTATAGCATCGATATCAGACGATTTATATCGATGATCGTAAACGTACTGTTAATACAGCGAGATCGATGTTTAATTCACGAATCGAATGAATACAAAGCTTTCAAATGATTTCCTTTGTTTTTTGCAAATCATCGAATGATGGAATCAATGTTGTTTTGTTATGATTGCTGTCAGTGTTGATTGAGTGTTTTTGTTAAATGGTTCGATTCGTTATTTATATTCTGGCAGTACAAAATATCAATGCGAAAAACAAAATATGGATATAATACGATGCTATCAATGTAGAAGAACTCATGAAGAAAAAAAGGATGAAAAATAATCCATACTTCCTGTTTAAACAGCAAAGCCAAATCATAATAAAACCATGATCCATATTATTTGAATCCCTTTAAACATCACAAACCATGTTCATCGATTTCCGAAAACAGAAAAAAAGACAAAAACACCGTCCATTGATTCCATTCACATGTTTTGATTGGAAGTGTCAATAGGGGCGCGAACTTCGCGAGTATAAAGTTACGGGTAAAACAAACTAAAGGCGCAATGCTTAAGTGCGAACAGAAAACGAACAAGATCCACGTATCGAATTACCTTTGACGAAAGCGGATTGCATTCGAATAAAAGGAGACTCGATAAAGGAGACGCTCGTTCTTTGTGTTTATTGTTGGTGACACCGAAACAGTTACCGCTTCAAGCTTAATGTATAGAACTTGTGACTAAATATTAAAATAATTATACAAAGAAAAAATAATATTATTAATTTCAACAAATAATAATTGTCATTTTTCTGAGCAATACGACAAGTTACGTTCTTATTGTGTGGAAATAAGCTTATAGAATATTTAACAACGGCGATATACATATATACGTGCATTACAGTATTGCATGGCTAATAATATTATAAGTTTCCCTGTTTAAGTAGGATCATTTAACATACGAACGAACTACTAAAAAAATGAAAAGGTGTTATATTATGTACCTTAATTTGAATTATTTTTTGATATTCAAGAAATAAGTTAGTATCTTTAATTCTTACTTCAGTTTATAAGCTAACTTGTAGTGTGATCAGGAATATTTTTTAAATTATTTTAAATATTAACAAGTACTCCCATAAAGATTGAACAAAATCGAAGCGTCAGAAACAACAATTGGCTTGTTCGTTAAGTGTTTATCAAAGTAAATATTTAGAATTAGCAAGTAGAATAGGATTCGTAGGCGTCAAGAACAAACAGCGACTTCTAACATTATGGCTGAAACCAAAGCTTAATTAAGACTAGGCACCTCTGCAGAGGAAACTAATTAAACTTATTCCATTATTCGTGCAAACGAAATTTTAAGAAACGTCCGGGGACAAGCTGCTGCAAGAAAGATTTATTATTATTGCGTTAAAAACGTTTTGTCAGGATTGTTTCTATTACTGCTTTATTAAAACGGAATCATTGCAGTACACTTAATAAGACGAATTATAATTGATTTGATAAGTATTGCGGCTTTTTGAGCTATTCGGCGGTTATTGGGTTGAAAATCAATTCTACTAATTAAAAACGTTGAAAATGTAGTTGCAATGCTATCTCAGCGAGAATCAATGTCAAAAAATGTTGGTAAATTAGATGCATTTTTAACAAACTTAGACAGAGATTAGATAGCGATCGTTAATAAAAGCTACTGGAATATTATATGTATAATCCTATTAATAGAACATCGCGTTATTACACTTATCTTCTGTGCAAAAGCTTCAACATTTTTGTCACGAATCAAACTTATGTGACGATTAATAAATCGGTCCGAAGTCAATATTAAAAGTTTTATTACAAGTATTATTTTTTAATTGACGTAGTGATATGTAGGTAAAAGAACATGATACTTTTGATTATCTACTAGATTTCGTAGTCAGAAAAATAGTGTGTAATAATAAAACTAAATGATCAGAAAATCACTCCAAAAGATGATAACTAAAATCCAAATCTTCATAATGAAACTCAAAGGAACAAACTGCACGCCGCGGGGCGAAATCCTGCTCCCAATAAGCACGAACAAGCCAGTCGCAGAACTTGCTCGAGGTGCAATTTCCAAAAGTATTGATGACTGGAACACAAAGGGGGCGGAGCAGAGATTAAGTAAGTAACTTGTGAGGCTTCAATGTTCGGCCATTCGCCGCACAAAGGATGAAATTTTCCAGACGCGAAGAATTTTGATGCTTTTCGGCAACAATGGCGGGCATCAGACGTCAGCGGAGTTCCTGATGAGTGTTTTACGAGTGGAATTTGTGGATTCTCTCCTCTTTACCACAGTTGTTTTAAAGTGAACAAAGCGGCCTTAATACAGTTAATGTGGCCCGACTCAAGGTCCGCCGGCAAAGGAGATAAAGTACTGAACGAAATTTAATTTAGATTTCGCTGCACTGTACACGTTTGTGGTGGGATATTTATACGAAGGGTGTAATTACTGTAATACAGGGGTTACATCATGTGAGGAAAAGTTTATTATTTAATTGGATAGTCTGGCTACCATGGGATTACATTAACATGATTTATTACAATCTGAAACAAACTCGTCTTTCGTCTGCGAGTGTGATTCGAATTCGATTCAGTTTTTTTTTACTTTATATTATCTACAATCATTATCAATATGTGTAGGTATTTATCGTATAATGTTAATATATGATGTTCCTTTTGTTGCTGTTAAATGTATTACTTATTGTTATGAATAAATAAATAAATGTTCCTGTACATTTAAGTAGAAAATGACTTCAGCAAGTCTGATCCTTAAATCTAATAATATTCGTAATTTTGAACTCGTTACCGACATAATTAAAGTGCTGTCGCTTTACATGACATCCGTAGCTTTTAATAAACTTATTATGTCAGAACTGGGACAGATTGTTATTCCGACGTGTATGTAAGCACGCATATAAAATTAAAATAATTTTATTAATTAGTTCGCAATAACATTTCGCGCAAATTGAAGTTATCGATGAAATTACGCTACGGGCGTAATGCAATTATTATTGTTGGCCTGCATATCGGAACAAATGTACTGTTACTAATTAGCACGTTTGTTTGCTTTTTATCGTTAATTCTATAGTCTTTCTGTATGTTAATTACATCCCTTTTAATTAAACATGTAAGCTTATAAGGAAAATAATGTTGTTAAGCTTTGAAATCTTTAAAGTCTCTTTGAATTAAAATTACGGATGATGTGCAAGTACCTATACGTCTACTTAATACAAGGTACAGTTTGTAACCTCGTCAAATTCAAGGAGGTAAGTAAGCTAGTGATTATCAACACGAGTCAATAATAAAATAAATAAGATTTTATAACATGTAATTTTCCAATTAAAACTAGCCATCTTGTCGCTGGGTTTAGGCTGATCATCATCTGCTTAGCCTTTTCCCAATTATGTTGTGGTCGGCTTCCAGTCTTACCGGATGCAGCTGAATACCAGCATTTTACATGGGTTTAGGCAGATAATGACCAGTAAAGATTAAGACCCATGTAATAGGGGCGAGCTTATTGCCATCAACCGGGCACAAATTCAGACTCCGAGGCTGTTACTGAGAAATTCCTGATGGAAAAACCCAGTTGCACTTTACCCGACTTGGGAATCGAACCTAAGACCCCAATCTCAGCAGTCACACTTTGCGTCCACTAAACCAATGAGGCAGTTATCTATAAATGTATTTGTGAATACTAGCCAGCGAGGTAATAATGTCAATGGCTCGCCCACAATGATCTCAACGAAATACGGGGGATTTTGCTCCGACATGAATGATAAATGCACCAAACATTCAACCAAATTGACTGCCACACGCCAGCCGGTCTATCTGTTCACCTCACAGAGTGTGCAAGCATAAAACCATTTTATAAAACCCCGACTTTTTCCCATTACTTCACGCAATATTCACTAACAATGGACGCTTTATTTTCATATGAGGTCGCTTCGCTATCAGGGCAGTTTCATCGACAAAATGTATCCGAAAATAGCCCGTTTATAGCACAAAACGCTAGATATATGCAACTGCAATAAATTATATTACTATACTTAAAGGAAAACATCGTGAGGAAACCTGGACTTACTGTTCCACTCAAACCATGTCAGAGGCCCTTGAGGCGGTTTAGAAACTCTGACACTAGAGTGTGTAGGGTCGTAAGGCCTTACTACCCACACGAAAAGAAGAAGACTATACTTAAAATGTTAACAGGTCTAAATTTAAAGCAGTCTGGAACACGTTGATTGTTATGTCATTTTATTTTTGACGACTGTTTAGCTCAGTGCCTGAGCGATCGGCTTCTGTGCTGCGTATCGCAGGTTCAATTCTCGCACGAAACATATATTTGTATGGCCTACAGGTCCTAGAACTGGTTGTTCGAGTATGTAAGTTTAAGTTTCTAAAAGGGCAAACCTACAAGAGAAATTCATCGTTTAAAAAATGGTAGGTATAGAGGTCTCGATACGATGTTAGAAGCAAACATAAAATATTTTTGTTATTGGCTCCATTTACTGAAATTCTCTCCTTTAATGTCCTGGTAATAAATACTGATGTTGAAGCGCTTTTCATAACAGTCAGTAACAGCTCTGAGTTATATTTAACTTCTGCAAAGCAGTGTCCACAACGGTTGCTTTTGAATGCGGTCATTTTGCGGAGTAAATGGGAGGACGAGGAAGAATGCGGACCAAAGTAACTGTTTGTTTGGCTACAGTTACTGTTTCATGATATTTAATCGCTCTTTTGAGTAAGATAATAAACAAACCAACCGCTAAATGAATTGTGAAAAAAGGAGGTCCCGTCGGCGTAGAAAATTTCCGAAGTCGAAACAGTTTTGAAATCTATGTACAATCCATACTAATCTCTACATAGTATAAAACAATGTCGTTTCCCGCAGTCTGGACGCTTAAATTTGTCAAACTATGTTACAGTTTTTAATAGGATTTTCATCAGTAGATAGAGTAATAATTTAGGAGGAAGTTTTATAAATACACATCGACATTGCACCCGTGCGAAGCCGGGGCGGGTAGCTAGTACTATAAATGTGAAAGTAACTCGTAGCTGTCTCTTTGTATGTTTTTACAAAACCACTAAACCGTTTTTTATGCAAAATTGTTACGAGGTAAGTTTACACCTCAAGAAATGACATAAACTACTTTTTATTCAGCGATTTCATCTGCTTCCGCGATGGCGACAACAAACGTGACCGAAATTGAAAGACAAAAGAAACAAATACTATCTACGTAATTGAACAAAAACCAAAACCGAATAAAGCTGTGTTTTAAAATTTATTCAAAATAGCTGATACGACTTATCAGCATTATAATACGTTTTAACTTTTTGAATTAAACTTAATACAATTATTATAATCTACAATTTACATGGTATATTACACTTTTAGTTATTTAGATTTTCTATTATTAAATCTAAACAAACAACAACAATAATAAAATAGCATGTAAATGCTTTTCACTGTGACTAACTTTGAATCATAGCTTCGTGTAACACTTTCAACTGCCTAAGTTCACGCAAGCGAAAAGAATAATATAGGTACCGTATAAATAGCAGACGTTATTTATACAACATAGGTATATTGGAAAATCTGTACGTCATGTTTGTGAACGGGCGCCATCAGTTGGGACCGGTCATCTCTTGGATGTCTCGGCTACCTTAAATATATTTTTAATTGTTTATATAATATTTATTTTACTCTAGGCCTCTTAACTTGCACGACTGGTTACATTTTTCTGATATTGTACCTGCAGATTCAACGTGATAGTAGACGGGGCCTGCTAGGGCCAGTGCCTGTCAGGGTCACGGATTTTTTTCAAAAGAGTCACTGCGTCTCTGGACGCCTAAGGGAGGAACACGGATGCATTTCAGTCAGTAAGAGTCTGATATTCCCTTCCACTTCGCCCACAGCGGAAGAAGTCATTTGATGATTCAACATTAATGATTACTCGTACCTAACCCAAATTTTAAATATGATTGATTTTAAATGTTTTCATGGAATTTCTTGCTCGTTCTTCTCCATAGAAATCTACCGTTTGGAACAACTAACTGGTTTTAAGATTCTGCCTGCCTAACTCCGTGATAGTTCAACAGTAATTTTGATTTGGATCTACTGGGTCATTAAAAGTAACTATTCTGATTACATACATATTAGTAACAATACATCCTCCATACATAAAGGAATCGCGTACTCTCCCTGAACCAACAACACGAGATAAAATGTTCCAATCTATTCCAAATACCTGAACTGATTACTGATTCCAAAAAGCGGTTTGACGAAGGTAAGCTTCCTTGGAGGGTGCTCAACCCTTTTGTCTCGCGAGAATACAATGGACCATCGCAATGGTTTGAAGATGCGACATGGGACACCCCTCATGACTACGTGACTAAATTTTAAGCAAAATGTTTTGTGGCAAACCTATACACGAAATAAGTAATGTCATCTTGTACCTTGTGTTTGGTGTCGTGTGTCAGATACCTTTGTGTGGGACAACGGAGAAAATAGTACGAAAATAGTAGGGTATTTTTCTGCTGTCGTCAATTTAAATGTAACTTGCAGAGGTCACCCTGCCTATAAACAAAATTGCACTCTATTTCATTGTCCTTATTATTCTCTTTTCCAAAAATTTTAATTATCACTGTAGTTATTCTTAATGCTCACAAACCTTAAACAAATTGCACCAGGACATATAATACTTTCTATTCCTATGACAATTTATACCTGTTTGTTTAAGTATCGTATCCGTTTAACTCCTTTTGATTCGACGCTATTATTAAACGCCTCGGTAGCATTGTCAATAGTACTTGCGATCGAATTAAAAGATAAAAAACGTCAGTAAATGAGTCCCGAGTTAGAAGGCATCAAATGAGTGGTCAGTGAGTCAAAGCGGTCAGGTTGTTCGCTCAAGTTTCGTCTAGTCCGGACGTGGCACCGTCTGCCTCCTTCACTTATTGTGTGATTCTTTTTTACCTTTTTCGCTTTGCCTGGTTGAGTGCGCTCTTTCTTTCAACTCGGCCTGTGCGTATTCTTTTTTTTGTTTGCTCGCCACTAGCATGGACATTTGCCTCTCAGACTCATCCAGCTCACTCTTGGATCGTTTTGAGTGTTTCAGTTCATGGTCACTTAAGTTTGAAATAGCAAGCTCGCTACTTTAGTTAAATATTATGTTCTTTTGTGTTCGTTTCTTGAGTTGTAACGACTTTTGTTTAGCTTGGTGGACTACAGTTTATTTTAGGAATGTTTTGACCATATAAATAACTGAGTGTCTTATTTTAGAGTTCAGTAATATCGTTGAAGAGTCTTACTTCGTTCAAAAGAGCTTTATCACTTACCATATTTAAAAAAATAAATAGAAACCAACGCGTTGTCATAATTTATAAAACTGTAAGTTAAAGAAAAAACATTAGGTATATGTAGTTCAAATCATGGAGAGCAGTGTCATCTTTAGAAAAGTTTCTAATAACAAATTATTTAGTGCGACATCTTGGAAGTTTAAACCACTTTCTTTCACTAAACAGTCTTCCAAACCTATGTAATTAATCATAATAAAAGCGAAATAAAATCAAAACACAACTGCATACATAACTACCACGATTAATCAAACACAATTTTGCTATTTGCCAGAACCACTTGCACAAATCATTTGGCTCTATATTTTATTTGCAAATGTAAACTCCCCTCGTAGCGTAATGGAAAACGATTGCTGAACTCAGGGGCGGTTGCTTCGGCTCAAACGTCATCAAAAGTGTCAATCACTGATGTTTTGGAATAGCGAAAACCGATTATCGGGCGTATTAAGTCGGTTATTGTTATCGAGAGAGCCGTCCGGGCCAACAGACCGTGAATCAGATTAGGGACATCATAATATGCCCATATTTTGGCGTCAGCTGCATACGTCGCATGCATGTCTACATTCACTTTTTTGTTGGAATTCTTATTAAATTTTGTAAATTCTCTGATGTGAAATTGGATCATTATAATATCTGCAAAGCTTTTGAATTTTGGCGTGTAGACGAATATAATATATAATGCTCTAGTAAATTATTATAAAGGGTGTAAAACTATACTAACTGATGCAGTAAGTTGGCACCTGGGAACTTCTAGTTACGGAAATATTAAAGATTTCATTTTTAACGTATATTTTGAAATTGCGTTTTAAAAATTATAATATTTAAACTTTTAATTTCTCCACGATCTCTGTATACATATACATCCATATGCACAATATCTTGCGTTCATTACAGTGCGCACTATCAAAAGTTATGATTTATCTCACAAAAAAAATGGTTTTTCTACATTAACTTTTCATCAAAGTAACTTAGTTTGATAGGCAGTATACCTCCTAGTTAACGACTTTGTGATGTGTATTATTAATAGCATCTATAGTTTACACACCGTTCTAGGTTTATTAATTCGATGCCTTTTAAATGTAAAATGAAACTTCAAAAGAATGTTCAGATAATTTTATACAGGCAGTCAAAAATAATTAAATCCAACACTACACCATTTCTCTTCATGTATTTTTCGAGTAGCGCAAAATTCGGTACCTACTCTACAAAATCGTTGTAGTTTTATCAGTTTTAACTTCCCTACTGCAATGCAAAATAGTGTAGCATGCAATTTTATAGCCTAAACGCCCGAACTTATTTAAAAAATGGAGCAGAACACCACGAGAATGTTTAAAAATACTCCACTTTGAATGTAAAACCGATATCGAAGAGTCTAATTTAAAAGAATCGAAACATGTTTTCCAGCACATTTTTTATTGAAAATAAGTTATGATTTTATGTAGATAAAACAGTTTCAACAAAATCTGTCTGATTTCTATTTAAAAATCCAGGACAAGGCTATTAAAATACACGGACCATTGAAGCCACAAACTACATATAATAATAATAAAACAGCTTGAATTAGTAGCGTGTTGCTAATTACAAGGGTTGAAACCTTCAAATACCCCGTACGGATAAAGGGATGAATAAGTTTGAGATGATTCTTTGGTGGAGTATTCAGGCGGCCTGTCATTAGTGGAACCAATGTTTTAGGAAAGTTGTCCAAGCGTATGCCCGTACATAATGTATAGACAACGTTAAATAATGTCATATAAAAGGGTCACGTTTCGCTTAAACGGTCGAGTTTAATATTTTTGAGTGGACGTGTTCCGAGGTATTATTTAAATCGGTGTTTGTTTTTATTTTGTTATTTGTTATGTTTTTTATAGTGGATATTTTGAGCTGTTTAAATAATGATCACAATCATGTCTGTTTTTTTCTACTAGCTTTTGCCTGCGATGTTTTGGGTGTGTTGGTTATTGCGGACGCAGACGAGGTCGCTAAATAAAAAGTACCATAATGTATCCGCTTTTTTTGAGGTTTAAACTTACCCTCCAAATTTCATCAAACTCGGTTGTGGTTTAGTTGTGAAAAAGTAACAGATAGTACTTTCGCATTTATAATATTAGTATGGGTTAAGGCTGGTTTAGACTATGACACTCTGCACGGTACAATCAGTGTGTACATCGAAGTGTCTCTGTATGAACACGAGTTGCAATCAGAGACACTCGTATTTATACAGATACACTTCGATGTATACACTGAGTGTACTGTGTATAGTGTCATAGTCTAAACGTACCATTAGTCTGAGACTAATGTTTCCAATATTGAGTTATCCCAGCAAATAAATTCACTTGTAAATAGTTGGCATAATGTTAGCATTAACATTAATCTCTATGTCCAAATTGCGGTTACACATAAAGTGTTATTCATTAAGTGCAGCGATGGTTAATGATACAAGTTTGGAATTCATTAAGCCCCCAACAAACTGTTTAAGCCCATAATGTTTAATGGAAGCGGTAAATTTAACATTAATATTGCGGTTTAGGATGACCACGTCTCTAACCCAAGTAAAGCCGCAGCAGTAATAACAATAATTTCAAATTGTCACCTGTAAACTAAGTGATGTAATTGGAATTTCAAAGATATATTGGAAAATGGATTATAGATTAATTAATTTTAGCAGCTGTTCCACTACAGTTTCCCAGAAAACTGAGAAAAGTTGAGTGTTATTGGCGTTTTTTATAAGTTATGAAAGTGCTTTATGTTTAAAGGTAAAGTACCTAGCTCGAATTCCAGGAATTTTCAGCACTTTCATTAATATTTATTTGATTTTCCAGCTAAGTAGTTTGGAATAAAATGTTCGTTAAAAACTTCTGGGAACCTTTGTTTTGGCAGTAATTTATCAGTTAGAAGTTATTACTTTTTTAACAGAAGAGCAATACCTGTGATTAAACTTTTAAAATCTAGTCGCAATCTCATCTCAGCGACAATCAATGTCAAAACTTTTTTTAAACGTAGTTGAATTAGAGGTTTTTTGACAGATTGAGATCAAGATTTAAAAAATAAACATTTAGAAATTACTGGATTTACGGGTCTGATGACATGCATTTACAACAACCAGCAATTACATGCAAAATAAATATAAAAACCATACCTACTCTTTTATTTATTAAGTAACTTTGCATCACAGTTTTAATAATGATCGTGTTAGTTAGATAGAACTAGTTACTATATCCTTAATTAAGCCTTATTAAACTAGTATATAACTAATAGGTACAAAAATAATTTGAAGAAAATCTATTACCTTTTAAAACCGACAAATAATCCCAAAAATTTAGCAGATATTTCGGGTTTACTAGTTTAAAAAAAAAGTTAAAAAAGAATTTCATGGTAGGTTATAATTTTTTACCTAATTATTTCATTAGAAACAAATAAATAACCCTTTTAGAAAAGTCATAATGAATATATCACAAGCTGCATTAGAATTTCAAGGTTTTCAACTTTTAAAGCTCTACTCATTCATAAAATCAATACCTACCAAACTTCTAAATATAAGACAATAACAAATTTGCTAACTCACATGGGAAAATATAAAACAACTGTATTAAAATCTTCACTTTCGCCGTCACGGGGAGGGCAATGAAACAAAAGGCAAGCTTTATCTCTTTCCCTCGTATATATTTACATATATTTCCTTCTCATCTGACATCATGTACCCTTGAAAGCGTCTCAATTTTGAATGTGTTAGTGATACGAGTACTTGTGACGTTTGTGTGTGTGACTCTGAGTATTTTGTGTCATGAGTCTCGTGATTCATGGTTTTTGACTTAGTCATTATACCTACATGTTCTCAGGTTCATATTATTATCGTTACAATGCATAAGTTGAAGATTTTTTTGTATGTTTGTTTGTTCGAACACGCTAATCTCTGAAAATTCCAGGAGTATTGGAAAAAAATATTTTTGTAAATTATAGCCAATAACAATACAAAATAAACAATTACGAGGCTACATAATACCATGCTACAACCCATAGGAACGGAGCAGTAGCCATAAACGTAGTTCAAAAACAAAACCAGTAGGACAAAGTCGCGGGCAGAAGCTAGTTTATCACAAAGAATAATAAAGATTAATGATAACGTTTGAGTGACGACTCAATTAATGTAATGTTTGAAATCGTTCCATTACTTTTAAAACATTAATATGTTTATTGATCAGATATTGATATGTCAGATAACACGCCACTTTATTTGACTTAACGTATTTTTTTTAAATACACGTAACTTGGAATGACAATATAAATGAATTACAAATACCGTGTGTTTAACAAAAGCTCATTATTAGAAAATTATACTATAATAGCTTCTGTCCCCGACTTTGTCCGCGTGTTTTCCTTTTGCCTAGTGCAACTAGCGGTATGACATATGCTTTACCAAATATTCTCATACCTACTAAATATAAATAAAAATCATAATAATCGGTTGAGCCGATTCGGAGGAGTGCAACCTCATACACCGTGACGCATGATTTATACATTTTTTTTTGTAATAACAAAATTTGTTTTTTTTTGTACTAAGCTATGAAAAAAACACTCACCTCGTCTATGTCGCATGTGGTATTTATTCTTGGTCACAGTTCCAGTACAGCATGGCTGTTCATAGTAAAAATTATACGAATTGTCCACTTCCGTAGTCTGTTGCACTGTCTGCGAGTTAACGTGCCAACTCACACCGATCAGCATTAGGATCGACCATCGGACGGCCACGGCTAAGGCACCCATAGTCCGACTATTCACCTCATACATAGTACTTTATCACAACACTAGAACCACCAAAAGTACGAAAAACTCTCAAAAGTCAACGCCTCAATTCCACGACATTTTTTTTGTCTCTGCAAATAAAGATAACCTTTGTTAAATGTTATCTGTCAAACTTCTGAACAACAAACCTCTGGCTTATTTTGTCTGCTAAAAGGAAACAATAAATAAATTTTTAAGGCATTACTCATACTAGGAACAAAGTTTATACTACCTTTATAAGCTGATTACGGCTAGCTTTTAGGCCTAAATTCGACCTGACTAAGCGACGCAACGCGCGGCGGGAGTTGTTAATGAAAAAAAACATCTACTTTGAAAACGTCGGATTTGCTTAAATTTAAATTAAAATAATTGCTTGATGGCAAACAAATTGATCGTATACCCACATACACATAGGGTTGTTAACTTGCAATTAATTTAGATTAGGCCAAAGTAATTACAGTGGCTACTGTGAATGTTCCTACTCATACACTCGCTTCATAGCATATATTTTTACAGAATACAGGAGTACCTCAAAGTTATGGAGACCTGGTGAAGTGACATTTACGTGGTATTACGACTTTATGGCAAAAACTTAAACTGTGATGGATAGAGCACTACTGACCACATTGTCAAAGAACTATGAGCTTGAAAAATTTAAACTCAGAACTCGATTCTAACTTTTATTTCATAAATTTTCCCATACTGTAGGCTTTGAGCAATACTTGGATATACACAACAAGATGTCAATTAAATATATTTAATGAACTCATAAATTATGAATTATACTTATAGATCCGTCACAAATCAAATTATTCTTATAACAGAATAGGTAATACTAATAAAACTTGCCAAAAATCAACATTTGGCAAATCAATTCAACTTATTGTTCGTGGGTACCGTAAACAGTATTATAAAAAAACCCATGATTTATCATGTAAACCATCAAGCCAGAACCAAAAATAACAAAAGAAGCAAATATAGCAACAAATGTCACCCACCAATTGAACCCCGAATAAAAATATAATGAAACCGATAAAGCGAAATTATAGGGAACGAGAAGGAAAAAACATAGCGTACGCCTATTCGACAATAAAAATGACAATTTTGCTTGTTGAGTTTACATTAAAAAAGTACCATGTTGGGGTAGCTTAATGGCAGCAAAGACCATTACACGAGCCGATGGCATTAAGCACACCTATGTAATGGAAACCGCATGGCGATATGCAACAGGGGTATATCGTCTACCCTTTATTGCGGTAACGTAGAAAATATTGTGTTTGTTTTGTTTTTAATTGCTACACGCTAGATATTCGGCTGAGCCGTTATAGGCTTATAATTACAAATATGTGTATGCTTTGTAGATATTCAAATGGTTTAGGGATGGGATATGATATGAGTGCCGTTAATATTTATGTTTGCAGTGGGTTCTAGTCAGGTAAAACGCCCACCCTACTTTTAAAGAGGAACAACATAGAATATTTTAAAATGTTAAATCGTTTTTTAATAGTACCGATTATTACATAGCAAATCACATGGGTAAAAACAGCGGAATGTTATACCCAAAAATTTCAACTCTCCACAAAATCGAACTCTGAAACATTTCCATGCGTGAGATTTGAAGTTAATCCATTACATTAACATCAGTGATGATCCGCTATCGCTACAGTTACCCTTGGAGATGATTACCCGAGGACACCACTAAATAAGTAAATAAATGTCTTCTACTAAATTTAACTCCAATCTTTCGCAGCGGTCGTCATGTGACCGATATCTTTCCTTGAATGCGGTCAGGGATCGCTCGTTGAAAGAGTCCAGAGATGAATTAAATAGATAGGGCCCTTCAAAAAAGGGACTATGAAAGGGATAGAGACGTGTCGAGTAAGTTGGGTTTATCCGAACTGGGACACGAAACTTAGTTCATCATTTATTCTAGTTAATATTTAAACATGTTCTGAAAGTCCTTTCATCAGAATTTGACTGATCTAATGAATAAAAAGGTCAGACGTTCACACGTTTTCGATGAACATGGAACTACTCACACAATCGACCGATAATATAGCCTTTTATATCGACATTTTGTTTTAAAATACCGGCTAGAAGAACTATTATCGTAGGCTCACGGTACAAGAGTGATTAGTTCCGCTATTTGATTATAACGACTTCAATATTAAAAAAATGAAATTGGTTTATTTTCGACAGACATTATTATTTGTTGTTGTATTTTTGGTAACGTATTTCTATTTTTATAGAACCCAGGGTTCAATTAAGTATTGAATTCAATAGAATATAATATTTTATGTATAAAGGATCATATTATTATTATACTTCGTCCTAAATGTGCATGATAATGTACCCTCGGTTAGAGGTTGTCATACAGGAGGGTTTCAAAATTTTTATTTCGAATGATTAATGATATCGTTTATACTTAACACATCTCTACGGGTTAAACGCCTGAGCGATTTTTGTTCAATTGACAGTAGATCCTTTGGAGTAAATATTTCAAATCTCCCCCATTTTTAAATAACACTTAAAGGGTATCAACATTAGAACTCATTTCTTATTTTGTTTGTATCCTTGGGGATCAGAACGTGCTGTAAGATTCATTTGAAATGATAGATGAATTTTAAATCCGTTGCGTCTCTTTGATATCAGAAATCTTCTATTTTATGACTTTATTAAAAACTCTAGAAAAATTTAAAAGTATTTACGATATTTTTATTTATCTACCACAACGTAGAAAAATTAAAAGAGAAATCAGGAAATGATCTAAACAAACATGTCTCCGGAGATAAGATTTAAATACAAATATTTAAGGTAACGATCAAGTCGTGCGTTAAATAAAATAATTCTACAAAAAATTGGAAGCTTCTGTCGTAATTCGTAGCCCCTCGGCCATCGGAACCGGTTCTATAATGATGTCTTCATTACCAGGTGATTCACTACGACTTCGCTCATGCACGTTGATAGGCGACTTTTTATCTTGTAAATTATTATTCTTTCTTTCTTTATCCACATCCTGTATCTCTGAATTCCAATTTTAAAATTATGATTGTGTTGCGTGCCTGTTATTTGTGATTTGCTTTTGATTTTAATTGTTAAATTAAAGAATTCAGAAAGAATTAAAATAATAAATAAATAATTAATAATAAATAATCGTTTGTTTTTATTGTTCCTATCTCATCTACATTGTTTTTTTTTTTAAACGAGCTTGTTCCAGTAGAAATCCTTTTCACAAACAAAAACAGAACTTGACCTTTCCAAAGATATCTAAAATTTTAATTTAATTAAAATCAAACACCGTCTGTTCTCTGATTCTAAGAAAGTAGAAATATTAAATGTTCTAATTTTATTACTTGGCTTCATTAAGCGGATTTAATCTGCTTTAATATCTGTCGATCTCGTTTCGCAGTACAATTACACCGTTACTGGCCATTGCACGACAGCGTCTGCTCATTATGAGCGAAGAATGTTAAGAAATTTCATCCGACAACCCATTGAGGGAACCCTCCCAATTGTATGAAGGTGTTCCAATTGAATGGTGGGTAGGTGGAATGGGGTACGATTATAATGAAATTTCGCCTCGATAAAGACCAGTGAGCCCCGAAACACAATACTTGATGTTTCCTCCTGAACCCGTATCCATGTCACGTCATTAAGCTCGGTAAAAATATCTGCCGACACATCTTAGTTAAGTATATTAACATTTGCTCACGCCACAATTAAAATGGTGTTCATGACTTTTGTAATTGTGTTGATTTCAGTTGGAAGATTTATTATAATTAATAATTTAATTGAAATGATAAGGTTCTAAATCAACCAAGTTTTAAAGTATAAAATAAAAAGATTTGATACGTTTTTATAAAATTATATTAAGTTTAACATTATTTACATTTTTGTCTCAAAAACTTTTGATCTTTGACTAAAGCTGTCGTTCTAGGATTCATTCGAGGTAAAAACTAAAAATAAAACATCGCAATCAATTCTATAATTGGATGTTTTAATTTACATATCTAGGTATATATGCATTTACATCAAAGAATTCAAAAGCAAATTGGATTCTATTGTGAGTTAACATTTAAACCAATGTTGAATGAACATAATAAATTACATGGCTTGTTTAATTCATCACCTAATTAGGAGAAATTAGACAAACAAATTGAGCTCAGACATGTATTTATTTATTTATTATTCAATTTATTACCATTTATATGAATTACTTTCAATGGAACCTAAGATAAATCTTTAAAATCATTTATTTATGATTAAATATGTATTTTACAGTAGAGTATTTATCTACGTATAAAGCTTAGAATTTAGAGGTAAAGTTTGTTTGTTTGTTTTCAAGAAGTCATCCCTGTAAGTATTAGTCAGATTAAAAAAAACTATTTTACCCAAAGAAAGCTAAAATGTTGCTGATTGTAAAAAAATACTCGTATCTTATTAGATACGAGTATTTTTTAAATATTTTTAGACGGTCATTCCTCCTTTGTTTTTATTTTAATTAGATGCCATAATGTCTCTTTACCGACAAAAATAATACGAGAGATCAATTATTTGTAAATTATGTATATTAATTCACCTGATCGATATTTAGAAACTGAGAAGGCAGGTTCCAGGCAAACGAATTGGCTGTCCAGAATAGATAGCTAGGGTGCGGACCCAGGAAATACGCTTTGAATTATTAATACAATAGTACCGTTACAGCGAATTGTAAGCTTCTTAGAAGGGAACTGTCTAAATATTGGTGAGACGATAGTAAGCTAAACACAAATAACGGGCACACTTGGTAATATCTTGCTTAATGTTTAAGACAAATTCATAAAACACAAATAGTTATAACATTTGGGCAGGCTTAAATTATAAACAAACTATAATATAATTTACTGAAAGCTTTTTAGAAATTTACTGAAATTTAAATTACTGAAAACTTTGATGTAGTTGCCCGTGAATTTTATCGTATTTTTACTTTTTCCTCTGTTAAGTAGGAAAGCTAATTAAAAAATGTTTAAATCTTAATTATGTCTGATAAAGACATAACTTAGGAATGTTCTTAATGACTTTATTTGTTATAATAATATGTAGTTGATAAACGAACAACTTTTTACCATCTGCTTCCCACATAATTACGATTTATTGGCTTGAAAACGATTACCTGAAATTTTAGGGGAACCTGCCTGTCCTGTAAGTTAAGACTTTTCTTCTTCTTAGATGAATTTTGAAACATGTTAAATATTGTTAATATCTTCATGCTTTCTCTACATGACAAGAGGCCTCGCAGTTGCACAAAAATATATTGGATTAAAAAAAAATCGTTCTAAAACTTTTTTTATCTTTCGTTAATTCTGAAACTTTTGCCCTCATTCGAAGACGATACAATTCCTATAAAGCGCAAAGAACCAGTGTGGCAAGTAACGATAAGTATTAACTAATTCAATTATCCAAAACGGATTATTAAGACGAGATTATGTTAGGGGTCAACACGATAACTTATTAATACAGTTCGGTTACATAAACCTCAATTCTAATTAGTTTCTGTTATACAAAATCAATTAAACGGTAGAAGGAGAGAGCTATTGGATCAGACCGCAACCTCAAGAAATGTTCGTAGACTCAAAGGGATGGACAAACATCTCTATACAGACCTAGAACGCAAATTATTATTAAATTCCGCCATAAGTTGGCTAACTTTGTGTTTTGGAAACCATGCGATTGTGTTTATATCGTCTGAAGGGAGTCTAGAACTTAGCAGTGCCTGCAAAGCTCTGAAATTGCTAGTACTTACTACGAATATAGTGTTTTGTTTGTCGATTTTCCAGAAAACAGAACTAGCGAAATGTGGGTGTACTAATGGGTACACCTCTGCCTAACCCTTCGGGAATTATAGGCGTGATGTTATGTTATGATTTTCCAATAACTCACACAGATTACAAGTAAAGATTATGATTTTATTAAATTCACCTAGCTAATAATGATGATATAAATACCTTATTATTTTTAGAAAAACAGACATGTAGTAGGTATGTCTACTTTTTTAAAATAAAAACAACAATTTTATTATGTTTACTTTTGAATAACGAACCGTAACTAAAAACTTTCATATTATTTAACAGTGGAACCTCGTTTTCATTTTAACAAAATAATATTGACTAACCCCGTGTTTTACTGCAAATAGATTCTTCAATAAAAATTACTCACAGCGGGAATAAAAACGGTTATCGCAAATATGATTCCTGTTTATTCCCCAAAAGCGATCCATAAAACTTGTATAAATGTCAATAGTTTCAATAAATGCTGCGTCCGTCCGGCATTCGGTGGCTCCACCACTGTATTCGAAACACGTACGAAATTCACGTAAACGTCTGCTTCCCATCTTATTGATACAAATAGAGATATCAATTGTTTAGGACAAGGAGAAACAACAACGTGGCAATGATAGTAATTCTTCTGACGGGATGTGAGGGGCCTTTATGACCACTTTGATATCTGCGGGCTAAAGTTTAGTATGTTATGGAATGAGATTTTTACGGACTTCGGGCCCGTCGTAATGCTATTGACCTCTTTGATGGTGTCGACCCGACTCTGAACCGTATTTAAGAGCCGATTGAAATAGGCTCGGCTTAGATAATCATAATCGAGTCAGTGTTTACTTTTCCGTCATTATGCACTTTGGTTAATAATATTATTTTATGGTAATATTCGTTTTCCTTTTTTATCAGCACTCTTGAAGTATCATTTATGAAGGTTTTAGTTTTTACTGAATATTGAGGTTGAGAATACTGTATTCTTGTTTATCATTACGTTTGAAATGTTTTGCTTGTTTTCAATTTTTGAATAAATATGTTTTTAAGGAATACATTAACTTCATTTTTGTGCAACTAAAATAACATAACATAACATCACGCCTGTAATTCCCGAAGGGTTAGGCAGAGGTGTACCCATTAGTACACCCACATTTCGCCAGTTATGTTTTAGTCCCATGTAATAGGGGGCGAGCCTATTGCCATCAACCGGGCACAAATCCAGACTCCGAGGCTGCTACTGAGAAATTCCACATGGAAAAACCCAGTAACACTTTGCCCGACTTGGGAATCGAACCCTAGACCTCATGCACAGCAGTCGCGCTTGCGACCACTAGACCAACGAATGCAACTAAAATATTATGTTAAACAGTTTTAATATTAGTACAGTATGATGTTCGTTACTCTATTACGCTTATACGGCTGAACGAAATTAGCTAAACACATAGGATATTTTTGTCCTGTTTTTGTGTTTCCGTGGGATAATTTAAAACTTTGGCTTAATTTTGTCCACGCGGACGAAGCCACGCACAGGGGCTAGTATAAAATATATTGAATTGTGAATATCGGTAACAAAGACAATGTTTTGGGTACGCTTTGCTTAGGTCATGAAGACCATTTTGATTTATCTTCACCAAATAATTGTATATCTAAATGCTGTGTGCAAATTAACAAAGTTTAATTTTATTGTTTGTACAACAATTATTATTTCGACCTTTCTTATCATTAGTGTTTATTCACTATTATAATGAAGCCTGAGTATGATCTCATTATAAAGATATTCTGTCTCTGATTTAACTTTGATGTTACAATTCTGGTATTTTAGCACGGATAACATTTTGAACATTTCATTTTAACGCCTCGTAACAACTAATTTGTTAAAAGGTTACAATAAAAACGTAAAAGAGAGGAAACAATTCTAATTTTATTATCCCTTTTGAGGGAAAATGTCTG
Source organism: Hoplodrina ambigua (assembly GCA_949774945.1). Taxonomy (NCBI): domain Eukaryota; kingdom Metazoa; phylum Arthropoda; class Insecta; order Lepidoptera; family Noctuidae; genus Hoplodrina; species Hoplodrina ambigua. The sequence continues at coordinate 6,845,410 of OX458976.1, forward strand.
AAAGTTTCACGTTTTTTAAGGTTGTATCTTTTTATACAAATTTTAAATAACAAGGGTTTTTAATTGTGGTAACTAAAAAAATATTCCGATACAACAGAATAATACAATTTCTTTGTAAATAATTTTTAATTAGACAAACATAACATACTTTCTGTATGTTATTTTCTATTTTAATAGAAAATACAGTGAACTCTGAGTAAACTGAGATTTCAAGGGATCTAGGATCACTTACAGAGGCTTTTAATTTACCCAGTTTCTCAAATAGGCAAGTTTAATATTACGGTTGTCCTATTTATAAAAAGTCCCGCTAAGAGAAGTCGAAATAAATCATTTTCATTTGTAGAGGTGAAAATGTTTATGAAAAATGCACTTTTTATGTTATTATTGGGTGAGAAACTTCACATATCCAGGGCTCACTTAAGCAGCTTTCACTGTGTATGTAGTTGGGATAATAAAATTATAACTTTAATAAATAAAAATCATAATTACTACACCTGTGTATAAGTTTACAGTTACCAGACAAATGCGGATTTCTTTAAGTAGAAACTTAGCTTCAAACGGAAAATCGTTTGACAAGAGCTTTCCGCCTCTTGAATGACAATAAAGATTCTTGGCCGAGACTATATACTTTTTAGTTACTACTTAAACATGTACCTACTGTAATTTTTTATAGGTTTTTTTTTGAAATTTGAATGTCGTCATGGCCTAGTGGTTAAGTTCCTTTATTGAAGAGGTTAAGACTTTTTCTAATTCATATATACTTACTTTCCAAGCTTATCTTAGACATCACTGACTTTGGTGAAGGAAACATTGTGGGGAAACCTGGACCTTTAATTAATATAAATCTAAAATCGCCAAACCGCCTTGAGCAAGCATGCGTGCCTGTACATGTGTTACTTAGCCCAACAGTGGGACAATTAGTAGGCTGGTATTATTATTTTTTTCTTTAATACGCATTTACGATATAGTCATAATAACTATACTAACTTGGTTTTGGTTAAATAACAAAAAAAAATATCGATTCATCGTATAAGCGTTCTATAAACTAAATTAAGAAATTTCTAGCTTTGAGTTTGAGACGTGAAGTTACGTCTCAAACTCAAAGCTCCTACTTATATTAGGTGCCTATTTTTTTTGTTCCTTGGTGGTCTTTATTTCCATTTTTGAAACTCGAGGGGGTAGATGTTGACCTCTTTTTTCTTTTTTTTATAGATATGGGAACTCATCAAATGATTATTTCGTTCTGGGCGGAGAGGTGTCTGTCCTTTCCAGCCTACTTCCTAATACTATTTTAAACACGAAAGTTTGTAAGTATGGATGGATGGGCAGATGGATGTTTGTTACTCTAACATATTGATCTAGCATATCACATAGGATGTCGGTGGGATAATTTAAGATTGGCTTATTTTTTAAGTATATGCCGACGAAATCGTGGGCCGAAGCTATTTAAACATAGTAATAACCTGTAATTGGCTGTCAGTCTAATTTTCTGTCACTAGTCTGTTTTATTCTAGCTGTCGGTCTTCCATGTTACTTAAATGAATAAATAAATAAACTACATTTATTTCATTTATTTATGAAGGCTAGCCAACAGCTTCTATTTACGTTATTATTAAAATCTACTTTCTTAGAATTCAATCTTATCCATAATAACTATCTACGTAAAGTTTCGGGTTAAAAGGGTTTTTTCACTCAGATTTAGTAGACATCTTAGATACTTAAAATAAACTTCAAAGAAGCTTATTATTTTTAGCTTTCTTTTCTATAATATTATTTTTCAGGTCTCGAAGGAAAATAACAAAATATCACTAACACGCAAGATCTAAAAACTAAAGTGTTAATTTTAGCAAAATGTCTACAACTGGAAATATTACGTAGTTAGTGTTTCAGACGTTTGTTAGAGATACTTGAAGTGAAACCTAGTTATGATTTGAGCAAGTTATGTTGGCCTGACAATGATCTGTAAAGGGGAGAACAGTTTGTGGGCCGGCGTTTACCGTGCGTTTGTGTACCGCCAGTTCTGTATCTATTTGTGTCTTCAGGTTGTTCAACTCGACAGGCCGTTCGTTAACGAAATTGGTGATGGTGATTACACAAGATTGTTTAAGATTTTTATTTCATCGTGAAATTAAATCTTGAAGAAGAGCTCGTTGGTTGTTTGTTGTCAAACATTAAACTTGAAATGAATCAATTGCTTGCTCAATAAATATTTCCTTTCGGTCAAATCTATTGAAAACCTAAATTAAGTCAAATACGCGTATGAGTATTGCCTTTATAAACTTTTATGAAAACAGTTCTAAACAATCTATACAGTATACATTAAAATAAAATATTTCTTAACTGTGTCAATGGCGGTAATTCCCAAAAGTAACTTTTTAAACAACAGATAAAATATGCCAGAGTTATTTGGTTGATACACAATAGCCTATACACGAGAATACGACGACCAACCTCCTCCGTAGTCCGTTGAACCAAACACGTTGCAGTTTCACAGAAAAAATAAACAACACACTGTATGCGATGAGAGTATAATCACTTTATTTATCAGCAAAATGTTTATCGTCACTAACTAAAATACAGTTGGGTAACTTTCAGTTAAAATGTTTTAAAAAACAAGTTTTTGTACTCGTAGATTCACGAAGAAGTTGGACGCGAGCGTCCCACACGCGTGCATCAAGCGTGCCGGCCGGCGCAGAACTAGCTCGCTGGTCTCATTCCATACAAAACTTTTAAGTCATGGAGACGGCAAAGCTATGTCGCGCCTCTACAACTCACGCACACAATCATGCCCGACACCCTATGCACAAACACGAAAGCGAGCTTCCAAGTTCACTAAATAAACGAACACCAACACAAACGTACACCAACACCGTCTACCCCCTGTTCATGAGACGTCCGAGCGGGACGCGTATATCAACAATGCATTTGGGAACATAAGTGCGAGCGAGAGGTTGATACCGCAACAGATGTATATCATTTTACGCAGGTAAGTATTGAAAATGTTGGTGTGTGAATGAGACGGCGTACAAATTTAGCTTAGGCAAAGCCGGTTGGGAGCGAATGGGACAGGAACTGTTCAAGTCACCCACTGTACATTCCTTCCTGATACCGGCGCGCCGTCGTACCTTTCGATCGTTCAAGTGGCAGATGAAGCTTTTAGGGCTGTCACCTGACAATTCGCGTAGCGATAAAAAACGGTAAACTTTAATTAGTTACACGTAAGTACGCTGAACATAAAACAATTGGCTTAATTTTTTTTTTTTTTTTTTTATAATCGTTAAGCTTTTTGTGCCTGTTATAGCTTGTAACTATTTAGAACAAATAAAAAAAATTAAGGTAATATTTAAAAAAAAAACAACACAAAAAATTAAAATAACAAACAAAAATTTTAATAATCTTAAGAACAATGGAGCACCTAAATATAAGGGAAGAAGCAAGAGTTGTTACAAATTTTGCAAGGTTATAAATGATTCAGGCGCAAAGGTAGCATCCTTACGTCAAGATGTCACAAAGTAGCAGGTAGTGTAGTAACGTATGCTGCAAAATTTTGTGAATGTTTTTTGCATAAAGCGCCTCCACTACTTTCTGTGTTTACAATGAAGACATCTGCTTTAAAATGCGGTTTTTGTACTGCTATATTATTATACAATTTATTTTAATTGGGGATCGTATTATACAGATAAAGGATCGTTATTTTGACCCTTATATTTAATGTTTAGATATGAGTTTTACCCCTTTATTAAGAGTTGACACCTGTTATTTTTCTGTTATCTAAATAGCGCAATTAAACATACATTGGATTTTATTATTCTCTATTCTATATCCAGCTTTATTTAATTACCGTCCAATGGTTCATTTAATACGTCGTCGCTGTGTTATTTATTAATACCAATACACAAATAAGTAAAAATTGTAGTGAATTTAAGTTTAAGCTTTAAAAACAAAAGTTTGAAAACTTTGTTCTTCTTTTATTGAAAAAGGCTTATGCAAGATTTAGGGTCGTCGCAAGTATCTACTGTAAAAAAAAACTGTTTGAAAGCTTTTGTTTTGTTTATAACAAAAGATTTGGAAAGTTAAGGTGGGCAACGCTTCTTCAGCTGTAGTAATTAAAATAAGTTTATTATAAAGAAAAAGAAGTATTTATTACTAAATGTTCTTAATCTTTTAAAAGTAGAATAATCTTTTAAATCTATTTTTGTTTATTAGAAACTCAATCCTTAACAACGTATTCAGATTAAGATTTAAAATGGCCCATTAGATTTCTTTCGTCGTAGAATTAGAATTTTTTGTTCGTACTTGGTATCAAATATCCAAAAAAGTGTTTTCGATCGGAGAGCGTCAAGCGAAACACTTCTGCGAAACCGGAGCCATGCGGCGGAGGCCTGACGGTAACGCGCCACGACACCGTATCACAACACAACACACAATCCCTTCCCATGTAGCTAACACACAAATTAGTGTAGTATAATGTTCACGCCCTTTATTTTTATACCTTTGTCAAACTTCACACGAAATGACAGCACAATACACTCACTCCGTAAAGTATACCATTTCTATCACGTTACTCGAATACGAATCAGCCGTTTTAGCTATAGCCTCATTCCTCACGTCCCGTTCCGTAATCCTAAACAAAATTGACGTGGCGATCGCTTAAAAAAACAAACAAAATACACGTGAAATATGACGTGTTTTTGACAGTTTGACACGGGTTACGTTCGCGGTACACTTCATTAACTTTTCGAATATGAAATCCTGACGGAACGTATACTTCAACGGACATAGACGTGAATTTCGTTTTGTCAGTCACCGGTAATCCTCGTGCTAAGTGAAATCGTTCCTTTCTATTTTTGCAAACCTTCATACAAGAATAAACACACAAAGAGATTCTACTAGCACTGAAAGGACTTATTTTCTGCAGCTGTTCAAGAACGTTTATAGACAGACAGTTTAATAAAAAAAATATTATCTAATAGGTTTTATATCCTGTCACTTATTTATTTTTATTTTTTTGTCTTATATTTTTCCTACTTTATTTTATTTAATGTCTATAAAAGCACCTATTCAAGAACTTTGTCAGAAATTGTTTGCTAATTAGTAACTTGATTAGAAGTAGTTATATGTATAATAAACATAATAATGACTTGGCAATAATAATAGTAGATAACAAGAACTTCGTAACAAGTAATATCTGAATCTAACTATGAAACAAATGCGTATCAACATGTCGAGCTCAATGGAACAAATGTTAACTAAGAAGTTTCAAGACAATGTACTCGACAGTATAACGTTCAATTGTTTTGACGTAAGGCCTCGCACAGGCGGTGAACATGGAGTGAAAAGAGGGCCTGTGGCTCCATAAGCGCGAAATAATGACGACGCATTGTAGCTTCGCTGGATCAAGTAAGTCGCTATTATTTATTTCTTCGGAGGAGCTTCACAATAGCGTACCACGGCTTTGCTGTCAGCGATACAATAAGCAGCTGTTCTCGGTTTATTTTGTACGAGCTTCAGAATAAGACGTACGGCAGATGACGTAATGTTACCTGCCTTCAAGACACGATAAAAGAAATATGACATCGACGTCATCTCTTAACTTGTAGTCCTTCGTGCTTATCCATTGTGTCGGCCAATATTGTGTCCAGAGGCAAGTCTCCTGCACACTACGATGTTTTCATACAATATTTTCTAGGATGCTTAAGTAACATTGATGAATGGAGACTGTAGCGGACGTAAGTCGATATCTCAAAGGAAATCATCTTAAAACTGTAGGTAAATAAACTTCCACACGAGAGTTTAAAATATCTAAAGATAGCACGACCATCGCTCACAATTTGTTCATAAATTTTTACGCGGGTACCACGAATTGCAACGGACAGCCAGCTTCGAGTGGCCAAAAAGCCAGAAATAGTCGGCGAAGCGACGGCCAGAATATAATAGCAGCAATAACAAAAGTGAGTCGAGCTAACCATTGATTTGGATTTTACGTTAGTCCAACAAAAAAATAAGTGCCTTTGTGCTGCATCCGCAAAAGTCTGACCAGTGGCTGTCACTCGAAAATGCATGTTGGACTGCCTGGTATGTTCGTGGTATTAATACAGGGCGACAGGTGAATACTAAGTGACGTTTTATAGATGTGTGTGAGCACTTATCAGCTTTGGTGGTTCACACGACCTCTAGGCACATTGTTAGGATTTGTAGCAGAGGTAAAATAGGGTTGTTTTTCGACTAAATAAATTCATTGCCCGAGCTTTAAGTGATCCAGACAATGATTTATTTTGTGTAGTATTCAAGATAGATTATGATGTCAAATATGAAACTTTACTGTATCTCTTTCTTTTCACTAAAAATAACGAGAAAAACACTTCTTATTTCGCTAGCATTCTAATAAACTTTAAAACTGCACATTATAAAAGCCGATACCAACAGTGTGAAAGTTAGAACGAGGTCGCCGCTTAATTTAAAACAAACATCGGCTAAATGCTGTTACAACAATTGTTGAACAATTTAACAGCGCTCCGGCCAGTTCATCCGTATTTCCTACTTAATAAATGTCTGGTCGAGGAGGCGAGGCAGGCCGCACTGACGCTAACTTGACGTCAGCCTGACGGCGCTCCAGTCGTGGCTAAAAATGACGCAGTTGTTCCACCTGAAGGCGTCCGTGTAGAAAATTGTATGAGGCACACATCGCTACTTTCAATTTGATACGGCGAAGAGCCTTTTAAGGAAGTGTCAAGTCACGTTGACCTTTAAATTTATGTTCGTCTTTTAATCCTAATACTTTTTTGGCATTTCTGTACATTTTTTGTATGGCTATATAGTTCTGTTTGAGTTGGGACCTAATTGTCCATTGGAAACCTAAATAATTTGAGAGATCATTTCGCGAAAAACAGTGGGTAATTTTAGTCTAGACACAGTAAATGTTTATTACTATGTATTTCATTTTAGCAATATCAGTTACAACTATCAATATCGTCCTTTCATTTTGCTCACTGTGTGACAATCAAATTTAAATATTACAAATATTACCAAGATTTCTGTGAGAATATATTTAGCTGACTCATTATTCGAATCCAAAATCTCACCCTATAATGAACCAATAAACTCTAATAGCTCATTTACAACAAGACAGACAGACTTAAGGCAAGAACATGTTAATGAAAAATCAATCAGGTGTAACAGGGATCGAATTGAGTCCGTCGCTGAGGGTAATCAATCAGGCGTCAGTGTTATTGTTGTGATTTGTTGCGGCATCGAGTCGGGACCAATCGGCCGGCCCTCCGGTTGCCATTAGTTTGATTAGCTCGTCCGTCCCACGCACGCTGATTGTGCGAACGTTTGGCTTTGATTGATTTCTTCAAATGGCACCGTTTCGAGACTATGCTTTATTCTCGGACGTTGTTGCTAGATTCGTTACAAATGTGTTTTTAAAGACTTATTTGAGTCAACGTGCAGTTTCGTCCAAAAGGTCTTATTTATTTAGAAATAAATTGCAGATTTTGTGTACCTGGACACACGGCAGTATGACAGCCAAGTTTTGAATGAAAAGAAGATAACACTGAAGAGTGTATATTATCCAAATAACGTGTACCATTATATTCAATCTTTCCTACAAAATCGCTTTGTACGTGGTCACTGACCAGGCAAACAATTGGACCGAATTACATGCTCAAAATAAATTATTCAGTGTTGAAAACAAGAATAGACATAAAACATGGTAATGGATTTTCTTCAACAACACATTTTCTTGCCTGAAAGTGCGTCACTGTAGATATCTTATCCATTTCGGTTACTAACTTGAATAATTAATGTATCTAAACTGAAACTAAGCGTTAGTAAAATAATTATAGCTACGGAATACCTTCATAAATTAATGTAGAAGTGCCGTAAATTATCTAGGAACATTGTCGATCAATAATAGGTACTACATTATTACTGTTATTATGAACACTAGGCACTAAACATTTCTAAGGATGGGCCTTTAAATATTTAATTAGTATTTCAATGTTATGAGAGGGTTTAACCACTGGCCTTGATGGCAGAGTCAATTTAATTATTAATTTGTTTATCTGCCAGAGAACTTGTTGATAATAAATCTATCTACTAGATTTGATTTATTAATTAAGCCTATTTCTAATTTTTTATTTACAGGTAAATAAATACATAACTTAGAAGCAAATTTAGATATAAAAATAATATTATTTAGATTTTTTTATATTTTGTAATAATGTACAAATTATTACTATAATACTCCTTTATGGAAAGGAGTATGTAAGGATCGTAGCAGGTGGCGTTCTGTGGTTTCTGCCTACCCCCATGGGAAAAAGGCGTGAGTTTATGTATGTATTACTATAATTAGGTAAGAATAGATTTGCTTAAGTTTATTACTCTCTGAGGTTTAATAATAAACAAAAACAGTTTACTGTACGAAATTCAATGTCAACGCAACATTGCTTGTACGAGGTGGACAGGGGTAAAGACGAGAAGAATTTTATTGACAAAAACCCGTCGAATAAAGACGAGGTCTAAAGGTTGTATAAGACCCACGTCTGAATGACGATGTCATGTTTATTTGCGTGGAGGGAGCGCACTTTCTTACCTGTGACGAAGAAAGCATGACTCTGAAGAGGAACTACATGAATCTTTAACTTGGGTTTAGGTAAACTATTTTATATTTTATTCTGTGTGTACCAAGCTTTGTTAGAATTTTCTTTGCGTTGCTACTTGACTTAATTGGTAGGGAAATTGGAATGTAAACTTTTGTTAGAGCCTATTGTTATATTTAATAATCTATTTGTTAAAAGACTAGCTATAACTCGCGGTTTCATCGGCGTTCAGTTGCGTCTTTGTTTACTGCTCCGCTCTTTATAGGTCGTAACGTGGTATAATATAGCCAATTGCTTATTAATCTGGCGACTGGTAAGTTCCAGAGATTAGTGTGTCTAAAAAAAAACAAACGAACAAACAAAAAAATCTTCAGCTTATTATTTATTTATTTAAACTTTATGCAACAAAAAGGTACAAAGGCGGACTTTTATATCATAGTATGATTTCTATATCCCATATCTCAACACAATGGAAATCAAGTGGAGGTCAGATAGACAGTCGCTCCATCTAAAACACTGGAATTCCGCTGCATCAGGTTATACATAAAATTAAGGAAAGGCTAGACAGATGATGATATTGATACTAATTACTCAAGTCCCACATAATGAGGCACTGTGAATGATTTTCTATTGTTCTGTTATATCGGTATGACAGCCGGGCCTTGAGCGGTTAACATTTAATTTTCAGTCATAGTACCTAATCTTATTCGGTAATAACGGAGATTTTTGTCAATAAAATTATTTTTGTAATCGGATTAGTGGATTGTTTTTCAACGTTAATCTCTTATAACAAACAGACTAAACCGTTACCTCTTTTAATATGTAGGTATATTTAAAGATATAGAAGTTAATATTTCTATGAAGGTATATTTGAAAAGCAAGCACTTTGTGTCTTTTCTCAGTCAAGCGGTTTCCAAGTAAAAGTAAAGATGTCTATTTCTAGTGCTAACAACTCAGTTTCAACTTCAAAGTAATTTCAAAAGCAAACTTGTAGGAATTTAATTTCTGTTTTGTTTAACAGCACTGACCTAATCTAATCTAGTCTTCACAAAATGATATTCAGAGGTAATTTTTGAAGCAGTACTTACTTGCTACAGTTTGGTATGTTTTACGTTTCATCTGAAACTTTTTGTTTGGAAACAGTTTGAACGTGCGAGTTCCGTAAATGACGTAGGGGAGAGGTGGCATGAAAGGGACACGTATTGAAAGGGACAATTCAAATTACCAGCAAAATAAAAATTGCTCCGAAATGACACTATTATTGTTGTATGGCAATCTCGATGCACATCCATTCGAGCCAAACTTCACGCTCCTGTCTTTTTTTAAATGGCGATGTCGGGCGTGTGTTTATTTATCTAACCAAAAGTTTTTTTTTTGCAATTCTTTGTAAACCTTTTGTCAAATGCTGCTAAATAATTGTTTATTTGTTTACTATTATTTACGTCGACTACATACTGACAGATACAACAACGAAATGTTAGTAAACTTTTATTCCAAATTATAGATTTTGTGGTTATATTTTTAATTTTTGTATCATATTTATGAAAGGGACACAACGAACGGTTATGAACGGGACGTATGAGAAATATAAGATTAAAAAATGTGATTGAAAACAGTAGTCAATAATTGACTACTGTTTTTCAATCACATATTGTATTTGTAAATTGTATTTGTTTTAATATTATATTTAAAGAAGGATTTTTAAACTGATGATTTTTGTTTAAATAGTTCAAAAATGTTAATATCGTAGTAATGGTGTTTAGAATGAGAAAATAAGACTAAAACAATGTGATTTTAAAACGCAAGGACAGCTGTGTACGTATTCTCTTATATTTAGTTTAAATAAAGCAAAGATATAAGCCATTTTTCTTTGATATTATGTACTGTCCCTTTCATAAATTATGCAGTCCCTTTCAATGCAGTCCATTTATGAAGGGGACATAATACACATTTTTTAAAAATGCGATAATTTACAACTAAGAATAAAGAAAGGTTTAATATTGCATTTTATTTCAAAAGTTAAGTAATGTAGGCTTCCCATTCAGCACTAACCTGTTTAAATTGTTGTCTAATTTATTTACTAGAGCCTCTGCAACAAAAATGTCCCTTTCATGCCACCTCTCCCCTAACACGTATACTTTTTTATATGGTTTGGTACGTTTGGTATTACGGGGCCCTATTACTGAGACTCCGCAATTCGTCCGTTCTTCTGTCCGTCTGTCACCAGGCTGATTCTCATGAACCGTGAGAATCAGCCAGTTGGAATTTTCACAGATTATGTATTTTTATTGCAGCTATAACAGCAAATGCTAATAAAACAGAATAAAATAAATATTTAAGGTGGCTCCGATATTGATAACGACAACAGGTAGATGCTTAAAATATTCACAGACTATTCAGTTATAATGTAATAATTCACTTTAAAAATAAATATAACTAAATTAAAATAAAACAAATATTTAATCCCATACAAAGAACGTGTTTTTTTTTTTTGCCGTTTTTGTACGGAACCCTTCGTGCGCGAGTCCGACTCGCACTTGGCCGGTATTTTCTCATTCAATAATTATGTTTTTAAAGTTTCCAGATATATACAAGTTATCCTTGTACTCCTTCTACGAGTAATTAATTTGAATTTATTATGTGATACCAAACTAGCCAATCTAACTCACATAATTATTTAGGTTTGAGGGTATCGAGTTTCAATCTACTTGATTGAAACACTATTTTCCTTTTTTTATTATTTGATATGGATTTGATTTACTCTAGTCGAGGTCAGAGGTGACAGAGGCAAAGTCGACGATGGAGTACCTATTATATTACTTATTACTTCGTTCATTAGATTTTATCGCAAGCTAAATCGTTTCGATAATACACATAGAAAGCTCTTTAAAACAGACTTTATTTCATAGGAATTTGAACTAATAAAATAAGGTTGTATATGTCTCAACCAGCCAGAGTTTCCACAACCACATTATCACAACAAAACCATAAACTTTTCCAAATCACAAAAGTAAATAGGCGGTCAGTGTTTAATTTTTGCCAAAGAACTTCGGTGCTAAATTAGTTTTCGTTCAGCTCAATACGTGATCGGATTGTATAATTACATTCTTTCCCAACCCACCGGCAGGTTGCGTCCGAGATGCGTATCGTATCGATTCAGGGAATTTTGTTAAATCGAACTAAGACCACAACTCACGAAGTGGACCATCAAACTGCAGGAAAAAGGACAAAACAAAATGTATAAAGGAAATTGCTTCCACAAATCCACTCGTATCTTGAACAATAAACGTGGAACGGCCCGCCCGCCCTAATAGCAATGAAATCACGAAACCAAAACTGTCTCCCATGTCGGATACAGTTCGATCTGCGACTTAAGAATTTTATAGACTACCCTTCAATTGTCTCAAATGGCCAGCGATGATAGAGGTCGTGTTACTATTTTGTTCGTATTTAATTTTGGTGTTCGGTTTTGTGAGCATTAAAGGTAAGTCATTGATAAACTTGATTGAACTTTGATTTGAAGATAGATAATGATTTCACAATCCAATTAAATTTAGTTTTCTATGATCAATGACTTTATTTTAACAAGTTTAAATGTCATTTTTGAAGATGCGACGTTATTTTTCTTTCAATTCATTTTGCTTCAAAGTTTAAAGTGCTATCTATAGTGATTTTATGCTATGGTTGAATAATAAATGTTCATTGGTTATTTTCATTTTTTTTTTCGTATCATTCTCGGCAAATGGAAGTTTTGTAATCGTATAAGTTTTCTATATAAACGAAGTTTTCATTTAGCATTTTCATTTTAAGTGCGGTTAAGAATACTTCTGAGAATTATATGTTCGTTATAATGTTATACATATCCATAGAATCTTTGGCCGTAACACAAGTACCTACAACTACACATTTCCCACATTTTACAAGCTTGTACTGAACAGACCTTGCAATTTATTTTATTTCAAACAAACGTAATAAATTTTATTCTATAACTTCGAACAACATATGCAATAACGAACTTTTCTCTGGTTTACGTTTTGCTATTTTTTGTTTAATCCGTTTTAGTTTTATGTAGTCGAGTTTTTCTAAAAAAGTTAAGTTAACCTATATTTATTAAAACTCATATTTTTTCCGATGATATTTAAATCAACAAAGGGATATATAGAGCAGAATATAAACTTCAGACTTCAATAAAACATCACACGTACCGTTTGAATGGTTAATTTTTACATTATATTAACCAGGTTTTCCCCAGCCCATCCTCCAAATATAATCTCCTAGCTACCTCCAATCATACAAACTGATAAAGTGGACCATTACTAACCTAGACATGACCTAAAAACGTTTTATACAGATAACTTTTACTAAAGAAATCCCGCATCCTTGTAACATTTCTCCTACATTTTTTGAGGTCCGTGATATCAGTAACGATTGAGTGGATGAAGGTAACCGCGTAGAAATCTTCCAGATTCCAGCCCAATTCTGCCCAAAGGGTATGAAAACCGAAGGCCGAATCTTTGGCTATAGAAAATATGTTCTAGTTCAATTCTGAGGTACTGTAGTAGTACGTTATCTTTTCGTACCTCCATTTCAGTGTATAAAAGGAAAGTTATTTTGAAACTATCAAGTAATCTACAAGGTAAAGGTACCTATTGAAAGACATGTGTTATTATTTTTTTTAACCTCTAGATTCCTTCTATTTATATGTAACTGAATGTCATTGTTAATTTACGCCTTTGTATCATTTCCGATCTCTTATTTAGTGCCTACATAAAAAGTTTTGCTATTCAATCAGGCAATCTTGTCACGATTTCTGTTATTGAGGCCATTACATACCTCAAATCTAGGATGAATCTATTTTTTGTACTATAATTCACAAGTAGTTGTAAACCGCAAGGCGGGCCGAAATAGCCGGTAAATTTTGTTTGGGTAATATTAGTATTGTGGGTACCAAAAAATGTTCCCCATAGAAGAGTTTCTTCCTCGGCAATCGTAAAAATAAAAACCTCTATTATTTTCCCGATTTCCAAATTTTAGGAAACGGGGTAACTAATAATTACTGGTAAATATTTAATCAGATAGTTCACACGGGCGTGATTAAGCCATTTACACAACAGCGTGTTTCTTTATAATTTTACCGTGGCCAACGTGTCCCTATCACGCATCGATATAAATTTTCTATGCTTATCGATTGGTGCCGGTACCCGAGAGCTCAATACTATTGAAATATTTTGAAGAGATTGGAAATTGTAAGCTGTAGTTCGCACTGTTACACTTTTTACTCTGGAAGAGTTGGTTGAAAAGTTTTTAGTCATATAGTTTGCTTTTTTTTCCATTAAAAGAAAAATTTGTTTTATAAAAAATTTACATAGACTTTATCGCGTGACTACTGTAAAACACTGCTGATACACAACTTACACGAGGAATTATTTCCATGATTAGGACCTTAGTCGGGATTGTAAATGTTGCTCCACATAACATAACATCACATTGCTGTGCAGCAATGTGATGTTATGTTATGTGGAGCAACATTTCAACTTTCTTTTGGCGCAAGTCCTTAGTCACCTTTAAGTCCCCCAAGATTTTATCCTGGAGCCAGTGGTCACTTTATCTTTAACAAAGTCTTATTTTCTTTTTCGAGAAATTGTGAAACGTGCCTCATGACTCATGTGTACCAATCCTTACTACCACTCAACTTGACTACTTTTGATTTATCAGAAAATAAGAAAATCAAAGTTTTTTGTTGGCTACTTTCAGTTAGAATGTAACAAAGAAAGTCGGTGCCAATCAAGTTATTGGATGTCCAATAAAAGTAACTAATCAGAGAAAGTACTTTTATGACGTTTAATGTCACGTATTCTCGAACCTTTTTTCTCTAATAAGCATTAATAGCAAATATTATGAGAAGTAGTAATTTACGGTGAAACAAGATACAAGGTGCAATTCAGGAGGTTATCATAAAAGACATAAAATAACCAAATAAAGTTACAACACCTAGTCAATATTAATCAATACATGTTTTTTTTATCTTTGACGCTATTTCAGAATACAATTCTTCTAACGAACAAAATCGCCCCGTTGCCTATGCAGTAGGCACGCGACAATATCAATGTCAGCGTGCGGGTTCATCGCCGCAGCTGCCTAAACTCATCAGCAAGATGGCTTCTTTTTTAATCGAAAATCACTAATTAAATCACATTATTGTTATTTTTTTATTGATTCGTGGTAATCCTTTTCTGACAAGGATGCATAACTCCACACAAGTACACAATTAAGCCAAAAAGTAGACGTACCAAATGTTTGACAGCCTAATGCAGCCTCTAGAACACAGAAGCCCCGAGAACATCAGAGAAACGTGAATAGTTTCTCACCGACGACAACCTACTAAGACATGTCAGCGAGACTTCTTACCGTAAGACTGAAGAACGTATAACAAATTCTGCATTCACATACGAAGATTCTTCGTGTTCAGAAACTTGACGAATTAAAAAAGAACCTTACGAACAATAAATTCCTAGCAATTTTTATAAGAATAAATACATTATAATAATGTAGAAAATTGCCTGTCAGACACACTACACGCTGGTCAAAGGATAAAGAAAGAGGTTAAGTTGAGAAAAATACAAAATTTTCTTATTGCACTTTTAATTAATTTCCGGGCTTTGTGAATATTATACGATACTTCTGTCGAGATTAGTATTAAAATGAACGGGAATTTATGAAACGAAGTTTATTTTTACTTAAGTTAATTAGTAAGTGGTAACTCTTTATTTAGTGTTTGCAGACAGCCGCGTTGATGAAATGTTAAATGAAAACTAAAAATAAAGAATTTCAAATGCATTTGGATTAGGCAAAAAGACGAAAACCTTGAACCAATCTTAATATATATAAATCTCGTGTCACAATGTTTGTCCTCAATGGACTCCTAAACCACTTATCTTCTTAATATATATAAATCTCTTGTCACAATGTTTCTCCTCAATGAACTCCTAAACCACTTAACCGATTATAATAAAATTTGCACACCATGTGCAGTTCGATCCAACTTGAAAGATAGGATAGTTTTTATCGCAATTGTTGGTCTTAATATTTTCTGATTACAAACCTGAGCCACTGCAACGCGTGGGCCGGTCAACTAGTACTTTTATAATTACATTAATCTATATTCCATTATTCCCCAGACCAAATCTTTCCTATATGTAATGAAGTTACGATTTCCAACAGTTCGAAAAGAGAGTTCTGACATTTCTCACACAAAATTAGACACTTAAAATTATTTTAAAAATTCAACAAGCAGTGTACAAAGCTACACTTATAATAGAGTTTTTTTTTGTTTGTTAAAACGCGCTAATCTTTGTAGCTTCCAGTTGGATTCGATAAAATGTTCGAATAATTATGATAGCCAGATTCATGAGCGCCCACTGCGGGCTGAGCAGTAGATACCCATGGGCGTAATGCGGGTGAAAATAACCACTCGTACGAAGTCGAGGGCAGAAGTTAGTTATCGATAAAGTTAATTGTCGATAATCTATTTCACTTGCCTTTCTATTCAAAGGAACTTAGTAACCACTTGAGAAACTTACTAACTCAACAGCGTTAGAAGTCTACGAATAAGTTTATGATTAACCTTGTCTGAACTATAGGAATTATGTTTTAATGTAGGTACTGTGTGAGGCGTTTGAAGCAATTTCGTTAGTAGTAGATATCCTAAAGCAACAGCTGGTACTGAAATACTAAGACATCATTTTGAAAGTCCGCCCACTGAGTTAGGTGAAATATCTGTATAGCTTTGATTTAGCTTTTGTACCTGGTAAAATTATTTGTATTCATAATATTATGTGAGAAGGATAATGTTGTAGATTATCCCATTTGAAAGTCATTTTCATTCTATTGATAGTAAACCTAAATCTAAGAAAAGAAGAGTTGAAAGTTGTGTTGCAAAGAGGTTTCTTTTTGTAGGTGATCCTTCAGCTGGGTTTAGCAGGCGAGATGATGAGCCCGCACGCACATAGTGATATAGTTGTGCAACACCGCCCACCGTATACGCTACGGGGTGATTCTGTTCTTTAGAAGTGGTGTATTCTGAAATATTGTCGAACATAAAAAAAAAACTAAAATAAACAAGTATTTATAACCAGGTGTCATTTTTTTTTTTTTGACGATGCTGCAACATTGCACCTTGTATAACGGGTGGAAGGGACATCGTAAAAATCAGCTATTTCATACATTTTGGCCAAACTTTGAAATAGAAACTTTTGTAATGGATTTTTTTTACAATTAATCAATAATTTCATCACTTGTGGGTTAGGTTAAGTTTATAATCCATGGTAAAAGTTTTTGTTACGATGTCCTTTCCAACCCCTTCAGACATAAACACATCTTCAGTAGTAGGTAGCTACTTTTGTGATAGGTACAAGAGTGCTATAACTACTTGAGTGCATCTAGTAATAGGTTTATGTAGCTACAGGAACGCTTACACTTTATACTCTGCAGTCTAGCGCAGATTAACTACTGACATCATTTCCTGGACCAATGACTCACAACAGCGTGTGTCTAAGTGATGTTCAAACTATAGCCTTAAACTCCCAAAAGTTTGTAGTCAACGACAAGCCTTCATTCAAAATGGCTCCCAAGAGTCGACTTTATAAGTGAAATTATTATTCTGTCGCAAATTATAATTAATCCGAGAAGTGAGAAATGATATCCTAAAACAAAAAGCTGACAGTGGTTTTGTTGGACGGGCGAAGTGTCAAAGTTAAATTGAATATTATAGGGAATGATCTCAGGCAGACGAAGTTTCGTCGGGTCGCGCTGAGTAGTTAATCCAATGCCACAATTCACTTCAAGTTATTCAGGAACAATTGCCTGTTACTTGCATTGCTTATTCATTGTTAATCGAACGCTTATACAATTTAAATGTTATTCTCGTACACTAGTCTGTCTTCTAAACTGTTCTGTGAATTCGAAACTACAAGTTACAGTTCAACTTTATCTTGAACTTTGTAGAAAAACTTACAGTTCAGATTCGCCTGGCGTTTTCAGAGCCACTTCCAACGGTTCTATTTAAAGATATGAGATATTTATCTATGCAATCTGTATTAATAACGTTTTTGTCATAATCACTTTAAGAGTGTGTAGGAGAAATTCCTTTTATTGAATTATGGTTTTATTTATATAAATTAATTTATTCAGTGGACTTACGCGGTAACTTTCTAGATATAGATAAAAAAATATTAGTTATTGTTGAATATCTTCCCTACTGCAATTCTGAACGAAATATTTACCACCCTAATATTTGTAATACATCTCAATGCAGTGTGCAACAGATATTGGACGACACTGTTGGCAGGACAGCGGGCTGTCGGCTCCCTAATAGCCTGGATCGAAGATAAGGTATCTTGAAACCACTCACGTCGCTCGGCCGTCTCTACTGCCAGCAGTAAGCTACCGGTGCTACAGTTTGGAGTGTTTGCAGTTCGAGAAATCGACAGTTAGGTACAGCTGAAGTGGTTAAACATGTTTTGATTTGTGTGTAGGGTTTTCATAACGAAATCTAAAATAGTATATTTAGTTACTATATGGTCACGATACTGGATAAACGTGATAAACTGGATCGACGTATCAAATGGGAAGTTGAAGCAGATGCTTGATAAATTGATTGTTTCCTCGGATTCAATCGAATGACTGCAAATGTAAACAAAAGATTATAATACGTAGGACTATTTCCATCTACGTCACAACTTTTGAAAAGTTAAATCAGGCCTTTTTTAAAGTACAGAATTCTATAAAACACAAGTAAGAATTTTACAACGAAAATAATAAAAGCAATCAAACAAAAACGCGAAACAATTCAGCAAATCGCTCGACCAATTTGTGCAAGCCGATATAAAAGTTGAATAAGATGTGGTATCATAGATTAAATAATCGACGTCTGATTCCGGAGGCTGACCACGTCCAATTAGGGTCGAGGTCCCTAGAGAGACGTGGGATCATATCGTGAGAGCGGACCTATACGTGTTGTGTTTTGATGCGAGCTTTTAGATTTTTCGTTGTTTGTTCGTTATTTAATTTTAAAAATGGAATATCATGTGCTGTTTTGTTGTTGTTTGTGCCTGATGTCTGGGTGTTTTTTTTTTTGTTTTTTTTTTTATCCTCGTATCTTTTTAGGTTTATAATATTCTATATTTTTATTTATAAATATTTTTGCTTCTATTCTTACTGCGTGGTAAACTCGATAAGAAGATTATTTTTTCAAAGAAAATGCGTGAAATTATATGTAAAATAGAACAACGTTTAATTAATGTTTCAACAAAAGCAACGTACCGAAATAAGTTTCCTAAAGTATTGTTTCTCCCAGAAACCTCCACATATTTATCTTTTTGCAAACTAATGAATACATAAAATTTTGAAGCGAACAAAAGAGACCTTTGCCGTTGACTTTTCCATAAACACGACAAAGTATTTCGAACGTAAAAGTAGGTAACGTGGGTCCCGACTTGAAACCAAATTCAAAGTGACAGGATTACTGGAGCATTTCGAACTGGTTCTACAGAGTAAAGAGCTTTGCACTCCTTTCCACTGTCACATGCCTACTTGGCTGGCATAAACTGAGCAACAAAGTGTTTAGCTTATACCTATACTACTCTAGAATTATGTAGGGCACGGCTTTTAAGTCGATTTATATTTAGTGACGTTGTTATAAAATTCTATCGAACCTTTTTTTTTGGCCTAAGTGTATTGCGTCCTTGTTCGAGCTGGTTTTAAAACATAGGGAAAATTTTAATTAACGCAATCATTATTTGTCCTATTTATGGGAACCTATTAGTATTCAAGTTTCAGCAGCAGGAGGGGTGGCTTACAAATGTGTGCAAAGCTTAAAAATAAACGTTAAAATCGTTGCTTACATTTAAAATCATTTAAAAATCAAAGCGGCCAGCTTTTGCTGCGCCCCTCTCGTTACGAAACTCATTACAAGACGCCAAATAAGAAGTCGTAAAGTAACCTTTCTTCGGAGGCCATTACGCTATGCCAAATGATATTTTGTCTCCTTACCTAGGGTCGTTTACATGGGGCGCGCGGGTCTCACTGCAAACACGACCCGAATTTAATCTCTGCGCTGCTTTATCTCTGAGCCAATGAAGAAAACTTTATTTTGTGCGTAAACAAGGGTAGGTAATCGGCTCCTTTTTCCACACAGACGGCTACACTGCGAATGATATTGAACGGACAGGTGGCGTTGTCTAGAATACGTTAAGAGTTGCCAGAGTAGCCCCTTGTGACCCTGCGAGGGTAAACCACAAATCGAATAAATCGCCTAATGTGGACAGAGACCGCTATTGATTTACGTGATCGTAAATATTAACAGAATTCGCCCCTATTATCGTGGTCAGTTTTGCAGAGAGAACAGTTTTAGAGCAAACATCGGCCGCGGCCGGTCAGACTGATTGATCAACGTTTTAAACACTTGATCACGACATGCATAGGTAGATATTGCAAGTTGAATTGCATACATTGAATTAACGTAGTATTCCGACTAGCTTTTAGAAACTTTATAAAGATACTTAAAAGTTCTAACGTATTTTTCAAAATACTCGTAAAGCTGGCTTTATACCTGAATAAGTCAATGTAGATAATATGGGACAGTCTAGAAAACTAAACCCATTGTACACATTAGAACACTCAGTAAAAGCAATAAAGAAAAATAAACAAGAAAAGGAAAAATTCGTTCTAAATCTCTTTAGAAGTATCACGTAGGCATCGTCTACTCGAACAAACATAAGACGCTCAGCGTTCATAATAATACTATAATATCCTATTTCACGAATACGAGACACAAAAAATAAATTCATCCAAAGTACATTTCATAAGTCTTCACTAACAACGTGATAATATTACATGAAACAGGAAAATATCGTGTATCAGGAATCGTACGTTATTATATACCTTTTCGTATATTAACCTTATTTGCTATGCTGGCCTGGTCTACGTTATAATTGTATCACACTGGCTTCCACAACTATACTATGTAGATGCAACCGCTGACTAGGGAGAACTTGCTACACACGATGTCCGAAAAGAAGCTCTAACATGATCAGTACTTGGTTGAATATGTAATGCATCTAATTTTACTTTAGTTTCTTATTGCCTAGTGTCAATTAATTATGGGAGATGAGAAGTTTTTCAGAAACTTTAACCTCTTACACAAAGCCCACAAAAACAAAAAGATCTAAAGTGTCATAAAGTCAGTGCAAACGTCTAGGCATGTGTTCTCTTTTAGTCTCGATTAAAAGTACCTCTATTGCATTGTTCTTTTTTTAAATATCCGATATATTATTATGTAGGTTCTGTAAAGGTTGTATATCAATTGCAACCTGGCCGAAATGTTTTATCCAAATACTCAGATAAATTCTATTACAACAGGGCCTCAGTAGATTATAAAAAAGCCGTGTATATATCTAGATAGTGTGACAAAATAATTATAATGGAGGTCTAAATTATTAGCTACAAGCACGTATAATTTTCGATACAATATATTTGGGCCTATCAATAATGAAACTAATGGACACTAATGCGGCAGGCGAAAGTTGAGTGACCTAATATAAGCATTTCTGATAAAAGGTTGTACCTACAAACAATTTATTGTTTGTTGGTTAATGTGATTAATATCAGGGTCATCTACCTACATATCAACCTAGGTGTAAACTATTCACTATTTCATAAAGGTACGAGTTTATTTTGATTTTAAGGTTGCGCACCTCAGTCGGCCAAAACGGAAACCTTCCCTTCCCCCCTTATAGGATCACTTCGTTGTCCGTCTGTCAAGACCTTTTTCTAAGAAATGCGTGGGGAACCAAAAAAAAAACCGGCCAAGTGCGAGTCGTAAACGACTCATACTTAGCCGGGTTTTTTTAAAATACTTATTTTAGATTCTAACTCTTAAAACAGAATTTTATCAAGTTATTTTGAAACTAAGATCAATATTTTGATTTTTCATAAAATATAAACTTGTTACTGTGTCTAAGCAAAGTTAGAACCCAATTACTATTTATATAAATAATGTCTACGAAATATATTTCTACCTTCGTAAATATGTAAAACAATTTACATGCCGAAGAGCTTTATAGTCGATGAAAAATTCACTCCATATTTTCTATTTTATAGCATCGCTTTGGAGTAAACAGATGTTTTCACATCGGGGATTTGGGATTAACAGAGACTTTTTTCTTTTGTATACGGCCAGTCCTGAAACGGATGCGATCGGGTGAAGATTTCACGAAAATCGAATCATAGATATAGAATAAGTATGATTATTCAAATATGTCGGGATTCTAAATTTGAATATTATGTAAGTCAAGACGACTGTTCGCGACTCAAAACCTTTTTTTTACATAATCTGTTTTTAGACACTGCGTATAATCAACATAGGCACATAGGTACGCGATGTTGCAATAAAAAAAAACTAAAACAAAATACGGAAAATAAAACGGATGTAATTAAAATAATACTTTGATGTGGAAAACAGTGCGTGGGAAAATTCCGAAGATAACTAAATTCAGATATTAACAGTAAGAATGCTATAACGACATGCAAAACTAATAAAAATCTTGTAATCAATACCATTGCTATAAAATAGGTATAAAATGATTTGATCAACAACCAAAGATAGTTCAAATAAAGCGATATATCCACTTCTTGCTTAGAAGAAAACCTGTTTGCATATTGATATTTAACCGTTTTATATTCGACGTTATATCCATAGGACTTTTATGTGATCCCGTTTGAGGCATTTTATTGAATATCGGAAACGTATTTGGGGTTGAAATGAGATCTTTTCCTATTGTTTTTAGATGCCTCTTTATCTCTGCGTTTTGAAGTTTGACAGTGATTTATTTTTGTTTCTCTTTGAACCATTATAGCAGTTTATTCGAGTTTCCTTGTCGTGGTGTGCATCGACAAAATTGGTGTTAGTGATACTGAATTGTCTATTTCGTTGTTAAATGTATTCAAATTGGTTTATGTTCGGCCTTTGTTCGTGTGGATAGGTATCATAGTATAAAAAGGATAAACTAAAAATCGAACAAAATGACAGTTTGTTTTAAATTTACTTTGTATTTTTTTTGTAATATCTTGAAAATATGAACTATCTTTATAACATACAGCTCTCCAAGCTGTTTGTTTTAAAATCTAGAGAATTCTGAAAATTAATATGGTTGTTATTATTTCAGTAACAAAAAGGTCAGTAAAATAAAAATAAAATAAAGTGTGTTCTTTTAATGTAAGTATGTACACGGTACATAAATGAAAAATCTGTTTTTTTATGTTTGTCTCTCTGTCTGTTTGTTCCGGCTAATCTTCGAAACGGCTGGCCGATATTGACGGAACTTTCACTAGCAGATAGCTGATCTTATAACGTAAGTTCGTAAGCCTTTCTTTTCATTAAGAATCTGAATTCTGCGCAAATAAAATAAAACCCCGTGATAACCGACATTCACGCGAGCGAAGTCGCGGTAATGAGCTTGTACTAAATATAAATTAGCAGAGTGATAGCGCCATAAAGGCACAAAACATTGCCTACGTCTGCAAATGAAACATAATTACATGGCAACACATTCTATTGGTATATCACCTTCATTCCAGCCAACAGTCATCGTATGAAACACACATTCCTTCTAATCTCTGCTAATTAACTTGCGTAGACGTTCACAACAAATAAGTGAGTCTATTTAGTTGTTATTGTGCGACAGACAACAGTAACTGGTGTAAAGGACGTTAATCATCGCGGCTGCCTACCCTTGGGAGCTGTCCTCAAAGATTTCGTCCTTCATTTCCTCGAGAACATTACTCCTTCCGTACCAAAGCATGTTATCAGACAATGACGTTTCTGGCCGAAATGATAAAACGTTTCTCGTCACTAAATATATTAACTGAAAAATAAATTCTATTTTTTTTTTAATTTGCGGTTTTAATTTGAAAAAAGAATTATTCTTCTTATCTTTTCGCTCGTTTTCACTTAAGGGTAAGCTAAACTGCAACTGTTTTAAGTTTTTAAAAAAGGAAAAGTGGATTTTTTATTTTGTTAGGTTGTAAAATCACAGTAATGCATAAATAGGGGTGGGTTTTGGCGCGTAGCCTGAAGGCGTAAACCCATTATTACCCATTACATCTTAGTTGTTTCTTACCACTAGCGTGGGATGTACAACAGCTGTTTCACTCCACACCATCTCGTACTAAGTACGAATATTTAAGACTATTTATAATTAATGGAAGGTAATAATTGTTACCTAATTTCTTTGAGACATACCTACTGAAGAATATTTTTACATGGAGTTTTGTCTCGTAGTAGAAGCTGATGACTTGATTAATTAGGGCTGTTTCTAGTGCCTCACATGGCTTATAAATCATCATTGACATCATTATCGAACGATTTAAAATATAAAAATTAACGTATTATTATATCAATCACATAAAAGTGGTTCAAACTCAGTTTGCAAATGTTAGACACTTACATATATTACTACGAGTATATCAAATATACGACTGAAACATTTATTGGCCAGTTAGTTACTGCCAAAGGTTACTGCAGTTTTGGTCATGTCACGTCGTCAATCGAGCATGGGGCGCGCGTCATTTGTTTTAGTGTCACAAATCGTCCCCCCACCGGCCGGGGACCCTCGGTAAACAAAAACAGAGTGTTTCTAAACAAAACTTGTGTATTTTTTGAAGGGAAGTAACTGGTAGGTTCTTTTAATGTATACCTATGCAAATAAATGAAACAACCAAAATTATTACTTACTTCTCATCAATGCCACGAAAAAGCTTTTCATAAAATCGCATAAAAGTTAAAAAACATCTACAGCGGGTTAAAAAAAAATCAAAAAATATATAATTTATTAAATGAACATAAGAAAAGTAAAATACGTATACAACACTATAATACAAACTAAAATCTTTGCAACACGGATACGCTACAAAATAAAGTAATAGCTGAACTTTGGGATTACGCTACATCAAATCAACGTTGCCTTCCACTATCCTAAAACGTAACTTTGTATTCATACCGAGGAGTGTCCAAATTAAGGCGAACAGAAGTGAAGTGGCCATATCTTTTACGCGAACACTCAATATCAACTTAAAACAATGTAAGCAAAATGTGAAAGCGAAGCATGAAATTACCCAGAACAGTACAAATGTAATTAAACCTAACCGTTAAACTCAGGCATTGTCGTAAAAGTTAAGTAAAAGCCCACAGAATCTTTGTTAGATTTACGTTTTATTATTCCAAAAAGAAAAGAGGCGAGCATAATTTAATAATGCTAAGTAATGATAAAATTAGCGTGGTATTAAGATTTTTCTCTTTTAGTGGGGTATAAGGTTAAACGAAAATTAACAGAGATTAGTCTACATTTATTTTCAGTGACGAAAATGCGGTATGTCATAATTCAATTTGTTAGATCTCCAATAAACCGTCTTTTTTTTCACATTGATAAAAAATCTCTGTAAACGCGATTTTTCATAATTTACCTATTGCATCATGGAAAAAATATTTTATCAAAAAATTGTAACACTATGCAGATCTCTCTAAAAACTATAAATATATTTTTCCGGCACTCAAATAGAGTTCTCAAAATAATAAAATACTAATGTAGAAAACCTTTCGAAAAAACGCAATACTTTTAAAGTGCCAACCAATCACATAAATAAAACAACCTGTACATAATTCGAATGCGGACAGCATAAAACGTCGGAGCGTGTCTGTATGAGTCGGGCCATTCGTCGGCGACATGTTACCATCTATAGTTTTAATTGGCAGCAGTAGATCTATGCCTGCAGGCACCAGACGCTATGTGGCAGTGTGGGACAAGTTCATACCAGATACACTAGGCTATGCATCATGTTGATGAATTTGCTTTGTTATACTGATTTGGGTCATGTTGTGCGTAGGCGGGTGTGTAGTTTGGTTAGTACGCAGTGTACACCGACTACATAGTTGGGGGACCTATAAGCTAATACGATGAAGCACCTACAATATGGTAACAAGCGTTAGGTACATGATACCTAATGTTGATGGCTAAATATTTGACTGCTGCATTCGAAGCTGGGTTAGTCTAGAGTCTAGATAATCTTAAGGAAGGTACACCTTATAAACGTCGTTGAAAGACTTACCAATTTTTTTGTATAAAGGTGTTTGAAGAACTAGTCTTGTAATTTAGCTTTAGGTATTGCAAAAAGAAGTTTTAGTTAATATAAGACACTTGTATATAAAAAGCGTAAGGAAAAGCTAAATTAAACTAAATATTTTTTTAACGTTAGATAATTATGCTAAGGTAACCCAACAGAGTAGTTAGGTTCAAAATGCTTCTAATTTACCTTAATCTGTGACATTGATTGTACATAAGATGATGGCATCAATTTATACATTAACATTCGAATCAAAAAAAAATATATAAGAAAATGTGAAAAATTTTGCACTTGGACCACAACGCACTGCGGTTTTCTGCTCGAAATTGGGCGTATTTGATTCCTTTTGACCTCAGAGAGGGACCGTCACAATATGGCGGAGTAATCCACAATGAACCGACTTTTTAGATCGTATCATCGTAATAGTATTTATAAATTACTGTATTTAAAACATTATCTTTAAGTCGTAGTATTAAAATATGTGATTTTTTATGCTTATGTATAATTTGGACTTACTTACTATGGAAGTAATTATCACATTCTATTACAAACACTAAGTCGAAGTCGGAAGTAGTAATCATTGTAAAATGCTTTTTATAGTACCTAATAAAACTAGAAAAGAAAATTCCATCAGATAAATATGCGGAAATGGAATTATTAAAGTTGCAAGGGGGATATTATTTGTAATATTGAAAGGACACGCCATGTATACCACGTTCAGAGACAGTAAGAAATTAATAAAATGCTTAAAAATCATGGCCATCATAAAAAAAAAACAAAGTGGCAGCATAACGCATTTAAACGTACATTCACCTTTTTAATTTGTCTGTTTGACGGCAGTAAAACCCATTCACGGGACGTTAAGAAAAACAAATGACGCCGAATTCCTCATGGATTTGCAGTGGGACTGCAACATGAACGCACACAGACACACAAACAAATACACACATTGACCTAATGTTTGTTTGTGTAAATCAATAAAGAATTTTATGTGCCAACGTTTTTTCGCTTTAGTAATTACCTGAAACACTGCAAAAAGAATGCGTCTTCGTGTTTTATATGCCGACTGCGAGCTCTTAATTGTACCTTCGTTTCGTGACTCGCTTTCCGAGTTGTTTATAAGTTGCTTTAATTATTTAGTTGATTACTCTTACAATTATTTATTTATATTCGAAAATCGTACTGTACAATGTTGTTACAATCTCTAATAATGTTTTCATACTAAATGCCCTCATGGCACGCGAAATATTTAGATGTGCATAATTTAGGATAAGAAAATCTGTCACTTACAAACACTGAATAATGAACTGACTCTTGAGTTTTAATTATTGTCGTGATTTACTGTCAGTAGAAACCAAACAACGAGGGACAATTCCGAATCTATTCAATTATTCAAACTTTTAATTAATATTAATAGGAGCTCTCACTTTCAAAAGAAAGAATACTGAACGCACAGATAAAAACTCCTTAGAAATCCGCGTTACCCGCAGCTGTTGACTGTAAATTAATGCGAAAACAATAAAGCGTCGCGGCGGCACAGTCCGAAAATAGACAGCGAAGAGCTTCGAATAAAAATTTATTCCAAATGGTTATTAGTGCCCGCGAACAAAAGTAGGTTGGATGTTGCTGGTGTGGGTGAGCAAGCCCGTAATAAACGTCACGACAAGAGAGATAGGAAATTAAACGAAACTAAAGAGAAGTCAGTCGTACCAACATCTGGGGGAGAACTTTAGGGGAGACGGTTCACAGCTTTAAGTTAAAAAAAAAAACTAAATTAAGACCGGGTGCTCGATTCTCTTTACCCTCTGTGAGCGACAGGTTAGAACCTCCTTTGTTTTTAGTGAATTTCTACTGTTGCTGTCTTCGAAATTAGATACGTGTTTAAAATGAATTCTCTTGGAAAATCCTTTGAAAAGCGTAATAAGTTTTTCTTATATTCAAATACACAAACTTTCATTTAGAATATTATTCCTGACTACACTGCCCCGTTAGTCTTGTGGTTGCAAGGGAGGTTGTAGAGCGTGGAGTCCTGGGTTCGATTTCCAGGTCGAGCAAAAAATGTTATTGGGTTTTTCCTTCAGAAATTATTTTCTTAGTAGCAGCCTGGAGTTCGGAAGTTGGTGGTGTGACACCCTCTTGCCTCGGAAAGCACCTAAAGCCGTTGGTCCTTTGCCTGATAACTCCCCAATTGTATCGGATTGCCGTCCTATCGGACTATGAGAGTTAGGGAAGAGGGGGGCACCTATTTTTTTTGCTCACACTTATGCACTATAATATCTCCTACATACTTGGCTAATCTCCATTGCGATTGGCCGCCCTGACAGAAATCGGTCAGGTGAATATTATTATTTCTTAATATTGCAGCAATTTATTGTTTTTCAGACGAACATTTATTGAAGAACATTCAGGTGTTAATATTATGGACTTACCTTTAGGCAACGGTTCTATGACAACTTTGACAGCGTGGACGGCTCCCAATCCAATGAGGATCCACAGGAAGGCCATGGCACTTCGAACTGAACGCATTAAAGCGTCCATCTTCGATCTACTTCAGTCTATGAGTTCCACATCGCAGGCGCGTCCTGTAAAGAAGGAATTCCAATTATAATATCGTTTAACATATAAGTAGGTTTAGTTTAAAATGTTTATATTAGGATTTAAAAAAAGGATAGGGATTAAGGATCAAGTCCCTTTGCTAAAAAACCTCTGCATTTAATCTAGCAAGTACGCGTATGTTATTTATTAGCATAAATTATATTTTTTAGTTATTTTGAAATAACGTTGGTTTGGCGGTTCTGGGTTCTTGAACTGTTCCAGGTATTTCTTTACTTTTATTACTTTAATTATAACGGTAAATATGAATTCAGCTCATTTTTATTAGCTACATTCGCATTCTTTAGCTCATAGATACATAACTTAGTAGGAAATATATTTCAGATAAGGCGAATCGAATATGCCACAAACGCGAATAACCAACAAAATAAAACATTATCGCATCAAAGGCAGTATCGTGCGCAGTTCAATGTTATATTGACAAGACCCAATCCAACTCGCAAATCCAATCCTTCAACTTCTGAAGTGAGTTCGCCTAATATCTAGCGCCTTTGCATTTATGAATAATAACTGGAAAAAGTTAAATCCTGCTCCATCTGAATATTGTACGATTTGAAAGATAACGCGCCAAAGGAAAGAGGATTCCATTTTTTTTGTATAAAAATGCCGCTCGGTGTTTATTCTTCAACGACAAAGTTTGTAAGGTGGATTAAAATTGTTATAAACCTAGATGGAGTTTTATATCTTTGCGGATTTATTACAAAATTTTGCAATTCACCTTCGTTTGTGACGCTACCCGTCATGGGATAAAAAGATTATTAGCTTATAGTAGAATATGTAATACAGCCAATGACAGAAGAAGACGCGATGTAAAATGAGCAGCACAAGACAAGAAAATATTTCGTAATGAAGAACGAACTTCAATACCTATTAAAGAAATAAGCATTTTGTCCCTCCCTACGTGAACCTTCCAAATTTAAAAATTGTATCATTGTTCCTCCCTCTAACCTAGACTTTTTCATAAATACCAAATGAACAAAATATGAATTTAAAAGTTACGTAGAGAGCACACAATGACAAAAACAACATTTTATATTCACATTTGGAATCTCTCTCGCCGGCAATAAAAATGTGTTTTTAATACAGGCCGGATACAATCGTATCACATTACACGTAATGCCATAAAATTGACCCACTGACGAGTCTTTTTTTAGTTACACAGACCGTGGAAAGGATCGCTTTGTTTGTACCCTTTGAAAAGAACTCATTCACACTATTATTTTCGGGAAAAGCAATTCAGTACTGATTTTTTTGAGCGCCGTAAGCCGAATGTAGTGGACGCTTCACGTCTGTTAAGAGATTCGATTAACTGTCACGTTTATCGCTTTTTCTGCGATGTACTTATGTAAATTTTTCCATTTGATTGTAAGAGCGGTAGGTACATACGTAAGCTCGAATGTATCTCTTGGCACGTTGAGTGACATTTTGAAAATGGATCTAGTACGAAATTCAATTTAGGTTTAGATTTTTTTGCTCAAAAACGTAGCCTGTTTTATATATTGAATTGGCTTTAGTAAGAAAATATTATTGTTGAATAATTCATATAAATCATTTATTTTACGAGAACAAATAATATTTTAAAGTTTATAATAAAACTGTAAATAAAAATATAAACAATTTTAAATCTAGGTACATAGACCTAGATTTCATATTGCTTTGCAAATTTTGTGAACCATTATGTCTATTTATGCAAACATGGATTTTTATTCCATTTATGGATCCATACTTAATCAAGTTATTGCTAATTTGGATTCGAACATGGAAAAATAATACTAACATTTTGATTGACCGTTCGGTTTAGCTAGCCATTAAAAACACTGTACCTACAATCCATACTAATAATACATACATAACATCACGCCTGTAATCCCCGAAGGGTTAGGCAGAGGTGTACCCATTAGAACACCCACATTTCGCCAGTTATGTTTTTAGTCCCATGTAATAGGGGGCGGGCCTATTGTCATCAACCGGGCACAAATCCAGACTCCGAGGCTGCTACTGAGAAATTCCCGATAGAAAAACCCAATAAGACTTTGCCCGACCTGGAAATCGAACCCAGGACCTCATGCACAGCAGTCGTGCTTGCGACCAGTAGACCAACGAGGCAGTCAAAAAGACAAACACCCATCAACGACTAATAACGATTTTAAAGAAATTTGGTACGTTGGTGGGGTAAGTTTGAACCCCGAGAAAGGACGTAGGCTACTTTTTATTTCGGGACTTCGTCTGCGTGTGCCATAAACGACGGACGAAGACGCAGACAAAAGTAAGTTTAAATATAATTTGAATATTTGTGACTTTAAAGCAGAAGGTATTGATAGAAAGCAATAGAAAACTGATTGATATACTTCAAAAAAATAATTGAAGTAAAATATTAAGTATTAACAGACAATCCAAAGACTGTCCAATTAAGTGCAAAAATATTAGCACAGATTATTTATTTTTTTCGAGAATTTTTATTTGAAGTTCAATATTTAACTTTGTTTTTTTTAGTACACGGACCTAAATAAACAAAATCGTCTCTAATGAGTTACTCTAGCAACGATGACAATTTATCTTTCTTTATTCTAGAGTAAATATTTTTATAAAAGGTAACAAGTACCTTACTAATTATATTGACTAATGTAGTAATGTTTTAGCCCTGTTAATTGTGAATACCCTGACGTAGTATTAAGGAAGTATTTTATGTTTTTTTTTTTCTTACGTATATAGTTAAAAATAACACCATAAATAAAAACATTAAAAAAAATCGCGCGTCACGATGTTTTTCCGGGATAAACTACGAAACTACTTAACCATTTTTTATGAAATTTGACTTACTGTATGTAATTTGGTCAAACTTAATAGATACGATAGTTTGTATCTCGATTCAATAATCGAGATACAAACTATCAATATCGATACCTCAATAGCTTTGCTTACCTACTTCAAGCCACAGCAACGTGTGGCCGAGTCAGCTAGTGTATTTAAAAAAACTACACGCTTACCTTCATACGATTTGATTTTAAGCCTTTCTACAAAACAGTAGTGAACTATATAGTGTTAAGCAGTTGGTACCTCTTTAATTACAGCATTAATATCAACACAGTCTAAACAATCGTCGACTCTGAAATCGGTATTAGTGCCCACCCTTTGTGCACACGAAACAGAAAGTAAAATTAAGCAAATGTGCACAATAGAGCGCGTAATAATAGATGGGTGTTTGTAATTGTGCGCGCCGAAAGCTGCTGTAATTGCAATGTGCATCGTTAGTACGAGGGAAAGAGATCTCCGATCTTCTATCCCGCTCCAACAAATTAAATAAGCTTTTATTCTATATCGTTTGGAAAATAAAAGTAAGCCTAGTTGCGATTAGCCGTCTAGTTTTATCCCGCTAGACAGTTAAATCCCAACGATGATTTATGAAATTATATTGGCTTCAACGTTAAAAACTAGCTGGAATCAAAAACAAAATTTCAAAAGATTAAAACTAAAAATCCTTTTTATCAAGTCTAAAGAATTTTAATTACCAGTGATGCTCGGCTCTGTCAGAACGCCATCTAGTGATGACGACACCTCATCGGCACCAAATTAAGTGTCGTTCGTTATTCAGTCGCATGTTAAAGGTGCTGGCTATACAAGGAGACATTCTAATTACGGCAGCAGGCGTGGCCGCCCCGTCCTCACCTGATTAAGGCATCAAAGATTCCACCGTGAGCCAGTTCGTAATTATTTGGCCTTACCGCGTAGCCTTTATGTGACGTAGGGTTATTCAGCGCTACACTCAATCAACACAGCCATTAAAAAAAACTTCACAATCAAACAATCAATTTTACACTTAATTAAAAAGTTCTGAGATTTGATCGAGCAATTTTTTTAAATTCAGTAACTACTTATTAAATTAGTTTTGGCTTGATAACAGTAAATTAAAAGTTTGCCAAATTAAACACTGTCAAAACTTCTCAAGTATTATTACCGATGGATTTAGTGAGGCAACTTTAGCTTTAAAATTCCCAGTTGGCACGAACCAAATATTAAACGCAGGGAAAAAAAGACACAAAGATGGAACATTAAATATTAATAGCAACTCGTTTTAGCTTGAACGTTCGCCTTAGGTAAACTGTACCGGAGTTTTGTCGTTCGTAGCACCTTGTCCTCTTCAAATCCTATATAATAATGAGACAAGCTCCGGTCCCTTTGAGGAAATTTTTAATGAAACACCCTAGAAAAGTTATAAAAGCCTCGTCTATCTTTTAAAAAGTAATTGAGCCTGGCAGAGAGCCGCTTTTCAAATGATTTGCGGGTTTTGTTTTACAATCATTGCGAAAAGTTACCAACTTTAAACATTAATTTCGTAATCAGAGAGTACGAACAAATATTTCGTTTGAAGCAAAAAGTGGGATTCTATTTTCATCAATACGAAGGTTTGTATTATCAAGATACCTACCTATTTATTTGTACGTTTAAAAAGGAGGCCATTTTTAGTGTTACACGTAAAATAAGTAATATAATAAACAAACCAAAAAACATATAAAATTCTAATCGATCTAATGAAATAATAGTAAAAAAGTGATGAGACAAAAAATCCTTGTTAGAAATATTTTTGACGTTTATTTACATGAAAAAGTAAACAAAAAAAAATATGTTACTATGGCGGCCGGTAATAATATTGGTTTTAAATTCATATAAAGAAATCAAAAGGAACAGTGAACTTGTTTTTAATGCAATTTTCAAAGGTTATCGCAAATATCATGTTACGTAGGTAGTTTAAAAATCACCGTAGAACGGAACGTTTTTCGTCAATTTGACAATAACAGATGACAGAAAACATTGAACATTATTAATTCATTATTCTTAGTTGCATGATATTGTGTCATCGATTCTTTTATTAGGTATTTTTATTCGAAAGACTATGAAAATAGCATCTATACGTATGTATAACATAAATTATCATGATTGCTTGCAGTAAGCATAGTTACTAATCAACCAATTTAATCTTCAATCTGCCTTTTCCCAACTCTATTAAGATCTTCCAATGTAATTGGATGCAGCTAAAACCAATTTTTTACATGGAGGGACGGCCTGCCTGTCCTCCACAACCCAGTTACTAGGCAAGACTGGTTGTCAGAACTTCTTTAATTACTATAATGTCACAATTTCAATTTTGTTTGTCAAGGTAGACTGGTAGAAAATGCCTAAAGCCGCCTTTGTACGGTGTATTTTTACATGTGCATAAAGTTTTAATAAATAAATAAATAATTTACGGGGGGCCTATTCTCACTAAACAAAAAAAAATGTCTCCTTTAGTTATTACATTTACAACTTCTAAATACTTAAGGTTTACAATGTAACGTCACATAACAAATGGAACACCGGTTAAATTTAATGTAGATACCTACCTACCATTATTAGTTTCACCTATACAAAAGTTTGTGGCAACCCCAATTATCTTTTAGTCGATTTTCCTAACCTGCACGGAATAATACTTGCAGGTAATTTCTTTACACCAGATTAGCATAGAAATAGGTACTTTTGTAATTCTACTTTTGCAACCGGGTCTGTTGGCTTCATAAATTAAAATTTAAACTTTTTTCCATTTGAAACCTCAGTTCGAATTTAATTCTCACAACGGGTGTAAGTTTTCGCGCTTTGGAATTAAGGAAATTAGTGAAATTGCTATTAGGGGGTGTGAAAAAATGTAATTATGCCCTCGGTGGGTCATTAACAATAGTTAGAACGCTCATGGTACTCGCCGCGAGCGAGGCGAGTTATTGCAGTGTGAATTGCACTTTATAAAAAAATTAAAATACCTTTTTCAAATACTGTTTCGCGACAATAATTATTATTATGATGTGGCATTCTTAACTTGAAATAAAGGTGGTTTATTATCAGGATTATAACTATTTTCTACTTTTTATTTTATTATTTTATTTTCATTATTGAAGTTAATAGTAGAGCTCTCTGTGAAGTAGTTTGTCCAGGAAACTACTTACTATTTTTTTGTTCCAATGGTTTGTTTGATATCCAATGCCATAAAATATAAAGAAATTTATTTTGCATTCTTAAAATAAAAAAGTCAAGTGTAAAATGAATTATACCGACTCTAGAACGAAACAAATAAAAGTTATCAGTTTCTATATTTGACAAAATAAACTAGATGTTTAACTTTAATACTCAACCATTGTACATTCGCTGATTTACGACACAATCAAGATTTGAGTAATTGTAGCATAAACAAAGCTGGCAAGATAATAAGGCTCATGATTTACCTATCATTAAATGCAAGGACGCCAAGTCCCAAGTCCCTTTGTCGAATTATTGACGTCATAAAAGTGAAGCTTTAGTGATAGCCGACAGAGCGCCTTATTCTTGGCAAATAATCGAACGACGGCTAACAACCAGATAGTCCGTTGAAAGACAAAAGAATATTTTCTAGCCTATTATCTAAATTATAGGCGGGCGCGAAGAAGGAAGACAATACTGGCTCCTATTCGCCTCCTTCTTATTTTAATTGCGTCGTCCCAAGAGCTGTATTGCGTTTTATGAACGGAATAGCACGAATGGTAGGCATCGTGTTATTATCTTAAGCTCCTTTTGCTACGACAAGCATTATTATGTGTTTACTAATTAAGTGTAAACTATTAAGTTGACTAGGTTTGTTGTGTAGGTGTATCTACAAAGGTAAAGCGGCGATGTGGGCGCATGTACGTGGCGCCGACGTGGCCCTTTGTGCAAAGAAAT
Source organism: Hoplodrina ambigua (assembly GCA_949774945.1). NCBI lineage: Eukaryota > Metazoa > Arthropoda > Insecta > Lepidoptera > Noctuidae > Hoplodrina > Hoplodrina ambigua. The sequence goes on from OX458976.1 coordinate 6,880,521, forward strand.
CCAGTGGGCCTGACGCCGGCAACAAAGTGGTTTCATACATACGGACGTACGCGCACCTAGCAACAGAGAAAATTGAATTACAACTACACTTCGAATATGTGCAAGATGTTTGTTTTGAAATGGTAATATGTGGATCGTGTTTGAAGAGGATAGCACTAAATACTGTTCCAATAAAAAAGCATAAATCATTGTTTATTTTTTATTTTTGTGTTCATAATGTTAAACTGTATCTTTTGATTTAGATACACCTCAGATGCGCAATCCATAATAATAATATAATAATGCTAAAGAGATTTTTTTGATTATTTGTGTGTTTTATAAACGCTGTTTTAAATCTGTGGAACTACCAGACCGATTGGAACATAACATCGCGCTACGACCTATAGCAGCGAAGTAAAAACTAAAGATGTAACTTAATGAAAAATCAGTACCTAACTATAATTATTTATTTATCGTGTGGGCAGTAAGGTCTAAACGACCCTACACTAACTAGTGTCAGAGTTTCTAAGCCGCCTCAAGGGCCTCTGACACGGTTTGAGTAGAACAGTAAGTCCAGGTTTCCTCACGATGTTTTCCTTCGCCGATGCCAGTGATGTCCAAGATAAACTTTAGAAAGTACATATGAATTGAAAAATTCACATTGGTTCTTGCCCGGATTTAACCACTGTGCCATCACGACACCCACTCCTATAATATAAACACCAAATATTTAACTAACAAAAACAGGAAAATATCTTTGCTATTTGCCAATAAAGCGGTATTCTTTCACCAACATATTTTTGCCGTTTATTCCAATACAGGAAAAGCTGATAAACGTATCAACGGATTAATATGAAATATTGGCGAAAACCAACATAAGTGAGAGGAAATATTGGCCGTTAGCTTCCTTCAGGGAAATCCGAGCAGCCATTATGCAACAGCGACGAATTATTATATCCAGTGTATCTTTTATTCGTATGGTTTTTATACGAACTACAAGATACTCTCTTTGGAAAGCACATGAACAAAAATAAACGCGATTTAGGAAATCTCTGGGAATGTATGTTCAGTGATTTGAACTCAATGAAAGTTTAAATAAATTAATTAATACGTTTATCTCAAGCAATCTTACTATTTTTTTTTTTGTTTTTACACTTAATATTATAAATTAAATATGACAAAAATAACACGATACTCTCTTTCGATTACTCGAGAAAAAAATACCAATTTAGAAAATCTTAGGAAATATAAGTTCAGTGATCTAAACTCAACAATACCTAAATCATCATCTCTTCTAATTTATTTAATCTTACTAATTTATTTATTCTTATTCTCTGTTATCACATATAATTACGACACGATTGAATCTATGTCATCTTATCTTTAACAATCACAATTCTGCATTAATAATGACAGCCAGTACAACCCTCATCGGCTGGTACCCTAGTAACCCATTTTAGATGTCTTAAGAGCGCGTCACATAACACGTATGTGACGCGTGCGCTTTGTGCCGCATCTTGAAAGGAACTCAGATATTCATCGCGGTTTTTGTATTGTACGGTATTCTGTTTTTAGACATTCGATATGACAGACAATGTAAAGAGGAAATATGAGACATTTTATATTTAAAATGTAAGCAACATATTTGCTTTAAATTTTATTTTCTAAGAAAAGTTATTCGTTTTTTTTCTGGTAAATGTAATAAATGAACAGATGTGTAATAATTAAATTCAGCTGATAGATTTTTTTTTTATAAAAAAAATTGGAGTAAGTCACGGCACGGTTGGTGTAGTAGCTAAGCGATTGGCTGGTGCTCTGCGTGTCGCTAGTTTGATTCCCACACGAAACAATTATTTGTATGGATAATTATTCCGTATCTGACTATTTGTGCGAGTTCATAATTATGTTTATAAAAGCACCCGCGATACAGGAGGAAAGTCTAGTGCCCCAACGTTTCAAAAAAAGAAAATTAAAGTAAGAATTATCCAATATCTATTCAATTATAACCGTACATAGGTTACGTACCTATTAGTTGCAAAGATGTCTATACTTGAGAGACCTATCCTGTGGTTACCAGTTTTAAACACGGCCACCCTATCAACTCCCTTGGGTGTCGTAAGAAGCTAAGGGGTTACCCCACGGAAATGGGTAGCGGTATTTACCTGAAGTAATAACATGAAATTGTGATCACTAAGCCGCCTGCTAAGTGTGATGATTATGGAAATTTTACTCCACATTGGCGGCAGAGGGAAACTAAGTCCAAATCTATTTAAAGGATATTTTCGATCGACCTTTAACTTTCAAAATTAAATCCGCTCAAAGTTTTCCTTGCCAAACTTTCTCAAAGATAAAGTCGGTAGGTAATAAATAAATTCAAGCGGTTGATTCGCAAAATAAAATTCAATTTCGTTTAAAAGTTAGTTAATAATATGTATTTAAAATACATGCAAAATAAACATAAGTAACGTCGTCGTGAGGCCTGACAGCTTCAGTTTGCATCTTTGGCAAAACACTGCTCGTGCAACGATACCGTCAACTCGCCAACTGCTAGACTGGCAGATAACAGCATGCCAAGCACAAAAGAAACTGGCCAGATAAAAATGAAACGACATAAAACATCCCAGAAAACTGCACTTCTAATAATTTCTGCTTTTTAATTTGCTACACTGTCGCCCCACGTTCGTTCGCTTTTTGTTTTCCATTTTCAATTAAAAATATTCTTTTCGAAATTTAAATTTTCTGATTTTTTAACGTTGGTTTCTGAAGTTGTGCTATCGACGTTATTTCAATTAGAAATTAATTGAACGTGAATGTAGATATTTAGAGCTGTTTGAGTGGTAATTATTGTGTAATTTGAATGTCAATTTGGAGTAGGAAGGTTAGACATTGACGTCAGAGAATAATTGTACGTAATGATTTATTAAAATCTTTCGATTACACTCTTTGATTGTAATATACCTATTCATATCAGAGGTTAATTAGGTTCCTACGAATTAAATATAATTTGAACGACTGATCAAAAAGGTAAAACCTTTGAACCTTTTATCTTTTTGAGTAATAAATAGGTAAGTACTGAACTACTTCATTATAAGCAACAGTTTTATTTTAGAGGCAGACAAACTAACGTATATACGCTTTGGTACTTCATGTAGGTAGATATCCATAGTAACGCACGGTGAAAATAAGCTGCGAATTTTCACACCCTCGCTTTTAATGGTCTGGTTAGCAATACAGTCAGCAGAAAAGATCCAACGGCAGACATTGAAAAGCATAATTTCCGAAAAAAATATTAATATTTTCTAAATAAGTGAATACGTACCAAGTTCACAAGAGAAAAGAAAAGTAAAAAAACCTTTTTAAGGTTTCTTAAGTAGATTTCTCGATGTCTCCAATAAACGGGGAAAACGAGTGTTAGTATAAATACAGGCCATCAATATAAAATCCAATCAGCGAGGTAAACATTTTTTCCGACGGTACGATCTAATTTCGCGAGCCGCCACCTCCGTCGCCTCTCCACAATCCACAAAGTAGCGAAAGTGGCGCAAAGTGCGCCGCGCAGACAATCCGACCCACCCATTGTTGTCTTTGATTTAGCCACCGCACTGCATCTAACCCGCTACGTACTGCACATGCAAAATAACAATCACATACATGTATACACACTACGTCATACTTATATTTAGGTAGTAGGTAGTATGCGAAGCTGTCCTAAAATAAAGAGATCCATTCGTCCGCTCATAATCATCCATCCGAACAAAATTAATAAAAAAACCGAATTCCAAATGGTCCAAAAAAATCACTCGAGATTAAACGACAAAAACGCCGGGACATTTTCATTTCATCACGTCGTTCATATTAACTTAGAGAGCTACCTAAATATGCACGCAATTTTCATCCATTCCATTCCTAATGACTTTCACTGACACGGCGCAAAACCCCTCATTTTACACTTTGACGCGTTCACTTACGCCTAGTCCTGTCGCGATGACATTTTCCAATGGAAGCTAAAATAAAACGAAAGCGAAAATGACAGTTTTGTTCTTTTCAAATAAAGTCTAAATTCGAATGGAGGCGACCGTCGAGCAGGGTGACTTTTGTCTATTCTGGGTCTTCAAGGATAAAGTATAATTTGTGCCGGAAGTAATACAGCGCAAGTCTACTCAGCTATTATCAAAATGGAACCGTGTTATTTTCGCATTACAGTTGTGAACAGCTTGGCAATGTGGAATAGTTGTGGTTGGTTTAGTTTGGTAGTGTTCGCTGTCGGATCGTTTTGTCTATCGGTAATATGAGACTCGGTTCGCACCTCTGAACAACAGGGCCTTACTTTTTTCACACTTTATGAAAATACGTCTCTATAGAGTCAGTATGTGTGCCCGCGGTGTTAAGTTACGCATTATTAGTGTTAGCACAGCGCTACAGTGGGGATACGTAAACGTTGTTAATTAATATTTCATGAATAAGTAACAAAGTTGTAAGTTGTTCGAAAGTTGTCTGAGAGTATACCGTTGTTACGGCCACTACTAAAATATTTTCGAACTTTCTCTAGTAGTTTATGAAGTCTATATCGGCAACTTCAATTTCCCCAACATATTTCTATAAAATAATAATGAGCTAGTCAGGAATACCTAACGGTGACCAATATTCGACGCGGGACCGTTGCGTGCCAGGCATTCCCCGTCCAAGTATGAAATATGAGTTGGAGAGACACCGGCTTATGTGACTACCTAGCCATTATTATAGGGAAATTCTAAAACTAGCCGTCATAAAGTAGTGGAAGAACTTGATACACGAGCTTCTGCAACTATTTTATTTTACACTGAAAATTGTTTCACGCTAGCTGAAATAACAGCGTTAAATGTTCGAAAATTCATGTTTAAAACTAGGGACGATTTTCGCTACGCTTAATTAATTTGAGCGTCCAAAATAATATATCTATTTTAGGATGTTAAATCACACAATTCATTCTGAATGAGACCACTAGATTTTAAGAGGATTACGCAGGAGGCTAATTCAAAATTGTAATATGGAATGATGGCCCAATTTTAGCCCCATTTTACGGCAAGGGTGGTTGGTAAAAAGCAGTATCGCCCGAGGTGATGCCTGTCATGTGGGAGACATTCCCCTTTCCCGGGTTTCTCTACTTGTTCAACATGCTTTCACACTTTTGGGCATCCGAAACGGCAGGGGAAAAAGTCGGCCTATGAGAAAAGTTTATGAATTCAACAAATGTTTGCTGTACTGTGAAAATATTTCATTTGGAGTTGGTGGTGTCGTATTATTGTTGTATCTAGCCTAACAATGTCAGATTTGGAGTTTCACCCTTTATTATTTTAATATGGATGTTACCGGAGTAATTATTTTAAGATTATGTAACTCTGTATGCTTTCATAATTAAGGTCAAATGAAATAATATACGAATATTTTAAAGCTTCGGATATGTAAATACATTTTTTTATAAATTGAAAACACCTATAGTTTTGAGAAACATGTTTGTATAAAAAATGAACTCCACGGTTCAGAAAACAAAAGAAACCAGATATTATTGCGTATGAAAATAAAAGAGTAATATTTTTCCTTTATGTAAAATTGTTACAACAATAAGGTTGTTGTGAGCCAAATATTTTTTTGCTACGCTCTTGAGAAATCAGACAAGATATACAGTCATGTGCACACAGTGTGAAATAAGGTTTTGTTCGGAAAAAATGTTTTGATATTGCACTGTGAATATTACTATTTATTTCATGGTAATGTTGTGTGAAGTTAACAATTTCTTATTTTGACTTACTAATATTTTTGAAATGTAGATTTGGCGCACGTGTTTCAGTTAAGGAAAATGGTTTCCTCTTGGCATACGTCATATTATTTTTAATTCCATACTGTTTTTATAATATCAGGTTCTTCCAAGAAACCTCACAAATAGACAAAAACCTCTAATTGTAGGTTTCATGATTACATTAAAACTAAAAGAGCTTGTCGTAAGAAACATTGAAAAAATACGAACAAAATCTTTGCATATTCCCAAGAACATTATTTGAACTTCAATAATGTAAGAATGAATCCGGCAAACAATTTACAAGGTAGACATCGTTACAATACAAACAACACTGTGTGCGGACCTGATTAATTATTCAAATTGAATTTCTTTGTTATTCAAATATTAACCTAGCCAGTCATTCCTTGTGGAAACATAAATTTAGATGATTGTTAACAAATTCTGTGTAATTAATTAAAGTAATACACACGTTTTAACTATGTTCGTAACCTAAATGGAACAGTTTTATTCAGTAATTCTTGAAAAGCGACAATTAGTGTTGTTTGTCAAATTAAAATATACATCTATGTTATTATAGCACATGTCTGGAACTAATTTCGGTTAGTTTTTTAGCCTACATGTCGATCGGACTATTGGAAAACTAAGGAATTTTGGATGGAATATTTTTTAGGTGTCATGGTAAGAGAGGGGTGAATATTAAAATGGCTAATAGAGATGCTAAAAGAAAAACCTTGGAATTTGTTATGAGGTTGTGATCAGTAGATAATTTTGTAAAACAAAACAACGATATTATCAAGAAGTAGTTTTCTTAGTTCTAACACGAGGTACAAGAGGTAGGTAAGTATTATACTTTAATCACTTTGATGTGATCACGATACAGGAGGTTCAATTTAAAGCAATAAAATAAGAAACACTATTCGAATTAAGGCTTTTGCAAGGATTTTGCATCTTCGTCTAATTCAAGGATACCTCCTTGAATTAACGTAACTTTACTAGACTTTCTTAACACGAATCATTAATACAATAAATGCTGTTTATTTTTTTTTCATCAGGTGATTTCCGAATTCGATTTAGCTGCACCGCTTTACTAAACCGCTAAGTTTAGGCAGGCGATGAACCCGTACGCACACAGTGATATTAGTCTCTCGATATTGTCTACCGCATATGTAACGGGGCAATTCTGTTCTCTAACGGAGGGGTATTCTGAAATACTGTCATACACAAAAATAACTAAAAATAAAAACAAGTATTTATTCATTTATTTAATATGAGACGATTTTTTTATTATTTAATTATTCAAGACGTAATTTCTTTTATAACAACCTCCTGAAATTTGACGACGTTGCAAAATTGCACCTTGTATTTTGAATATAGAATTTATTATAATGGGTAATTAATGTAAAAATTGCTGTCATCCCTCGGGGCGAACTGTCAAGTCCCTACTCTTTTCTTTTTTACCAGAGTTTTTCTCACAGGAAAATTGTATTACTTCTGAAATAAAGTAGGACATGGCTAAACCAGCCAGAGTCTCCACAGTACTCTCTAGTCTAGTCTACAATCATTAAATGAATCCCGACCGTTTGAATACAGACATGATAATGATTGTGTTAGCTTTCTCAAAAACCACGACCAGCATTAATTTTCAAGATAGTGTCACTGAATGTTTAAATTATGTCTGGCGCCACCCAGCTACAGTACAGATATAATTATACAGAATGATGGCAAAAGACGTTAGCAGTCTACGGAATAAAATATAATTATGTAAGGATAAACAAGTTACCTCTTTATTTACCAGTTATTGCCCGTAACTTCAGAATTACGAAAAAGTCCAAAATTATCTAACCGAAATATTAAAACGGGATAAAATAATCCTATGTATTGAGATCCATATTTATGAGAGTGAATAAAAAAATATCTAGAAATCAATATTTAAAACAAAAAAAAATTTTTTTTTATTGTACGTAATCTCCGTCTAAAACAATAAGAATTACGCGTTTCTAACTTTATGTCATCACCTTTTTAACCGTGAAGGAGTTACAAACATCCTCATATCCCCTGAAAGTTTATCGGTTATAATATTAGTAGTGCTGGCAATGTAGACGTTAGTAAGAATAAAATATTTCGAAAATATATTTACCTTAGTTACTTAATCATTTATTACAAATACTAAACTTCACATCTGTACAATCCGTAATCTATACAATAACCCCATCCTGCGTTATTCAAAACAAAACAACAACGAAACAGAATAGGACCAAGAATTCAAGTAATCCTATTAATCATCTTTGAAATTCAATACATTGACACGTTACCGAGCGTAGAGAGTGGGGTCGGCCGTTATCGACATTCCATGAATTTTATGATGTTTCAGTTTCTATAGACAGCCATGGGAGGCGGGATAGTTGGAATATCACTTAGCTATTCGGATATGCAGATCGGCAATCGGTATGCCGTCTCCGGCGCTATTGGTTTGTACACACCGCAGTTTGTTAGCGTTCAAGATACTGTGTTTGTGTAGCTTGGTGCTTGAATTATTCATAATCAACACAAATTGTAGCATTTCAGATTATTATTACCGATAACTTCTGAAATAGTTTCATTGTTACAGCAAAGTACTTCACGCCCTCTCTTTTGCTTTAAGCTTTGAAGCTTTGTTTTTTTTATAAATAAATATAATAATAATTCCAGCCTATTAAAGTCGCACTGCAAGGCAAAAGCTTCTTCTCATACAGACAAGGCACAAGCATTGATCAGTACGCTTGCTCAAGGCTGATTGGTGATTTCAGAGTTATATTAATTAGAAGTCCTGTTTTCCTAATTTTTTTTTTCACTGATGTTACGTGACGTACCAGAAAAACTTAGAAAGTACATAATTATGAAATAGAAAAGCACATTGATACTTGCCCGTGCCCGGTTACGACCACAGTTTGGTGCATGGACATTATATACTCAGAAAGCATTCCCATAAAAGGAATAAATGCATTAGAAGATTTGTAGTACCCACTTATAATAACTATTATGAAAAAAGCTGTAGAAAATGCTTAGTCCCAAAAATTTTAATGATAATATACCAAATAATTTAGAAAGTAGCGTTACTACAAAAATGGCTTTTAAAAATAAAATGGGGAAGTTTCTTTTTAGCACCTTTTGTCGAAACCTCTTAAATGGAGATGCCTGAATTAAATTAAGTTTATTTTTATTTTTGTTATTGATGGAAAAGTACCAGCTAGTAATTACATAAAGTATAACAGAACTTTGTATACAGGAGCTACATCTGCCAACAAACTGCTATACAGTTTGCCAAAAGAATTTTGGCAGAAAATTAAATGTAATACTGTGGAGTTCACCACGAATAAGTGCTATTTTCTTCTTCTTTTTTTTCATTTTTATAATTAAAAATGTTCAAATTCAAGTCGCAATCTCATCTCAGCGACAATCAATGTCAAAAATGCAGGGATATTAGAAAAATCTTTTGACAGAGTGAGACTGATAGAATGCTGACGTTCTATACCTAAAGATACGAGAATTGCTACTATACTTTAAAGATTTTTGTTATTATGTTATTGGTTCGTAAAAAAGTCAATGTTAAACGGTCACATATGGACTCCTGCATAACTAGTGGAACCGCAGATAAGTTATTATGCCACACACAAAGCTGAAATGTTTGATGTGGATGACAGCCAACTAATCGAACGTCAAGTAACCTTGGAGTAAACTCAGTTCAATTCACGTTAAACGCTAAACATTCATGTTTCACTGATGTTAATTATTTCAATGTATTATTCTATTAAATTAATATGCTACGTCTGTATGTCATGAATAATTATAATATTTTAATTAATCTCAGTTATCGTCGATATTAATCAAAATAAAATAATGATGGATTTAGGTACCTACATAGATCACAGTATCTACCTAGAAATTATACAATTAAAACAAAGATCTTCTTTTAAATGTTTATTTGAGAAATCTGAGAATTTCTTAAAACTACTCGTATTAAAATTTTGCTTATTTCAGCCTAATAGTCCTACTGCAGACCAGAGGCCTCTTCTCAACCAGAGAAGGTACGAACTTTGATCACCACACTTGCTTAAGCGGTTTCACAGATATCTGTAAGTTAATTTGTAATGCCAGGTTTCCTCACTATGATTGATCGATAATCACGATGTCCAAGATATACTTAGAAAGTACATTTGAATTTAAAAAATTACATCGGAATTTATCCTATAACAAACCGGTCACATGACAGGCCCCTTAACCACTGGGCCATCACCACATAAAAAGTCTTTTCATTGCGATTGTAATAAAAATCAAAGTCCTTTGCTCCATGGATGTTTTTAAGGGAGTTAGTGGAGGAAAAATCTAATATAATAATATGCAGTTCAAAGGAAATACCGACGAGGAATAGTAATACTTTCGAGTACTTTATGGATTTAAGCGTCACATTTTTAAGGCGACAAAACGTGACCGGCATCTGTGAGGGTCCATTGTTCGGTTTCAACCAGTAGACCAGAATTTTATAAGTTTTTTTTTTCTTCTACATAAAAGCGAATTCACTTATTTGAGTTACTGCTACGTAATAAATTCAGGGTGGGGAGCTAATAAAAGAAGATAACAATGAACGAAGCCTTCCGTTTGTTGATTAAGTGACTTGTGAACCAAGTGGGTGACTGCTCACTTACAGATAAATCGAAGTAAAGATTTCTCGTGAAAATTTCAAACGTAATTCTTCGAACGATCTGCAAATTGCTTTTAGAAGTTGCGAATTTAAGTGCGTCAATAAAAACAAATTGTATCGCACTTTGAGATCATAAAAAGTTAGAAGAATTCCATTTGATGGAGATATTTAATCGTAAAAACGTTTTACAATCATTGAAGTACACAATGTGCCTGTGTTTTAGTCTAAAATTAATTGTCTAGATCGATCTGTGTCTGAATACTGGGTAACTAAAGAGCACTGGGCTTGAATCGTACATAATTTATCCCTTTTAATCCTATTGTCCTTTAATTAAATTAGGTTTTTGCCTCCTTGATTTACAGACACGATTAACAATCCTAATTTAGGACGCAATTCATTTTTATAAAAGCATAGATTTTTTATCAGAGCTACACATTTGAATAAATGAACGTTGATTCTGAGGCATTCACAAAGGACCATTGTACTTGAACAGCAATCTCTACACATGTTATTTTTGATTGTTTACTTTAATAGAATATCGTAGTACGAGTAGGATCGAGTGTGTTCACTCTTAAATACTTTTTAGTTATATACATATATACATACAGGCATACTATCTTATTAACCTAATATTTCATTACTTATCGGTAGCTAAGTGGTAGGCATTGAGAAATGATATGAGATAAGTTATAAATCTATTAAAATATTATAAAGAGGTAAAGTTTGATCTTTTTTTTGTTTTATTTGTATCAGGTAATCTCTAGAAATGCTGGTCCTAGAATAAAAATTATTTCACTGATTGAAAGCTACACTAATGCCGAGTGCCATAATGATAGGTTTTGTTTTATTATACTTGACTTCACACACTTGCACTTAGATTTATTTGCAAAAAGATTTATATCGGAATCAACTCTAAACTTCGGCATTACATTACTAACCCTATAACGTCGGCATTACTTTTCAATAAACATTCTGTCCGCATTGTACCCCGTTCCATGAATTGGTATTTAAAACGAGATAGGTTCTTGCGAACGGCGCAGCAGTGATCCGTTAGCAATCGGTAGCTAATCTTTGTTTAATTTCAATTAACGCTCTCCATCTCCGCTCGCTGCAGTGTCCACAGGGTTATTTTAGTTTTTTTTTCCGTTTGTTAGTCTGCATGAGGTGCAAATATTTAAATTAATGTAGGCGATATTTTTATAGGATGTTGAACATATTCCGTATTTAATTATGAATTTAGGTAAAATATCATTATTCACGCTAAGATAAGATACAGAATAAGGCATTTTATTTTAATGATGTGTTTAGTAAGGGTTGCTAACAGCTTCAGTATGCATTAGATCATAAGTCTTATACAGTCACCAATAACAGGCTAACCAGCAAGTCTAGAAATTAGATAATTTAAAAAAAAAAACGGAACATAACTCTGAAAAGTAAAATAAAAAGAATAAGTGTGAATAAGGTAGAATGTCTGATTATTTTTCTAGTTAAAAATCACATAAAAGAACCGTACATTATCTAGTACATTCCCTAAAAATGTTACTGCAACCTCAATGCTAAATACAAAAATAAAACACAAACCAAATTATTTACAATTTAAATCCAATTAAATTAATTTAAGTAGGTACATACGAAATTATGAAAGCGTTAATAAACTTTGTACATCGCGTGGATTACAGTAAGTAGGTACTCGAGTAATATGCAAACAAAAATTTGAATCCTTTGTTCAGGGTCGGGAGTAAACAAAACGTAGACTTAATTGAGAAAATGTAAACAAAGAATCGACGCAAGAGCAGAATCCGAGCATTCCTACTTTGTATCCATAAATGGATTCCTTCTTTTTTGTTAAGTGATTTCCAATTCTGTATGAGCAATCATACAGTAAAATTTATTGTTAATTAAATGGCGTTCGCTGATTGAATGTTGACAAGTTTTACGCCTTTGTGACGCGTGTTAATGTGAATGATTGAAAAATAAATGGAAATGTAAATTTGAAATTGTAATGTGAATTTGTGGATCATTTTTATCACATAGTAGAAATATTTTTCCTAACTAATATTATAAAAGCGAACCTAAGTTTGCATATTTAATTATTTGTTCGTTCTGCTTTCACTTTGATTACTCAACCGATTATCATGAAATTTTGTATAGGTATATTTTGTGGGTACAAAAAACGACATGAGTACCTTTCATCCAGAAAAAAGAACTGTTCCCCAGTGATAGAAAAATAACTTTTACGCAAGGAAACCCGGGCAAAAGCTAGTAAAGTCATGTCCAGTTTAGTTGAATAAAAGGTTACTCAACCTGGAACTGCGTATTATGGTCTTCATGTAATTATTAGTAAGAGAAATATCAATGTGAATATGAACAAACCCACATTATTTACCCCAGAGTGCTCACACAAAAATCCGACCACAAGCGCCATTCCCGGTCCCGGTGCAGGGTTCAAATACACGTGTAACTACGGTACTAACTAGGTACAGGTACCTTGTAAATTACACCCTGAAACCAGACGGCACGCAATCATCGCACACCAGTCTGTTTGAGCTCATTAGCCCGATATCGCCCAGGATCGGACTTCCAAACGGTCTATTAGAAGTTTTCTTATTAGAAGTTCCCCTATTACGACTTGTCTAGATGTAGAAAATCCCGATCGATAAAAATCAAAGAGAAAATTCGAGGAGGGTCGTGTGTGAAGTTTTTATGACACACGTTTGCTCAATGCGGGGGATGAAATAAGAAACATGTTGAGTTTGTATTAAGACATGTTATGACGGAATGTTTTAAAATGAGTACAAAATTATAATTTTATTTTAAGGATTTACGAGGTCAGAACTGTTTTATCCTCGTTTAGAAAAAAATAAATAGTTTTTTTTTCTACAATATACTAAAAATAATGATTTTATAATATATTATTAATTAATATTATATTATTCGGAAATACAACTGTGTAAGAGTTGTAGTTAGTTGTATTTATTATTACTTTAAATCCAATTAAATATTAAATCAATTCAGTTGAATTGAAATAGTATACCTCCGTACCTTACATGAAATAATAATAACTATGAATGTATAGTAATTAATTCAAAATCTGTTCACACATGGCTTATGTTCTAAATTAAATTGATTCCACATAGTCACACTTAGTTGATGGATATGACATAGCCTAAGTATAATCCAGTCTAACAAGGTCAAGTCTAGGATTCCATATTCTTAGATTAGTTACACTGTGACTGAAGTAAACGAACCTTCACAGCTACGACTTTGAGGGTACATTGTACAGCTTTATGGCACCTACAGTACTTTATATACTTGAGTTTTAAAGTCTCCTGATAATAAACTTTAAACAAAATTTTGTTTAAATTTCACAGTAGGCGACGTTTATGCATTTTGTTTTAACGATCACTAAAAATTTGTGATCCGTGAAATAGAAGGAGCTGAAATGATCGCCCGCTAATGACAAAATGTGCCTATTTTTGCGATATTCAGGAATCAATATTGAATCTACCTTTCCTGCCACGTCTCGCGATCTAGACGGCTAATTAAAATCAAACAACGAATATTATGTTGGTATAGCCAGTTAGACTACAGTTTTATAAGTTATAATTATGTCTCAAGCTCTCTACCAACAACTGAGAGGGTGGCTATCTTGTTATCCTACTTCCTAGCCCACTAACTAATACTCATATAAACATGAAAGCTTGTGAGGATGGATGGATGGAAAGATGGATGTTCGTTACTCTTTCCCGCTTAAACGGCTTATGGGAATTAGCTGAAGTTTGGTACACATACAAAGTGCAGTTTTGCAATATCTTCAAATTGTAAGAGGTACCTAAATCTATGCAATTGATTCTTAGTACGAATTCGATCGATGTTTCTGCTAGGTTTAGGCAGGCGGAGCGATTAACCCGCTCGCACACAGTAACATAACTAGTCTTGCGACACTGCCTACTACATAAGCAACGGGGCGATGCTGTTTTTTAAAAAAAGGTGTATCCTTAAATACTGTTAAACATAAAGAAATAAAAAAACAAGTATTTTCTTTTTAAATTATCGACGAGTATCTGTCTTTACTGATAACAAATTTTTTATCCCGTTTTGGTGTTCCCGTGGGAATTTTGCTTAATTATAAAGTCAACGCAGACGACGTCACAGGCAGAAGCTAGCATTTACATAATGTTCTAATGGTAGTGAGTGGGTCATACGTAAAGTTTCCCCTTAGCACTAAAACTACTGGTCAAACATGTCTGTGGCAGTCGTAGTTAAGTGGAGTTTCTCGTCACCTGCCAAGAGTCTAAAGTACCATATATACTGGATTTAAGAATAATGTAACCAGGATTTTGTAAAAACCGAATTGAAAAGCGTGCCGTGAAGTTTCTTGCTCGTTCTTCACCATAGAGGCTTACCTCCATTTTAGAACGAGCTACCAGCTTCAACTTACTAACTGACCGACTCCTTAACAATCCAAAAATGCCCATAAATGGTCCAATTGAAATAAATGTTTTGACTTTGACTTCGAAAAATAACTAAAACCATATAGAAATTGCTCATCTTAAAAGAAACCTCATACGTCATAAATGCTTAAGTATACCCTATAAGATAAGTACTTTAATTTGTTTATCTTCCGGATTCAAAAAACGCTGCAAAGTTTCACAAGTTATATGAGAAAAGATAAAAGCGTCTTTACGCGTATTTTTTTACTCTGTGTGAAATTCTTTCTTTCCAAACTAAAGTGGGTCAGGTAAATGTAAAGTGGAAGCTATTCTTTCAAGGTCCCTACGGATAAAGTTGCAGACGGTTTCAACGCAGAAATTCTAAGTACATGTAGTCATATAGGTATGTATGTTTTCTTTGATTATGTTATCAGGTAATTTTGTAATGCTGTTTATTGTTCAAGTTTTGCTAATAGACGGCTCACCATAGTAACATGATGTGGGCTGAGCCAATGGGTTCATAAAAATAAATACGTTAGACTTTGAATTGACTTTTAGAAAACGATTGTTGTTTAAACCATTATTTTGTAGATTAAAAATAACTAAAGGTTAGAGAGATTAAAGCAGCTGTGCTCAATTTTATAAAGATGAGCGCAGAGATAAATCTTTAAGCACATCACATAAGGCATAGGTAACAATACTAATCCTATTACTACAGATAAGAATCTTAGTCGCGATGTTCATCAAGGGCTAACACTCATAATCTACGTGAATACAGGCACATGTATCGTTAATGTTGGAGGGGTACGGTTCAGCGAACATATTAAATCGTTAAGTGTTTTGATAAACACAGACAAGGGGGGTAGCGATGATGCGATTCGCAGTTTCGAATTTGGTAAATCATCCTCGATGGGGAAGCACGTACTCTGATTTGAATTGTGAGGTACCCTTATCTAGGTATGAAACAGGATTATAGTCAGGTTTTGTTAAATAGTTTCCCGTTTTTATGGCTCGTAAAATAAACTTGTGTTTGTAAACTGAGATTAAAGGTCGATTTATGAAGGTATGAACTATGAATACTGCTTCGATATCTATCGCATTATGAAATTTGTAAAAAATTATAATAAAAAGAAGTATTTGGAATATAGTATCTATCAAATATTTTATCTTCATGTTTAAACGATTATCCTTCAAATTTATTAATAATACGAAATGTAAATAAGAAGTGTCCAACATTGTGGCAAAAGAAAACGGCACACTACCTTTTCACCCGTGAAAAGACTTCAGATAGGCCAACAAAAATATTCAATCGCAATATTCATGACTCCTCGATTGTATTCCGTGATTTGAATGCAAATTGAAGGAATCTCATTTGAACTGAAAATTATATTGAAGTTGTTTCGCAAACACCGGAGCGGCAGGTAATTTAATTAAATGTGTGAACACTGATTACAGGAAGCAGTTTACATAAAATTAGGCGGTTTTAATGAGTATTTCGATATTCTAATGACGAATCTAAAGTGTCGTTGCAACAGACGGGATGTCTCGAATGTACGGCTTCACTCCCAAATTAGCTATCAGGCCGGGCGACGACAAAGAGCTGAGGGCTTATCTGGCGGATTTAGATGAACTGAACCCTTGGCGACTATACAAAATAATAGCCGGCTCGATAGCGTCATTGTTTGAGCATGAAATTAAAATTGAACGGGGTTCACACGTGCGCATGGTTGAGATAAGGGGTTGTACCGGCCTGCAATCGATTCGCGACTACCAATGTTTGCTCTGTACGTTGATTTACTTAAGGGGCTTGCTCTTTTCTTTATTTGATCTAGCAACTACTCTTATGCTTTTGTTCGGTATATTATTGAAGTACTGTTTGTTTAGTTGGATTTAGCAATGAGTAGGTAAACTGAGGGCTACTTGTATGCACTGAGTAATGTTTCTCTTTAATATACCTTCTGCATCAGTTCATTGAGTAAATGTTGGTATGAAGCTTATTACAATTCATAAATAATTAAAGACAATTTTAATGTTTTATAATTTTTTGGGCTTATTAATCGTTAACTACATTGCCAAGGTTAGACACGACAAGAAATTTAAATGTACACGTTTATTGTAAAGTTACCAAAAACCTGAAAAGGAGTCATTGTACCTAGTTATCATTTTAAAAAAGTTTTACGAAAATCATAATGTCAGCTGATTTTTTTATTTCTGTATATCTATTTACAAACGAATATTTTATTGTATGACACCAATTAATTCTGGTCACCGCAGCTTTTCAACGACAGGAGTTCCAAACTTGTCGGTGTTTTCCCATACATTTATGTATGAACATCAAGCAAACCTCATGACACAACATGGTTAACCTTTAAACCATTTCCCTACCAAACATAAATTACATACCCCGTATTCATGCACTGCAATCATAACAATAATAATCCAGCCATTATGCAACTGCGTGCATATCAAATCAATTTACAAACAATGCAATGTTGTCTACTATAACGTGTCTATCCCAAAATTAGATCTATTAGGGGGATTTGGTTGTCTAGCTAAACGCATTATACATAATATTCGATTATTTACCTATCAACGTGTGTTGTTGTGCCGATGTTGGTGCAATTTAATTTATCGATACATGTATTGTGTGCTTTGCAACTGTGCGGCTACCCTAGCCGTTTCTGCTGAGTTTCTACCGGTATTTGTGTTGCCCTTCGGATATGAGATAGTGCTGATGATTTAATTAATTGAATATTGGTGTCAATAATGGGTTTTGAATTTTGTAGTGTGTGTTGTTGTGATTGTATTGTGCGGTTAGTTAGAATGCTGTGTTCATATATATAAATGTATCACGTCTAGATTCATCGTTGATAACACGAAGCAATTCGAAAGTGCTCAAAACGAGAAATGAAAACTTGAACGTGGAATTTGAAAAAGCTCTATCGCAAGTGAATACCACAGACTGATTGCTAACCCATCGCATACTGCGTCGGAATCTAAAATCCATTTCACTTCACTTCCTCTTATTGGGAACTGACGAAAAACTACCTAGTCTGTGTTTTTCTATGCAAACTAGTTCCTTAACACGTTACTTAACAATTGCAGGCTCAGCATGCGGTTAACTGAACGAACTCTGCAAGGGGTGATTTATAATGAAGCCGCTTACATCCCCAGTTAATAATTTTATTTTCCTCGGAGGTAGCTAATCCATTTCCATTTACACGTGTTCAAGTATTTAATTATCATAACCGTTAGCAAAAAAACACTCACTGCAACCGAAAATAAGGTTGCAAATTGAATGTTGGGGGTTAAAGGAAAAAAAATAAAATTAAAAGGGTAAAACCGAACACAAATCATGAACTGTTTATGCAAATCCTTGCTCGGAGCAACAGGATTACACTGGAGCATCTGTGTCTACACTCGCTAATGAGATTAGTGACACCAAGTAGAGCCTGAACTGCGCCGCTTAACGACGGAGGTTAAAACTGACAGAAATTATGTTTAGCTTTAGTGTTCATGAAGTTTGGAAGGAGGAAGACTTTGTATGGTCGTCTTTACGACATGTTATGAGTTATATAAGTTATGTTATATTATGGAAAATATTGGTAAAATTGTTTAAAGGTTATTTTGATAGAGTGGACCACTGCAGGGCAAAGTACATATGAATCGAATAACTCACATTGGTATTCCACACTTACCCGATATCGAACCCGCAACTTCATGCATGAGAGGCAGAAGCCTTAACCGCTAGGCCATCAGGACATTGAATGAATAATTTGTTTAATTTCTATAAAAAATACGATTGGGATTAACTTCATATGAAGTGCATTTATCCTCATATTTGAAGATCATTCAATAGTTCTTTAAACAGGATTATTTGTTTCATAGCATTACGCATTGGTTGATATTATGGTGCACTGCGACAATTCCCTGCTTTTTTTAAATTCAAGCACTCGAAATAGGAAATAATTTAAATGTAATCAATTTGTTACCTACTAATAACTATTTGAAGTAATCCACTAAAAAGTATTCATATAATCGATACAAATAGAATTGGTTATCGATAAAACTTTCCAAAAAAGTCGAATATTCATTCTATATCTATTGTTAGTATTCACGTTACAGACAGCGAATTGTATTGGAAATGCATCAATATAATGAAAGTGAATGGCCCGTGGGGTAATAGTTACTAAGCACGGAAAACTCCTTGGAGTTACCCCTTGATAGTCACCGATGGGTACATATGTACTGAGCCACCTGCACGCAGTTAACAAAAGTTTTATACGTAGTAGTAGTCTGTATACGAGTAATGCTGTATCTATATTATAAAATAAATCTGAAGAGTCTGTTGGTTTTTTTAAGTTTTTCTAATCACCTTTTATAACAAGTTTGAAAATACTTTAAATAATAGAAAGCTACAATATCCCTTAGTGCATAGATCTTTTCTGAGTTTTCGTAAATTATCAAATAACCCTCCTCCATTTTAAAGCGTCGCTGTTTTTATCCAAATACGCAAAAAAAAGGAAGACACTATAAATTCATGAGAAAGACAACTGACCATATTTTTTTATGTAAATTGCGTTAGCCGACACTTTAGCACAGTGTCATTAAGAGCTATATATAGCTGGTCATGTTAATTAACTTAAGTATAATAAGATTATGTAATATACTGCTCTTATTTACAACTACAATCAAGAATTTATACTAACACATAAAACACATAGTTTTACGCCTCCTATATAAAGTGTCTTATCTCTATTCGGTTCTGAACAGCCATCTTGGCTGTGTACACTGGGTGCCCAAAACACAGTACTATTTATGTCTATGGGCTCGCATGTAAACAGTCCATAACCACAGACACCGCACCGCCACCATGAAAACTAGCCCATTTCTGGGATTTTATTAAAACAAATAAATTATATGAGGGGAACCAAAGATGATAATGTATGATATGTAAATTGAATGGACCGACGAAAAACTACCTCCTTAAAGAACTAGGAGATTCTTATCGTGTATACTTTATTATTTTTGCTTGAGTTCATTTTCTTATTTTCTGGTAAAATTGAGTCGGTCCAATATGAGTATTTATGAACGCTAAAGGTAGTTGACGTCGTTATTTTTATATTCAAAGGAAGTTTGTTTTATTAGGGTTGATGTGCGTGCCTTTGATAAGTTTTCTGAGTTACTTGATCTTATTAAAAAAAGAGAGGAAAGGAGATAAAAATGATTAAGTTCTAATAGAAAATAAAGCTTTTTGCACTCAAAAGTACTGATACTTATGTGCGCCCAAGTAGCTTAAAATCACACGAAAGTATTTTCTCTGAATATACTTAAACGGTTTTTAAATTATTTTTAAATTTAGAAATTACAATAAAATAAGTATAAAAAATGAGAGTGTAATAGTATAAATTAAAAATTAAAAAAAAAACACAAGACATAAACCGCACAACTAAAAAAATAAAAAACGATTTAAAAGGTTATCTCGGCCATTCCGTTTAACAACATAAAGCAAGTTCTCCAAAAACACAGACGAAAAGCTATCAAAATTTAACCAATAACATCCCGGACCTATCGCAGCAAACGGCTGAACAATGCAATAAAACGGTAACGGTTGATACAGTAGCACGTGGAGCGCAGTCATTAGTCACACGCTATTTAGCAGTTAACGCTAGCTCACGCAGTTTTATCAATGCGACATTTATATTGTGTTAATCGTGTTTGGATATCGAACCCCGCGGTAGGGGTACACTGGTGTTGCCAGCCAGTATTCAAATCCTACGAAATTCGAATTTTGAATCATGAGTCTGTTAAAAATAAACTTCTGTAGTTGACATGATTCTTTTAATATGTTTTGTAATAACGAGCATAAGCTCATTATTAATGCTTAATCATAATAAAACGCGAGTCATGGGATAATAGCAAAGATTAAAAAAAATAGTCTATAATTTGCATCAAGCCTTTCTTTTCAACTTATAAATAGGTAAAAACTAAAGAAAAATTGGTTGTATTAAATTGTAGTTCCTGGAAAATGCGTAATAAAATTGACAAAATGACATGACGATGATAAAGTTACCAAATTACAGACAATATTTCCAATCTTCATGGAGATTGGAAAATATCTGGTGTACCGTAGGTCTAGCCTACCTATTTACCTACTTCTGTATTTATCGAATCAACTAAGATATCCATCAATAGACTATGTTGAAAAAGAGGTAAGAATATCATATTAATCTGAGGGTGTCACAGTTTATTTTCGGACTTACCCATAAATATCTGGCAACATTGGTTCAAGCGGAACTATTGTGGATAAACGGATGGATGGCGTGGCGTTGATAGCTAGTGTTGCAATAATTTATCGAAAACTTTTTACTATTTTGGGGTGAACGTAAAAGTCATCACGTAAAGGTCATCAAATAATATTATGAAGAGGAAAGTTTAGACTGTTTGATTTGAATTAGTTTTGAAACTCATTAAAAATTGTCATTTTCGATTTGTTTCATTCATTTTAAGTTCATTTTGATTGATAGGTTTATAATTCAAATATATTTAAATGCAATAACTATATGATTTAAAATAAATTTTGATTAGATTTCGGTCAGAACTAATCTGAGTATTTAATAACAATAAATAAAGATATTTCCTTTGACAACTCTATTAAATCTACCGGAACAAGGAACTATCTATCACAATCCATAACGATCGAACATTTTCCCACTAAGGCAAGTGACACACATAAATCTGGAGGTTTTCACCGCACAACTCCGGGTCGCGTTAAGTACACACTATATGAGCGGCCGAGCCATATTTAATCGTTATCAAGCGAACGCGCAGACCTCGTATTCATCGCCCGATGATTTACTCACGGCTTATCCTACCTCAGTAACTGACTTATGGAGTATGAACGCAGTCGATGAGCTCGATGTGTTTACAACTTTTTATTGAATAGTTTGGTAGTTAGGTAAATTATAATGTATTTCAATTCTAAGAATTTAGATTTATGCTTTAAAAAGTTTACGATAAAAACTTCGTTTGGCACTAGATATTCTTGCTAATATCTTCAAATTTTGATTGAAACAGGTACTAATATATCTTGACTGGGTTTTCATAAAGTCTAAACTACAGTTGCAAGAGTGACGCACGTACACTGCAAAGTTACTAATCTTTTGAGGGAGTACACTTTAATCCTCACTCAAATATAAAATATGCAATTAAAACAAAGTAGCAACTTACTGAGTTAAAAGTATTAAAGAATAAATTCACTAAAATCATACAGTACATTAATAGGTAGGTCCTCCTAAACTTGCAACCGCATCAAGCGTGAACCCAAAACAGCTGACAGTCCCCATAGCCTCTGCCACGACCCTGACGTCACACGTCAGTATCTCCCCCGACTAAATCGCTAGGCCGGACCGCAGCATTATCTTTGATAAGTCGACTGTCAAAATTTAATCTACATACCTACAATGTGAAGCCACGAATGTGCACCGAACCATACGAATACGAAATGATTTTGCGCATAGGATTTGTTTTATTTTCAGAGACAGGGGTGCGCTCAGCCGCGGCGTCGATAATGGAACCTACCCATTGTTGGTGTGCTGAAAAGCACCAACTGCCGTATGGACATCAAGCGATTAGAGCTCTTATTGTCTTTGTGGAAACGTGTGAACGTTTAACAGTAGCCTTTTTTTGTGTTATTTTTATCATAGTTTTTCATACATTGATTTTTAATTAAAAAACAATGTTCATTTATTTACACTCTCAATCCCAGCAATGTAAACCGTACAATTGCAGGGAAAAGCATGACCTGAATTCGTGTAATCGCATCATAATATTCAGGTGTACAAAATATACAAACTGAAAATAAACTCGTTATTGTAACAGCCACTGGCGCACCGCAAAATAATTCCATTGATGCAAATCCACTTCAGAAATCAAGTAAGCCTGCTTTAAATCAACGAGTACGGCACCCCACGCATCGCGCGCCAACTATGCAAAAAGCTGCTCCCGGCATTGATTCCGATGATGTCCGCGGTCGCAGACAGGGTCATTATCATTATCGTGGCGCGCGGAATCCATTAATCACGTTGGTATTCCTGAACCGTGCTTCATCACCCTCCCCCCCACTTGCAACACCCCCGCACTACCCCAAGTACCTGGACGCACTCGTGCATTCACCCTTCTCTTATCAGTTTTGATGTAGACGACAGGACGGAACTCTAGATACGAAAGGAAATGACGATGATTTTTTCAGATTTTTTGTTACTATTGCCCCTGCGTTTCCTGAGGGTGTACATTTTTTTTGTAATCTGATCATTGCCGTGACGTTTATGGAGTGTTTATTTCATTTTTATGACTTTTAATATAACTCATACAATTCGTGCTTCAACATTAAATTACCAAAATTAAATTATTATGAATTGTGTTGGAATCAAAATGAATCATAAAATATTTTTTATCGTATGCATGCATTAATAATTCAAGAAGATTATAAAAATACATACATTTCATACATAGGTATCTATTTTATAACTCGTAGACATCGAACTACATAAATTTTATTAGAACTTGTTACGAAGATTATTAATTTTGGGGGGATACAGTCCCCGAGGCGACGTCTGCGAAGCTGCAGTAACCCCAAATACCCCCCTGTACTATTTGCTATCTGTCTATTCCACTAATGCGTTGTAACAGGGCATTGATATTCCGCATACAATGCCGTTCATTCGATTCGCGATGAGCCAGTTATTAAATCAGATGGATAAACAGACACCTGTGTTCCTAGATGGATTTGCATACACACACATGACGTCATCACGTCATTTGCATAATTACAATGGAACATGAAAACGTATTCCTGATTTGAAAATGCATCAACAATGATTACGGTCGCACGTATTCCGATGTTTTTCCATTTGCCTATTAATTTTCTGATGGTACGCGTGGGGTGGAACCGCCAATTACTTAGTACCTTAATTTGTGGTATTATAAATTCTTTTTCTGCTATTTATGTTCTTTGTTTCTGATTTTTGTAATTGGAATTTCTTTTTATTACGATTTATGAATCACGATTTTTATGCGTCCTAATATTATTATTAAATTAATGTTGCTAAACTATTCAATAATGAATGTTTTAATCAAATAACATACTTGCATTCATACTTGCTCTTAAAAAAGGACTTACGTAAAAAACTTTTTTTGTTTAAAAACAAAAGTGGAAAATGGCGATGTCTGCAAAACAAACTAATCGGAATAATGACGATGCTTTGATGAAAATGACTTTGGAATGATTATTCATAATTGAATACGTGCGGTATTCACAAAGGGAATCAAGCTTAAGACTAGAGTGCGACTAAATCTAGCTATATGATGTTGGTTTATATAGCAATGACTTACGTGTTTGTGTGTGTATGAATATTGAAATAGTAGGTATAAGGTTTTAGTTAAACCATGAACTTTAGCATATTGGCAGTAGGTAAGTACCAAGAAATTAAAAAATGGTTACAGAAACTCCGTCTATTTAATTACATAACATAACATCACGCCTGTAATCTCCGAAGGGTAAGGCAGAGGTGTACCATTAGTACACTCATATTTCGCCAGTTATGTTTTTAGTCCCATGTAATAGGGGCGAGCCTATTGCCATCAACCGGGCACAAATCCAGACTCCGAGGCTGCTACTGAGAAATTTCTGATGGAAAAACCCAATAACACTTTGCCCGACCTGGGAATCGAACCCAAGACCTCATGCACAGCAGCCGCGCTTGCGACCACTAGACCAACGAGGCAGTCAATTAAATCTCCGTCTATTTAATTATTTTATGTGAATTATCAGAAAAGAACAACTTTTACGATCGGATCAACGCAAAACGCAACTATTCGGGTTTCCGGAAAACGAAAAAAAAAGGTTGTATAAAATGAAATTGATATCGCGCCACATCTAGAGATGATCTTAAGTAGGTACGTACTACTGTTTATTGCACCAGCCAAACACCTGGCTGCAATATATCTTGGGCTAGCGACACCTGGAGCGCGAAACCACAGGAGATAATAGCATATTTCAAAATCCGAAGTTAAACCTATAAATCTAACTTCCCAGTACTGCAAGCACCCGGACTGTTGGGTAAATTCTAAGTTGCGGCGAAGACCACAAAGGCTAGCTAAGCATTATTTTATTCATTTATTTACACACACACAATGATAACATAATAATAGTAAAACCAAAGCAATGTTATAAGAAAAGTAACAAAACTAACACTATGTAATATTATAAAACAAAAAATCTTTTATAAAAAACAACAACCGCCTCTTTTTTAAGTTATTTATTTTTCCGTTTTTAGTACCTACCTACTTGCTTACTACTCGACTTACAATTCGACTTACCCAACGTACCGTATAATAAGGTTTTGGAAATTCTTGCCCATACAAAACTAGCTTTTAAAATGGGCAACCACAATTTTGTATTATAAACGGTGTATAAATAATTCGATTTTGACTTTATCCAATAAAGCGAGACGAACAGTGGGGTCAGTGAGTGGTAAATAAACCCCTATTTTCAAAAACAGGTGCCACACACAAACGTGTATACCCCGCTTCTCCTGCACAATCACATTAATATCTTCAAAGTCCTGCACAATCTATAATAACTATACAGACAACAATAATACGCCCGTATATTAGCCTATAATAGCTAGAGACGTCGTAATTGAGTCCAGCCAATCTGATATCGCCATTACATTATAGTGATTTACACGTTTATAATGCTATCGGTTGGAGTAGGGCGTTGATTAGTTCAACTATCCTTGAGACAATGTGGTTACAACACTGTAGTTGTAAACCGTAGATACTCTGAGTGGTTTATCCATATTCGACTCAATTTTGTGATTTGTGTAGTAATGTTTCAACTTTCAAGTTCTAAAAGAATAAGAACAACACTGATACATAACTTTTTGTTATCTATTATTTGTATGTTATGATTAATTTGTGTATATTTTTTGTTAGCGATCCTAAATAAATAAAGGAAGAAACAATTACTGAGTGCAATACCTATCCCTTATTTTAGTGTCAATAAATTTAAAATCCGCTCGATAAGTCACTTTTCAAAAAAAAAATCGGTTTAGCCATTTGGAAGCTAAAATACCACGAATTACCGAAATATTCACACGTGAAGTAAACGCGCCAGTGAGTGTAGTTTATTCTTTACACAAAAACACTATTCCAAAATAAAATAATGTCTGACAGTGATTTTCCATGATTTTCTGAAATAATCTTTGATAATTATGTTTTAATCGCTAACGATTTTAATTGCAATAAAAAGTAGGTACCTAAGCAGCTCAATAAAGAATTCTAAGCTCCCACACGCGACCATAGATAGATTTAGTGGACAGTGGTATTAAGAGTCTAATCACCAAGAGAATTTGTAATCTTGTGTAAGATCAAAATTTCGGCGACGTGGCTTAGCCAAAAATCTTCTAAAGTCATTTAATAAGCTCATGAAGATAAATAGGATATTTATGTACTAAAAAAACTTATAAAGTCGAGAACGCAAAAGTGCACCTTGTAGAGAGAAAAACTAAAAGTGATAAAAAAAAACAAAATCAGCAAAGAGGATACATCAAAAAAAGGATAATTTTACGTAATTAAAGTCTATCTATATTTTTTGGATGCCAGTAATAAACAAATCCAACTTAACATCTCAACACACCATAATTATTGAATGTACATGTATGACAAGCTCTTATAATGTATATGTTTACTTAATTTATTTAAAAAATCATAAGTAGGTTGATGATTGGTAGGTTGATGATTATGAGTATTTTCAGTTTGGTAAAGTTCGTTGCTCAAGTGGTCGCAAAGCGCGACTGCTAAACATGAGGTCTTGGGTTCGATTCCCAGGTCGGACAAAGTGGTATTGGGCTTTCCCAACTGGAATTTCTCAGTAGCAGTCTCAGAGTCTGGATTTGTACCCGTTTGATGGCAATATCACTTGGGACTTGCACATAAATGGCGTAATCTGGGTGTACTAATATGTACACTTCTGCATAACCCTTCGGGAATTACAGGCGTAATGTTATGTTATGTAAAGTATATTGCTGTAATCAAATAGTAGAACGTTAAATGAATTTGAACGTCTAAAACTAAATAAAACGATTACACTAGAAAGTTTAATTAATTCATACAGATGAATGAGAATAGTTATTCAGTTAACTTAATTAATTAAGTCTATTGTGTTATTGTATTAATTCGATTTTATTATTCTCAGAGGTAGGACTCAACTTAATACGCATTGGCGTTTAATTTTATAGATGAAAGTTTATATTCAATTAAAATCAGCATGAAACAGTATTGCAATGAAATTAATATTACCTACAGAATTACCTGAAAATGTCATGCTTCATTTGTTTTTTTTTAAAGACAACATTAAAATAACAGCTAACTACTAAGTATTAGTGCTAAATAGATGTATATCATCAATAAATTACTCTAATTTTCTTATAAAATTTTATTATATTGAAGTTTAGTAAACACATTACCGTTTCAATATACCTATATACAAGGATCGAAATCAAGTAGCTCCTTATAGTAGCTCACTACGCATACATCAAATACAAACTGTCTTACGTCTTACATACACACCCTTGAACATACTGTATTCACATACCATACTGTGGCTTAATTTTATTTGTATTTTAATTAGCAACGCTTTTTTTATTATATTATCTTGGTTTATACATACTAAACAGGTTGCTTGGATCAACTGCAGGGCCCCACTGTCAGTAGTTTCTATCTAGTTCAAGCACATACCTAATTGTAACTTTTATAGAACCTATAAATTATATTAATATTGTCAAAATAGCTACAAGAACTCGGTTCCTCCTACTTCTTAGCAAAAGGAAGAGTTCATAATTATAAATACGCTACAATTATAGCATATATTACTTATGGGCATCAATTTAAAATGTGACAGTTTATATAAAGCGCAATTTGTTTAAAATCAATTAAATAAAAACTAATTTCTAACAATGAGTCTAAAAAAACTACACGTTTAGAAGTTTCATTATGGCATTCAATTGGAATTTTAAAATAATTTCATTCATAAACTGCCCCTTTGGGAGTCTGACAACTCGGTTTCATTTTAACCCTTTGCTTTACTACCCGTGTGCGACTTAATTAAAAATTCAGAACCCGTACTAATATGGCTTATGACAAAATTCAATAGCAGTATGAACACCAAGCCTTAGGGAGTTGTCATGCCATCAAGTTGTTGATACTAAGTGGCTGGTACTTGAATGAAAGAATGAATGAATAGAAATAACCAGCTTATTAACATTGAAAGAATGAGTCATCATTTTGTAAGTTGTAGTGGGGTACAGTGTCTATAGAAGATACCATGTCTTTTTTTATCCTCGTAGCAATTAGCAATGTGGCTTTTTCAATTACTATGTACTTTCTAAGTTTATCTTGGACATAAGTACAGAAAAAAAACATAGTGAGGAAACCTGGACTTAAAATTGATATAAGGCTGAAATCACCAAACCGCCTTAAGCAAGCATGGTCATTAAGTCGTGCCTTCTCTGTATGAGAAGAGGCCTTTGCTCTGTAGTGAGACAATAATAGACTAAGGTTATCGAAACAGAGCTACATGTAAAGGAGCTCGTCCAGGAATATCAGGATGTCGTCCTGAAGCGTCATGCTTTGCTGTGTATAAAAGACATATCTTTAAACTCTTAAAGCTTGCCATGGTCATCGGTAAGGCCACGTAAAATCATTGGGATACCCATCAAATAATATTCCGTTTTGTTTTACTTAAATATTTTACGATCTTCATTATTTCTCTTCATCAAAACATCCCCGAACATTACCCGAAGCAAAAAATGACTTGGCAAAAAGTTTCGAGTTCAAAAGTAGGTACTTGTTGGGTAATAAGCAGTGTTGTCGGACCACAGATATCACAAAGGTCTTGGATTGGATTTCGAGATAGGATAAAAGTGTAATTACGTTATTTCGAGAGAAAAAACTCATTTGCAGCCAAGGATTGGAATGGAGCACGAAATCGGGGATAGGCACATTGGAAGGGTATCTAATAAGCAAAGAAATTGGTGCGAACGCAGTAGGTGAACAACTTTACAATTTAACGACGGAACTTACACATTAACATTATGGTTCGACTACACGCAGAGGGCTTACAGCGCCTTACGAGTCCAGTACAATAACGCATACAGGGCACTGTTGAGGCTGCCTCGACACTGCAGTGCATCAGGGATGTTCGCTGAGGCACGTATAGATGACTTCTATGCAATCATAAGAAAGCGTGTCGCTTCCCTGATGTGGCGGGTGCGGGACAGCGCCAACAGTGTCTTAATGACTGTGGCAGATAGGACTGATGGCCTCATATTAAACCACTGGACGAGGACCCAAGTGTTGCCTACAAACCGTGCCCAGAAATAGTGTGTGTTTTAAAGTCACATTTCCGGCATTGTACCGTATCAGTGATAAATTATTATTTCATACGTTCTAAAACGCGTAAACACACTTGTCAGTGTCAGTGACAACACAGTGTTCTTAGTGTCAGTTCCGGCGCGTTCATAGAAAATGTATAAAATAATAATTTTCACTGATACGGGACGGTGCCGGAACTGTGACTTCACTGATATGTGTGAATCAGACTTTATTATTTACTTTCATATTTCCCGGTTTTCTAATCAATTCTTACAAGTTTTTGAACCACTTCCCGTTGTTCGATTGAGCTGAAATTGTATGTAAATATTCAATTTGCATAACAATGCAATATAATGATGGCACAAAGCTGGTTTGATGATGGAAACGGAAAGTGGTCATAGGAACTTAATCACATCTGGCCCACTTTGCGATGTTTGATTGAGCTAGAATTTTTAATGAATATGCATTTGCATGACAATGCAATACAATAGCTACTTTTGAAAAAAGATGTCCAAACGGTTGGTTGACACTTCCCGGGACCCAAGGGCTGGGTATTGTGGTATTGCCATGAGCAGAGGCTTAAATATTGCCATCCAATGTGGCAATGCGGCACATTTTCAGTGCCTAAATAAATATGTTTGGTTTTTTTATATACTGTCCCACTCTTGGGCAACGGTCTCCCCCATTCTTTCCACTTTCCTCTGTTTTGTGCCTCCTCTATAGCTAACGACAACTTTCATGCAGCATTTACCTTAATTTATGAATGAAATACACACAGGCATGAATCATTAGCCCAAATACAACTTCAAATAGATAATTTCCCTATACCAAATAAAGGTAGCGTTATTTGCCTTTCGATTTTAGTAGTAATTATTGTTTATTCTAAGGCTATAGATACACGATTGTCTGAAAGGGCGAAGTCTGATACCATCTTTAGGGGTGTATTATGTCGATCGCTCGCCGAGGGGGAATCGATACCGACATGAATATTTGAACGCATTATGTGCTGTCCATACTTTTGTCGCGCCGGACCATCGGCTAATTGAAATAGTTTTGTTTATCAACGACCCCTCGTAATGATCGTGATTGAAATATTTTTAGAATACGCTATCGTGACTTGAATGCTTGGACAATTATTTTTACATTCTTAATGTTCTAATTGAACTTGAACATTGTATATTTTCAGCCCCCTCGGGGACATAAATCAAACTTATGTATACAAGAGCACTTATAATGATATCTACCCTATCGTTCAAAACCTATACCTATGGGTAAATAAATTGACAGAATAAATATGTAAGAAAATGAGCCTTTTTATAGACACTTGTGTCGAAAGTTGTATCTACCGGTAAAGAAAGTTTGTTAATAAAATAAAAATGATCTTGTGTTGAATAGTGTAAAAGATTTATTTTAACAGATGACAAAAGAGCTAGTAGGTAGTAGTTATTGAAACTGCCACAAATGTTAGCACGGTAGAAAACTTCAGAGCTTAATAACATTTAAGATATTAAAACACTTATCTGAAGTGCAGTTATGTCGTAATTCAATTGCAACAGAAACCAATTATTATCGCCATCTGCATACGACGCTAAAGTAATAATTTAGCCTACTTTTAATATTTTTGACTCATATTTCCAGGGTTCACAAACAAAAGAAGAGACTCGCGTCGTTTACGCACGCGGCAGTAAATTACGTAACAATTCGAATGGAAAATGAAATGCCTGCTTCCGAACCATTAAGCAATTTGAATTTAACACTCGTCCCTTCATTTTCATATTACCGCAGAAATTGCACGATTTACTCGCACAAGCCCTTAGAAGTGGTGTAACAACTGAACGCGAAACCTATTAAGACCGTTACAAGTATTACTTGCAGAAATATTACTTGTGCAATTTCATTTTACGAAGTAGTTTCTGCTTGGAAAAAAATCTGTTTCTACTCAAGTGTTAGTAAATCAAGATTTAATTCTTTTTTGTATTTAAGAAACGTTGAAATCTTCTTAATATTTTTTACACGTGTTTAGAGAACGCAAACACACTGAGCCGTGTATATTTATCTTGATTTTCAGACGAATCACTTCTCCTTCGGAAATCGTTTAAAAAAATCGTTTTCGTCAAAGAGAAATGAAGTGATCGATGTGGAATAAATCAACAGTGAACAAATTAAATACGTGTGGAGAGCAATAGAGCTGTGAATGTGAGCCAATCCGACGCTTTTCATCGGAACTTCTTCGAGGAAATGAAAAAAAGTGTAAAAAGAAATCAACGACATAATACACGGAACCGTTCCCGCTTGAATACGCTCAACGCAGATGTTATATTTCACTCTTTGATTCTATTTTCGCAAATCGTGAGGGTGCGAGTTTAATTATAAATTCATTCACTCTTTTGCATTTAAAAATCGAAGCACACTCAACAATAAAACCAAACCAGATGATCCGATCATTGCTAGAAGAGTTTGTAAGTTTTGTTTCATTTTAAACTTTTAACTATTAGGTATTCTGTCGATATTCATTTGAATACTAATATTTTTAATACATGTGACTGTTGTATCTATTTCCAAGTAGCTTAGGATTATTATGAGATTTTCCTGGAACGACATGCTTGGTAAGCAGTAGTGATAAAACGGCGCCAAGTGGAAGGCACTTATTGGAGTCGCGCGGCGGAGTCTAGTCGGATTAGTATTCTGCGTCCCGACTAGAAGGGGTGGCGAGATCAACTTGCGTTTTTTAATCAAACACATCGCTATCCGTCAATGGGACGCGCCACTGACTAAAACAAAGCGATAAATTAAGGCAGGAAACGGGAGGCGAACGCTCGCCGCTCGTATTGAAAGATTTACTTCCTCTGTTTAATTGCAATAACGGCTAGGCACGTTGGTATCGTATTTTTCTTTTTACACTCCGCCTCTTATTGCCTTCGGGCCGTTAAATAAATTTATGACGCCCGACAAAGTTCAGCCCACCTCGGCAGCCTCACCGGCCTGAAATTAGGTGGAAATGTGAAACAGAAATAAAAAGCTGGGTCTCAGGTGCGTTGTTCACGGCGGCCGGCTAGTGGGATTAGCTCTTGACTCGCGGTTAAATGGCTCGCCCGCTCATAAAAGTTTCTTAACGCTCATAGTTTTGGGCAACCTTCCTGTTGCCTAAAATTTCCCTCCCTAAAAAGTTCACTGGCCGCTAGTTTCGTTTCGCATTACGTGAGCCTATCTGCTTTGGGATTTTATTATTGTGCCCGAGTTTAGACGCGCCGGACACAGAACTTTGTTATTTACGTAGAGTAAGTGCACACTCGCTACTTTAGTACGCGGGCACCGAATTTATGTACCTACGGAAAAAACGGGAAATTCAATTACATCGTATTATAATAAACAAAAAGTGAAATTCGGAAACTCACATTAGCGCCCGGCTCCTTTAAAACCTCCGATGTAATCTGAAACAAGGAACAAACACGCCTAAATAACAATAAAATTGTAATAAAAACTTTGTGCACGCAACCAAAATTGTGGAAAATTGACCAAATTATTATTTACGGTTGAAAATTAAAACGAGGCATTATAGAAGATTACTTTCCCCCTCTTTACAACAACTCGCATTTGTACTGAAACGAACGTGCCTAACGTGTTGTCTTCCTATATTTGGGAACCCCCAATTACTGGAATTTCTTTGTTTTCTGATGTGTTCGATTTTCACCCTTGTCTCTTATGTTTTAAGTTCATATTCTATTAATATTTCGTTATCATACTGATTTACATCGTTCATAAAATATTCAAATGTTGTGCTTGCATAACCACAATTTCCAAACAAAGATTCAGAGACGTAAAACACAAAGTTTGTGTTGAAAATTTTAAACCGATGGTCATTATTTTCACAGAGCAGGTGTTTTCTGCTCAAAGAACCACATCAAAAGATAATTTCTAGGTAGGTTCCTTTGGTTTGTGGCCGCAGCGTAGAGCGCTTACGGTAAAACTCGTCCCGGTAAACATTATCGAGCCCATATCAATATAAACAGATATAAAAGAGCAACTTCACTGTTCATTCCCAAGTTTAATAGTACTCGTGAAAAATAATCACACAATAAACAACAAACGATCAATACAAGTACATCGCGGCAGCTCAGAAACTATTACCGGAGCTTGACCGTAACTGCAAACTACCTATTTCTTATAACATTAATGGAAAACTGTACAAAAAGCTCCATAAACCCGGCTTAAGTTAAAGAATGAAGTTTATTTTTTACTATAATCATCTAGTTATGAAAATTCAAAACGTAATGCCCCGCGAACACGTATGAAGTAAACGGGTAAAGGAATTTTAAACAGTTCTGAAGTGGGGTTAAGTGGGCGTTTAACAACTAATAAAAATAATATATTCAGTCTAACAATGTTAGTGCACAGAATACCCCAACTTATTATAAATGACGATGGATGCGGTAACGTCCCGTCGCCGAAGAGTATCGTTGCCTGTTTTCCCCTGGTGACTCGCATCCATGAAGCTTGCACCGGTAGGTACGTGATATTATCAGGGGGAATGACGAGTCAGGGGAAAAACAGGTTCCTAATACTCCCATGGAGAGACTAACACTAAATAAATCAGTATTCAGAATCAAAAATACAATGTTGTTTTATTACATTCATCATAAAACTAGTAACTAAAATTACCCTTTACGTTTTCCCTCGAGATATTATTTTACATAAATGTAAAAAATATTTATTTATAGTTAATTAACACGGTACAACACCAATTACATCTGTTAACATAACAACGAAACAAAATTAGACAATGCAAACAATTCAGTTATAAACAATTATTCGCTACTAATATGGAACAGTGGAAACCCTAGCGTAATGTTCCTCACAAAACATAACATCACGCCTGTAATCTCCTAAGGGTAAAGCAGAGGTGTACCCATTAGTACACCCACATTTATGTTTAAGTCCCATGTAACAGGGGGCGAGCCTATTGCCATCAACCGAGCACAAATGAAGACTCCGAGGCTGCTACAGAGTAATTCCTGATGGAAACAATTCAATGATACTTTGCAACCATTAGACCAACGAGGCAATTCGACACATTCTCACAGAACATCAGAAATAAACACAAAAAAATAATTAAACAATAAATGAAATAATTTTAAAACGAATCCCCGAAAACCCGAAAACAAACATCAATTTCCATTTCATTTCACGAGAAATTTTAAGCTAAAAGTCTTCTTCCTACCTGTCACAAACCAACCATAATACGTCAAAAAAACGCCAGCACGTACCAACCTTTGGTCGTCGAATTTCGTTGCAAAATTACCTAATTCGTCGCCGGGTAGGGTTGAAATTAACATTTTGTTGTGGCATTTTATTCTCGTGTAGAAAGTTGGAGTGTTCGGACGTCCGGAACTTTTGCTAATGTCGGAATAATGTTGGCGGGTACAGTCGGCCCTTGGTAATGGAACGGCAAAGTTTTTATTTATATTGTATTGTACTTTGGTTTATATGGTACTAGGTATAGTGGCAGCTCTATTAAAGTTTCCCTCGGGAGTCATCAACGTTGAAGGAATTCATGTGTACGGGGTTCGTTTGGAAATGTATTGACCCTTTCGTACATTAATATAGGAGTAGTTTGCGGGTACTGTGTGCAACTGGATATAGAATAGTACCGACTAAGTAATAATATCAACCTATTACTGGCCCACACAGGTCTCTTCTTATACAGAGAAGGCACGCACATTGATCACCAATTCACCACGCTTGCTCAAGGCGGATTTGCGATTGCAGACTTATATTAATTGTCCAAGATTCCTTACGATTATTTCCTTAAACTAGATAAACTTAAAAAGGACACAAGAACTAAAAAAGTCTTATGGGTAGGTACTAGCCCAATATCGAATCCAAAACCTCAAGCATGAGAGGCGGGTGACTTAATCACTGAGCCATCACGACTTATAAGACCGACAAGTATTGCTTTAACAACCTATCCTATGATATAATTATATTACACTGACA
The DNA here is from genome assembly GCA_949774945.1 of Hoplodrina ambigua. NCBI lineage: Eukaryota > Metazoa > Arthropoda > Insecta > Lepidoptera > Noctuidae > Hoplodrina > Hoplodrina ambigua. Next base: position 6,915,817 of record OX458976.1, read on the forward strand.
TGGACTTGACCACTAGCGTAGTGATGAACTACAAGTAGGCACTAACAATAAACAAACAAAAACATAAATAAAATTACTAACATTTCTCTCTGAAACATGTAACAGAATAACATAATAAAACCTATTTACAGCTCTGTTATGTGATTTCACAAACTGGTATTATCTGAAGAGATGGCAGATATGAGAATATAGCAAGAATCCTGAACATTCGTTAAGTGAGTTGTCCCGTGTCGGCGGCGCGTCGTGGACGTGGCCAAACAAAATGTAATTTTCCCCCGAAGCGCCCTCTTACGTGACCCGAGAAAGATATAACGGTTTTATTAAATTATTTCTGCTTTTATAAGTAACTGTTACGGACGTTTAGAAAAAATAACGACTCAAAAGGCTAAACAGATTATGGCGACGGCTAACAATTTACCTAATGTTTGCAACACCTGCTGTGGTCCGAGATTTTAAAAGCACTTTATGTTGAGTTCACAGTGTAAATTAATTTGTTTAAGAGCACGTCGGAAATTTAATGAAGATAATTCCGGGTTATATCCCTATCACATACTCCCTTATGATAACGTGTTTTAAGGCTTTTTGTGGCTATGAATAGAATTTATTTCCGGTGTTGGGGTTTTTACGTTTTTTAATTGAACCTTTTTTTGTTTAATTGAAACCTTTTTCAGGTTGGGTTTTAAGGTTTAATGCTATTTATGGGTACTGCATTTTCCTTATTTCGAATTAACAAATGATTGCTCTCACACCAGGTAGATTAATCTCAAAAGTACCTAATGATTATTTCATCTAAATACATATTTACTAGTTAGTCTTAATAGACATTTGGAGACCATTCATATCAATAGAACTACTATAGTCATTAAATTCAACTTGAACTGTCTACTGCAGCCGAAACACGTTGCCCATAAAATATCCTCTCAACAATTTTCCCCCATTCTTCTCCATTCTTTAAAGTCCTTTCATGCACGAAGACAGCAGGTGTGTGGGCTTAGCATCAAATCTTCCTAGATCGGTACACCACGGAAACACACGAACTCCTTATCAAACTTCCGACGTTATGAAAATAAACGTCCGATTTTATTTATGTCCGGAAGAGGGCGCGATGCGAGATTCCGCATCCGATTGCGACACCCCAATGTAACAGATATTTGGCGCAAAACTGCGCTAAATTATCATTTGGCCGCGATTTGTTTTACTCATGCCCCATTGCGCGCACCTCGTTCGCTCGCTTTGATTCAATTAAGACCCTTTGTACATCGTTGTGAGAGTTCCACAACTTTGTGCAACGTTTTTTTATAGTATAATACAGTGTAGCAAACGTCAAACAATAGGAATTAACACTCGATTAACTTTTGTCTCCAATTAAAGTGAAATTGAGCTTGATTTCAGTTATGTTAGTTTATTGATTAAAATCGATCCGTAATTTTATCTTTTTTAATACACAAACAAATACAGATACAAATAATATAGGAGGACCCTGTTGTTCATATTTTAGTAGGTAGGTACATAAAAGTTATACATAATAAAATCAAGTAGATTGCCTCCGAAACCACGTTTTTAACTTTTAAAACTTTTTAACAACGCGGTGGTTATTATCATAAAACAGCAATTACGATTTTTTTGTGACTTTTTAGCATGCCATGGTTCTAAAAAGCTACTTTGTGCTCACTACAGTCGAAAAATTAAATAGTATAACAAAGAAGTAAAAACACATTCATACATAAAGTCACGACTTTTTCCTATGTGGGTAGACCGTAACCACAGAACGCCACCTGCTACGATCCTTACATATTCCTTTCGCCTCACCTATTTTCATACATCTCGTCATACAAGCATGCCAGTTAGGTAAGAGTACTGCGCACCTGGCCTTTCTGAAGAACCTTATCAATAAGGTCAGTGTAGGTCTTCCTAGGGCGACCCCTCCCTGAGACAACTCACCTCTGCCATATACCTTACCTTACCTTTAAGTAAAAACACATCACACATAAAACTTTAATTCAACACAAACTTGTAACGGCCATTCTTTTTGAACAACAACACCTACTTTCGAGAAAATAACAGCAACAAATAATGGAGTAACAGCACAACGATTACCTTTATTGCTCGCTTTACGATCCGTTAATGTTGAAAAGACTAGACAGTACTCAAGAATTTTCTGGACTTACAAAAGATGGATAACTTAAGTAAGCGAAGGAACTTCAAGTTTTACTTTAAGACGAAAAGGCTTTGCAGTTAGCAAGTCGGCAAATAACTTAATCCCTGTAACTTGTTCATTATCTTCTCAATTGTTAGAATCAAGCACGGTTTTGGTAATTTGCTGTATCGTAAAGGTGCAAAAAGTCTCTCATAAATAAAATAGCTCAAAATAAGATCTCTTTGTTTTAATCAATTACTGTTGTTACAATATTTTTTTCAGCAAAATCAACGTTTGAACAATATTTCATAACTACACAATAAACTACATTACACACAATAAAGTTTAACAACGATGGCATTCTAATCTTAGTCTCAATTAATTATGTACAATTTTTACAGACTTAAAAACAAACAGAATAAAATAAAATGTATAGAACTTCTCAATTTGGTAAAAAATACACTAATTTTCCTATATTTTGGACAAGATTTTGACAATGATTGTCATTGAGATGAGATGTTTCGAGAATTAAGATCATATACAGCTTATTTTAGAAAAGATTTGATATTAAAGATCACAATTTAATTAGTATGGATATCTTAAAAATCTATTTTGAAACAAAAATATTTAAACACGCACCTACTGAATACTGATAAACATAAGTATTGCTGCAATAATTTTAAAGGATTTACTATGAATTAATTAAAATCGTTCCTTTTAATCTATGACGTAATTTTCATCAACGTAATTTGCCAACAAGCCCGAGCTCGACCGGAAAGGCTTGGATCTCTTAAACGGTTGTGTCTTGGACCGTGGCTCTTCCTACAGCAAGCTCGCTCCCACAATCAGAGCTTATGCATAAATTTGAATTTTCAATTAAGGATACTTTGAAGAAAATTTTATTAGACATAAAGTGAAACCTTTGGTCTCTTAAGACGAAATACGTATTAAAAGAATAAAAGTGGCGTAGAGATTTGTAACCATCAAAACATTTACATCAATTACCTTGGTAAGTGAACTGTCAAGAAAAAGCTATTTGTACCATTTCCGGACTTCCGGAGTAACATCAACCAAATCAAAAATTCATATCTGCACCAATTATTCAATAATACATCCGATACATTAAAAAGATTTCTTCTCCCATTTTCATAAATATAAAGAAAAAGCTTTCGAGAGTCCATTCCACTCCCTTTCCTGTGCAGTCCTGGGCTGCACCCCAAAACGTCTGAAAGGCGTTCGCGAGATATCTTAAATGAGTTTCGTTATCTTTAGAGAAAGAAAATGGGATTAATAGTTAACAGAGAAGCCCGAAGGCGCTAAACATCTACTTGAAGGTTTTATAGTTATACCTATAACAGCTTCGTAATACAATTAATCCAAGAAGGTACCGTCTGTTTTTATTTGTTTAGCAATCAATTGTGAAACTGTGTGTAATTATAAATAGTATTTTTAACACCTACAGTATTAATTTACATATTTATTATCTGTAGGTAATGCAGGTCCCAGATATTGAATCGTTGCAAAATAACATTTATTTTAATAAATACCATGTCAACTGCATGCAATTGTCATCGCTCGCCAGCCAGCCAGTTTTAAAGTAGCAAACGTATTGTGGTCGCAATGATAGTGATGTGAAATTCAACATTCATGAGTCCGAGCGGTCAACGGTGGCGAACGACCACTCCGACCATCGAGGTTTTATGCAAAAGGACCTTAGTCTATAAAGCGGCCATAAAGGGTCCGCGTACAAAGAATGCAAAGTGAGCTTCGCCGTAAACAGAGCTAACCTCTCCGCGGTGTCCTTTACGATAGATTTATATTCATGACACTATCTCCAACGCGTAAAATTTCGGGCATTGGCGATCCAGAAGCAGGCATATGTAATTTTGTTTGAATAAGTAAAGAGGGGTAAGGAACTAAGGACAAAGGCTATTTGATCTTCTCTGTCTCCGCTCGAATACGAATAAATAAAATCGCCTGCGGACTGGTTTATGTGATATTTCATAAATGGATTTTGAAGGATAGTGTGTTATGGGATTATTGATTCCCCCTAGACACCGTCTACGTCTGAAGTACGTTGGTACATTATCTCGGCGGTCTCTGGAGATAACCTAATATATCTTGTATCCGGATAAGTTCACCTATATGGTCCTATATTTTGCTGATAACAACTATTAAATGTAAAGGTATATTTGCAAAAAAACATTAAGAAAACTTAAGCTATTAATTGTTGACTTCATTAAAGTTTAAAATAAGATAAATGGTTGTTTATGAAGTAAAAATCAGAAAACCTAACATCCTTTTCAGTTTTACTAACGAGCTATAAATCTGTTTTTAAATAAAATCTTTAATATTGTATCCCAAACAATTTAAATCCTTCATGCACAAAACGGATATCCTCAAAAAGCAATTCCGTCCTCTTTTACGAGTAGTAAGGGGTAGTCGGTTTACACTTGAAGCAAGCGCATTCGACCTTCTAAACCAACAAGCAGTTAATCATTCAACGTCAACGACTACATAACGTTTTATTGCTCAGACGTCTGTGAAAAAAGGAAAACAATACGAAGCGACGTAAACGTTGAGACTGGATTTAATTCGGACAGTGTTTTCATAAATATTTATATGCCTGTACGGGTTGAAAATATGTTTAAGAATCTACAATAGCTTCCCGCTCCGGGCGTCGTGTGACAGCTACTCCGAAACATACGGAGCTCCGGAAATAAAAAAAATATACGTACACACACGGAGCACTTAAAATAAAACCTTACAACGAACTGTAAGCAGCGGTTTATCCTGATGTAATATTTTCCCATTTCGTACTTCAGCTTTGTACTCGCTGTTTACAGGCAGATATATTTTAAGTGTGTTTACTTTCATCTCTTGGATTATTTTAGGCTGCTGTTGACTACAAAGGAGTACTATTTCGAACAGCAACGTTAAAAAGAGTTATTATACTATTTGCCATTCTTAGATTTTATTACAGAGAAATATTGAAGGGGAGTGGTAGTAAAGTGAGCAAGCCATAAAACAGATTTAATTAGAGATGCAACGCTAATCTCCATTCCCGTCGACCCAGCCAGGAGACGGAAAATTTTATGACAACAAAAAATGTTAATTCATGTCGCAGATAATAAAATTTTACTGTTGATGGAGAACTGAGATGAAATAAGATACTTCAGTAAACATACCTACGTAACTGCTACATATTTAAGAGGTCTATTAGCGGCTTCTTTCAAAAATAATTTAATGAGAAAACTCTGTATAAAAAGTCGTAAAAACAGCTATAGAAAGAGTTTCGTTTTCTCTTTTGTAATCTAATGTAATCTGTTGAGTTAATGAATTTTCTTACAGTTTATGTGCATGGCTTTAATGCTATGATTACTTTTATTATCAGCTTATTTAATCCTTAGTCCCGCGTCGTTCTAAATGACTAATTTTTTTTAATATCTTTGTCATACTAGTGTAACAGAAGTAAAGCTATTTTCCAAAAACATGAATTAAAACATTATCGATAAATTATCCATTATCTAAACGCATTGTTCCCTTGAAACTGTTAATTATGAAATCATAGTACCTATGTAGTTAGGTGCTATTCAATTAGCAGTCGTTTAACATTATCCTATTATGCGCTGGATTAAATTTTGTTATTCACAACAACAGCGAAAATGAGAGCTGACCACAATTTGCGCGGTGCAAATGAAAATCTTCGCCAAATTGGTTAACCATTAATTTGGAAAACATTATTCTAGAACGACACGCCAGATTTTCTATCCTACTGATATTAGTTTCTGTTAATGTTTATTTTAAACATAATTTAACATCACGCCTGTAATTCTCGAAGGGTTAGGCAGAGGTGTACCCATTAGTACACCCACATTTCGCCATTTCGTATGTTTTTATTTGTTATTTTAAACTGAAATAAGAAAAAACGACTTTCAAGCCGTTTAACTAGATCATTTACATTACCTGTTAGAGAATTAAAGAAGAGGATTAAAATTAAAATATACAAAGCAAAGTGAGCCATAAAATAGTTTTTCGTGGAAAAAGAAGTCAACATTTTGGGTAATACTAAAATTTACGATCTCCGTTTTCACCTGAAACTAGTCGTTAAATTCAGCATTTAACTGCAGGTTTACGTTCGCAATTTTGACAAAAGACAATAAAATTTAACCTTGTGTAGGTACCGAATGTCAAATGGTCTAGAAAATCTGAAAACTTTTATTTAAAAAATACGCCCAAAAAATATACCTAAACGTTAAGTAACAAAATATGGAATGAAGTAAGCTACACATGACCTGATATTGTTTGAACTAAGCTGTACATTTCTGTGTACTTATTTAACCGTTCAAGCGTTAACTGACTAAACTATCAACAAGCGACTCAAACTAGTGATCGAATTGCGCTGAAATTAACACGCCAATAGTTATTATGACTTAGGCATGCGCTGAGAAAGGATTTTCCTAAATTCATCTCATAATGGAATAAAGCAGATTATATTTACGCGGATGAAGTCGCGGGCAAGAGATAGTATACTTATAAAATAGATTGAACTAATTTTTTTTCCAGGTACCTAGATATTGTGCTTTTACTACGATTTTAAAGCCAATATTCTAAAAATTATTTAGTCTTTTGAAAAAAACATTTAAGCATTTTAATAACTACCAAGACAGTCCTAATCATTATTAAAACACGTCTGAAGAAAACGCAACCTCTGAATATTAAATCACCAACAAATTTCATTATTAATTATAATTCTAACACTAAATACATAACACCTTAATGAACACGAAGTCTAAATAACATTAAGGCATCCTTTGTATTAATATAAGCGACATAACAATATATACATTTCGCACATTCCCTTCATTATGTTATAGGTATGTGTACCTAAATGTTGAAGCTCATAATTAGAGTAAAAGCGTCGCGTCGCAATGCCGGTGTGGGGCAGGCACCTCAAAGAACACTTACAATAGGTAATGTACTTAACGCGGTAGTGCCTAGTATCGTCATTACTTTGAGCCGTCATAGAGAATAAGGGTGGTGTGGAGTCGCTAATTGTGTTTTGGGTTAGAAATTTTAGCGTGAAGAGAAGATTTTGGACTTACTTAATTTTCTTTTCTTGCTTTTTACACTAAACCGTTAGTCTTTAGATTAAAGGAAAGCGTATTTCAACTTTACATTTATGTTTGACGTGTTAAAAATTATAAAAATACAAAACGTTATAACGCATATCTTCAAATATTGTTGCTTATTAAAAACGCTAAATAAAAACACACATTAAAAAAAGCGAACAAAAAATATTTAAAAGAAATCTCGCAACATTTAATATCGTCTCCACGCATCGAAGTGGGTAGCGCCCCTGGCAAGATAAAGTACATTTAGATAAATGGAAGAGAGGCACAACCTTCAGCCGGGTGGGCACTCGGGCTAAACGACAGTCTTAATTTTGCCAAAGTAATAATTAAGAGTGAAGGCTCGTGGGGGCCAACAAACTCTTGCCGAGAAAACTGGCGCTAAATTTTTAAACAAGCCTTAAGTACAAAGTCCGATACGTTCAAAGTTAATTATATTAATAAATAAAATGTTAACGACGTCGGAAGGCGTAGTTTTAGAAGGTTTGAAGTTTTACTGTTTGTACTTTAGAAATTAGAATGTTAATGCACATTGTGTGTTTTGTCTAGAAGAAAATGGAGGAAACTGAAAGAAATAAACGAAAAATCAATAAACTGATAGGAAGAATACGTAACACAACTTTTTTTTTTCGTATAATATAGAATATAGAAATGCCGAGGAACTGGTATCTTCAATGTTATTTGAAACTGTGTGAACTAAAATATTCACGTACAAAAATATACTGAATTCGGAACAAAAAACAGTAAATTGAATAAAAATGTCGGTATAAGCTTACTCCATTGTTTAAATATAAAATGGTTATTCTGTAGCATTCTGCAATTGAAAGTTCACGCTATTGATGATTTTATTTTTAAAAAGCTTTCACGTATTACGTAATGGTAGTAGTTTTTCTTTTACTTTTATATACAAAATATATTTTATTGCATTTAAACAAGCATTGTATGGATTTATCCGGCGTATAATCTCTCGTTTACCTCTTTTATTTAAAACATAAGAGTTTTAAAAATAAAGAACAACTGCATTGTTGGTCTAGTAGTCACAATATGCGACTACTGGGCATGGTCTTGAGTTCGATTCCCAGGTCAGGAAAAGTGTTTTTGGGTTTTTCCATCAGGAATTTCTCAGTAGCAGCCTCGGAGTCTGGATTGACCTCCTCAACCCAGTAACTGGATAATATGATACCCCTAAGCTAGCATCATCATAAAAATCATCATCAAAAGTTTACGTCACGGTGGGATTCTATTGTTTATATTTTAGACGATAACAGAAGAATAAGCGGAATTTAAAACAATTATTATTAACGTAGCATAACTTCCTCATTATTCAGACAATGTGTCTATATAAAAGTTGAGGGACAGTCCTTCACTCCAGGTGAAATAAATTGGTCCACCGTCCCATCTAACTTAATTACTAATTCATTGCAGACTGAAACTTTTGCGAAACAACTGTTCCTGTTAAAATATTTCCATCTACTTCCATCGTAAGTTATGGAACCTCTATTTAGGGACCTAGTTATAAACTGGTTAAATTTGAGTTTAGCTTTTTAGAGCCTGATGTGCTCTTGTAATTTAGGCGGATTACTCGTATTTTGTTTGGGTATTTACCTCCTTGTTTACTGTTGTTTTATCCTGACGGCATTACTTTATTGCGTGTGATGTGAGCTAAAAATATATTCTACACCTGTTTCGTGTTATGGTAATTATGTCATAGGATACCTATACCTCTATATGACAGTCTGTACAGTACCTTCGGAATCACTTACCAAATTGCTCGAGAAGAAGATCCTCTTCAGAGAATTTACTTTATAAAAAAGAATATTTTCGAATGTTAGGGTTCTGTAGTCTACAAACGCCTTCATAGTTTCGCCAAGCTGCAGCTTAAATCAGAGATTCTTATTTTTAAAAAAGTTACAATTTGACATGCATGTTTTTGAGTATGGGGAAAAATAACGGCAGTAAGTAGAAAATATAAGTAAATTAAAAGAACTAAAGCCTTCTTACCTGTGATAGTACAGGTAAGTAGGCTTTACAAGTTAATGAGTAATGCGGACAACTACGGGACCCTAAACAGCGCGTGGCCCGACACGCACTTAACAGTTACTTTTTATTTGATAAAATGTCTAATTTTGTAAGCCTCTGCAGGATCTACTTAAATGTAAATTAATGTAAGCGCATACACGAAAATGAATTTCAAGTTAATCATAAAAGAATACCCACTGGGATTTCTAGTCGGGACGATCTCAGTGACTGAAGTTAACATAATTATTATTATTATTGGCCCCTACTATCACAGCTTGAATTAAACGGTTAATTTCTTCGAACATTTTTTGCTTCAAGTCCATTCTAATTAAGTTAGTGATTATAGATACGGTTGCTCGTACTCTCGTGAGGGGGAAGGAGAAATGCAAAAACTCCGAGACTCAGTACATAATCATTTTACTTTACACTTGAACTAACCCGCTCTGCGCTTGTTGAATTTCAAAGGGGTCCTATTAATTTTCTAATGAGTTCAGGTAAGATTTAATTTGAAGAATTTATAATATAATTTATAGAATTTATACTTATGAAAGGAGTTTTTACACTGATTAGGTATTTACCATTGCTTTGAAAGATTTATTTGCTGTTAGTAGTGTTATGTATCTATTTTTGTGGTTTTAAGGCAAAGCGCTACAGTGTTATGTTACCTACTTCATATCAATTAACCAAGTAACTTTTGTTTTGCGGTCGGCCTTAATGTGTTTGGTCCTAAGGGACACTACTTACCCCGATCTATGGCTACACATACAAGTTTATAGAAATAATAACCAGTGTAGAATTTTTTCTTACATTTTCCATAATCATATTTTATTGACCAGTTATAACTATTTCTACTCGTGATTGACACATGGTCTTTTATTAATTCGTATTAAATAAATATTTTGCAAGATTTACAGCTATTGGATATTTTTATGGACAAAACTCTGCCAGTTCGACAACAACTGTTGTATACAATTATTTTTCATAAATTTCTTTTTTTTTATTTGCAGTAAAACATCGTGAGGAAACCTAGACTTACAAATTAATATAAGTCTTTAATCGCCAATCTGCCTTGGGCAGGCGTCTTGATCAATGCTCGTACCTTCTTTGTATGAGAAAAAGCCTTTACCACTGCAGTGAGACAACAAGCTACTATAATTTAAAAATTAAAAAACACGACTGCCAATTTGCACATATTTGTACTTTGTTTACTCGTCAGTTTTTTTTACGACGTTTCTTATTTACAGTGTTATATATTTTTTAGATCTACTTGTCAAATTCTAGACGACAAACAGAGACACGGCCAGATTCATTAAAAAAAATAATTGAGGCTGGTATAAATTTACGTTTTAAAGTAACCACAAAGGATTCTTTTTATTTTTAACTAGCCTATGTTACTCGGAACGATGCAAGGATTGTAACGATACCCTATACATCTAAATCGGTTCAGGCGTTTAAAAGTTATGGTGGAATAAAGAATCTCACATACATACATACATATATACATACATACATACATTAACCCTGAACACATAACACTCCTTTTTTTGGGGCAGTCGTGTAAAAATAGGTCGGTAGGTATTATTTAGGTACGTTTTGTCAAAGGCGGATATTAACGAAACTTATTATTACAATATTTTGCATATTAGAAACCAACACAGATTGCATCGAGACAAAATTAATAACGAATAAAACAATCAGAATATTGTATTTGAATAGGTTTAATCAGGCGTCGGATACGAGCAAATGAACCGCGGTTTGGACTGCGTTTATTAAATAAGTTTGCTTTGAATCAATCCGAATGAATAATTACTGTTCATATGGTTAGATGTACTTTATATAACGTAAGTACTCTGTTCATGATGTCAAAATTTTGCGGTGCAAATTGATACGCGGGTTTTAATTTACTCATTAAAATCATTTTGTCCACGCGAGTATTAAAACGGTATGGCATACAAAATAATTACAAAAACAAGCAACATTTTCTAAATTTTATTGACAATATAAATTGTTTCTAAATAATCGGGTATTTAGGATGTAAACTGTAGCTGTTCATTCGATCTAAGCTTTAGAAGCCGACAAAAAGAGGGTGAAAACATATTAAGTACACAGGTTTATTTTGAGTCTAACAACCCCCACCAGACGTCGACGTTCCCAGAGGAAATATTGTCACATCCCTGCTTATTTATAAATTACTGAACCCCAAAAGTCCTTTCTGCTTGATTAAGTAATATGACTCTTTGATCCAAAAATGAATCTGCCCGAATCACGACACTGGATTCAACGGAGCAGACTGACTCAAATAGGCATTGCGTGTATCGAAGGACTTCCAATAAGGGACGGGCGATGCCATCCAATACGATACGAGTATATTAATCTACTACTAATGTGGTGTTCCTTGCCCCCTGGCAGCAACCGGCGACCGAACTAAACTCAGTTATATTGATGACGTCACTTTGTCTCCGTCGACTGGCCATTCCGTCTGTGTAAGTTTAACGTGTTGTTGCAAATAGATGCGACCTTTTCAAATGGTTAGGACTTCGGTCGTTTAATTCTACGGAAATTCGAATGTAATTTGGAGTGGGGATAATTCACATGGTTTAATTTGTGTAGTCTGAGTGGTTTGTTTGGGACTTCATTCGATCTTCCAAATAGTTTTAGGGTAAAGTATTTAAAACCCTTCCCTATCCATGTCTTATGTGTCGGCATCCGGAATACTTTAACCAAAACCACAAATGATGTTTATCTTTACTTTCATTATATATGTACCTATAACGTAAAACCTAACACTAGCAGATACTGATAAAATCTGCGAAAGAAAATCATAAAGTTTTTGTTCAAGTTGTCATTTTTTCTTCAAGAATCCGTCTGAAAAGTTTCTTAAGAAGCAAGCGTCTGTGAGTTAATAAACTTTTTAATACTTAATTACGAACCACTCCCGTACTTAGGCATGTATTTCTTGGATAGATACTTTATGGAAAACAGTCACCACGATCACCTACACGACCCATAAATCGGTCTACAGACATACTGTGCCAATTTGCATGATGAAGGAACTCAATTCCAACGAAACGAAGGTATTTCACCGAACTGACAACATTACCCGAAACTAAAATCACTATTGACGGAGCCCTCGAAAACTGTTCATCAAGTTTGGAGTACGAAATTCAAATTAAGACCTTGATATACTATCCGATTCATGCACCTCTTTAATGGGGAGTCCCACTGAACGTAGAGTATGAATAAATGGAGTGTCAATGTCAGTGAAAATAGTGAAGTGTTCATAGTGACTCAAAGGACCAAATTTTTGCAGAAAGTGATTTAGTGGACTATAACAATAGAAAGACCTACACTAAACTTATTGATGAGGTCCTTCAGGAAGGTCAGGAGCGCAGTACTTGTAACCGGCGGAAATGCTTCTATAACGAGATGTATGAATGTGGACGAGGCGAAAGGAGTATGTAAGGATTGTAGCAGGTAGCGTTCTGTGATTTCTGCCCACCCCCATGGGGATAAAGCGTAAGTTTATATATGTTTAACAATTTTAAAGGTGACTAACAGTCAAAATATTAATGCAAATCGAAACAACGAAAACTATTGTTGAATAATGTACATTTACAACTACCGTACAATTTTGAACAGCAGACCTCTTATTGTGGTCTTACGACTGCTGCCGGCCATGTAGACGTAACCAACAATGGAGGGTTGATCCCTCCATTTCTTTCTTCTCCATGAGTCTGATGGTAACTATACCAACCCGGTCCCTATTAAAGAGGTGCATGTGTGCGTGACTAATTTCGTACAGTCAGCGTATCAGCCTGAATGCCACGTGTTTCGGCTCTTAATGTTGTTGTAGTGGTAGAAAAAACATCCGTACTAGAACTTTAGGGTTGTAGAGTTTGCAATTTATTCGCTCGGAAACGAATGCGACTTGATTACGGCTTCTGTTTGTTTAAAATGGACTGGTTTTAAGTAGCACTGAGGTTACTTAGGCTGCAAAGAATATTGAGAGAGCTCTAGTGTTTTTATACGGCTTGTTTTTTTGTCGTCAATATTCATTTCAGAGATAATTTTGTAGGTGCTACTGATTTATTGATGAATAAATCAAAGTATAAAAAAATCAAAGCTACAAAATACCACTGCGCCATTGGTTTGTTTATTTTGTAATTATTGTGGTCTATTTTATTAGTACAAAAATAAAACTCCTACGCACAAGTTTATTATTACGCAAAATGTTCGACATGAAAAATAGACAAAAATATCTATCTACAGATTTAAATAAAAATCCTACGCACAGAGGCCACATTCAAATTGTTCCACTTTGCTTGGTTTAACCCCAAAGCGGCATACGTTTCCATAACGTCACGAAAAGCTTTATCTGAGTGCAAAGCCGCCGATAATGATGCCCACAACTAGAGCTGCCACACTTTCATTAAGTTTTCTAGTCCACAAGCGTCGTATTAAATCCGTTGCCCCAAAGCCGTGTGTGAAGAGTCCGGAAGATAATTTACGAACAAGTGATAGGGACAGAACATGTCGTACTTCCCCGCACTTGATCCTATTTATCATGCACGGGACTTATTAAAGCGACCAACACGCGCGGTGTTGTTCAATAGTAAAACTTTAAAGTAGATATAAAAGGGAAGGAGTCGTCAATTTTTAAAATGTCTAGTCACCGCAATTTTACTTATTTAGAAATAATAAGGAAAAGTAATGTTTTGATAATAATGGTTATACTTATTTTAAAAATTATGGTTTTGTTTCGATAAAACAGTTACAAACATAACGTTATCAATAACTAAAAACTAATTTACTTAATACAATGCAAACTCCAACATAGTAAACTCAAACAAACCTGAAAAAAAATATTTGCACACATGCGATAATTACATTAGGCTAGCACACGGTGCGAGCAAACATTATTTTTGCTACAAATAGAATGGAGTAACAATGTGTTTCGACTCAATGCCCTCCAACGTCCAACAGATTGGCGTTCCATTCATATGTAGATTGCAACAAAAAATCCAATAAACAAGACACAGGGTACTCACATCTCCCCTACCATCATTATTGAAAAGAATGTTAACAGTGCACCCGGCTTATCCCGGGGTCGTTTTACCAAAAGAGTTAGACTAACGAATGGTCGCCCTACATGACATGAGTGAGTCTCTCGTTACGCTTGACACTTCAATTCGGATTAAATTCAGTTAGGAATTTAAATCGGCAATAGTGTTTGTGCGGCAGATTGTTGAACCAGATACGCATTGAGCCTGATTACTTACCTGTGACTTAGATACGGACTGGGGTAGATTTTCGTGCTCAAAAGGATTGTAAGTCCCTCAAGCATTAAGTACTATTATTAGATGTTGCTAGGTTACTTTGTAAAAGGTCTTGTTACAGAAGGTTTAACGTTTAATCAAATCAGACTTTTACCTACAATCCTTATTTCTATAAAAATATTAAAGGTTACCTACACAGTTGAACGGAGTCTTTTCAGATATTGCTATGACCTGGCAGCGTTTTTCAATTCAAAAAATAGATTGCTTTCAAAAAGAACTGCAGCTATACCTGTACATAAGCGACAAAAGCTCATATAGTGGTATTCCAAGTATTCACATATTAGCCGATGCCCAGCTACAATTTTTCCACTTCCATGCCGCTTAGCACAACTTCAGAGAGGATTCATATCGCCGCAGCGGATGCGTTTGTTTTGTTCTAATTTATTTTATCAAGTAAACGTTGGTATTCCGCTCAGTGGTCCGGACCTAATATGCAGTAATGCGGCAAAGTAGTACCCTCTGCACCTACCACTGCCGAGTTTGATGCCGACTAATGAGTGAAGTTATTCGCTTAATTATTTTTGTGCAGATTTTAACGGTTTGTTAACCTTTAAATGTGTGCTTTCGTCTGCGGAACGGTTTAATTTATATACAGATACAATTATTTATATTGGCGGGGGTTGCTTTTGCTAACGTAATCAGCTTTAGTTGCATTCTTGTACAAACAGGAGCGGAAGAGATGAAACAACAAAATTTCATGATCTTGCACTTTAACTTATTCAGCAAGCTTACTGTCTAGGAAAGCTTTTTCTGCTACTAATACTCGTACTTTAAATAAATACCGCAAAGATTGTTAATAATACGAAAAAATCTTCACACTGTCAATATTCCGTTGAATCTCTCAAAATGAGAAAAAGTAAAAACAAAATTAAAACATCGTCAGCAGTGAAACCGAGCTTCCTAAATTGATAGCGAAATAATCGATTCCTTTCAACGGCACCCTCAACCCTTCCGCCGCAACATCCATTCCATTTAGTTTTTTGAAAAACTACATTAAGAAAAAATGAATCACAAATGAAAGGGCAATAATAACAAAATGCAGTACAAATTGCAGAATCACGCGTCGCGTACCATTTCGCTTTCCGTGAACAGTGATTAATTGCGTTTTCATTAGTGTCGCATCCAAAATGACATAGTTATGAATCGCCAGTTCAATCAACTCGGTTTCAATAACAATTTTTCATTCTCGACACACTAATTAAGTGCTTTTCATAAATATTCTGGTGAAATCACGAGCCATTCCAAACAGTTTTGAACTCTATATTCTTTGGGGCAAGTTTGAATTTTCTTTGGTGTAAAGTTTGTAATGGCAGACTTGAAAGCGACATCCTTAGTAACAAGTGTAAAATATTTTCCCCAATCGTTGTACCTGGCGCCCCCTAGGGATATTTCAAGGGTGAATAAGCTCGCATAATGGCAAAGGGTACAATATTTTAAATTTCAATCGCTGCGAGCGGTCCGGTTGCTCCCCGGGCGGCGTAGAACAAAGATTTCACCCGGTGACTTCTGCTAAGTGTTATAATAACTTATTATATCTGGAAATCGTTTGGAACATCAGCGCGTAATAAAAAATGTATTTTTTATAAAATGTGCCGAGTATGTACATTTGCAAATTATTATTCGTTGTAGAATTTTGTTTTATTGCGATTTTAGTCGGTTTGAACGACTAATTCAAAATGATTATTGATAAATGTAATGTCATGTAGGTATCAGGCCGCTGTAAGGTCACCATGACGTTACTTCACGGTAACTCAATGTGTGTAGACAAGCAATAACATTTTAAATTAAATTGCAATGAAATAGAATTAATTGCAATGATAACTAAAAAGTAAATAGGTATGTTATTATAAATTAAACCTACTAAAACAAATGAAGATATTTTTGTCTGGTAATGTTACTCTTGATGATTTTAATAACACTTAAATATTTTCATACTTCAATTATGTTTTACTAAGAATGAATTAACACACTGAAAAAAAAAGAAATAAAGTACATAATGAACCTCTAGCCAATTTATCATACTGGAGTTCCAAATCGCTTGTAAAAGGTGACTAATAAATATTATCTGCGACAAACGCAAGCAATCCATCCGTGTTTCGCTCTCATTCCGAACTCCCCCAGTCCGTTTTTTCAGCGAGATTAATTTTCCGAATCGTTATCAGCGCCTTACGATTGCCGACGCATTTGTTACACTACAGTTCACCTTTTCAGTGAAATTGCAAATTTTATGCGGAGCGCAGATAAAGTACCTATAATCATTATTATAACTCATAAATTTGATTGAAATTCGGTCACATTCCGAACGAGCGCTTATCGCGTGGTTGCAGTCGACTTGAAAAATACCTCGCCCCTAAATTCGTGATTTGAGAGACGTCGAGTCAACGCTTCCGATCGATTTGCGTTTAGTGCTACAATGAACGTGTTTAATATCGACATTTGCATAACAAATTCGGAAAACGCGACGGTTTTTCAAGATTGAGAGACCGGCTTTTAGGAGTTGTCGAAAAGGATCGTAAAGTTTAGATCCGTTTTTACAATTCCGTTTACCTAGGTATTATTTAATATAATTTATAGTTTTAAAGTCCAATTGGAAAATTTGTTAAATAATAAAATTTAAAAGACAAAAAAAAAATTAAGATTATATTAACAATTATGTTTGAAATACTTAAAAATAATGTAGGGCCATAACGACCAAAAGTTTAATATAATGGGTATTGGTCTTCGTCGGGGTACTTTTAATATAGCGCCATTTAATTTTAAATGTATCATCGTAACAGTTTATCTTAAATTAAAATGAATTGAGACTACTTAGATCAAATAAAGCAGAAATTTTATTAACATCCCTCCTTTTGATCTAGTGCTTTAAATACTTTTATCTAAGTGTTTACGACTGAGGTTTATGAAGCCTTTAATATAATTTTAGACGAAATCTGAGATAAATTTTATTCAAAATATAAATAAATTGAAGATTTGCTTTAACTTTTTTTAAAACATTTACAGTTAGTCCTTTTCTGCTCAATAAAATACTGAATAAAAGCAGTTTTACAGCATCTAATAATAGACTAATATTAATAGCAGCCTATTACTGTCCCAGAATACAGAGAAGGCACGAGCATTCATTAACGCGCTTGCTTAAGGCGGATTAGCGATTCCATGCTTATATTAACTATAACATCGTGAAAAAACCTTAAACGTTTTTCACGACGTTAACATTCAATGATGTCAGCACCAGATTTTTTAAAATTGTGTATACCCATCAAGGATTATTTGACGGTACAATACGCTAATAAAGTACCAAATTCTCTAGTTGCCTTCTTAATTTATTTAAAGGATACAAAACAGAATACGGACACAACACAGGGTAATCCTAAATGTGGGTTTTGTTAAAGTATTCCCTAACTTGACAAAATAGGTGTGTACAGAAAGATTTATCATTAACATTGCAATAATTGGGGTTTGAACTTACGACCTTTCTTCCTTCAATCTGATAGGTACTATTGTTGAAACAAAAATGTTTTGTAACACACAACATTCTCACTCACACAACAAGACAAATGTACTGTCCCTACATAATGTTATCACTTATAAGATCTCTTTATCAATTAGAAATCTCTATTATATTTGCGGATGTCTTAAATGAAAGTGAAGGGTGCGGGAATTGCCTGAAGGGTTGGAGGGCGTCGGTGATACCTTTAATGTGCCTACCCCCTGAACAATGGATGGAAAAGACCTTCAAGTTACGAGGACACGCATAAGCAAATGTTTATCATGAGATACAAGGAAGCCAAAAAAAAATCAACGTTATTATTATTACTGAGGTTCATTGCTTTGATGATGATAATATCCTCTACCAATTCAACTGCATGCATTACGACTCGAAAGACATAGTATAGTGGCAACAAATTCTGAAACAAAGCAAGATTTTTTTCAACGGTATATTATTTACTTATATACAATTACATATACCAAATCATACTGAATAAAAAAAAGTAATAACCAATCACTGCGAAGAAATGTACGTTAAATACGTATACTAGTAATTATAATCTCTAAGTCATCTACAAAAAAATCACAGTCCAGTAAAGCTTCGACCGGACTATTTAGTGTCAAAAAAACGCGCGAGATAGGAGGTAAGGCGTGGGGAGTATTTTTCTCTTGTAAGTATTCGAGGCAGGTAGATATTACAAGGGTACCTAAATTTTTCTTCGTTAGGCACGCTTTTGACAACTTTCTTACGTAAGCGATAATATTGCTGACAGTTATCTATTGATGGTATTGATAATAGACGAGTGTGCTTGCTTAAAATCAAGCTATTAACAAAAACTTCCAAGTTATAGAAATCAAGACACAGATTTCGGGAGGGATTTCCACTCCATATCTGTACACACAATAAATCTAAGTACCTACTCTCAAAGCATTTATAGTAACTCGTCGAAACATTATCCTCCCAAATAATCATGATACATTACAAAATAATTGCAATAGCATCATGTGGTAATGCCAATTCAATTACCTATAAATCTCCATGATTCATATACAGATATGTCAAACACATCTCAATTAGCAGTTGAATCAATAAAACATTTGCATGCAAATACGTTTTGATAGGAACCTACGTGCAACTGAAATGAGAGGCCGATTAAAAATTCACCCTCCATAACTTACTTTACCGACAACTTTGATAATTAGGCGCTTTAAGCGCTTTCGCATATTAAATGTATATGTATAGGTACTTCTATGTGATATAAGCTCTTTGATTAGGCGAGTTGGGGGATGATAATGATCGTTTTTGATTCAGCAAGCGCAGCTGTGAATGATACTGATATCAGAAATGCTAGACTCACATGTCACATGTGAAATGGATCTGTAATCATTAAAGCAGTTTATACTTTATGTGTAACTTTAAATTTCTTCATTGAACTGCGGTTGTTTAAGATGAGTAAGATAAAATTGGGGAAATCCAAATCTGAGTCAGAAAACGCCAAAGTAAGAAAGGTAATTTTATATTCTGCCCGTGACTTTATTCGCATAGTTTTTTCACCTGCGTTAAGTTACGCCTTTGATTATAGCGTGATGAAAAAACGGAGCGGATCGGATATAAAGTATATCATTCGTTATGAGATTAAAGCCTTTAAAGAAAGAAAGAAAGGCATTAATGCAAATTGGTAAACATTTCATGTTGAGTATGTCTCAGCTTCTTTAAGTCCCTGGTACCTACTAATAACATCTGCTAGAATACCAACTCGTTTTATTTTTGTTAAAAAAAAGCATTCCATTCCTTTTCCATTTCTATTGTAATATTCACCGTGTAGATTTTATTAAACTCAACATTTAAAAAAGTATTTAAGACGACAAAATAAAATAAATAATACTCCAAATCAACTCAAACCAAATTACCTTTCTCAAAATATCAAAATAAAAGCTTCAAAACGAATCAATCAAGCTTTTACTAAACAAAATTTTTATCAAAGCCTATCCAATTAAAGAAATTCTATAAGCAACATTCAAATCAGTTTCAAAAGCTCCCAAATTCTTACAAAACAAACACAACTGCAGCTACGACAAAATATTAACAAACAAAATAAATCGTATTTAGTGAAACAAAGCATTTGTGATTCACCCTGGAAGATCTCGTTAGACTCTTAATGAATCTATTGAGGGCTTGTCGACCGAACCGGACGAAAGAACGGAGCGGGGGTTGAAGTTGCGCTAATAATTTGTGTTAGGCTTTATTCACACGCACCACTTTCCAGCAACACGACAGCGACATTAACACAGTCGTGAGTCGCCTTAGTTTTGTAAGTTAAAGAATAACAAGTCACCAGTTCGTCCGCGAAGACCCTCAGGTTTCGGCTTTACGAGTGAGTTACACCTATTTCGCGATTGCGAATCTTGTGCGTTTAGACCACACGTTACGATTGTCGCATTAATCCTGCATCATATGAAGCAACTACACTATATAAACCCGCTGGGTATTCATCGATTTTTTGATGACTATTAGCAAAACTAAATAGTGAGTAATTAGCAGTAAAATTGTTGAAAATACTCCTTTTTATGTAACTTTTTAAAAATACAAAGATTTATATTAGTTTATCCACTACCTTCGTCAATTGCCCGTGTGAGAGCAGCCTTACAGTCTCCAGTCGGCAGTGTCGCGACACTGCGCTAAACTGTCGAGACTCAAGCCATTGAGCCGTGGAGAAGCCTAATGCCATTTGCTCTCGCTTCAACTTGCGCATAGATTTATAAATAATGTGCAATTGTTCTTGTTAACTGCAGTGAAAAGTTTTAGATGCTTCCTAAGTTTAGACAAAAAAGATGTTTGTAACTCCTAAATGGGTATTTAATATTTACATTGTAATAGGATCAATGAATGAACTCACAGTAAACACTTTTAACAAAAAAAAAAACATATCAGGAATGTAAATAATAAAAAGTTATCAGCAGGGTAGCATGTGTCGTTCTTTAGTCATGTCTATTCATTTCCAAATGAATATGGCAGGAAGTTTTAAGAGTGGCATAGAAAAATCTGGCATATCTGTACATTTTTCTACCATTTTTTGGTATATTCTTAGGCTATTACAGGATTACGGTAAAGATTTTGAACTCATGTGCCCAATCGCGTCATACATCAACTATTTATCATAATGATGATCTTTTATTTTATTCCAGAGACTACCATCTGACCTTTAACAGCCCTGAGGGAAATCATGTTCAGGAAGTGTTATGTTATTAGTGGACATCCTCATCCTAATTTAATCCCTAAATCGTCAGTTACGAGACCCAGGGGAAGATACAGGGCAGCTTAATTTTAGCCTGTTTATCGAAGATCCCATCTTACTTGCGACAAAGTTATTTTTCTACAAAAAAAAATACATTAAATTATTATTCAAAGAGTATTATTCTAATTGTCAAGACCCGAGCCATGGACGGCTCACTCCGAAACAACGCATTTACATTTTACAATCAAGCCTTTTTGATAATCATCTCAATTACGACCGCACCTAAATTTCTTTGTATAATTACGAGCGATGAAGCAGAGAATATAAAAAGATATAGCCCTTTATTTTTTACATTAGCATTACCATCTTTAAATCCTCCGTAGACAAAATTAGTCGAATTAAGGCAAAGCTCGTACAATGTTACGTGAGATTTTACGTTAAAACTGGAGCTAGAAGTTCATCGCGTATTTCATTAGGAACTACAATATTTTCTTATGAACACTCCACGCTGTAATCTTATTAGGGCGCGAATTATATTTAGGTTGAGAGCGGGCGGTGTCGCGCGGTGTAGGCGGTGTCGGAGCCTCGGTGTAAACTAATTGCATTTAGAACGATAGAGCTCTGAGAGACGGAGCAAGCGATGCTAATGGACGGTATATTAATTAATACGGGCGTCTCGTCAAATTTCAACTTAGTGGAGTATCTATTCCGTTAACATGGAGGTTAATGTTTGAAGTACATACTTGTATTATTTTGTTTCGATGAACTAAACAAAGTAAGCAAATTAAAAATTAAATGAAAAGTATTTAAAATTATCTAAAGAGCGCACTTATTTATCTATCAAATTCATAGATAAAAAGAAATGAGCCATGTTTTCCTATTAAAGTTAACCTGAAATCGCCAATCCGCCTTGAGCAAGCATGGTGATCAATACTCGTGTCTTCTCTGTGAGGAGGCATTTTCCCGCAGTAGGACATTATTTTCTAGATTTATTTTATTTTAAATATTTCTTAATTATTATTTCCTACACCTCATCAAAAATAGTATGGAAAGATGCAGTATTAAACATCAAATAAATAAACTTGTCTGAAATAACTTCTACAATTAAAAAATCATCATAACTCTTAACACGTCTCACATTAATCACATTGATCACCAGCTAGGTATTAAGACAAAGGGGCAGTACGGCGACAATTGAATACTGTTATTGCCCCAACAGATGGTCCATAAAAGTCGAAATGTCGAAACTTGGCAGATAGAAGTGAGACAACAACCCGCCGTGCCGTCTAAACGGCGTTTAAATAAAAGAAATGACACTCGCTTGGCAAAGGCACCAGCTGACGGCGCCCGCGTCACAAACGGTGCCACTTTGATAATTGTTCCCTGTAATTATTTGAAACACTTAATTGCGTGTTCAGTGCCGAGTTTCACCAAATTACTTGGAATACTTTGTTTTTAGTTTGTTTCACAATTGTTGTTCGTGATTATGTATGTATTTTTGATGAGGAAATGTGACATGTATTTTTTCAAATCTTTGCCTTAAATCATGTGTATTATATTTGTGATACGAATCGAAAAATATTTGAACTGTTCGAAGTGGTTTTAGTTTTTGAGCAGGATTTTTTGACACGTTATTTGTAGTTTTATTTTATCATTCTTCTGATAAATAAACACTCCAAGTGCATACAAGTTATGTGCACTAAATTCAGACGTTAAAAGTAAAAATATTCATAAATTTAATTCATAATAATTAATATGTACCTAACTTGCCTAGATCGTATTATACCGTATTATACCTTTCTTAATTCAGGACCAACGCTTATCAGCAACCTGAAGCAAATTAGCGACTGGTTGGATGCTCTTCTAAAAGGAGCTCCTTCATTTTCGCAATAAAATACCTAGGTCTCATTTTTCTCATCTCAATTTTCATTTATTGAATGGCCCAAAAATTAAAAATTTTACCGGAGTTGTAGGGTAATTGTAACGAAAAGTTTTACCAAAGATTGTTTTTATTTTTTAATAACCGACGAATATTGGTAGCTCCATGTTAAAAGTTTGGACCCCCGCCCGTTATAATACTACTTATTCTAATATAATAAAACAAACATCTCTTCAATGTTTTGTTTGTTCGCTTTTTTATTCGTGTGTTTGTTTAAACGCGCCAATCTCTGGAACTTCCACTCCAATTGGAAGAAATCTTTTTGTATATTCGTGAGGAATAGTATAGCTAAAACATTACGCTACGATTGTCGGGACCGAAGCAGTAACCAAAGACGTAACTTATCATGAATAAAAAAAAACCATGTAGCAGCTAGCTTAATAAATAAATCTACAAAAAGGTTTGGTGGTACAAAGATGCTTTGGTTCAAAGACCAATTCAAGGCGGATACTGCACTTGGTGAAAATATTCGAATCCGGTCATCGGAAAAGTTCCGCGGGACGCTTGAGCACTCGATCGATGCACCTGAAAAACTTGAGAGTTCTCCAACGACTTTTGTCATAATTTCGTACCACTTCATCTAAGAGTATGGATAACATAAGGTTTATGTGTAAAGCTTTTAGTTTCAATTGGATAAGAGACGTGTGATTGATTAAAGAAATCAGTGATTTTAGGAATCATGTTGCGTTTGCCGAATTTTCGTATGGTTTTAATATTTTGCATAATAATTCCTTCCTGTTTTTTAAAAGGTTATGCAAATATAAGAATTTAATTTAATTGATAAGTATTTTCAACACTGAGATATAATGGAGTTAAAGCACTAGTGTATGAATAGATGCATATTTGGTTTCGTACTGTTCTTGTCTAAACTTTAACTCAATCCTCAAAATTGTCGGGTGTAATTGTGAAGACATCGATATAAGTATGTATAATTACATAACTTCATGGCACTCGGTAATAATATAGGGATGATTCTCATTAGAGCGGGCCGTGCCCGGGCCGGGGCGTGGACGAGCCGACGTGGTATTGAAGTGCGTCGAGAGGGCCCGGACGGGATACGGATAATGCACTGTGTAATATAAATTGATTCATACAAAATATATGTAACAGATTTAAAACCGTGCCCCGTCCGTGCCCCGTCCGTGCCCCGTCCGGGCCCCGCCCCGGGCACGGCCCGCTCTAATGAGAATCATCCCAAAACCTCCCATTAGTGGTGGATATTTGAAATGGACCAGTACTTCTACTACTTAAAAAGAAACAGTCTTTACCTCTTACAATATTCGATAGTATAGGTAACATTTGACTACAACCTCAACATTCTATTTCATGATGGTCGCATGAAATCGCAATTCCTACTTCGGGACACGCTCTATAGCTTATCCTGCTCTAAGCACTGAACTGTGAGTTGAGTTAAACAAAGTTTGACGTCTGTTCCAGTCGACACTGGCGCCATTATTGTAGATAACTTGTACATAAAGTGTGGAACAAAGCGAGGATAGATAAAACTCGTACCTGTTTGAAGGGTTTAATAAGTGAACGACAGTTCTTACATACGTATGTCAAGTGGAATTTTCATTAGACCTGTTACTGAAGTACGTGTGGCATTATATGAAATATGTATTTGAAAAGACGGGAGCTGACTGATGATGGCAATCAAGATAATTGTTTGTTATGAAATTTTATATTGCGTTCTTTGTAAATAATTTATAATAAGTATGTTTTTTGACGATCTACGAGCTTTTCCGTGCCTTTGTCCCATGTTTAACCTTCGGGGATTACATGCGTATTGATTTGTATGTATGTAAATTTTAAATCTATTCTAAGATAGGTTTTAGATGTAACTGTTTTTTATCTATAAAATATTTGATACATAAATTAGTTTTTATTAGGGTTGGTTCATTATGGCATCAACCAACAACATAAATAACTTGACCAAAACAAACACAAAACTACCCCTTTTAGTGACACAGAAAATTAATTAAAACTACGATAAAACTAGATGATCGCTACTAAAAAACAATTAACGAATCCTAAAACAAACATTAAGTTAATAACAGTTTAGTGACACTCCCCATTTTCACCTCCAAGGATTTAATATAGTTTCAAATTGGCAAAATAATAAACTGGTACGTCAGTTGCTGGAAATGCAATCACGTCAGTTATAGGGACGTAATTAAATATGAAGCTCGTTGCGATGGCAGTTACGCGGCGTCATTGTGGATTTTGACGTTGCGATTGCCCGCGATTTGTTGCGTTCGCTGCGAGATATGCGAAATAAATCGTCCCGTGAGTTACCGCGGGAATTATGAGGGAGATGAATAAAAGTTAATTAGCGGGATTGCGGTAATTTGTTTGTTTTATGTTTCTGAGCAGAATATTAGGTATTGGACACATGTGAATAAACTATGTTATTTTGAAGCTTGGTACTTGACACTGTGAGAAATGCGTTCGCGCATCATATTGAATCTATATTATCATATCGATAATCATATCAAAATGAGTAAAACAAAAAATCTACATGAATTGAATTTAGATTGTTTTTATTATGGTTCTACTTGACCAAATTATTACTTTCTATGCATAGAAAACCATACATAAAAATGGATAATTTAATGATTATGTATTTAGATAGTGATTGAAGTATACATATGATACAAAAACTGACAGTAGGCTGAAGTTTTCTTTAGCCAAGTATCAGTTTCAGCGACAGCATTATAATAATTAGATTATGCCACAAAAATAATTCGTCTCTATACCCTACCGGCCACCCGTTCCGTTCCACATCCAACCTTCTCATAACATCACAAATATAATACTGTTAAACAATAATTGTCTAGAAATAGCAGGCGTGCGAAACTTGTTTAATTTCAACGTCTCATATTAAAGCGAAGTTAATAAATAGCGCAGAAGTTGCGTTATGCCTTCACTGGTGTTATAGTTGCAGCGCAGCCTGTTTCTTTTGTACTAGCACTTGGATAATGGATGCTGCTGCTATAAGACGTTTTGTGCCATTTGCTAAGGCTTTATATTAAAGGATGTGTGACATGATGTTTATGTTAATTTGTATCTTGATTTTGCCTGCAACTTTGCCTGCACGAATTTTTTACAGATCCCTTAAATTTTTGTTAATAAAATAAAGCCTACTAAAGGATAACATTTTATTTTTTCAACGAAAAAAATTTCAGTAGGTATTGGTCCAGTACATCCGGATATAACATGTTCAATGTGTGTGTAGCTTAATATTACAAGTATAGAACTGAAAGTAACTTTCTTGTTTTGAGCATTATGAAACGTAAAGATTTGTCTTAGATGTAAACTACGATTATTTAAAATGAATACCCTAAATAAAATAATAAAAGTTCTAGCTAGTTACAAACATAGGTTGGGCTTACAATTAATACAAATCTAAAATTGCCAATACGACCCTAAGCAAGCGTAGTGATCAATACGTCTTCTGCTAAAAACTTCATCACAATCGATGTTTATCCGAAAGCATTTTTTTCAAGCTACTCTACAATTTTGAACTCTTATTAAAGCTAAAGCTCTCAATGCCTCTTACCGTGCCTTCGAAGCTCACTGCTCAAAACTACGAAAAATTATTTAAAAATAAAAAACACTGACGCGACTCTCAGGACCAAGGGAAGCTTGCTTAAACGACTTCCATGGACTTTTCACGAGTTTTTTTAGTTCGACTTTTTTTTTAGTTTCTGTTTATTCAACTTTTCGATGACTATGTAAGCTCTACAGTATTTTAACTCTCTCATCAATTAAGATAGAATATCGTTATCTTAGTTTTATTTAGTGATAATATCACCCATAAACATGTAAATGGGTCTATCACACTACCTACTAAAACTAATGATTACGACGTAGGAGAATATTACCTTCTCAATTGCCCTAATCACAAAGCTCGACAAGCGTATTAATGGTTATAAAATTACAGAGTCGCTTTTAATAGCATCTTATTACTTCGTAACATCCATACAGTTGAATACAAACAATGTTTTAAACTCTAAACCAAAACATCCCACTCAAAGATTCCCCGATCCAAAAGATAGAGAGTACATAAAATAAAACTTCACGAACATAAAGCGGAGAAACGGAGCGTTCTTTAAAAAGCCAATAATAATATGAGTTTAACAAACTGCAACATAAGGGTAGTTTAAAATCGATAAAGCCTTTTCCGCACCATCTATTCGCACGTACAAGGACGTCGCTGAACCCCCGACAACTGGCTTTGTGTCTTAATAACTGGTACCGTTACAAAGGAACCCTCAAAGGAAATTGATAGAAAATTTGTGTGAGCTGTAATTTAATTGTAATTAGTGTTAGTACTAAGTAATAGGGGCTAGAGTTGCTAATCACATATCTACACTTCACAGCTTATAAGTACAGGACAGTGGTACATGGTAATTTGTACGTTAGAGTCGATAATAGAATAACAATAGCAACAAGTACGTTTCTTGTTAAACGTTTTCATAAAATAATTTTTGAAACGAAAGCAGCTTGCTGATTTTTTTACTGTGGACAATTCATAGAAAATATACTAATATTTTCTATGATATTAAGCATACCTTCAACTGTTTTTCATAAGAGACCTTTATGAAACACCACTTATTTTTTCCAATATAACCTAGACAGGTATTACGATAGACTATCATACACTGCAGATTATAAATAAATTACCGTATAATGAAGAGAACAAATGACATATGTCAAGTCAGTCTTTAATGAAATGCTTTCATTGAAATAATAAGTACTAGGTTTAAAGACGCTTGCCTTTATCGATTATTTTAAGTAATGGGCACGCTAGCTCGCTTTTAAATGACAAACGTGCCGTAGACTTTTGAAAATGTTCAGTATTTTTATGAAATTCTTCTCAATAATGTCGTTAAAAATAAAGATCATTTTGTTTGGAAAATCTGTACCCATGTAGGTATCTGTCGTGGGACTAGGCGAAGGATTTCTAAAAATGTACAAGAAGGTAACACAATAGTTATAAAGAATATTTCTTGTGAAAACCTAAACTTGACTTGGCATTAAAGGTACTCGAATTTGAATGCCAAAGGAAAAAGTTCTGATCAATATTGTGTATGTAAAGCATTCATAATAAGGTCAAATGTGGGCTGGTTTAACCAAATCAGAGTACGTTATTTACATATTGTGCTATGCAGCAGCGTGGACCAATAAGTTTAAGTAACATAATGTTTGAACCAACACAATTAGATTTTGCATAAAGAAAGATTTTATACAAAAAAATCAACAAGGATTTCCGAGAGGGAAGTTTTCCTCTCCTTTATTATCTCATATGTTAATACACTAACATAAAGTGAGAATTTTCTTTTCACGGTGTACACAAACGTGTAAAAAGAAACCAACATAAGCCGAATAACTGTTATTAAGAAAGGCAAACAACTTTTTTACGAGAAATAAATGTTATAGCAAAATGTGTACCCGCACTTCAGTGAAGGAAAACGCCTTGAGGAACGGAGCGAAGAGGTTCCTGTGTATCGTAAAGCGGCCAAAATTATCTATTTTCGGATCTTCTTGAGGTAGACACTTTCGTCAACATTATCATACTCTTTTTTTAACACTATCCTGTCCTTTCTAAACTTTACCTTGACTAAGCTATCTTGAATTTTTTGGCAGTTTACATAGTGATGTGTGATGTTTTATGTAAAGATTTCAGTAGAAGTCCAAAATTATTATACAGAAACACAAATAGGAGATAAAATTAAATCAATATCTTTATGTATGCCAAATTTCAGTTAATTATTACAAATCAAATCAAATCATTTTTTTGCATAATACATGTCTTACATATCTAAGTATTAAACAAGATGGTAAAGTTTCATCTAATTGCTTAGCAGTCTCTGCGCGTGGAACTAAACCAACCATTTATAGCTTAAAGTAATGTATACCAGTTCCATTGCTAGTAAGCTTAATGTAATATAATTAAGGTCATTTGAAACGGCTATGACCCATTTTTTCCAACTACTGCACTCCATACGACTATTGCCAGTAGTAGACTTCATTCACATCTATTTTCTTATCAAACTTACACCGACCCTCAAACCGCGCACATCAATCAAAATCCCCAAATCACTATTAAGTTTAAAGACTGAAATTATAATCAAGTTTATGACGACTTCAAGTATCAAGTTGTCCCATGACTGTCACCCAAAAGTTGTATAGTTGGTAACCCTTTGTTAACCCTTTGTTGCAAGCGAGTGTTTCACGCGTGGGACGATAAACCCTCTTCAACTTCCCTCGTATAAGGAAATTAATCTACACCCTTAATAAAATTATAAACGCTTAATAAAATGCGAAGTCCGACCGTTCGAGTTTTAGAAATTAAAAGTTCTGGGTGCAATATATTACTTCAGATCAAAAGTTGAAAAAGGAATTTAAATTACATTTTTACTGATTGGTAGGTCTTATTACCAAAGAGAGAGAGTTTTTTTTGCCTCACCAACTCACTGTATTACAATGACGTCATATTTTAATGTAAACGCAAATTACAGGGTTCCTTTTTTATTGTTTCGAAAGAACAACTTACTAGAACCGGTGGAAGGGACTTCGTAACAAACACTTTTACCATGGATTCGTTTATAATCTTAGTCTTCTTTCGTATTGTTTTACAGTTGGTTAATAGAAAAAAAAACAATTGATCTAAAAAATAATCAAAATATTTAAAAGAGCTGTTTTTTTTTTATCGCTACGATGTCCCTCGCACAAAGTATTAGCCACGTACAATAATAATCTACTAATCACAAAAGCTACACAAAACGAATAAACTTCCTAAAAAAACAGTCAACAATCTCAGAAGTATCAAGACTGTTTGTTCCACTCGTAGAAACAGCAGAACGTTCACGTTCACACAGTAGGGTACTAAGCTATTAGTCCAATACGTATGTACACTTCATATTACTAAGGCGTCCGCCGCAGTCGTAAAGCTGTGTTCGTTAATAACTTGAACTGCAATAATTATGGCCGCCGGCACAATCTAGAAAACAGTTGTTACACTTTACAACAGTTCTGTAATTAGTTTTAATTACCTGTATCGATTACTGGCTCACTTGACATCTGAAACAATTAAATAATGTGCGAATTAGTTGATTGTTTTTGGAAAATGTAAACATATTTTTTTTGCTACTCGATATTTTTTGTTGTAGTAACTATGTGTATAGTAATAGAATTGTCAGTGATTCGTCATCCCTTGACTGCTTCTGCTTATATCTTGATTTTTTTAATTATTATGTATTGCTCTTAACATACATTGCTATCACATATTATGTAGAAACAACAAGAATTATGTAACCGTTTGGGACGGACAACCAACTTCAACTTCTTTGTTGAACTTGAACTAACTGATCGACTCATTGACTCCTTGAAATAAGCCTATAAATTGTTTAATTAAAATAATTGCTTTGACGTTGACTACAGAATATCATCTGTTCACTATTCGTAGCTCTTTTTAGTAAAATAAATGTTAGCAAAATAAATCTTAGAGTAAATAGTTTTCGCTAACACATTACCTATAATGAGCTTATCTATATAGTTTTTGCAATATCTGACATCTTTTCGAGTAATAAATAAAATATAAACTAATAAAGCGATGTTATTACGAGTGTTATCAAATATAAAACAATAACAAGTACAATAATAATTCTAGCTTCTTGTGTCTAATAAGAAAATTGTTATTGTATTAGGTCTCATTAAGGCTAATTTTTATTAAGCTAACTTTCTCTTGTACGCTTCAAGATAACTCACTTTAATAATATAGAAATAAGTCATAAACTCAATCACAGTAAAAGAAAAAAGGCTCTCATAAAATCCAAAACATTAATGCTGTTAACTAATTAAGTAATAGATAAATTGTAATTAATTACACCCGACTTTGTGCGTACCTGTCTGATAAATCGTCGCACCCTATAGGTTGCGTTGTTTGACAAATGGTAATATAAATGGCATGTCAAACGTAACCATTTTCAACCGACTTCAAAAAGGAGGAGGTTCTCAATTCGACGCGTATGTTTTCGTGTCAGATGACTATCAGAAAATTGCTCACTTTTTGTGGCGGCGAGGCGACGTGGAAGCGCCCTGTGTCGTGACTGCAATGAATCGACACTGCACACAATAAGCGCCTGCGACCACCACAATCAACATACAAGTAATCCGATACCTGACATTCAATTTGTAAAGTGACATTCAACTCATCGATAAGTTTGTTACAATTTACATACTCGACGTATTTACGAGAGAATCTTCGTGATATCAATTAAAATTTATTTTGCATCGTTGGAAACGTAATTGTGAATTTTGCAAAATGATAAATTAAGCGCTTTCCCTCTTATCTGGAGTCAGCGAAGATAATAAACGACATACAAACGTAACGATGTGTAAGAAGTTGCTGATAAGTAATTTATGAGTATTTCAGATGTTACTCGTACGTATGCAGATTTTGAATTTAAATATTTGCTTTAGAGAATAAATTTTACATAAGTGTAATAGGGTTTTTTAATCAGGGATTTCTCAGTAGTAGCTTCGGAGTTTGGGTTTATGCCTGGTTGATGGCAATAGGCTTGTCCCCAATTACATGGAACTTAAACATAACTGGCGAAATGTGGGTTTACTAATGGGTATACCTATGCCTAATCTTTCGGGAATTAAAAGTGTGCTGTTATGTTATTTACTTCATATCTACTCTTCACACAAATAATCACTTTATTAATCAAGCGAAGATAAATTCTAAAGCGCGAAATTGAATTACTCGAACCCCCTAAAAACGACAACAAAACAAACATAATAATTATTTATAGTTTAGTTCGGGATCGAACCGACAATGGAGCGGCTTTCACAAAATTTATCAAGGCAAAAACATGGCCAGCCACCGGTAATGTTTTCAACCGTTATCGGCATTTGCATTGAATTAACACAAAATAACCGTTTAACAAAAACAATCCGGCCGAATATTAATAAGGCTTTAAATCATATGGTAGTGAGTGTTTCTGCAATTAATTGCGTGAAATAACGTTATCGGTAAACGGGCACATTATACCGCTAAATGTTTGTAAGCATGTACCACATAAATAACGGACACTAAGCTGATTAGCATACCCGAGTCGACATTCACCGAATTACCCTAAAATCTGTTAACAAATGGTAGCTTTGCATAATTGAATAACTGAAACGCAAACTCGGGCATATGGAGTACGAACGAATGCTCACGGTTTTTTTAAACAAATTACAAACATCCCGTGAAATCGTTATGTTTCTATTTGATTGACAAATAAAGACAAATTCTAAAAATTGATTTGTTCATTTCATGTTTGTCTAACTGCGACGGACTGTAAATTGTTTATGGGAATCGAATGTGGAGTAAATATTGAAAAATATAAATGTTATTATCTTACTATTGTCATATGATACATACGTAAAAAGACATATCCTTTTCAATATGGCCCGGTGGTTAAGGTGCTGCCTCTCATGCATGTGTTTGTGAGTTCTATACCGGGCCAATACCGTATAGTTTTAAATTTAAATATGAATTGAAAACTTCCCTTCGGTACTGAATGTAATTTCTAAGATAAACTTAGAACATCACTGATTCCGGTAAAGGAAAACATCGTGACGAATCCAGGACTTCCAGGTTTTTTGACGAGTGTAATTACTGTATATATACTTATTACAAGAAAATAATAAATTTCTATTAATCTAAATATTTTTTTTTTTTTGCAGCCCCGTACTACTTACACAATACTTGCTCGTTAACAAAGCAATATTAAAAGATCTTTCATATACACTACATAGACAAAACATGTGGAAGATCAGCGTAGCAATCGCATTCTGCACGTTTCGGCATCTGTTAGTGCTACGGCGCTACGGTGCTACGCCGTAGTCAGAGCTACGTGGATTGCGGTGCGTTGAGTTCCGTTTACGTTCCCGTCCGCTCGGGACCCCGCAATTAGATCCCGCCCATTGTTTCTCGAAGCACTTTCTGTTAGCAATTCCAGTTTCAATTCGAGGGCTGCGGCATTCCCTTTGGCGCCGGCCATGCTATG
Organism: Hoplodrina ambigua; assembly: GCA_949774945.1. Classification (NCBI taxonomy): domain Eukaryota; kingdom Metazoa; phylum Arthropoda; class Insecta; order Lepidoptera; family Noctuidae; genus Hoplodrina; species Hoplodrina ambigua. Next base: position 6,949,166 of record OX458976.1, read on the forward strand.
GTAACGTCTGCGGAATAATAGAAGATATTAAGTCGACTTTCAATTCTTGGGAAATGCTGATCTATTGAGTTGAAGGTATTTAATTGTTACGACGTGCAAAGTTTCGTACTTTGTTTTCATTATGAGTTGAAATTGAACAGAACTTTGCATTCATAAATTATTCTATATCTGACTTAATATTTTGGGCTGAATTTATTTGTGGCTGGCCTTGTTCCAATTGTACAAAACTTGAAGAAGGTGTAAAAATAGTCAACCATTTTTTAATTCGTTGTGATATTGTTACTATTTAAATTACTTTATTTGCTTTTAATTTTCTCATGAAAACCTGTATTTACAGTAATCCAATCGGCATGTAATATTATTTCTTTATACGCAGACTGTCTGGCGAAGTTTAAGTGAATAAATTATGACAACAGATAAGTCAAGAAAGTTGCTATAACTTTACTGAAGCTACTCGGCGACGTATGCGGTAAACTGTATGTACCACTGAGTAGGCTTGGGGAAAGGGATAATACCGTAGGGAACTATTTTTTCTTATAGTCTTTTACATTTTGGTCCTTCCATGAGCAAATACCAAAATTTGCTAACTTCTACAAGAAAATTGTAATGAATTGAACCGTGGTGTGATAAAAGTAGGAGCTCAGAAATATTAAGCTGGAGGATAGTTGTTCCTCCAGCTTGATATTTCTGAGCTCCTACTTTTTTGGTCCTTTTATCTATGCGGCTTGTAGCACCACAATCTTGTTTTGAGGAAGAAAACATTTTTATTACCCATATTCAATGGCATAAATAAGTGTTAAGACTTATGTCAACAAAATATGGCCGTAGTAAGTTGCATAAAACTCTAATAAAGTGCTATCATAAGCCATTGAAATCCAGGTCCCGACATCACCAGTTCAGAACACGACAACAAATAAAACACTACACATTTTCATGCGACCAAAACTATTGTGAACAACGACCACGTACTCCGCACCAGTCCGCACGCGGAATGCGGCACCACTCGTTACAAACTCATTTCAGTAAAGTTGGTGCCTGCGTCATGCACAATCATATTTACATAAAAGAACCGCTCGCCGGACTGACGTAAAATATAAATAATGAAATTTTACCGACAGCGAATGTCCCGCTTTTAATATTTTTTAATGCAAATTAGGATGGGCTTGTAACTAAACGGTTGGCTGTGTTAGTCGTCCTTTTGAGTTGTATTTTGGTGTAAATAGCTGTGGTAGGAACTGAAGTTGCTAACTGACAATAACACAGTTTGGGAAAAGATCCGTTTTAAATAAGCTATATCATATACATATTATTATATATCATATTTACGTTCTGGTATTTACCACTTTTCACTAATAAAACCTGAAGGTACTTTTTAAATAGCAAGGTCCTTTCGTTTTCTAAGGAATATATCGAATCAATGAGGTAGTGCTTATTTCACCTAAAGTAATATACAGTTAACAATATTATCTGAAGAAGTAAAGTTTTTCTCATAAAAGAATAATGAAATTACCGTAATGATATCGCAGAAAACAAAGCCGTCAAGTCATTTAAACTACCTAGACCCATTGAATTGCAAATGTGAGGAAATAAAACGATGTTTGTCGTTTTCTGTTTTACTCATTTTCCAAGTTTCAGAACTTGCATGTAATTGCTTAATTCCAGTGCGGTACGATAAAGTTCCTCCATGGTACCAACAACCTATACAATATTTATAGGCTGGGAGCCAGCTAAGTGTTTGCTGGCAATTATTGGTCCTTTGTATATTGCAGGGTAATTTGTAGAAGGATTGTTTTTATTGAAGAGGATTAATGGGTTCTTATTAAGTCATTATATCAACAGTATTTTGATACTAATTAGGGCTATCTATTTATTAATCAAAAACCAAACCAGGCATAAGAAACAGTACAGTAAGTATTTGTTAGTCCCAACACAGAAATAATTATGTAACTATGTAGATATGCTGCCTGATTAACATTCTTCGTACTAATTAAATATTCCAAGTTCTCTAATCATAATAAATAATATTTTCAGCAACGTAAACATGCCAAGGTCTAGGTTTGTTACTAAATTATTAGTGTAGTTAACCAAAAGTTAATTGATGGTCGAGAATTTTAAGAACCTCTGCTTTGTGTTTTAGGAATTCAATTCATTCAAACAATTTCTGAACTAAAATTATAAGCGGGTTCGATATAATTTTGGGCCTAAATACAATTCCAAAACTTTTTGATGAACCGCAACTAAGCTGAACTGGTTTAAACAAACATTATTTAGTTATGGATCAAAAGACCAAGTTTACTTTGTTTAAGAAAAAATGTCACTATTAGGACCATTTTTTTCCCATACGAATTGACGAAATTATTCTTATCAAGATAGAGTTAAAACCAAAATGATCCTCAATATCTTCTATTCAAAGATTATAAAATAGCAACAGCTGCAGACGAACACGATCCCACAAGTTTTCAAACTTAGACTCAAAATATTTTTATTCAATTAAGAGTTTGGAATCGCCAGAAGTTACTTGAAATTTTCAGTTTAAAATGAATCCATGAGAAATGAATTTCTCATTTTAACTGATTACATTTTGAGGAGACCAATGCAAAAATTTCGAATACTGAAAAAGCTCATACTACAAAAATTGAATTAAAACTAGGAGTGAGAAGATAAACATTATACCTTAAAATCCACGTAAAATTCTGTTCGTTTCCTAAACTATAAATAGCACGCGAACCTAGTTCTACGAAGAATGGCGACCAGACTGTTGAAAGCCGACCTTATCCACACAGTAACAATTTTAGTAAAAACCTTCCAACCTTATTACGTATTTAATTTTCTAATTGTTACGCCAGGGGGAGCTAATAACGCAGTGGTATTTTTCTGATTATTATCGCACATTGAAGTATTGCTTTAGGGGCTATATAGCTGATGAAAGCTCTGGGAAATACTCATTGTAGGTACCCACAATGTTGTAAAATAACCGTATTGGGTGTATAATCAAGTGGTTTTGATAACAAAGTAGAATTTTGTTGTTACGTTAAGTTTGATTAAAGCTACCGCATATTTTGTATCAAAATGGTAAGTACAGAACCATCGTTTGCTTTATCTGCAGATTTTTATCAAAATAATAAAACAAAATTAGTTTTTTAATAATAATAAGATTTTATTTTTACATTTTATAATAATGATAGCGGCTATTATTGTATCATTGCAGGCTAAATACCTCTTCTCATACAGAAAACGCATGAGCATTGATTACTTTTTCATCACGCTTGCTCAAGGAGAATTGGCGATTCTAGATAAACATTTATTAAAGTCTAGGGGTCTTTCTCGTAACTTTTACAAACTTTGGCATTCTAATCTCAGTCTCAATCTGTCAAAAATGCGTTTACTTTAACTACATTTATGTCAAATTTTGACATTAATTGTCGCTGAGATAAGATTGCATTTAGATTTGGAACGTTTTTAATTGAAATAATCACTCTCACGATATTTTTCTTTACCGATATTAGTGATATCAAAGATAAACTTGGAAAGAACATATGAATAGGTCTTTATATATATTTAACGCGTATTTGTACAATATTTATAGACGTTTTAAATAAGACTTTAAATTGACTGCCTCGTTGGTTGTAAGCGCGACTGCTGAGCATGAGGTCTTGGATTCCCAGGTCGGGTAAAGTGTTATTGTATTTTTCCATCAGGAGTTTCTCAGTAGCAGCCTCGGAGTCTCTGGATTTATGCCCGGTTGACAACAGACTCGCTCCCAACTACAGGGGACTTAAACATAACTGGCGAAATGTGGGTGCACTAATGGGTACACCTCTGCCTAACCCTTCGGTGATTGCAGGCGTGATGTTATGTTATGTTATGTTTTTAAATAAGATAAAAGAAAATAATAATAAAAAAATAAATAAAAATAAATGACAACAAAAAATTCGTCCGCATCGCCGTCAGCTGGAAATGTGCCCAAAAGACTAGCGGCATTGCCATTGACATATGAATTGAAAAAGTCACATTGATACGTGACCGGTTTCGAACCCGCACCCTTATGCATGAGAGACGGGTGTGAGCACTGGGCCATGATGACATAGTTTTCTTCGCTTTTCCTTTATCTACTTTAACGGGATAGAATATAAGGGATTTTAAAACTTACTTTAAAGTTAATAAACTAAGTAGCATTTAGCCAAATAGGTAGTAGTTAAGTAGTAGAATTTTAGTTTCGGATATTAATAGTTGGTTGTAGTTGTTGGTTGCTGTTGATGGTTGTTGTTGAGTGTTATTAGTTGTTTCGGTGTTGATAGTTTTTTTTTTAGTGGAACAAACCCGCCTCGCTATTCCTAACCAGTCCAACTGCTGATAGATAGCTCGACGAATTCCGGAGAAACGATTCAACTGTCTAGGGTCCCGCAACGAAATCAATTAGAAAAGAACACAGTATTTTTTTTTTAAATAATAAAATAACGTGAACTAAAAATATCACTTGCAATTTTCTTCTTCTTTATTAATTTTGAAGTAAACTTTATTAGTGCTATCTTCTTTTGGTCGATAGCAGTCGTATAAGTAGCGACAACAGTTTTGTGTGCAAACCTTTCTCTTACAAACTCCATGTCAGTATTATTGTATTCAGCGCCATCTATGGTAGGGTAAGGGTACTACGTACTCGCTACCAAACCCAACACAATAGAACTTTAGCACAGCAGCGCTCTGACGCGGAAAAAGCGTGAACTTCCACAAACACTGCGTTACAAATCATAGATGGCGCTGTTCTGTACAAGTGAAAAAGCATTTTCACGGTGTTATTGATTGTCCCTTTGATGCTTGTTTCCAAGTTTAATACAAATGATAAGAGTAAAAGCTTATTTCCTAATGGAACTGACGGCAAAAAGGGAGAAAAAGGACATTTTCTTTGTTACAAACAAAATTATTTTCTCAGTATTACCTGATGTAATATCTTTTAATGTTAGTCGATTAATTGCATTTAAGGTACTTAGATACATAGGTATTATAAAGTACAAAGCAAACAAAATTTTGTTGTTTAATTTAGAAGACAGTGTTTTGAAAGTACAAATTTAACTACGGCACAAAAAATCATTCAAATAATTCTAATAGAAGAAAGATAATCATGTCATAATAATGTATTTCAATATGAAGTACCTATAATTATACAAAGGTACTACGTGGGTAAATATTACGACACAGGTAGATACCATTTAGATACCTATATACCTACGTAACATCTTATTACTTATTCAGTATTAAAAGGCCATTATAACTAGGTAGGTCTGTTAAATAACCTGCGTGAAAACGGAAGTAGATATCTGTTATAGGTAGGTAGGTACCTACACAATATTATTAACCTTTTCAGTACAATTGTTAAAAAACATAACGCCTATAATCCCCGAAGAGTTAGGCAGAAGTGTACCTGTTAGTACACCCACATTTTGCCGTTTATATTTTTCAAGTCCAATCTAATAGGGGGCGAGTCTATCGCCATCAACCGGGCACAAATCCAGACACCGAGGCTGCTACTGAAAAATTTCTGATAGAAAAACCCAATAACACTTGGCCAGACCTGGGAATCGAACCCAAGACCTCATGCTCAGCAGTGGCGCTTTGCGACCACTAGACCAAAGAGGCAGTCAAACAATAGAGACAATAGTTAAACAATTCTTCGATATTGTATTTTTTTTACGAACTACTTACAACACAACCATATTTTCTTTCCAAATAATAAAAAGCTTAGACATCATCGGCTTTAGAATAGATTCTTCTTTGGAGGCCAATACCTACATGTAATAATATTCCTCAGACCGATTTTTACACGACTGCCCCAAAAAAAGGAGTGTTATGTGTTCAGGGTTGATGTATGTATATGTATGTGAGATTCTTTATTCCACCATAACTTTTGAACGCCTGAACCGATTTAGATGTATAGGGTATCGTTACAATCCTTCCATCGTTCCGAGTAACATAGGCTAGTTAAAAATAAAAAGAATCCAGTGTGGTCACTTTAAAACGTAAATTAATACCAGCCTCAATTTTTTTTTTATGAATCTGGTCGTGTCTATGTTTTTCGTCTAGAATTTAACAAGTAGATTTAAAAAATATATAACACTGTAAATAAAAAACGTGATAAAAAAAAGCAGACGAGTAAACAAAGTACAAATAGGTATGTGCAGTTATGGCAGTCGTGTTTTTTAATTTTTTTAATTATAGTAGCTTGTTGTTACGGTGGCTAATATCACTTGAGATAAGTCAAGTATGCAGGAGATATTATAGTGCAGAAGTGTGTGCGTACACAGGTGCATTCTCTTGTCCTTCATCTCAGAGTCCGTTTGGACGGCAAACCGACGCTACCAGGCACAGATCAAAGAGAGATAAAGAGGTAAAAAATTATATTAATAAATATCACGTAGGTATTAAAGCGCGCTAGTGTTTTTACTATAGTTCTCGACTACTAAGGATTTTCTTTTGTTTTTAAAGTCAGTTTCTAAAACCTTAGTAGTCGAGTACCCACTACTAACCACGATTCAATCTAGAGCAAAGTTTCACGCTGCTCATATATTGTATGTATATACTCAACATTTGTACGGTCAAACAATCTATTTAGTTTACAGATAACAATCTTTCTGCTACATTACCATTCATTGTTAATTTATATTCACTTTTTAAGCTTGGGTTGTCTAATAATTTTGAAAATTATTTAGAGTTATTATTTAAAAGAATTGCCACACTCGAAGCATTGTTAAAAAGTAGTTACAATTTAGCTGTATATCAAATAGCTTGTTCGACTGTACATACACAAAAGACAAAGCCGTCACCAAGAATTCAAGCAAACATGCCATTACTTAACAGCAAGCGGAAAGGCACAATAAGATGACCCAGTTTCGTAAAGAAAAACGGACGTACACAACATTTGCACTTTTTGTCGCCTCCGAGTTACAACACTATGCTTCGTGTGGATTTCTATACAGATAACATGCTACTAGGTATGTCGTAACTTTGTTTTATTCAATCCCGGAATACGTTGTAGATAGTTCTTGTTTACATTATAAAGGGAATTTACATAAAGTAGGATGTGGCCCCAATGGCTTAGTAGTACGAGAGTAAAATGTATGTAAATATCACCTTTAATATAACAATACCAAAACAAAGTTTTGAATAACTGGAACATTTGGCGTTTTCATAACATTACTACGATAAATGAAAAAGTCGTGCAAATGGTATTCAATGAACATTTTTTGCAGACTCAGAGAAAATAGCCGTGGGGCGTAACGTGGTGTAGGTATCTATCAAATAGTAACGGTCGTGTTCATGTTGAAATACATGTTTATTTAAAAAAAAAACCATTTGTGCTGGAGAAATATCCGAGTTTTTGATTTAAAAAAAAAAATTGCTAACATACGATAACATTATAATTATAATAATTTATTGAAACAAACATTATTTTCTCCATCATTCTAAAAGGTTTCATACGAGTACCTATATGACAAGACAAAATAAATGCCAATTAAGCAGGATAAAGCCCTCAGTCTGCTGATAAAAGTTGTCTATAAATATCATAATGGTGTACCGTTGATCCTGCCCTATCGAGTTTCCCATACGTCATATTATCCACTAGCAATTCCCCGCGGTTTCACTAGCTTTATGATACGTCTTTGATTACTGCTCTCCTCCCGTGGGTACTAGCGTAATGTTATGTAGCTTATAACCTTCCTCGACATTACGCTTTATATCGTAGAACATTCTTTCAAATCAGATCAGTACTTCCTGATATTAGCGCGTTCAAACAAACAAACAAACTCTACTCAACTCAACTTTGTAATGGCAATAGTGGGTATGGATATGATAGTGGTTTATTTTTGATTTTTGTACTACAAAACCATTCCTTTGTGAATTGGACTACCTATCTTAAAAGCTATATCACCATACCTTACCAATTATTTATTGCATGCATGGTTTCGTGGGTTCCCTGCACAATTTCCAACGTTACCGGTTAACATCCATTGATTGAACACAGACACTTGGAGAGACGGTTTCTGTTCAAGCAGAGCGATAGGCATTGAAGTGTGCGTAACGGGAGTCCACCGTCAATGTAGGTATTGGTAGCTATACCCAAATGCTAAAGAGGTTGAGGTTTCTGGACTGCCAGTTACGTCTTAAGAGGAAACTGGAAATATTTGGTTGACATAGGAACAATAATTGTGCTGGTGATACAATCAAATATATAGGAAATGAATTCAAGTCGACTTTAAAAGTAAATCGAATACTACTACTATAACAACTACTATTGCACTACTACTATACAACTACTACTTGCTTTTACTACTATTGTATACTTTATTACTTCTTTCTTTCCCGTGACCCAAGGGCTGGCTATTAACTTAGCCAAAGGCTAAGCATTGCCATCCAACGTGGCAATACGGAAGAATTCCTAATGTCCCCACATTAGAAATTCTTCCGTACAACGTATTTTCAAAATGATACTAAAAAGACAAAGGTATAACACACATAATATTAACAGTTCTAAACTACAAACAAACTGTGAACTTGAAAACAGAATGAATAAACTCATAAATCACTTTAATTTACCATTGGCAAAGGTCAATAGGGATGTACCTATATCTTTGTGTGTTTGCAGACGAATATTGCAACAAAGGAGCAAGCTGACCCGGTTTAGCAAACTTATCAAATATTTATACTTGAATGTATAAGAAATCGGTCAAGGCCGGAGTCTTGTGCTGAATATTCTACCCTCAGGGTTATAAGGATCATGTTAAGAGATGCTACATTCCAGAGACGTACCTAACACTACCAGTATGTAATATAATTTTTGTATAAGTAAGTAAGTAGGTTTTTCTCGCAAACGTATTCCTTTTTTGAGAAACTCTTCTTAATTTTGTATTCTATTTTAATAGTAACAAAATTTGAAATAGTATAGGTACTTAATAAAATTGAATTATGTAGGTACGAAAAAAGGAGATGTTAAGTTGAAGCTTTAAATCGATTGCTTTAAAGTTTCCTAGCTTTATCACGACATTTAAGGCTCGCTGTACACGTAAGCGGGTCCACGGATTCGGTTCGGCATTATTAATATTACATTATCAAAGGTATTTCTAATGCTAAATTCAAACTCGAATTATTTATTTTAATAACATGATTAAAAGGTGCTCTAGAACGTCATATACAAGAAAAAAAATCTATTTGCTCCTTCCAAAAGCTAGTTTTATACGGAGAAGATGGATAATAACCACTTTTAATACAGTTTACAAGTGGCACAAAAAATGCAATGAGAGCTAAATTAATTATGTTAATAGATACCTACACGGTGCTCACACAACATTTTGTAATCAACACCAAATATAAAATTAATTACAAAGAAAAAAATTAAATAGTTACACAATTCAAATTAGCACCTACTTCACCTAGCGGTACCGAATAAACTAACCCGCTAAGTGTATAACGAACCTTACCGATATTAACCAACAGTGTCTGTTTTCTCCTCTCAAGATATTTACAAGTTTCCTTAAAGACAATTGGCTTTCGGTACCTACATGTTAAGTAACAGCTTATTAGTAGATAACCAACCAACAATTTCAGTTAATTCAGAGAGAACGCCTCAATTTCCTCACAGACATTTATTTCAAAATCAGCACAGCCGTTTGTAAATCGAACGGATCGGTCATATTTCATGCGCTCGGCTATGCGGGTGGACGTCGCCGTGAATTATGACGTCAGCAGCCGACCGCGCAGGATGCGACCTGCGACACGTCATTGCATCGGTATTGGGAACCCTTGTTTCCGATGGTCCAATAAATCTGTGCAATTGTCATTTTACTATGCTGAAGTATGTCAGTGTATTTAAAGCTATAATAACTGTTAGATAGAGTAATATTCTGTTTAACAATAGAACACTACGGAAAAACAGAGAACATTATCATACCTGCAGGCTGACAGACAGGCTGACATCACCCTTCACGAAACCCTACGAATAACACTCGCTTGCTAACTAACAAATTACAAAAAAATCCTATCAGAGACGTTCCTTACGGTGTAGCACACACACCCGTGTAATATAGAAAGAGACAGAGAAAGAGATAGAGAGGAAAGGATCTTCGTTCTAACATAGAGTGTATTATTGAAAACATTTGTCAGTACAAATAGGCGTTTACTAGTTCCACTTCATTAACTAAACCAAACTCAAACTTTATCATAATAAAAAAGAGTGACAGAGTCATAATAGCGGTAGTAAAAAGGTAATCATGTTCTAGGCTCGAGCTATCACGAACCCAATGAATCTCGTAATCCGTATGGAGTAGAGGACATTTTCGTGCGCCCTAACGAAGACAGATTAAGCCCACCTGTCCCGGTGAGCCTGTGCGTAGACCAGGATTAAAGACTGATGAGACATTAGCTTCGAGTAATCTGTACCTACTCTAATAGTTGAATAATAATTTAGTGTATCCATGTGACTCATAGTGTCAAAATCAAAATCAAATCATTTATCCATACTAATACTAATATTATAAATGCGAAAATACCTCTGTCTATCTGTGAAGCTTTCACGACTAAACCACTGAACCTATTTTGATGTTAATTTGGTACAGGGTAAGTTTGAACCCAAAACAAAGGCAACTTTTTATTGTTTGCGTCCACGATAACCGACATTTACGCGAAGGAAGTCATGGTCAAGATAGTTTTAAATAAAACATTTACAGGCATTTTTAAAATGTCACGAAGTCAGTCCGTCATGGTCTTTCCAAACAGTAGTTTTAAATAAAGAAGAACGAGCAAAAAACTCCATAAACATACTTTTAATATGAATCAAAATGGGGGTAGGTATTAAAATTTACAGCGTTATAAATAATGACATCAAACTGTTATCATTCATCTTCGGTTATCTGACTATTGAAAAATCAGTCCTTAATATAAAAAGCCTGTGAAATGCCCTTTAAATTTTCTATCAGATGCAAAGTAAAATATCTTGTAAAAACTTTGGCAGCTTTCATTTCTTGCCCACACACCTGTCAGTCCATTTCGTATCCTATAATCTACCAATTTCTGTTATAACTTTACACCATTTCCGACCAATTTTCGTAAATTTTCACAAAAAGATGCTTCTACTGCGTCCCTATGGAGATGTGAAACAAATTCGTGAGAAAAGTTTTTGGGATAGAACCCCGTGAATAAAGAGTGGGTATGAAAAAGAAATCCATAGGAATATTGAGTGGGCCCTTAGTACAAAAGGTGAATTGGCGTATTTGTGGCCTTGCTAATGCTGTATACAATAGGTTTGTTCAACTTCCTTTATGTTTACTCCGTAAATAATTAAGCTATCTGTTTTGTTTGGCCTTACATTCAAAAATGCTTTAGACTTTTCGGATAAATATAAGTTCAATCGGCAACTAGATTTCATTTATTTTTCCTTTTTAATGACGTTCAAAACACGATTATAATCAAGTCATGACATTACAATACAGCAAGTAAGGAAACCGACAATCACATTACATAACGCAGATTGTACACAGTCTCTGAATAATTAAAAAAAATACAACGCAGAGATTGTTTAGAAATGGCCCAGCATCAGAGGAAGGAACCACATTGGGAGGAGAAGGCTTTGCTCTGTAAAAGTAAAGGGCAAACAAGCTTTTATATTCATTACGAAAAATGCACGCTCAATCGAAAAAAAAAATATGAAAGATAAATTGATTATCGACAGACACTGGGACAAGAATGAAAGTAAATAAAAGCTTTTAAAAAAATAAATGACGACAACAAAATCACACGTTTATATTTTCCGTTCAATAAATGTACTGTGTATGCAAAGAACCCGAGGTGCTCTCCGAAAAAAACAACTGTTGTGGCATGGAATGGTTATGGAAACCATATTGTACGTTTCACACCCTTGAATTTTTTGCCCAATAACCTCAAACTCAAACAAAAATGCAGCGCTCACGGCGCGAAACGACGAATTCCCGATTGTTTGTTGTTTTAAAAATATACTATTAAAATGTTATGAACTTTGAAAACTGAACCTATGGCGTTTTTACGGAGACATTGGTCATCACTATTCTGAAGCCACTGATGACAAAGTAACTTTACACAATTTTTAATGAAAATTTAATCTATCGGTATCTACTTTCCAATCAAGGAAAAATTGTTGTTATCAAAAAGAATAAGTAGGAACGAGGAGTTTAGAACAGCTTTATAAAAAAATCTATATCCCATTAAGAATTTCTTGGATATCGTGGGTGCATTTTAAAACTTATAAAGTCACATACACAAACAGCTAGACTTGAAACAAAAGTCTAGGCGATACAAATATTTGTTCCGTACCTACTGGAATTAAACCCGTAATACGTAGCACAGCAGCCAATCGCTCAGCCACTGTGCTAATCGCATCAATGTTTGATCTCAATTTACAAGAAAACAAATAAAATACTTTTATGTCGTCATTTTTTGTTCGGGAATTTAATCAAAATACAGCAGGTTTCGCTTTGAATTGTACCTATTTATAAGTAAACGCTATGGTTAACAACATGGAAAAAATATGGAGTATAACGTCAACTATTCGCCAATATTATACCTACACAATAACTCTTTCATAACAATTCGTTTGATCCTTTGAGCATCAAAAGCCCATACATTTTATATAACGTTAACATTTTTCAAGGTACACAATCACGTAAATCGAGTACACGTTTGACATGACGGCTAACGATAAATAACGATATATAAAAAAAGCTTTAACAATAGACCGTCGTCATTTGAAATCGTTCAATTTCGTCTAACAAGCTACGGCGATGTACTCTCGTTCACAGTCGACTTAATTATAATGCTTCACAAAGAACACGGTAGGTACAGTCGGAATCACATGCCATCACCAAAGGCTTAATCCATTAAACAGTTGACAGAAACAAAATGAAATAATAATTTGTCGTGGGATTCGACGTGCGGGAATATCGAGGTTTGTGTGTAGGTATGTTCGCGTGTCATCAATCACATCCTTCAGTCGCCAGGATCCACTGTGGCAGTACATTAGCTCCTTAATTAAAGCTGTGAACAGCTGGCGCTGCGGCATCCGCGTCATACATTTCAATTAATTCTTGTCACCAAACAAATTTGGTTGACGACTATTTAATTATTAATCAAAGTTACATTGACAAATTGTTTTGCACCAAATTGAATTTATTGGTAAAACATAAAATTTTGTTTGATGCGCGATACACCCATTGCGATTAATTAATTCGATGCATAGTTGAACAAGTGAACCAACGTACTACTAAATATTATTTTATTAATTACTGAACGTAGTCATTACAGCAGGTGTTCTTCCCTAAAAATAGACTGTAAGTAAAATTATTTAATAAATTTACGAGTCCCTGTTAGTAATTTCAATTACTTAATAGAATAGAAAGGTACCCAGACTAAAATATTCAAGGTATCTACGATATCTATAATTAGCATGACATTATTAAAAGAATATTAATTAAAATCTAAAATTGTTTCTCAGTCGCTATGATACAGTAGGTAAATATTTCTATTTTTGTTGTGAAATTTGTAGCTTCCAAACGCGACGGGAAGATTAAAAGTTCATGGCGTTATTGGATTTTACACATGACTAAAAGGAAGATGCTCATATTTGAGTTCAAAGAAAGCTAACGTATGTAATGTCTATAACAACCTATAAAAAGAATGTTCCTTTCAGCACCTAATCTACTTAACTCACGATAATCCCTTCCAAGAAAAACAACCTTTCAAACCCTGCATCTTCTTCATCGAATAAAAAGTATATTAAAAAATCAGAATCGTCGTGTGCCGATGGCAGTCGTCAAAGTGACAGGCCCTCCAGTTACTATAAGCCACTAATCGGCTTGTCACCCGCAGGACGAGGACATTGACTTTCAGATCACGTACTTGCAATCTGCATGCCGTGACATTGTCAGGGGACATAAAAAAACACATTTTTTACTGTCCCACACCGTCCGACTAAGCTCCGCGCGCTGAAATCGTAAGCTTTGTGAAATCGAAAGCGTTCATTTTGTGATTTTACTGGTTTTTTTCAGGTCATCATACAAAAGGTGTGTAGTTAAGTTTCTACTGATTAAATCATTTAATTGTGTAGGTATAGAATTTAAAATTAATTATTTATTGTATGAACGAAATCGCTAGACATTAATAGCATCGCCAATTAAAAATAAAACCCTAAATCGATTTTAAATAAAGCTGCAATTAAATTATTCACTTTCAACTAACAACCTTTCGCTTTGGTTCGCTTAATTAAGCATATTCAATGTCCAATCAAGCGCAAATCCCAGCTCCAATTTACCCTCACGAAAAGGAACATAATCTTAGGTATATCAGCAAAATGGTTCGGAGCCCCGCGTCATAAAGACTAAGCTGGAAGCATGTTACGTCATGTCACCGTACGAGTACACATGACGTGCGGCTCCGAGGGTAATTATCGCGACATATCCTCACGATATTAAAGCCAACGTAAATTTGACATGACTTAAAATTAATCTCGAGACGTGATGCCAAGCCCAATGACGGCTTGCGCTTCGGTAAATTTAATAAAGAGCTACCACCGAAGCCTAGTCTTGCTACCAAGATTGATGTGCCGAAAAAATACAACACGAGTGAGGAAATTAAAAGAGATGCCATCTCTTCAGTTATATTAAAAGTTTCACATTAAACAACAATCTCTATAATGTTGAAAGGTAATAACAGACGTTAGATCTGACATGAGCTGATGAACAATGTAATTTCAGAACTCAAGTTATATATTTTTGTAGTATATTTTGACAATGATAAACGTTTCGCTATCTTTATGAACAGGGAAGTCTCCGTGGAAATTATTTCAGCGAAAATTTTTAGTCATAGCGTTGGAACAAAGAATGTGCCACTGAAGGTTGCCATTTAGGTGAAAATATGCCTTTTAATAAACTGTGTCCAGTCACTTTATTATAAAACTACCAGGTGTATATAATTCCCTTAGGACAGGAATTAATTAGCCTAGATATTGTAGACGTAACAAATGGGAGCGTTTGTAAAGTCGGATCGCTTTTCAAGTTCTCGGTAGTCGATGAACGATAACCATTTTTTTATTTACTTTTTACCATTGTGTTAAATTGCCATCATTTCTTATCAAAGAATTTAAATAGGTCTTTATTAGTTGATTCCAAAAATGGACAACAGCCACGATGGCTATTGAAGTTTAAATCTGCGTTATAAAGAATACGTATAACGAAATGAAGACAAAATCTCCAAAATTAGCAAAGTCACTGTCGGATGATACCTTTCAAATTAAACCATTACTCTTCCCAGGTAAACACAACTATTTTAGATATAATCAACCCCTTATTTAGTTCCTACCTAGTTGTTTGTTACTGTCGGAGGCGACCTCTACCCTTTACAACAAACATTGGAAGGTAGTTCGAACTTTTTGAAATACCAATTTCGTGCACCGTGTTATTTTTGGTTACACCGTGTCTGATTTACAACAACCGTTACTTGTGAGTGACGTTGACAAATGACGTCACACGCCGGTCACGGGCCGTGTGTTTTGCGTCACTTGGCTGCATTCAGAGGCGTCCGTGACATCACACCGTATCTTCCCTGGCTTGTTTATAGCCGGCTCGTATGTTTGAGTTATGGCGTGTTTGTCTCATTCGTGACATCATGGAAGATGAATTTATGAGCAAGAAGAATGCGGGACGCGGAATATTTTATGTGTTTGAGTGGCGGCTGGCGGGTGATAAGAGTTTTTGGGACGATTCAGGCGCGCCCATGTGGCGTTATGAGTACTTTCCACACATGATATAACATGAGATCAAATTCGGACGGTACGAAATCGGTCTAGGTTAAAGGTAGGGTGAATCGAAAATATGAATGAGTAGGTATGTAGACATAGTGATCTTCAACAAAAGCAAACATTTTTCGCATTCTACATGGAATTTGATCTAGAAACAGGCAGTATCAGTAACGCTCGCCACACTTTAAAAATCATCTCACACAAGCAATAGGCACACACGGAATCCGTTTACATAATAGACAATGACTAAATCACTGTCATGCTTATGTACGTGCTTTGCATATAAATCGACACTACACATTACAAACAACACGTTCTAAACATCGTGTGTGTCAAATTATGAGCCAGATAAATGCACTAAGTTACCTGTCTATTTATCCGGAGACGATTAAATAAGCCCTTTGTAAAACCCCGAAACAAGTCGTAGGAGTATGAAAGTCTGGCCCGGGAAAGTACTACCACCTTTTCTTATTTCTGCCTCAAAGCAGAGTTACGATGTTCTATGTAATTATAAGCACACGAGTTATATTTCATCTCTGGGATGGTATCGCATCTTCAAGGCCTCTGTTTTGCAGATGGGCAGCGGTGACTACTTAATAGAAGTTGAGCCGTCAGCTAACGTCAGATGCTCATATTGTAAAACATTGATTTTAAAAGAGTATATAGGTAATTTTATACTTTCCATCAAAAGACATAAAAAACGTCAAGAAAACCAATCACAAACCCTACGACAAATATGAAGCAAGCCACTATTTAATTTGTTCTAAACCTATTAAATCAGTTCACAGACAAAGGCAACGCATGGCCACACGAGACTCATCAACTTACGTTAACACGTCGAACTTTTAATGATGATAAATCATGTTTAAACACGTATTCAGAATCGTATTCCTCTCGTGTAATGAGAAGTCTCGTCTTAGGCGGATAATTACGGCTATCATTAATAACGAACAGACGACGGATGAGAAGCGGTATTAATAAGACGTCATGCGTGACACTTATGTCATAACTCGATGTATTAAGAATTGTAATTACGCGGCACGTGTAGGGTTAAAAATTGGGTGTCATTGTTTTGGGAGGATAAGTACCGCAATACAATAACATCTAAAGTATACTGAAAGGCCAATTCTACTATTTAAGAACTTACTTTAGTTTTAATCTCATTGTCGAAAATGGTCTGTAAATTAGAAGCATTTCAGACTGAGATTTGATTACGATCGTTTTTAAAAGTTAGTAGAATTGACCACTATTATGGGACAATCAGATACAATTCTTATTTATTTTAAATAACGTTCCAAAGTTCCTTTTAATGGTCAAATTGAAATCTAAGTCTTTATTATTTGTGTCAATTTGTTTTTTCAATATTATTCGTAATTTCTGGCAATCGAAATCATAAAACTGAACATATTATGTTATATGGATAGTCATATCATATAGTATTTAAATCTCTGTTAAGTTAGATAGTTTTATTTCTGAGTACCAGCCTCATACATGCAGCCTATGAGCTCATGCAAGCTTAGTTCACAAGTAATTACTATGAAACAGGCAGTAAAATATAATCGCTTGGGGTTAACAACTAGGTCGCATATTCATATTTTTATTACAACAGTATAACAAATCTAATAATACTTTCACGTTAAACAGTTGCTACGAATCTATGGATTCTAATTCTTAATTTAAATTCTAATCCTTGCCAAAATATCCAAGTTGATTAAGATAAGCCATATACCCCAAGTTATGCTTCCATTCTCAGACCGTACCCAAACTAATTAACTCGGGCGTTAAATTTCCGAACTAATTAGTACAGGTATAAGCCCACTGTTAATAAAAACGCCTTTCAAATTCATTCACTTCGAAATTAGGACAGTGCCTTGGAGGAAATTGAAACGATCCTAATTAGCCTGCTTAAGTCAATGGAACATTTAGTTTAAAACAATCCAGGCACCTAAAAACCTTGACCCATTTAAATATTCATATACTCGTCGGCGTAGCTTTCGCAAAAAGTAAGAGATTAAAGGAAGAGATTATTGCGTTTGACGTAAACAAACTTTTATGCTACGCGCCTACGCGAATTCGTAGCCAACTGTGCGTAGTACGGCTACGTGATGAGCTTCGTAGCACATATACATATACACTCAAAGGTACAACTTACGTGCTTGCCTACGATTTCTCCCAGAATATTTTTCTGTTACCGTTGTGCTGTAATAAAAACGTTCAAGTACGTAGGTACAATACATATGTAGTTGTTTATGGTTATGTACCACATTCGAATTCAAATTCTCTTACATAAGCGTAAAAAGGTTGTCAATGTTCGCGATAAGTACGTATGTAAGATAAACCATCTTATAAGGCTCTGTTTACGTTCCAAGGTAAACAGTATAAAAACATGTATACCTCTTCAATACGCAAACAAAATGGGAACTTACACGATCGCATGTAAAAGAAACTCGGCAATAACATTTTGTGAAGTTTGGTGTGGCGGTCGATTTAATGAGATACCACCATGATAGACGGGATATGAAGCCTTGACATATGACAATTATCAAGGACGAGTAGTGTTCAATATCAAATGATCCTATTGTCGATTTTCATAGGTCTAACAGTCATTAGCTGCTACAATATCAAAGCGAAACTTTGGTCGCACTGATTGATATTGAATGATTATTCCTTTCAAAGTTCAGTTAATCTTCAGCAATATTTCGTGTCAGCTGATTAGTGATTTCTCATTAGTTGTTGGCAATGGCAACTGTTATTTTATACTCACTTGCCATCAATTTACACCCTGGTATTGTTTTGTATTTTTTATACAAGTCTGAATTTTAAACTCTGGAATATTATATCTATACAAAAAATTAAATTAAAGTATCTGTTTGTAATGTCAAAATAACAGCATAACATCACGCCTGTAATTCCCGAAGGGTTAGGCAGAGGTGTACCCATTAGTACACCCACATTTCGCCAGTTATGTTTTAGTCCCATGTAATAGGGGGCGAGCCTATTGCCATCAACCGGGCACAAATCCAGACTCCGAGGCTGCTACTGAGAAATCCCTGATGGGAAAACCCAATAACACTTTGCCCGACCTGGGAATCGAACCCAAGACCTCATGCTCAGCAGTCGCGCTTGCGACCACTAGACCAACGAGGCAGTCAAAATAACAGATTTTTACTAAATACAAATTAATGTTTATATTAGTAGTTCCACCAAAATTTTTATTTTTATTGTTTGGCTGTCTGACTGTTCAAACTAATTTCCGAAACGGCTAAATCGATTTTCACTGACACTGCAGACAGCTGATTACTTTTATTAATGAAAAATAATGATTTCCGGGCAAAAATGAGTTCTGCGCAAAAACGAAGTCGCGAGCATTGCATTGAAGACTCTTATATTTACAACATATTAAACTCTTATATTCACTTTTTCATTCTTAAAACCGACTAGTAACTAACTAAATAGAAAGGACTTTAAAATAAATATCAGGCATTACCGCATTAAACAATCACCATGGATGATAATTATGAGAAATGCATAAATAATACGTAGTACATTCTAATCCTTTGATAGTATAACTATAAAGTATCAACCAAGTAAACTGTACAGGATGTATCTAAATAAGAGGACAGATTCCGAGGTACATACAACTGATGTTGAATAGGTTACGTGGGATTGAGGTCAGTCGTAGGCCCGGCTGACACCGTCAGGCACAAGCGCGTACACCTTCGTATAATTGCATTGTGGTTTCCACTTGTAGCGTACAAGTTGTGCTATGCACTAGGATACTATAGGATACCGTGAACGTATCCTATCGTCGTGGAATACTGGGTGTTAGTTAGCTCATCGTTTTGTTTAGGTTTTTCTTCGACTTTTTACAAACATGATTGTGCACAAGTATACTATGTACCTATTATACATTTTACTACTTACTACAACATCCCGGTTTAAAATGCATTTATCTGGCCTACTAATTGTGTCAATAAAAAAAAATAGCATATTATTTTAAAAAAATATATAAGTACTAAAATAAATTCATACACCTATTACACAATGTTACTATAATACACTAAAAAGACGTGCCTGTTGGTCTAGTGGTTAGTGGCCCTGACTGCTAAGCCGGAGGTCGTGGGTTCGATTTCCAACCAGGACAAACTTTGTGTGATGAGCATGATTGTTAGTTCTGTGTCTGGGTGTGATTTATCTATAATATGTATGTGTTTATAAATTATATAAGTATGTATATCAGTTGTCTGGTTACCATAACACAAGCTCTGCTTAGCTTGGGATCAGATAGCCATGTGTGATTTGTCCCAAGATATTTATTTATTTATTATTTATTTAAATATGTTAAACGATTTTCTATTTGATATTATTCCTTAGTAATCACTAAACACAAAAAAGTAAAAACTAGCCATTGTAGTGTCAACTTTATCACATAAAGTCTATTGGAAAGATAGCATCATCCAAATAATCTTCCTTAACAACACACAAATAAACATTCCAACAAGTAGGAACTGAACAAATTACACATAATCTCACTAGAGCACCGGTGATCTATAAAACTAGCATCCAGTTGACGAGAGCTCATAATCGCAATGCATTTATTTCGCGCACGGTCATAATGTGCGCCGGCATAAAGGTAGCGTCAGATCTACTACTTGAATTTAGATTCTGTTTTCTTGGCAGAAAATAACGTTGTTTGTTATTTATTATTGTTTCATTTTATTTAAATTGGCTGCCTCGTTGGTGTAGCGGTCGCAAAGCGCGACTGCAGAGCATGAGGTCTTGGGTTCGATTTCCAGGTCGGTCAAAGTGTTATTGGATTTTTCCATCAGCAATTTTTCAGTAGCAGCCTAGAAGGCTGAATATTTCCTGGGACTTAAAATAAAACTACTGTAATACTAATACTAATGGTTGCACCTCTGCCTAACCCTTCGGGGATTACAGGCTTGATGTTATGTTATTTAAGTTGGCAGATTTTTCTATATTTTATTTGAAGAAAACAAAAACATCAGTATGACATTTTTTAGGTTATGTATTAAAGTCAAAATATTTACATCGTGGTCAAACCGCTATTTGTTTATTCTTCAGATTACAGTTGTCTAAAAATTGAAGAGTTTTTCCCGAAAAAATGCTAACAATGTTTTGCCACTTGGACCGATGAACTGAAACAGTTTGCGGAGATTATTTGACTGTTAATATTGTAAAAATAAAACTGCCGAATAAAATTCAAGCCATTGCGAAAGGCTAAATACCGGATAGCGTATGTAGTTATATCAATATTTCCACCAATCAAATAACAGTTAATATTTTTGTTTACATTACAAACTGCTACTCAATTCGAATATTTAATTGAATATTGATATAGAATAAATGTTGCTCTAGGTACAGCGAGTTTCACCTATTGATGCTATGATTTTTGTTCTAACGCCGGGACTAATATTTGTATGGCCTGCAGTTTGTTAAATTTGCATATTTGCGCTTTTGATTTGTGTACATTTATTATGGGGTTGCAAACACGAGGCATTGTTATTGAAAATGTAACATTACATACATCTATACATAAGCTAACGATTTCTTCACAAATTATGGTAAGCACAAACCACAGAATTATATTTTACATACTTATGTGTATTTCTCAGTAGCCTCGGAGTCTGGATTTGTGCCCGGTTGATGGCAATAGGCTCGCCCCCTATTACATGGGACTATAAACATAACTGGCGAAATGTGGGTGTACTAATGGGTACACCTCTGCCTAACCTTTCGGGGATTACAGGCGTGATTTTATGTTTATGTATAGGTACTACAAATCTTACAAGCACCTTTTCCTCTATCAATATTCATACATAAGCTAAAAACGCAGTAGGTAAAAAAAGTAGGTAGATATAAAGCTGGGTATGCACCTGACCTTTAAACTTTTAACCAACCATCATAAAATGTAAAAACATTTCTAGAATTTACAACAACATAAATTGGCTGAAACACGATCCATACTCCAATTAATGTCCATTACCGTCAATTAAACACCAATAATAAACAGGCTCCGATTACATTGAAACTGATTAGGTAGTAGGTATGTCACAACAATACCTAAATATTTGGTCACCAGGCGAAGGTTAAGGTTACCAATCTATTGCACGGGGATTAATTGTCATCCTTGTTCTTACCAGATCACGTCTGAAATATTGGATATAGTTAAAGGAAAGTAAGAAAGGACGTTCATACTTAATTACATCCTACTTTTGGTATAGTCGAACAAAACATTTGGTATGGTATACAGGCAGCTACCTTGCAAACTAATTTTAAACAATTTTTCGAGTGTGTCATTTTTTTTTAAACCACGCTCATTTGGTTTTAATTAATATTAGACTCCACTAGTAAAAAAATAACACAAAATAACAATGAATGGGACACATTGCCATTCATTGTTATTTTGTGTTCACGTTTTGCAAAGAGATATATAATTTAATGTTGTTTGTTAAGCATATAGATTGTTCGGCCGTACCTAAAGAGTCAAAGTGACCGCAGAAACAAGAGTGCATCATCAAAAACAGACAAAATCATATGAACATGAAATAACTAGATCCAATGTGAACATGCCTTAACGCACCTTTACAAAACCTCCTTTCAAGGGATCCAGCCACTCGCACCTCAACATAGCACTAGTAACATGTTTGTTTGTACGTTTCACACGTAGCAACGTGTCGGGACAAGTACTGTTCGCGCTTTCAAGTACTAAAGGATCGCTTTTTACTGCGTTCGACTGTTTGACGCGAATGCACTGGGTGCTGAGTGACGGGAACAAACAAGATTACTGTATCGATGTGTTTTATTGTTGGTTGTTTGGTAAGAAAATATTGCGGAAGAACGGAGACATGTGACAAAGTATGAACATTGTGTTTTAAGTATCGATAAACTTACGTACGGGAAGTAAGAAGACATCATAATAGCCGTTAACTACGCATACTGTCCATTAAATTAAGTAACTTTGAGCAAAATACATTGCTGGAATACGACGTTTTTCTTTTTGGTGTAAAAATCATTGCACTTTTCGCAATGGAAGGGCGGAGGCCTCTTAGATAAACTTAGAAAGTACATAATTAAGAAGTAAAAGATTAGCATTCTTAGTACTTGTCCGTGCCCGGTTGCGAACTCACAGCATCATGCATGAGAGGCCGGTGCCCAAGCCGCTAGACCATCACGACTATGATTGAGCGAAGTGACCGAAAAATTCGATAATACTTTGGGCATGTCAAACGCGTGGGTCACACAAGCGCGAGCGACTGCATGAGCGGAGCGGACGCCTGCAGCCAGTAAAATTACCCTCCACTTGCACACGCTCAAAGCACCCGATAAAACACTGGCACTGAACTAAAATTTCGCTAAATTAAAAACCCTCTCGTTTAACATCGAGCTGTTGAGCTGTTAGTGTGAAGCTTTCATTGAACTTGTTATTCTGTTACAGGTATTTTTCAATTAAAAGGTTGATGGTTATTTGTAGTGGCGTTATCCGATCGTACTCGTTTGATTTGTCTGGGTAACATTATCGTAGGTATGATATAGACTTCGACAGATTTGATTAGACTTAAAATTTAACAATAACTGTCAGAATTTTTAATAGTTTAACAAGCAGTGAATTAAATATTATTACATCTATCCATAACTAACTCCGACTAACTTTAATAACTCATCATTTTAATAAATCAGGTGAATTCCATCGCTGTAACTCCCCAAACTTGTATGGAAATCGTGATGACTTAACGTTTCACATGAATTTCCTGATCATAATCTTACAGTTTGCCGAAACGTAACAATTATAATGTTAGAAGAGCTACATTGGTGAGGCTATTATACGAATCACAGTTTCAAATTTCGAATTAACTCGGAAAACTTCGTTACATAAAAGATCATAAAATATGTATTATAAAATAAAAGTGCGTTTATATTAATAAAATTGTTTATTTTTAAACGCATAGCAACTGCGCTTGCTTATATCGTTGTCTTGATCGTATAAACCGAAAAATAGCAATACTTGGCGACAGAAATAAGACAGTTATACATGTTGCACCTACCTCCCTGGACGAGCTTTTTGAAAACGCTCTAATGCCACTGAATATAATAGGTGTAAAAGCCAATAACGAAACCAAAAGGCTTTACTATCATAGTGAGCTCTTTTTTTTAGACCTTACCTTTTTTTTTACCTCTTGGATGCCCTCTGTCTGGAGACAACGGAGGATTATGTCGGACTCTTTCCGACTAAAACCCCACCCTCATTCTACCATAAGACCTAAAAACCTTTTTTTAGACCTTAATGTGTTAGATGGACAATATGCACGAAGATAATAGCTATTTCATGTTTCTTTTATACCCCTTAATCTATTACGAAAGGTAAAATTATAAAAGCAGTTAACACAAAACTGTCTGTGGAGTAGTTAAGAACGGTCGGTAAAATATATTCTGTAGTTTATCGTATATCTGACAAGTACCTACCCTACGCCCCAGTACACTGTAACGAGGTTAGCAATTTTCTTTCATTCAACATTATTGCAACACCTACGGACATGAAAGGCGTGTACGATTCATGTCTACTGTAGGGTAACCACGTCGCTTGAATAAGAAAATATGGGTATTAATTGTGCATAAAGGAATGGGCGGAATACGTGAGTACTGTACGGCTTCTTATTCCTTTGAAAAACAAAGCGTGATGTCGCGTGAATCGGCCTAAACTTGATGTTCAGTTTTTCCAAAAATAACTAATTTACTTTCGACTATTTTTATTTTATTCAAAGTAAACTTTGTCTAATTGGCATTCTCAACTAGTTTGATGTAATTAACTAAATTATTGAGAGATCGTGGGTTGCCTCATTTCTGATATTCATTTCTGAACTAATTTTCACCATTGATAACAAATCCAAAGTCAATTCATCATAAAGTAGGAAAATACGAATCTAAAGATAATTTTATTCAATAAAATACCCACGCATTCCCTCGAGATAAAGGAGTAGGTACGTGGTGTCCCTACACCGCCGCTCCGCCCTTGCGCGCTCAAGCGTACCGTGAGCCACTAATTACTGCGTACCACGGTTCCTTCCGCATTTTTCATACAGATCACGGACCTACTCAACTCGCCGATATCGATTCGCAAGTTCACCCCGGGAATTACTTGAGGTTCCGTCTAAGAATTGGCGGAATGCAGTCTTGGGAATGCCCCTTTGTCCTCCACGAAAAAGGTTCGCAATTATGTACGTAACTAAACAGTAGTACTGCGGATATATTTTTCTTTTATTTGGGTTTATTTATTTAGGCGGTATTTTTTATTTAATTAAGATGTTAACGCCTTAATATGAGACGGTAGGTGAATAATGCCATCAGAGTTAGCATTAGGATAGGTACTTGAGTAGATCCCTACTTCAAACGTGTCCGAGTTTTTTTTTTATAAAGATATTTGACATGCAGATTTGGAGAATGATTCGTATGACTTACAGTATAGGGTAATACGCAACGTCACACACGCCAAACGTTGTACATTCGGATGCATGGTTCGTGTTATGTTTAAAGTTTAGTTATTACGTTAATAACAAGTTTTGGTAAAAAACTCTAAGTACCTTTGACCTTCACTGACCTTCAAAAACTGTGGGAAACTTTGACCTTCGATATCTACCGCAACCAGAAGGTTCCCAGCTATAGAAAATGCGCAGTGATTAAAAGAAAATGTATCTTTCGGCTTCTTTAAGCATATTTTTACACTCGTTGTAATATTATACCAAAAAATATAAGAAAAGTAGTTTCCATCGCAGATTTTTTACAACTTAGAGACAAATCACAAAAAGAAAGATCAAAGAAGGACTAGCGTTTAAGATCTCAACAAGCTACCTTCCCAACTATTTATGAAGCTTTTACTCTCAAACAGAAAAAATAAAATAAAAAGGAAAAGTTAAGATCTTTTAATAAATAATTAATTAATGTTAGATCTTGGAGAATCACTTGACAGTAACAGTGGTGGTCAAAGAGGAACGAAAATGAAAAACAAAGTTTTCAATGGAAACTTGTCGAAAGAAACGGCAACGCTTTTATACAAAGCAATATTGTTTGTCTCGGCTTTAATGGGATACAACAAAAAGAAATAGAGACGTACAATTGTTAAAACTACTAGCTTTTGCTCGCGACTTCGTCTGCGTACACTGCAGAATTTAGTTAAAGTCCAAAATTATCCCACGGGGACACAAAAACGGGATAAAAATTATATTGTGCCAAATTTTATCTAATTCTATTTAGGCGTTTAAGAGCATAAAAGTAATCAATCATCCATTCATTAATCCATCCATCCAAACTTTTGCGTTTAAATTAGGAGTTTGTAAAATAAAATATTAGGTATGTATATTATGTGTATAATTATATCTTGCATGTATTTTTTGTGTAACCCTAAACGTATTCTTTCTGCAAATAACAATTTGAAAATGCTATTTTGACAACAAACTAAATTTTAATTCATAACGTCGCCTGATGGACAGCTTGTAAACGCTGGCGTGATGACTTAGAGACGTTTATGAGAGATTAGCCAGAAAAGGCCCGCATATGGATGAGTAGAAGTCAATGGGGGAGACCTTTGCCTAGCAGCGGGAAAATAAAATACAAAAAAAAAACTACTGTTAATAAAACGCACTTCTAGTCTGCTTCACGTTTACACACTCAAAATTGATGTTACATACTTTTTTATAAATTGCCTGCCCACAACTTTTTTTTGGAGTAGGTATGTAAGTAGGTATATCGAAGTAGGTAACTCAATCTTGTCTAAATTCAATTATTACTCAATTCTAAGTCAAGTTTCCATGTTAACTCAATAAAAAATAAATTGAATAGGTACTCCTTCAGGCCTTTTCATACAAAAAGCCAATTTATTTAAATGTACCAATTTAACGATTACAAAGCTGAACATTGTTGAAAAGTTGCCTAGAAAATTGAAACGCCGATATACTCGTTTGTGGTTAAAACAAAATCAATAAAGAAAATTAGGACGGGATAAGTTTAGTAATTAAATAATGGAAATTTCATTTTGAAAACAATATAATAACGACCTACACTGACGACGGATAAAACAATCATTTTGTCGATTGTGAACAAGTCTAAGTCAAATAACAGTCAAGTTAGCTGGCAACATACGTCGTACAAACACTTAGAAAAGCACACATTCATTTCAGTCATGATCAGACAGAGAGACAAAATCAACAAACAAAATGTTTTAGGTAAAACATTTTATGGAACGAAGGTGTGAAACAAATAGTTAATCAGTGTCAGTTCACTCTTATTTGAAAATACGAGTAGCTAGTTCAGTGATTATAAAGGTAGTTCGTAACCGGCGAGGCGAGGCACGGAAAGGATGGACGAGAATCGAAATCACGCTGGCGTCTTCGCACCGAAAAATGTACTGCGCCGACCAAATCTGGCAAACGCCGGCACGGGATTTGAGTATCCATTTTGCAAAAATAAAATAAAACTTTAGCATGTAGCAATACAGTTTAATGTTGTAAAAACAAATATTTCAATTCTCACGTCGCACATTCAGACCTGTCAAACCAAAGCTAGCGAGAAGGAATAGAAATATTGGTCGTACAACATTATCCTATATTGCTGCAGATTCTTTATTAGAGTATTTATTAGGTACTTAGGTATACAAATTTTAACCCTCGACAATTCAATCCACACTTCGGCTCGCCGGTGTGAAACCACCTTAAACCAGTAAGCGCGGCGCAGGCGTCTAGTCCCCATCACACGCGTGCCGCGAGTCGTTGTTTTCTTTTTTTAGCTCTTCAACTTCTCGGGTGCGTATCAACGGCCTGGAGTGGCGGCGGGTGTAAATTGAAACACTTGCAAATTTACCCCATACATTATTCATACCCCAAACACTCTCAGAGCGAGCGACTCTGACAGTTACAGTTGATGCAAACTTAACAAAACTGACGGCAAAATAAATCCACACCGCGACACGCTTACATGACCTTGAATTCGGAAGTAAATGCTTGAGCATATTGAATTTAGGCTCCTCTCAATAGAGTCTATTGTTAAATAAATGATAGGGTACGAATAATTGTCTGTGGTTCCGCGACGCAAATCACACCCTATTCTAGCAGCTTCGTGGCACATAAGTAAAGTGGGTCAACCATTATACGTCTAACAAATGGGTACCCGCCTTAAGTCGGGCTGTGCAATAAGGAGTCGGTTCAGAAACCCACAACCTGCATTATTCTGACCCTAATAAATTTGCCGAGTCAAACGGGCATTGTCAGACAAATGAGTTTGAAGACGAACAGTAGATACTTCAGACATAATAGACTAAAACGCAAACAAACGCGAATATAACACGACTGTAGATGTTATTACCGTCATCATTTCTCAGTATGAGCACGTAGAAGTTATGTGTATTTGAATGTGAGAATAAAATAAGCCATTCTACAGTAAAGTATGTGAGAATGTCATCGAGTTCTTTCGTCCCGTACTATACTAAACAGACACTTGTACACATTTATAAAACTTTGTAACCATTTCAATGCGATATGAACTTTAATAACTAAAAGATGTTGAACAGTGTCGATATTACACAAAATAGGTGGGAAGCTGTATAATTCTATTTATTTGTTAAATGCTCACACACATTCACACCTCAACTAACACGTGAATCACTTCCTTGCAGCAAATGTTGTCAAAACTCAACCAACAACGTTGATTTACGTGTTTGAAGGCGAACACAAACACTGAAACATGATTTAGGACAGCAAATAAAAAATATCCGACCAAAGCCTATACAAGCATAATGTTAATTTACAAAACACATTTTCCTTGGAGAGTTTAACGTAATTTCTTTCTCACCAAGGCGTTTCCTGAAATAAATTACAAGTGTAAAATTCACAACAACAAAAGCGTAACAACAAAAGGCTCGCGGCTCGCAACATCCGGACGACCCTTCCAAACTTAGCAGCCTGATTACGGATTTCCGAGGAAAAAAATAAATAAAGGGAGAAATAATACGCAACCATGTAAAAATCCAAGTGTTTTTAAAAATAACACTCTTGTGTTGCTAATAAAAAAAAACAATACGTATAGATCCATTTTGGTAAAAAATCACTTTGTTACTCGGTACCGATATTCTCGACGGAACACTTTCGCCTTAGCAGGACGTTAATGTGAAAGTTAATATAGTCCATTATAGCAGGGTCTGGGGTGTAGTGTTTGACGTAGAGATGGAACCTAGGGTCCTTCGGGGGAGACTCCCTAGGCATGTCCCCACCTGACCGGATCGGAGTCGGCGCCGGCGGCGGAGGTGGCGGCAGCTGATGAGAAGCCGTCGGTGATACTGGAGATGAAAACGGACCTCGAACTTTATGGTCTCCCTCTGGCCGAATTTTTTTCCACAAAAATGGTTCCTTATGTATTTTCCCGTGATGTGTCGCTCGATGCCTGTTATCCCCTTTTTTTGGCGGTACCGGGTTTGTCAGTTCATACATTTCTGCCAACGATAAGTACCAGTAGTCGGCCCCATCCCCTATTATCGGAAACAACCTCTTATTCGAAAAACCCGGTCGGTGTTTTCTTACAAACTCATCATATTTCCGCTTCAATCTTTTCATATATTCGGTGTAGTGGATAGACTTTAGGAGCTTTTCGAATTCGGATAATTCTGCCGTTGCGGGTTCCGAATATACCCCAGCGCAGACGTAGGTCCTAAGTAAATGATGTAGTTTGAAAACAACGAATGCTAGCCATTGTCGGGCTTCTTCTTCTAAGATTCTGAGATCATCCGCGCGGCTTCTAATGCCGAATTCTGCAGCTTCAGCCGCTCGCCTTTCTCCGCGCTCTTTTATAGTGGCCAACCAGCGGCGATATGTGCGATAGCAGAACTTTGTGCGCCTTGAAAAATGTCCATGCCAAAGTGCCTACAACCAAATAAACATCAAGCGGTTACAAAAATCTTGAGAATATGTATAAATATATGCGTATATTTATTTTACTATAATACATCTTATTACAGTAAAATAAGATAGTTCTACACAACGACAAAATAAACCAGTAAACATACCTCAATGGTTGTCGCAGCTTTTGCATAATGCTTTGCATGTTTCGCACGCACAGCTCTTCTTAGTGCGGCCCTATAGGCCTTCCTTGCCATATGAACCCTGAAGGCGCACTGTATAGTCGTTGCGTTCTTCGACAACCACGCCACATGCTTCCTGATCAACCATCCTCGTGTAATACGAATCATAATCATCACAGCCTTGAATCTCTTATGGCGACGATTTTCTGCTGTATCCGTCACATTTTGCAACTCCCCGAAATACTCATTCGCAGTGGGCAATAATCGATGCACTGAGGCCATTATGATAAATTAATTATTCTAGTTCAATTATTTTGCATTCCGTAATATCAGTTTATGAGTCAGTGATTCCGAGGTGACATTTATAACTGTCAGATGTGCCTTCAAGTTTTTTTATAAGGTTATTTTGGTTTCATTATTCAGGGCCAGTGTCATCCGAAGGACCATTGAAATTTTATTGATTTTCATTAATTCTGTTTGTATTTACTACAACATTTGACATTTGACGGGCCTGTTGGTCTAGTGGTTAGTGGCCCTGACTACTAAGCCGGAGGTCGTGGGTTCGATTCCCACCCAGGACAAACTTTGTGTGATGAGCATGATTGTTAGTTCTGTGTCTGGGTGTGATTTATCTATTATTATGTATGTATTTATAAATTATATAAGTATGTATATCAGTTGTCTGGTTACCATAACACAAGCTCTGCTTAGCTTGGGATCAGATAGCCGTGTGTGAGTTGTCCCAAGATATTTATTTATTTTTATTTATTTATTTGTTTACCAGATTTCAGTGGGGAAAAGTAGTAGGTAATCTAATCTTCCATTAATATTCTCATTTCGTTACACGAATATACGAGTAAAAAGAAAGGAGCAATAAGATAAAGGTGTAAACACTCGACTAGATAAACAACACCAACGACCTGACAAATAATAGAACAGCAAAATTAGCAAGTCTTATATAATTTTAATAATATGAACCTCCTAAGTTATTCAGTCGTAGCTTCCTACCTGGCCCCCCTCATTTCCGTGCTCACTTAATCATAATGACACTTTTGGTGCCTTTCAAGCCACCGTAATAAGTTCAGATATTTTTTTTTATTTGGGCCCTTAAATGAGGCGGTGTCTCGGTTGCCCATTTCGTTATGTTCCCCCCGAGCGACGATACGAGTTGTTTAGAGAGTACTCCGCTCTCCCCACGACCCTCGGCACCGGCACCCAGGCCGTGTGAGACATCATGAATAATTCAACAATCAAATTGGCAAGGTGTGTACGCCTGTTTATTTATTTTCACCCAAAATTTAGTGGTAATTTTCATACCTATGCGTGTTCCCGGAATTGAGTTACTCGACAGAGACTAAATTAATTTGGTCAATGAGTTTATTCTATGATGTATTTTGGTGGAATTTCTGCAAGGAGTAGGAAGTGGTGTTCCTAGTCATGTTTATTTGCATAAAATAAGTCTTCGTATTTATACGTAGGTATACTTTTGCACTATATTGTTTGCTTCTTTGATATTAGAATAGACGAATATGTCATAATTCACACTAATAATTTGCCAGATTTAAATATGGTACACTTGCCTCGCTCAGAGGGGTGTATCCATCAAAGTAAATCTGCCCTGTTTAACCCTTTTTATACGGAAACCATTTCACCTGAAAATTGCAAAAGAAGCCTCGTCTTTGCAACTTGTTGTTTTATTTTGTGTAGCTTTCAAAATAAACAGAACAGGTTTTTGTATTCAAGTCGTTAACGTCTCTTTTAAAATCAAGGCTCGAGGGAGAGAGATACTTTAATAATTAATAATATACCCGCGGTGAGGCTTCTCGACCGAGAAAATAATGACGCCGGTGAATTTTTTAACATTTTAACATTTAACTGGGGATAGCAATCAGGCAGGTCAAGTGGTATCAAAATTCAGTGACGAAGTTTTTCACGTAGATGTGTATTGTGATGATTCTTTTGAATACAAAAGTGTTCATTTGCTTGAGATTAATATAAACATCACATTTTAATGAAAACTAAAATATTGCTTTTTTTCGCCGTACCGTGTTCGAGTTTCAATTGCACTGAACAATGTCCTGTAAAATACTAGTTATCTACACTTAATATTATAAAGAGGGAGGATTTGTATTATTGTGAGGTGTGTGTGTGTGTATGTTTGTAATGAATTAAATAAAAAAATATAGTGGCGATTTAAAAAAAAAATCACCTGTACAAAGCTACATTCACCTTACGCTATATTATATTTTCAAAAAGTTAGGGATCCGTAAGGAAAATCACGCGAAAGAAATCACGGAGACAGTGCTAGTTTGTATTGTTTTTGACTTTACTTTAAGGTCATTTGGGCATTATTGTAATTTTGCTTTAGGGGCCGAAAAGGGGCCATCCTGTATTAACGGTCACTGTTGAAATCTCTATCTGGATGTCATCTAGAATCTGGTATTGCTAGTATCTATTTTATAAATCGTGTTTATGTACTTACATAATTAAGTATTGTTATTATTTTAACGTTTTTTTTTAATATCTTTTTTAAATAAAAAAAAAATAGTTTGCAAACAGCACAGCGTAAAACTATTACAGTTTAAAAAACAAACGCAAATCTTTTTATAAAGGCTCGTTCTGTACTCGACAACACAGGCAACATTTATCATTACCCCATAGAGGCTATTAAAACACTATTAGTGCCACACTTACCAACACATTTAGTAGCCGTACACGTTTTATAGCCAACATTAAAAACAAATTAAAATGTTCCGATATCGGTGACAATCAATACTCGATAGCTGTTATTCGTTACAGTTACAATCAATAGTGGCAATATCTATCACCTTTTTTATAAGAAAATTTCCTGTTTTACAGCTTTACAGCTTTTTGCAACAGTTTAAAAGAAGTGACTTTTAATATTGTCAGTTTGAAGATTTTAATTTAAGGGCTGATTCTTCACACGTTTCAGTGAAGTGACAGTTCCGGCACAGTTCATAGAAAATGTATAAAATAATAATTATCACTGATACTGGACGGTGCCGGAACTGTGACTTCATTGATATGTGTGAATCAACCTTCATTTTTTTTGATGTCGTGATTGTATGTTTATTTAACTTAAGAGTCAACATTATAGACAGTTATTTATAAAAAATGGCTGTTGCCATACATTTTGACCGTGTAGCTGTTGCACTTTTCTGGGCAACAGATGATTATTTTTTAAATGAACCTACATACAAAATCCAGCCTCAATGGCCTTTTTTTAAGGATGAGAAATCATCAAATGACTTCTTCCGCTCTGAGCGGTTCGGAAGGGGGTGGTAGACTCTTACTAACTAAAACGCATCCGTGTCCTCCTAATGCCCTTTGCGTTTCAAGGCCGCGATGACTCTTTCGAACAAACGCAACCCTGGCAGTACTCTCATGAGCCTGAAATCATGAACCATTGACCTTTCCACCGAGTATTATTCCCTACTAACAGGAAAAAAAAGCGAAGAAAAAATATAAAATAAAAGTCATATTTTTATTATACGGTTCCTCTCACAATTCGAGCGACAAGAAATAAAGAAGCGATAAAGATCAAGATTAATTAAGCGTAATATTATAACAATCAATTAAAAAAGTACTCCTCAATAGCAGAAGCAGTCGAGTAGATTGTAATAGATAGATTGAAACTTGAAGCAATATTATTTATTTAATTGATTCAATGTTCAATTTTATGAATGGAAGGACACACATAAGAACGTCATATTAAACACGCTGCCAAATATGACCTTTTAACAGCCAATTAATAATAGTAAACTCCAGACCGATTTCTAGAGAGAGACTAGCCAAGTACGCAGATGGTATTATAGTGCACAACTGTATGCGCAAACACAGATGCACTCCCTCATCCTTTACTCTCTGCCTGATGGCATGGCAATCCGACACGACCGAGAGATCAGACGCAGGACTGCAGTAGTATAACTGCAGGACTATATTAGTATAAAACACTTAAGCAATATGTTACTGCCTCGTTGGTCTAGTGGTCGCAAGCGCGACTGTTGTGCATGAGGTTCGATACCCAGGTCGGGCAAAGCGTTATTGGGTTTTTCCATCAGGAATTTCTCAGTAGCACCCTGAGCAGCCTCGGAGTCTGGATTTGTGCCCGGTTGATGGCAATAGGCTCGCCCCCTATTACATGGGACTAAAAACATAATTGGCGAAATCTGGGTGTAAGAACTAATGGGTACACCTCTGCCTAACGCTTCGGTGATTACAGGCGTGATGTTATGTATGTTACTGCGCGTTTGTATAGCTCTGATCCGCAGAAGCAACGAAACACGGCTCTGCGACCAAAAGTCCACATCAATGGTCTACTTAACGAACTAGTAAGATAGTAAGAAAAGTTAAATACATAATCCAATTACACTCTAAAACCCCATGAACCTGTTAATTTGATTAAATTCATAAACGAAAAATTAACCTTTTAAATGAATTACCGACTATCACGTGCGGTATCAATATCCGTATGAAACAATATTCATATTGGCACTGGCTTTAATTTCTGCCCCATAATTGCGGGCACTGTCACCGAAATGCTGATATAATTAAATTGGTGACATTTAAACTATACGTGTATTTGACACTTAATATTAAACTAGTGACGAAAATAATTTAAATCATAATTGGATTGTAATATAAGTACCTATAAGTTATTTTGTTTAGTGTTTTTAAAACAATTTTCATGTTTAGTGTCAGCTGTTTCTAAAGCCAAACCAGCGGATAAACTAACGCTGTTATTTCGAATTAATGTTGTGATGGCACAGTGGTTAAGCACACCTATACCGGGCAAGTACCAATATGAGTCTGAAATCGCTAATCAACCTTGAGCAAGCATGATGACCAATACTCGTGACTTCCCTGTATTTGAACTTCTCTGTCTGCCTTAGCACTTAAGTGAAACAATAAAATTATCATCTGAAGACGCGGCGATTTATAAGGTGCATTACAAACATTATTTCCACTTTACCACTTAATGGCTAGATCGTTCTAATAGTAATGAAGACGACGTACACATCAATAACAAAACTCCTGATTACCCATTTCAAAATTCTGAAATATTATATGACTTTATAAACGTACATAACCATGAAACAGCCTAATTTCGTGTAAAAGGTAAAATGATCCTATTCAGCGCACAAAAATGTTGTTTCAAACGTTTTCTCTACCCCAATCAACAACTCAAGATACTCGAAATTCCTTTCAAAGGGTTTCCAAAAACGATAGGCTGCTGGGCATTTTGCTGCGAGATATTCGAGAACATAGGTATGTGATATATGTAGTTTCGTACATACTCAATTGGTCCATACAATCACTGATTCCCTTTGATTAAATTCCCGTTTCGGACGCTGATTACAACGAATTATAGGCGCTTTGTAATTTGTTATTTTCACATACAAAGTGAATTGAAGTAAATTACAATTAATTGAGTGCCGTGAGGTGGAAAACCCCTTTTCTGTGGCTTTTGGATATATTGTGGTAGGATTTTTTTTTATGCTGAAAATTATCGTTAAACTGATTTTTGTTTTATAAAATACTGCGTTAACGTTTTTCCGCGATGGAAGGTTGATTGTAACGAAAACTTTTACCATGGATTCAGTACATGAATATAAATCCAGAATCATTGAATTTCTTCGTTGGTTTTAAAAAAAAAACAGCTATTCCACACAAAAGTGCCACTATTTTTTTTGTGTATTCTAAAATCATGTACCGATTCCAATTCAATTTGATTTAACCAAAACTAACCTACAAGTGTTTCTCTCTCCACGAAATTGGAACTAACCAAGACATACCCTCCTCCCCCTTTTCCGTCAGTCAGTCCTCAAAGTAATTTTACTTGTTACGACAGTTCTATTCATTTTAGTTCATTCTGAAATCATGATGAACTAAACTTAATATTTAGGTATATGGGACTAATGCGGCAGTATATTATTTGTAACATAAAAAGAATTTTCAAAATCGGTCCACAATCTCGATCTAATTGACCGAGAAATCGCGTAACAAACATACAAAAAAAAAACATACTGTCCAATTGGAAACCTTCTCCTTTATGAAGTCGGTTGAAAATAGATTGTGATTCGTGTTAGTTGTTACCCTTTATGCAAACAATGGATGACCTAATCCCGAACCCAAGTAACAGTATTACAGACTATCCGATAGTAAAGGTTTCACTTCAATCGGATAAGCCACTATAGGGTTACCTCGTGACGAACAAATATAACTTTTCCATTTAGAGTCTTTTACAATCTGAAACAAAAAAAGTAGTGTATGCTCTTCGATTTGGAAATCAGCTTCTTAAAGTTTACTGTGAACCAGTAAATTACCTTACTATCTTGAAATGGAAATAACCTTAATCAACGCGCTTGACGACCAAATTTTCCGGAGAGTTCAGTTTGCTGTTATTATTAGAAGATAACCTTTAGTTTGCTACTATCTTGGTACCCAGCAAAGAATAGGCCACAAAAAAAAAATTACAGCTTCTTTTTTGTTTCAATTTTATTTTAGTTTTCTGATGGTCTTGCCCCTTTATTAATTGTGCATTATATTTTTAATATATTTATAAGTTTTATCTATATTTTATTTTATTTTAAGTTGTAAAAAAAACAACGGTAAAAAAAAAGGTAGTCACAGCCATAATTTTAGTTGATAAATAAATTGTTCGGCAACGATAGTCTAAAGTTCATTCAGCAGAACGCATGCAACTAAACGCATTCACAAATTGTAATACTACATAGAGCACTAAAACGTTTTGCTAATTACAGTAGCACTTCTCAGAGATGGTGCAATGCAGTGTTTCAAGTAATTTTCAGTAATATCCTTAAGACAATGCGAGGCGAGTTCACTCTACTATCTACCAAGTTAGATACTCTGAATTAGCCTGATACCTACGTGATCATATTACCCTAACTGAACATACGTTAGTTTACGTACATACAAATGAACCAAGTTTTAGACGGATGTTCGTTGCGTGATACTTATCGCGAAAAGCTCTGTAATTAGAGTTTTAAAAGGCATGAGGCAGGAATTATAAGGAAGGATATTTAGTTCGTGTTTATTTGAGTTTTATAATGTTACTTTATAATTAACCAGAAAAAGTTAGCTTCAGTTCGTAAATTGCCTCAAGATATGTAAATTATGATAATATCAAAACAATTATTAAGTTAATTAATAATTTTCTGTTTAGCTCCCACGTTTTAATATAAGTTGGCTTCAGCGCCTCGTACGCCTACTTATACACAAACGTACAACGCGGTATACAAAATTTTACTTATATAACTAATACAAAAACAAAAAATCGGCCAAGTACGAGTCGGACTCGCACACAAAGGGTTCCGTAGCACCGTACAATATTTTACACAGCATACAAAAAATAAGTTTATAATCGCAAAAAGTAGGTAGGTAAGTAATAAAATTGTTTTGTGATGTAACTACAAAAATTCGAAATTAATTTCAGCTTGACACCTCTACGAGTTCCTGAGAAAAAGAGTCTTGACAGACCGACAACAAAGTGATCCTGGAAGGGTTCCGTTTGTGCCCACTGAGGTACCTGACCCTAGACCTAATACTTTTATTGAAAATCGGTTCCGCGTCCAATTATAGTCTTGATTATTATTACCCATTTAAATACCTACACAATACCATTCAATTAATTTACATTACACGGATGAATAATCTATTAAATTCAATTCACTATCTGTTCAACCATTTCTATTTCACACTATCATCAACTATTTCTACTCACGCTACTATAAAATTCCACGCAAACAAATCGGGGTGTAAATGCAAATTCAGTAAAAAGGGCTGGCATTAAATGGAGACTTACATGTGGTTGCGGTACGTACGTTTGTGCTGAATAATCCAATTTCCATAGGGTTTCACTTTGCACTGCGGTGAAATCATAACTAAACTAACCTCACCTTACTTTAGTAGCAAGTACTAGAACCTCTTTGTGAAGAGCTCGTTCTAGGAACCACCGTCAGTTTCTCCCCTAAGCAGCATTATTATGTTCCGGTGCGAAGGGTATGGCTGCAGGTAATTACAGGTATGTGACATTTTCATTCAGCTTTGTCTCTGCAATGGGAGCACACCTTTGACACTTCTGGTATTGTAGATATTCACATAATTGAGTATTTGACATCACTAATCAATTGGCATACTT
Organism: Hoplodrina ambigua; assembly: GCA_949774945.1. NCBI lineage: Eukaryota > Metazoa > Arthropoda > Insecta > Lepidoptera > Noctuidae > Hoplodrina > Hoplodrina ambigua. The sequence goes on from OX458976.1 coordinate 6,987,239, forward strand.
TTTATTAGCTGTCAAAATGCGATTCCCCCATAGGTATTGTACAATAAAAGAAAACTGTGACGTCACTTACTAGCTTACTCAATTAATTAACTATTTATTGATTTACAATCAACTGAAAATCAAATTTTACTGTTAACTGAAAATTTATCCAAATTTCAGTGCTTAACTAACGTGTTATATTTAAATTGTGTTTTTGAAATATTGGTTTACGGTGTCAACTACTCAATTTTAGGTGGGTGGCCATCTTGATTACCATTCCCACACACACACACAATATCACGCCTGTAATCCCTGAAGGGTTAGGCAGAGGTGTACTAATGTACACCCACAACTCGCCAGTTTACACAACTACACCACTTTTAACTAGGCTCTTATGATAAAAATAGCGTAGTGAAATCACATGGCATTTTCGTAATTTGATTTAGGAGACAATAGGGAATCAATTTGGTACACCTACGCCATGTAAGTAAAGTAAAAGAAATAGCGTCCGTTCGCGTAGGTGTCGTATTACCAGGTAAATTGACCTTATTTGTTTCTATTTTGGTAATAATTGACATCGTTTACTTCGTAATCTATTTTATCTGAAACATTTATTTAGTTTAGTCACATAATTATTTGGAAGTTAAAAAGGTATTTTTAATATGTTTTTTTAAATTATTTATTACGTTTTTTGTCCTACATGTATTTAGAGTATTTTCTTTGCTAAATATGTACCTATAAACAGCTGCATCCATGACATACAAAACATGCATGTGCTGAATCAGGAACTACAGCCATATGCATCACATATTATTATCATATCCATAAGTGATGGCAATCTATGCTAACACCATGGTAATCGGATTAAAGGAACCTTGAAGTTTAGCGAAGCATATGGTATTAAATCAGTAGTGGTTATGTTGTGGTTAATGTTGTAACGGAAGCTTAGTTAACTACTGTCCTAAAGGACCAGCCATTGTTTGCCGTTTAGGAACATAAGCCGTTTAGGAATTTGTGAAGCGGAGTGGTCATCACAAACGTGTCTATAATAACGTTCTATCAAAGCTCCTTACATAGCTTGACTGATTTTCGAAAGTAATAATAATACCAACCTATAAGTAGGTAGGTATTAGTTTTCAATCTGTTAGAAAAAAATCATATTTAAATATTGTTATTTTATTTATTTATTTATTAGGGACCACAAACAATAGTATAAATTACATTTATGGGTAAACTTTTCGGTTTACGAGTATCACATACATAAGTATATATTTAGATTTGACAATACCTGCCTATTAGTGTCCCGCGGCAGAGAAAGGCTTCTTTACATATAGAAAAGGTACGAGCAATGATCACCACGCTTGTTCAAGGATTAGCGATTTCAGACTTTAATATTAATTATAAGTCCAGGTTTCCTTACATTGTTTTCCATCACTAATTTTTGAAGATGATTGATATAAACACATGCCGATCTGAAGCCAAACATGAAACATTTCAGTGACTTTTGCAATTAGGCTGATAAACGTTAAATTAACGTATTTTCTTTTTTTTACTTTTATTATAGCGAAACAGCACTTCAAGTGAATGCTATTTAGTACATTGAACCGATACATCATAAAGATAGGCTTATTACAACTTTATAGTCAAACTATCATAAAATAGAATAGAATAAAGTAAACTTTATTCCCAAATTTACAATTGACACAAAGGCGATGGTTACAATGACAATATTGTCTTCATGTATATTTTCTTGCATATCATGAAACTAAAGTGCAGAAGAATATCTATCAATAACAATAAAAGTCTGTCTGTATGCATGTTGCGTTCTCTGTGCTCGCCTAATGACAGGCAGCGCCACCTGACCCGGACATGATGTATTGGCACTGAACTGCATAAAATACGTCGTTATGACTGCCACGCGATATTTTCTGTGTTATTGAGTTGTGCTTTTGTATTAATGTCATTCTCGCTTAGTTGTTTGTTTTATTATATAGATAATGGATTAATCTAGTCATCTGTACTTCGAAACTAATATTATAAAAAGGATTTTTCTTGTTTTTTTTTTTCTGTTTGTTAGCAGTAATGTCTGGATGTACTGGTTTAATCCTAAAAAATATTTCACCATTACCGGGATCATTTTATGGCAAACTAGCATTATATCTATCTCTGTGCCTTTCAGCCAGGTCTATTATGCTGGAACGGCGTAATTGAGTAACAAACATCCATTCATCCAAACATCCAAATTTATAGTATTAGTAAGACGGCTCTTGAGGCGGTTTAGAAAATCTGGCACTAGGGTGTGTAGGGTCGTAAGACCCTTACTGCCCACACGATGAAGAAGAAGTAAGTAGTAAGATATGATTTCCACGCGGAGTAAGTCGCGGGCAGAAGCTAGTATTGATTCAAGTAAATATATTAGTAGATAAGTAGGTAGGTGGAATTATTCGTGACGATTTAAAAAGTGAATTTAAATAAATTGGAACACAAAAATCATAGTAAACACATTACAGTGACGTCAAATATTTACCATTTACGTGGAAAATATCGTAACTTCAAAATACAAATCCGCGTATCCGTTTTCCATATTCATATTTGGTAAGTTAAATAAATTAAATACAAATATATTTTACGATGTTAAACGAATGGGTTCACTCGACCTGGCATCTTGAAACGTGAAAATTACCTTTCATTGTACCTACAGAAAAAAAAACAATAAATTCGGTTGTCCTCGTAACAGTAATTCATATTATGAAAAGCGATGAGGGTTGAATAGAAACTTCCACATTCTTCTCGGTTCAGCTCCTTTGACCGGGTCAGCCCTGAAGTTTGCGACCGTGAGCCATATTGCAAAATGTCTCCATGAAAAAAGACCTGAAACTTTGCCCTCTGTACTTAATATACGCTCCGGATATTCCTTTGTATTTAATGGCGATTAAAATGTGTGTGTGGGTGTATTAGAGGGTGTTAAATGGGACACTATTACTAAGACGCTGTCTGTCTTTCTGTCACAAGGTTGTATCTTTTGAACCGAAATAAAAAACTGTGTGTTTATTAACTAGGCTATAGTTAATACACACTCTTTCCCTTGTAGATGTGTAAATGGAAACTTTTGCAAAAAAATGGTAAAAATTAAATTAAAAATTAAAGTACTCCCTCAAACAAGAAATGTGTTTTTGTGTGTCATGTTAAATATTGCACGCTGGTACGGAACCCTTCGTGTGCGAATCCGATTCGCACTTAGACTTTTTTTTATTATGTTCGTCCAACTCAAATAAAATTCTTTGACAAGAACTTTGTAATTATCTGCTAGAGTAAAACGAAAGATTCAACATTTCTTATAAACTTAATGTAAGGTAGTTTATATATGCGCATATTTTTAGTTTTAGTTACTAAGTGTAATGAAAAGTTTTTATGCCTATTTGCTAATGGAAGCACCATTAACCTCGTTTATTATTTATTAGCATGCTATAAAACAATCTAATTTATATAAAACATGAATTTTATGCTCATGGTTTAAATAAATGACTAGAGCTTTACTATTGAGTACAGAAGGCAGGTAAGTTGCAGGTAAGTTGTTTGCAAAAAAAAACTAATATCACAATACGATAAATAATACAACAATAACACGGCACATGTTTATTGAGGGTCTATATTGTGTTTTTCATTACAGCGAATAAATGCTGAGTCTTACGAGTCAAAGGGGCGCGGGCGGTAGCCTTGATAATATAATAAAATAGTAGAGTGTAGTGGAAGGCGATATCTGCAGATACCGTTATAAATATCTAAGGCACACCTCGGTAACAAGGTCCATTTATGCAGAGTGATGTAATAAACCGTATCTAGTATATTGAATTGAATTTGCTAGCGAGGGCGGTTTATGAGGTGGCGCTCGTATCCAACAGGATGCCGACGCATAAAAATGCTATAATTTTGTATGCAACAGATATGAGCTCGGCTTTACGACTTCAACACTGGTCTGATGTTACTTACGATGTGCAAAATGAGAGGTGCATTAGCGCACACAGTAAAAACTTTACGACTCCCGTGTGCGTAAATAACACACAAAGTAGGTACAGCAAACAATTCACGCATCATTCCGAGGTTAGAGATAATCTAATTTTGAAAGCACTTCTTCCATTAAATAAATCCAAATTCGAAAACTTTTAAAGGTGCTAATAAAATTCCATAGCGTTGGAAAGTTGACACCGCTCCGTACTCCTGACATCATAACAGGGTTAGAGAAAAATGAAAACTTTCGCAATATGGTCCTGGGCAAAGTTCGCATGCGCGAGAGTTGAGTAATAACAGTTCCCAGATAATATATTTGCAAATTTGCTAGTGAAACTCGCTACTTGCTTCACCTTACCTCAATTTTAAGCTTTGAAGTTAGATTAGAAAATACTGTTTTATATGACATACACCATGCACTTATACACATATTTTGTACCAACTTCACGACGTGTCGTGTGGACTACTGGGCAACATTTTGGAAAGAAAATAATATTGTTTTATTCTATAGAATAATACGCTGCAACGGCATTCTTTATCTTAAAGTAATCCTACTGCAATTCTAGGTACCTATTGCAAGACAACACATGATGTTTTACAGGAATATCTCACCGCGGGTTATTTTTTCGCAGGTACTGAATAAATAACAAAAAAAATGCCACTTGTTCAAATGAACTTAGTTTTTGAATTGTAGTTTCATCTATGATATTTTAAAAATCAAATACTCACTATATAAACGCGAAAGTAGCTCAGTCTGTGTGTCTGTCTGTTACGCTTTCACGACTAAACTATCGAACCAATTTTGATCAAGTTTTAAACAATTTGAAATTCCAAGAAAGGACATAGGTTACTTTTCATTCCGCGACTTTACATTTAGGCGAACGAAGTCGCAAGCAAATGCTAGTTTCGCAATAAACCCAAAACAAATCAACTCAAACTCCCACGCCAATCTAAAGCTAACACTCCACTCAAAACGAACCCAACTAATAGAATCGTAATCACAACACAATATAAATTAAGTCGACGCTAGTTCAGATAGTGGAACATTTGTACGTACAATAAGTAGCAACAGTCACGCACATATAGAGCTAATACAATTTAACTTGAGAGAATGAAAACCGCTAGAGGAACGGTTCCGTGCCGACCGACTAACTCGAGCGCTAACGTTGGATTTACTACTAAAGTTTTACTTAGTGCTTATTTCATGTGCCGCAAAACCTATGTGCCGCTACGTACAGATCCTACTGGGGTTAGGCCGTGTTCACAACAACTGTAACGCTTGTTCACAGTCAGCCGACACAATCAGAACGCCAATTCTCGTAATTAAAAACGTTAAACAACTTTTCGCAATCTTATCTCTGAGACAATGTGAATGTATTTTTTTTTTCAAAAATGTTGTTATGTTGCTCGCCCCCTATTACATGAGGCTGAAACATAACTGGCGTTATGTGAGTGTACTAACGGGTACACCTCTGCCTAACCCCTCTGGGATTACTGGCGTAATATTATGTGCATAGATAAAAGAGAGGCATTTGATAGATTGAAACTGAGATTAGAATGCGAACAAATCTAAATGCTACTAGAATTATTGCTTTGTAGTTGGTCGGCGACTGACTATGATTCTTCACACATTTTTAACATTAGGAGGGCTATACACGTTAGTAAGTCGGCTAATCGGTTCTGCATTCGCAATACACCCTTTGAAAACATCGTATTGAAAATGCCGTACCGAATACGCCGATCCGCTTATGTGGAGCAACCCTTACGCTCACAGTCGGCGACTGACTATACGTTTGATGTGGATGCGGCCTAAAGCTCGGGTTATATTGCGACATTTAACTTCTCAGGTTTTATATTTGTAAATGTTCGGAAACGATTTTAAACCGTATGTCAAATTTAAAGAGAGTTCTATTCAGCAAATTTCGTGGTACACGAGTACCATCGAATCGTCCCGGACCGATAGAAGTGCACGTAGTACCCATCTTAGGATGCATCTGTCATCTCAGAATAGTTGTTTATACTGTTAAATTATTCATTATTGTTGTTGTTTTGTTTTATTTATTATTCATTACACATAAATAATTTGATGATACGGCTGGCGCAGTGGCTAAATCATAATCTTCTGAGCTGTATGTTTAGGGTTCGACTCACGCACGGCACAAATATTTTTATGACTTACAAGTAGTTACGCCCGATCTGGTAGTTTTTATATGTGACTTTATATATCTAATGTAGGGCAATGTTTAAAAAAAGAAAATTAAAGCATTGGTTCGTTACTAACTTTCAAGTTTAGAGAAATTACTAAAAACTCATTAAATACACAAGGACATCGCAGTTCTTCGCAGGATAATGCCACTTTCATATTTGGAACACTTTGTATGGAAGTAGAATTATTATGTAGAGACGAGACTTGCACTTGTAGAAGGTATGTTCTAGCCATTCATTGCGCAAAACGTTGCAACTTAGTTGTTACACTTCTACTTGTAACACACAATGAAATTACTTCTCCAGTCGGGCTAGACCATTTACGGTCTATAGTACTCGAAAACTAACAAGAAACGAAACTACCACAAAATAATTGAACAAAATCCTAACATGCATAATTGATAAACGTAAATAGTATAAGGAACAAAGTTCAATATCAAATCATGCATTCATGATCTAAGATTCACGTTATCGAAAATGTTCTATATAAGGTTCATATAAGGTTCAATTCGTTATCTAAACTCAGCTTTAGAGACGGTACGTGTACAGTAAAAGTTATCGCTTTAATGTTCCCTTTGATACGATAGCTGACGTTTGACGTCATCAAAGCTTTCCATTAGGTCTAGTGTGCTAATATGCTATAAGGACTAATGGGACCCAATTCACTGGAGCGAACACTCGTGTTTGAGCACTGATACGGACCGAACAGGGCTTATCTAATAGTACGTAATGTACTTGGAATAAGTAACGTTGGTCTTGGTGTTGACGTAATGAAACCCTTTTCGAAATCCTGAGTGATAGGTACAAGGGTGTATTCCTTGTATTACTCTACTTTCGTATTTCGGGTAGTATTCCGACCGATAAGATCAAGCCTGTTGTCATTTGGCGGGCTCAATGCCAACACCTGGGCACTGGTGAAAGGAAAATCCAATATAGGTGGTCCGTAAGAATAAACATCAAATTTTATACTCTGTATTCGTCAGCATCCACTATTACACTAGGAAAATAATACGATGTGTTCGCATCCTCGAGACTTTTAAGATCATCAGAATTACCTTTATACGAGTAGGTAGGTGTGTCAAATGATCAAAATATAAAAAAACATAGTCCCAGCTGAACATTTGGCCGAGAAAATGTTTGCTCCAAATTCGGCCACGCGGCCAATCTCGTTGGAGACTATAACTAAGTACGCAACAGAAATCATAGGGTACAAATTGTGCGCAAACGCAGGTCTCATAGTCCGATGGGATGGCAATCCAACAAGGTCGGAAAGAGATAAGGCGAAGGACAGCGGTATCACACTACCTAATTTCAAACTAATAGTAGAAAAATTAGAACCCCCACGACTACAAGGCTAATTTGGCAGTTCATAATAAAATATTATAATGTCAATGCAAACCGTTAAATAAGCATGCCCTTTGTAAAAAAAAAACTCGGAAGCTAAAGCGATCCATTACTTAATTATGATAAACAAAACCCCGTCAAGTTTACTTAGTTCAAACAGGCATAACGGATGAGTGTGCCTTTTTGATCCCTACCATAAAGTGAAAGAACTTCCCGAGTATTTTATCAAGGCAAATAGGCCGAATCAAAGGAATTTAAATGTCTTATTTAATTGATGATTTTCTTTGTAAGAGAACTTCGGTTCATAATAATAAATGTACGTTCTAAGAATAGCTGGCAGGATAGTTAGATTTTCCTTATTAAGAGTCAAAATTATTGAGCATCAAAAAAGTTATTAGTCTAGTAAGACTTGCAGAATTATTATCAAATAGTAAAATTTAATGAATTATATATTTAAAACCCAAAAATATTTTAAACTCTTCGCTGAAAGTACCATAGAAAAATCCTTTACCCCGCTAGTGCTGTGGGTACCTTATACAACGTAACATTATGAACCTAAAAGTGGTGCAATACAAGCCACATTACGAGCAAGTGTGTTAAAAATAAACACTTGTTATAGACATAATTTCCGCAATAACATAACACCTTTACTGAGCAGAAATAACTAGCAATGGTACGTATCATGAGAAAGAATAAAGCGTCTTTGTCAGTTTAGCGTGCCAGTGGGTAGTTTTCCTGGTAATTGTGGAATAACAGTAATTGCAGGAAATGAAAACTTTCCTAAAGGAAACACAACTTGTAAGTGTAGAAAATAAGACAAGAATCATGCGAGACCAACGAAATAAGGAGATCCGATATATATATTTAGGAAATTAAGCCACTTCTGTTGTATTGATAAAAAGGGACTGTTTTTTTATGATAGTATCTCGGTCCGATGAGGGTAGTACGATAGTCCTGTCAGTCAGTCCATTATTTTGCTTGTTGTTAAACGTGATTTTCGTTTCACACTGCCGATAAATGAACATAATAATTAAATAGTAGTTTAATTAAGACACGAATTTGTTTTTTTTTTGCCAAGGGGCGCAATCCTACTACCTTTTAGGAACGACTTGCCAATCTACTAATTAAGAACGTTGAATACCTAGCCGCGATCTCATTTCAGTGACAATAAAGGTCAGAATATATTCAGAATAGAGGTATTTTTGACAGACCGATACCGAGATTAAAATAATTGCCATCGTTCCTAAAAGTTATTAAATATGCTGCTTGATAAAATAAAATTGTTTAGAACGCATAATAAGCACTGCAATAAATTTCATTAACAAAAGATTTGTTTTTCTGAAAGCGTAGTTATTAAATCAACAAACCACTGCACGTCAAAAATGCAAAAATCTTTACCAAAAAAGCCAACAACCAACAATGAAAAGATACAAACAGTTCACAAAAATAAAACAACAGAATTTCATTACCGAAAAAAATCGTGTTCGATTGCGTTACTACAAAACCGAATATTTAGTGTACAGCACTTGTCAATATAGAATTTTTAATTTATTTTACACAACACACAACGCGGAGCGATTCGCACGTTTCCCAATAAACGAAAAGCTTATTTCACTCGCGCCTGACTTTGAAGCATCCTTCGATTGGAAACTGAAAAATATTGGCGATATTTTCTCACTGAAGAATTTTCGGTTCTATTCAAAAGTATGTGGGACGTACAAACGGGAGGAAATGAATTTTATTTATCTTGGACGGGCGTAACTTACTAATACATTTTTGTAAATAGTAACATGACTTCAATAGTAGTCAAAAATAAGTAGTAATAAAAATAATTATCATATTATTCAATAGTTACTTATAAGGCTAAAAGTGTATGTAAAAAGTACCCAAAGATTAAAGAATATTTTAATGTGTTTCTTCCATAATGAGAAAAGTCAAATACAGAGTTAGTTATATATATACCTATATATACCTGATAAAGAAAAACCATTCTCTACAAACATTAAGGTAAAATTACATCATGTGTTTTAAAATAAATTTTGCTTAAATTGAAAAACGACATGAAATTATAAAACATTCAATAGGTATCACATAAATTCAATAGGAATATAATCTCAGTCATAACACGACCCAGGTAGCAAACCACATAATCCTCAAAACCCCCTTTACTGTCCTAACAAGACCTCCTGAATAAAACACGTCGTTTAATCGCAAGCAAATCGACTCATATCATATATTTCCAGTAAAGAGTTGTAATGTTAACCTAGGTAAGGACCGTATGAATGGCCCGCCTTTTTGATGCAAATTTAATGAGGCAACCTAGGGAAGGCCTTTTAGAGCGACTGACCATTACCCGAGACAAGGACCGACTGACTGAATACACTGTCCGACGGTACACTTTTATCTTTTGCGATCTCGGAACGATATTTTTTAAACAGAAACCTGAAAGCAAATATGTAACCCGTGGCCAGTTCTGTTGATTCAATTTTAATATATTTCTTGTCTTGTATCTATTATGAATTTAATAATTTAGACCACTTATTTTATAGACTTATTTTATTTACATACTTTTTTATATGTACTTTCTAATGTTATCTTAGGCACTACAAACATTGGTGAAGGAAAATATCGTGAGGAAACTCAGACTTATCTATACAAATAAATAATTGAAGACTCACGATGACCTTCACTGGCAGATAGTTGATATTATGAGGAATAACTTAGACTACTTTTACTTTAGTAAAAGAATTAGAGAAGCACCAAAACATTCAAACCTCACAGAAAATTAGTAAATCATGCAAACAAAGTCGCGACATAAGCTAGTAATTCAAAAGTGACTGTTACGCTTTCACGACTAATCCACTAAACCGATTTTGATGAAATTGGTACAGGGTTAGTTTGAACCCCAAGAAAGGACATAGGCTACTTTCTTCCGCGATAACTGGCATTTACGAGGACAGAGCCAAAACCAAATACGAGCACATAAACTTTAAACAAACACACCTTACAAATTTTCAATACATACCTACACAACCTCTAATTGCTCACAGGTAGTACCAGACCAATTTATTCTAAGTCACTGTGTCAGCTGTGAAATTAATTAAATACACCATTGCGTAAATCAAAAAGCACTGCAGTCGTATTCAGAAGCGGGTATTTAAGACATTTGGAGCGACCCTAACAAGGTCCTTTGCCATTCACCGATGAATGTTAAGGCCCTTTCAAACTTTAACTTGTTCGTTAAAAACATGCAAACGTTCCTTTAACGGTATACAGGGAGAAAATGAGAGCTATTTTATGCGATCAAAAGCGACGTCTCGTTAATAAGGTTGCTACTAAATACTATTAGTAGCATGCATAAAACGAACGGTTAATTGGAGTAGGGAATAAGAAAACGAGTACAAGACGTGCTACGAGTTGTTCATAATTATGTAAATGTTGTATTTGTTCATTGCTGAAAGGTGAAATGGTGAGGAAAAGAGGTGAGAATGTTGATGAAAATAATTGCATGAATTAAATTGTTTTAAGTATTTTCTTTTGAAATATTGTTGTTTTTTATATGTTGTATGTTACCGTAAAATCTGAAATCAGTAAGAACCCGTTTCTAAAAAGGCGTAGTCGTTTACAAAAATAACCACGAAGAGGATGGCATAAAGACAGTTCTCATAATTTTGTTTGGCATTTACGTACCTAATTGTTTTATTGAGAACATATTATTATATATGTGTATATTTTACCTGTCAGAACGGGTTATAACGAACATAATAATACACCACTATCTCTCTACATGTTTTAATTCCTTGAGAATTACGTACGTTAAGCACATACATTACGTTATATTAAACTACACGGTTTTAGCAAAAAATGAGACAACACACACCCACTTACTAAAGACAACAAAAATACTTTTCATATTTCTCCCATTCACATGTCAGCCAAAAATTATGCATAACTGATTCCATGAAAACGGGAACTACCGTACAGCGCCTTAAAATTCCTTTAGGGACAGAATCCTCAAACACATTCAGGAATCGTCTTGTACCTACTCTGCATCTTTTTGCGTCGTCGTGACGTATTCATACGCCAAGTGGCATGGGGTTTTGCAGAATCCCTGTTGCATAAACGCTCGAGCGACGTTGCGAAGACGCCGGCGCACCTACCCAACCGCAACTAACAAGCCACACTCGTCATACAAAGACAAGTTTTACAGAATAACCCGCGGGCCTTTCAACGTAACAGTGGTATTCGTGAATGGGAACTCAGAGATCGCAGGCATTGGGAAAATAGGCGCGCTTGTAAGGCCTTTGTTGGTGGCTCAGATAATTTCATCTTCGCTCTGCCTATTCCAATTAGCTTTCATGTAAGCATCGGTTAGTTAAATAGAGTTCTACTTTTAATACCTGAATGTGAGCACAAAGGGCTTCTTAGTGTAGGAACGTATTCAGGTATTTCTATTCGTGAAAATAAGAAAAGACCGAGGTAGTTTTATATTTACTTTACACGATAAAACCTTGATATTCTGGTAGTTATTCAACTCAAATGAGACCTGTTTTTGTAAATGTAAGACTGGCTTTATAAAATGGATGTTTTAAGAAAAAAATTAAGAAGGTACTTAGGGGCTATCAATCAATTAGTCTGAATAAGAATAATGTTTTCTACGTTTGTATAAAACAGCAGCAACCACTGGTGTTAAGCACAGTCTTATTTAAAAACGTTACTTTCGACCGTCGAACCACATTTAGGTTAATCTAACATAAACTAATGGAACACGTGGATGTTCCATTTTATATAACAAAAAACAAGTAAATACCAAATATTTCCACGCATTCGGTCACAATGGAAACATTTGTAAACCAGCTCTAAAGTGATTAACAATATATTTCATTACAGCACTACGGCGGAACGGACATGGATGGCGTAAAAAGTGCGACTAAAAAAAGACAGGTAGACTGTCCTTCACATTTCCTCTCATGTCTATGGGTATACATATTCATTGTTCATCCACTATACGCCTCCAGACGATGGGTTGCTGTAAAACAACGGGAGCGAATTCTCTTTTAATTACGAGCCTCGGACGTTGCATAGCGCTATGCTTAGAATACTCTTTTGATAACCTCTCTTACCGCCCGAACAATCAAGTATGAATCTTATTTTTAAAACTACAAGGTCTAATTTTATTAAAGACACTCACTACTGTTGTATATGTAGGATTGTATGATTTCATTCTTTTCTGGATTTTTTGTGAATGGTGAATCGTTTTATGGTTTGTTTTAGTATGAGAATTTAAATAAATTTCATTGTGCTTACTGTAAGTCACGTTGCGGTTTTAAAGCTGAATGGAATTACCTGAAACAAGAAAAGTAATAGGTTTAAATATAATAATCACGCAAAAATATAAAATAATATCTCGTAATTTAAATAATTTCGATGTCATAAACGAAAGAAAAAGAGAAGTCTACCGCAAGGGGGATCTGTCCGATAGGAAGGGGGAAAAATCATTACCTATGGGGTATAAAAAATGTATGGCAGCAGCTACGTCATTCCAGCGTGAATGAAATTTTGAGGAAATAACTGGACGGAAGGGAGATATCGTAACATTTTTCGTCAATAACAAAATATCTGCTGTAACATGCTTTTTATCGTGTAGGTAGATGTTGCACTTTTGTATCGAAAAGATTCTTTTTTTTTTAATTACCCTTGAAAAATTTCATCTTTGTGCCTCGGGGAGTGTAGCCTTTAGGGTGGATAAATAAAGTGCCGTATGGGGTCGTGCGCGTAGCTGACGTGCCCAAAAGGAGGTACGTTGAAGAGACCGGACAGAAAAGAAGAATCTAGAATCATGTATTAAATTGAAAAGCTTTCGTAGGTCAATGCCTTTTCTCTCGATCAATTAAAATTCAAGTCATGCTAAAATCTTGTGAATCTTGAACCATAAGTCATAGGTATTATACAGTTATAACATACATAAACTCACGCCTTATTCTAATGGGGGTAAGCTGAAACTACAGAACGTAATCTGCTACGAACCTTACATACTCCTTTCGCCTGTTATAGTGTTATAAGTTTAGAATAATTAAAAAATGAAGTAACAATGAATAACAAATTAATTAAGAAGAAATTAATAGCATAAAGACTAATGGTATGTACCTATCTAAAATAATTAAAATTAGTAGTTAGTTATCTACCTTACACTAAATATGCTAGTATGTATAAAGGGACAAACCACAGTAAATAATTTAAAAAGACGGTATACTACTTGTATTGTATTGAATCGATGCGGTTATTGTTCCCGAAACAATAATTGAATGGAAGAGGCGCTGCTAAGCTGTAGAGTGTATTATAAGCACCAATTATAATCTGATATTGCCTCATTAGCGACCGCGAATCTAATTAAAAAAATATAACCGGTGGAAGGACATCGAGACGATTTTTTTTTTCTATGGATTATTAATGGATAATATACTAAATCAGGTTATTAAAAACAAAAACATCTGCTATTCCATTAAAAATTGCATCACTCACACGGTCAAAATATAGGTAAAGGACATCTGTTTTATACCCGAATGCAAGGAAGGGTTATGTTTTTCGCGCATATCTTTGTAGGTTTGTTTGTTTGTTTGTAATATTCTTTATTTTCTTATATCTTCCAAACCACTCAATGGATTTATTTCTCATTTGTCTAAGTGTTCTGGCTGTTAGATTCCATTGTTTAAGGTAATTTTTAAAGCATGTTCTTGACGACGATGTTACTTGCTTCAAAAATCTAACCATATACACGCATTGTCGGCCCACAACTCATTCTACAGTAGATTGAAATTCAGCTTAGTTAGTTGTAGGTACCAGGCGCCCAGGAGTTTGGAGCGAACACAAATTTAATCACCGGCTTGCTGGCAGTTGTGACAACCGACCACCTTGTTTCATTAGTCGTTTTAACCCCTATTATTAAGAGGTTACAACTATTTTAATAGAGTAGCTGAGTGATTCTATTATACTGTAGAGAGAGATTTGTCTGTTGAGATTTATGGAAATAAATTAATATAAGGATTAAGGTTAGTAATTTTGTAGTAGCATAGAAGGTTAGACGTTGATTAATTAGAATGTCTCTATAAATGAAGAAGACATTTTTATTAAGCGTGCTTTACCGCGGCCATGAAACATTGGGCAAAATCGACATGGTAGACTTGTTTTTACAGTTTACATGACTCAAGTACCTACCTAGAATGTAAATAAATACAAAATAGCTTTTCGTAATTTTTACGTAAGTAGGTCATCACTCTCATTCATTACTATTCCTACGTATTGGCCGAACTAAAAAATGTTTCCTGTTACTTTTTATAGTTGCCAGTACTCATGCTATGATGACTTTCAGTTATGTTGATCCAGGGTTAAAAATTATCGAAATATTTTTAAGCAATAAAAAAGTAGGAAATGCATGTAAAAATCTATAATGATATAATGTTTTGAAATATTTATTCAAAAGCATTACATAATTTGGGTAGGGCATCCTCTGCTAGGTATAAATCGAACCGCACGTGACGTCTATTCTTCCCTAGCATCTCAGATACGGAGGAAGTACAATTTCTTTCTCAATTCCAGTTCATATCCGCTTTTGAGCTGACACAAGACCCCGTACCTACTTGTTCTATCGATTTGTCGTTCAATACAAAGAAATTCAAGACGAAGGAATAAATAAGGAGAGATGAAAGGTTCAGTTACTTAGCGATGTAAACTAGATAATATACGAGTATTATTTTTCTCAAATTATTCATTATAAATATATTTATATATATATATATTGGTATATATATTTTTTAATGTGTAAAATAAAAATATTAAAAATAGTAGTAGAAGGAGTAAGTAATATAATCTATACTTTATTCTTGACATCTTTTTCTTATTTTTTATATAATAAAGCTGAAGAAATTATTTGGTTTGTTTGTTTAAATATGCTAATCTCTGGAACTACCAGTCGGATTGTAGAAATCATTTAATGATAATAATCAGATTCATGAGTACATACATATAGGCTACTAGCAAGCGACTTCGCTCTCGTAAGTGTAGGACCCGTGTTTCATCCCCTTAGGGGGTTGATTTTGGAAAATCCATTCTTAGCGGACGTCTACTAACTATATAATCTACCTCCCTGCCAAATGCTGCCCTAAACTATATAAGAGCAGTTTTTGCTGTGCTATGTCAAGTTCAAAATGCTAACATCGTATTAAAATAATTAAAAACACGTAGACATATTATAAAATAGTTTCTAAACACACCTTACACTCAGATACCGGTCAGCATTGCCACAGCGACCTCACTCCGCTCCGGAATGAATTTAATTATTTTCGGGTGGCCTGCTAACTCGATCTAAGTGTTCCGCAGGCGATGTGACCACCACTGAGTACCGACCACTTGTGATACGTACTAGGAAAGCTATCTTGGTTACTAGCATAACTAAGTGTCTGTATGTCTAACTTCTAGTTACTAGTACTCAAGAACGACATTTTAGTTAAAGCCTGTGAGGGAAAATATCGTGAGTAATTTACCTTTAATAAATACAGACTGTTAGTGTAAACACCGTTGTCACTGAACCATAGGTACTTGATTTATTATAAAAAATGTTTATCTGAATTTATAAATAAATAAACAAAGTTAAAAAAATAAAAAAAAATCTGTCCGACACCGTCCGTAACTTCATGGATACTATGCGCCCGAGTTACGTAATCACCGCAAAGGGCGTTGACCTGCTGCAATGGCCGTCCGTTATAACTACCTACATAAGTTTTAACTAATTAAATCATTGTAATATAGGGTGAAATAATTTTGAGGATAAATGGAGATTTTATTTAAAAAAAAAAAGATATTTTTTTCATTGAATTTACGTTCTATTAGTGAAACCAAACCACTGGTTTCATAAGTCTGACATCACCAATCCACCTTGGACAAGCATAGTAACCTATGTTCGTGCCTTTGCCTTGAAGAAGCCTTTGCATTTAGCAGGACAATATCGGGCTAGTAGGTATTATTATATTATTCGCCTTTAGCTATCGTGGTGATCAAGGCTTAAGTGACGTCACAGTTCGATTTTTGCCATACAAAATCTATGGGAGAATCGCGTTTTGACAGGTCATAAAAAGTACTTCAATTGATTGGTGTGTCACCTAGGCTATTAGTATTTGTTAAACATAATAACATTTTCAAATACACTTAAAAAGCTACATTATTTTATCTAGATCCCTATTTAAAAATTATCGGTCATCCTGTTTGACTGGGTCTAGTAGTGTTGTTTATACTCAACAGAGGTATAATTAGATCTCAATCAACCTGAATTAATGAGATACAGGTGATATCGATACAACCATAAGATAGTATGTTTAACACAATACGCTGACCAATGATTTGACATAATTACCATTGATTAGTTTGTAATCATGTAATGAGTGATCTGCTGATGTGGACAATTTCAAATCTTCATGTCATTTGAAATCTTCATCAATGTACTGGTTTAAGTTATAATTAAGAATACGTGCCTGTACCTAATGCCTTCTTTTTTATTTGGCGTAATTGTTTAAATATTCGCGTTATTTTCGGTGATAAAAATCCCTATGTTTATTGAAACAACGTTGATATTGTATTGAATAATATATATTAGTTTGACTTGTATATTGAGATACTCGTAAGTGCCAGTAAGTATAAAATGAAACAAACAACAACACAATATTTTTAGTATCGAAGAAAACAAGAATTGTATGTATATATGGAAATGCTAATGGAAGGAGGCCTTTGCCCAGCAGTAGGACAGTACGAGCTAGTTATAATTAATATAATAATCATGTGTACATAAGTAGTTTCTTGTCCATTCTTCTCCATACGAAACCATCTTTTGGAATGGTCAATTAGATTCATTTTTAATTTTTTTCTCGTACTCGTTTATGACGCTGAAAAGTGTTTTAATAGCGTAATTGAGATTAATAATTTTACTTTGATTTTAAATCTAGAAAGAGATAGGTTAAGAACATTAATAGTTTGTTACATACCTACCTACACGCGAGACAATCGATTTACATACCAAAACGTAAATCACCCATTTACAGCGTACCTAGCTGTACCTACATAGGTGCATTAAGTTACGCCAATACCTACAATTACTTAAATAATTTCGGGTAGTTAGTCATCTCGATTCGGTACCATACTAGATGAAAGGTTAGATCCTCGGAAAAATCGCTATGAACCGTGAAAATTCAAGGTTTCCGTTCCTAATTAGGTTGTAAGACAAAATACTCCACAGCAGGTGGGACATTTAAAATAAGCATGCTTCGATTGGCCCATCCAATTACCGGCTGTACATAATTTTAAAGGGTACACGCATTTTCTGTACAAAGGTAGGTACCTATTTGATGTGCGTACGTAATTTGGGAATTTTCCTATACGCCCCAATTGGCAAACGGTACGAACGATCTGAATTTCAATTTTCTGTTATCCTTGGCGATTATTGTTTTAATCAAAATGAATCAATTAGTTTTGAATCAACAACTAGGTATTAGTTTTCAATGTGTTCAAAAAACTACTTTATGGGTAAACTTTTCGGTGCGTTTTACAATCTGGCGCATAAAAACATTCATTACTACTATTCAGATTACTGATAAGTACAAAATATATTACTTTAGGGGAGGCCTATGTCCAGCAGCGTCATTAAAGTTATCACTTTAGATAGTTTAGGAAATTTTGGTGTACTAAAACTGTCTACCCATTCGGATTTTACAGGTGTGATGTTATGCTATAATATTAATGACTAGCTTCTCCCCACGATTTCGTCCGCATGGTATTTTTCAACCACGTTAAGTTACGTGTTCGCTTACTACTCCGCTTCCGCGGGGCATAGCGTGATGTTATATAGCCTATACCTCATGAATCTGGCTGTCATAAACAAGATTTTTTTTTCCAATGCAACTGGTAGTGCTAGAGTTTAGCGCGTTTAAAAAAAAAACAAACAAAATATTTCTTCAGCTTTAATATAGAAGTATAGATAGATATACCTATTATTTCTAAATTTACTGAATTCCAGGAAGCATAATCAAAAAAATTTCAACGACCTCTAATCCTGAACAAACCAAATTCTTTTTCTATTTAAACCTAATAAAAGCGTCACACAAATCGTTCCTTATCGTTTATCAAATACCGTAATATATATTAAACCATACCATTGACATGTCAGAGCATAAACCATAAATATTTCTCTATGGTAAGCTTTAGAGAACACGCCAACGAACCTGTTGAGTGTAGTGAGATGTTATTCTTGCTTCGTCGCTGAAGATGCGCTGTACTATTATCCTGTTTGAGGTATGAATGCGATACGATGCGATGCGAAAATTTTCAAGTTTATTGTCTAGAATTCAATAGTCTTTGTGTAACACAGCACGCAAGTTTAACAGGAAAAATTTAATAGATTTTACGTTGCTGCACCTAAAATTGACATTATGAATCTCGACATTTACTCTAAATTTAATCATCGAAAACTACTGCCTTTTATAAACTGGGATAAATACTCGTAAATAACGAATAAAGGATAAGATCAGGGCTTTCTTGTCAGATAATAGCTGTGATTGTGTAATAACAAAAGGCAAAAATCCATCGTTCACCAAATGCCTGTTAAGAGCTTAAGAGAAAAAAAAATTGTGTATGCCTTTCTACTAAAAGTTAGTTTCAAAAAAATATCATTTCACGTCGTTTTGTATAGCATCAGTCTCCCACCTAGGACACCGGATGAGTTGCACTGCAATACATTAGACGTAAGCCAAGCACTAACGACTTCATTTATTTCCTCTTGTCAGCTCTGAACGCCTGGTAACTTCCCATCGCTAAAGTCGTTGCATGATATCATTTATCATTTTTAAGCATCAGAGCTTGGAATGAAGTATGATAAACTGTTAGCATGTAATTTGAGATTATTTGTTTAGTACTTGACGGTGGTTTGATACGACGTAAATATCTGTTGAATGTTCTTTGATCTGAATAGCTGCTTTATTAAAAAATAATTGAATTAAAATAAACATAGAGATGTAATAGAAGCTAAACATAATATATTATACAGGCAAACACAAACACGGCACCAGCGTCAAACACGTATTTGATTTTAAATAGCATCTGTGCCTGAGTTTGCTGCAACATTGCATCGGAATAGCCGGACGGCACCATGGAGTCCCCGATCTCGTTTCAGATAGCTCCATCAATCTTCTGCAACAGTGTATCGGCTTCCTATTTTAAAAACGAAACGCGAACGAGTTTTGTTAAACCTTTATCGTTTGTGGAAAGCGCTTACGTATCGCCTTCATTCCGGGTAATGTCGAATCCTTCGCAATTCTATTCGTGGCCGTATAAAAAGATGCCATTCAAACGATTCAATCACTTTAACAAAAGTCTGTATATCAATTTAAAAGTAATTCGTTTCATTTTTTCTAATCGCTTTTCAGAGTGAAACTATTTGTGTTTCGTTTAAAAAAACGGTTCAGTTGTGTTTGTTTGCGCAGATTACGCTGGAAATCATTTCAGTTAAATATCAACACGAAACCGAGTGCTCGTTATGAGCAACAATTTTTCTTTGTTTCGTAAAAAAGTTCGTTCGAACCTCGACCAATTCCATTAGCAGTTGTTGTGGAAAGTTTATCAAGCTTTACATTCATTTCAAGTTGCTCCTTATTTGTCCGGGAGTTTTAAAAGCGTGCCGATTCGCTTCGAAAGCAAATAAATACAAAGGGACTATTTGAAAACGTTTCTAATAACGAATAACTCAATCTGGTCCGGGCGGTTCGCTGAGCCACTCAATCAAGCGGATTGAACCGTAGGGTGGTTAAGAGCGAATACGTACCACTTGTAACGAACGTATTGTGCTCTTAGTGCTAAAATAAAAAGAACATCAGCAATACTTCCTCCACTGTACCGCAGGAATTGCTCTGATGAACGAGCAATGCGGTTCTAATAGCAATAGCCTTTTTTCCTCTCGTTGCCAACCCGACGTGAGCGCTTTTATAAGAAAAATTCGAATGCTCGGAACGAAACCAATATATTGTGATACAGTTTTTAATTAATGTTATGTTTTCTGCTAGGTGAATGTGCAGTACCAATACGTTTTAACTGTAATGAGGAAGTTTTAACTTAATGAGAATATATGTGAAACTCGTTAACGCAAATTATATTAAAATTATGAGGATTACTTACAATTTTTCATTTCAAAATCTCATTAAATAATACCGCTTTACTCTACATGTAAACAAGGACAGAATTATTTTCGTATTCACGAGATTATACGTACGAAGTCCGGATTTAGAATATTCTCATCCAAAAATTTAATAACACCTGAAGTGTCCCTTAATGTCATAAATTAGCGTCTTGAGGATCGCAAAAAATTTCAATTACTTAAGGCAAAATATTCATAAAAAAATTATTTGATCTACAGAGGACTTTATAAAAACTAAATCTAACATAAAACACATTAAAAACTCAACAATAAACAATGAATCAACTCTTAGTTAAGCACGGAAACAACAGTGGTGACATAAGTACAAATTGTACCACGGTCATAGGTACTGTATCCATTTTGTTCACGTGTTTAATCCGATTGTCTGGCTGCACCGCTCCTATCCAATCAGGGTTTTTATTAACCCTCATTATTATTGATTGCTGTGAAACTGCATAAAGCGTATACATAACGAAGTAAATGTATCGGGCAGTCTTTTTCATTGTCGAAGCTTTCATTTTCCGCGTGTTCGTCTGAAAAAGAGCTGTTTATTGAAAATTGTGTAAAGTTTTTTATATGGTTTCTGCTAGTAGGCATATGTATGTTTCGTTTTGTGTTTGTTATGAGTGATGTATGGATAATATATACAACTTAATAGTTTTATACGCATTTTATTTCAGATACGTTTTATTGTTCATCTTTTTACTTAGCATTGGTATTTTTTCGCTACATGATCAGTCTGAAAGGCTAATCATTCCTGTATACTATTTAGTTTCTAAAGTTTCTAACCAGTATAGTTTTCAGTAGTACCGTTTCTGGTTGGGAATATCAAATCTTGATTAGTCCACCAATCGATCTACCCGCAGATCTTGCACCTCGGATATTTTCCACGGCACATATCAGCGCGTTAATCATTCACGCCAGGCGAGACCACAGGACGGTCACATACGTAAACAACTGGCATCACGATCAGATAACCGCATTAGTGCCGCGCGGCGTGTCACTAACAGATCGCCCGTATTACCGACACTCTGATATGCGTCACGACGCACGTTGAGACTGCGCCATTATTGCGAAATGACGATTGTAAAACTGTTCGTATTGTTTTCTACATAATTATACGTAGAATACTTGACATAGTCTTACATGTTTGTATTTTGGTCACATAACCGCCTTAGAGCTGTGCGGCGTATCACAGACAGATTGCCCGAACTCTGATATGCATATTAAGACCGCACCATTATTAAGTTTACGTTCTAAGTGTGGAGAAACAAAAGTAAAACCGCACAGCATGAAATTAATGAAGTCTTTAATGAAATTTAACAACTCTTTTTTTAAGGATGGGATATCATCAAATGACTTCTTCCGCGCTTGGTGGAGCGGAGGGGAGTTTCAGACTCTTACTGAATAAAACCTAGCCGTGTTCCTCGTAATGCCCTTTGCGTTCCAAAGCGGTGACTCTTTCGAACTAATTCCGCAACTCTGGACAATTAACCCTAGCCTCCGAAATTCTACAACAAAAAACTTCTAGATAAACAAGACCATTCTTTTTTCATACCATTTGATACCCTGTCCTCATTAAATAACGAACACCGGTAAACTAAAACAAAAACAAATAAAGCTTACTTTACAAAATCAATGAAACCGACCTTTGTTTAGTAGAAAACGAATTAACGAGAGCGGTGTGACACAAACAAATGGAACATGTGTTACAAGTACTTTGTTACTGTAGTCATTACCGTTGATGAACCAACATACCTAATGTACTGTGTTAGATAACACATCTAACTTTTAATTTAAATTTAAACGGATTTATCTAAAATGTAAGTGATTTGATTGTTAGCACTGTTATTAATGTTTTAAATAATACTATATTATTATACATATATATACTTTCGATGTTGATAAATTAGTGTAGTGACTTCCTCATAGAAATCAAAACAAAATCGCTAATAATCAGTAAACAAATCCTTATTAGCAATTAGTTCAACTTAATAACAATGCCATTGAAAGACCTTATTTCAAAACTCTGTAATACGAAATAGAGCAACAATTTCCTAAATTTAAATTTATTATGCTTTCAGACTACCTCGTTGCTCCAATAGTCGCAAAGCGCTAATATAATACTTTTTTTTTAGTAATTAAATAAAATGTACATAACCAACGCTTTTTTAAATGTCTAAGTATAATTTTACAAAAATTAAGTCCTTAAATGTCCTGAAATAAACATCAATTTTTTTACTTTATGAATATTTAAAGAGTCTTAAATTATGTAGCAAGTGCTACAAAACGTTTATTAGGTTTACCTTTTCTAATTTGATGAAAATGTATCTCAAATTAAGTCCAGTCTCGTAAATAAATAAAATTTTATAATATTATTACGATCAAGTTTAACAGAAAGTCTTTCCTTGGCTTAAGTCTGTAAGTCGAAGTTAAACTAGGAATATTCTATTAAAGGAGTCAAGCTTGTTCTTCGAAGTTCTGAAAGTAGGCTTGTCTATTCTAATAAAATCATCTTTCAAGAAAAATATAAGTTCATAACTTGCATAATGGATTTATTCTTTAGTATCGGAACATTTTCACTTCGCAATCGATTTCTAACTACCACCTAGTTAGAAATCGATGTGATGAGACAGCAATTCATTAATTAGCTGAAACTGATCAGCTACGAGTACCTGTAATTAATCACCCAAATAAGATAACTTGTAATATAATGATCTGTCAGCATCAGTTTCAGATAATCCTATAGGTAATACTCTATTAATATAGAATAATGCCTGGGAGTAATACACGGATATCGGCTTAAATGAATATGTCTAACCTTTTACATTTATTTTGTCATAGGAAAAAGTCATGAATAATAAATCTAAGTAGGCTTACGTCAAGAAATCGATCTTAGGAATTATTTCAAGCGGTTGCTAGAGTACCGCATCGCGTTCAGTGGGACATGGGTCCTTCTTATCATTCTCCAAAACCTATATCTCATCTTAACATCAAACATTAGGTATATTTAATTTTCTAAGTGACACCTGATTATTTATTGCTATTTCGGTTAGTTTATTTAATGTTAGATAGCTGTTCCGGGTCTGGCTGAGCGTGTATTTGAGTTTAGGTATATAAACATATTATATTTTATTATATTTATTATTTATTTATATTATATTTTTTTCCTGTATCGTTGTTCCTGTATTGTGTTTACAAACGTAAACACAACCACGATACAGGAAAAAAATCTCGGGTAGTTTGCTGTCGGGTTTAAAAAAAATCTTAATTAGAATCGTATTTTAATAAGAAACCGATTATCCTCATTAACAAGCCATTATAAAAGAATAACAATACTTTGACTATTCTATTATTTAAATTACCGCGGACAAAAACGTTTATTATTATGGGTGTCCAAAAAAAGAACTTCAACTGAAAATTAAAAACAAAAACGAAGTCTATAAATACCAGCTTTAAGTCCAAACTCTTCCTTTCGGCTTACAGCTACTAAAGCCACGTCCTCGCGTCTCCATCATTTATCATTAAAGTTAATTACGTTGAACGGCTCAGTCCATTCAACTAATTAGTCCTCCAAAAAAATCGAGGATAATTGCTAAGAGTGATTGCCAGGATTTTCTTTCTTGGAAGGACACTGGCTGATAAATTACATACCTACCTTTGCTCTCCGGCCGTGTTCTTTATTCTTTGTTTGTGGAAGTGATAATGAAATATAGGTAGCGGTGCTTTTTTTTCATTATTATTATTATTTGAGGTAAGTGTCACGTGACAATAATTTAATCAAGTAAATAATTACTAATGACTTAGAATTATGAGTATACGTTTACTTTATAAAGCTCTAGTTTAATTTTGAGTTAGAAAAATTTATAAAGTTAACAACCAAGATTTTATTCTCTAAATTTATTTGTTTGAGGTTGTTTAGCTTTAATATGAAAATAGGTTTTATTTGTTGTTCAGACAAAATCATACGTATTTCTACGAAACTTAAATAATGTTTAATGCTTACAAAAAATAATAACAAGATGTAAAAGATTTTGCTCAATCAAATAACATTCTCTTTTATTTGTAGGTCGAATATGTTTGAAATAAATCTAGAATCATAAACAAGTAAAATGAGAACATTTTAGTATTTTGCCAATAAACCGAGCATTTTCATGAGTCGTAGAAAATATAGGAAAGATGTCAACACCAAATTAATAGTTCAATTTTATTTCGCAAGTCTGCGAGTTTTTATGGGTTGGGCTATAACAGAGGCTATTTTCTTTTATGGTCTATACTGGCCGCGATTATTGACATTAGATTGAGGGCCATACTGAAAGCTGCTGGTCAAGGGTTCAGGTAGCGGGTTGGGGGTCAAATAAATGTTAGGTACCTTTATTTATATATTTTCTTCACGACACGCTACTATTTTAATAATCAAGTAGTAGTGTCACCTGAACCTGTTTTCGCTACGCCTATTTTTTGCATCCTCGTCTATTCCAAAAAAGTGACTATGTTAGCGATTCCTTAATAATAAAATAAGTTTTATTTTTTTAGATTTTCTTTCGAATTCGAACTAGCTATCTTGCCGCTGGGTTTTGGCAGGCGGGGCGATGGTATAGTCGCGCGACACTGCCTGCCGTATACGCAGAAAGGCGATTCTGTTCTTCGAAACAGTTATATGTATTCTGAAATACTGACAAACATTAACAACTAAAAAAGCATGTATTTATTAATTAATTATTTATGTCTTTTATGACCGCTTCCTGCAGAGGAGTATGCAAAACTGCATTGTACAACATAGCCTAGCTCTATATTAAAACGCTAGAATTGAACCTATTGTCTACAGGTACGGTCAAAGATCAAAGTCGTTTAACTCTGTCACTTTTAAATGTCGTCTTAATATTGAGAAGAAGTAATGAAGCTTATTTTAGCCTGATTAGGCATCCATTTCATATTTCCTGTAATATTGAGCTCGATAATTAACATTTAAATAAAAATCTGAAATGTCGCACACTTAGTATGTCAAATCACAAAAGTCGTTTAGACTTTAGTTGCTAACAGTACCTACAGCCCGAGATAATAATAAATGTTACCGAATATTTTTATTTCTTAATAATTCCAAATACAGTCACATTATTATCTTAGGATGAATTTCACTAAACTTTTACACCTGGAATAAGTCTTTTATCCGTAAAATAAAATGTATGTCTGACAGCCCTTGTAAAAAAAAAACTGTTGAAAATTTAGGCACAGATTAAGACTTGTTCTAGGTCTAAAAGTATGGTGAAGTTCACGCTTAGACAGTTACTAAAATTCACACCTAAACCTTTTGTATTACCATAAGTTTATGAGCGATTAAGTCATCAGAATTCAACATACCTACCCACATAATTTTACATAAGTACATAATATAATAATATGCGGGCAGTCCGCATCAGGGATGTGTAAATACAATCCGGAGTTTGCATTCTAAACATCACGTAATTATTCAATTGTACAGGTAATGGATACGCTCTATACTAAATTACAGACTGGTTTGTATTATAATTTATGTATGTTTATAATGGAACTACATTTGTTACATGTATCTGGTGGAATTGACAGTTGATTTTAAAAAGGGAACGATTTTTAAAGTTTCTTCTACATAACTCTTTTAAGTGCGCGATGAGAAAAAAACATTTACCACCAGCCGAGCACAAATACAGACCTCAACCTCTTCAGAGATATTCCTGATAGAAAAACTCAATAACACTTTCCCCGACCTGGTAATCAAACCTAGAACCTCATGCTCAGCAGTATCGCTTGCAACCATAAAACCTAAGTTAATAATTTTTCGTGCCAACATAAAAAAAAATGCAGCAATTTAATCAAGCAAAAATTCCCAACAGATTTCAGCAAATCTCAATCTTTTTCCAGGAAAAACTATTCTGCACACCAATGAAATGACTTCCGCCCTCGTGTCTCGCACTCTTCCCTTAAGACACCAGTCCTTGGTCATAGAACGAAATGAAAATTAATGGTAGTCGTGAGTATTTTTTCATGTCGGTTTGAGTACACACCATTAGTTCCGTTTTTGGCGCTGAACCCTCATTTATTATGTAAGTTGGTCGGTAAAATGTTATACGCAAAAATGCAGATGGTATGGCGGAACAAGCTTATTCCCGACGAAAAGTAAATTAAGTATGTCTTTCACACACATCTTCGTCGTAAGGTAAGCTTTGATGTTCCAGCTGCGATAATATATTGAAGTAGTTCATTGAAACGAATGAGGAAAGTCTTTCCTTACCTAACGTACTCCATGTAACGGTCGAGTAAGCTTCTGGAATAAGTAGGTTATTCCCTGGTTGGATTAAAAATCGATATTTACTTAATAAAAAAAGTAATTTAAACAATAGCTTATTTTCAAAAAATTATGTATCGTCTCTTCAGCACACCGTCCCTAGAGTGTTCGGAATTTTTCGTGATTTTTCTCGATTCCACCTAATTGGATTGATGGAGCGGCCCTCACAATCTGTCAGCCGAAGATAATGAACGGCCCTGCGAACTGAACTTTGTTAAGTTCGCCAACTATTCTTCGTAAAAGAGCAATAACCGACATTTTCGTCATCGTAAAATACAAGCTACACTTGATTGAACTGATTGATAAAGAATTAACAAGTTTCCATAATCGTCACTTTAAGGCTTATTGTATTTCGTAGTTCGCTAAAAATAAGTTGACGCAGTATTTCGGGATTGCGAAACGAGGGATCAGTTTTGTTTATGTAGGTACCTAATATGGTGAGTGTTGGAGCGACCTAGCTTATGTATGTTCGTAGGTAAATAAGGTCGTTACCCGTTGTAGTGTTCCGTATCTTGACAGTGATTGGATGAAATTAGAGGATCGTAAACATACGTGATCTGGAGCGTTGTTTGCACATCCTCTCTCTTGAATAGGCCGGTCCGTGGAGCCCTTTCAGCGGTTGATGAAACACAAACTGTGTCACTAGGTACTGCCGAAATTTCGGATGGTGTTTGTAGTCGCAAACGAACTGCCTTGTGTGCCGGTAATGGGGTTTCTGAACATGTCTAAGTGAGTTTGTATCTACCTGATAGTACGCCTACCTCCGGCAGATTAAACATAACCAATCCCAAGTTGAAAGCCTTAGTAATACCTCTTTTATGTGGCTACAGTAACGAATAAAGGCTTTCAGGTTTAATACTAAATAAAGTAACATTGAACGACCATTCTATGAAATAAGTCTCATTTGTTGAAAGTAGAGGCAATCTTATAAAATAATCTTTTTACTACAATTTTTTTGCTGTATAAAATGAGCCAGACTGAAGATAGAAATCTCTGGATATAATCTTGGTAGAAACAACTTGTTTAGGCTCTACCAAAATACAAATTCAAATAACATAGTTAAAACATCTCTGGTACAAATTACATAATTAAAACGTCTCTTAAATACTCAAATTGCCAAACAACTAATCGATACCTAATCACAACACATTCCATCAAGTGTTCGAGAAGAGCCATTAACTGAATAGTGCCGCAATTTCATTTATCATAATTCACCTCCAGTAAGGGAACTAGGTAACGTCGGGCACTTCCGCGGCACATAATTTGCATAATAACCGAACTAAGTGTACCATATCTTACTTAAGGTCGAATCTAAACCATGAATTCGGTATGTTAAGGGTTATTTTACATAAGCTGAGCGAATCGAATCGCTCTACGTCCGATCAATTCTCACATACAGATTCAAAGACATTTGAACATATTAGGGGAATGTTAATAGGTAATAGTTGCTCTGTAATGGCGAAATGCGGATTAATATAGATTTTGATTTGCGTTTAGAGTGTTTCGTTGAATAGTTAAACAAGTTATATGGAGCTTAGTGTAAGCGACTGTATTTTGAAATTGGATATGGCTGGCCAATGCTGATAGTACCTCCCTAATACTCACGAACAATAAATAAAAGTGAGGCAGCTTTAAGATTAATATGTTTTAATTAGGAATACCAAAATGAGAGACAGAGTTAGAGATGACACGTTTTTCGTAACTGTAACAGCTACAAACAGCGGTAGGAGAAATCGAAACCTACTCGAGAATCAATAAAGTTTAATCTTAAAACTGAAAATAAATTCACATAAAATCTGGATAAAGGCTCTATAATAGGAGTCACGATCTTCGCCAGCGAGGGGAACGAGTCAATAGGAAGGGGGAGGCTTAAATCAACCAATAATAAAAGAAACAGAAATTGCTCAACAATATTCGCAAGTGAGCGCGAGCCCTTCGAGCACAACTTAGCACATCGTTTGTCAAAAACTAACTAAGCTCATTTCATATTCACTTTACATTCACGGCAACCCTACTTATAAAAAATGCAAGGCCGATAGTGAAGCCGATAGGCAAATACCCACCCCAAATCATGACCTAATATCGGGCAATTTATCACCGACAGACCTTTGTGCCTGTGCCATCAATCTTGAGCTTCCTCCGCACTCAACACTCCAACTAATTATTGTCGATCGTGTCAGGACAGTTTGCTTGCGGATTTCAACATTTTTTCAACACCCAACTGATGTTTGACGTACGATTTAAGATAAATTAAATGTTCTTTCAAACGAATAATTAAGCAATTTTGGAGGGTGAACTCCAAAACGTAAACACTAGCAATCCGTCAAGCGGTGGTTCTTAATAGACGAATGCCGGGGTACAGATCACTTGAAGGAAAGAGAAGGGAAATGAAACCATCCATTACAGGCAAGACGGACAACTCGAAGGCAGATGTTAACGGCAGACGAGAAGATTTCCCTCAGTACCGGGAAATGAGCGAAACGACCGTTCCCGTGAGTTAATAATGAAACAATACGCACCATACGTTACGTCCATAATACATAACGTAACAATACACGAACGTTCATTTGTTTGTTCCTCTGTGACAGCTACTCTACATAACGCTAATGGTACAATATTTTACAAAGACAACATCTGATAGGAGCATAGTAATTTTCACGTGTTGCTTGACTAAACGAACGCCTTTTTCACCGCAAAAGAAAAATATCCAGGTAGATTTATTTACGTACAGGAAGTAACATAGCAACATTAAGTTAATAAAGCATAAAAATATTTTACAGCGACTCATGGAGTGGCATCCACACGCGAGTAGGGAAGAAGGGCCATTTGCTTTATTACATTTACATCATACGCCCGTTAAACCAGCCAACTGTACAAAATGTTGCATAAAATTCCTTTCTCGTGTCGCGATTGATCTTTTACTTCCTTTCAAATAATGTTTTCTAAGGGTACAGTCGCGCGTCACGTTGAATCAGTTCACAAAAAAAGCTCAGTGTTCGCATGCCTCACAATTTGGGTGTCTTGAATGTTTACCCAAAATTATTGAAATAGCTTTTTAGCATCACTGAGTGTTCTGAAAAAATACTTATTTTTTTTATAGAGCTCACAATATAAGGAAATCATTTTTTAGGGAAAAGGTCTCGTTAGGTCCACTTGGGTGAAAAATTGTATTTGTCGCTGTCTTCTATCGCCGAAATAATTAAACCAAAGTACCATATTTCAGTAGTGTCAAAGTATCGCTTCATTTGTCTGTATTATTTTTGGATTTTCTTTTGTATAAATGTAACATTGTCTTTTATTCGGCAAAATTGCAAAAACAAAATTATGTATGCCTCTGACGATACGCACGTACCTAATAATGGTTTCCTTTATTTTTGTCCCCGATCATAAATTTTCATTATGACGACTAAGTTCACATGCGTATGCTCGATGTATAAGTAATAACAAGTCTTAGTCCGCCATGGAAGAGTTTTATAATGCAGTACCAAGGAGTCAATGAAGATATATCGTTTTTTCTACGTAGCTATTACATTACATAGGTATAATGCGAGAATTTCACTTAAGGAAACTTTTTTTAGCCAATCACGAAACACCATAAAATTCAGATATCTTTTTTACGGGAATTTGGTTATTAGTGTATTTTCCATGAAAGTCAGACAAGGTACTGAAACGTTCGTGAATATACAAAACTAAAGACTATAACCGTACAATCAGATAGCATTTTGTTTACAAGCCGACGTTATTCTGATGTAAAGCAAAGAGAAAAATACATTTCACAGTACCACTAGAAACACATAGGTACGAAATATTAGAGAATACGAAGCGATTGTGTTTGGGTAAGCGAATGGCCGCAGGACGTGCCGACCACGCAACAACGAACGTGCCGACCACGCAACAACGAACGTGCGTTGCGGCTAGATTTTTCAAAACCAATCCATGGAACAGAACCGCGTGTGCAAACAGCGAGCTGACATTGGCTTAGGGCGCTGATATTTACCGAAACACACCGAAAACTAGTGTGAACGTGAATGCAACTATTCTCAGTCTCCAATACACAGCGAGCACTTACAGGCGCAAATAAAAATTGAAAAATCCACGCCCGCAAATCCCCGGAGGGTCGCGTCTCTCACGTTCCTCACGCAATGATCCCTCCTCCCACGAAGAGCTTGAACAGCGACATTATTTATTTAATTATTTATTTATTAAAGCTCAACGACAAACTCGAAAATATTTCACTGCATTACGGTTACGACTGTGTGGTAAATAATCTATGGCGTCAAAATATTCAGGTCGCGTGTAAATAAATATGTTTTGCACACTGTTATACTTATTTACGGCGTTGAATGTACAAGCATTACCATTGAGACGCCAGAAAATGTCGGTATGGGATATATGTGGTGAGGTATATGGTATACATTATTATGGGGTATAAAAACACACAGCACATATCTGTTAACTACATTTACTGTCTATCAAACTAAGAACATTAGCAAAAAATATTATTGATGTGAAAAATCACTGTTTATTGAAGTGCAATACATTGTGCTCACGAGTGCAGCCAACAACCAGTTAAGACACTATATGTAGATAATTATGTTGAGTAATGTTTAAACCTTTTTACTTGTACCTTGTAAAATAATAGAACATTCGTATAATTATGTTCAATAAAACTTTGCACCTAGAATTTCGGTTTGTACAATATCTAGGTACCTAATTACGAGCTTGCGGTTTCAAGTATTACACGTACTAAACCCTCTTTGATGGTAATTTGCAGACCAGAGAACCTAATTTACATAATATAGATTTGATTTGAAATTACTCGTCATTTAGAAAAATAACTTTATGATTAATGTTTGTTCAATAAATCATGGTTAATATCTCCAAAGGCAAACAACTAGTCATTGACACTAATTTGTCCTACGTATTCACTATGGATGTTTATTTTATAACTAGTTTAAGCCCGCGAATGTTGATTAAGACGGAGTTTTATTTTGGTTTGCGCGAAACCCTAATTATTTTGCCTGTTTATTTTTTATTTATTTATTTATTTAAACTTTATGCAACAAAAAAGTACAAAGGCGGACTTAATGCCTTAAGCATTCTCTACCAGTCAACCAAAGGTGGTGAAGAGATAACAAACTAACTAACTAAGTACTAATTAAGTTACTTCTTAACATTAGCTATCTGCCAGTTTCGACAATATAATTCCAGCCGTTCAGGTGATTATGAAAAAAAACAGACAAAAAATAATAATTAGCTTTTTGGTAAAAGTATTCATAAACATTCATAATATGCATTTAATTAAAAACTGTTACTTTGAATATTATAAACAGACACATCAATTTTATTTATTTGTATATAATTGTGTATAGATGTAAAGACCGACAGGACTATGAACGAAGTGAGTTCGGGAATTTGGGAAACTTAAATTGCTTAAGTTTATCGGGAATGTCGATTGGAGTATCATTTTCAGTAGCTAGCTGCGTAGTGACCACAGATCTTAAAACGTAGGCACTTACCTACGCTTTGAGTTCTTTGGTCACCATATACTAGGTATTTATAATATGAGGATGTATAATAAATACTTATTATATGTATTTATGGTAGTGTTAACGTTATTTTGGTCAACAAGACTACTTTTTAAATATAGTCTAACTATTATACATATGTATGTATATAAAATTTAAAGTTTGTTCACAACATATGAAAATATTTTATCAGCGAAGTGAAGATATATAAAACGTTAAGTAATTGATAATTCACTGAAATAAAATTAGATTAAAATAATGTCGATATTTCATCACTACAGTTACAAACTGACTTTAAATTAATAAGAATAGGGGAGTAAAATGACGTCAAAAAAAACCTTATGTACCTAATTCCACATTCTAGTTTACAATAGCACGATACATAATAATATGTCATACTAATAGTAGCTCGAGAAATGTATCAATAAATTCCTTCAAACATCCGAAAATAACATTATTCACATTATCTGTACATCCACAAATCTTATCAAAGGGTTCGAAGTTCAAACTGTTTCCGTCACCATAGCAACGACCCTAACAATTTCCTAATAGCATAACAAATCACTTTTAATTTTGTTTACTACCGCCTTGAGAATGATTCAGCTTCACCTTGACTCAAAATATGCCTATTATAACGAGGAGTGGATTTTAAATAAAAATAAATAAATTGATGTGCCTGATAGTAATAATCAAAAAAATTACTTACTGGTTCATTCAACGGTACAGGCATAAACCTTATACCTATACATATCTGTGAGCATCAATTTAAAGCTTGAAAATAATGATAATGACGATTAATGACCAACAGAATTGCAAACTATGATTGATTACATCCAATTTACGGATTAAAATTAAAATCACGGTACTCTATTTTTAGTATAGATCTTCTCTTGTTTTGACTTTACAAAATAAGAGCAATAAACTGTGCAATTAACATTTAAATATGACTGATATAAATAATGCGTGTGTACAAGATAGCAAGACTCCTTATTTTCTAGAACTAAAACAATAGCAACGTGCCAAAATTACTGTACTATAAATAAAGATTCACGTACAGCCCCGCACAATGTCTTGAAAGTAATGGTAGTACCTACCTATAAACACTAGCAACAATACTAGGCACGGATAACCAAACAATATGACCGCTATATTTAACCGCCTGCGACGATATATTTTATCATGGTACACAGTTGGTATAATACCATTTACTACCTTTAACTTGGCCCGTTCATCAGTTTAATGTTCCCACATCCTCCGTGTATCAATTCCGAAGTCCTCATTTGCGTCCACCATAAGTTTTGCTTTGCTTCGCACACATTCTAGTTCACTGCATGCGATATTAAGACTAATGGCTAAGAAAACAGGAACTATATTAGCTGAGCTTACAGCCTTACTTACTGACCTGTTTATGTTAGCCCCTATATCCTTTCTTACACGTACTACGTTCTTGTTCTTTGTAGTATATGGCTTGCTTACAGAGGCTACTTTATTTTTGTTCTAAGTAAAAGAAAATCAGGAAATAGTTTGTCGCATGAGCCTTTAGAAGCCCGTTATTTACTTAATGTGAAGTCCCATACTATACCTACTGTGCCCAAAGCCGGGATATGCACTCCTTGAAGAAAAGGACGAAGTTCAAAATAAAAATAATATTTTACTAGGTTTTATTTAATAATTATTTTTTAGCTATCAATACTAAATAACATGCCTAGATACTACAACGTAATCGCACTCTTATGACATGTTAAATTCCAATCAATCACCGCAGCAAAGCAAACGATACAAGCTAATACAAACATTAATGTTGAACTTCCCATTATAAAATTATATCACACCAATATTTCGCCGTTATCTATAACGTAAATACTGCCCGTGATACTGCGCGCGCGATCGCTCGATAGATAAAGAATCAGGTCGGCGACCTCCTCGCTTTCCGCCATTTTACCAAGGGGATACAATGAATTGCGGCTTTTATATAATTCTAAAACTTGTTCTTTGGTAAAACCAGCTGTTTCTGCGAACGGTGTGTTAGTACCACCCGGGTTGACGGAGTTGACGCGGACACCATGACGACCCAACTCCACAGCTACGCACTTCGTAAATTGGTCCAAAGCCGCTTTCGATACGCAGTACGGTAGGTAATCCACGTCCTTGATCGGTCGTAAGGCCGCCACGCTCGATACGTTCACAATGTTGCCCTTTGTCTTGATGAGATGCGGTGCCACTAAGCTTGTCAGATGGTACACTGCACGCAAATTAGTTGCCATAGCACGGTCGAGTAACTGTACACCTTCTAATATGCTTCCTCGGACTCCAACACCGGCGTTGTTCACGAGGACATCAATGCGACCAAATGTGTTTATGGTCTCTGCAACAATATTGTTCACATCGTCGTCATGCGACAACTCTGCCTTGATAACCAGAGGTTTAATACCTTTTGTATCTTCACATTGTTTCGCAACTTTGTTCAAAGATTCTTCATTTCTTCCAACTAACACAACTTTGGCAGACTGCTTGGCGTACAATAGGGCGGCAGCTGCTCCGATGCCGGAACTCGCGCCGGTGATCACGATAACTTTGTTGTCGAAGTCCATCGTCGCCCGCGCCGCGATTGTAACTAACGGCTTTACATTTTATCTGACAGTTTTAAGCTACAAGTTAGATAAACAACATGACCTTCGACATTCTGTAGATAAATGACTTTTAATTACTTAGATAGGCGACTCAAATATAATGAACCTTTTGTACCTTACGCACTAGTTCAGTCTACCTATACTTAAATGTTACCTCAATTTTCTTCATCGTTATTAAATCTCATAGTGCATGCAAAATCATAATACCTGCTATAACTCGTAATCAAAACATTAGCCAATGGTTATTACGTTAAGCTAAGCATGTAGTACGCCTGACTTGGCAAAGCGAGAATGGAACTACGGGTAGCAAGCAGCACGTAATAAAATTTTCCGGTTATAAATATTGACGCATCATTTTCTAGGGACAAAGTGAATGTTTTTAACGAAATACATATTTCAGCAATGACAGCGTGGGTCGGGACCGCCACGCAGAAACGTGTGCAAGCCGTCGCGCGTACCACGAATATTTTTGAAGGGCCTGTCATTTCATTATTGTTGGCGAACTCTCGGGAAAATGTGTTAATAGAATAATTTGATAGGTATGCCTTTTATAATAAATGTTCCGGATGTTTTAATATAATACCTACGCATCAAAATAAAATAAAAATCCTCTTATAAACAACTCAATTAGCCTGCTGAGCAATAGAGACATCAAAATATGGATTTTAAAGCGGTATTAACAACGGAGGATACGGTTAATCCATTCATCCTGACTTGCCTCTCGTATCGAGGGCAAACTACGTAATGTTGGTTCCGAGGCATGCCATTTACATGAATGATTATTCGGGCGGATAGACGGCCGCGTGCGATTTTGGCCCCTGATATTAGTAGACGTAAGATGGTTTTTGTTTGACAGATTTCTAAGACCATTCCGAAGTTTATCTGTGCAAGCCGCGTGGAAAGCATTGTCCGGGCCCGTTAGCCTATGTTAACACGACGTTTCCCCAGTTGGTAGACACACAGTAAACATAAATCGAATTCATCCAAATATTTTTTTTTTATTATATTTCCGAGAGTATCTGTTTTAGGTAGGTTGAGCATGTTGTTACAAGACATAAACCTCACATAGACACCTACCCAGCTAGACCCATATCTACCTTTGAATTCGGTTAAAATATTACTACTTAATATCAATTTAAAATAAATTATAACTATTTATTTAAACACAGCAAAATAATTTGGAATGATCATGAAGCAGAAAACCAAACATCAATATATAAGATACAACATAAAATATCAATTCATTTTGCAATCATCACAGAACAAACACACAAAGCAATCTGCTCAATTTTACAAACGATTTGTAAACTTCCATGCATCGCCAAATGAGTTTCTAACCTGTAATTAATGCAAAATGTAATGCGGCATTACAGGAGGTCAGCCGCCTCACTAATTTGTACTGATTACTTGTTAATCTGCCGCAGAATGTTAACATTGCCCAGTAATGTTAACTTTGCCGGCAAAAATTACGCTCAAATGTGTTGCTCAAAGGAAAAATGTGGGAGAATAATGGACTGAATATTAACGTTTGCGCGATTGTGGTGAGAGTAGTTTTAACAGTTGTTTTGTGGGTTTTTAATGATTAGGTTTTCCGGTGTTTTGAGCAGTTTTAGTTGTTTGTGAATTTATGTAACAAAATACCTTATTTAACCTAACCGTAAAGAAGGCATTTTGCTATATAGTTCGATTTCAAAACAGGCATTTTTTTCACTTTACGCCGATTCCGTTCAACTCGGAACGCTGACGTCTTCGAATCATAACCTCTAACATTTTGGTGGTAAATGTTAAACAAGATAAAGAAATGATGTTCAAACTAACCCTTACTCCACGGGCATCGAGAGCCAAGACGTTGCGCAGTGGGTGGCGACATCCGTAAGTTGGGCTCTTATCATAAATCTTCGTGGGCCTGCAATGGATCACTCGCACCGACCAACCCCACCTCGCCCCTCATCATTTATACTTTATTATTGGAGGCTTACGCATCTGTAACCCTTTGAAACATTCAAATAATATGGTACGTTAAAAGAATACTTAATAATTATATTCATCGATTCGAGACGCAAAAAGTATCGAATAAGTAAAAAGTTCTTGTGAAGCACGATCATGAAATCCAATTTTCCATGAATCCAATCTTGATTCAATAAAAACTACCATTGTAGTGTAATTGCCTACCATTTGTATGAATCATACCTTTTTAACAATAAAGATTAGTATGTCAATTTGAATTCACAACCAGTTACACAATTATCGACAAAATTGGATTGTCATCAACAATGTAACGAATACTGTCACGCGACAACTAATCACATACCTATAGTTAAATTAAATTGTCATTTTACGGGAAATATCCAACTGACGAGCGACAGGAAACCAAAGTTTCACACCAGCGCACCACCCGATGAATTTATGAATTAATTAAACGTCAATAACTAAACATAACATAACACATAACATCACGCCTGTAATCCCCGCAGGGTTAGGCAGAGGTGTACCCATTAGTACACCCACAACTCAATAACTAAAGCAGTCAATATTCAAATTTGCATGCCATACAACCTATGTACCAGCGAACAGGCCACGACATGAAGTTAGAGTTGTCATTCCATTACGCGAAACAATGTTTCTTCGGTGCCATTTAACTGACAGCAGACTGAAATGGACTGTAAAATGAAACTGAGAACCTCGTATTTCGTTCTTTGGATATGTTCTGGTATGTTCTATGGATATGGTGTCACGGTTCATTTTGAAACTATGTTCGACGTATACCTAGGAATAACTTACATCACTGCACTGGGTTACTCCATTATCAGCTTTTTATCAATATTAAACTGCAGTTTTGTAGACTAAAATAAGTGAAAGCAATGAAACAAAATTTCAATTGCTGAGTGGAAGATATACCTACGATATAAACAAAAAACAAATAATATTTGTGGTTTCAGTATAATAAATTAAAAACCAAGCCATCGAAGTACCAACCACTTACAAACGATACTAAACAGCATCGCTTAGTGCTTTTTTACGCGGAAATCGCAGACGCAGATAGTCGGTTTAAGGAAATCAATCAGCGAACCATTGGCCACGGCTCAAAGCGGATGCGGTTGATGTTAAGCGCTTAACTCATTATTTGGCTGCGGAACAACAAGATCGATGTGCCAAAAATACTCCAATATAAGGTTTTAGCTTGCGTCGCGTTCCCAAACTCCCGGGGATTAATGTTATGAACCGATTTTTTGGTACAGAAATTTTCATAAATGTTTATTTACGATTTGATGACTGTTTAATATTTCAGGAGGTGAACAAATATTTTCACTTAGGCAACGAAAAAGTTTGTTGCTGCGGAGATGTAAATTTCAAAGTGTGTCTATTTTTGTTTTTGTTTACTTACTTCCAAAATAATTACGAACATTCGATCAATCAAGATTTGAGCAGGCAACCGAATAGGTATATTGGAAAATTGATTGTTTTTATTTTATCAAAAACATTTTCACTAACCCGTCTGCAAAATGTAATTTATTAGTGTCAAATCGAAAATAATAAAATAAGCGATTGCTTCTAATACTATTTGAAGAAAATTCTCAACCACATCACCGGCAGACGTTGTATTTCCACACACGCTATAAACGTGAAAAGCGGGACATTTTCAAGGAAATTTCATCGCATTCAAAGCATTCAGCAGCTTTTCGCTTACTTTCATGGATCCATGACAAAGTTATAGCAGTTTCTAGAATACGCACTTGATAAAAATTAAAAGAGAAGATAATAAAATACCGGAGGTCTCGAAAATATTGAAAAGCTTGAAATGGGTCAGGGATAGTATATGTAGTGATAACAAATATTGCACAATGTTTGGACATCAAAGTGCGCTTTTATCGGGATCATCGGGACCCTGTGTAAATAGTATTCTAGTGTGGTATTTTGTTTGGACTTGTGTTTATCCTAACTAATATTATAAATGCGAAAATAAGTTTGTTTGTTACCATTTTACGCCTAAGCTACAGAACCGATCATCCTGAAATTTTGCATATACGTTGCTAGGTGTACAGGAACGAACATAGGGTACCTTTAATCCTGAAAAAAAAGTACTGTTTCCGAGGGAAATCACAATAATGTTCTTATGATCATAGATGGCGCCACGTGTCGTTTCGAATTGAAATGACCGGACATGGGTAATTTTTTCCGCGAGTTTGTCTGTGTCCGCTATAACCGAAATTTACGCGGACGAAGTCGCGGGCAGAAGCTAGTGTATTCATAAATAAGGTATCTCTGACCGTGTTGCAATCAGCGCGATTGAAAGACTTTTTAATTATTATTTAATATATTATTTCTTCTTCTTTATCGTATGGGCAGTAAGGTCTTACGACCCACACACCCTAGTGTCAGAGTTTCTACATCGCCTCAAGGGCCTCTGACATGGTTTGAGTTGGACAGTAATATGCTGGTATAAGTCCAGGTTTCCTCACCATGTTTTCCTTCACCGATGAAGAAGATTTAATAGAGAAAGAAGAAGATTAAATATACTGGCTGAATTATATTCTAATACCTCGACTACTTTGTTGGTCTAGTGATCGCAAAGCACGACTGCTAAACATGATACCTATTGGGTTTTTTCTTCAGGAATTTCTCAGTAGCAGCCTCGGAGTCTGTATTTATGCCCGGTTAATGTGAATAGCCTCGCCCTCTATTACATGGGACTTTAACATAACTAGGGAAACGTGGGTGGTGCTTGATTTTTTAGAAAAAATAGTCAGTTCTACAATGTAAATAACGGTGTGAATATTTTTCCAGAATAAAAGTGACTGTGATTTATTTATTTATTTATTTATTTATTAAACTTTATGCACATGTAAAAAATACACTGTACAAAGGCGGACTTAATGCCTTAGGCATTTTCTACCAGTCTACCTTAGGGTGATGCAGAGACAAAAACAAAGTCAAAGTAGGTGCACAGATACAGAAAATACATACATATATACATACATACAAAAAATATATATATATAAATATATATTATATATAAAGTGGGGAGAGAAATAAAATACATAGATGTTGAAGTACAACAAATTAAGTGTGGGACGAGTCTGCCAACTTCTTTTGTAAGTGTTCGCGAGCTTTTACCTTGAACGTGAACCGATTGGTGGCCATCCTGATATTCAGAGGGAGTGCGTTCCATAAGAAAACCGCCTGGACAGGAAAAGAGGATTTCAGAAAACCAGAGCGGTGGGAAGGACATCGCAGAAGACGATTATTGGAGGAACGAAGGTTCTTGGTGTGATTGTGGTTGAATCTCACAAACAATCAAAACAAGGCTGGCAATACATACATACATCATCATCTGCCTAGCCTTTTCCCAACTATGTTGGGGTCGGCTTCCAGTCTCACCGGATGCAGCTGAGTACCAGTATTTTACATGGAGCGACTGCCTATCTGACCTCCGCAACCCAGTAACTGGGTAAAACGATACCCCTAGGTAAGACTGGTTGTCAGACTCTCAAGCTTCTGACGATTCGTAACGACTGTCAAAGATCCACGAATGACAGCCGGGACCAACGGCTTAACGTGCTTTCCGAGGCACGGAATACAATACATAATAATAATAAAGTATTAGGTAAGTCGCCTTTAAGGTAAGTCTTCGATAATTTCGATTTTTACGTTTTTCGTATATAACTTTTAGTACAAACATATAAATATTTGTAAAAGCTTTTCTGTTTATATTTACAGTGCCCTGTAAAATACAACAACTCTAAAATAATTAAACGGTAAACTGGATGTATTTTAATATTTAATAAATGCCTGGTTGCTAACCCTTTAATTCTGTGCTTGAGAGGTGGATGCCATAACCACTGAGCTAACAGGACACGTT
This sequence comes from Hoplodrina ambigua, assembly GCA_949774945.1. Classification (NCBI taxonomy): domain Eukaryota; kingdom Metazoa; phylum Arthropoda; class Insecta; order Lepidoptera; family Noctuidae; genus Hoplodrina; species Hoplodrina ambigua. The sequence goes on from OX458976.1 coordinate 7,028,343, forward strand.
TAAACGAATGTAAAAATAAATATTTTGAACTTAGGAAGAATAAACACATACGTGCATATAATAACAGCAAAGCACGCTTGCCATCCATCAGGCCCTCAAGGTCTGTGACAAGAAGGCTTACTTTCCTCATGAATATTTATCACCGTGTTTATTTCCCAAACCAAGTAGCTTGAAAAAAAAAACATTATGTTTACAGCCAACTCACTCGGAAATTCAACCTGTACTTAGAAACGCTTTGAAGACGTAAAATTGCGTGAATGTAGTTTATAAGATTTTTCAGCTAAAGGTTCAAAAATCAAAACTACCTAGCCTTTTCCCGACTATATTAAGGTCAGCTTTCAGTCGGATGCAGCTGAATAACATTATTTTACATTGAGCGACTGCCTATCAGAACCCCACAACCCAATAACTGGTTAATACGTACCCCTTGGTAAGACTGGTTATCCGATTTTCGGGCTTCTCAAGACCCGTAATGACTGTCAAAGATCAGACAGATCAGACACAGATAAGACAGCCAGGACTAACGGGTTAACATGCTTTCCGAAGCAAGGAACCATGTCAGTGATATCTAAAATAAACTTTAGAATGGAAAAAGTCACATTGATTGCCCGGATTCGGACCCACAACCTCATGCATGACAGGCAGACATCGGCAAACTGAATATTCAAAGTCTAGTTTATTTCGTATTAGTAGGTACCTACAACCACGATTTTAAGAAAAAAATGTCGCATGAATAGCTTGTATCTTTTCTCGACTGACAAGTACAGACCTACTTCTTTCGAAAACAAAAGGAATAGGTATAGACATAAGTATTTATGTCTAAAAGCTAAACATAGGAGAATATATTCTAATAAAACTTTTCAGTTTTACCCAGAAATATAATGCCCAGCTCATACAAGTACAGCCTCAAGTCATAATAAAATGAAAATGCCCACAAAAAATAATTGATATAAAAGTTTAACGTAACTTTAAGAACGCCAACAGTCTGACTTCTTAAAAGCCTTCAATACGCTAGCCAAAAAATTGTTTGACAAAAGACGGCTTTGTTACGGGATCTGTCTTTGTTTTGGCCAACTTCTTTGATCAATCATGACAAATTGTATTTTGTTATAAGAGCAGCCCGTCACGAAGTTTGACAGTTCTCGGCTAAAAGTTTCCTTTCGTGGAAATAAACGAGTGCGAATTAGTTCTTGATGTTAAATCAATCAATGTTGGTTAAATCTTCAATGTAAATGTGTAATTGTTTACTTGTGTGTGTATTGAAGTCGCGCGTAGCCGCGTCGATTTGAATTAAGGAAGTTTTTCGCTTGTCTTTTTCAGAAGAGATTAGAGGTGTACCGAAAACTTTCTTAATTTAAGACCTCATCCGCACGATTAATTTATTGATCGCGCAAAGTATTGGGAAACTCTTCAATTAACAGTCCTTTCTTCTTTCGTATCGACAAGCTTTCTGAAAATAACCGATGCCGCATGCTGAATGTTTAAACATTACCTAGCTAGTATATATTTATAATAATAATAATAATAATAATAAATTTCATTTATTTTCTCCCACAAGGTACATACATTCCATAATATTTACAATGGTTATAGATGGAAGGGAGACAGGAGCCCAAACTAAGTAAAAAAACTTGTGTCATGGGTCTCCTCCTTAACCCGGACAGTTATACGAGCATGAGCTACATGAGTAGTTAGATGCTGAGGGAGTGAAAATGTGCATGCATAATAAAAAGTAATCATGCATGTGAATAGGTATGGGGGTGTGTTTTTGAGTGCGTGTGTGTGAGAGGGTGTGTTTATGAGTGCGTGGGGGTGTGTGTGTGTGCGCTCACGCGCGCGTGTTAGATGTTTCAGTGTCTACAAAGAAGTTTCTCTGTCTCCTCGTACTTGAGTGTTAGAAGCCATTCTATGACCTTTTCCTTGCAGTCTTGTTTTGAATTAGCGTAAACAGAAAGTTTTTTATTAATGAGGTTATAAAGATGCGGGCCTTGTGAAAAGAAAAATTTGTCGCTAAAACCTGTTCTGGCTGGTTCTGTAGGGCAAACTTGAAAATTACGACGCCGAGTTAATGTTGGGTTATTTGGGACGAATTTAAGAAGCTTATGTTGCCTAAGCACGACAGCAAGAATAAAAAGTTGCCTTACCGTCAGTACCTGAGCTAGTTGCTACAGTTCTGACGTAGAGAATAGTCTTGGTTTGAATAGACTCACCTTGAGTATCAATCTTTGAGCTCTCTCTAATTCAATAAGGCAGCTCTTGGCTGCTCCACCCCAAGAAGAAATACAGTAGGCAATGACAGATTGACACAGGGTCAAATAGACCATTTTCATAACTTTGGAGTCTGCCACATGTCTGAGCTGTTTAAATATATATGTCAATTTACGAACTCTCCGAGCAACATTGCTTATGTGTTCAGAAAAACTTAGATTTTCATCAATGGTTACCCCCAAATATTTAGTAAATTGGACTTTCTGAATATTTGGACAGCTACATTTTGAGTTGAAAGTTAAATTGCAAGAATGTGCTATGATTTGGTGTGATGAAGAAATGGATTTTCGTAACGAAAAAGTTATATAATTCGTTTTAGTTGCATTTAATGTAAGTGAGTTGTTAGTTAACCAATGACATACTCTATTGAGGCTCTATTTAGCTTGGCAAATCGTATATTTGATAGATAGGTAACACATTAACATACTTCATTAGAATTTCAGGCAGAAAAACATGAGAAGCTAATAAAGTAACAATTAAATCTTGCTGTTAAAAAAAATTAAAGAAAGATATGAATCTATTGAAAAAATAACACTGTCCCTATTCCATTTTCAAATATGTAGGCGCAATATGGCACGGTATAATTTTGACGCATAACTTCAGCCGAACAAACTGATGCGATAAAAGATGAAAGTGCGATAAAAAGGCGAAAGGCCAGTGCTTCGAGCATCCCATCGCCGTCAAAAGTTCTTCAATATATCGTGTTAGTAATATCATAATATCTGTTCTTTCTGTCCTCCTTCAAGTTTCACAATATTTTACCCTGCTTCCATAAATGCCTTGGAGGCGCACAAAAATATGGAGCGCAATAAAAATGTCAAGTCAGGTCATCAGAATGGAAAGCCGAAGGCGTTTTGTCGCCAGATGTGGCACTGAATCAATGAAAAAGTGTTTTCTTTCGTGGCTCACAGGCGCGATATATCTTGATGCGCCGACCGGAGTCGCGAGGTGAGGGAAACTACGCAACTGTAATAATGGCCACTGTTATGTTTGCTGACGGGACAAACTCTGAGCGAGCACCTGCTTGCGCTGACACGCGAAATATGTGTATTCACGATAAATATATATCGCGAATTTATCCTTGTACTGTTTAATAAAAGTGTCGCTTTTTTGACGGGAATATGAAAGCAGTTAATATAGAAATACGGAAATAAGTCGCCTGTCTTTCCTGCTGTTATGGAAATATTGTCGTCTCTGACAGCTCCGTAAACAAAGGAAACAGTCTCAAACTCAACAATACTAGCAGGTCTTAATCCAAATTTACGGAAACGGGTCGCTTCCTATCGCCCGTGTTTATCCGTACACAGTATTTTAAAGAGGCAAGCCGATGGGGAGAACAATAAGTTCGGAACAGTTTTCATGTCGGAAGTGGCATTACACTGAACATTAGCCTCGGCGATAAGGCGCCAACACAAATTGGTCCGCTCACGCGAACACTGCGAGCGCATTAGAAGAAAGCGCGGTCTTAGGAATTGGGGAACTCGGCGGTTGTGACAGGCCGTGAGAGCCCCAGCCGCCTCGGAAATAGGTCTAGGTTTTATGAGCTAAATGACCGTAAAATATCCTTGTAATGGACGGTTAGGATTATTTAGGACACTGTTTATGTGTTGGATTGCGACATTTATAGACCTTACACAAGTTCTTGTAAATTATGTCTGCTGGGTACCATTTTCTAGATTGGATTCTGTACTTAAACATCTTAATCTTAAGCGAACAGCACAAATAAACGTAAAGACGTAAATTAGTTAGTGCTCTATTATCCATTAAAAATTTGTATAAACATAGTATTTACGTGAAACATGACTTTCTAAAATCTAAAAAGGCTCCTTCGTGCACAAAAGTAATAAGTCACATGTAAATTCCGTAGATACAGCTTTGTACAGGAAGCTGTTATTCAGCGCCCTCTGCTGGATCGGCAATAAATTAACAACGGGCTGGATAAATCCATTGAGCACTTCGATCTTCGATGGCAACTGCACTGAGACTGCATTTGAATAATGTACGCCAGAATGTATTACCCCATAATTTACCGTCTTTGTACATTTCTCTCTTGGTTTTATCAAGCGCCAGGTATAAATTATGCAGTAACCCCCTTTAGTTGGATATAGCAAGATACATTTCTATTTAATAATGTTCTAAATTGTATTTATTGACGGCTCAACCTTACCCTTGAGTTGTAAAAATCATGTTATCGAAATGGACCACGTTAGGGTTGATACGTAATAAAATCCGGCTTAACACTAAATAAGCGCTATAACAATTTTCGCCCTAGCACATGATTGCTTTGCGCAAATTTTAGTGTTATGAACATAAATTCTATAAAATGACGTGATTTAAGTTGCGAAATCCTTTAATATTTTATGGAGGAATGAGACATCTGTATAAAAGCAGATATCTAGAGTACGGGCGACAATGGTCCCGTTAACATTTATGTAAGTTCCCTTGAGTAATACGAGTCCAAAGCGCCTCGGGCTCATTCCCATCCTGCTATCTGTAAGCAATCAAACAAACGGTAGGTAATGACGTTAGAACTTACGGAGATTCCCTTACATCTGCTGACATCAATATTACGTCACCACAGCTATAAGAGACGCAGATAAAGCTTTGTTCGAGGGAAACGTAATAATCGTATTTATGGGCCATCATATGACCTATATTATGATGGAACGTAACGAAGCACCTACGTTTTGTTTTATGAGACAATTATTTTCATGCGGTGAAATCAACGGTTTTATGTTCAAATAAGGCTAAAGATCGACTGTTGTTTTATTGCAGTGATGGTTTTTTTAAGGTTGGGAAATCGTCAATTACCTTGATGACTGAAGAGAGTGTCAGACTTTTAGTGACTAAAACCCATCCATGTTCCTACTTGTCCCCTTTGCGTTCCAGGGCCGCGGTGATTCTTTCAAACAAATCCCGCAACCTTAGCTAGCACTTGCACTAATGGCTACTGTTTATATTTTGTAAAAACTTATAAACTAGTTCAAATGTATGGTTAATTCAATCTATCATTTACACTTAATTCATTTGTTAGGTAATTCTATTCACAATTTACATTGTCGTTAAAATATAAGCGTTATTCTGGCTATAAGTAAAACAACTTTAATTACAATAAAAACTTTTTTTATTGCCAAAGTTCTAGATTCGATGTCGTACAATGGACCGAGCTGGCCTTATCCATATTTTCCCTAAGTACTTGGGGTGTAACTTGGTAAAAATTCCCCTCACGCGTATTCAATTTTACCTACCAAGTATTAGTTAGGCAGTTTTATCTATCGTTCTCGAAACAAAAGTACTTAGTACTTGAGATTACTTCGGTCCCTTTTGTTCTTCTCATATTGTTGATGAATTATGACAATAATAATGGTGCAAAGTTGGGAATTCGCTAGCTTATTCCATTTCTGGGACATACGTTTTTATGAGAATATATTACCTACATACATACATAAACTCACGCGTTTTCCCATGTGGGTAGGCAGAACTACAGAATGCTATCCTTACATACTTCTTACGCACGCCGTTTAAGAGTACTGTACACCTGATCTTTCTGAATAACCAATAAGGTTAGTGTAGGTCTTTCTAGGGCATTCCCTCCCTGCGTTGCTACTCACATCTGCCATATAAAGTCCTTTTGTTAATCGCCTTTCAGGAATCATCTCAACAGGAAGGGGAAATATTCTAATTTCAACAGCTTACCTGCTGTATAAATGTACATAAATTATTACATCCATTTCCAATGTTATGCCCATCTGCTAATAGTCTTATTATCAAATCACATGGGAATTTGCACCAGATTATTGCCTACAGATATTACTAAGCTAATGTTTGCCTGATTCTGGATTGTGATTCGGTTCTCAAGGTAATTAACATATAAATAATATACAATACATACATGCAAATATTGGGTTAAGCTTATAGTCCTTGGGCTATACTAAATAGGACATATATAGGTATTTTACTTAGCAAAAAGAGAATTCTGTCAAATAAATGGCGGCACAGAGCAAAAGTTAGTGGAAAACTTAATTGTCTATGATTAGTGCATTTCAAAATATTTATCATCATTACCGATTTTCAACTCTCATTTTTCTGACCACCTGTCCTCCCAAAGGGTATCGTATTACCCAGTTACTGGGTTGTGGAGGTCCAATAGGCAATCGTTCCATGTAAAATACTGGTATTTAGCTGCATCCGGTAAGACTGGGAGCCGACCCCCAACATAGTTGAGTAAAAGGCTAGACAAATTATGATGACCGATTTTCAACTCAGCAATATCTAAAAGCCGTATTACCTTAACATCTATCCTCAAAATTCCATAGCCGAAACATCCCAAACATACTCCAACCCAAAACATTTATCCGCCAATGAGATCCAAATCCGCTTTCCAACAACTTATACACGTAATTAACACTCACACACTGACAAAAAAAACTCATTAACGCTATACAAGCTAAAATGTCATAGACCATATTGTGATGGAACGTGACACGATGAAATGTGAGTGAGACAATCGAACGTCATTAGGCCAATAGGTCGGCAATGTCACGCGCGGAATGACGATCGATGGACAAATATTTTCATTATTGGACCTCCCCTCGTGTGTCAATAAAAGCTGTAATTACCTCAGCGTTCAGGGATGTATGATCTCTATTCTAATTGAATATAATTATGATCATGTACCTACTATTGTGTGGTAACAGGTTGAAGGATGGTGAGTATAAGTTTATTTTACACTTCGCTTCTTATGTTAACAATTAGTGTTTATTTGTGAAAAAAATTCAATTGCAATTTCGCCTCAGTATTGAAAGAGCCTCTACTACAAAGAGAAAATACTCGTCTATTAAATACAAACGTTAACTGCAATCTGTAAACATTAATATCTATTTAAAGTAATAAATGGCTGTCTATCATATGATTAAATAAAAATATGTTTTATTCTTTCGACGCTGAGAGGAATGACATGAAAACATCTTGAAAACAAATCAAATCAAGCATAGCAAAATTAGCATTACTGGTAAAAAAATATTATTCATACTTTCATATTTAATAAGCAGTATTCGCAGTATTATTATTATAGGTATGTTTTTTTCCAGATCCGGGGTTTAATTCCCTCTAACACGTAAGTAAACAAGTCCCCTTTAAATCAAAATCGCAGAATAAAAAAATACATCCGCAGCGCCCTACACATTGACCACTGGACTGTCCCGACGACTATATTTCATCTTTTCAGCGTTTATCGCACTCCACGCGCGAGAAAGCGCGGACAATTGAGTAACTCTTGTACATATACAAATAAAAGCATTTAGAAGGGTGCCGAGGGTGATGTAGTTGATAAGATACGCGCGAAATATATTTTATTTTGCAAAAAAAAGTATTTTGAATTATGCATTAGTATGTTTTGGTGTTGTTGAATATTAAAAAGTATTTGGAATATGTTTCAAGTTTCATCACAAATTCGAGCCTATGTTTTACAAAAATCGAATTCATCTATTAAAAACTAGAACATTTATATTAAGAAGCAAGCAACCTTTATCAAAACGACAAAAACAGACATTAAAACTTCAATGTCGTAAACAAAAACCTTTAATGAAACCGTTTTCCTCACGAGTTCGCGACACATGTCATCATGGTTTCAAAGGAAACGGGGAAATTCCGACCGGAAATATTTACAAAGAACATTTTGGTTATTACTTAATTCGTGTAGCTACCTTCTGAAAAACGTAAACGTAACATAAACGTATTTTTGTAATGTGAGAGCGACGTTTCCTCGGTTTTCTACATAGTTACCTCCCGTGTACGGCACTCAATGATATACATGAATGGAGTGTCCGGCGGTAGGTCTTTTCATCGTTTATCGTATAGCACGGCTGAGGGAGCGAGCACAATCGTCGGGCTCTGAATACCTCGCCAGGTAAATGTCGAGCTTTTGTAAATACGCGCCCGCTCCTGAGCTAAATTCTTTATCTTAACAACTATCTATCTGGGCTCGCCTACGTAAGCTTATGTTACGTTATGATAGCCTAAATAGCACCCAAAATTAAATTGAACCCATTCAGAATTCTCTTAGAGTAAAGATTATCGTTAAAGATAAAGGGCTAGGTCTGTATCGAGGCCCATAAAAGGGCTAATGTAATGTGGGCCAAGGGAGCTTGATGCCCGCGATATACAATATCTGTAAATAACAAGCCGTTATTACAAGAGCAAGATGTGTGCAAAATAAAGTTAGTTGGAAGAAAAAATATCCAATATCAATCAAAATGTTACGGGAGCTTGCAACGCGATACGATTTCAAGATCGAGCTCTTTATTTTGACTCCGCTATGTTTTAAGAAAAGCTATATCGACAAATTGAAGTCGTTCACCTAGATTCTGAAGTTTCTTAAGAGGCCATGAAAGTTGATGAAAGATGTTTTGTTTTTCACCATCATTTTGGTTTTTAACATATACAAAGTAGGTACCTATGCAAATAATTAAAACAACAATGTCGTTGTGTAGTGGTAGATACTTCTAGGGGTTAATACCGGGTCGAGCGATGTAATTCGGGTTTCCCTTTACGGAAATTTTCGTACAAATTGTGCCCCGGGTAGACCCGTACCTATGCAAAACATCAGCAAAGTAAAAATTTACATATGAAAACAATTTTCCTTTGACGGGTTTAGTTTTTAAAAACTATTAAAAATCGAAGCATGTGTCCATCTTAAAAATTTTAACGCTATAACTCTCAGCTCAAAAATCTTCGGAATAAAAATTCCGAATAAAAATTCATACGTAGTAAGTGACCAACGGCGGCTAACAGCTCTTGAGTACATTTTTAGCAGGTGGCTTGGCCGCATCGATATGCTAATGCCTCCGTTGCGGCATGACGTAACATGATATTCGTTCTACCTGCGACGAGCAATTTGCAAGCGAAATGCCGAGGAGCGCACTCTATGGAGTTTTATCTACTCTTTAGTATGCTGGTGTTTGCTTTCGAACATTAGAAGTGTTATGAGTACGGAGGTATAGATAAGTCGAGTGTAGTGTCACTTAATATCTTGTTCACCAAGGAACTACCGTAAAATGTGGATATGACTTAGAGCAAAGACAAACTTTGGATATTTTGGGTTACAGATCTACAATGACCTAGTTACGAATAGCACGGACTGTGTTGAATAAAGGAGAAGCTTAAATTATTTAATATTCAAAATTATGAGTATAATAAAACCAGCCAGACCTCAACGCTGTAAACCTAGGCAAACTTACGTCAAAACGAGACACAAGAATAAAATAATGAAAACGGAAACCCTTCTCAAAATAAACGTGACCGGAATTTTAATTGTTTAGTTCCTTCAAGAAAACGGAGAAAAAATCACCACTGTTCTTATATTCAGGAAAAATGTAGGCACACATAGAGAGCCACGTTTATACGGCAAGGCGGGGCAGTAGTAAATCATTTTAATAATTGATCCCGCTTGAAATATTCATGAAGTTCCAACTGAAGGTGTACCGAGAGGAAAACGGATGAAAAATGTTTCGGCCCACGCTAATATTTCACAACAACTGACCGTTTTCCTAGTTGCCTCAGAAACAATGTTTTATCTTGTTCAGACATGTGATATGTGCTCCATTTATATGAATATGTAACTTTAATTGAATACTTACTTGTGTCGGTCCTATTTTTCGTCTCAACAAGAGTTCTTTATTTAATCTTGTAAGTTAATTAGTAGAATAAAAACATCAGGTAGGAATTTCGGAATTATATTTATGGCACACTGCACTGTACGGTTATTCATGTATAATTAATTTGAAATTTTATTAGGTACAAGACATAGCGATCTTCTCTATGTATAACAAACTATAAAAAAATATCTTACATTTTCTAGTGAATTAACTATAATTTGACATATTCATTAATAATAGTGATATTGATCGGTACTATTCCAAATAACAAACTTCAATAAACACAGGAATCACTAATATCCAAACTTCATAACGGAAATGGAAGCAAAAAACGAAAAGTGCCATCGAGTCCCATTTCCAGTGTCACCAAATGGATCTTCCCAATCCGAGTTGACATAGATATCGCCCCATCCATTTTCAAATTCTCAAGTTGCAATAAAACAGGAAGTGGGTTCAAAAACAACGTCTCGGTTTCAGTCTCTAAGGAAATTCGGTAAGGAAATTCTGATGGCGGCTAGGGTCGGCACCGCGTACGTGTCACTGAATAAAATGCTGAAACATTAAGTCAGGTCACTGGGGCATAAACCTACTTAGAACCACACGCCGAAGCGCTTCAGCGATAGCCTCGCTTGATTGCGTTTTGACCCTCTCCGATCGACTTAAGTGACGCGAAAGGCGTCAAAGATCAACATCGTCAATACTTAACTTTTTCTACTTCGTTTTCTGGATAAAACCAATATAGAGATTCTATACGTACGTGTTTGTATTTATGTCAAATATCTCGTCTCACAGTATTGTCTGCAATCCTATTTGGTACACAAAGCTTAGGTAAAGTCTATTATGTCGGGAAACGCTATAATGAACCTAAATTATACTCGTAGCTTCAGGCGATACTCACGCTGTCTGTAATTCCTGTAGCCTCTCCTTGCGTATATATTAGATCCCTGTAGAGACTTCATTAATCTGAGGTTAAATCATTTAGCTGTCTTCTAATGGTGTACAAACTTCGGGCGAGGATATCACTGTGCATACGTTACATGTTGCAACGTTGTTGTGTTGATTTTAGAAGGCCAATTCTAATAATTAAAAACTTTCAAAATCGAGTCGAAATCTTAACAACAATCATAGTTAAAAACTTGACAAAAATGTAGGTAAAGATTGATACTGAGATTAGACTGTGAACGGTCCTAAAAGTTACGAAAACTGCCCCCCAATTCACTTCGTCTCCGCATAATCGTCTCATTGAAAAGAAACGCTGCGTTGGAGATTGTAACTTATCGGGCCATCCCAAAAAAATATATATCAACAGACTAGTTAAGTGTAAGAAACAACCAATAAATCAAAAAGTTCATTGAAGCAATTTATAATTGAAAAATCTAATTGTTTATTTGAAAATCAATATTCAATTTAAATAAACTATAGAGGCACCATGTCTAATTTTCTACATTTCCTAGCATCATATTAAGCAGGAATAAATTCACGTCTGAAAATGACGTGAATGAATAATTAATTTACGATTTGAATAACAATGGGAAAATTGCTTGCCTACGTGATAGAAAGAGAGAGAGTTACTGAGAGGGTTCGGATTCTTCAAGCACCTGCATTAATCCGACTGTTTGAATAGTGTTAATAAAATAAGAATCTTTACTATCTACCTATACCATCAAATCTATGCTAATATTAAAAAGCTTAGTTAGTTTGTTTTTTTGTTTGAACTCGCTTATCCCCGGAACTACTGGTCTGATTCTGAATATGTAATTGTAAGTACCTACTACGCTATAGGTTATGTTTTGTTATTAAAAAAATATTTAGAGACCCGTCACAAAATTTACGCAGATAAAGTCCCGGGATGCTAAAGCTAGTTTTTCTGCTATATGCAACCCAAGACTTATTAGTTGCAAAATACTTCAATAAACAAAACACTTTATTTTTATTCTTCATACTTAGAACCTGATAAAATAACATGTTATATTTTACTTTGCCTATATTTTAATCGATTTTTGATCATGGTTCTTTATCCAATTTTCTATACTACTTTTTACAATTTCAGTCTACGCTCTGCAATTTTAATTCAAAAACATAGCTTTACAAAAAGATATTTAAATGAAAAAAGAACACTATTTATGCTTACCGTTTAAAAGCACATAAAAGCAATCAAGATTCTTTTAAAGTAGGTTAGCAGTACTAAAAAGTTTTTCCTTGTAAAGTAATCTAGGAACAAAAGGAAAAAAAATACAGCGAATCAGCTGCCTATCTTCGCGTGCAAGTTGCCAGAGGCAGTGGAAGAAAATGTATTACTGCAGTGTTCGTGAACGATGACCTGACAAGCCGTCACTGTACCGTTGCAGTCTTTGAGCCTAGAGCATCACGAAAAGAATATAGTTCACAATCTAACAATAGTGCCTCGTTTGGCCTAGTTATGAAAATTGAGTGAGTATTCTAATTTTCTAAAAACGAGTAGACTTTTGGAAACCTTAAGCTTTTTTTGGTCTCATTATCACCATTTTTTTGTACGTATCTAGATGCTTTTAGGGTTTTTTAAATATATCAATTGTAAAGATTGGCTGATGCGCTGCACTTTGTGAGTTCGATGCCCGCGCGGATCAAATATTTTTATGGTTTTCAGATAGTTTATTCCGGGGCTACTTGTTGATATATGTGAGTTTATATGTAAGTAAATTGACTCAAGACACAGGATTCTTAATATGGGGTAAGGTTTTATTTTTAAACTAACAAAACAAAGAAACAATGTACATAACTTGTCCTTAACCAACTACTTATCTATCCAAATATTAACACCTAAAATATCGTGTAAACAAATCGTATCAATAAAATACTTTATTATTGCAATAAGATAGGGTGTTAAACATTAAAAGCTCACGCAATATGTAAAGGCGCAGGTGTCACCGGAGCTCGCGTTATGTTTGTACTGCTAATGGCGACCTCGCACTTGGTAGGAAATGAGCGATCCCTACGTAAGGCGCGTTTAACTTGAACATTGTATTAGCTTCTGCTCGCGACTTCGTCCGCGTTAAGGTGGGTTATTGACGATCTAATCTTGTTTCTCCTTATAAACTTAGACCCCCGTTTCATCTCTTAGGGAGTAAATTTTCGAAATCCTTTCTCAGCGCTCGCCTACGTCATAATAACACACAATCCGTTCAGAGGTTTAAGCCGTGTGTTGATGGATCAGTCAGACAGTAACGGTTGCCTTTTTAAGTATTTAGATTAATACCAATTTTTGTATACAGTTTTATTTTATCTTTGTGGTGTTTGGGTAGAAATCTGTATTGTGGAAAGTCCGAAAGTTACGAAAATAAACGCAATTCAATTCGTGTTGTTTTATTTCTCTCAACTGTAAACAGCCTGTGTTTCATGCATAATTATTTAAAACAAACAAACGACACAGCTCACAGTTTAACTTAAGGGCATCTCCATATGCACACAACAACTAATTAGAAAAATAGTTGGGAAAAGACTAGGCACATGATAAAATCAACTTGATTGAAGATTGTTTTTTACATGCAACAAATTTGTTTTTTGCAGTTTTAACATTTGAAATGACTTATTCACAAAGAAGAAATACATTCCAGTAACTCGCCCAACACAAACGCAGCTCAAGCGCCATCACAATGGATCTAGCGGTTTCGTTGACAAAGTTTACAAAGCTTTGTTCGGTACCTCCCTACGTACTTAATAAGTATAGGTATATAGCTTATATTTGACATGTCACTGCTAATGGAAGAAAGTATATTTAGGCTTACTTGACATCATGACCCAATTCGCTTTTGATAACAAACGGTTGTAATCACTACGTTTGTAGTAGAAGATTGATGTCGTAGGTGTAAGTAATACACCCACTATTTCAATAATGGAAGGTGTTTTTAACCAAAATAAACATACTAGTTGAATGAATGAGGCGGCGAGGCAGTAGCGACCGTAGGTACGTCATTTTCTATAACTTACCTTTAAACTAATATAATAAAACCGAAGAGTCTTTTTATTTGTTTAAACACTAATCTTTAGAACTACCAATCGTATTGGAAAATTCAAATTCAAATTTTGTATGTGCTAACCCGATTCACGAAAATAGTAAGGCTATATAACATCACGCTACGACCCAGAGGAGCGGAGCAGTAGCCAAAGATGTAGCTTACCGCAGCCTATCGCGGCCAGAAGCTAGTTTATTGATACGCTGACATATTTAAGTGGAAAAACCGTAGGTTCTACCTTCGGTAGTTACGTTTAAAATATTGATAAACCCTCTATTAATGTACATTCCTTATTTTATTCACATTTTAATTATACTAATTACTTATATGGAAAACATAATGATTCTCGTTGTCGTCAGGAATATCATCTAGTTATTTATTGATATACGAGTATTTTATGTGATATAAAATCTATTACAATAAAGAAATTCATAATTAATAGGTACGTTGTAATCACGTATCTATGCCATGTTCTACTAAACCTCCACAAAGGGCATTGACACTGTGTGAAATAAATTCGATTAAGACTTTATTAAAAAATACATTATAAGGTCGCCGATTTACATTTACATCCATCAATGAAAGATAGGAACGTGCTCCATAATAGAATTACTAGCTTCTGCCAGCAACTTCGTCCGTGTAAATGTCGATTATTACCGGTCTTATTTTGTTGCTAATGATAATAACTTTCTGCATGCCAAATTTCGACGCAATCCGTTCAGTGGTTTGAGCTCTGTGTAGATGGATCAGTCAGTCAGTAGCCGTTGCCTTTTATATTATACCTAGATGTTAATGTACGGTAAGTGCCCTGCATTACGTAACCCTTTTTAGGAAGAAGTAGAGAAAAAGACGGGTTAGGTTATGTAGGACATTGACTTTACACCTTCGTCGTACTTGTTCCATCAAACTCAACTGCAATGGAAAACCAAACGTCAAATTTCTTTTATAGCATTTCTTATTCCATTCCCATCGTCAACAAAACACATAAACTTTAACACTCCCTTAAATTCTATCGGCGAAAAAGTCCCAAAACTCTATAAACTTGAGTTATGACTGCTCGGAGGATTTACGTCGAAGAGATTGACTTTATTCGTTAGCCCATTCCAGTAAGAGCCGCTATTAAAGAGGTATTCTACACAAAATTGTGTTATCAGAGCGGGAAGGGGGAGATAAGGCGCGGAAATAGGCCCGTCCACTTATCGCACGCCACCCTACTGAGACCGAATTAATCCTGCCATTATGTCATAAAAAAACAGTAATTAAGAATTTTATACCTAAGGGATAGTACGAATGAGGATGTCACCTAAAAAGATAACACTAAATACGAACGCCTAACAAACCACATGTGAAAAAAGATGAAAAGGAAACATAGGTATAGTAGAGGGTCTGGCTGAATAAGCCGTATCCAACCTTATTAACCTTAATTTGTATAATATGCCTATATTTTAAATTAAGAATAGAATGACAGTCACTGTAGCTAACGGCTAAGATACTAAAGAATTACATAACATAACATCATGCCTGTAATTCCCGAATGGTGAGGCAGAGGTGTACCCATTAGTACACCCACATTTCGCCAGTTTGTTTACATGGGACTAAAGTCCCATGTAATAGGGGGCGAGCCTATTACCATCAACCGGGTACAAATCCAGACTCCGAGGCTGCTACTGAGAAAATCCTGATGGAAAAACCCAATAACACTTTGCCCGACCTGGGAATCTAACCCAAGACCCAAAAGAAATAGAAAAAAAAAACTTAAAATCGGAGTAGATTTATTAAACTGCCGGTACAGTAGTAATCTCACGTCTTGGGGTTTCAGTACCTACATACGTCTAAAAGACAACGGAAAAGTTGGTTTTGAAATAGATTTCAGTACACCCTTGAAATATAAACCACCCTTTAAGTTGCGGTTTTAATAAGTTCTAAACCGAAAATATAAAACATAAAGCTTTGCGGTTTCAATACAGAGAGACTGTTAACTTCAGGAACGCGAACGCGGTTGAATTGTTATAAAGTTGATAAGTCGACCAGTTTCTAAATGTAGGCTTCCACAATTACCTTATCCTGACTTCGTGAATAGAATCCGTGTAATGCTTTTATCGTATGAATTAAATACCACCCACGAATAGCGAAAGTTAATTGTACCAGAGTCTGATGAATTGTTCCTGCTACCACCCTACTTAATATTAATACCAGCCTATTGCTGTCCCACTGCAGGGCAAAGGCCTCTTCTCATACAGAGGAGGCACGAGCATTGCACGAGCACTTACTCAAGGTTGACGGGCGATTTCGACTTGTTAATTATAAGTCAAGTGTTGTTGGGTTTTTCCATCAGGATTTTTTCAGTAGCAGCCTCGGAGTCTGGATTTGTACCCGGTTGATGGCAAAAGACTCGCCCCCTATTACATGGGACTTAAACATAACGGACGTGTTGACCACTGGGTCATCAAAACCCTAAAAATTAGCTATAAGATACTCATAGAAAGTTAATGCCAATACGAGATAAACAGACTTTCTTCCATTTCAGATTCCGCCTTATCGTAACGTGTGCAAAAATATCTCGCGCCAAACGTGACGCTCCAGTTCAATAGTGTTCAAACCTTTAAAACGCAAGCTATTATCCTTCGGCAACGTTTCGCAGATAATCAGGGGGCGGCACTAAATTACGTAAATCCCGATCCCGTATACAGAGCAAGTGAACCGACGAAGTGACACGGAATTGAGCACGCACTATATCAAAGTACACTATTTTTATATGTAAATTCTATAAAAAGGGATTCGACGAACGTAAAAACTTGGGACTTGGAAGCGGAACGATAGCCGGATCTGGAGAGCAATCATAGAAGGCCCTTGCGCAGTAAATCATGCAATAAATTATCGGGCATGAAATATTCAAAACGCCTCAACATACGGCAGGGTGTGAAGAACAATGGGAAAATTTTGCCTTACCGTGTTCTGTAGGGATGGAATAAACCCTGTAACTATGGTAGCACTTAATGCAAATTTATGTTTTAAGCTTTACGGAAACTGGTTCATACGGACTTTGTGTGTAAACTGCAGATGGCATTCACAGTTTGCAATTTATTTTAATATCGGCATTTATTTTTATAGCATTTCTATATTGAAGATTCTCTATGCGTCAATCATTACAGTTTTTGGGAGGCCTATTATATCCAACAGTAGACCAGTACGCTGTAGAATAGCGCATTGTAGTTACGTGATAACTTTAGCCAATAAGCCTTAAGGTACATAAAAACTCGGTAGCTACACCGCTAAAACCAACTAATTAGGCGATTCATCGTTAACCAAGTAACTGAAATATATCCTGTGACTTTATTTCATCGACATGCATACCAGTCCAACATATTATTTTAGACATAACTAGATCTGCTTAGCGATAGAAATAGGGTCAGATAGTGATACTGCTCTCGGCCAACGGACTTACAGGGCAGAACATTTTAAAACGAGTAACAATGTGCCCGTCATAGACAGTCAAAATATTATAACAAACGTGGTAAATACTTCAGTACTTTTTGACTGACCCATTGTTCTCATGATCGCAAGTGCGACTGCTAAACATTCTTGGGTTCCTGGTATTTTCGGGGTGGGGAATTTTTTTTATTGGGTTTTTCCATTAGGAATTTTCCAACAGAAGCCCGGAGTTTGAAGTTGGTGGTGTGAAACTCCTGTGCTTTGGAAAGCAGGTCTTGCGCCTACCGTACCCACTATATGTGTGAGGGAAGGGGGAGTGCTCCTGTGTTTTGGCATATATTTTTCGGCATTATAATATCTCTTAAGTACTTGTCCAGTCTTCGTTGAGATTGGCCGCAGTGACAGAAATTGGGCCTGAAAAAATATTATCAATTAAATGCTTCATGCATTTTCTGCACCAGAAAACAAAAGAATACAACGTTTTTCATGCCGACATTTCGCATTAATAAAATTAAACATTCCGTTGTATCTGAAACGCAATAGGGCTTTAGCACAGCCCTATTTGCGTGCAGTTTCGACGGCGGTCCTCCAGGCGCGTTAATTCTGCAGTTATTCGATGATCGCCCCACTGAACTCCACTGAACTTTAATTAACTATTAAGTTCAGCTTTTCAAATTTTAACGTCACTTCGTATCTTTTAAAAATACCAATTTTAAAGCCAATATGTTTCTGTTTTCACACTTCTGAATGGAAGTTGTTATAAATGGGATCGTTGAGTTGAGTTATTTTTGTGAAGGTAGTTTGGATATTTTCTGAAAGTATCATGTGTATAATTGGCGAAATTACTTGGGTTTGTGTGGGCGGCTTTTAACCACCGAAGGCGAATAGTTTGGATTTCGAATATCTAGCAACAAAGCTTTGCCCTCAGACCTTAGAGTTGGAAAAAAAAACAGAATGTTTCGTAAAAAAATATATGTTCCAAGCGACCTGCTCCGGCTTCGCGCTGATGCAATTTAGATAATGAACCTTCCTCTTAAATCACTCTGTTTATTGCTGAAAATTTTATTAAAATCCGTTGCGTAATTTAAAAGATCTAAACGTACAAACATACTATTAATAAGCTTCTCAAAGAAAAACACTATGATGTCAAAAATAGGTACAATATCCACAAAAGTTCTTCACTCAGCAACTAAAGTTAAACATAGCCTGGGGTCACAAAACTATCTCCCGCAATTTCTAACCAGTCTGACATGAAATCGCCTTTAACATTCATCTTATATTAATTCTCGAAGCTTTCAATACTGTCGAACTGTATTTGAAAACTATCTGAAATACTGGAACACGACCAGCCAATTTATATGTAGGAAATACTGTTTGTAATGATCATACGTTAAGGTATAAAATACCTATTATTATATGGAATGTAAAAAAACCACAAAACATAGCTGTTAACTACGCATTCTGTCCATTAAACTAAGTAACATAGAACCAAAACTATTGCTGGAAAATACCTATTAGTTGGTATTTCCTAGTCGACTTACTTTCAGAAGAACTCGAAAGCCAGACTCTTATTATAGTCCAAATAATTTCTTTTAACGGTCAGATCATATGATCAGATTAATGTCTGAGGTGGTATTTGAAAAAGAAACAACACTGATTTGAGTGGAGCTGTCCAGACATTTTACGCGTTAGTCAGTCGTAAGCACGACTCAGAACTTAGGGACTTCAATGGCCCGAACAACATTGCCAAAACATGGGTATTTATGTTTGAGAAGACCGTTAAGAGGACTCCTACTTTGATTACTCATTCCATTAAACAAAAACAATGTATTGAAAAATTGAACCAATATTTTACCTTCCAAGCTACAGGTTCATGCAATAATTCTGAAGTAAAATGTAAAAGAGATCCAGTAATAATTCTCGCAGAATTCCCGTACTAATGGCAGGTTGAGGTTGTTGAGTCGATCACTCGCGTTCCGTACAGCGAATAAATTGAATTCTAATTTTCAATTTCAATAACAATGCCGTGCGAAGATTCAAGCGTTAACATAAGCGGCGCTCGAAGAGATTTCTTAAATATATTGTGTACAAGCGTTCCCCTCGGCTTCGTTCGTGAGTTTCCATCAATTTGTAAATGTGCAGGGCATACAAAACATGTAGATAGATAGGTTATGCGTAAATTTTGACATTATCTGTTTATGGTTGTTTGTTTTGTTTGTTGTTGATTTTGTAACGTGTGAAATATTAATATGGAAACTTAATATCATTAGACATAATATTTTCCCAAACGCTTTTAGGCCACGGCGATCAATCTCAATGGTGATTAGCCAAGTACAGAAGATATTATAGTGCACCAGTACGTACACAATAACACAGGTGCACTCCTTTTTTCCCTCACTCATATAACCCGATGGGACGGCAATCCGGCACAGCCGGGCTGAGATCAGTCGCACCAAAGGTTTTGCGTAGTTTCCGAGGTACGGAGGTGTCACACTACGAACTTCCAATATCCGGACTGCTACTAAAAAAATCCTATTTAAAAACCCAATAACACCATGCCCGACCTGTTAATCGAAACCAAGACCCCACGCTCAGCAGTCGTGCGTGCGAAACCAATGGGGCAGTCAAACGTCAGACTACAGCAGTAACACACCTTTCCACATGTTACTTTGCTCTGCTAAACTGAACGCGTTCATGAATTTCGTGGCATACTTAAGTAGACAAAGTGCTTTCAATGCGCAGCATCATAATGTGTAGAAAGAGGCAATAAGACGCGCATAAGGAAAAATAATAAGTTAATTTTGACGACTACTCCATTAAATCGTAGTGCTAATACATTTTCCTGAAATAGAATCGGAAGAACATTGAATTCGTTTGAAGAAATAATACACATGGATGATGAATAAAACATAATTTGATGTAGCGGGAAAAGTCTACTAATTATTAAATTACTAATTAATTAATTAAAATATTGAGTAACGAACCTTAGAGTATCTCTATCCTGTTCTTTATAAAGGAAAAAGCAGAATTAATATTTAGAACTGTAGGTGCCTAAACACTTTTCTTTGATCTTGACGACAGCTGAAATCCAAGGTCTACGTAATAGAAAAATCATAGCTTACATATTTTGTCTAACCTGAAATCCAACATCTCAAGACGTAGTAATGATTCGTCGCTACTATGATATTCTTCATCACTGATATGTATAATATCATAGTAGTCAAATCTGCTATTGGTGCCGATTCCCTTGTTCACAAACTAGACTAAATTTAGAGAATTGACATCTCTTACTAACATACAGCGAAAGTAAAGGACGGTGACATTAAAGAACTGAGTTAGCGATGTCAAATTAATTGTGCCTTGAACTTCTCCGTATTTTTAATCCATACGTTTTAAGATGTCAACTATAACTGTTTGGATGTGTCAGATTGACTAAATTTGACAGCTCTTATTAACATTAGTTTCTTTCTTTTTCTGTCCAATAAAAATTGGACAGAAAAAGATGGAAATAGTCTAATTTTAGTTTAGTTTGTGACCAAGGGAATCGGCACCATTATCAAACAACTAAAATCTTAACACTCACTCACTCATTCACTCAGTCATCACGAAATTTCGAAAACAGCTTGACATTTATAGGTGATAATAATTGACAGTGAGGTTAGATTAGTTTATAGTGAGTAGACGTTCGCTAGGATTTTCCAATATTCACCCCCTAAGGGGATGAAAATGAGAATGTTTGTATGCAAACACAAGATTAGATCGCCAATAATCGACATTTACGCAGACGAAGTCGCGGGCAAATACTAGTAGTTAATAAACTTGTAAACTGCTAAAAATAACTACTACCTACCTAATAAACCAACTGCTAACTAACAAATTGTTTAACAAAAGCTATTTTCTGTACAAAACATTAAATATCGTACCGGCTAAATTCATTTTGTTGTCGATAATCTAACAACACAATTGATTAATAAAACGTGTACAAACAAATTCACAAAAACTGTTAATCGAACTAAAGCGCTTTAAAAATACTCACCGTTAGTTTTTTTTCGAGTAGTTCCACTTTGCCCCATTAAGCCGCCACCCTGCTGTGGCAAAGTAGACTTAATCAAAATTTGCAGTGGAATATGCCCTATTAATTGATGGTTTGATAAAGCAGATTCTACTAGAGTAAAATCTTGGTGGATTATGCCCCATCAGGGTTGATATATCGGAAATTGTGTAGGTAGATTTGCCATATTTGCTTGTCAAATCGATCCTCATAAGACCTCATCGTGCTTTGCGACAACGAGGTAGTCAATATTTATTTACTTTTATTTTAAACATTTCCTTTGTATTAAATCTAAGTATCCCGCACTAATTACGTTTTTACTGACAGATAGGTTTTTATTTCTTTGACAAACTAAATAAAGCAAACCTATATACACAAATTTTTGGTTTTTCAAACCTGATGGGGCAGAATACATCATGATTTTATACTAGTGGATCCTGCCCCATGAAATCAAACTAGTGGGCCATATTCCACTGCAAATTTTGATTAAGTCTACTTTGCCACAGCAGGGTGGCGGCTTAATGGGGCAAAGTGGAACTACTCTTTTTTTCTCGTTTCCAAAACAAACGATATAACAAAATGTGTGTGCAATAGTAATGAAACTAGTGGAACTGAACATTTCTGTTTCTTTGACTGGGGGAAGAATAACAGCCATCCAAGTGTTGATCCTTCAACACTTAATGTCTTATTTACAGCATTTATTATTTAGGCATTAATTAGGTATATAAATAAGATTTCCACGCCGACTGCCTCGTTGGTCTAGTGTTCGCAAAGCGCGACTGCTGAGCATGAGGTCTTGGGCTCGATTCCCCAGGTCGGGCAAAATGATATTGGGTTTTTCCAACAATAATTTGTCAGTAGCAGCGTCGGAGTAGGTTCGCCCCCGGAGGCAGTAGGTTCGCCCCCTATTACATGGGACTTAAACATAACTGGCGTAATGTGGGTCTACTTATGGATACACCTCCATCGCCTATCTCATCGGGGATAACAGGCGTGATGTTATGTGTAACAACTTAGTCTTCTTTCCAACTTAAACGTAAGACTAAGTAGGTACTAATTAAACTGATATTTGGCAAAAGATGGTAATAAACAAGAGCAAACAATAGTGCTGAAAACTTAAATACATCAAAGTTTTAATTGCATTGTTACAACATGTTTTATTACATTACTTCTAGAACAAACTTGAAGTTTCAAACTTAAAATTTTCATTAACACAACGCCCAACAACTAGAGATTGTAACACGAAGCACTTGACAGAGGAATAACTACTCGACAACCCTTTCATAATAATAATAAACAACAAAATCGCACAAACCAAACAGTTTTCATTAAAATTGTTTCTTCTAATTTCCTAAGTTTGTCATTCTCGCGAGTTTGGGCTTTCATTTAAAGAACATCGGCTTCCTGGGTGAGTAGAGCGGGGGTGCGGCGGTGTGTGCGGGGGTGTGCGGCGGTTCAGCAGGGCAATAAGTGCCCCCTTCTATTTCACCGGCACTTTAACTCGGGTGCACTGATTTGATAACGCCGTTTGTTTCAAGTGCCACTCGCGAATGCCATCATTTCCAAGACCTTTTTTTTTTTGAGAAATTGAAACTGCCAGTGACTTTTTAAATTGAAAGTCCTTAATTAAGAACATGGAATGTTGTTTTTTATTTTTCATTTTTCTCATGACTTGCAATATATTTAGGCACAGTAGATCTTATTTTTGGTGGAATTTAACTGGTTGATTTGTTTGAGACTAAGTATCTGAATCACTTAATTTACATGCTTTAAATTGGGATGATTCTTAACGAACAAAAAAGTATACATAGTAAGGGAAGAACTCCATAGGAACAAAAACGTGTAAATCTTAAACAACCGTGTTCATTCACTTATTGATTTTATTTACTGGAACACTTTAGTTTTAAGTGCTAATTTCTTTGAAATTACTAAAAGTCTGTCTTTACTGAGATGAAATAAGGCTTACTAAGTATGTATACAAGCTGAACCGATTGAAAACAACTGTACCTACATATAGTTCTCGATAAGCCCGGATATCGCTATTGAGATTTTCCCATAAGAAAGAAAAAGAAAATTGCCACACATTATTAAAAACAAGATAATTTCAGTGACATCAAAGGCAAATTAGTTAGTAATTTTATTCATCAAACATCCTTCAAAGGTTTTCGGGATACTTGATAAAAAATACATATTTTTTCGTTTTTAAGTATGGTCCACAAGAAAGAAAAAATCTCGCAACAATAGGAAAACCATGTAACTTTCGGTTTGAGTGTCTTTTTTACCCGTTACAATAACTAGATATGCCAAAGTTGCATTAAAGGAATCAATCTGATCAATCGATTAAAAAGCTGGAGCGATTGATTGCACCTACTTCATTGTTCATTCAATCACCAAAATCAAAAGGGTGTGCGTGTTAAATACTATACACCACACATGGTGGACACAACTAAAAGCCAAATCAACCTCAATTCATGTGTAGGCTAACACTCTGTATAGTCTATATAAGGTTTTGGTTTAGAGCGACCTCACCATATAACCTTAGCAGAGGAGACAGGTAAAAAACAAAGTCATCCCAAAATATAAAAAAAGAACTTCGACAAATTATTTCAGGCATGATGTTTAACGTTTGACCAATTACATTAACGGGACAGTGGAGCACGGTCGCGAAGGGGACCGGTACAAATTGAAACGTAACTGCCACCAACATCGGACTCGCAAGCTCTTCAATTTTATAGCTCTGCATTTTGTTTGAAGATCTCTCCGATTGTATTGCTGACCTACATTTTTTCTAGTTTCGAATAACAGAACGATGAAAAATGCCGATACTTTTAATCGACGACCCGGAAAATTTATGTATTGTCGTTTTTTTCAATTAACTTTCAACATCATACCTAGTTTGTTCTTTGTTAAAATGTACTGGGCAAACTACATGTGACATGTCATCAGCGTCCTGTATCTAGCATTTATTACAATGCATACTATTTTTTGTTACAATTTAGAATTGAAATATTTACTACAATATGATTTGTTCAGAGATTATTTAATCTATTACACATAATTATAATAAAATCGTAGCGAAGTCTAAACTGTACATTAAATACTTTTGAAAAAGAGTAATTGTTATGAGGTTGGGGTCTAATGCCGAAAATATTTTTTTTAGAATCTTTGTCTGTTTGTCTTTTTGTCTGTATGTTTATTAAAGCATCACGCGATTACTGCCGGATAGATTCTGTTGAAATTTTGTATGAATATTCCATATTTTCCAAATTAGACTTTATGCTATAATTATTACTAAGTAAAAGAATATCTTCTATAAAATCTGCAAATCGGAAGCAATCAATTTTATTTTATTTTGGTTATGTGTTTACCGTTGCATTGTTTTTTTTACTGCGTCTGTGATAACCGGCAACCACGCGGACGACGCGACATCGTGTCCAAATCATACTCCGATGTTAATACGAGGGTCCTTTGTTGTTATTCCTATCGACAATATTAATTTTATAAGCACTAAAATATTTGTCCTTCTATTCTGGCTACTGAACGTTTTCAGTCTTCCTTTCCTACTGAAGCAATAAATCGACATAAAAGAGGAAAGTACAGATTTTTTAGGATACATAGGATAACAGTATTCTTCGTATATTGTACTTACTTACTAAATTCTGTAGTTAGGTATCGGCAAATGCGCGAGTAGATTGCCTCATTTTATCGATGCTTATTATGTTTGCTCTAAAACGAATATTAAACTAACAAAACCAAACAATAAACCAATGCAAAACATAAACATGCTAACGTTTTGCGTACATAACGCGTGTTCATAAAATAATTAACAAATAACCTTTGTAACGTGATTGTCAGTGCGTTTGGTCGCGTGCGACTAATTGTCGACCAGCGACCAACACCGCCCCGCCATTCAAAATGTATCGGCTCATGATCGGCCCTTTTTGTTATTACTCATGCATTTGCAACTGTCCTGACCCAATTATTTAATAGAACGGTCTGCTACTTGAATGTAGGTTAAATTAGTGATCAATAATCAGCAATTGCTTTATATTTATCGGGTTTTGATTCGTTCAAAAATTATTCGTTAGTAATCTAAATTCAAAAGATTGTGGCTTGTTTTAATAATAATATATTTATGTTGACATATTGTATCGAATACGAATATAACATAAAACTCTAACAATAATCGTAAAGGTACCGGTTTTATTCCCGACGCGTGACGGCCGTTATTAAAACATAGGTAGTATGTATGTAAAATGACCTCGTAATTTATACGAGGGTTTAAAGTGAATTTTTAAGTAAAGTTTAATCTGCTCCGGTCACTAAGTTACCCTACACCTAAATGCTGTAAGTGGGTCGACCCGGATGAGGTTTACATAGAAATATTTATAAGGCTTAAACACAAAAAGTGGTCTTTCAAATACTTGTGCGTCGTAAGTATATGTGCCGTCTCTTTTTCAGGGGGTTAGAATGAAAGTGACAGCATTAGCTTTGTCATGTAAATATTATAATAATAATTAAAAGGGATAAACCTCGTTTACGAGAAAGTTTTAAAGCCTTTGCCTACGAATGAAGTTTAAAGCCTTATTGAGTTGGTAATATGTGTGCAGAGAATCCTTTTTGAATTTATCTTGCGGCGAAACTCGATGGCCTACATCCTGCGTTGGGGCGTGTTTTCATTTCGGATTTACTCCAAGTTGGCGCCAAATCCGAGCAGCTGCGCTATTCCTACAGGATATTTTCTTTTCCTTCTCCGACATGCGATCTTGACGACTGGCTTTTGTGATTTAAAAAGATTTTCACAGGCAAAACCGCTTAGCGTTACTGCGATGTGCGGCACATCGCCTATGAGCGATATTTATTGTATTCTCGATACATGCTGCGCATATCTAAAGAGCATTTCAACGCAGGTGGGCGTGCTGATATGAATGCCAAAACTTATAGATGTGAACTAAAAAGAAAACATATACTATAAATAACAAAAATAACATTTGTTTAAGAAATTGACATTTTTTAATGTAAAATTGACATTGTATAAAAAAAGCTTTCAACATAATAATATATCTACTATACAAAAAGCTCATCTCATCTCAGAGTGAACGAATCTTAAAAGTTCAATGATAAATATCTGAAAATGATGAGGAAAATGGTTGTCAAGTGGTTTACTAAAGAACTATTTCATTTTGAAAGTTTATTTTAAACTTTAAAATATACATTGTTTTGTATTTTACAAAAAAACGTACGAGGAATTTCTTCTGTAATGTGGGTGCGTTTGCAAATATGTAAACTCACATACACACAAAGCCAGACCCGGAACAACTGCACGTAACTGCACGTAACCTGCACCCTTAATGCGTAATAGGTAGGTTTTATTTTGAAAGTACAATTCAACAATATTCTTAACATTATTTTTGCTGTCGAGCGAAAAATGGATGCCGTACCATTGCCAAATGTAATTTAGTGCTAGTTGCGCAAATAGGGTAAAGCTATAATAGGTTCTTATTGATAACAAGAAATACCTAGGCGATTCTACTTTACTTTTTGGAAAGATCGCAATCTAGTCTCAATCTAAAAGACACGACTGCCTATATTGCGCATATTTGTACTTTGTTTACTCGTCAGCTTTTTTATGACGTTTTGTATTTACAGTGTTATATATTTTATAAATCTACTTGTTAAATTCTAGACGATAAACATAGACACGACCAGATTTATTAAAAAAAAATAATTGAGGCTGGTATTAATTTACGTTTTAAAATGACCACACCGGTTTATTTTTATTTTTGACCTATAGCCTATGTTATTCGGAACGATGCAAGGATTTTAACGATACTCCATACATCTAAATCAGTTCACGCGTTTAAAAGTTATGGTGGAATAAAGAAACTCACATACATACATACATACATACATTAACCCTGAACACATATCACTCCTTGTTTTAGGGGCAGTCGTGTAAAAATGCCTATAATTTATTGAAATGAGATAGCGACTAGATATGGAACGTTTTTAATTAGTAGAGATAGTTTTTGTAAGTTAGAAATTGTAAGTTTTACTAGCGTAGTAGCTGCTACTAGTACATAAAGAACCCTTGACCTTTCATGTAACTAAACTGTAACTTACTTTGAAGATTCATCTCAACTTACAAAACTCCAGGTTTATGATGAAAACAATGTGTCAGTTATTTCACACAAGCCTGACAACAGGCACAGCTATATTTAGAC
Organism: Hoplodrina ambigua; assembly: GCA_949774945.1. Classification (NCBI taxonomy): domain Eukaryota; kingdom Metazoa; phylum Arthropoda; class Insecta; order Lepidoptera; family Noctuidae; genus Hoplodrina; species Hoplodrina ambigua. The sequence goes on from OX458976.1 coordinate 7,055,965, forward strand.
CTCTCTGTGTGACGCTTACCTTATAAAATGTGTACCTGTGTAGAAAAAAGGTCCTTGGTTGTACATTTTGTTGAATTTCTTTCTTTACTTTTTATTTTCTAAATGTTGCCCCGCACTGGGCATTTCTCCTGTATTGTGGGAGCGTTTCAAAACCTATAAACCCACACACACAAACAGCCATACCCGAAACAACAATCTGTAGCCCATACAAATATTTGATCCGTGCAGGAATCGAACCCGTGACACTCAGCGCAGCCGCCAATCGCTCAGCCAACGCGTCACGCCTGTCGTCAAAACCAATTTTCCGATTTAGTTTTCCAATTTCCATATTCTTTTCAGTTTGAGCCTAAAAGACGTATTCCTATATTGTAGGCTTCGTTGTAAATCTTTACAGGCGCCTTCTGACAGTATCTTGAATAAAAATCTTATATCATGATTACATTTGCGTATTGGGTATTTCGAACGTTAGGTACCTACTGTTTTCACATGAATGAGTAAAACGTTTACATAACGATACAATTCTGATTTTTTCTTACATACCGTACCTACGTGAAGATGTAATTTTTCTTTTCACACATGTTTTCTTTTTTCGCTTTTATTTTAATGGTGTGACCTTTGAAAGTTCCTTATTTACGTGTCTGTGTAAAGGTTCGTAAGGGAGTTACATAATAATTACAACTGTCTGCGTTGATCTTCACAAACAATGCAGACACTTCATCCTTTCTGGATCAGCAATCCAATCTCGTTGTCATCTGACCTAGGAATAGGCAATATCTTGTGTCCTAGATACCTTATAGTAGGTACGTGACTGATAACATACATACAAACAATAATACTCGTAATCTTATGCTAATTTATTAAATAAAGATTCCTTCCTAAAATGAAACATGTACAGAATAATAGATGATTTAAAGAAGCCATCTCTAAAAAGGTCAGTTTCTTCAGTATCTAGAATACAAATCATAACAGAAATGTAAATGCAAAACATTTGAAATGTTAATATTATCACTTACCCTCATAAATAAACGCGTACATCGTCTCGAGGGCAGCTGTCAGTAGTATCCACAATATAAGAATCCACAGGAATCAAATACTTTAACTACACTGAGACATTTCACATACTACATCAAAAATCTCACGGTATGTTTACGGTATTTCTTGAATGTATTTACATTCTTGACGTAAATATTGGAGGGATGCTCGCACTCGCGTGTGCAGCGTGTGCAGGGTATGCGACGCACGGTACACGCGTGTGACAGTGAACAGTGTTGTTGAGATGATCGTATTGTGTCGCGGTGTTCTGAAGACAGGTGTGATGACGCGAGGGCGGCGCGGCGACGTGGCGCGGCGGTGGCGGCGCGGGTGCGACTGACTGAGCACGGGGCGGGGGAGCACGCGAGCCGCCGTCAGACTGCGCGCCGCCCGCCCAGTCCGAGACGCCGATACAAAATTAATACTTGTTTTGCTAAAAGCGATTTCGATTTGTCGACCCCTGAATTGGGAAAGTTAGACGGATCTTGTTAACGATAAAGGGTTCGCTAATCAACACCACGTTTTCACATCAATGTTCGTTACTTTAATAGAGTCATTAAAACAACTCGCGAACTTGGCTTCCGGTTAACAAGTTTCGATGTGTTTTTGAATATGAAAAAGTTCGCAACCAACTTTTAGTTGAACCGAAATACCTCAATTACATGTAGGTATAAATAAGATTCCACTTTTATTGAAGAGGTTTTCGTCTCCTAAGAACCTACGTCATCTCAAGAAGTTGAATATAAAGTCTTCTCGCAAATATTTTCCTTTCAAGTCATTACTTATTATGTAAACATATAAGAGATACAAATAAATATTGCTAGTACATAAGTTAACATTTATGATTCAGCTGAAACAACAGCACCGACAAAGAGATATAAAATCTTGAGAGCCAATCTAAGCTTCAGAAAATATTTGAAATTTAAACATTTCTAAGCTGAAAAGAGGATTATAGGGTAGGTAAGGGCACGGGTGAACTGTTGTGTGACGACAGAGTCCCGAGCACTGAGTTCAGAGAAGACAAATATTGTGACAAAAGCCTAACATACACGGGGAAGTTTTGAAGGCGGACAGTGTAGTGCAAACACACCGAAAGGGATTCGTCCCTGCCGCGCTGAGTGGACCGTGTTCCGTGTAGCGAGCCCACGATGGGTCCGTTATTTTGTCTCTAACTTTGTTCACCGTAGTTTTGAAGCACGAGCTCGTTCTGCTTTGTGAAAGATACGATAATAACATGTCTGGAACATGTCCGAGTTTTGTTGACGTGAAAGCCATTTAAATTAGGCTCGCCGCTCTGTTGCATGTTTTGCTGTGTGTGTATTGCTACTGGTAATGGCTTTGAAAGGCTTGCGGTTTTACGAATACCTCGTAGATCGATCTGTTCGAGGCCGTGATCTAGTTTTAGTTGCTTTGAAATTTTGATCATTGCTCGTTTTTTCTTTGCGTGAGAGGCCTTTGTCCTACAAAAGGACTTAATGCCTGAGAAATTCAACCGATTAAAGTAATCCTACAACATTTTCATCTTATTCTTAGCTTTTATATGCATAATTCAGAACTGCGTCGTATCTAGAAATACCAATACGTGAAATGGCAAGTACAAAGGATGACTGTAAATTAAAACAGTATTCTTCCGTAAAAGCATAAAAAGAGTTGTTACTCAAAATTCACGAAGATCAATCGAAGTAAATAAGACGATGCCAACACGACGCTCGCGGCGTTGTCCCGATGCCTCTTTTTATCTAAATGGCGTAAATGTTCCTTTAATTCTTTATTGTTATGGGAGAGGAAAAACGTGTTATTTTTCTGTTTTAAATTACTTTTAGGTGTTAAATTATATTCTCCATAAAAGGTTCTTTTTAAGGAAGCTTTCTATTTTGTTTTTAATACGTTAGCTAAGCCTGTCTCTCAGTATCGAAAGATCTGTGTTACGCAACGACTATAATATTGATGGTGTTACGTACCCAATGAAGGGATATCATTGTAGTTATTAGATAATAATATAGGGCTCGATATCCTACATAAACATAACATCACGCCTGTAATCCCCGAAGGGTTAGGCAGAAGCTCGATATCCTACTACTATATTAAATGCGAAAGTTTGTTCTGATGAATGGATAGACGGATTGAACCAAGACCTCATGCCATGACCGAAGAAGAAATTATTGTAGATATATAATTTATTACAATTTGTGTATGTGACTGGAAACAAAACAAAGATAAGATTTTTTTTGTAGCTAATCAAATCTCAAAGAAAAACTTCTACTTTTCAATTTAACGTATTTCTCTACTTCACCTTTTTCTGAGAAAGAAAGAAAGACTAAGTTTTAGACTAGCATAATTGTGGGACCTACCGACCTAAGAAACTTTCGCTGAATAGATTACACTATTCAACGAGAATGAGTCCTCTTGTCTTGGATTTATTTTGTTTATTGTTTTAGACTGGCTCGTTGGTCTAGTGCTCGCGAAGCGCGACTGCTCAACATGAAGTCTTGGGTTCGATTCCCAGGTCGGGTTAAGTGTTATTGAGTTTTTCTATCAGGAATTTCTTAGTAGCAGGCTCGGATTCTGGATTTGAGCCCGGTTGATAGCAATAGGCTCGCCCCCGCTACATGGGACTTAAACATAACTGGTGAAATGTGGGTGCACTAACGAGTACACCTCTGCCTAGCCCCGGGGATTACAGGCGTGAGGTTCTGTCTTGTTTTAGAATCCAATAAACTGTATTGTTTTGTAGTTTTTAAGATTTCGCAGCGTAACGTGGGTCCCGTTGGCACCCTCACGGTACGGAATCTAAACTTATGTTCACAAATAAACTAAATTAAATATGATTTCAAAGATAGGCAAAAAATAAGGAGCCCCAACTGTAGAATCATAAGTACAAGGTAACCACCTACAACTATCTATTAATACCTTTCCTTAGTGTAAACAATATTCGTATTTTCAACATCCAAATATACCAAAACCGAACCCAGTATTATAAATTCCATCTAAAGTAATGTCATTTCATCTGTCGGTATTGAAAATGAGGTGTACGGAGCTGGGCATTTCATCAAACAGGCCAGTTGACCCGATTCGCCCGACCGAAGCCGCGGCGCGATATAATGCGGTCACAGCTGGCGTCCTACCCCGCATACAATTGGATTTTTAACTGTGGACCTCATCGGACAGTAGAATTGTCTTTATTGGGTAAGGGCAATAATATAACGAAAGGGGTGACTGTGTCAGTAGAGTTGACGTATTGAATTTGTGCAGTCACTCATTTCTTATAGTGTATAATATTGATCTAGCCAGATTTCATCAGTGGCATATTGAAAAAGATGATTTCAAAGTTAATCTGGTAACTTATTAGGTATCTAATGTATGATACAAAATTACAAATAGATTCATTCGGTAAGGTACCCATCTTATCTAAATCTGTTTGTAATGTTGCCTCTCCAAAATTCCAAATAAGAAATCTGAACAGTTTTACCTGGCACTATTTCCGCTGAGCCTGCCAGAAAACATCGGAATACAGACTTCGCTTATACGCATTGTGTAATAGAAAACGTAAACAATAGTATGTAATAGTGCGGTCCTTTCGGTGTGCGAGCGAGCGGAAGGCTGACCCAATCGGTCCGCGTCAGCTCAATATGACGGCAGCAATAATGCGGTCGTGCCGCCTTCCTACACGATTAAATTTTCAACATTTCCTCACGCAACATCATAAAAAACCCACAAGCCTTGAACGCTCATCGCACATACTAATCCAACTTTTTTAAAATCTGAAACATTTCACCCATATATCAGACGACCCACATATCATACGTACTCACACCGTTTACATAAAGAGACGACGCTTTTGTTGGCAAAGCTGATACAATTGAAACAAATGCACGTTTCTACCGACCAACTTGACAATTTGTACCTATAAATTTAACCCGTTGAGTGGGTGAATGGAGTAAATCTATTGTCTTCTCATGTCACCTAGTAAATAAATTAAATGAGTATAAATTTGTTTAGGCCGCGCTATATTGTTGTAAATGTTCCTTAAACTAGATACTTTGCGCTCGAGAAGATGTTCTAAATCGTTTTACGTCTACGTCTAAATGTTAGGTCTCCACCGTTCCAGGATAATGTTGTACCTATCTTACCTACTTCTCTTTCACACGTTTTAGTCAAACTGACGTTTGAGTGAGGTTCTGAAATTGCCTAGCGTTCCTTTCTCTTATAGAATTTAAGATGAGAGAGTTGAGGCGTACTCGTGTGGGATATGCCGCGTTAACGCGGAGGTGGCAGCATGGCGGGATGGCGCGATGGCGTCACGAGTACAATTGGCAGGACATTAGCATAACGAGGCGGTCCCGGCCCGCTCCTAATGAATGGTCTTGCAATTGAAACAATAGTGGATTAGCGCCAACTCCCTTATCTGCTTATGTAAATCAGGGCTGTGGCCGGATCGTTTTGCTACAGCTGATCCTTCCAGATGCTGAAATGTTTCTGAATGTTTATCGATGGTTGTTTGATTTGGAATAATTAGGGTTAGGATATATTGACTTGCGCCAGCTTGTAGCTTTTGGTTTGTGCATCACAACTAGATATAGTGGCCCTTTCTTTGTTGATTTTACAAAGACAGTTTGACAGTCTGACAGTCTTTAGAAGATCCTAATATTTTTTGTCAACGAAGATTCTACATTTGGCGTATCATTACATTAGGGAATGCCAAAAACAACTATACGACTTATTAAATCTGTAAAAGATAGCAAGAATCTCCATTTGTACAATATGTTTTATCATCAATCGAATTTCATTACATCAATACTTCATTTTAATTAAATACTGTTCATAACTTCATAAAAGATTGTTCATGTCCTGTCATGTAAGCTGTATTAGCGCCAGTGTTTGCAGCTGTTGTGTGTGACACATATTAGCATGTCCGCGTGTAAACGATTGTACACACGTACGCATACGAGTAGGCTGTATATCACTTCGTATCACCGTACGATATGATATGTTACATCTGCAACTTGTAACAGCTAGCACGCAAAAAGGCAATGGTGAAACAATATTGTCTTCCAGTATTTATTGTAAGAGTTAATGCACATTGATTGATTGTACAGAATATTTGAATTAGCTATAATTGGTGATCGAGATTAAATTAATGAAATAAAAACTTTATTCCTTTTAAATAGGTACACCGATTATAGATGCCTAATGTGTGTAATAAATTTATCTAAAAATAACTTGGTTCGTAATTACAAACCTACAATGAAATTGTTTCGATGTTCCACGTAGTCAGTCCACGGATCTAATTATCGCTGTAACAGCGCGCCCAATTAAGAACTACGTTATCATTAAACCTACAAACAACGGTACTGCCATAAATATACACCAAAAAACAGAGTTCATTATCTACGTCAGCTGGACCGTCAAACAAATTTTAATATCAGCGCAGCACGAAACATGAGGGCTGTAACAATTCACAAAACGTTTGCTTGTTAGTAATTTCCGGCTTCGCTAATTTACTGCGTCGCTTTCGACAACGAAGCCAAGCCGTAAGCTTTAAAACGGTGTCATTAAAACATAGGAGCGTCTTTCTCGTTTGTTTATGGTAATCGAGTGGGCAAGTTGCGAAGCTTTGATTCCGAAGCTGACCCGTGCCCGACACGCCCCAGTTTACTTTACCACATTAACGATGCGACCTTTCACAAAATTCGACGGTTCCTTAGTTTTAACGAACTTCAGTTTTGCCTTTCAAAGCAACCTTGGTACACACTACGTCCCAATTTCCAACCTCCAGGAAAATTGCCTGCACCTCAAAGCAGCACCGACGTAGTTATCGGATCACTTGATCTCGTTAATATAGAGCCAACGCTTTTCTTTAGCTTTTTGGTCCTAAACATTTTTTTGGCTTTAAACTCACAGTCTCCAGCCAAGGTTTCGTTAGTGAAATAAGAAAATGGTTATACAAAATGAAATAAAGAAGTTAAGGCAGAAATTCAGAGAGATGTGTATTAAAATAAAACAATTCTTGAGCCTGCAATAATGCTAACAATGATTAAGACTGCGCTGGCAGCACCTCCTCCGCTGAACAGTTTGAACCCTCTCCAAGTTTTAAACGAATTTCATTGCGCGAAATAAAAGCATACGGCCGTCTGAGCGAGTGGGTATGCTATATTCCTGACGTCACGACACTCGATAATGCCGCTCGTATTTTATTATTCCTGAAACATTTTTCTGTTGGGGATGTTCGCGCAAAAATTTATGACGGCTGCCGAGTGTCCGAAAGTAATCCATTAACTTCGAAAACAACAGAATGGTTCTAACTTTGTAATGCTCTACGACTACCAGTCAAGAGTACCCACGTCACTGATAGGCAAAGTGTAAAGTTTTCCAATTTATCGCTGATCTCAACTTTGCAGTGGTAGGTCAATCCCCGATGGATACTTACAGGAAACGTTATTCGCTAGGTAATATACATCTGATCAAAGGGGAGGTTCACCCGCTGTACCCGTAGGCGTAAATCTTGCCTTTACGGCCTCACCTGTCGATGGAATAATTTACTGCGGGCTTAAAACTTCCTCCCAAAAGGAAATCCCAAACACTTCTCAAGAAATAACTGAATAAGAAATTGTCGATTGTACGCACGACGCGGCGCGGCGCCCCGCCCCTGCTTGACAGCGGGGAAATTCAAACTTAAACCTCCTCTAATAGAATAAATAAAATTCCGAACACTTTTCCGCGATAACAGATTTAACGTGAAGATTTATGTGAAAATGTACTTGTTGATTTATCCTTAAAATCACACGCCTAGACGCTGAAAACACAATCTGCCCAAACGAATTTGACAGCAAGTTACGCACTCTATAACAACTAGTAACACGGGGGACTAAAGTATCTGTATGCGGTTATATTTTATGTTGTAGCTGTGAGGTGGACCGTAGGCATCCCGATATCGATGGATATAAGCAATTTGCAAGTAAAATGCGAATGTCGGATGCACGGGCGGCAGCAGCGTCGAACATCTATTTTTTATTATTTTCATAGAATTTCATACATGAATATTGCACAACTACGCTTTTAAGTCACATCTATTGTGACGGAAATATATTGGAAAAGCAGGATAGCACGTAAACCCGTGTTTATGTCGCTCTAAGAACGTTTGGAATACGTATTATTCTATCTCAAAGAGCGCATGGTTTAGTTTATTCGGTCATAAATGTAAATTGATTCGAGTGGGAGGGAGTTTACAATTTGGCAAATTGTATAACAAACTGTGTTGGCGGGTGTACAGCATAGATAATTCAATGTGAGAGACGTTAGTTACGATCCGCTCTAAGAATGGGTGGTTCAGTTTAGTAGATTATCTTGGCTGAAGGCTGGCCGCGTGCACCAGTATGTATAGGCACCAGTCCAACTGGCACAGACCACACTTAGCTGGCGAACAATCCATTAGTATGTCGGATTTGCTACCGCCGAGATTTATATCCTAAGTTAGAGGCTCTACTGAAACTTTTTCGTACGACTAATGTTTAGACTTTCAGCTATTACTTATTCACGCTAGCTATATTGTAGTCTAAAAACCTACTAGCGAAGTTTTTTGTTGCCATGTCATCGGTTCGAAAAGATTTTTTAAGTAGGCATATACGAGGCAAAAGTTATTGAAAAACTTTTTCCTTCTAGTTATTTTTATGAAAGCATGTTAAATTCCTGGTTGCTAAGTCAACAATCTAAAAAATTATGTATTATTTATTGATACAAATGTTAGTTGATACTGAGGCAGATATTCCGTAAAAAAATATCCGCGTTTAGAAAAGGAAAAAAGTATTTGTAATTATTTTATGAAGATTACAAAGAAAGTTGGTTTGCTAGCTCCTTAATAGAACATTATGGAGCTACACGCGCAATGTTATTAAACGAGAACATTTTTCAATAGCCGCCATAAAAATGTAAATGGGTGAACCAACACTTGGGTAGTGTGAAGGCAAGATATTCATAACAATAGTGCGCACGGCGCGGGTGATGGCGCGGGCCGCTTGGCACGCGAGCCTCCGCAGCCTCGTCTCACAGAGTAGACACGTACAGAAGGTCAACTCGATACAACGAGCCAAAACACGCACACACACACTTAAACGCATACGTATCATGTACGCAAATTGGCTCAAACCAATGACAATCGCGAGTGGGCTTCCTCTCGCTTTACCTACATATGTACATAGACGGGTATCACTGTGTGTGTACGTTTTCGCTCAAAGCATAGATCCGATCTTCTTCTGTTTCCATCTATTTCGTGTCTAAAGCCTCGCTTCGCATGTGCAGAAACATTTGTACTTATAACACGTCCACTGTGAGATAATGTAATTATATCTCATGTTACTTTGTCCACTTGCCGATTATCCCGCATTTTTACCGTCTACTAATTAACATTCGCGGTTCAGTTTACCAAACCTTATCGCGAAAACGTTCCACGCGTTTTGACGCGGAATTAATTTGGTCAAACAGATTTAGATTACAGCCATGTTTAACATACAATTTGATACCGCGATTCGATGCTGATGTGTAGGTACTGCTGGTAAATTGCCTTTTGTTGATATCAAACTCTAAGTACCTACATATTTGATGTAGATTCATTTTGTAACCCTATTTAACATTACCTATATTTACATGGCTCAGCACACCATTTGAACAAACGTAATTACTGTTAGCTTGTATCATCCTGCCGGGGAGAGGCCTTTACCCTTGCTTTCCAGAAGCGGCTTAACGATACCCAATCGATATTATAATAATAACATCAATTTAACTCGACCCGCGGTCGCTTTTGCGGTCTGCTGTAACACCATCTCACTGTTTCATAAATGAAGCTTATTGCAAACATGATATTACTTGATTATATTTCCATGAATTTTATTGTAAATTTAAACATATCGGGTATAATGAGACCAAACACATTTCCGAAAACCACATATTCTACCCATTATTACAGACATTTTTTTCTGCTACATCATACCTGGGAATCCAATAGAGATATTGAAGGTCAAAGTTACAAATTTTCACTACGTTTTTTTACATAACAAGTTCCAGTTCCAACCAAACTTTAAATACTTCCACGACCCCCGTACTGTTGCATGCACCCATAAGCACATAATTTGCGTGTTACAATCCATGGTATAATAAATAATGATTTTTCACACCAAAAAAAAAGTTCTTTCCCAGCAATATTTTTTGCAAAAAGTTACTTATGTAGTTTGATAGGCAGGATGCGTAGTTATCGAGTACGAACCTTGCCTTTTACCACCCCGCATAATTACATGTCACTTATTAACAACATTGCCTTGGCAAAGCTTACTAAAACACAAATAAAATGTCAATAACAAAATTAAATCAACTACATAAATAAGGGAACAAGGGTGAATCTGTGCAAGACATCTGGGACACTTTAATTTGTTTTGTACCATTGTTATGCGAAATTAATATTCCAATTTATTCCATTTCTGTATCGAGGAGTGTAAATCAATATTTGGTGGCAGTCGCGTGCCTCTGAGCCGCGGAGCCGCGTCTTAAGCACCCCAACAGATAGGCGCCCAGGATAATTGGAATGCTACGCCCCAGTAATTAGATGAATTGTGTGACGATTTATTTGCTTCACCGAATTACTGCTAAACGGTTAATATGTTTGATTTCCCCACCTGTGATGTATCGGAATTTCAAAATTCTAAAGAAATCCAATCCGAATGTTTAAATGTCACCTTCAAATTAATCAGGAACCGTAATAGTTTTATCAGTGTAAAATATTTTTTAGAAAATAATAAAATAATTGTTATAGCTGATAGCTTCTGCGGAGTCAGGACTGAATTTTTTGGGACTTATACTATACCTAACCAATGGGCCATAGGTTTATTTTATCTATCTGTGATCTGTGCCAAACATTAACACCGGACCGCCAATTCTGCTAATTAAAAACGTTCAATATCTAGTAGTAAACTTAAAAAAAAAATGGGAGACATTTTTAACAGATTAAAACTGAAATTAGTTTGCTATCGTTAATAGAAGTTAGTACTCGTAGAACATTGTTATGCAACCTAACATATCATGTGTCTACTACAAAATAAGTTTTTAGTCCCTAAAAGGAAACAAACACATTATACATAGCGTCGACAGACGAATTCACCACGCACAACTACATCGCACCACTAGGCCACATAACTTAACTATTTTAATTAACAAACAAACCTCAAAATGTCGGACATTTTACTGCCATTTCTTTACACGCATTAGTAAAATTACTCCAACTGAATAAAGTAGGCATAAAACCAGACAGATAAAGTTATGAAGGGTGTATAAATAAGTTTTAAGCACGTCAGCATACATAACTTAACGCTTATTTATTACACAGCACTCACGTTTTTTACAAATAACAAATTGTTCGAAAAAGTAGCATTGCGTGCTATCCTCGATTTAACCGTAACCTTATCAAAATATGTATGCTGTTTTAATTTTTGTATCAAAATACATGAGTTTGTGTGTTTGACTGATAAAATATGTGTAGTTTGAACATTGGCCTCATAAAAGTTGCGACGTATCACGCATATGATTCTCATTACGAATAGGAACGCAACGTGTATTATGTAAAGGGACACAATAATTCGTCTGTGATGGGATTTTGGTTATTGAGAAAAAGACGACATGTTTTTGGCAATGTGTAATATAAAACTTTTAGTATTATGTTTATAAACCCACAAATAATGAATGATTTTCTCTGTAAAAACCTCCCCTTTTGAGGTAAAGTGCGAGCTGCAACCTGCTGCTAGGGAATGACAGCCAACCTTAACTTCCTATATTTTAAATCAGCGAGATATGATTTTACAGAATACCACTGCAGGACCTCTCGTATAAATCAACTGTAGGTACCTCCTTGAGTTTTAGTGAATATGATCTGCCAATACATTAGGCAACAAAAGTTTTCAATTTATTTGATGTTGACTGATATAGTATTGTGGTTTCAGGGACGATTTAGTTACATCCTGTAATTCTGAAGGGGTAGGGTAAAGTGTACTTTCTCCGTTCCCAAATGACCGTATTAAGTTTCAAAATGGAAGGGGACGATCGTATCAACATTTGCAGAATGCAAAGACATAGAAATAATCAATGATTCTCCCTGTAAAATTAAGTTATTTCTACCTACATGACTACATCTGAGCTACTTTTTTGAGCTTGCTTTAATGATAAAAATATAAATATCAACCTATGTCCTTCTGCAGGGCAAATGCCTCTTCTAATACAGAGAAGGAACGAACATTGATCACCACATTTGCTCAAGTTGGATTGCCGATTTCAAGCTTACCTTAATTATGTGTCCCGGTTTTGTCACGATAAACTTAGAAAGTACCTATCTATATATGAATTAAAAATGTCACATTGGTACCTGCATGATATCGCACCTTATGCATGAGAGGCGGGCGTGCCCTCTTTACATCTGTAAAATAATTTCAATGGACTGTGTTATTTTATAAATGACCTACATACGCAATCTACATTTTTGATATTAATGATATTACATTTATCAACAGGATCTGACATTTATTCCGCCTAAAACATGTACTTACAATACTTGCTCGTTTAATATTCAATGAGTTTCTTTACTGCGACACTCCAGCGCAAGATAAAAGAAGTCAGTGGCGACCTTTCCGTCGACATTCTTGAGGGAGATAGTTAATTAAATAAATGGTCTGAGACGATACCCCTCATCATTCTCTCCTGCGCCCTACATAAGGCCGTATTGTTGTGTAACTTTGGGCTTTTATTGGGTTTTTACACTACCTTTGTATTTATTTGTTCTGAAGAAAGGCGACGGTAAATAAGGGCGGTACACATGCTTTAGGTGTAAGGTTGAAAAGGCTCAACAATAGGTCGATGTGGGTGACGGTCGACTTTTGTATGTTTGTCGCCTTATTCTAAAAACTGATTACTTAGAACTGGTTCCTTTAGTTATTTATAGCTTTACCGATGGGAGTCAGGTAGGTTCTCGTCTGATTGGAATTTCTTGGTAAAGTTACCGCTCAGTATGTTTTGCTGTAACTGAATCTTTACCATGACGGACTTGTAGATAGATATCTTTCTGTCGGCTAGAGTGAGTGAGCGACGCCTCTCACGAAACATGACGGCGTAGTCAAACTAACATGCTGAATAGCTCTTGTACAATTTCTTTGAACATAACGTTATTCTTGTTTGCTTTGATCTCTACGACTAAGTTATTAATTGTGGCGTATTTTACCTTGCAGATACATATTGACCTTTTAGCAAAACTTGCAAAATAAAATATTACCTTTTTAGGCAGGAAATTGACAAGGTTTATTGTGTTATGGAACAATTTGTCAATTCTAATTTACATAATTAACTAAGATAGCAGATTTTGACATTTAAATATTTTTCTAATTGAGTACTTTAATGTTTTTGATTAAATTAAATATTTAGGTTTGCTATATCTACACCAGTAAATAAAACTGAAACCAGATTTTTACCCTGATCAGACTATGCTTGGTCAAATGCCCGTATAGTCAAGAGTAACTAATAGGTTTTTATCTAGTTACGGTACTATCAAAGATTTCAGATTATTTAAATACTATAACAATGGTTCAATTTCGCTCGTTTAGCTGGTTTTCAAACCCATTCATAGTAGGTACTTCTTAATTGCCCGAACATAAAACATCAAAACTGAAACATGCCACGACCAGAACATTTTTTAATTAAGTTTATTTTTGAATAAAAAGAAAATACGCGGTTAAATACCAAAATAATTATCCTGAACCTTTTAAACCGAATATTTCACAACCTATATTTTCAGTCGCAAAACCAGGGGCACAGAGGTTACACTTCATCTCAAGCAAAGATCTCTCAATTGCCGGTTTTATTGACCGAGACATGCGTATTTCATTTCCACATCGATACCCAAGCCAGTGTGCGATAACATGCAATTAGTCCAACTTGTTATAAGAAGTACATCATACGTGTTAATTAAAAACATAGCAACAACATTACATTACACAAAGCGCTATAACTTCATTAAAAATATTATGCATAAAATTAACGAACAGAACGATATTTAATATAATAACTCTCGTACGTGTAATTACAATAATTAAATGATATAAAATACGGGCCTCGTTAATAACTCCACTATCTACGTTTCTCTATAAATTGAGGGAACTCCCAACGGGCGCCCATTTACCAGAGAAAAATGGCTTCGCAATAAAACACGATAGAATGAGTCATTATTTTCCCAGATTATCTACTACGATTACACTGTAGTATTGATAAAAGTTTGATAAAGCTTCAAGGAAAATATTTGGACAAATAATGCTTTTATTTCTGCCGAGAAGTCGGAAAAGTTCGAACTTTTAGGGCTGTGTAAAAGTTTTGAAATATGTTCTTTTGATTGTGTTTATACATTGTACGCTTATTGTCGCTAAGATACAATAACAATTAGGTAGATAGATACTTATTACAATCAAAAAAAGAAGTATCAAGAAGGCTGTAAAGACACACACATTGTGCTTCATGCAAAATATAGTGTAGCCTTATTTTCGTTAATAAGTAATTAAGCTTGATGTAATTTTGTTAATAGGATTAAGGCCACTACTAAGTACTGAGCTTGTTATCCCGTTAAACAATTTAACTTTAAAATTACATGTTACTCAATTGGTAATGGAAAGTATGAATTAATGTGTTACCGTATGTCATTTTGCAACAGCGCGCTGTCGATAATATCAAGAAATGGCAGCCATGTTGATCATCATCGGGAGAACTTAGAGCTTTCTCTTACACAGGTTTTGAAGACAAAAATAAGTTCGTGTTGAAGGTTGCGAATGTTCCAATTACATTTTGAACTGGAGCCGAAAATCTGTTCGATTTCGATCCAATTTATTCGGAAACCGGAGACTACAAGAACTTAGTAAAGAAAGAATTTGTATGCTAAAAGTTTTACTAAAACATGTGGAACATCTGAATATCAATTTAAATTCTGCAATGCTATTCTGTAGAAATCACTGAAGCTGGTTTGATGTGGCTGTCAATCCGTAGCATCATGTGGGATGAGCTCACTTCAAGCAGAGCCATCTACATGGGCACTAAAGGATGTGTTTAACGTATTTTAGATAATTGATAAATATAATTTATTTAAATATTCAATTGCACCTGATTAAACTGTATTAAACAAATAAAAGAAACATAAGTAATACAAATATTTCATAAGCTTAGGGCTAGACATTTTTCATAACTTTCTCTGCAAATTAAATATTTAGTCATTAAATCGGTTACTAATAGTGCGGCCTGGGGTATTTGGCTAGAGTGCCTAGTAGAGAAGAAGGGCCTGACCTCAAGCTCACCTTAACCTAAATTCACCGAGGCACATCTTTACGGAATGGACCAGCTGATCTGAAAGACAATACTACAACACAAGCAGCCTATTTAATACACAGCTAGATATACCAATTCGTTTAGGAAGTCCTTTATGAAATCGGAACTCTGGAAATGTCAATTCAGGGTCGAACCAAAACGGAGATGAATAAATGTAAGACGAATGATAAGAAATATAGAGGGCTTGTGATATTTTTCTTATTTATTCATTGAAGTTAATGGACTAGTATGTTCTAGTATTTATCGTGCTTGTGTCGAGATAGGTATTAATAAGATGTTTACAATTGTCGGTAAATATCAATTTATTGCAAAATGTACAGATCCGACTGCCTCGTTGGTCTTGAGTTCGTTTCCCTGGTTAGTTTTTTCATCAGGAATTTGTGATGTTCTGTTATGACTTTTTCAGTAGCCGCCTCGGAGTCTGTATTTGTGCCCGGTTGATGGCAACAGACTCTCACCCTATTACATGGGACTTAACCATGACTGGCGAAATGTGGGTGTACCTCAGCATAACCCTTCAGGGATTACAGGCGTGATGAATGTACACAAGCAAGAAAATCAAGCCAGTTCACTAGAACATCTTCCGTTCTGCTTTCTCAGTTTATATAATAAATATCGTAATAAGAAAAGCGAAATTGTGGTAAAGGTAAACACAGACACACGCTGAGACCATGCCGCAACCACACCGCAATCACGACAGACCTTTGCATGTCACTTGCACATGACGGCCAAATAGAAAATAATTTAGTTTCATCGATATATAGGTCTAGCGACGAATGGATTGACAATTGAAATAATAGAAACAACGAAAATATAAATAAAAATTGAAATGTTTTTATTTGTTTCACACTTGTTTGTATGCTGTTAACTGTATTTTATTTTACTTGTTTAACAAATATAGCAACGTTTTGAAAAAATAAATCAGTTTATGATTTAACTTGCTTCTGTCCGCGACTTCGTTCACGTCAAAGTTGATATTATTATCCCATGGGAACCGGGTTAAAAAGTAGCCTATGTGCTATTCCAGAGTATAATCTATCTCTATGCCAAATTTCATCCAGATCCGTGCAGCCGTCCTGGCTTGATTTTGCATCAAACATCTATCCATCCAGACTTTCGCATAGGTAGAACAGTAGGTAAAAATACATTTTACCTACAGTAATTTCTTTACGAATAAAAAGAACGTTTAAATAGCAAATAATTCGTCCTCGGCACTCTTTTCTTTTTTAGGTGGTAAAAATCATCAAATGACTCCTTCCCTGCGGTTGTGGCTGCGGCTTTTATGCCCAATTACGCATAGCAACGTCGCACCGTGCGGTAATCATCAGTCCTCTGTCTACACGTGCCAACATTTTTACCGTACGCGTACCATACACTAGAACGAATAACGTGGCTGACAAAGCGTACGACGAAACGTGATGACCTGACGTCACGTGATGGTCTAGTGGTTAAAGCCTCCGCCTTTCATGCATGTAGTTATGGGAAGGTACCAATGTGACTTTATCAATGTAGTTTATCTTGGAGATCACAACAAGGAAAAAACATGAAGTAACATAATGAATGTAAATCTGAAATCGATCATCTGTTTCGAACAAACGAGGTGACCAATGTTCGTGCCTCCTCTGTATGAAAAGAGGCCTTTGCTCTGCCGTTGTACAATTAGCTGGGTTTTTTTTATTAATTAAAGACATAGGTCAAAAAGAAAGTGCCGTAAAACTTCTAAATCAAAATGAATCTCATCTAATCAAGACCCTCGACTCTAAGATAATGAATTTAAATATGGGTGAGGTGTCACAAAAAATCCTAATAGATATTAATTGAGCTCTTAAAGCAACGAGCACACTGAATAGATCGGCAATTAGGTGGTATTCATCTTGAGCCTGTTCACGGAAGGAAAAAGTAATTATAAGAAATGACGATGACGTCTTGCGGACAACTCTAGAAATACGGGTTCGAATTCTGTATTGGGATGGGAATCTGTCGGAGTTGTTAGCCATTTTGTTATTACATCACAGTGAAAGAAATTATGTTTTATTTTGACTATTTAGAAGCTGAGAAAGAAGTCTGTGGCCAAAAAATTGTCAACAGGTCAATAAACTGCAACTATCTACGTATTAGGTAAACATTAGTGGAATTACTTTGTAATAAAAGGCTTTTTATTTATAATCTTATCTGCTCATGAGACTCAAAGATAACTGGCAAAATATGGGTGTACTAATGGGTACTCCTCTGCCTAACCCTTAGAGGATTATGTTATGTTATGTTATTATGTATAAAACTTATTTGTAATGAAACATCCAGAACTCACCAACAAAAACTTAAACCTGTAATTGCATATGCATATCTTGTTGGCTTTGCAAAAACTTAAGGATTTTGTAATTAAATGTTATCACAGAAAATCTAAATGAGCATTGACATAAAGGTTAAAGTCACTCTGCCATATCTATCTCAAAATATCGCATCGTTAATTAAAAACAAAATCTTTTATTTCCTAAACGGGCTTTTAACAACGCAAAAGGCATCTAAAGTTGAAATTCCACTATCATCACTTAACATCGTCATAACAAAATATCAGATCCAACTTTGTACTGAATAGCCTTTACCCACATCACTTGCATAAGTTGCACACGACACTTTACTAAGCAAACTTAAATCTTTTATCAAAACCCGTTACTTCAGAAATTAATGAGTGCAAAGCCTGCCTCGCTGCACTGAATATACATTAAAATTCCCATCGGAACACGTAATAAGGATGCGAGACGACCAGCCACGTCCGACGGCGTTAAAAGAAATCATAATTAATCGTTCTATTCCCCGCCCGCTCGTCTTAATAGAGAGCTTTCCTCCGCTTTCCATGTTTTCTCAGCGACGTAATAAATTAATCTCCATTCGCAGTTTTCCTCTAAGAAAGGCAACAAACAAAACAATGGACTAGGGTAGTAACTTCCCAGCTAGTGGCCGCACTCCGTGCTCCGTGCGTGCGTGCACACAATATGGTGGGAACTGTACCCATAAAAAGGATAATAACGGTATTTTATGAAAAGTTGTAAATATATTGCTCTAGTTAATTGGATGGTATAATAAAACAGTTTGAATCGATCGGATGACCTGTGCAAAGCAAGTAACATGGTAAAAAACCTATCTAAGTAAGTTCATTTGGAAAAGAAATATTTATTAAATTCTAACCCATATTTATTATGTAGTAAGGTTTATGTGATTTGAACTCGTCAGCTTGATTTTATTTAAATCAGAAGAAGGTAAGTTTAGATAGAGATTCGCCCGTACTTCATCTTGCGAAAGCCTTATTTTTGCACTTAGTTCTATTTGTAAAATCGTACATGAAATACTCATCAAAATGACCTACCTGCATTAGTCCTATTAGTACATACCTACAACCCCTCCCGCCCCCTCCACCTTTCCGCATTAAGGGGTTTATTTCCTCACAAAACAAAATGGAATAACTGGGAAGTACTTAACCTTTCTTTTACTTGGGATTAGTTACTCTTACAATACGCATGTAGGTAAGTAGGTAGGGTAAGTAAAGTTTTTTTTTCCTTTTATGTTAGTTTCTTGGCCAAGTACGGGTACCTTGTTATAGTTCTTAATACTGACGTTTTTCCTTATAAAAGTAACAGAGGTATTAAGCCGAATGTCTATTTATCAAAGAACTGACTGGCAGATTTTTGCTTAAGCATATTTACATGGGCGTATAAACTCAATAACTGACTCTAACGATTAACCGAGCTACAGATTCGTCATCAGTGAATCTGTGCACAATTATAAACAAACTGTTGACATAAAAAATAAACTCTTTTATTTTTTCCGCTTCAATTTTAACGAAATATTTATTATACAAAAAAGGAATTATTTACTCACACAAAATTAAATGTTAGTACTTAAAATTTAATGTTTACTTTAAAGGCTTACTGTAAAGCTGATACGATTTTCATTTATTGACATTACTCATATTTATTTTTATACCTACCTAACTACGCTTATTTAGCACAGATTAAATACAACTAAATTATACATATCACAAATAGATACATTATTTGTAGCTTCATGTTATTTTTCAGAATGTTTTGGGACGAAAGATAAATAAATGAATTATAGTTATTTATTATATATTTCAAGTAATAAAGGCCCATAACGTATATAGGTAACTTACTAACTTTTGCCCGCAACTTCGTCCGCGTAAATGTCAATTATCGCGGACTAAAAAGTAGCCTATGTCCTTTCTTAGGGTTCAAAAAAATCCCGTAGGTACCAAATTTCATCAAAATCGGTTCAGTGGTTAGGTAGAGGAAGCGTAACAGACAGACATACAGGTACTTTCGCATTTATAATATTAAATTACACAACTTGATGTATACCAGTACTTCACTGTAGCACTAACACATGTTAGCGCAAGCGACGGCGACGGAGCGCTGCGGCCTAAAGTCCTCTTTAATGACGAGCTGATGTTACGGTGCGATCCTAGCAGCCGCTCTCCCCCAAAATGTCTGTCATCACCTAGGTATAAAGTTAAAAATAATTCCCAAAATTGTCACTGGTTGTGACGAAACCCTTAGTCATCATAATGAAACCTAAGTATATGTCAACCCCTGGTAATACATCTTCGCTGTAGCAACACCTACATTAAAAATACACACCAACGTACGTACATATAAATCATAACATAAAAAATAAGGAAGAACGTCACCTAAATTGGACACCAGCCTGTGCGGATGTAATTAATCAAAGAAAATGTACTGCAAACAAAACTATACTCACGGACACGCAAAAACTTATTTCGGGAGGGAAGTAAAACTAACAGTTGGTTATATCGTAGAGCTCGTTTTTGGATGAAGGAAAACAGCCGAGTTTTTATTTCCATAAAGAAAGATGCTCTGTGCCCACTCTTTAGAACTACCTGCTCTAAAGTTGTGGAGAATTTATACCTATTGGAATTCCAGTTCTTTTGATAATATTTCATAAAGGAATGTAGTATTAGGGTTAGAGTTAATTTCGTCACAAATATTGATAGCTTAGGCACCTACTAAATGGATAGGTTTCATATGTATGTATAAAATTATATAATTAGTCATGTAACACAAAGGCTAACGCAATATTTATAATTTTAACATTATTTTTACGATTTCAAAAGTGTTAACGTAACTTACATTAATTACGGAAAACATCGTGAGGAAACCTGGACTTAACATCTATATAACTTCCACCTACTAACCGCCTTGAGCAATCGTGGTGATCAATGCTCGTGCCTTCTCTGTATGAGACCATATAACGACACAGGTAGGACAATAATAGGCTGGTCTTATTATTACTTATTTAACAATATTCCTCAATTCGAAACGTCGGTTGGAATTATGTCCCATAATTGGTAATAAGCTTAGCTTTTATCAAATTAGCAACCAAAACAATCAGCTCCAAATTACAGATTTACAAAACCGCACTTTTGGTTAAGCAGCTATTAAATAAACGTTTTCCTTTTAATTAAGATATAGGTATAATGGAGCGTTTTACTTATCTTCCAATTTTGAAGTACTGTTCTTGTGGTAATATTTCTAAAAATACTATCTGTGCCGATAAAAAACAATGTTTCGAGTTTGGCGCAAAAACAAAGTGTTTGTTTGCCAATAGAACAGTCAGGAGTCAAGAAAAGATAAAAACGTTTAATTGAATTTCAAACAAGGAAGAAGAAAGTCAAATGTTTGCATCAGCCATCGCAGAAAATTGCATTTTCATGAAAGAACATCAGTAGCATATGATAATTGGACTAACTTTAAAGTCTGCTATCGTTTATCACATTCCAAGTGAACTGTAACGTAAACAACAAAGCGGAAATCTAATATATCTACCAAGTGCCTTTCGAAAGGCGTATCTACATCCCATACCTACTTAAACTGTTTTTGTGCAGGCCTCAGTAGTCGTAGCGTTGTGAAACAACTACCAACATATACTGGGCCACGTTCTAACTTACCAAGTATTTATGATAACTGTCTACTATTGGGTAATATCAAACGCGAAAAAGGTGTTTCTTTTTTTCTATACATCATCCATTTATATACAACCGCCGTCTCAAATCTTCCATCTCTATAAAGCATAATAAGAGCTTTAAATCACTCATTCATCTCAAGATGGTGATTTTCCCCAAAAAGGAGAAAAAAGTGTGTGAAATAGGGCAAGGTACTTCATTTTAACTTGCATCAAGACAGCATTAGTCAGACAGAAACAGAGAGAAAAGAGGAAATTTTAGCACAACATAACTATTTTATTTAATTTGCTTAAAAAGGAAGGATTAACAAGCTGCTCTACCGATACTTTTAAATTTCCTAGCAGTTTTGTAAAAACATTAATTAAATATTTCTGTACCAACGACATACACTAAACTCCGTAAATTCCGAAAGGAACCAATGCGTCGGAGTTAAATAGGTGGAATTCTGAGACGCATGCCTTCTCGGTTCGACCAGACCTTGATCGCGGGCAACCACTGACCTTTTGGTGAACACTCGACTTGAACGTGTGATACTTGACGTCGATTTATAATAATTAGAGCAAGTGTATGCAGAGGTATTGAATTACTTATTGAGATTGAATATGGTAGTGATTACACCTCGTCATGGTCGACCGCATGATAAGAAAACATCGTTTAAAAAAAAAACATAAATATACCAAACAACTAACACATATAACTTTAGTCAAAATGTAAAAAAAGGGCCGAAGGGCCTTTGTTGTTTGTGTCCCATGTAGATAACATGGGACACAACAAAGGCTTGCAGAATACCTACAAACGTCTAGCTTTGAAGGCAATGAAAGATAAGTACCTACCTAATATAAAAAAGTAGTACCTACCTAAATACGTATGTACATCATATCGTAAAGGTCGTATCCTTTTTTTTAATTTTATTTCTTCTTCTACCTTACTAGTTTAATTAGATAATTCTACCAGCAAAACGCTAGGAAAGACCGATCGTAGACATTAAATCATCGACATTGCATCTCGTACTTAAGTCAGCTGAAGGCAAACTAGTCGAGTACTCAGTGCAAGTTATATCACAGCAGATTAAATCTTAATCCACTAGGATTAATACTTGTTTGGAAGATAGGATAAGTACCAGCGCTTCAGAATTATTTACCGAACAAGCCTTCAAATCGAATGCGTGAATTATTAAATATTCTACTTGACAATAGTCTTTTTTATAAGGTCCATTTTAGAAACAATTTTACGTCATATACCTAAGACTAGTTTTGGTAAACAAAGCACTCGCTTTTGAGTACAAGGACTAGGACTTAATAAGAAGGTAGAAACATTAAAGGAAATTCAGTCTTACGAACGCAATCGTCACCATCTTAGGCTAGACAAGAACATTAAAATTGGTTCAGTGGTTTGGTCGTGAAAGCGTAACAGACAGACAGACAGAGTTACAGCATTTATACAATTTATATGGATTGGTATGGTTTGCTTATATAGGCCAATTATTGATAGTTTTTAGGAGAGGTTTATTTCTTTCATCTGATAATCACCCGCCTCAGATTTCTGTATATTTCTATTTCTAGGTTTAAAGATTCCCACAAGTCTATCTGATAACCTTGTTGCCCGATATAGATTCTCTCGAAAATAATTTCGTTTTAATTGAAATTATTTTGTAACGAGGTTACTTTAGTAATAATGACAAATGTATAAACTTATATAATAATAGCAAAGTATAAAAATGAGTTAAAAGAGTGAAATTCAATATCTTTATTTTGATTAGGCCATTAAAAGTCACTTTTGAATGTCATTATACAAGAAAAAAAAATGGAATGTAGTTGCTCCTTCCAAAAACTAGTATCGTATGGAGAAGAATGGGCAAAAACTCCATACCTACCTAGATAATCTTTAAAAGTCAATGTTTTAAAATATGTTTGTTTGCAAAATCATAATCACGTAATATAATTTAATTCATACAGTACAATTTAACAATATTATCAACATTACGTAAATTTTTTGTTTCGTAATTCATGTAATTTAGATCATCGCATATTTTTTTCTTTTCTTTTTTAAACAAACGTTTCCCCAGACTTATTTCTGTATCGTGGGTCAGCTAGACCCAGAACAACTATCTGTAGGCCATATAAATATTTGTTTTGTGCGAGAATCGAACCTGCGACACACAGCGGAGCAGCCGATCGTTCTGAACTAACTAAACTAACTCTGTAGCTAAGCATAAAAAATCTTTTCCATACAATAATTAGCGTTTTGCAAGAGCATTGTATAGTACGTTGTTTTTTCAACATGCCAATGATTCTATTACCGATACAATATCAATTCAAAGATCAATTAATAAGACGATAGTGTTATTGCATTATTTTATCTTCAATCAATGATCATTGCGAGTTATGAATGGATTGCCTACTCCACATTCGTCCGTCTTATATAACACAAAGAGTTCAATTGGGCCTATTACATTTATAGCTTCACGCTCGCTTTCATCAATGATGTGAGCAGAACGCAATTAATTTTATTATACTACCGAATGTGATCTAACATAGGTAAAATTGCCCATGATTGGTGACGCAAAGAGAGCAGTACCTAGTGCTGCTAGTGCACCTAATGCAGTACCTAGATACTCTTAAATAATAACACAGAGAATCTACTAAGACACTATTATTTTTAACGTTCTCAATAGCGAACACATACAGAAGTAACTAAATGTAAAGTTAAAAATATCTTAAACTATGTTTTTGAAGGAAAGGATTGGGACGAGGCCTACTTTGCCCTGGAGCGGAACTGTAAAGATTATAGCAAAAAAATACAAGGTTTTTATATAGATTCTAATAACTAAGTCACCAATGACAAAAATAGCGCAGTGAATTCATGAACTAAAAAACCATACGCCCTTGACAGGTCACTTTACGTAAATCTCATAGTTATTCAGGTTAAATGTAATAAGCGTTACAATTCATATTATGTGCTTAATTCCAACGAATTAAACATAACAACAAAGCACTATAAAAAATATATTATTCGTATTAACCAACGCGACAGACTTACGTAAACTAGCTGTGAGAACTGTAATAGATTAGTGTGGACTAATGCTAAGCAGAACAAAAGAATAAAGTACTAACTTATCATAAAAAGGCTTGGAGGAAATTGCGAAAGTAATGTCCTACTTAGTACCTACAAGTGTTATGTTATCGTCGCCGTAAATTGCTGGTGTAACTCGGACGTGTTATCGTCCATCGATGATTGCAGAGGCTGCATTTACACGTCGTGTGTGCTAATCCACTTAAGATGCATAATACGTTCTTCAGTTCACATTTTACTTTGGCTATTATACTTGCAAGAGCTTCTACTGCTAGATCAGTCATAATTTAGAGTATAAGCTAAATTAAATGAGTTTGCCATTATGTAATGTTAGATATTAAACAAATGTACTGTCCTACCTAAAGCACATTGTTGGAGTTCTTACAGCTTGTGATACAGGATAATCCTAGTACAGCCATCTTACATTATAATACTTTCAATGATTATTTCATATTCATAATGTATTTCATCATTTAAGATTCTGTATAAAGATTTATTATAATTATTTCTTTTTTAATTAGTATCGTGGTTCTGTATTATTCTGTACTTACCTACTTACTTTACTTTACATTGTTAACAAATATTTAACTAATATCATTGTTTAAACATAACGATTATTTATACTACTCCTACTCTTTTTGAAATTTCGTTGAATTTAATCTCATTTATTAATTACCTACTGAATTGCATTTCAACTATTAATTGGGTCGGGCACAGGTGTGTATTACATGACAGCTATACGACCACCGGATACGCTAATTGTCACGGATCGACAATTGCATCTGTAACTTGAAATTCAAAATATATTTTGACGTTTCATTCTGCAATGCAGTATTCATTTTGACGATGCTAGCTAAAAGTTATTTCCTAAACACTAAAATATGCACGATGTATTCAAATATTCAAAAAGCTCGGTTTAAAACCACCGGCCTACTCGTTGACATTTACACAGAGCCGATCCCATTCCGATGGACGCCACCTGCACTCTTCACCTTAATGTCACTTCCCTGATGTATACCATACATCCGAGCCTGATTGGAGCTTGTATGAATAAGATTTTCGCGGTCGAACCCGTGAGCCCTTCCAATACACGTCAAGGCCTCTACTCGCCGTATATAATAAGTTCAACCGCCCGCAACGACACACTTTGTTACTTTCACGCGAGCAGTGCACATTTTGAACCGTCAAAATGTACAGGCTCATTATATCTGCCTTTGTGATCGCAGCCGCGACGTGCCAACAGCAGGAGGGAGGCAGACGAGTCCCCAAATACGCGGGTGACCCGAAGACGGCAGCCATAGTGCAGGAAGCGCGGTACCTCAGCGGAAACGGAGCTTTCGGCGCCGCCTATCAGCAGGAAGATGGAATTAACTTCAAAGAGGAGACCGACGCCGACGGCAACAGGAGAGGCAGTTACTCCTACATTGATCCCAGCGGTCAGAGGAAAACAGTGAACTACGTCGCGGGCAAAAACGGCTTCCAGGCCAGCGGTGACCACATCCCGACCGCGCCTCAAGCCGCCGCGCCCACTCCCGGATACACCCCGGACCCGCGATACAACTCACCGGATTACAAATCTCAACAATACAGTGCTCCCCAGCAATATGTGCAGCCTGAGCCTGCGCGCAACTACGGAGGCAAGCCCAATGAGGATGACGGTCAGTACCACCCGGAGTTGTACGAACAGAACTACGAGGCACCTCAGCAGCAGTACCGACCTCAGCAGCAGTACCAGACTCAGGCGCAGTTCCAGCCGCAGCCTCAGCCTCAGTACCAGCCGCAACCGCAGTACCAGGCGGAGCCGCAGTACCAGTCTAACAACATCTACCCGGGCACGCAGCAGGCGCAGTACAGCGGCCTGCCCTCGTCCCAGCAGTACTCGCAGCCCGCTCAGTACTCGCAGCAGGCACAGCCCTCTCACCAACAGTACTACGAGCCGACGACGCAGCAGCCGACCCGCTTCTTCCCTCCCGGCAAATTCAGTCTTAACAGAGCACCCGACGGTTACACTTACTCCTTCCACAAAGTATAAATCTAATTTATTGACGGCTCCGGCGATTTGTAAAGGCCGAAACACGTAAAAAGCACGCATCAATTAGCAACTCGCCGAGTCATTGAGGGGCGGCTGTGTGCGTACTCCGCTCAAAAGCATTTCTTAATTGTTGTTTGCTGTGATATTGTGAGTTAATGGACAGGATACATATGTGGTTCGTTTTTGTTGCTAAGGAAGGTTTGCGGGCCGAACGCGTCAGTTGACGGAAACTGAACTTTGTAAATATACTTAGACTTACACAAGAATAACTGTTTTTTATTTACCAGCTGATGATTACACACATCATGTACCTGAACAATATTTTACATAATTGCTTATATGTATTTCTCGAAGTCAACCGAATCCCTTATCGCTATATTAAAATCATTATGTTTACTTTCATTACTTTAATCTCACTCGATGCAATAAAAATAAAACCAAGTAAGATAAAAAAACCAGAACCCGGCGACTTCCTAGTACGCGGGGCGCAGGGTGTGGGCAGCGTCCGCATTCTACTGTACTTGCACAAACCACCTTAAGCCTCGACCAACTCGATCACCTTACTGCTAATACAAGGATATTTCTCTACCAAACCGGTCTGGCCCTGCCACGCCTTCCTTTCCATTTGCCGACTTCATTATAATGTTCAAATACCGACAGTTCAATAAATAGGTACAACTTATACAAAGGCCTATTATCGGTAAACGCAGCATTTATTACAATGTCGAACAAAACTGTCAGTAAAAGCTCAATGATCTTCTGTTCAACCTAATTTTATATATAAAGCTTTTATGAGTACACCGCTAATAAGCCATTTCAGCATTATTTTCTAGGAACCTACACAATAGACAATGTTACTATTGCTTGAATTAAAATCAAAATACCGAAACAAGGTATCAATTATAAAATCTACATTGACCTAACAATTTGTATTGGTGTAATATTAGAGGAATAATTGCATTGTTTATATCCGATTCAACCACAATAGAACAATGATGCAATCGCATGTTATTCGAAAACAATTTCGACGCCATTTCGTTGTCGAAAACACAATTGACGATCAATTTGTAAAATTGACCGCGGCAGCCACATTGTCTTAAATCACGAGATTGTTAAAATAACATTTATCATTGGATTCAGTGTTGCTAAAACACAAATAAATCTTTGTTGATTTGATTTATTAACATTGAAAAGCTTGCGAAATTCTAAATGGCATTAATGACAATAAATTGGTATACTATGTCAGTAGTTGGGGTGTCGGTCAGAATACCTCCCCGCGTGCCTATCGGCTGCTTGTCCTTCTGGACTCGTCTGGAGGGAACGGCAGCTGATAGACTGGTGCACCCTGGGCGCGGGTAGTGATCTTCCCTGAGGAATGTGAAGCGATTCCTACCCTCTGGGGAATGTCACTGCCCGTGGCAAAAGTTCTGACGGGAGGGGTCCATTTTGGACCATGGGCGTTTCTCCGCGTGTCCCTCTGATAAGCAGAGGGCACAGCGGAGTAGTGAGGACGGGCTCGGCGTGCACTTACCCTGCCACCGAGCAGACAGAGAGGGATGTCGCCCCTTTCTGTCACCGTCGTAATATCGTAACCCATGTTGGAGTGTCGTGGATCACGTCTCGCGGCTTCAACTGGGACCGAGGGTCTTGGCTTAACCGCCCGGACCGCGAGGTAGAAAACCTCTATAAAAAGTCACCCCGAATCCCAAGCGGCGGCGCACCGTGAGGGGATGTATGGCTGACGGGTGTTCCTATGGAACAATCAGTCATTAGTGCGAACCACTTGTTTTTGGTTGGTTGGTTGGATAATATTTATACTCGTGGGAACAGCAATGGAAAATCATAATAAAATAAACAAAGACGTAGATGGGAGGAAGGGGGATGCTGGGTCGGAGTCCGACTCGGCCCCCAGCGTGGTGAGCGTGGGTAGCTCAGGGAGCTCACGCCGCGCGATGGATGGGCACGGGAAGTTCTTCCGCAAGCGGCCCAGACCGGAGGACGACCGGGCGTCGCTCTCCGAGGAAGAGTCGGCCTCGTCTCGCAAGATCCCCACCAGCAAACGCGGTGGGGTCCAAGAGCGAGGCCTAGGAAGGGGAATTGCCCGGAGGGGCAGCGTTGCCGGGCGACCAGCGACGCCTGCTGCGGAAGGCCGGCACCTGGGCGAGACCGGTGTCGACATGGCCCATTCCGGGTCATCTTGCGACGAGGTAGGCGCAACTGGCGGCTCCGATGGTGAGCGCAAGGCCAGGTTTGTGGAGGCTGTGGAAGCGGCCGTTGCAAGTGTGGCCCGGAAAAAGGTGAAGGGGTCGAAGTCCAAAGCCATGGACGCGGCTTCGGCCACCATAATGGCGGCGGCGGAGGCCAACTTCACGGGCGCAGCAGGGGAAGTCCCCAAACTTCGGGCGGAGGTGGCTCGCCTGTCGGCCGCCATGGAGCTCCTAGTTGAGGAGAATAGGAGGCTCCAGGCGGACCTGGCCGAGCTTCGCGGGTCCAGCCCCCGCCAGGCGCCCAAATCGGGGGGCCAGCGAAGCCAGCCCTTGCCAGTTGAAAACCAGGTTCTGGACCTGGTACGGCAGGAGCTGGCGGCCTTCAAGGCACGGTTCTCCGTCCTGGAGGGTATCGTGCTGCGCCCCCCTCTGGCGGCGAGTGGGATGGCCCCGGGCGGTGGCAAAAGGGTCACCTATGCGGCCGCCGCCTCAGTGCCGAAGCCGGGTAACCAGCCCCCCAGTAGGGCTGGGCCGGCCCCTGCGAAACTGGCTCCGGCAAAGCCGGCGCCGGCACAAAATGTGGCGTCCCAAAAGAGGGGCAAGGCGGCGCCCCAGCCGCCGCCTCCCCCTCCGCCCTCTAACCCTCCCGCCACTGAAGCCGAATGGCAGGTGGCCGGAGCGAAGGAGAAGGGACGGAAGGCAGCCAGATCGGCCAGAGCGGCCACGAAAAGAGCGGAGGAGCGGCGGCGACGCAAGGAGCGAAGCGCCGCGGCAAAACTTCGCGCCCCTAAGACCGCGGCTGTAGTAATAACGCTACAGCCGGAGGCGGCCAATAGGGGCGTGACGTACGGGGAGGTTCTCACCAGGGCCAAAGCGGCGGTGAACCTCTCCGAGCTCGGGATCACCGGGGGACTCAAGCTCAGGGTTACCGCAACAGGGGCCCGAATGTTGGAGATCCCCGGTGCCACCAGCGGCCCGTCTGCTGACGCTCTGGCCGAAAAGCTCAGAGCGTCCCTAGACGAGGACGAAGCCCGAGTGTCCAGACCCGTCAGATGCGTAGACATGCGCATCCTAGGGCTGGACGATTCGGTCACCGTGGAGGAGGTGGTGGCCGCCGTCGCCAGGACGGGTGGATGCCCTGCCGAGCAGGTGAAGGCAGGCACCATCCGTCCGGGGCGCGCGGGCATGCAGACCATCACGGTCAGCTGCCCCGTGACGGCGGCCAGAGCTATTGTTGGTGGCCGAAGGCTGCTGGTGGGTTGGGTCGCGGCGCAGGTCAAACTGCTGGAGCCCAGACCCCTGAGGTGCTTCCGCTGCCACGTGGGGAATCACGTGGCATGCCGATGCGCCTCGGAGGTGGACCGCAGCGCTCTCTGCTTCCGCTGCGGTCAGCCCGGTCATAAGGCCGCGACATGCGATGCCCCGCCGCACTGCGACGCATGTGCGGGGGCTAGCAAGCCCGCGGATCACCGGGCTGGGGGCAAGGCCTGCGCCGTACCTGCCAGGGCCCGGGGAGGGCCCCGCGCCACCGTCCCCGCCGCTGTCGCCGCCACCGCCGCGGTCGCACCCACGGCCTCTGTCGCCGCCGTCGCCGCAAAGGCCGTACAAGGGCCCTCACAAGGGGCCCTCGAGGGGGCTGCAATGGATTGCCAATAACGGCTCCATTGCGCCTCCTCCAGGCGAACATCAACCACTGCGCCTGCGCTCAGGATCTGCTGCTCCAGAGCATGGCGCAGTGGTCGATAAATATCGCCGTGGTCGCCGAGCCGTACTTCGTCCCGCCCAGGGAAGACTGGGTGGAGGACCTTAGCGGCTCGGTGACCATAATTGCGTCGGCCGCCGCCGGCACCCCGTCCCTTGAGGGAGTCAAGAAAGGACAGGGGTGCGTAGCAGCCCGGTTCGGGGGGATTGTTGTAGTTGGTGTCTACTTCTCCCCGAACCGAACTCTCGCCGAGTTCCACAACTCCCTCGTGGAGTTGAGTGTCGTCGTCGGAAGCCATTCCCTCCCCGTGCTAGTGCTCGGGGACTTCAATGCCAAGAACGTGGCTTGGGGTTCTCGCTGCACGGATGTGCGGGGCAGGATGCTGGAGGACTGGGCCCTGGAGAGGGGCCTAGTCGTCCTGAATCGGGGTTCTGTAGCAACGTGCGTGCGGATGCGGGGCGAGTCGGTGGTGGACATTTCGTTTGCCAGCCCCGCCCTGTCACCGCGGGTGCTTGACTGGCGCGTTATGGACGGGGTGGAGACTTACTCCGATCACCGGTACATCCGGTTTGACGTCTCCGCCCAGAACTCCAGCGCGCCGGTCATACAGGCCCCGAGTGGTCCGCGGTGGGCGCTGAAGCAGCTGGACCGGGAGCTTCTCCTGGAGGCCTCGATCGTGCAGGCCTGGGTGTCATCACCGGTCAGGCCTGCCGATATCGACAGTGAGGTGGAGTGGTTCCAGGAGGCCATGTCCGAGATATGCGACGTGGCAATGCCCCGAGTTCGGGCAGTAAGCGCCCGCCGGCAGGTGTACTGGTGGTCGCGAGAGCTGACGTCTCTGCGCGAGGCATGCGTCGCTGCGCGGCACCCGTACGCCAGGCATCGCAGACTCCGCATTCGGCCACCGAATGCGGCAGTCATTGAGGCGGAGCTGTACGAGCGGTACAGAGAGGCGAAGACCGCCCTCAACGAGGCCATCCTGCGGGCAAGAGCTCAGGCCCGCGAGGAGTTGTTGGAGACTCTCAACGGAGATCCGTGGGGGCGCCCTTACAAGACGGTGCGGGGCAAACTCCGCACCTGGGCCCCCCCGCTGACGCAGAGTCTCCGGCCGGAGCTCGTTGAGGACGTGGTGAGCGCTCTGTTCCCCTCGCGGGGGGAACATCCTCCCCCGCCCATGGCTCCGCCGCTCGCGATGCCGGAAGCGGACCACACCGACGACGACATTCCAGAGGTGACTGGGGTAGACCTGAGGGTGGCGGTACGCCGGCTGAAGGCCAAAAATACCGCCCCGGGACCCGATGGCTTGCCTGGGAAAGCCTGGGTCCTGGCCTCAGAGGCTCTAGGGCCCCGACTGGAGGGGCTCCTAAGCGCATGCATGGAGAGGGGCCAGTTCCCACTTCGTTGGAAGACGGGGAAACTGGTCCTCATTCGGAAGCCGGGGCGCCCTGCGGACTCGCCGTCTGCATACCGGCCCATCGTGCTGCTCGACGAGGTGGGCAAGCTCTTTGAAAGAGTCATTGCGGGCCGCCTCGTCGGGCACCTGTCTGGGATGGGGCCGGACCTTGCGGACAACCAGTTTGGTTTCCGCAGGGGGCGCTCTACGGTGGACGCCATCATGCGCGTAAGAGCTCTCACGACGGGGGATGCTGTGTCCCGGGGTGGGGTTGTGCTGGCGGTGTCGTTGGACATCGCCAACGCGTTTAACACCCTGCCCTGGACCTGCATTAGGGAGGCACTCCGGTATCACCGGGTGCCGAACTACCTCCGTCAAGTGGTCGGGGCCTATCTGACGGATAGAGCCGTGATCTACCCTGGTCGAACTGGAGAATGGAACCGGCGGGAGATGTCGTGCGGTGTTCCACAGGGATCGGTGCTGGGGCCGCTCCTGTGGAACATCGGTTACGACTGGGTGCTGCGTGCTGACCTCCCCGAGGGCGCCAGTGTTGTCTGCTACGCGGACGACACACTGGTCCTGGCGCAGGGGAGGTCGCACGAGGCGGCGGCCGACGTCATGACACGCGGGGTTGCGATAGTCGTAGAGAGGATCCGGCAATTGGGACTCGAGGTGGCTTTGCACAAGTCCGAGGTCATGTGCTTTCATGGGCCTCGGAACGCGCCACCGTTGGGATCCCAAATCACGGTGGGAGGGGTTCACATCGGCGTCGGGTCAACGATGAAGTACCTGGGACTCGTCCTCGACAGCCGGTGGAACTTCGTTGAGCATTTCCGACGTTTGGCTCCCAAGTTGGAACGGGCTGGGGCCGCCTTCAAGCGGCTCTTACCCAACCTGAGGGGTCCAAACGCCTCCTGCCGGAGGCTCTACGCGGGGGTCGTGCGGTCGATGGCCCTTTACGGGGCCCCGGTGTGGGCGCGTGGGTTAAGGCGACGTGCCGCCCACTACCTAAACGCGTCCCAACGGGTGATCGCCATAAGGGTCATCCGAGGATACCGCACGATCTCCGGTGAGGCGGCGAGCCTCCTTGCCGGATTGCCGCCGTGGGATCTGGAGGCGCTGGTCCTCGCGCGCCTGCACGAGTGGCGCGTGGAGGTACTAGGCCGGGGGGAAACTCCGCTGCCGCGGCAAATCGCCGCTCAGCGGACAGACCTCCGGCTTGATCTCATGGCGACATGGAGAGAGCGACTGTCGCAACCCCGTGCAGGGCACGCCTCTATCGAGGCGGTAAGTCCCCTCTTTGAGGAGTGGCTTGAGCGGCGCCACGGCGCCCTCACCTTCCGCCTGACGCAGGTCCTCACCGGGCACGGATGTTTCGGGAGGTTCCTGCACATCATCGGGCGGGAGGAAACGCCCGGGTGTCACCACTGTGAGGATCGCCCCGAGGACACGGTGGAGCATACCGTGGCGGTGTGCCCTGCTTGGGCGGAGCACCGCGACGTCCTCGTGGCGGCTATCGGCGGCGGCGAACTCTCGCGTTCGGCCCTGGTGCAAGCCATGGTCCGGAGCGAGAGGGAATGGGATGCAGTCGCCTCCTTCTGCGAAGCAGTAATGCTAGCGAAGGAGGAGGCGGGCCGCGTGAGGGAAAGAACCACCTCACGCCCCAGCCGCCGCGGGAGACGCTCCGGGCGTCGGGAGCCGCGAGACGACTCCCGGCCACCGTAGACGCGGGTCTGTGGGCGGTGAGCAATGGGTAGCTCACCGCCCGTTCGTTGATAACGACAGACCGTGTCGACGGCGCGTTCGTGTTCCACGCGCGCCTCAAAGAGATGTCAGCAAACAATTGAAGGGGCCACTAAGGGCCGATGCCTGCCGGGGCTGCGGGTTGTTCGAAAGAGATACCGCGCCCCCGGAACGCAAAGGGCACAAGAAGGAACATGGATGGGTTTTAGTCAGTAAAAGTCTGACACTCCCTCCCGCCCCGCCCAGGGCGGGGGAAGTCATTTGATGATTTCCCATCGGTAAAAAAAAAAAAAAAAAAAAAATGTCAGTAGTTATTTGATGGAAATCTCAAATTAGCTTCTCAATGCACAAAGTAGCGCAAAATCTTAAGAAACAAATAAAAGGTGAGGTCAATCAAATTAAATTAATAGCAATGCAGTTGTTTTAAAAGATAAATTTCAAAACGCGAGTACGCAACAAATTCTATTTAATAATGTGCGAACATTTTACAAAAGTGAATTAAGTTAACTAGCGTGAAGTAAAGAGTCATACGCTATTTAAATGAAGCAACATCGTAGCTGTGTATGAATTTTATAAAAAATGCGATTGCGTTTGTATTAAAGTTAAGTAATTAATTTGTTGTAAGGTCACTCAATCTATTGGTACGTGTATGTTCTTGAGTAGAGAGCTATGATAGGTAAACGTGGGGCGTCAGGATAGGTGGTGAGCTGACCAGTCGGGCCGTGGATCATGCATCAAGTGTATCGGTGTCCGGTAGCAGGCACCCGTAAGCATAATGAATTGTGTGTGTTTTTTATCATTATTAATAATGTAAGTTTATCAATAGACTAGCTTTTATCTGCGTAATTGTCGGTTATCGCGGACGCAGATGAAGTCGCGAAATAAAAAGATGACTATGGCCTTTCCTGGGGTTCAAACTTACCTGGTGGGAAATTTCACCAAAAACGGTTCCGTGGTTTAGTGGTGAAAGCGTAACAGACAGACATACAGAGTTACTTTCGCGTTTATAATATTATTATGGATTCCTAAGAAAAGTTCCTAAGAACAAACATACAATTAAGAAACAACAACATGACAATTACAAACTCTGCACAGTTTAAAACTAAGACCTTTAGTTAATTAATCCGAGAGAAAAAATATTGCGCCGCGACTACAAGATAACGAAAGAGTCTTAGCTACTTCAGCAAACTTGTACAATTTAATTACAATGGGAAATGGAAATCTAAATGCACCTCGTAAGAAATAAAATGCAAAAGTCAAGACTCCCCGTAAAAAGCGGAAAGTGGGCCAATCTATAAACTCATTTATTTCAACGGTAACTGGCATAAATGGGACATCAAATGCAGTCGCTTTTTAACTCGCTTCTATTTAGCAAATAAAATGAAGTGGACTGGTGAACTTAGATTGCTAATTTAGGAAATGAGCAAATATTTTTTTCAACTTTATTTCTCTCTAGTAAATTCTAATTTAAAAGTAAAAAGTATACATTTAAATATTTCTATTAAATGACACGTTTTTAAGTATAACATCACGCCTGTAATTTCAGAAGGGTTAGGTAGAGGTGTACCCATTAGTACACCCACATTTCGCCAAGTGCCATGTGCGAGCCTACCGACCGACCAACGAGGCAGTTATTACGCTGAAGTTACGTTTTTTATTTTAGTTTAGATTGTAATGAATACATCTTTATATTATAAGCTATGAAAAAGTCTTAAAAAAGTAATGCTAATGTTCACATGTTTAAAAAGCAGGAAACATCTCAAAGAGGATCAAAACATTCGCATGGGTGTCAATAGAAAAAGTGCCCAATAGCATGTGAAGAGTCCACCAAAGTTTGGCTGACTTCCCCTAAAAGAG
This sequence comes from Hoplodrina ambigua, assembly GCA_949774945.1. Lineage (NCBI taxonomy): Eukaryota > Metazoa > Arthropoda > Insecta > Lepidoptera > Noctuidae > Hoplodrina > Hoplodrina ambigua. The sequence continues at coordinate 7,091,386 of OX458976.1, forward strand.
AAGACTAGGAGACTATTTGGACCTATTTTTATTAATAAAGCAATATTAACGCTTACACCTACACAAAGGTTCATAATGTTAAAAGCTTTTACGTAGAAAATTTAACCGAACATTCATTAAACAATCTTACAGATTTTTCCTTTACTGCAAATCTTAACAAGACCGTCGTTTTAAAATTGATTAAATTTTATTATCGAACTAGTTAACCAGAGCAAGTTTTATATGAAACTAAAATGAAGTGTGCAATTTTTTGCTTTACATAAGTTACAACTTAGCGATAACATTTTAACTGAAAGCAGCTTCAACCGTGCTAAGTGAGCTGTCGAAGAAAAGTTTAATCTATGAGCAGTAAAGCGCCGCCGGTCAAGTTTCACAACACTTTACAAATTAAGATTTTCTAGAGCAATTATTTTACTGCATTTTACGAAAAACGTACTTTTTTAAATGTGTGCATTGATCAAGTATTAAGTACTAAAGCTTCAGCATAATTCTAAAAGCATGAAAATCATGCCCGCACCTGTCCTCCATTTACCGTAATACATTAATCCAAAGTGGACTGTAAACATACCGACACATTCCCGTCTATACAAATCTTCGAATGAATCAGTCTTTGTCGCATCCTCCGTAACAATCTGAAGCAGGATATACCGAAGGAAGGAAAAATCACGACTGACTGAATCCGCAGTTCACTTTGTATGCATTGTGCATCCCTTTCGATGCATTCGAGTGCAGATCACGACGGCCCGGCGCACACACTCCGCACCAATACGACAAACACTCCCCAATTGGCAACTCTCGCCTCGTGATTTTGTTTTACCCCGTTCGTATTGAATTTAGGAAAGAAATTGAGAAAAAAAATAACGACAAGGTACTTCAGTTCGCTCATTTCTACAGAGTATTGAACGGTTAAGGACTTGCCGTATTCAGTTCTTATAACATTTGAAAAGAATTGGTGATCTTTTTTGCCGTGTTGTTACGCTTACGTAGTTAGTTTCAATTAAATAATAAAAAATGTCACTACAGGATAGGTTTCTTGTATTTTAAAGTAACCTACCTGTGAGAAAATCCTACTTTACTTTTTGTGTAAGTAGATATGTTAAAAAAGCAATATGTAATGGAATACAAGATTATTTTTGCTGTTAGAATATGTATCACCAATATTTTGCAAAAATCTTAATATTTATCAGTCAGTGACCTTTTTCGAAGAAAACGAGGCAGGAGAGACATGACACATTTTTCGGCCAAGAAATACGCCCTCTAGTAAGAATTCGGCCAGCTTACTGACATTTCATTGCCCACTCCCCGAGTACAGTCAAGATACCTCTTAGAGCAATATCGCAAAAATCAAATTATAGCTAGCTACACTGCAATAAAGATAGCTAGTATCGTAAAACGTAATACCGCAAAGCAAAAAACGCAGAAGACTTATTCGATACACAGACAAACACAATCTTCTATGTTTAAACTTGATTGGCTAAGCAAATTTCATCCTATACTAGCTTACAAAATCAATCTTATCGCACTGGAACTAAATAAAAGCTTGTTTAACGCGATTTCAGACTTTTCTTATTTTTATTATAAGTCCAACTATCCTCACGATGTTTTCCTTCACCGATATTAGTGACGTCCAAGATAAACTCAGAAACTACATATAAATTGAAAAAGTCACATGGTACTCACCCGTATCGAGCAAGCGTATTTGGCAAGGAAGTAGGTAAAAACAAAATTTGGAAACCAAAAGCTACTCGTACATCGTACCAACTAGTGAAGAGCTAATTCCAAATTCTGTTTTATTATGAGAACCTTCTATGTCTCTTTATACAATGGTAATAAGACGTCGGTATCGTGTATCCAGGTCCATGCAACTACCCAGCGCCGGACACCGGTTCCCCTGGGAGCCTGCCCCGGGTAAGGAGCGGTTTTCCACGGGAATAATAATGCAGAAGCTTCTGCTAGACAAGATCGATAAAATGTTATTTCCTTTATGTAACTTTGTATTAAGTATTTAGTGGGATGAATGCGTTAGGCTGGGCTCTAGTAAACCCCTAAAAACACAATTTATACGCGAAACATTTCTATGAGTGATGCTGACATTTTCACTCTTAGATAAATAGCAATTATTATCTTAATTATTCAATTATTAAAATACCATAACTACCTATGTGATCTTATTAAGAACTCGTATACAATACACAATTTATACATTTAATAAACTACAATACAATGTACAATATAATATTTACAAAACAATATACTTGTAATAAAACCAGTTAATATTGCATCTAATAAATCTGTAGATCTATACCTGCTACAAAACGTGATGGCATATAAATGGATACCGTTCATTCACCCAGTCTCACTTAGTAACACAGTAACTGAACGTGTCTATTCCCGAAGCCTACTCATTACACTGCCGTAATTCAACCGAAATGATAGATCGCTATCACGTTAACTACCCATCCGCCATAATTTAGCAGTTTGTACGATAGTTCCTACCCGGAACTTCCGTACGACGGTCTTCAACGAATCAACGGTAGCTACGTTAAAACTTAGGCCAAAGTAATCTTGCTAGGAACATAAACGGGTCTTGTTCAATCGAAAACTTAATCTAAAATGCTCTCAGAGATAGAAGAAATTTACGATATTATCTGGCCCCAAGTACGTATTATTTTATTGAGAAAATTATATCGTAAGTTAAACCATACGTAATCTCTCTGTCTTCCCTTTTCTGTCTCCTGAGAATTATTATTCCCCTGGTGGGGTCTGCTTTCCTTATTTGCTCCTTCCACTTCGTTCGGTCCAACGCTTCATCTTCGCGACTGCAATTTATGAAAACTATTTTGATAAATCCCTCTGAAGTATTTGAACATTGAACATTGAACTTGTTTTATCCAAAACATCTGAGATAAAACAAAGCAAATAAACTTAACATTCTCATAACATTTAATGAAAACACGACTATCTGGTAAATCAAATAACTAACGTTACTACGGAAAAATTGACGTGAAAGAAAAATTATGATTTCTTATTTGTTCCTTGAAATGGGCTTAAATACAAGCCAAATACTAAGAACAGCACTCGTTCAATCGCTATACAAAGTTAAGACGGTTTCAACTATTTTAAAATTCGAACTGGAAGTAACTTCAACATATTTTTATTCTACAATCGGACACAGTAAAGACTGTTGGGTGCACATTATTGGAGCGAGCACAGTTGGGAATCGTTTAGCAGTCGTTAAGTGGAAGTCAGGTTTAGTGGCCGTAAACGCTTGGGCTGTAAAAGGGAGCCTTTCCGTCAGAACATAACTGTCTAACTTCATTACTGACGCACTACTCCAGCGAGAAGACGTTTACGCTCTTTTAAATTGTTCTGAAAACATCAAAGCTATGTTGTTTAATACAGTACCCGAATAATTTGAAAGAAAATTAAAACTGAGAGCTCTGTCTGTTAAAATACAAAACACTGAATTATTTTTTTGCCCTAAGAAATTAAACGCTTTATTAGGTACATACCTAACGTAGAAAAAGGAAATCTTGAAAGTTAATTAAAGTAAAATTTAAAAGGGGCTACGATTCCTTAGATTTATAATTACCGATAGGTCTCATACACCTTGCATCTCCATCACGCAGATAGGCATCGCTAAGCAAACTCGCCTATTACAGGCGGTCAGTGGGACGTTTTTATCGAGGGGCGTTTGTGTGCGACTCACGGCCCGGATATAAATCCGAACGGGACGTGCCTCACCACACGAAAAATTAACTCCGACCAATGTCCCGTTTTTATAGCGGCCAATAATGCAGTTTAGTGTTCATTCCTCTTTGAACGTGCGAACACTTGTAGTATTCCGACTAACTTCGATGGAGTTCATAACTTTAAGGTTTTTTTTCTATGCTGTTTTTAAGGCAGTTATTCTCTTACGACTTTTATATAGAAAGGTTTTATGGAAGGCTTTTGTTCAGCAGCGCGTCGGCTGATTATGAAACAGTTTTCTTTTTCTATGAACATCTATAGTACGTATTAATACGGTGCACTGAACTGATTGCTTGTAGGTGTGAAAACGTGTGATCATTAGAGCTTACAGTCAATTGTTTCAATTCGGTAGATGGGCACGTATTACTAAATGAGCACCAGAAAAAAATAGACAGTTGTTGAGAAATCAGCTCGGAATTATACGGTTTCCGAATCAGTAGGTATCAGACATACATAATACGTTATTCTCACGGCCTAAGGTGAATCTAGAGGCAATTTCAGTTTCTGTTTACTGAGCGCAGACCGTGAGATAATGTTAGTGTGTGACTTAGGCAAATGCTAACAATCGTAATCCTTGCATAGCTAACCTCGCTACTAGTCATGGTTTTCTACACATTTCCGAGAACAAAATAATTGTAGGTACCTAGTCATTATTGTATGCTTATTGTGGCCCATTCTTTTTTATCTCAGAAAAGTATTTAATTTATTTTAAGTGAAAATTCCTGCTGTTGTTACTCTATATTATTACGTAAATGTGGAATTGTTACTTATCTATACTATTGATAATATTATAAAGAGGAAAATTTTATAGTCTGTTTGTTTGGATTGAATAAACTTCAAAACTACTGAACCGTTTTGAAAAATTCGAAATTAATTACAATTACATATGAATTGAAAAAAATCACATTGGGTCTTGCCCGGATTGGAAACCACAACCCCATGCATGAGAGGCAGGCGCCTCGCCCGCTAGGCCATCACGACAAAATTATTTATATATACCAACCAATAAGGCAGCTCTGTGAGATTTAGAGAATTTCATCTCCATGGTATTATTCAATTTTTGTTCCCATGTCTTTGTTTATTGCTTGTTGTTGTTTGATGTATGCTTAGGTAATGTTGTTTAACTCATAGTATAAGGTTATAAATTATTTGATTCATATCTGCCAAGGCAGACTTAACAATAAAATTATTGACATGAAAGAATTTATTTCCTGGATATTAACAATGGGAGAATGCTCTTAAAGATGTGTCATTTTATACAGCCGCAGTTTTTGAAAACGAAACGAGTTGCACACGAACGTACACCTTTTTCTATTACAAAGCAACTGCATTCGTCGTTCACTTTGTGTCTTAAAAACCTCTGTCTACTACAAAAACCTTCTAAAAATTCTTCCACTCAAAACTTTCAAATCATTGATCAAAATGACATAAGAAGAGCTTATACCCCAGTACTCATTGTACCACTTCATACCCGGCAGGTAAACGGGGATACTACTGCGATCCCTAACACATCCGGTGCCAGCACAAACCGGGTAACAGGGAAATTAGCGCGCCGTCCGGACATACTGACGACTCGCGAACCGGATCCGATTTTTTGTTGTTTCCTTTTTCACAGTGAGAATGTTTATGGTTACCTAAATGTGATGTTCGGATGTTTGTTTTATGTGTACTTGTGAACGACTTGAGGTCTTACAGCGTAATAATTCACACATATCAGTGAATTCACAGTTCCGGCATCGTACCGAATCAGTGATAAATTATTCATTCAAATATTCCCTATGAACGCATGCACACCTATCAGTGTCAGTAACGACACAATGCTCTCAGCGCCAGTGCCGGCGCGTTCATAGAAAATGTTTGAAAGAATAATTATCACTGATGTACTGCTGGAACTGTGGTTTCACTGATATGTGTGAATCAAGCTTTAAAGTGCCAAATCTAAAACACGCAGGCTTTTAATACCTATAAACAACTTATGAATAATTATTAACAATTTTATCTACGAATTGTATCTTTGAATCTAATTTTTGTATTGTATGTTGTATAAATGCTTATTTTATTTATAATTCTATGTTTATTAATGTTATTGGACCTGTGCCGTTTTAATCAACTATAAATAAATAAAAAATAAATAACTACCCACGACTTCGTCCGCGTGAAAGTCAAGTATAACATTTAGTCAGACCAATCTTCCTCATAAGCCGTCTTGTGATTTGTACAATAATAAAATAACATTGTAATAGAAGACAAGGCATCTTAATATAATCTGCAACTAAGAGTATAAGCAGTGCATTATAAATAAATTAATTACTAGTTCCAAGTTGCTCAGCCGCCCAGCTGGTTAGCAACTAGCCAAGTCTAGAATATCCTTTTAATAATTTCCATGAATTAGGTAGTAGCAGCAGTAATTTACAAGAAGTTATGTAAAGTCAAGTTCGCACCAATCCTTGGAAATATTGTTTGAGTGAATTGAATTCACCTTTACTGAGAGAACTTGTCTGCATGCAATTATTTATATAGGTACTTATGTATAGACGGTGTTATTGAAATAATGGAAAATATTGTTGTTTTTTTTTGTATACGAATACCTTCCATTAATCCGTAAAAGAGAACACAGAACTGTATTATACACCCACGTTTCTACAAAAGACTTATAGAATTGTTTTGTTGGTGTTATGTTTGTTTGTCGCTAGGTATACCTTTATGAGCATCAAAACAAAACCAAGAGATTAAAAATAACATTGGAATAAAATAATTATTCTTTCAGCGACAGATAACTGCAATAAGAAAATACAACACCCACAGCGCAAGCCATATGTAAGTGCTACATAACTTAGTTCTCTTAATATATTTTAAGTTTACATTACGCAGTAGTACAAGTCAGTGCACGTACACATCGGTTCAAATAAAGTGCACCGTTTGTTTACTCGGGGAGATTATTTCCTTGCGCACACAGCATCGTCTTACCACGACACACGTAGTTTGAACCCCAGTGGAATTACCTACTTGTTCCGCTTTCATTTTACTTTCTAGTGTGATGCAGTGCACTGGTGGATGGTCAACTGAGGAGACTGTTCTGGAATCGAAAACGAGATCATTTGTTGATCAAACAAAATAACATTCTAATCTGAACTATTCATATTTTGGATGAAAGACTTAACCAATAATAATAAATATGCTTTACGTCATTAATAAAGAAGTTAATTTAACGTAAATATAACAAAATTTCCATAAGTTATTCGAATGGAAAGCACTCTAGCTGTAATCTTTTAAAACGAATCTCCTTTCCAAGCTCGATTCTATCAAAGCTCTCCATAATCCATTTACCTACGAACACCAATAAGTATCTTAGAAATAGATATCACTAAGGAACGGTCGACGTCTAACTGGCAGTAAGCCAGCCACCGTAAGAACATCGGAGCATGGCTGCATGGCTGGCACAACGGGGGTGCCATATGTGATATCATTTAGTTGCCCCACGAGCGAGCTGGTCAGATTCTCACACTATTTTGTTTGCACCGACGTCTCACTGCACCTTCTGTTTACTACTTTAATTGCTTCAGCCATTAATCCCCGTCGTTTGGGCCACGTTCAGGCACGGAATGTAGGTAATACGCGATAACATGGAAAATATAACGACAATAAATCATTGGCCCGGTCATAAGCGCTTCGTTAAGCGTAGGTTAGGCGGGTTTTCGTAATTTTAAAGGGGAAAACTTACCGTGTTGGGTTAAACTAACAAGTCATTACACGTTTTGAGTAAAACAACGTTCATTAACGCGTCTTCCTGTTTGGGTTCATATTTTAAGTCAAATATTGACTTTAAAGAATCCTTACAGATCTAATACACTTTATATCAACATTTCTGAAACAGTCACTAGACACGATTGCCGTCTTGCGTTAAGTGAGCGATGACACAAAGAATTAAACTGACCTAGATCTGGACTGAGATTTAAATTATGAAATGCGACAACTGCTTATCATAGAACGCACTAGAGCGGAAAATATTGTAACAAAAATGTAAACCCATAAACGACATGGACACCAAGAGCTAAAAATCTATAATTTTGATACCAGCATTTCTCAAAATGATACATGTCATAACTCCAATTGTCAACATTAAATGAAACAAAAAAAGAATATTTTTTATATTGCTACATCGTAGATCATTATTGTCTCCCTTTTATGTAATTTTCCGTTTCCTCTTTCAACGCATATCCCGACCTGACGAGGCCATCTTTACTCCACGGCTACAACGATTTTTATAAAATTACATCAATGATAAGAGGGATAAAGGAATTCTGTAACTTGTGATAAGTAGGTATGACATGGTCGTGCAGGTATGTGTTATTGTTCAGCAAGCACGCATAAACTGCGTTCCTAAGTCCGTCCCTGTTGACATGGTCAGCTGTCGCATTCACAGAGTGTTTTTGCACCTTCGGACATACCCCTGCTTGCTTCTTCGCTACCCCTGCATGCCCTGGCTTGCCCCTCGCGTCGCTAAATTGTTTTCTTGCGGCATTTCGGTATTGCACCATTTGCGCTAACGACTATTGAAACGCCTGAAATGCGACTGTGTTACAAACGAGATTTTTAACGTGGAAATATTGGTTCGACAGTTCATTTTCATGAAGATTTCTCGTTTTCTTACGTTGGTAAAATTGCGACTCTGTTATTCCCAAAAAATATTAATGGCATGAGTAGAAATTTTGTGATATTCGATAAGCAAGGGATTTGGAATTGAAAAGAGCATAGGAAAAAGGCGTTTGTTTTGTTCTTATTCATTTTGAAGAAAAACCGTCTACTAACACTTTTAAATAAAATAAATAGATATTAAATACTGACCATAATGCACTCACAAAATCAAAAGATGGACTCCAAAACTAGAACACAAATTCAGAACATAGGGGACGATTACGATACCCATACAAGTATTTTCGAAGCGCCACCACGCGGTGCAATTAAAGTTTTTGCGCTCCCCAGGGAAGTGCATCCGTGGCACGTCCTGGAGTTATGAGGCGGTCGTGACTCTGAACCACACTGTACAGGCAAACAAAGATATAGATATACAGGGAGCTGTGTGTCTCAAAAAAAGTTAATAGCTACGTAAGTATATGGGCCTATGAGCCTGAAATAATACTGGCAGTAGAGAAAACGAATATTTTGCCTGTATACTAAGCTCTTTAGTTTACTGTACTTGCCATCGCTGCAAAGTAGACCGTCGAAACACGCTCTTTACTGGTTTTTACTTAACTTCCTGAAATGTATTCGTAGTTTCTATTCTTTTCCAGTTTGCAGATTTAAAAAATCAAATTAGTAATTACTTTCGTAATTACTTATCACTTGAACGAGATTCAAGAAAGCAATAAAATGTTATAAAATCGGCTCAGTAAATAATATAAAGGAAAAGAGGAAGATGTCAAATATAATAAAAAGCTTTATTTCACGAAGCTATAAGTGCCGTCGAACAAAAAGCGGACGATTCCAGGCAAAGAGAGTTTTTATTGGAGAAACTAAAAATTTGAACTAGGGAGGAGACATCCCATCACCGCTGCATCGTTCTCATTTATTTGGCCAGCAGTTAAGACCCTAGACGTAAGAATTTTTCATAAGTGTCTAGCTAATTAGTGTTGGCACAAATCTTCAAACTCGAAACTTTTAATGACGACGAATGAAAGTTTACACGCTCCTTAAGTTCTACCACTCGGCGCGCACGAATTTTCTTGGCCTCATTAAGAAGTTGCTGTTCAATTTAAAGCAAAGTTGTTGCCATTATTGATAACGATATGTAGCGCTATGTTCGTCAACAATTACAGCGCTCCACTTCCCATTACTACATAATAATATTTGTGCATGTTTGGGGATTTCCTCCTTTTGTCGTGTAGGTATCTTATAACATAGTGTAGTCATATCAACATCTAAAATGAGAGTTAATACTGAGTATATACTCTGCAAAAATGGACCTTATGTGTTATGTATTTTATAGACATAAGATTACATCTAAGAGCATTATCTAACTGGACATAGAAAGCTTTACTGAAATACTTTATACAAAGCTATTTGACATATCTAAAATCAAATAAGAAAATAAAAATACTGAATTTTTGAAATTGATTTTCTAGTCCTTTATCTTTAGCCTAGCCATGTTAGGTACAGTTCGCTTTTAATGTCACATTGTAAAAAAAAGTTCTCTAAAAACAACAGATCAAAGATAAAACCATCTCATCTCACTGTATCATCTCAGATTACAGTTCTATCCCCACTACCCACACTCGTGTAAATGGGGCTATAACGTGTGAAAATATCCCGCGGCACCTCGTGTCAATATCATCGCGATCAAATTCCATTAAGGCGTGCGATCTTCGCCTGAGAACTCTATAAAAGCCAGTGGAATAGCCCCCATCTCAACTGATTCACGACCAGTGGGTTGCAGCTAATAGGAGCGAATTCTATGTGTTTTGCGGCTTAAAAGTCAATTTTCACACCAACATCATGTTTTTATACAAACTTAGTAACAACATGTTTAAACTCGTATTAGTTTAGTGTGTTTTGTAATTAATTTCTCACACGGCTAACCCTAAACTTAGGAATAGATTAAACGCCTGTTCAGATTTCTAATTTATTTTAGGTACATACGAGTTAAGGACACGCTTCAGTAATAATAAGATTAACCGTTCTAACTTAACACTAAAATTTAATTAACTATTAAACTTAACACTAGATTTAGTAAACAGTTTATTATTATGTATTGTGAAAATGAACATACGAGTAGTTATGGTGATCGCTATGTTTAGTTCACTGAACAAAATTTTGTCGTTTTTTAAAGCCACCACAAACGCATGAGGTTGCGGGTTCGATACTGGGCAAGTACCAATGTGATTTTTTGAATTCATATATCCTTTTCAAATAAACCTTGGGCTTAGGTAATGATATCGATGAAGAAAAATATCTTGAGGAAACCTGGACTTCTTAATATAATATAAGCCTGAAATCACCCATTCGCCTTTGACTAGCGTGTTAATATGTGTTCGTGGCTTGGATATATATGACGAATACCTTTGCTCTCCAGTTGGACAATAATAGGCTAGTATTGTTATGTTTATTTAATGTACCTAATTAAAATCCGTCATTAATATTTCTTTAATTTTAATTAACTTTTGTTAAACAGTGCACTGTAAATTACAGTATCAAGCGGCTCTATTTACGCACCGTGCGAATAATGCGATTTCACGTGAAATATATCCTCCAGCAGCAATTTATCAATCCATTAAGCTTTATTGAAGCGTGACTCGAGTTACACGTAATTGATAATATTTTGATAATACTATTGACTCGTGCACAATCATACGGATTTTCCTTGGGGCTGTAGAAATTTGAGTTGGTGCTGTGTTTCTGACGGTAATTTTTTCAGTGAATCGTTTTCTTCCTACCGCCTCAGAAGAAAATAATCTAACGTGGTGATGAAAAAAATGACAATATTGTATCGCTCGTCGTCGGTTAAACGATGTTCCGTACCAATTTTTATTTATTAGGTTTTCTTTATAATGTTCCCCATTTTTTTTAAACCTCCCCAGTATTGTGGCGAACAAAAAATCAAAACGGTTAAGCCGTGTTTGAGTTTTAGCGAGACTAACGAATAGCAATTCATTTTTTACACGTATTAGACATTTTATTTTGAATGACCTAACCTAAATAAAAACTGTTGTAAACAAATTCTAAACTTACTCAACACCCAAAACGTATCGTACCTGAGGAAGAAATAAAATTTATGCGCTATTAACCTCATTCAAGTAAATCATACAACATATTCGGGATGAAAACGCGAACATAACACGTAAAAAAATGAATATATTTTTTCCTCATTCCGCGTCATATCTCACGAAATAACGACAATGTGTTTACGGCTCATAAATTTTCTAATAAACCTTAAAATCTCATTGTTTTATTTGTCTTTTTTTTAACACTAGACAGAAAAAAAAAGAAATGATATGTCGTCCCAGATCGGTAATTCAGCATAATAAAATTCGACAAAGAAGCGACGGCGAAATTACGTTACAAAAACTTGTAAAGCAAAAGTTGTGGCAACGATGATGTAATAAGGTCCTAGATGGCACGCAAATTGAACGTTAAAGTTTCTGCGGTGCGGCAATAGAAAACGTCAGGCAACTCGCAGAAAGGCTATTAATTATGAGAAAGGAAATTGAAACCCCAGTGGAAATGGAAAAGTAATAAAATGCAACAGCGATTGCAAGATGAGTGCTAGTGCCGCCCGCTTGCGCCGCCCGAGCCCGGTTCAAACTGGGACAATCTCGCCGCTCTGCCTTTACATTTTATAAGTACTTAGTTAGCCATGATTTAACTGCGAGTTGCCTGTAGTTTTGTCTGTCTGTTCAAACAATAATTTGTGCATGTAAAACGGAACTCCTAGCATAAAAAAGTGTTTTTTATTTCGACATTTTAATAAATGCATACGTAACTTTCTGTGGAACCCTAAGGGGGTTGATAAGAACTATTCAAACAAATATTTGCGGTAAACAATAGACGCGTAAATACAAAATCCAAAATGAAAAATTAAGCCGCGCGGCAGGTGCGAATAGTCGCAAAATAAAAACAGAGCTCGATTTATGTATTGTCTACCGTAGCTATCAGTGATTCGGTTTAGAATTTTTGCAAACAATGGCATACAAAACAAATGAACAACGGCATAGACGATGCGTCGGCGAAATGTTCAATGGGAGCATGGAAGCCATTTATTCGTACGTACGATGGCGTTTCATTAGCAATTTGTTATCGTCTACCTTCGCGGCGGGTCTCTTGCGGCCACTGCCCTGTGAACTACGATCTGTACTTTCATTGTGTGTACTCTGACGTACGTATTACGTTAATTTATTACGTGTGCAATATAATGCCAAACTGTCAATCACTACACCGTTTTCTAAAGTAAAGTGATCTAACAGAAATAAGTGATTTGCTGCTCCTGCATGAAACATCTTTATGTAGCAGCCTACTAAATAATAAATAAAAATAACAATAAATATAATATAACAGTAATGAATATAAATATTAAAAAAATAAAAAAGTAAAAGTAAAGTACTATTTTATTATATTATTATAATATAATTATATAGTTATTATTATTTGTGTAGGCTGCTAGAGAAAATATAATGGAATTGGTAGAAGAGCCTAGAAAGGTACTGATAAAAATAAGCTATAAAAATGCATCCAATAACCCATACATAACAAGCAAGATAACGCTGACCTTATTATAAACCATTGTTATCCGATTTTACCAACAAAACTATATTTCGGAAGAAAGCTTAAAAGATCCAACGGTCCAATATTGAGGTTGAACCTATGTAGATCCCCTAATTTCGGGCGTAACAAAAAAGCGCTAAATTTCCCAGTTCATGGCCCAATTTATCGTATATTTCATTACCAAGCAAAAAAAAATAGATACGAAAAAGAATATTTGTAAAAATGTTGTTTTTACGAGCGTGATCCTGGCTGAAGTACACATTATGTACGGTATAAACGATTCAGTGACGTAGCAAATGCGAAAAACGTTACGTGAAATATTATTGTAACGTTACTGAGATGGTTGTGATTCTGAAAGAGACGTTTGAATTGTATTTGTAACTTTGCACCACTGGTTATTGAAGATATTTAAGTTAAATTGAAAATATTTTAATTTACTATCGGACCCGACAAACGTTGTCTTGCCCAAATGGGTCAAATTGTAAATCTAAATCATGCAGGGACTCAAACACACACAAAAATTTCATTAATATCGGTCCAGTCGTTTACTGGGATATCAGTAACACACAAAAGAACCGAAAAAATATGTATACAGGTTCACTCTGCACGATTTGACGACTCAAATAGAAGATTCATAAATATTTTGCAAACTTACCATAATAATTCCTAAATGATTATATTTCAAACCAAACGAGAGTAAGTAGGTAACTAATAGGACATCATTCGAATGTGGGGCGCTTTTAAAAAGCGTTGTTCGTGAACGGGCGCTGTCCGTTGGGATTGGTCATCTCTTAACTGCCAAGGCTTACACATTAAGCCATATCTTTATATACTTTTTTAATTGTTTTATATTGTTATTCACCTACCTTGTTTTTACATATACGTATACAAACAACAAGAATAATATAACCAGAATTTTATAAAAATATAACATCACGCCTGTAACTCCCGAAGGGTTAGGCATAGGTGTACCCATTAGCACACCCACATTTCTTCAGTTATGTTTAAGTCCCATGTACCTAATATGGAGCGAGTCTATTGCCAAGATTTTGTAAAAACTTATTAAAAAGATCGTCCGTGGAGTTTCTTATTCTTTCTTCTCCATATGGACCTACCTACATTTTGGATCGAGCATCTACCTTCAACTTTCTGACAAACTAACCGACTTCTTAACAATTAAATTAAATTAAAAAAAGTGATAATAAGTCCGTGTGCAAGCAAAAAGCAACGTCCTTCAAAGACAATGGCGTCAAACGTTAAACAATACAGCAAAATTTTACAAACACAAGTCTTGTGAGGATTACGTAAAAGCGTTGTTAAAATTACATCACGTTTCATATTAAATTATAGAACAGAACAGAATCGGGTAACAAAGCGACAAGACCGCTCCCTGAGGATGAGCCGACAATTTTTTAGGTTAACATTGCATTTTATTATTTGCTTATTTTATTAAAATCCTCGTCAAGATAGTAAATGTTTTAGTATCGTCCTTGTCAAGTTGTCAGTTTCAGTTGTTATGACTTTAGCTGGCTTTTATGATTCACGTTTAATTTTTGCTAGGAATATTAATTAAAAAGATAATAACAATAATATACAAACATTGATCAGGCAGAGGCCATAGTCTTTCCATAAAACCAGGTAAATAGTCCACTCCGTCTTTAATTTTAGTTTATACATATTTTGTACTTAACATGAATTGACATTTACTGTAGTTATTATTATTATTGAAACCCTAAATGTATTTAATGAATGTTGATTTAATTGCATTTTATATTTTCAACACAATGTACATAGTTATGAAATAAATTACTTATGACTTACTTATGACTTATGACACTTAAAACAACAAAACTAATAGTCCAGCGCTAACCGGGGGTTATACTTGGATGCACTTGCAAAATGCATACAGAGTATTATCAATATACCCAATATTATTAAAAATATTGAGTATAAACTATAGTTTTCTGTACAGACAAGCAACGTTCATAAACCAAGTTCTTTTCATACGCAAATTATTTCAAATATAAATTGTAGGCTTTATCACCAATTAAAATATTATTTTAAATAAAAAAAATATCAAACGTGCTTACCCATTAACTGCGATGTGCTGTGATAAAAACACTTGGGTTCCACACACTCACATTATGCTTCACACTAATGTTTTTTATATCAGTTTTCAAGTCTATTGCCTGCACACTACAAGATATCCTTTTTGAGCAGAACTTCGAAGACGAACAATATTATCTGCTAAAGACTTACTTAAAACTACCCACTAAAGTCAATTATTTGATTATTTTTTTATGTGATTCGAGTATTGTGGTGATTTGAAATTAGAATTTCCTATACCTAGTAAAAAATATTATATAGTTTTGTACCCGTCTTGAACTTTCTTCTACTTTTTGCACTTCACCTACCGGAGAATTTGTTCCTATTGATTAATTAATTGATTGACTTAAAATCTCGATCTCGTCTAAAGAAAAGGTCATTTAGTCATAAATATTCTTTATATTATTAAAATAGAATAACGTTCGTGCTGTTTGTTTTAGAAAAAAAAGGTTAGCAACTTTATAACTGAACCTGAGGTCTTTTAGGTACCCATTCGCTAGATGTAAGTTTTGCAGTTGAGATAATGATTTAGCACACGATGACTGCTACGAGCTATAAAAATTAAGACAAAACGCGGGCGGTGAGATTTTTAGAAAATAAAGCTTTAAAAGTATCATTGTAGAATCTATCGCTGTCGCTCTGTGTGCCTCGGCGAGCGAAAAGGACAACTTTACTGTAGGTAGACTAAATAGCCCAAGTAAAAAGTCAAAATTTGGTGTTTGGGTTTTTCTATTTCCTTCTTTAATATTTTACCAATATAAAAGATATTTCATAAACCAAATAAGAAGGATATCTATGTTTTTCAAGGAGCATGTAAATAGTTGATATTTACTTTACTCTAAAAAAATATTGCTGAGTCATAAAAAAAAAACAGAAAAAAATAGGCGACAGCGTTTGTACGGAGAATAGACCGCCCGCGTTTCCTATTAAACTCAACTTCTATAAAAACGTCTATCTAGTGCTGAAACGGATACAACTCGACACGTGTACGAAAATTATCATTCGTGTATCCACCATCGACGTTCATGTTTTTCAAATTTATACGGACACTCCGTATAAAGGTTCAATTAGCTCCCGGAACCATTTAATCCGGATTTGCTTACCAACCAAAGGGACATCGCAAACGTTTATTTCGGGATTTACAGCTCAAGTGTTGCTTTACGCCAAAGCTTTAGTAACGAGGACACGATCGATATAAATATATTGCTAAAAATGTCGCTTATGTTTTGTCGTTCACTTTAAATTTTTATCGTATACACAGTGCAGTTGTTAATAAATATTTTGCATTTTAGTCGCCACATTATTACGATATCAAGCTGTTGTCGTGGCGTCTTGAGAACTTTGGCATACATTAAAATTATCATCTAGTTGGTTATCGTACTTATGACAAAAAGGCTAAGGCACGTCGATATTTCATTTATCTAAATCACCAGTCCATTTGCTAGATAATCATAAAATAAACAACTATGTCTTACTACATTCAATATAATTTTTACAGGGCAGGTTCTTTACCTACTTATACCAAAAAAAAAAATCGTTTTAATTTTGGTCTGTCTGTGCATTCCGGCTAATCGGATTTTGACGGATCTTTCACTGATAGATAGTTGATGTAATAAGAAAATAATTTAGATCATTTTTATTTTAGAAAAAGAACTATAGCTCTGTGGAAAAAAGAAATACCATAAAATTGTGAACATTCGATTCAATAAACAGTTTAACTGGTAAATGTCTGCGTCCGCGATAACCGACATTCATGTGGACGAAATCGCGGCATAAGCTAGTGTGTGACGAAGCATGTTCAGGACTTTTCTTTAGTTAACTTTTACGACGTAAAAAGAAATCTTCAGGTGTTTAAATTATTTATAAATACGAAGGCGTCACATCTGAAACAGCAGTAAAATATAAAATTCATCCAGATCCCAATGTTTCTTAATAAATTACATTTATTTGAACAGAAGCATTTATAAAACAAACTCCCTAATACCAAAGTAAACATTTCACTCATAAATATATCTGGAATCCGAGATAATTGACTAGCTACGTATTACTTTAATTTATAACCCCTTAAAATAAGTTTTATCCCTCGGAGAACGAGTACGCCGCAGTCCAATTTAAAGCTTTAACTTGAAGTTAAACTTCGCCATATCTTCCGCGGCCCCAGATTTAGATTATGGGGTAATTGAAGTAGCTTATATCGTGTCCTCTTTTCTGTACCAACAAGCTTTTATATTTGTTTTGTAAGAGTTTTTGTGTCGTTATTTTGTTTTATGGCTGCCTCTGTTGGTTAATAAGTGGTATATTTGTCTGTACATTTTATGGACAAATGTTTCGTTAGAAAATTACATAAAAGTATTAGGTACTTGTCTCGGGCGGAGTTGAAGAGCCTCGTGGGTCGTGGCTTCTAATTCTCGATTCGATCCATCAAAGTTATTCTATGGCTCAGACCTATTCTTTACCCACTGGTGATTTGCACCATTGCATCAGCCAGCCCTAATCGATAATTACGTACTAGCCCTTGCCCGTACACAAACAGACAAAAAATCTAAAAAATGTGTTTATACAATAAAAACCGTGTAAACAACAATTCGCATTTAGTGAAAACTGTTATTTTGACATTACAAACAGTCACTGAAGTTTTATTTAATTGTATATTAAAAATACTGATTTTGAGACAAAGATACAAAAAACATACTGATTCTGACCTTATAATTCAAGATAGCTTTAGGATATTTTTAAATATCCCACAAAACTACTACCTTTGCAAAACTAAAGTAAATCTGTAAACGAAACACCTTCGAGCGGTACTTATCTGATGAGCCACACTTGCCACTCTTGCCGAACCTGACCCAAATAAAACAGCGCACTATCTACGACGACGTCGCCGTGGATTTGTTGGCCGAGTAAAGAATTTAGTGCTGCCCCCTGTCGGACGCAACCCCGTGACGACTCCGCAACTCCCGCAAACTTCGCCAGAACACTGGATTCATTCGAAGAATTTAATGGAAGGTATGTATAAAATCTATGCGAAGGTCAGTATCTTTTATGGTCGCACTGTCATCATAAGGCTTATTAATTATTTTCACAATTATTAAATATTAAATATTTATTGGCACTAGATTGATTAACTTGCATCTTTTAATGCCAAAATAATACTACAAAGGTATGTATGGGAATATTACCCGAAAAAAAAAAGCGCCTGATTTCAGAAGTTTTTAACATTTTTTCATGAAAAACAACGCGTGCGCGGATTCCTGAAGCTTGTTCCATTTCAAACATGGCGGTATGTTTACAACGTCCGAACGTGAACATTTAACGGCGTCGCTTGCCCGTAGAACGTGTGACAACATAACTTTTTGTTCACTTTTGTCGGAACACACCTGAAAAACGACGAAAAGCTTCCAGCGTCCGCAGCCACTAATTCACTGCCGTCATGACATGCAAACACCGGTACCTACTACTCGTAGCTGAGTAATCACATTTCACGTTATCCTTTTGTTGCTTCGGTTAGGCTGACAACGCTGTGATTTCACGAAATAAAAGTCTGTCGCAAGCCGGGACGTGTGATAGTGGCTGTATTTTTTTTTTTTCGTAATTATATTTTTTTCGTACTAGAACATCACACATACTTTACCCTTACATTATATTATAAATACGAAAGTAACTCTGGAAAACTTTGGCATACATTAAAATTATCATCTAGTTGGTTATCGTACTTATGACAAAAAGGCTAAGGCACGTCGATATTTCATTTATCTAAATCAGCAGTCCATTTGCTAGATAATCATAAAATAAACAATTATGTCTTACTACATTCAATACAATTTTTACACGGTAGGTTTTTTACCTATTTATACCAAAAAAATATCGCTTTAATTTTTGTCTGCCTGTGCATTCCGGCTAATCGGATTTTGAAAGATCTTTCACTGACAGATAGTTGATGTAATAAGAAACTAATTTAGGTCATTTTTATTTTAGAAAAAGAATTATAGCTCTGTGGAAAAAAGAAATACCATAAAATTGTGAACATTCGATTTAATAAACAGTTTAACTGGTAAATGTCTGCGTCCGCGATAACCGACATTCATGTGGACGAAATCGCGGCATAAGCTAGTGTGCGACGAAGCATGTTCATCTCATCTCCACGACTATTCTTTAGTTAACTTTTACGACGTAAAAAGAAATCTTTAGGTTTTTAAATTATTTATAAATACGAAGGCGTCACATCTGAAACAGCAGTAAAATATAAAATTCATCCAGATCCCAATGTTTCTTAATAAATTACATTTATTTGAACAGAAGCATTTATAAAACAAACTCCCTAATACCAAAGTAAACATTTCACTCATAAATATATCTGGAATCCGAGATAATTGACTAGCTACGTATTACTTTAATTTATAACCCCTTAAAATAAGTTTTATCCCTCGGAGAACGAGTACGCCGCAGTCCAATTTAAAGCTTTAACTTGAAGTTAAACTTCGCCATATCTTCCGCGGCCCCAGATTTAGATTATGGGGTAATTGAAGTAGCTTATATCGTGTCCTCTTTTCTGTACCAACAAGCTTTTATATTTGTTTTGTAAGAGTTTTTGTGTCGTTATTTTGTTTTATGGCTGCCCCTGTTGGTTAATAAGTGGTATATTTGTCTGTACATTTTATGGACAAATGTTTCGTTAGAAAGTTACATAGAAGTATTAGGTACTTGTCTCGGGCGGAGTTGAAGAGCCTCGTGGGTCGTGGCTTTTAATTCTCGATTCGATCCATCAAAGTTATTCTATGGCTCAGACCTATTCTTTACCCACTGGTGATTTGCACCATTGCATCAGCCAGTCCTAATCGATAATTTGTACTAGCTTTTGCCCGTACACAAACAGACAAAAAATCTAAAAAATGTGTTTATAGAATAAAAACCGTCTAAACAACAATTCGCATTTAGTGAAAACTGTTATTTTGACATTACAAACAGTCACTGAAGTTTTATTTAATTGTATATTTAAAATACTGATTTTAAGACAAAGATAAAAAAAGATATTGATTTTGACCTTACAATTCAAGATAGCTCTTTGGGATATTTTTAAATATCCCACAAAACTACTACCTTTGCAAAACTAAAGTAAATCTGTAAACGAAACACCTTCGAGCGGTACTTATCTGATGAGCCACACTTGCCACTCTTGCCGAACCTGACCCAAATAAAACAGCGCACTATCTACGACGACGTCGCCGTGGATTTGTTGGCCGAGTAAAGAATTTAGTGCTGCCCCCTGTCGGACGCAACCCCGTGACGACTCCGCAACTCCCGCAAACTTCGCCAGAACACTGGATTCATTCGAAGAATTTAATGGAAGGTATGTATAAAATCTATGCGAAGGTCAGTATCTTTTATGGTCGCACTGTCATCTTAAGGCTTATTAATTATTTTCACAATTATTAAATATTAAATATTTATTGGCACTAGATTGATTAACTTGCACCTTTTAATGCAAAAAGAATACTACAAAGGTATGTATGAGAATATTACCCGAAAAAAAGCGCCTGATTTCAGAAGTTTCAAACATTTTTTTCATGAAAAACAACGCGTGCGCGGATTCCTGAAGCTTGTTCCATTTCAAACATGGCGGTATGTTTACAACGTCCGATCCGAACGTGAACATTTAACGGCGTCGCTTGCCCGTAGAACGTGTGACAACATAACTTTTTGTTCACTTTTGTCGGAACACACCTGAAAAACGACAAAAAAGCTCCCAGCGTCCGCAGCCACTAATTCACTGCCGTCATGACATGCAAACACCGGTACCTACTACTCGTAGCTGAGTAATCACATTTCACGTTATCCTTTTGTTGCTTCGGTTAGGCTGACAACGCTGTGATTTCACCGGTATTATAGACGAAATAAAAGTCTGTCGCAACGGGACATGTGATAGTGGCTATATTTTTATTTAAGATTTTTTTTTTCGTAATTATTTTTTTTCGTACTAGAACATCCATACTTTACCCTTACTTTATATGTATTATAAATACGAAAGTAACTCTGTCTGTATGTTACGATTCCACGACTAAATCACTGAACCAATTTCGATGAATTTGGTACGAGGTAAGTTTGAACCTCAAGAAAGGACAAAGGCTGCTTTTTATTCCGCGACTTTTACACGAGCATTACGGACATTTATGCGGGCGAAGTCACGGGCATAAGCTAGTATTGTATACCTAAAGCCCTATTTATAAAATGCTTTAAAGTGTAAAAAAATTTAACATGACCCCTTAAATAAATTTTTACTACTTTATATTCAGAAGTTAATAGGAGTAGAATTAACAGTAGCAAGTTAGCCAATAAACTTGGATGCAATTTGCGGATATAGGTATTCAGAGAACATTCCTGATAGGACACAAACTCTTGGATTATCGCCAGTGGCCTGACGTGGATTTGTTACACGAGTAGAAAATTCAGTGTTCACCCGCCTTAAGACTTGCCTTTTGGGAACATAGAGGCACGGAGTCTCCTTATCTACACTTATTTACGTTCAAAATAGAGGAAGCACGTAACGGTTAGTGATCCTAGACAAATGACTCTTATAAAGGCAATTTAATTTTATGACCATGTTACTGTAACACAAAGCATGTAATTGTTTATTACCTCTAATATAACAACAATTTACAAAATACTTACCTATTCAATTTGTACTTACCTAATTACCCAAATGAACATTAATAGCGAGTTTGTAATATGAAAATGCAAATGAGCGACTCCATAGTTTCCGATGCGCGCTATTCAACATAGAGAGGGGCGCACCTACATCGGGAAACTGTCGGATTACGCACTCCTGCCTCAAACGAAAACTTTTATCCTTCACTGTTTTTATATTCCCCAACTTGTGCCTATATTACAGTCCTACTTGAAAAATTAAGCAAGTTCTCGTGTTATTTACGATGTCTTGTTTATTCTGTGTGACCGTATCCACGCATACGGAATAAGCTAGCTTTTTGAAGACATTTAATGACGTATTTAACGACCCCTTGCTCTTCAGACTTACCGCGCAGACAGCATCAACATTAATCCAGTCTGGAAATTGCCCAGCCTACCCAACCCACGTATATACTTTCTTTTATTTTTAGGTAAAATTAGTATTATGCTTATACTTTTTAGGGGAAAAATGTTATAACGTAGGCAAAATTATTTTAGATAATTAAAAAATAAAATCCTTATAAACTCAAAGGCACTTTTCTGCTTGACGTGAATGTAAAAGAACGTAATTTCTGCTGTAAAAGGGTTTAAAAAGACTTTATAATACATGGAAGGGTCATTACACGGCTGTTGAGTTCACAGCACACGTGCAAAAACAACCTCAAAATGTTCGTATGAAACGTAGGCACGTGTTTAGTACCTTTAGGGGTGTGAGAGCCACTCGGCTCAGGGCTGCGTCGCACCGCGCTTCTTGAGATAGTTAATTTCCTTAGATAGAAGGTACGTTTAATTACAAAATGTTTCGACAGTAGACAAGCACAAGAGGTTGCACCTATTTTAACAAAGTGGTGGGGGATTGTGTGTGTTTTATAAAAATCTTCTTCATACAAGTTGTGACATAAAACGCAATAGAGTACAATTAATAAAATGTAGCATTATTTTTAGATAAAGTGTGCAAACCAAATGGTTACACACGACACGTATAGCTACTTACACATACTGATATCAACAAATAACAAACCGGCATAAAAACGTTCACGTCCCAGTGACACGACACAATCCAAACAAATATTCACCCGACTATTCCTACGCAACGAATAGGTCAGCTCGAAAACTAATCGTCACAATGCAAAACAACGGTATTACTGGCATGTCCAATTATTCCCCGACACGTTCGCTCTACGCATAGTTAAAATATTGAAGGACTGGGCCCAATCCGTCTGCGTCCACAACCCCTGCTCTCTGACTAGGATTAATGGGTAACGTAATTAAAGTAGTTACCAGCAGGTGTGCCTATTGCTCTGCATTGAGCTTAATGCGTCTGTAAACTACGTGGCAGGAAAAGTATTCATTTGTATACAAAGCGAATGAACATACATAAGTAATGGTAAGAAAATATTTCTATAGAAGTTAATTTTATGTGTTTGTGCTGTGAAATGTTAAGCTAGTAAGTAGGTTTAGAATAAGCTTTAGTATAAATTAACAAAATAATATGATGATTTAGGAATTACAACCGCGTTAATTAATGACCGCAATATGACTTCGCATTTTTTTTGTTAATCTCTTAATCGGTAAAACCCACCACATGAAGTATATCTACGTTCGATATCATGACATGATAAACATTGAAGTTATCGCATTAATTGATTATCAAACAACAGTTTAATTATTTACGTAGGTACATGTTAATTCGACCGGAAAACCCAAATGTGTTTCAAAACCTAATGCCATGCTTGTATCAGTCTTTATCATATGTGGAAAATGAAAAACGAGATAGGATCGGATATCGGAGAAGATAGGATCTAAATCTCTTATTTGGATCAGATACCAATCGCCCTGAAATAAATATTAATGTTCGGATACGGACTTAAAATCGACCCTAACAAGATTACGGCAAAGAGAGGGTAATTACGATGGTTGGTAAATGTCAAAAACATCTCAAATGTAAGGTACAAGGAGTACAAATAAACATTTGACTTATCAAGTACTTATTTTGCTGCTCATCTTATATGGAAAGTACAGAATGATAAGATAGACTACTGCTACCTCATTTTGAATTAAATTATCGATATATTCGCAACTTATCAAATAATATACATTTAATCAAGCGGAAAACATAACTGATTAATTATTTTATCACTGCACGCGCCATTATGTCAACTAAAACAATTAAATACGGACAGAAAATATGTCGATATCCCACAAAATGACGCGGATAAATCGTAATATACTTTCCCGGAGTTGTTGTTGGACGCAAAGTCGAAAAAAAAGCTAGTGAAGACATAACTCGTTGCACAGTGTCCATTGAAATAGTACAAGTAAATAAAGCGAGGAAGATTAGCGAACGGAATTTATTAGGCAATTATTTAGCTTCCTGGCTAAAACAAGCGAACAAAAATGGCCGTTCTAAACAAATACTTAGCTATAATTCAAGTTAACGGTCGAATAGATATCGTACCAACGTACGTCTTACTTGGAATTTTACTTATGCTCGTAGTTTTTGCAGCAAATTCTAGTAATATGTTAATGCAAGCCGGTACCTTTACCAGGCTTTTTTTGACATTTACTAAGATAAAACAAAGAGAATTACTGAAATACTGGACGGTTCTAGACATCATTATTTTTACACACAACTTCACCGAAAAAGACAAAAAGCACGTCTGAATTCAAAGGACACATTACACATTAAAATATTTTGTTCAAAAGAAGTTCCATTTTGCTGACGTAAGCTCCCGTGAACTTTGTCTATAGCAAAGGAATACACACGCTCACACGAAACTTTTAATTACAATTTACAGACAAGTTTTTCGATAACCCATATTATGAAACTTTTGTTCAGGAATTAGTAGAGAATTTCGTCTCATATTAAGGATTAAATCCACTTCTGTAAGCGTTTACGGGATAGAAATAAGGGCCGAGGGTTTGGCCGAGATTCATTTTGATTACGAACAGGATTAAGGCTTAAGATCCGTGGGACAGGACACACGATGACACGGGCGCCCGTTTAATCTACTACGCTTAAGCACATGACCTCACTCAAAGGGAAATTGATAGACTTTTAGTAATTATTGAAAGCCGTGAGTCGTCGGCTAGCAGTGAGATGAACTTTCGTGAAAATTGATTTTGATTATTTTTTTTTTAAATATCAGCCGTTTTTGAGCAAACAGACTTATTTCAATGTATTTACTGGCTGACCAGCCCACGCGTTGCTGTGACTCAGGTTTGCAATCGAAAAATATCAAGACCAATTATTGAGATAAAAACTATCCTATCCTTCAATTTGATCAAACGGCACACGGTGTACAATTTGATTAACATCGGTTAAGTAGTATAGGAGTCCAATCCGGAAAAACAACGTGATGCGTAATATATCTTCTACACTAATATTATAAAGAGGAAAAATTTGTATTGTCAACCGACTTCAAAAAGGAGGAGGTTCTCAATTCTACGCGTATGTTTTTGTTTGTTTGTAATGGATAAACTAAAAAACTGTTGGACCGATTTTAAAAATTCTTTCACCATTAGAAAGCTACATTATCTGCGAGTAATATAGGATATATTTTATTTTATTTTTGCGCGGACGAAGTCGCGGGCAAAAGCTAATATTATATATTTAGATGGTTGTTCTGTAAATTCCAAAATCCCAATAACTATTTCAGCGATAGATTTTATTTCTTTCGGAGATTTGTTCACTAAATAGAACGAAAATATAGGTAAATTGGTAAGACTAGTATCTGTCGTAAGAGGAAATCGTTACTGTTACTGATTTCGAACAATTCTCAGACATGCAATTTAAATTTCCCGCCTCTGACAAACGATGTAGGAAAATGTCGTAAGAAAACTGTTCTACTATTTTAAACATGTGCAATAAATACTTTAAGAACACCTGTTGAAACTACCATTCACTTGTTAATATTAGGTATTAAAACTCGTGCTATAGATCGACTGGAAATCCTCAATGCGTTTCTAATCCATATACTAAACAAATATATATTTTAAGTGTCTGCTTCTTAGAAACGGATTGACTGAATTTAATGGGATTGGCATATAGCTGATGTTATAGGTTACATTTACTTATAATTACAAATATAATTAGTCATATGAGCAACAAGATAAAATCTCACAGGTATCCGATATTCACGCTGACTAAGTTTATTTATTTATTACTAGCAGTCTCCCCGCGATTTCATCCGAGTGAATTCCCTTACGGAAACCTAACTTTAAAAAAAAATATTATACAGCCTATGTTACTCAGGGTAAATGTAGCTTTCTAATGGTGAAAACATTTTTGAAATCCTCACAGTAGGTTTTGAGTTTATTCATTACAAACATACACACACACACCCACACACAAAAATACAAATCTTTCCTCTTTATAATATTAGTGCAGATTTAAGGCACAATATACACAACATAGTACCTTTAAACACTAGGTTTCAAACTAGAGAGTACATGACCCAGTTAGGGCGCAGCAAGATAAATTAAAACTAATAATATAAGCAATAAGTATGTATTACCTAATATCACATAGGTCACGGGGATAAGCTAACTAAAAATTAACCCTCACTTGCAATGGGCCTCACTCAATACAAAATGGCCGCTGTCCACAGTCCCGACAGTAACAAAATACATAATAATAATTATATGTATACATAGAGCAATAAATTTAGTCAACGGCTATAAAACACTCGCGAGCCGAAGACACCGAGTGGAACACATCCCAGTGGACAAATTTACCGACGAGGGGTGTAAACTACCCTGCACTACATGAAAATGCAGCGAGCGTGAACATGTCCGGCAGAAATATATAAACAGCTATACATGCTACTGTAAATGAAGTATTCTTTCAATTTCCTAGTGGATATCGGAATCGGAGAAAGACTTGATGACGGTCGACTAGAAAATGAGTGCCATTAGGTCAAAAGCTTGATGAATTTTATATTCTGATGCTTTCGAGATCGGGAACAATGTATTAGCTTCTATTTTTAACCGATTTCAAAGAAAAAATTGTTGAAGGTTTTTAGTTTGACCTGCATGTATTTGTTTGTTTGCGATTATAAAATCGGTTCAGCCAAGAACCGATTTTGATGTGGTTTTCAAAAAAGCATTTGTTACATTTAGGAGGTGTTAGCATTTTAACCAAAAAACGAACAAAAAAAAACAAAAAAAAAGAGGTTTTCAGTTCACCCGTATGTACTTATGTTTTTCCGTGATTATCTTACGTTTGGCTGAACCGATTTTATAAAGATTTCAAATATTAACGGCAAGAAATATTGCACTAAAAAGTGTAAAAGAAAAAACTTTTGCCTTTTTTGTCATTAACTATCAGTTGACATACCAAAAACAGTCTGCTGTTTTTACGTTAACAGTACATACATAACATCACGTTTGTAATCCCCGAAGGGTTAGGCCCATTAGTACACCCACATTTCGCCAGGTATGTTTTTTTTAGTCCCATGTAATAGGGGGCGAGCCTATTGCCATCAACCGGGCACAAATCCAGACTCCGAGGCTGCTACTGAGAAATTCCTGATGGAAAAACCCAATAACACTTTGCCCGACCTGGGAATCAAACCCGAGACCGCACAGCTGTCGCGGTTGCGACCACTAGACCAACGAGGCACTCGTAACTTGCTGAAAAATTGTAAGGTATCCAGTCGATAAATAAAAAAAAAAAATTAAGAGCGTTTACGCCGTACGGCTTTTCATCCAAACATTCAAGTCTATATTTTTGGAAATGAATAAAGCGATTTTAATGAAACTTCCTACACTTAAGCAGAATACATATATAGGTTTTCCCATCAGGAATTTCTCAGTAGCAGCCTTGGAGTCTGGATTTGTGCCCGATTGATGGCAATAGGTTAGCCCCCTATTAGGTACATGGGACTAAAAAAAACATACCTGGCGAAATGTGAGTGTACTAATGTGCCTAACCCTTCGGGGATTACAGGCGTGATGTTATATTTTTGTTACATACATACATGACATAAACTCACGCCTTTTTCCCATGGGGGTAGGCAGAAACTACAGAACGCCACCTGCTACGATCCTTACATACTCCTTTCGCCTCATCTACGTTCATACATCTCGTCACACAAGCACGCCGGTTACGAGTACTCCGCACCTGACCTTTCTGCAGGACCTCACATCATCAATCATCATCATCATCTCATATTTTTGTTTTCAGCAAGTTATGTTTTACGAATCAATAAATAGAGAACGTTCAATCGGAAGTTCTTAAAATTATCGCATTTAAAGCACAATTAAATCATTATGGTTATAAAATACCTTTTTCGTTCTGATTCTTTCTACCGTAGTATCATTTTTGTAACAATACCAACAACAGTGGTCCAGTATTTCGCCGTGGATTTGTCGTTGGAGTCGAAAATTTAGTGCAACCTCTTTTAAACTTGACCTGTTCCAAAGAATAAGGACATACGTGGAGAAGCATTTAAAAGAAAACTTTCCTCAATATGTTGAGGAAAGTTTTCTTTTAAATGCTTCTGCATACCTACACAAAATCACGTAAGTATTACTTTTTAGGTTTTATTTAGTAATATGCAAACATGTTAACTCTCACCTAATGTTCTACTCTATAACCAGTAACTAAACTCTTCAAACCAATGTTGTTTAAAAGGTTTCTTTTTGTATTGAATTTTAAAAACAATGGTAAGTGGGTATCTAATTCGTAGAATTAATAAAACCCAGATGTACCTATAAAAGTATTTGTATTGCTATAAATTCAAATAATTACTGTGTAATATATATTTTAGCAGATATCAACTAAAAAGAAGGTAAGGAAGGTAAAGATATTGTAATAAGGAAGTCTCCACAGCCATCTAGAACAAGTGTCGGATGCTACGTCCTCCGCTAGGGCGGATTACACGCCGCCCGCCCACCGCAACCCGCGTCCGCCCTCGCGCCGCTTTGTATTATCTTCTACAAGATTTTTACTTTGTAAAAACAACCAGTATAACTTTGCTTTTCTTAAATTCCTGCACTTCCCTGCATCCGTTAATTTTACGCGATAACATTAGCTTGCAAAAGAAGCAAAAAGTATTGCTCCTAACTTTAGATTGCTTAGAATGCTACGCTATTGTTTCTGTTTTAAGTAAATACAAAGGCCAATAATCGTAATTCAAAAAAATCAAAATCTAGTCGCAATCCCATCTCAGCGTCAATCAATGTGAAGAACTTGTCAATCAATCCGCAGCTGAATACCAGTGTTTTACATGGAGCGACTGCCTATCCGACCTTTACAACCCAGTATCTGGGTAATACTATATCCCTTGGTAAGACTGGTTGTCAGACTGGCCGATTAATGTGAGAAACTTGTGAGAATGGGTAAATTACGTAAGTATTTTTGACAGATTAGACAGATTAGAATGCGACCGTTTTTAAAAATAAGAGAATTGCCGTCCTGTATTCTATGCTAATGTATTTTTAGACAGGGCAAACTTGTGCTTTATAAATTGAGAAAAGTTATTTTGATTCGCAGGTTTAGCCATAAAAAGTAAATGTACGTTATACATGACGTTTTTTTACAGTGCCAAAATAATAAACAAATGATTAAACCACGATCAATAATGAAACACAACCACAATTTCAAAACCATTTAACGAAAATACAACTTCAGGAAGCTTATTACAAAAATCTATAAATCACACGTTTCCAAACAAACTTCAGCGTACACTAAGTTCCAAATAGAATCGGAACTTTCCACCTATTCACTTCCAAAGGAATGTAAAGTAAAAACTCAGTTACTAGTTCAGTATAGGTGTTGCAGTTAGCATAAGCCACTGAGAGGACTTCCCGCCTCGCAAGTCACCCCCACCCTTCAGGGGTGCCTTAGATGCCTTCGTGACCTACTTCCAAGTTCACACTTACACTTCACATTTCTATTCACATGATTATTCGCGCGAAAAACTGCAGCTTTTAGAAAAACATCGGTAGCTGGGAATCGTTCTTTTTCTATTTTTACTTTTGTTCCATCATCATTTTCGTAAACAAAATCTACAAAAGCACATAGCATAAAGTAGCACAATCATCGTTAAATCATCTGGGATTTTACTGAAATAAAAAATTATATTATACCTATCAAATTTAAATAAAATATCATACTTCTGACGACAATCAGCTGCTGTGCTGCGTATCGCTGGTTCGATTACCGCAAAGTACAAATATTTGTATGGTCAACAAGCAGTTGTTTCAGTTCTAGTTGTTTGTGTATGTGTGTTTCTATGTTTATGAACGCACCCACGATGCAGGATAAAGTTCAAGTATGGGAGAAGGTTAAAAAAACTATATAGCATTCTTAGTTCACAAACTATGGCTTACTCTGACTCGCAGCACCGCCATTATTCCACTAATACAATTATGGAATATAATCAGCTGCAGCCGAGGCCGCCGCCTCCGCCCTACGAGTTAAAACTTTAATCCTATCTGTATTCACAGCCTGCGAACTCCGACTACACCGCAACACTCTAATGAACTCTCTTTGATTTCAATCTCTTTGTGAGCACATGCACAATCTGCAAACTGGCTTTTATTGAACCAGTTCTTGATTTCCACTAATTGAAATTATCAACTGATTACATTTTGTTCTGTATATTAATTATTCTTTTTCAAGAGTCTTATTCTTTTCGAGTCGATGATTTAAGAGTAAGAGTAATTTTCAAGAGTAAAATAGTATCAGCTATAAAACGTATTTACAGTATAGTTAATAAAAAATAAGTTAAAATAACTAAAACCTGAATACGAAAAAATTTTTAAGTTATAGCCGTGGTCGTATGCCTCCTAGCCAATAAAGATTGTGTGATACAAACGCAGGTGACATACGACCACGGCTATTACTTAAAAAATTCTGTCAAATGATTATTGTTCTTGTTATATACTTTTCAGTGCTCGATTTTTTCGTAGTCGGGTTTTAGTTATTTTTAACATATTTTTTATTTGCACAATTTTGGGGGTTATATTATTTTGCTGTGTTTCTAGCAAAATTAAAACAAATGATTCCTATTTCTAATTCTATTTAATTATTTGATATAATAATAAAAGCAAGCCTTTTCATTTGATACCCATGTTGACACTGTTAAAAACAAGCGAAGTAGCTAGTAAAAGCTATATAATGTATATTTATGTTTCAAATGTGCTCATCGAGCCCTTTAATTTGATACCCATGTAGATACTGTGCGAAATTTTTCATTTTATCGGTAACGACTTCACATCCCTTAGAGGGCGCCATATTGGATTTGGTGACAGTTCACCTACCCTATAACCAGCGGACAACTGAGATGCTTCTAACGACACCCAATTTGTCATGTAATGATAAGTAGTTTAGAAGTTATGAGGGAACAAACAAACATACATACAAACAAACATACATACCGGTCAAAATCATAACCCTCCTTTTGGCTTTGCCGTAGTCGGGTAAAAAAATACGTTCTGATGCCAATTAATTAAAGCCTTATATTTTTTTCTAATCTACAAAGGATTCATATCTTCAAGACAGTACCTTCATGTAATTAGGTAAAACACAAAAAATTGTAGGTGGCTTACCTGGTTGTGGTGGTACTGTCAAAATTAACACTACAATAATTATGTTTCTATTATCTACCTAAAAGTTTAAATTTACTACCTATCACTAATACTTTCTTTATATCATACTGCTTATAGCATTAGGACATCTTGTGTGCAGAAGTTGACGAAAATATTTGTAATGTGAGATGGTCATAAACCTACAAACAATCGTAAGTAGTATCAAAATGTTTGATTACACTTGTAATAAATCAAATATTCATACTAAATCATAGGGTTTATCAAAATAAATCGTACAGATTAAGATTAAACAAAATTAACGTGATGATAAGGTGGTAATTATGCTATAAATAATGCTTCTGAATATAAAAAAGTCACTTGCTAGTCTGATTTCAAACAAAATGAAACTGATTCTTGGAGTTTGTCTGGCCTTGGCCGTAGCTGTATCTGCAGTGGAGATCGGTTCGCCTGAACATGATAATCCCGTCTTTGGGTACCACTTGCGCTTTGGAATCGCTGAGGCTGCAAGGATCAAGAAACTGGAAAAAGCACTAGAAGATCCAGATTTCAACGGACAAAGAATCGTCGGTGGGTCCGTCACTAACATCGCCGAGACCCCTTACCAGGTAATATTATTTTTTATTACAAGCTTCCTTCGCTTTTCTTCTTGTAAATTGATTCAGTACAAACAAAAGGCAATACCCGCAAGTAGTGCGCATAGCGAGAATTTTCTGTTGTGGAGAACATTGCTGAAACTTTGCGTTTACTGAATCAAGCCACTCGTTCATTTAGTTTTTGAATTGGGCTTATATTACAATCAATTTCACTTCATAAAAATGATCGACAGTACACAGACCTGGACAGAAGATCGTGCTAAGTAATAACAGCTGCTCGGGTCGATCGATCAGGTTAAGCTACACTTGCCGGGGTTGGTCCGTGAATGGGTGACCATCTTTACACACCAAGTCTTCTCCATGCGTCGAAAAGCACGTAAAACCGTTGGTTCCAGCTGTCATACATGTACCTTTGACAGTCGCAACGGGTCGGCAGAAGCCCGAAAGTTTGAAAAGTCAGAATCGTGCTACCCACTTACTGGGTTGTGGAGGTCAGACAGAGCAGTCGCTCCATGTAAAATACTGGATTATTAAATATTCAGCTGCATCTGGTTAAACTGACTGGAAGCCGACACCAACATAGTTGGGAAAAGGCTTTATTAATTAATCGCAATCGAAATGATTGACAGTGGCAATTGCGATTGGCCCTACAATAATTTTATTTGCCTTTTAGAAGCACCACCAGCACTTATAACAACTAATTTTTATCTTTTTTTTTTGTTCAGGCTGGTCTCATCATAACAATTTGGGTTATCTTCCAATCCGTGTGCGGCGCATCACTCATTTCTAACAACCGCCTTGTGACCGCTGCTCACTGTTACGGTGACGGTGTTTTGACTGCCAGCTCCTTCACTGTTGTCCTCGGCTCCAACACTTTGTTCAGTGGCGGTACCCGTGTTTCTACCTCGGACATCGTTATACACCCCAACTGGAATCCTTCCACTGTTGCTAATGATATTGCTGTCCTTCGAATCAATTCCGTCACTTTTAGCAGTAAGTGTTCTTTGATTGAATGTTATATCTTAAAAAAATTGTCCATTAATAATAAGTCCTTTATGACATTTTATTTTTTTTTCTTTTTTTATTTTTGGAAGGGGATACTAGATTCAATTCATTTTGTGTTTGACGTTCAAATGTGCCTTATTATGTCCTAATTGAAATAAATGATTTGACTTTAAGTTTGAAAATTATTATTCAATAAAATGGAAAATTTAAATTTTTAATCTTCGCTATATTTTCATTTATTTTAAATTACGTGTTTTTTAGACGTGATCCAGCCCATCGCCCTCCCTAGCAACAACGAGCTGTCTAACAACTTCGTCGGAGCGAACGCTCTTGCTTCTGGATTCGGCCTTACTGTCGACGGTGAGTTTTAAAAATATTTATACGCATTTTTAACTCATTGTCACCATTTACCTTTTTCCCTATGAAAAATTCGAAATAATTATATATCGAGTGCACGTACTTTGAAAGTATTCTATACTTTGAATATAATATGTATGTAGGTACTTATTGGTAACACTGAATGAACTTATTACTAATGTTAGCATCTAATGAAGAAAATAAGCTTTTTAAACGCATTTACGATAAATTGATAAATGTCTGTTATAATAATAATAACAGCATATTATTGTCCCACTGTAGAGCAAAGGCTTCATCTCCAACAGAGCAGTGATCAATGCTCGTGCCTTCTCTGTCTTCTCCATTCACCAGGTGTCATGAT
Source organism: Hoplodrina ambigua (assembly GCA_949774945.1). Taxonomy (NCBI): domain Eukaryota; kingdom Metazoa; phylum Arthropoda; class Insecta; order Lepidoptera; family Noctuidae; genus Hoplodrina; species Hoplodrina ambigua. The sequence continues at coordinate 7,125,052 of OX458976.1, forward strand.
CATCAACCAATTACTCATATTTACTTACATTAACTAAAGGTCCAGGTTTCTTCACGATGTTTTTCCTAAATGAAAAATAATTATCATTATTATTAAATAAATTAAATAAATTAATAAATTATAATAAATCATGATAAATTTTGAAAGTACATATAAATTAAAAAAAACATATTGGTACACTAGCCCGGATTTGAACCCACAACTCCATTTATCAGTAGCGACCATTATTCATGATAACGATATCCTTAAATTTTTAGGTGGTAGCATCGGTACCGGCCAAGTCTTGAGTTCCGTGAATCTGCCCGTAATTACGAACGCAGAATGCTCTGCCGTGTATGGCCCATTCGTGCACGCCACCAACATCTGCACCAGCGGTGCCGGCGGCAGGGGCACCTGCAGCGGCGACTCTGGCGGCCCTCTCGTCACCAACAGCAACAACAGAAGAATCTTGGTATGAATTTATTGAAACTAAAAACATTATGCATTATTGTTGTATACAGCATTGAGCAAAAATGAATGCTGAGAACTTACTTTTATTTTTGATGTGGAAAACCACTATTAGTAACAAGTGCAAATTATTGTGCTTACGATTCCATACAGTACAGTACAGGAGTCGTGAGGATATTTAAAGTTAATTTGTGACATTTTGTAAAAACACGGAAAAATATTGTGTTAACTTTCAATATCTCCGTAGCCAAAAGGTATGTACCAGAACAATACAAATATAGGAATTATAGAAAGGATTTATTAGCTTCGGCTTTGTAAAGTGTCTTATTAAATACAATAGGTTGTTGCTACAAAAGTCCCAATAGCTAAAATGGACTTTGCTTACAGATCGGTGTGACTTCATTCGGTGCCGCAGACGGTTGTTCCATTGGCCTACCCGCTGCTTACGCCCGACTCACTTCATACGTCAGCTGGATCCTGGCTCAATAATCTCTTTCTACACTTCTAGGCACAAAATGTTCAAATAAATTATTATTTTATCGTCAATTAACTGTATGTGTTCTTTATATCCTAACCTGCAACATAATCAAAAACTAAAGTAATAAATATCGGCCAAGTGCGAGCCGGACTCGCACACGAAGACATATTTACAAAACAGACAAAAATTATTATTATAATGTCGTTTAATTTCATGAACAATAGGGGCACAGGCCTCGAAGCATTCTGTGCTACTTAACCCTTGAATGAATAGGTCTATGTACTTTGACTAAGATGAGTTTGCTCGTACAATCGAGCTTTTACTAACCAAAAGACTTAAATGAAACTTAATCTTAGTTTCCAAACGGCATATATTATAATTTTTAACGTAATCTCGTTAAATGAAGTTGTATTTCTTACATATAATTTTAAACCTGTTAGAGAAAAGTCAGATACGCGTAACTCTATCTTGAATTACACCGCTCAGGCTATGCCTTCTATCAAATATACTAAGTTGGTAACACCATACTCGCAAAAGATCTCAATAGGGACCGCGAAACCCCATTCAAGAGTTAGATTATTTATAATGTTGTCCATTCATTCGGTTACCCTTATTGAATGGGTTATGAAAGGGTTTAATTCTTCTTCTACTTGGGCCCACTAGGAAGCATGTGTTCTAAGGTGAAGAAAATATAGGAACACTTTAGGCACAGTATTACATGGGCCATCGTCTGGTCAGGAGCATAGCGCTCTCACTGGATGTCGAAAGGATCTATAATCTCCAAATTGCTAAGATGTGTTTGCAGCTACCTACTTGGGTACGCGGTCTATTGAGCGCTTTCCGTATAGGCCGTTGCAGATTACATACAAATAGCAGGGGTTTACTAATCAATTAAATAATAGAGGATTATTTGTTTGGTTTTAAGGCTTTACCAACCCGTTCATCTTAATATATGGTATCCCTAAAAGCGAAAGGTTGCTCACTCACTCATCACTGAAATATTGAAAACCGCTTGACGTATGCAAAATTTGTCATCGAGGTAAACCATCGTTAATAGACGTCCACTAAGAAAAGGCTTTCCAAAACACCCCCTAAGGGAATGAAACGGGGATTTGACATTTACGCGGATGAAGTTGCGGACACAAGCTATGTAGTGTACAATAAGCCGTTCACAGTGTTTTAAAAAACCCTATCGAAAACCTTTGATACGGTTAACAAATATGGTTCCTGACTAAGCAACGCATAAGACGTCGAATAAAGCCAATGGAATAACTTGCAATACCTACATGTTAACTAGGTGTACATAAATAATCATAGCGATATTTTATCTTGATTATTAATTTTATGATAGTAAATATTTACGCAGTGCGATTGCCAATCAATCTTGGGGAAACCCAGGAAAAACAATACTTACTTCGAATTTTCAGACAGACTGACGGATTTGAAATTCTTACTAATATTTTAAATACATTACATTGCTGTCTGAATTTTAAGTTGGTGAGGTTTAGAATTTGATAGAATTTAATTTTGCAAGGCCAACTGGCCCATAAGTTGAAGTAAGTTAGTCAATTATGATTGACGTGATTCATACTCATTCAACTAACACATAAAAAAATTATTACTGTTAGTTTAGTAATAGTTAATATCTGCATGATTTCATGAATTATGATCGATTTTATCAATATATGTTGTATAGGATTACATTCGCCTCAGATAAGATTTTAAACATTATATAAGTTGAAACATTTTAAAACTAAATTAAGTTTGGCTTTCATAATGAGACTGATTGTTGGAGCTGTATGCTTGGCCTTGACAGTAGCTGCGTCTGTAGCGGAGATATCTCCTGACGACAATCCTGTGTACGACTACCACAGACGTGTTGGTATACCTACAGCCAGAACGATACGCAATTTAGAAGTTAATAAAATTGTTGGCGGGCACGTTAATGATGTCTCCGAAACCCCATATCTGGTATGTTGTATTTGTTTAATTTTATGTTGTTTGTTTATGTGTAAGGTTTTAAGTTTCACTTATAATCAATGTCAGAAATCGAATACCGATGTATACAGTTTGATTTGGTTCTTTGTTATTTTTGTTTAGTGGTTTTTAATAATTAGTACCATGAGATAACTGTTTATGTATGTTTGTGTGGGATCCGTTACTTTTAATGAATAAAACTGCCGCATGAAATATTAATGTCAAAATCACTATGATTATTATTTTTCAGGCTGGACTTGTAGTCCAAATTTTGTCGTTCTTCACATCAGTTTGTGGAGGTACCCTAATTTCTTCAACTCGTCTGATAACCGCTGCTCACTGTAAAAACGATGGTGTCTTCGTCTCTCAATTCTTCACCGTTGTTCTGGGCTCAAACACCTTGTTCAGCGGTGGTCTCCGCATCATAACAGATGATATCGTGGTCCATCCTAACTGGGATCCATCTAACATTGCTAATGATATAGCTGTCATACGTGTCAGCACCGTCACTTTTACAAGTACGTGTCCTAGAAATTGTACCATTTATTAATAAAATACGTTGTGTCTTACATTTTCGAGTAGTAATCAAAACGTAATTAAGACGATTGACACACTGCCCCGCATCACGCAGCGTAGTGCGGCAGAGCGTTTTCTTACGTTGTTTGCAAGTATCTGTGTTTTTGTCATGGCAGTGTGCGAATCGCCTAACTGTATGTTCTGCTTTGCCATGAAAATAATTTTCAATTTATTAGTATTATTTATATTTGTTTACATTGCTGTTAATACTAACGTTAATAATTTAAGTTATTATTTTCCAGAATCTATCCAGCCCATCAGCCTTCCCCAGGGCAGTGAGATCAATAACAACTTCGTTGGCTTATCAGCTGTTGCTTCTGGATACGGCCTTACCAGTACTGGTATGTAAAGTAACGTTTAATGAATATTCGCCATTTTCCACGCTATTGCAAGTCTAATATCTTGGTATCAATCCTTGTTCCATTTATCAAGCAACTCTTTTAAACTAAAAGCTTTTGCAAAAAAAATCTCAGATATAATTGTAACAAAACATTCGACGAGATCATTTATCTGAATATACTGATCTTAATTAATATATCTGTCAATAAACATTGACAATCCAGTGGTTGCAAGCCCAGAAAGTCGATAAACACCACAGAAGCTCTATCATTACGTCACTAAATTCTACATCGGTATACTGACTGTATAATGTTCTTAAATTACAGGTGGCACTATTCCTAACAACCAACCAATCAGCTCCGTGACGTTACCGGTCATCTCCAACAACGAGTGCAGTCGGGTGTTTGCAGGTTTCGTGCGCAACACTAACATTTGTACCAGTGGTGCCGGAGGAAGGGGGACCTGCAACGGCGACTCTGGTGGACCCCTCGTCATGCACATCGGAAGCAGAAGTTTTGTGGTCAGAACAACAACTCTTTTCACACTCATCAGCTTGCTACTAAAAGATTGTCATGCCAAGTCTTTATTTTGTTTCCTATTTCGGGATAATTGTTGTTGAGTTTTTCCGCTATAAAATCAGTACCATTTGTGCCGCAGTTTAAATTTGTGCCCGGAACGAAATATGGTAAGATGATGAATATAGCAGAAAATTTAACGTGATGCACTTCTTTCCACAATTGCCTATGTAATGACTGTTTTTTATAAATTCATAGAATATTATATTTTATGACTTTATTTTATATTTAATATTTAAGTTACCAACTACTCAGATCTAGCCTTGAATGTACCAGAATATTATTTTGTCAACAGATTGGTGTGACTTCATTCGGCTCATCCTTAGGTTGCGAAGCTGGCTACCCTTCCGCATTCAGCAGAGTTACCTCCTACATCAACTGGATCCAATCTCAATAATCCAAATTTAACTGTGTTTAAATTATGAACACCAATTTTATGCCACCAAATATATTTAAGTTTATTTGTGTGTTACTTTACAGTACATACAATAACTGGACAGACTTTTTTTAAACTTTTGAACTCGATTTGATCTATTTTCGGGCTATTTTTTTGATCTGCGAGCACCCGTATAACGGCAACCAATCTAAGAAACCGGTGTAATGATGAAACTCCAAATGTTCCAGATAGCTTTAGAAAAATGGATAAGGTTAAAAATAAAAAAGAAGAAGTTTACTTCTTTCCACATAATGCAGGACACGAAAATGGAATTATTTTACACCATTGCGGTTGGGGCCACCCCGTATGCTGATCAATCGGGATTTGGTCTTTCCGAGATTCGTTAGTAATGACAATTTCAAAACCCAAATTCATCACCCTTGCTACCACTCAATTTGTCTATATTTTTGAGCGACAGCAGTAAAATAGGTATAATGATTGAATTGTCAGAAACTACAGTTCGTTTGCCTTTATTCGTAAACTATCAATATAATTTACATGACAGTACAATAATGCTAATCATAAACCCCGGAGCTTGAATACACTTAAACAGTTTGATCATGAGGGATTCAACAAACAAGTAAAAGCCTATTAACCTACTTACGTAAATCTGTAATGAAGCGTATACTTACACGTCAGTGTAACCGTTTGTATTTACACGTGCCACTGAGAGTAACCCCCAAGTCTGTCGGTGTACATTATAAATGGCTCTAAAAGCGGTCGCCGCAGCGCCTGCACTTAGTGAGACGAGGTAGTGCCGTACGAGTACGTACGTGCCCCAATTAGCCAATATTCCTCTAATAGTTTTCATGAAGCATTAGGAATAATACGGTGGTCGTCCACATCCATTTAATCTTCAAGATCTAATCGAAGTTCTTCATCTTTGGTTTTGGATGTTGTAGCTGGCTACTAAATGACTAAAAGTCAACAACATTACAGGGTATCTGTTGGTTGTAATAAATATTTTACTAATGTGGTTTAAGCTACTCATTTAGATACTATAACTTATGAAAGAAATCAAAGAATATTTCTTATTCTTATGGTGATTTCCCTGGCATGTTCATATACCAAATGCATCACCGTTTACATTATTATTACTCTAAGTGAGTGACTTCAACGCAATAGTCCACACAAGTACACACCCTGTTTTATCAAACATTCCAGCAAGAACGTAAAACCTGTGATAACAGCATTTACAATCCACCTTTATGAAGCGTATTTAATATGATAAAACCAATTATTCACTGATAATTATATAATACTCTACTCTTTATCATTTGAGGAGGTCTGCTTTAAGATTTAAAAACAAGGTATTGCTGTGATAAATCCATTTTAGGAAATACTAGTGCATCAATATGAAGATTGTGATTGGACTGATTTTATTTTGTGTGGCGGTTGCGAGGGCTGGGGAGGATCCAAACCCAATTGAAAATGGTGTTTATGACTACCATCGTAGGTTTGGAATTCCTGAAGCGTTCAGGATTAGAAAACTTGAAAGTGAAGTTTCTAAAGCCCAGGGTAGAATTATCGGCGGATCCACTACGACTGTGTTGTCAGTGCCGTACCAGGTAAATAGTTTTATAATCAACACAAAGTCACAGCTCCTTCTCAAGCTAGCTCCTAGCTCGAATAATGTTAAACAAATTAAAAAAAATCAAGGGTGCGACATCTACGACATTGCTTTAAGAACTTGTGTTAACCTGCTGTTACCTGCGTAATGTAAAACTATGATGCCATAGTATTTATATTACAACAACTTTTTGATGGCTACAAACTATACCACAAGTGCATACATCTCAAATTAGGAGCTGTATTAACTAAAAGTAACTACTTCAAATGCTATGTATGTATGTTTTATATTCCAGGCAGGACTGCTGCTAAGAGTATTGATATTCACATCAGTATGTGGAGGTACCTTAATCTCTGACTCCAGGGTACTAACAGCAGCTCACTGCATTAATGATGGCAACAATATTGCGCAATCCGTTCAAGTTATCCTAGGATCGAACTTACTCTTCTCTGGAGGCACCAGGCTCGACACAAACAACGTCGTGTTGTTTCCAGGATACAACCCTTGGATTGCGGCTAATGATATTGCTGTCATTCGTATTTCCAGTGTCACCTTTTCGCGTAAGTATCTACGTTTTAATTTTTGTTTGTAGACGTCTGTATCTCCCTGACACTGTCCTCGACCCTGAGTATTTATAATTTCTTCTAAGAGACAGTCAGTGAAAACACTCCATATAATTTTAAAGAATTAACGTGCCAAAGCAATGTTTTAACACATATGTTATTTAATTTTCTAGGCCCCAAAGAGCGCGTTGAAAAACTTTAGAAAATTGCGAAAGAAAAAATTATAAATTGTGGGCTGTTAGACAGTGATTATACTACGTAGTAAAAAAACATGTATTTGCCTAGACAAAATGACACGTTTCTTATACGTAGAATAGAGAAATCTTGCTACGTTACGTCTGGATTGTTATTCTGTTTGATTCATCAAAAGAAGATCCTACAAATAAATATTATTTGGATTATTTTCCAGTGACAATTCAACCAATTAACTTGCCATCGGGAAGCGAACTCAACTCAAATTTCGCTGGGAGCAACGCTCTCGCCTCCGGCTATGGAATAACTAGAGACGGTTTGTGTTTTATCAACCTCATTACTATCTTTTGATTCTGGCTGAACCTGACAACCATTGTGGTATTTTTTCTGTTCCTGTAAAAAGTTTTTGTGATTAGGGAGTTTGTTTCTAACAATTTGACCTATATATTTTGGTAATGCTTCAAATCAAAAAATCAAATCACTTTTATTTGTTAACACGGGTAAAGAAAAAACTGGGTTGCTTCTCCAATAGTTATTTATTATATCAATTTATCACAATCTTACGTATCTAACTTTGTTCTGCATTGGCAAATTCCAGGTGATAGTGTCAGCTTGACGCAAACGATACGTTCAGTGAACTTACAAGTGATCACAAATGCAGCGTGTTCGGGTATCTACAATATCATCCAAAGCCATCACCTGTGTACCAACGGCGCAGGAGTTGGCATCTGCGGTGGAGACACTGGTGGCCCACTCGTCGCCACTGTCAACAGTAGGAGGGTCTTGGTATGTATTGCTAATGTATTATAGCAATCTTATTGATATACTGAGATGAGAGTGACTGTCATGCCATGAGTAGTAGGTTTAATCAACCCGAAACCGATAATTTAAAATGATTTCAATACTTATAGGTAGTTTAATTTCCAAAATAGTTGTTTATTGTTTACCGTCTATTTCCTTTTCAGATCGGTGTAGGATCTTTCACGGCCAGCTCTGGATGCCAAGCTGGATTGCCCTCAGGATTCACAAGAGTCACTTCCTTCGTTTCTTGGATCCATTCCCAATAACGAAACTGATCGCTACAGTAAATATAATTTTAATAATATTTCTTTGTTTTTTTACCTATATTTTGCAGAAGACCCCTTATTCATTGCTTGATCTTAAAACATAAGATAGTTAAAATGAATAATAGTGTTACTTCTTGTTTTTTATGCAATTATTACTAAATATCTCAAGCACAATAATTCATATCCAAACTTTATAATTTAACTCTCATAAAAATAATTTAATAAACAAACAACCAAAATAAAATCCGTAATAAATAACAAAACCTAAACAAGATAGGACGTCGTTTAGCAAATCACTCCTCCCTCACAACAAATACATCATATCCGAAAAACAGGCGAGCGAGCCGTTTGAAAAATGAATGAAGTTATCAATCCTGAGGAGGGAATAATTGAGAGTGGGCACAATCGAGATATGATTGATCTAACACCTCACGGGCCCATCAAATCGCTCTTCAAAGGGTAAATCTATATTTAAGTGGGCCGCGAACTTCCCACTTGTAATTACATTTTTATGTTGTCGAAGACCCGCGCTTCGTGCTAATGCCTCTTACAAATGCGAATATAATAGAGTTGCTGCGGTTGGGACGAGAGATCTCTTACTGGTTCCGAGCCTTTCTGGCGAACATGTTCTAGAGGGATATTAGATAACAGGGTACAGAATTCATTTGTAAACTGTTTTGTTAAGTCAAATGGAGAAATAGGAAGTCAAAAACAATTGAAGAGGTTTTTGATACATTCTGATACGTCGATGGAATTTGTTTTTGACGAATTATTGCATTTAGTTCTTAGCAGGCGCTGCGGTAATACCACAGTTATTTCAATTATTTGGTTTATCGACAATTGTTTATTCTAATAATTTGAATATAAAACGTACCATACGGTTTACATTTTAGACAGGGAAATGCACTTAGGTAAACGTATTTCGTTTACAAGAAAACTTTAAAGTATAGAAAATAAATATATATGGGTTCTAGGTTTTTTTTTATATTTCAAAGTATATTTGTTCATATTCTGTTGTAGGTACAAGCAACTTATTACACGAACACACTGAGCTGTACACGCTAAACTAAGTAAAAGCTGGATGCTAAACCCTACTAAAGCCAGGGTAAGCAGGTTACAAGTAAACACTACCTAAGTAATAGACCATAATTCCTCTTAATCCGACAGTCTGGAGTTTTTCAAACAAATTATAGGGCTGGCAAGTAGCCAACCTGACATATATGAAAATGAGTAGAAAAATGAAGTGCCAGCCCTATGCTCCTATGTCTCAAGATAAACAAGAAGTATGTGCTTAGTTATTGTCGTATTGATATCAAACTTGGTAAAGCAATCTAAGAAAACTTATGGGTACCTGCAATTACAACAATACTATGAATAAGGTTTTTAATGTCACTCAAATAACTTAGTTATTTCCCGAGTAAACATAAAATCATCATCTTTTAAAGATTTAATATCTCATTTGTGACCACAGTTTCACCTACGTGAAATTATTTGGAAACGTATTCACGAAACGTTTCACCGCTTACTTACCATCATCATCTGCTTTGCCTTTTCCCAACTATGTTGGGGTCGGCTTCCAGTCTAACCGGAAACCAGCTGGATACCAGTATTTTACATGGATTGCCTACATGCGACTGCCTACTTGACCTCCACAATCCAGTAATAACTAGCATGACAGCCGGGACCATCTGCTTAACGTGCTTTTTGAGTTGTCAGTGATTCGAACCCTCAACCTCATGCACGAGAGGCGGGCGCCTCAACCACTGAACCATCAGGACTACCAGCTACCATTCCATTAACATACATTAACAGCACATCTGTTTATGTGTGACAATCTAGTAATACAAGTGTGATTATAGTATGCGGTAACCCTAACTGAAACCGTACGACAGTGTCTAGCCGATGGCGACATAACAATGTTTCGCACACGCAATACAACGCGTATTTTTTAAAATTCAATTGAATTCAAAGAAAAAACGCTGCACATTGATTGGCTAAAGTTGTTCTGTTGGACGGCTTCGAAATTCAATTACCATAAGAATGGTTTTTTGGCCCAGTCCAATTGGTTTTTAAAAATCACAATAATATATTTTTAAAACATGACCTGTCGTTGCTTGAGCTTAAAACCTTATCACTAAAACATTTAAATATAACCATTCAATGTAAATATACTATAACAATCGATTCGACGTGCATGCAAATTCCTACAATAGCATAAATTATTATTGATAAATAAATGGTGCTATTGTCCTCTTACATATTTATTGGCACTTTGTAGATAGTGAACATACTAATGCAGTTACTTAATTGTAATTACAGAGACTGTATATTCACAAGGCGTGGTCTAGACTATAACAATATCGATAGGTTAATATATCGATAATATACAATAACTAGCTTTCGCCCGCGGCTTCGCTCACGTTAATTTAGGATTTGCCAATCAATTCGGGTTGTACTCTGCTTGAGTACATGAGTGAACCCTTCATTTTCTGACACCCTAGTACTTTTTTTGATAAACCCAGAATGTTGACCTTTCCACTCTGACTAAAACTTCTTATAATGCCTTAAAGATATATACCTTTTTTATGACACCCTAGTACTTTTTTCTTGGGTAATCGTAAATTGGTTGTAATAACCCCGAATTATCAATAATCGATTTTATGACACCCTAGTTGAAGCTGGTCCATCGACACTCAAAACTCACAAAATGTATTAGGCACTTAAATTTAAAATTCGAACATGATTCGAAAGACATGTGGCGCCATCTATCACCATAAGAACGTTATTGTGATTTCCCTCGGGAACAGTACTTTTTTTCTGGATGAAAGGTACCCTATGTTTGTTCCTGTACACCTGGCAATGTATATGCAAAATTTCAGAATGATCGGTTCAGTGGCTTAGGCGTGAAATGGTAACAAACAAACAAACAAACTTACTTTCGCATTTATAATATAAGTTAGGAAGTTAGGAAGTTAGGATTAGGATATCGAAAATCGCCCTTTATGTAAGTGCTGTACCTACCCTTCGGGGAATCCAGGCGTAATCTGCTCCTGATAGCAGTATTTTAGGTCCAATTAGTATTAAAGCGTTTGTCAATAACTATTGTATCATTTTAGGGACTATTGGAAATGTTGCAAAACCCAGTAGGTCCTTTCCAAGTTCAAAATATTCCTGGTACCGTCACATGACTTAATTTTTGCTGATATAGGCATTACTTGCAATCAAAGTCTCTTTCTGTTCAACATTATGAAAATGTAAAATGTGTATTGTATCTCTAACTTTTTAATTATACAGCACCATAGAGCTATTTTAATTGGCTTTATAATTTTAAAATCTTGCTATTTTATAGATCATAATCATAAATCGTTGCAGCAAGATCATATTTTGCAAGAGAGGCCCCTCGACGCAATGCCAACAGTTCCTACACATATCATTAGGGTCAATGACCGCCGACCGGTGACCGTATAGTACTGTCAAAGTCAACTTTCTCTTAGACACACGTTCTAACTCTGAGCCGCATGTCCACTTGCATGCTTATTAAAAGAATAAAGTAATACAAGCTTGTAATAAAGTATTTATTTCAAAGCGTCCATTACTTAACTTTTGATATCCTTTATGTATGGCAAGATATTTGACATTAATCCGAGAATTTACTCCTAATATCATCAATCAGTCAAACATACATAATTTCGTCCGACGTTTAGACGGGAGAGAGCTACATACGTTGGCATGTTCTAATAAGAGTCCGTTTATTAAGGTGGTTTCACACCGGCGGGGCAAGGAGTGAATTGAATGGGCGAGAATTAAAATTTGTAAAAGTTATAAATACCCTATTAATGCGGCAGTACAGTTCAATGTCGTACTAACAAATATTTTAATCTTTGGTGTAAATTACAATATCTGGTCGTGTAACATTTAACCATATAGCCACAAAATAGGGTCTTTATTATTTCTTCGGCGTAAAAGGGTCAGCGTGATTTCAAGTCTCACCCATCCAATCCACTCGTCGACTCGCCGGTTTGAAACCACCTTTAGGCAACTCTGAACAATAGCACTGTTTGTAATGCAACATCGTAAGGTCACGCTTGGCCGCCTCACAATAATTTCCAGTCTACCGACCCCCAAACATACAAATGAGCACGATAATGAACACACACATTAATGTATTAGACAAATCATTTGATAGTTACTGTCCAAACAACGACAAAGCTAAGCAAAGCTTCATGGGATAACTAAACAGTGATGCTAGTCATTATGTCATCTACGAGTACCTTACTTATACGATAATAATAACTATTATTTTGCCATTACCATATTATTGATAGTCTTCAACAACAATCATTTCGATAATTTATCACTATGTGTGTAAACATTACAACCTATATCGTAATGCATTCATATAAATCTGTAAGTAATAGTGTATTTATAAAACACAGCAGTACATAACCCGACACCGCTGCAAGCAGACGCTCGCACAAAAACACGTAAATCGAGGTCATGATCAATGATTTGCGTGTAGTCACAGAATATTTCTGTTTCTTACGAAACCATCGTGTCGTCAGCGCTATGGTTACCTCATAACATCTACCTATTATTAGATAGCTACGTAAGCCGACTCCATTTACGCCCTAGTAACCAACAAACTGTGCGGCAACTCGAACGCGTCCGCATCGAAAATGACAAAACACACAATTTTCGTTTTCTACTTCATCGCGACCATATTCGCTACGGACAGTTACAAAATTCTCGGTATCTTCCCGTCCCTGGATCGCAACAACTACCTCACTTACCGCGGATTGTTTCGGGAATTGGCGAATCGTAACCACGAGGTGACTCTCATCAGCCATTTCCAAATGCAGGATGCACCGGCTTCGTATAAAGATATATTGTTGAGTGACAGTTTACACCAAGTGTATAAAGGGTTATCTTTTGAATCTGTGATAGTGAACGAAGTGTCGCGAGTGCCGTTCGAGACGCTAGTGGCGACTAAAGCTGGCAACGATGACTGCAAGACTTTAATGAACAACAACCAAGTGCTACACATGATAAGTTCGCGGCCACGCTACGATGTAATACTAGTAGAGTCGTACAACAGTGACTGCGGCTTGGCACTGGCCGCTAACCTGAGTGCTCCTTACATTGCCTTCAACCCGCAGCCTCTGCAAGCGTGGCAGTATAACAGATTGGGTATTAATTTCAATTCTGCGTATGTAAGTCAATCCGGCCTGCACTATGGAAAGGAACCTTGGTATTTTGAGCGGCTAAAGAGTTACGTGCTGTATCATCTTACGAACTGGGTATATTACGTGGGTTCCCAAGTAACGGATCATGTGTACCTGTACAAGTATCTGGGCGACGCGCTTCCATCTCTAGAAAGTATTGCGTCGAACGCGAGCCTAGTGTTTGTAAACACGCATCAGTCAGTGTACGGCGGTGTTGCCCGACCAGATAATGTAATTGACATCGGTGGTATTCATGTGAGACCACCGAAAATTATTCCGACGGTGAGTAATTTTGACAATCTCTATGTAAATAGACGCTAGCGTTGTAATATCATGTTTGTTTAGTATTCTAAATAAGTGATGAGCAACACGTTTGCATTGTGCCACACCGCCGAGCATATTGGAAGCAGTATCAACATTAATTAAGGAGATAACAACAACATTACGGTAATTATCATAGTTTGTTGCTTAGCTCTACTCTACTTGGAACCACGTGTGGCATACATTTGATCCTTTTGTATGTACTATACAATCACATTGTATAGGAAGTGATCTAGCAGCTAGCTTTATCGTTGTTTGTCTTTAATGAACATAAACATCATTCGGTTGGGTTGCAATCGCAATATTGCGTGAAACCAACTTAAAAAGTGAAACGCGAAGTCGTGAACGCTTTCCGGTATGCCAGGCTTGTGCACATTATTTCAGTATATATTATGATTTTATGTACACTTTAAGTGTCTATACGCGAAGTCTACTGTTTAGTTGTTTAGTACCTGCAATCTACCACTAAACTTCCGCCTGAGAAAAAAATATCTTAATCGGTTCCGTGGGCATCGTTAGCACAAAATTACAGTACAATCAACTCATCTTTCAATGTTATCACTTTACAGGAAATAGAGAGATTTATAAACGAGGCCGAGCACGGTGTAATATACGTGAACCTCGGTTCTACCGTAAAGGACTCCACGCTTGCCGGTGATAAATTAAACGAACTGTTATCAACGTTCGGTAAATTGCCTCTGAGGGTCCTCTGGAAATGGGACGGAGGCAATCTGCAACTGCCAAGAAACGTTATGACTATGAAATGGTTTCCACAATACGATATTTTGAGTAAGTATACGCACATGTGTTTGATAATACGGGTGGCTATTTGTGGTTCTCAGTTGGTTGTGGTAGCTTAGCTCTACGCAGGTTGCATTAATGAGAAATTAAGAGAATAGTAACTATATTACATGCAATCTTAATATTGACATTACCTACTCAATATGTAAGCAATTGATCTTTGAAACGCAGTACATCAAAATACCTACTAATTTGCGATTATAAAAGATATAATCATGTTCAAAGTCAACTGTCACGCAACTAATCTAAATTAGGTGGTTATCGATTAGTTACAAATGTAAAATGATTACACAGTATGGATTTTTAATGTTTATATATATATTTCCGGTTAGTCTACTAAATTGAATACTTAGTCGTATTTCTTTAAGGATATACATACATCTCTTGTCTCAATGATAATTAAAGACAAATAACACCAGATCTTATCTTATCTGCAAACTTTGAAATCAATTTTATTGAGAGACACAAGGCTACCTCTTCCTGTCGAATTGTAAACCATTACCCCAACAAATTACCCTAAATATCACGAAATGTAAAACAATATTTTTCCTGTACGTTTCAGAACATGACAACGTCAAGGCATTCGTGTCTCACGCAGGCATCCTGAGCACTATAGAAGCAGTAGACGCTGGTGTGCCAGTCGTGGCCATCCCTCTGTTTGGAGACCAGTATGGTAACGCAGCAGCTTTGCAAGACGCAGGCATGGCCACCGTGGTCCACTACCAAGATCTGAAAAAAGAGTACCTGCTAGACGCCATCAATGATGTTCTAGACCCCGTGTAAGTGAATTTTCTTTTACAATAGTGACATTGCAAAAAGTATAGTGATACTCTTATATTTCTAATCTTAGAATGAGCCTCGGATGGCGCGAGGCGACCACGCAAATTTCTTACTTTAGTTAACATTGTAAACTTTGAACGTCAACGAGAAATACACACACATCTCAACCAATATACATTGTATGATTGTATTACATATTGAAAGTAGATTTAACTGGATAAAGTTCGAAGGTTAACCAAAGGAACTTGATGTCATGAACTCATGATGGTCACATACTTTTAGTACACTCGTATTTGTTAATTTGTCACTACAATCCAACTTAAAGGAATTTAAAAAGGCCTTCCAGATCCCCCGCCCCCCTTGCTCAAGGAGAAATATTCGAAGTTGATTGCCAACCTTCAGTAATTAGATAAGTGCAAGAAAATGACACCTTGCTCAGTCGAGGCAGTATATTTATTATTTGAGATAAAATAAATATAGTTTTACGCTGGTCTCAGATTTTGATGCCTATATTTTTGTGACCGCTAAGGTTTATGGTATCACTCATATCTCCTCTTTCAAAGCCTAATTTTAAATACTTTTCAATATATTTTTTGTTAAGCAATTTGCTTATTTGATATTTTCCACCACAACATATTTGTGGGACCCTGTGTCCATTGCCATGCAACAACTTACAATTAAGTAATCGTTCCTGGAATTAGAGCGTAACTGCCCTTTTACCATCCTATGATCAAACAACATTTAGGTTGCCAAATTTGGTAATTACATAATGAGTGCTTATCTCGCTTCTGTCTCAAGGCCATGAATTAAAACACTAACAGATAAACTAGTATGACGACCTATATTATTTTTTTCTTATCTTATCTTGTTATAAATTGCAGATGGCAGCAACGTGCGAAACTTGTATCAAGATTATGGCATGACCGTCCAATGTCACCTTCAGAATCTGCTATCTATTGGACAGAATACGTGGCTCGTTACCAAGGTGCACCGAATCTCCAACCATCAGCGCCTAAAGTTCCCCTCTACCAGCAGCTGCAGCTTGATGTCCTAGCATTTATTGGACTAGTCCTTTACATCCTGAGCTATGTAGTGTACAAGATTCTGTCTGTACTTTGCTGCTGCTGTTGTCAAAACGGAACACAATCAGAGTTAGTAGAAGAAGAAAGAAGATCATCGAAGAGAGTGAAGTTTGAATAAGAACCTCGTAAAATATATTTTGTGAAAAACTTTGTAAATTAAGTTAAGTACGGTAAAATACAGCAGTACAATATTTCTAACGCTTGACTGGTTAAATATTTTAAGATTTTTTATTTATTATATGTTGAATTAAAATAAAACCAAAATAATTTTCAGTTTGATTTTTTACGCACCATACCTTGTTGTTTAACATAATTATAGGTACTTACCAATAAAATAAAGAAGAATAAATACCCAGGTGTTTTCTCTCTTAAATTATTCTAACTTAATCTAGGAAGTATTCGGACCTTGTAAGTAATTAAAAAAACAAATTTAAATAGTTTTGACATTTATATAATCGATCACATTAACAGTATGCTATTATCAGATCAGATTACAAACCTGAATGTCATCTAAGTAGAATTGTTAATCACTTTTGAATATTCGTGTGTTTATTTACTAATGATACCTCTTTATCCAATCAAAATAGAGCGGGAGTCTTATCTGTGTTTAAAAACTGACTGCGGCTTGTTAACAGTTCAGTAGGCCGAACGTACTAGCATCAATGAACACACTGTTGCGGAACTTTAGGATTAATTAGCGTCATAATTATACTAAAAAATGAAGTTATATAATAATATATTAGTTCTGTTAATTAGTGTTCTCTTCAATCAAGTGTCAACGCTAAATATTTTAGGAGTGTTTCCATACCAAGGCAAAAGTCATTTTTTCGTATTCGCACCATATCTTAGGGAGTTGGCAAACAGGGGTCACAATTTAACAGTGATATCGTACTTTCCTCTGGAAAAACCACTTAAAAACTATCATGATATAAGTTTGGCAGGAAAAGCAAAAATATTGGAAGATGTATTTGCAATAGACCGCTCGTATTGGACCACAATGCAAATAGGTTTTTTCTTAGCCGGTTCAGGAACCGACAACTGTGTAACCATGTTAGAAGATGAGAATGTGCAAAATCTTTGGAAATCTGAAAGAAAATTTGATGTAGTGGTTGTGGAACAGTTTAACAGTGATTGTGCGTTAGGGCTTGCCCACGTACTCGGAGCTCCGGTAGTCGGGGTCACATCCCACGTACTGATGCCCTGGCACTACGAGGACTACGGTATTCAATACAACCCAGCATACGTGCCTCTCCTACTGTTTGAGGGTGGAACAAAACCCACGTTATATCAACGTATCGAGAGAACCATTTTCCATAATGCCTTCATTTATTTACATAAAACTACTCGAGTAAATAATCAGAATACTCTAGCACAATATTTTGACAATATACCACCGTTGAAGGAATTAGCGCAAAATGTTAAATTGATGTTGCTGTACACAAATTTCGTGGTGTCTGGCTCTGGTTTATACCCACCAAATGTCCATGAAGTGGGCGGATATCACGTTGCTAAACCAAAAGAACTGCCTCAGGTAAGTGCCTAAGTGGCTTGACATTTGAATTCTCTAAAGACTATTAGAATACAATTAACACAATATCTTGTTAAGTATGTAAATTATATATTTTGTTGTAGTCCCCACCACAATAATTCTACTATTATAATGATACTTTGTCAAATACTTAATTACGATGATGTATGGGCAGCATACAAAGTAGTTAACGTAAGGAACATAATATTACAAGCTACAGACATTATACGAATCATATAATCAAATTATTAAGTGTATCGTAACAAGCAGTGCACTATGCAATTACTTATCATACTTATATCATAATGGCGTAAGTATATGACTGGAAAATCATAAACATACCCTTTAGCAGTTTCTGCATGTCATTGTACAATATTAGTATTATACACTATTGTCACAACAACAAAGTCGATAACATCTTTGACGTAAGTACTGTATGAGAACATTGGGCAGTCATCACATGGCTGATAATTATTCGCCATTCGTCGTAATTTTTTTTTGCCATTTTTGATTAATAGATTATGGTGATTGTCTTTAAAAATCCAACCTCTATACAACCAACCCTCTTGCATTGCTTAGGTTTGCATAATCGCATCTTAAACTGCGATTTTAAAACGCATCCGAGAAACATTTGTTCAGTAAACGTTTTTTTTTTTCAGGATTTAAAGAAATTCATAGAGGAATCAGAACATGGCGTAATTTATATAAGTTTTGGTTCTATGTTACGAGCCACTTCTACGCCCAAAGATAAATTGGAAGCCATCATCGGAGCTGTATCACAGTTACCGCAGAGAATCGTTTGGAAGTGGGAGGAGAAGAATTTGCCAGGAAACCCGAAAAATATATACATATCGAATTGGCTGCCACAAAACGATATATTAGGTATAGTATTTTTTTTTACATTATTAATATATTTTAAAGCTCACGTGGGCCTTTATTCTTAAGCTATGTAAACACTAAAAACACACACGTGAGATAAATGATAGCAGGAGTATTGAACAATTACAGAGATTTTATGATACCACCTGTAATCTTTACAAGATGCAATAATAACCCATAAAACATATTATCCAATCAGTGGCATCGTATTTTAGGACACCCAAGAAATAATACCTATATCTATTCTCAAGGTACGTGGATCAACACTTTACTATGACCAAGGTTCTTCTCTATAACTAATCTAACGGGTGGAACATATTAGAGAATCATGTACTGAATCCACGGTAAAAGTTTTCGCTATAATGTTCTTTTCACTCCTTATATGGATCACTATATGTTAAATGGGGCACATACGTTATTTCAAATACATTAATAAATATGCAATAAAATACATCAAAATAATACTTCAATTTTGGTCCGTTCTAAGCCCAGTTTGGATCATTTCTCTTTTTTAAAGATTTAAATTATGAATCTCAACACCGGAATTTTATTAAGAATATTCATGATTATGAATGAATGTGTGTGGATTTACCTAACCAGCAACTATATATACTAGTACCCGTTCATGACTTAAGAAACTTTGATCGATTCCTCAATCTAGCCTTTTACCGGATATATTGAGGTCTGCTAATTCACTGCTGTTTTATATTGCTATTCCATTGCGATTTCCCCTCAGGATAGATTGTAATAAGATATCTCGTTACCCGGCGCCGAAGGGAAAACCCTTTCACCAAAACATTATCGTAACTACGGAGAAAAATTGTAGGTTCGAATTTTCCTATGGGTATAGATTTCGATCTCAAAGAGAAGGGATAGATATAATGATAGGTAATACAATTATGGTGTGAGTGGCCCGTAGAATACATTTATAACATGTGATTCATTTACTTTCTAATTATTTTAAAGCAGGTATCTTGAGGCTTTCGTTAGCTTCCACATGTCTAAAAGTATGGAAAGCTGCTCAAGCGTGTACAACAGTACAATTTAATACCTAAATTACACGTGCCGAGCTAATGAGCGAGTGAATTCAGTGAATGCACAAACGTCTCATACAGACAATTTAAGCTGACTGATAATAAAGTATTTTACTCGTATGTAAAATTGGAAACAACTCATTACTCAATAAGTAGAAAATAACGGCTGTAAAAAGACACTTTTGGAAGCCGAAATCATGTTGTTACCATCATGTTTTTGTTCAGGGCCATACCTGGGAACCCTAAGTTACGGAGCCATTAAAGGTTATTTTCCTAGTGATTCTATCACGAAAATAATTTGCTAACACCCAGTTTTTTTTTTTTTTATTTTATCTTAATGCATCATAAAAGTACCTACAAAAGCGGACTTAACGCATATATGAATTTGATGCAAGAATTCAATTCAGGCACGAAAGTAAATAAAAAAAAAACAATATCGAGAAACTGTTCACAAAAGCTAAAACTGGCAACAAATTGTTTGCAGTCAATTTGAAGGCTCACTTTTTAGCAGTGATGTTCACCAACTTCACTGAATCTGTCTATGTCTCTTCGATTAACTACGCACATTTTAATTTCTTGATTTTATTAACCATTTCAGCGCACCCGAAAGTTTTGGCGTTCTATTCTCATTGTGGCATGTTGGGTACCACTGAGGCGATCCATCATGGAGTACCGATGATTGGCATGCCAATCTTCGGAGACCAGCCAGGAAATGGTGGAGCCGTTGAAGAGAGCGGGCTAGGCGTTCAGATCCAATTCAGCGAATTAACTAAGGAGCTTTTACTGGAAAAAATCAAAACCGTGCTGAACCCTGAGTAAGTTTTGTATCAGTAACAGTGACGAGACAGTTATTATGTATAATACTAGCTTCTGCCCGCGACTTCATCCGCATGGATGTCAAGTATGCCATAAAACATACTTTATATACTCGGCAACAATCTACATTTCTATTACTTAACGATATTGTGCTATCCGACCAGTGTCATCAGTAATTACCAAAACATTGAAATACCTAAACAATTTTATATCTTTATACGTTAGTATAGAAGTATATACTCCTATTATAAGTACAAAATGATACCGACCACTTAACAATTTGAAGAACACAATATAAGTATCTAGCACAGTATTCCAACCAAATTACTGCATTGCCTGTTGCTCTACCATACTTCCAGCGTAAACAATATTTAATGACACTAGTTTTAAGATTATTATAATGTTCATTATTAGACTCAATAACCGTAAATTTCATTTTAGGTTCAGAAAGAAGGTAAAAGATCTGTCCAGAGTATGGCACGACAGGCCACAATCTCCCATGGACAGTGCAATTTACTGGACCGAGTTTGCAGCCCGAACTGACAACTACAGCTTCCGAACTCCGGCGGGCTCGGTCCCCTTGTACCAATACAGATCGTGGGATATAATAGCTGTGTTTGGTGGCATCTTATTTGCAGTCTTATACTCTTTGAAAATGATTATCTCTTTACTTACGAAGAGCAATACACAGAAACTCAAACGTAAAGTAAAAACTAAATAAATAAGTTTCGATTTTTTTAGTTCGATGTATTTTGTTATGTAGTGCTTTAACTTTGGAAATATTATTTAGATTTTTGTAAAGACCATAGGGTGCAAGATTTTTATTTATTTGTTTATTTAATGTGGAACACTTAGTACCTACAGCTTAAAAGAAACAGGCATATTTAGGGTAACAGGCAGGTATATTTAGGTTTAGTCTGTTTGTTATTGTGATATTGTTTATGATTAAAATGTAAGATATAATATGTTGGGTTGGCATCCGCTATAAAATAGTAGTATTTTATAGCGTCATTATCCTGTCATCAAAAATATTTAGAAAATCTACCTCTGTGTACTGAATATAATAAATAATAAATGTTTAAAATGTTCGTTCATTTTTTAAGCAGAATTCTGTGAGCAGATACTAAATACTAAAATAAAACAATGTTTTATTGTACATAATTTTTTATAAATTTTTCTCACACACAACGTTTTACATGTCCAATTTTTACTTAGTATTTATTTGATATCCACATAAACTATTTGCACACAATGGATTCCAAAAATAAACCCACTTATGAAAACGTAGTTTTATCAAGTAAAATTGATATTTTCGAATACCTACTCATGTACGTAAAGTGCCACCTATGTCGTGTGACAAGAACTAGATTCCATTTAGGTTTAGTCTGTTTGTTATTGTGATATTGTTTATGATTAAAATGTAAGATATAATATGTTGGGTTGGCATCCGCTATAAAATAGTAGTATTTTATAGCGTCATTATCCTGTCATCAAAAATATTTAGAAAATCTACCTCTGTGTACTGAATATAATAAATAATAAATGTTTAAAATGTTCGTTCATTTTTTAAGCAGAATTCTGTGAGCAGATACTAAATACTAAAATAAAACAATGTTTTATTGTACATAATTTTTTATAAATTTTTCTCACACACAACGTTTTACATGTCCAATTTTTACTTAGTATTTATTTGATATCCACATAAACTATTTGCACACAATGGATTCCAAAAATAAACCCACTTATGAAAACGTAGTTTTATCAAGTAAAATTGATATTTTCGAATACCTACTCATGTACGTAAAGTGCCACCTATGTCGTGTGACAAGAACTAGATTCCACCCGATAAGGCTACAATGGTAGTGAAGTACGAACACGAGTGTAGAGGGCGATTCAACATTGTACGATAAGAAACGACAGTATTCTGGTTTCAATATAATCAATTGCTTACCAAATTATTAAAATACTGTATAAACCAAACATGAACCTTACAATAATTCTATAGTACCTATTTCGTATTTTTGACAACCATATTCTGCTCAAAATGATATAATAAAAAATCATTATTTTATGTTGTTATTTTAAAGTGCGACTTACTTTTCTTCTTGATAGGATAGATAGGCAATTTTACTATTTATTGATGAAGATCTTTACTATCATATTTATTTATGAAATCTTATTATCAAGAAGGCGAAAACTTCAGACAAATATCTTATACGTCATTGAAAGATATGATTATCTACGTAAAATAAAATATTAAATAGTTACCTACATAGAATAAAATCGTACCAAAGTCAAAACTAATCTTAAGGATTTTGATAAAAATTATTACTTTTAATTCCATGATGTACATCCTGCCGGGGTGCGGGACGTCTTAACAGGATACCGTGTCCCCGGAACGTAAAGCCCCCGCTCCACCCAGGGCGGAAGGGCTCATTTGATGATTTTTAAAATCCTGAAAAATAAAACTTATTTACATAGGTTTGGTGTGCAAATGTAGGTTTTAAATTTTTTATCTGTACGTTCAATTTCATTTTCTATTCTTTTTTTTTTCAACTACTGGATAGAATCTGATATTTTTCCTCCAAAATCTCTGACAACTTAAAGTGTAAGCAAACTGAAGTGACAGTAAGATCGCCGTGAGCACAACCGAACGACGGCTTGCAGTTTTCAAATGTTTTGAGTTTAGGTACCTAATATAATTAGCTGCGCTAAGCAAATCACGGCACAACATGCCTAGGTATACTGCTACAACACGAGCGTGAGATACATTTTCGAGAAGAATTAATAATTTAGTACCTACATTATGTATTGGAGGCTGGTATTCCGTTTTTTTCTGGATAAAATCCGGGCTCAGGGAACCTACTGTAAGCAGTCGTTTGCAACTATTAGACCAACTAGATGCACTTGCAGGGTTATTATATCATATTCTTAAATACTTATTTCCTTAGGTTATACTTAGGTTCACGTGACAGAAGCCGCGGGTACAGCTAGTACCCAAAATACTGATACTTGTAATCCATTGATAAATTGATAATTTAGCTCAGCAAGTTTAAGTTGCGTCTAGTCATCGTACGTCGTCTAGTCGAATACTTATATTATATCATATACATTATATTTAACTCGTTAGCATGATACTCGTGATTACGCCGTTTTACCAGTCAGTCTGCTGCCGGGAACCGGCGAGTGTACACTGGCGCCGTTTGAGTGTACTTTGAACAAGCGTAGGTGGCCTTCAAATTCACAACGATGAAGCCGAGTGTACTAATTGCTACATTATCGTTACTAGTGATATCGGACTACGTTTGCAGTCTTAACATCCTTGGAATATTTCCGTACCAAGGCAAAAGTCATTTTATGGTGTTCCGTGTTTATTTACGTGAACTCGCCAGAAGAGGTCACAATGTGACTGTTATATCCCATTTTCCTGAACAAGATCCACCTGCGAATTATCATGACATTAGTTTAGCTGGAAGCACGAAAGCCATAGAAGGCGACGTACCTTTCCATAGCTCGTATATGACACTGTTGACTGTCAGTTACTTCCTTGCATACTCTGGAATAGAAAACTGCCATGTGATGTTGGCCAATGCTCGAGTGCAAAGTTTAGTCAAAGAGAAACCGAAATTCGATGTAATTGTTGTGGAGAACTTCAACAGTGATTGTGCTCATGGTATTGCCTACAAGCTTCAGGCGCCAGTGGTCGGTATAATGTCCCACATACTGATGCCCTATCATTATCAACGATTAGGTGTCCCTTATAATCCATCATATGTTCCCTTCCAT
The DNA here is from genome assembly GCA_949774945.1 of Hoplodrina ambigua. Classification (NCBI taxonomy): domain Eukaryota; kingdom Metazoa; phylum Arthropoda; class Insecta; order Lepidoptera; family Noctuidae; genus Hoplodrina; species Hoplodrina ambigua. The sequence continues at coordinate 7,149,521 of OX458976.1, forward strand.
TTCTTAGAGGGGGGAACCAAACCCACACTATATCAACGAGTAGAAAGGACATTATTCGATTTTTATTTTAGATATCTTTACCACTACTACACCCAAAGAAATAACCAAAACACTCTTGCACAATATTTCGATGACATACCGCCTTTAGAAGATTTAGCACGAGAAATGAAGTTTCTTCTTGTATATCACAATTTCATACTTACTGGATCGAGACTGTTTCCCTCTAATGTAATCGAAGTTGGAGGTTTTCATGTAGTTGATGCAAAACCATTAACTGGTGTAAGTATTGACACTGACTATTTTTATTATTATTATTTTATTAAGTCAAGAAAACTGCTGTACTAAACAATCTATGACAATCAACATCATTCTGTGCATAAATAAATACATCAGTACTGGGATCACCGATTGTACTGCTTCCCGGGATATAAGCAAGGATTTCTCACTTTTGTTTTATACGAACTCATTAGTATTTAACTTTCGTCTATACAAAATGTCCATCATGGACATTTTGATGCTGATGAATCGATTCCTGAGCCAGATGAAGGGGTCTCAAATTTGTGCTAATATATTCTTCCAAGCATCTTTGTACTATTACTATGCACAGGTACGTATTAATTTCCACTGTTTTTAATTTCAGGACTTAAAAAAATTCGTCGATGAGGCAGAACACGGTGTAATTTATATCAGCTTTGGTTCCATGGTTAAGGCTTCTACAATGCCTGCTGACAAAGTACAGATAGTTTTAAATGTCATGAAACAACTGCCACAAAGATTTATTTGGAAATGGGAAGACTCAACTTTACTAGTGGACAAAAACAAACTTTACACAAAAAACTGGTTACCTCAAGTGGATATTTTAGGTGGGTATTTTAAATAAATACAAAATTTACATTTTATTGTAAAAAATAAGGAGTCATTAAAAATAACAGCGAAAAGATCTAAACATTTTTGTTTTACAAGTTTTGTGCAAACAATGACGTGAGCCATCTCATGTAGAGCAGTGAGAACTAAAGTTTTTCAAAGGATGAGAATAATCTTTACAATAACAAACTTAAAATACTGAACAGTCACAAAAAACATCAAAACATCTGAGTCACCTTGTACAATTTCAGCACACCCGAAAATCCTTGCATTTTTCTCTCACGCTGGCAATGGAGGTACGACAGAAGCCATACACTATGGTGTGCCAATGGTAGCCATGCCGGTGGTAGGAGACCAGCCAGCAAACGCCGCAGCAGTCGAAGAAAGCGGCCTTGGAGTGCAATTGCAAGTCAGACATTTAACGCAGGAAAACCTACTGAATGCTTTCAAAAAAGTGTTAGATCCCAAGTTAGTACATACATACTTACATTATAATAGCGTGCTACTAAAGTCGCGGCTGTGAAGTAAGATAACATAAATCAGATACATTCTGATAAATACACAACCTAAGCACATTCCTAATTGGATTGTTCATTAAAGTGGCACACTTTTTCCCATAAATAATTGTGCCTGACACGATAATAAAACCCTTAAATGGCAGCGGTGTGACGTCACGGTTTGTTTAATTTCAACGAAATATAAATATCACTATTCAAGGACACACAGGATCACTATGTAAGGACATGCTATTTAATATTATAGATCAAGTACACAGTCACACGTTTGTATACCAACACTCAATACTCACATAATGTAACTCACATAATGTAACTCACATAATATAAAATCATTTCATCAACATCTTAGATTCTACACCTACTTACTTACATTAAAATATAAGTCGACAGAGACATAAAATGTTATATCACAATTATTTTGTAAGTTCAAGGAGTAACATGTAGTAATAATGGTTTTTTTGTTTTTTTTTTCAGGTTCCGGCAGAGAGTGAAAGAAGTAGCAAGAGCGTGGCATGATCGTCCTATGTCCCCAATGGACACTGCTGTATATTGGACTGAATTTGCTGCTCGAAATTCAAATTTCACCTTCAGAACAGCCGCAGCTGATGTACCATTTTACCAATACATCAACCTAGATGTAGTGGCTGTATTAACCACAATGTTTGTTATATTACTTGTTCTATTAAGAGTACTCATCAAAAAATGCTGCGGGACAAAGAAACTAACTAAAAATACTGAAAAGAAAAAGGCAAAGCGTGCGTAGATTTTGACTAGGTTTAGGAAACAAAGGAAATAAACTAACACAAAGAACTATTTGTATGAGAAATGAAACAATTGTCATAACAAAATTACTGAAGTTAAACATTTTATGTAATGTAATAGTTATAATGTGATAACGAAAGTGAGATGAATGCGAGATTAAATTATAAAAATGCTGAGAAAATTTTAATTAATTTGGCCAATAAAAAGTAAAACCAATATGAATGCACTTCTTTTCAAAACAATGATACAATGTCAAAACAACAAAGAAAAATCTGATTTTAAGTGAGTGTTTGGAAAGTTCTATAGTTAACTAGCTACCTTAGTTAATACTCTTAGCTTTGTAAGCAGTAAGAAAACATTATATGGGGTGTAAAAATACACATCCCATCGCTGAAAACTATGCTTACTTACGCATCCAACTAAGTAACTTTAAGCAAAAATTATTGCGACTATTTTTGGTGCAGAAAACTCTGTTTATGGTAACACCTAATGTAACACATTCAAAACATTGTGCTTATGCATGTATAATTATAGTACAAGGGTCATGGGGATATTTAAAGGTTAGTTGTACCTTCGATATCTCTGTAACCAGAAAGTTCTTACGCAAGGTCGATACCAAAAAGATCGCAATGATGGAAAAAAAACTTGAAAATTTTAGCTTCGTTAAGTGTGTTTTTACAACCGTTACTTCCCGTAGGTACTAGCATAAAAAAGATTAGTAACTATTAAATGTCAATCTTTCTTCTTTCTCTTTAGTTTTTGTTTTCCAAAAAGTACTAACAAAACTAACGATAAAACTTTAAATAAAGTGTAAACTATTAATATTATCGCTGACGCCATAAGAAAGAGTACATCAAGCATCAAGTATTGATAAAGTGGCAGGTCAACAGTTGGTGGCTTCATGTTGACTACTCCTTTATTTCTGGCTACATATTCAATCCAGAATATCGCTGTTTCCATCGGGGATAGTGGCCTGTCTTTCCAGATACGAGATAATTCCTTTGCTCTCTTTTGATATCTGTAAGAATTCATAATCAGGTATAAATAAAGTCTCTTATTGCACGTAGACGTCGTTATAGTTGGAAAAGTACGTTATATTGGATCGATACAACCTACTATTGGATTACTATTTTTTGTTTGTATTTTTAAAATGATTTCATGTGAACGAAGTTCTATTAACGCTTGAACATTAAATAGGTACAAAACAGCACACTTACTGTTCCTGAAGTATCGTCCGCAAAGCATCTTCTAGCACACCTACATTAAGAGTCAATATGTCCAATGAAACTCCCAAACCACTTTCAACAGCTGACTTTCCATTCGCAAACTGCTCTCCAAATAGTGGTACACTAACAATAGGTACCCCACAATACATTGCCTCGGAAGTACTTAACATTCCTGAATGCGATATAAAACCAATAACATTGGGATGACCTGTAAGTAAAAAAAAAAATGTTGTTAATCAAACACTTAATCAACATTTTAAACTCTAAGCGGTGGGGCATCGTAACGAAAACTTTTACCATGGATTCAGTACATGATTCTAAAAACCACGATCAAAAATTTTCGTAGGTTATGAAAAAAAATCGCTGTTCCATACAAAAGTGTGTGTTTGTCCAAAATGTTTGGTCAGCATGTTTTTTTAGAATCATATCTCCTAAAACTAGAGGTACCAGCTGATGCAGTGCTGTTTTGAACTGAAATTAAAAATAAATAATCCGCCTTTTCAAGCACACTTACATAAGACAGCTGCTTGTGGCATCCATTTCCCTAAAAACACGTTGCCAGGTGGAACCCAGTCTGAAATATCAGTTTTCCATACAAATTGCATATTGCTCTTTTCGACCAATTTCGTAATTTCATTTATTATTCTGCGAGGAAAGTTTGATGCCACGCTTCCAAAACTAATATAAACCACTCCATTGTTTGCAGAATCCAAAAAGTTCTGTAAACCCTATAAAAAAACAGTGAACAATTATATTCTCGATCTTGTATGAAAAGGAAACATGATCAAGTTCGTTGGTATTCAAGATTTCGACTTTATTACAAATATCGTGAGAGATATTAATATTATGGGGTTAAAAAATTATGTTTCTATTCGCGACAGCGGCTCATGATCAAACGACAATTAGAGATTCCGTTAGCACCCAGAACAACTCGATGCTACATGTAAACGTTATTATCATGCACCTTACTACGCATTTCAATAAGTAGGTTACCCAAATTTAAGTTGCCCGAATGATCTAGGACCTAAGTCGTAGTTCGATGAACGAGAATCGCTCGCAGTTTTTTAAAAGTTGCATTACTGATTACTTTTTCAAAACACCATAGAGTGACTACCACTAATTAGATACCTACTATACTTATATACAATAATATAAATAACTAGGCCTCTTCCTCTCTCCTAAATTTTTGCTGTGCCCGACAGGGTCCATATTGATCTTTTACTTTATCATAAATGTATGTAATAGGTTTATATGGAATGCAATAAAAAATTGAGTATTGAGTACTATGAAAAGTAATAAAGAAGTAGATATTGTAATTTTTAAGCAAATACCAGGTTCCGAACTCATGGTATCAGGATGAAGCGTAAGGTGTAAGTTGGTAAGAGAACAACACATGCAGAACAACGTGATTATAGATGCATTTAGTAGTACAGGGTCATAATGTGCATACAAGTCTTGAACTTAAATATGATTAGCTACAAACCTTATCTGATATCCGATCATTCTGATTAATGTGCAAGCCACCAACTTCTATAACATTAGAGCTATATAAACGTGGACCAGTTAAAGGAAAATACTGATTTATCATTATCAAAGACATATTTTTCCCAAGTTCTTCTAAAAGTGGCGTATCAGGATACACTTCATTCACAATCTCCTGATCACTTCTCTGTATTTCGTATGTATAATACATGTTCATTAAAAAGTTTATTACTACACTCTTAATTCTATTAAATAGATTTGGCTTCGTTCCAGAACCGAAAAAGTGGTTTGGTACATACGCTGGATTGTTAGGTGCACCTAGCCTGGAGTAAGTCCATGGGCTTAAAATATGCGCAGCCACTCCTATTGCAGGCGCATTTAACCTGTAGGCGACAGCCAAGCCACAATCCGTCACAAACTGCTCAACTATTACCACATCGAAATGTGCCGCTGAAAGTATGAGCTCCTGCACTTCCCGATTATTTATCAGTTTTTTACAATTTGTATTTGCTATATTCTTAAACACTTGAGCAGTAGCATACGTCAATGATATGTCAGAAATAGAAAGGACTTTCATACGTTTTTCTATATCAACGGAAGCACTAGTAACATTTTCTTTACCCTGGAGAGATATTTGACGTAATGTAGGTATTTTTTGCACATAATGGTAGTTTATCACTGTCACATTGTGTAGTCGTGTTGCTAATTCTTCGACTAAGGGCGTGAAATAAATGTGGTGACTTCGTGCACTGTGAGGAAAAATAGCCAGAATTCTGTAACCATCACAATTAAAGACGAGGTAAAAAAATAATATAAATATTTTCATTTTTAAACAATTAATGTCAATCAACACGGTATGGATAAATTAAACTAGATATTCTAATCTTCTACAACACTGGGTGTCCACAAAGAATCTAACGTATATTCGGCTATGAACATTAACCCATTGACCGCGTAGGTACTAATGATGATGGCGTAATCATTTTAGTTAAGTTATCAATTTAAGTCAAGAGCGATGATCGCTCGTTCTCTATCACGGTTCCTTTAACGAGGCACAATGAGTAATTTATTATTAGGTACCTATATTTTACCGAACCTCAAGCAAACTCAGCAGTCTAGAAATATCTAAATATAGGTTCATATCTTAATCTAAGAAGTGGAGTATGGTCAAAGTTTCGACCGCCCGACCTGTGTTTAAAGAAAGAATAATATAATACGTTGGGCAGTGGCCCAACGTATGAGTGTTGTTAAATTTTTGATACGGAACCCTAAACGACAAAATATAATTATCTCACGTAAATCATGTGCCCACCAGTCGTTTATTATATTTAAAACCCGGAGACTTTACAGTGTGTCAGGGTTGCATGATTTAAACTTATTGATTAAGTCTACGTCATTGGTCAATACGTCGCTAATGCGACTACTAAACTTAAGGTATTGGGTGTCTAGATTTGAACTCGATTGATAACTAAAGGCTCGCTCCCTACTGAAACATTACACTTGGTGAAATACGGGTGTAGGTTCTAGTTAAGTATAGTGGGTGATGTATATATACCTCTGCCTAACCCTTTAGGAAATACAAGCGTCATAGTAGAATAGTACTGTTGTCACCACCCTTATCGCTATGGGGCTATGAGTAAGCCGAAGCATAAGTAGCAGTGACGAAGACTCCATGATGCTCAATTCAAAATTACACTTACTTAAATTGCAAAGCGTTATAATCTTTTATTTTTTATGTAATACTATATGTATATTAACTGACGTTATTTAACATTAGTTAAAATAGATACAACCATTACAGTCGATCATAACTACGTAGTACGACATGCAACGGATTTTTTTTTTTTACTTCTTATTTTTTCTTCTGACTGTACTTAGTAAAAGAATAAAAGAATAAAAGAATATTAATAATAATAAAATACTCGGAAATTAGAACACATTGTTTTAATTAATAAATGTAAGTCTGAGGCGGTGAAATAATAGCAGATTCACTATTTGAGACTTTTATTAATTTAAAATTATACAGAGTACACGTTATCGGCTCTACGGTTATCGCCATCTCCACTTTTCCCCTTCCATCCTTCCTCTCTCTCACACACATATCGACGCCCCCAAGGAATAAACCTGTATTATACTATTACTGACTTTTTACTGTTATTCCATTTTCGGAATCTATGGGTCGGGATACATCTATGCAATTTTTTTCGTATTTTTTCTGCGGTAATTTCCAACGATTTTCCTTGTAACACTTTTGTTCTTTGGAAATTTTCCATTTTTTATTTACTAGAAAAATAACGTTATACATTATTACAATTTAAGTTCTGTGGCTACATTTCGGTAAAGTAATATTACTGTAAAATATTTTTAAAAAAAATCTTGGTTAATGCGATTACAGGTTTATTATCGTAAATTTTGTGGTACACATTTTCGCGTATTGGCGGTAACTTGGTCGCGCTCGGCGAATCAAGTACATTTTCGGGTCATAGAGGAGATTCCCAATGCATAGATAGAATTTAAAAACACCTCAAAAGTAATTGAGTATCAATCTCTCTCTCTGTAATGAAAAAAAAACGTTCAATAATCCAGTAAAGCAATATTATGCCAATAAGTTTTAAGAAAATTACAAGAATAAATCGGTAAGTAAACATTACTGGAATAATATTGATAAGTCAGGATCGTAAGATATCAATACCCTAAAAATTTTATGAAACCATTTTCGGTAATATGTATTTTGGTGAATAACTTATTCTGTGTATATTTAATAGTTACACTTAATACTTTAAACTTTTCGGCTAAAAATTAGCTTTTCCGTCATATAACAATGTTCTCATAATTACCTTTTGTTGAAGAGATATACGCCAAAAACACTAAAACATTTTTCCTGTAAAATTTGATTTTTGCGATTACCGGTTTATTCCTCGGGGACGTCGATATGTCGTCTCGCTTACACTCACTCATGCTTATTATTCTAACTACTAAGTACACATTTTAAAATCCCACATAAATGATATTTTACCATCAATCTTCCAGGTACAGCATTAGGAGTTAGCATTAGCTTATCGAAACTATGCTGATTAATAATATTATCGCTTCATATAATTTGATCTGTAGATTGATCCCTACGCGTAACCAATCAAGACAAAGAAAGAATCTAGATTCTTGCCATATCTTCTTGATTTACATCGTTTTAAATTCTTATGCTTATTTTGACAACTTGTTTCCTTTTATTGTTTCTTTTTTCTGATTTCTTTCTTAACCCTTTTTTGCGTTGGTGTTTTTTTTAGAAACAAAGACACTACTTTGACTACAATAAATAATATCAGTATAAAAACTGATCCAGCGACAAATATAGCATCTAGCAATAAGTATTGATAGAGTGGCATGTCAACAGTTGGTGGCTTCATGTTGACAGCTCCTTTATTTCTGGCTACATATTCAATCCAGAATATCGCAGTATCCATCGGAGGTAGAGGCCTGTCCTTCCAGACTCGGGACAATTCCTTTGCTCTCTTTTTGTATCTGAGAAGAAAAATGTGTGAAAACTGTTTAACAATAATGATAATAGTTTGTTATTAAAAAAAGGAAACATAATTATAATAATATTTACCTTGTGAACTCCACACTAGACATATAAATTTAAAGGACCACATCGTAAGAGTTAGAAAAGGTTGTCGAATTTTATTGCTAACACTTACTTTTCCTGAAGAATAATATTCAAACCGTCTTTAAGCAGTTGATGATTAAGAGTTAGAACATCAACAGTAACTCCTAAACCACTTTCAACAGCCGACTGTGCATTTGAGTACTGTTCTCCGAATAATGGAATACCCACGATAGGCACCCCACAATGCAAAGCCTCCGAGGTACTCAACATTCCAGAATGTGTTATAAATGCAACTACTTTTGGATGACCTAAAAAATAGATATAATAATACAATTATTCATTAGCCTTAGCTAATTGATTAATATCTCTATATTAAAGCTCGTGCATATTTCTCTAAGATAAGGAGCTAAAGGTTTACAGAATGATAATTCATATTGTACTCTTCAAAATGACAAAATAATTAAACTCACATAAAATAGCTTTTTGTGGCATCCATTTGCCTATGAATACATTGCTAGGTGGTACCCAGTCTGGGAGATCAGCTTTCCATACAAATAGCTTGCTGTTTTCCTTTTCAATTACTTTTTTTATTTCATTTGTTATTTTGCGAGAAACGTTCGAAGCTACACTTCCAAAACTAATATAAATTACATCTTGTTTCGCATTATCCAAAAACTTTAATAAATCCTGTAAAATTGATAAAGATAAGTAAGTATAGATTATACTTTTTACAATAATGTCTTCATTAAACCTTTTGTTCATTTACAAATTAATCAGAATCTACATATGTTCGTGACTTTCTAATATGAATGCCTCAATGGTCAGATCACAAACCTTATCTCCTATTTGAACATTTTCTTTTATATGCATGCCTCCAATTTCTATAACATTAGGGCTATATAAACGTGGACCAGTTAAAGGAAAATACTGATTTATCATAATCAAAGACATATTCTTCCCAAGATCTTCTAAGTGAGGGGTATCGGGATACACTTCATTCACAATTTTCTGATCAATTCTCTGTGTCACATATGTGTAGTAGGTATTCATTCCAAAATTTATAATAGCACTCTTTATTTTATTCCATATGTTAGGATAAGTTCCAGAAGCAAAGAAGTGGTTAGGTACAAACGCTGGGTTGTTAGGCGCACCTATTCTTGAGTAAGTCCATGGGAACAAAATGTGACTGGCCATTCCGATAGCGGGCGCATTCAAATTGTAAGCAACAGCCAGTCCACAGTCCGTCACAAATTGCTCAACTAATACCACATCGAAATGCGCCTTCGAGTTTATTAGCTCTTGTACTTCTCGATTGTTCATAAGTTTTTTACAATTTGTGTTTGCTATATGTTGACATCCGTGAGCTTCTTCGTATGCCACGGAAAAGTCTGATCTGGAAAGGATTTTTAGATGTTCTTCAATATTTACTTGATCACTCTCATTTTCTTTATCCTGAAGAGAAATTTGACGCAGATTTGGTAATGCGGGCACAGGGTGGTAGTTTATCACTGTCACATCATGCTTCCTCGCAGCTAATTCTTCAACTAGTGCCATAAAAAATATATGATGACTTCGTCCATTATGCGGAAATATAGCCAGTATTTTGTAGCCGTCACATTTAACAATAAAGTATAACGTTAATATTGTTAATATTTTCATTTTAAAATCTACGTTTTAATACAGACTAATTAAAAATTATGTCGAAAATAACGCGCACACACTTGAATGACCACTAATAAGGCGAGTCCACTGCGATGTCTGAGCATAAAACTGACTGAACATTCACTTGGGACTACGACTACGTATTACCGTTAACAGTCGCTAAACTTAAGTATACGAAATCAAACGATGCTCGTTATACTGAGACCAAATAAGAATAGCCCGTAGGCAGTTACTTCTCAAGATAAGATATAATAAAGATAGCTATATTTTATTGCATAATAATTATACATGAAAATAAAATACATGTTTTGTACCTATTTTAGTCTTTTTATTTCCTTTGTTTATTTATATATTTTTAGCTTATGCAATACCTACCCGAAAAGACTGATCATTATGAACGACTTCTACTGGTCCAAGCCTGAAATGTGGAAATAAATCAATCGCTCTAATCTTTTTGACGATTTACGTGAACAGTAACGTATTTTTAACAGCTGTTTTATTTTGCCATTCGGCATCCAAAGCCTGTGCAAAGGTGATTGGACTCATGCTTAGCAACCACTGTAATAATTATGTGCGTAACATTTTAGTCTTGACACAGGCGGTGACATATGCCCACGCTATAATGTAGTGAATACTAGTGATATGTGTCTGATTAGATAAAGATAATTAAGGTTATTTATTGGATAACAATATTTATGTTTAGATTTTGTTAACAGCTGGGTTGTGGAGGTCAGATAGGCAGGCGCTCTATGAAAAATAATGATATTCAGCTGTATCCGGTCAGACTGGAGCGCTATCGGCATCCATCATTACAGAAAGGAACCGAGTATGCACGAAAGAAAAACTAAGCCTAAAGTATTTTATTTTATAACTCTGCAGAATTTCAAAACAATCATCATACATTATCACATTGTAGCGAAACATCAGCAATTCATCATTTTGTTTGAATATAAATAAATAAATTATTGGACTGCCTCGTTGGTCTAGTGATCGCAAGCGCGACTGCTGTGCATGTGGTCTTGGGTTCGATTCCCAGGTCGGGCAAAGTGTTATTGGGTTTTTCCATCAGGAATTTCTCAGTAGCAGTCTCGGAGTCTGGATTTGTGCCCGGTTGATGGCAATAGGCTCGCCCCCTATTACATGGGACTAAAAACATAACTGGCGAAATGTGGGTGTACTAATGGGTACACCTCTGCCTAACCCTTCGGGGATTTCAGGCGTGATGTTATGTATGTATGTAAATAAATTATAGTGTTATCCCGAAGCATGTGCGAAGTATGTGACTATGTGGTCTATTGACTGACTCGTTGGAGCGCGACTGATGAGCATGAGGTCTTGGTTTCAATTCCAGGTCGGGCAAAGTATTGTTGGGTTCTTCCATCAGGAATTTCTCAGTAGCAGCTTCAGAGTTGTCCCGGTTGATTTAGGACTCGCCCCCTATTACATGGGACTTAAACGTAACTGGCGAAATGTGGGTGTACTAATGGGTACACCTCTACCTTACCCTTCGGGAATTACAGGCGTGATGTTATGTATGTGCAACATTCTGCAGCAAATGAATGTGGTAGTCATGCGTCGGTTAAATTCAAACACCTTTATTAAATTCTTGCCTTCCATAACTAGGTACGAAAAATTGTTTATGAAATCCTTATTACCCATGACTAGTTTTCCTATCTATTCATTCTTCTTTTTGTTTTCTTTCTTAGTATTCTTCAGTGTTACTATTTTATTTATAACTAACAGTACTATTTTAACAAAAATATATAATATTAATATAAAAACTGATCCCGCGACTAAAATAACATCAAGCAACAAGTATTGATAGAGTGGCAGGTCAACAGTTGGTGGCTTCATGTTGACTGCTCCTTTATTTCTGGCTACATATTCAATCCAGAATATCGCAGTATCCATCGGGGATAGTGGCCTGTCCTTCCAGACTCGAGACAATTTCTTAGCTTGCTTTTGGTATCTGAAAAAAACAAAAGAAGATTTTTTTTCTGTTTGAATCTATAGCAACGCTAATTCAGTAGAAAACGAAGTAATACTTTGATATATTTTCTACGAGCTATGGAATTGAATTTTTAGGTCCTTTTATATTTTACAGTAGGTGTATCTTCCATTTGTTTAATATGTAGGCTTTTATCTAATCAAGCAATGACAACTCAGTAAAACAAAAACAATAATAATATACCAACTTACTTCTCTTGAAGGATAATGTTTAAAGCATCTTCAAGTACACGCTGATTAAGAGTAAGAATATCAACAGTAACTCCTAATCCACTTTCAGCAGCCGACTGTGCATTTGCGAACTGATCTCCAAATAGTGGTACACCTACAATGGGCACCCCGCAATGCAAAGCTTCCGAAGTACTCAACATTCCAGAATGTGTTATAAATGCAACTACTTTTGGATGACCTAGAAAATAGATATAATACAATTAAATTATCTCTCATTTGCTTCTGCTTATCGAGTTAAAAATCGTTAAGATCCAACTGTGTAGGGATAACATAACTGTAATATTATTATGTTCGAAGTTAGGTAGACAACGATAACACTTTTATCTTAGTATTGCAATATAACTACAAACCAACTCAAAATTCATAATATTCCACTCACACAAGATAGCTATTTGTGGCATCCATTTCCCTATGAACACATTGCTAGGTGGTACCCAGTCCATGATATTTGTTTTCCATATAAATAGCATGGTGCTATTTGCTTTTTCAACGACTTTTTTTATTTCATTTGTTATTTTTCGAGGAAAATTCGATGCCACAGTTCCAAAACTTATGTAAACCACGGCCTTGTTTGCGTTATCCAAAAAGTGTTGCAAACCCTGTAACATTAAAATCGATAAATATATAGAGAATCTACATGAGTTGATCTAAGGAACAGGTTGTAGGTACAGTTACCATAAATGACTACTTCAATGAACCTTTTGAACATTTACAAAGGAATCGGACATTGACTTCAATCAGTAGCTGTAGGTAGAGTTACTAGAGTTACATCTGGTAGCTACCTAAAGTTAAATCACAAACCTTATCTTTTATTTTAATATTTTCTTTTATATGCATTCCACCAATTTCTACAACATTAGAACTATACAAACGTGGGCCAGTTAAAGGAAAATACTGATTTATCAATATCAAAGACATATTTCTCCCAAGGTCTTCTAAGAGAGGCGTATCAGGATACACTTTATTCACAATCTCCTGATCACTTCTCTGTGTCACGTGTGTATAGTACATATTCATACCAAAGTTAATTACAGCACCCTTCACTTTGTTCCATAAGTTAGGATTTGTTCCGTAACCAACAACGCGGTTCGGTACAAACGCTGGATTGTTAGGTGCACCTAACCTTGAATAGGTCCATGGCATCAAAATATGTGTGGTTATTCCTATTGTGGGCGCGTTCAACTTGTATGCCACAGCCAGGCCACAGTCCGTCACAAATTGTTCAACTACTACCACATCAAAATACGCCGCTGATGTTACAAGCTCTTGTACTTCTCGGTTGTTCATCAATTTTTTACAACTCAAGTTTGCTTGAAATTGGCATGCCCGTGCTCCTTTAAATGCTTTTAAAAAATCTGATGTAGAACGGAATTTCAGATTATTTTCGATATTAACATCGTGATCGGTAGCATTTCCTTCATCGTGTAGGATAATTTGACGCAGGGTAGGTAATGCGGTCACAGGGTAGTAGTTTATCACTGTCACATAATGGTTCCTCACAGCTAGTTCTTCGACCAGCGCCGTAAAATATATATGGTGACTTCGTCCATTATGCGGAAATATAGCCAGTATTTTAAAACTGTCACAACTAACGATAAAGTAAATAGGTAAGAAAACAAAGAATTGCATTTTCTAAAATTGACGCTAAACAGCACAACACCAGGTGAACACAATGAATGTGACTGAGATCTGGCTATTAATCCATTGACCATCGTTCAATGATTATTATTGCATCATAATGATTTTAGTTCGGATCAGAGCTGTTGTTTTTGTGCACGTGGTCGGTAGGAAGCACGCAATAATCGAGCGCGAGGCTGAAGAGAAAAGCTTACCTGTTCCTTAAAGACTTTATGTTGAAAATGCCTCCCAAAATATTGATAAGTTTTACACGTTTTATAAGCCAGGTTTAAATAGCGATAATGTCTATTTTTCCAGATCCTATTTTGTGTCTAATAAAATTTGGGATGTCCCAGATAGATCACCACTTTTTTTGTGGTTTTTGGGGATAACGGAGGATTATGTCGGCCACATACCGACTAAATCCCCACGGTACCTCCTGCTACTGTAAGTTGGGAGCCCGGTATTATTATTATTACGCATGATCAGCGCACCCTACTGGCTTGGTTCCTTCCTAAGACATTAAGTTGTTTTAACCTTATATCTGCATATCTTATACCTACATAAGTGCAATAAAATCGCACATCTTTTAAACCACACAGCATGTAGTAAACATCCTTGAGTGCCTATAATAAAAACATATAACCTTAGCTTTCCAGTAACACAAAAAATGTTTGACATTATTTAAACAATTAACAAAAACAACAATGCCTTGCTTGAAGCATGACATAATCAAAGTCAAGGTTCGTTAAATGCCAAAGGAAATCGCCTGACCCAGCAAAGCGTTAGTAATTTTTTTACGAACTGTTACGAAAATTTGTTTGATATAAGATAAGATTCGTAAGTATTTTTAGTGTTCTATCACCACTGTCAGTGCTGACGGCTCGATCCTAATTTCTCTTAAGATAGTCTCAAGTTTCTTGATCACAATATTTGCAATGTAATATTAACGAGAATTGTGTCGGGCAAATCCCTGCTTCATACCTACATACTTGTATGAGTTGATGCAGAATGAGAATACCACTTCTTTATTACACGTATTTCAGGGCATGCCCCCATTACGCTCGTAAGTACCAGTTGCTTAGTTTGTCTGTAAATTCTACACCAGGAAATTGGCGCCAACTTCTTGGCGATACATTTGCAAAAAATACGGAGAAAAATAAAAAACATATTTTTGGCTAATCTTTTCTTAATCTTTTAAAAAAACACTTGCTTAACTAATGGAATTCCTACCATGAGAATTCAGACATTTCGTTCGCTTACATTCGCTTCGTGACCAAAATTGTTCAAGAGCTGGTACCTTCATGATTTTTTCCCTGTCTATGCATTTTTCTTCTTATTTTTTTCTTTCTTAACACTCTTCTGTGCTGGTGATTTTTTTATAACTAACAATACTACTTTAACTCCAACATACAATGTAAGCATGAAAACTGATCCCGCGACTAAAATTACGTCAAGCAACAAGTATTGATAGAGTGGCATGTCAACAGTTGGTGGCTTCATGTTGACAGCTCCTTTATTTCTAGCTACATATTCAATCCAGAATATCGCTGTTTCCATCGGGGATAGTGGCCTGTCCTTCCAGATACGAGATAATTCCTTTGCTTTCTTTTGAAACCTGAGAACACAAAAAAAAAATATTTTAAAAATTACTATTCAACAAGATTTAAGACAATAATTTTAGTCAATTAACAGGTCGTATTTTGATGTGTACCTACTCTTTTTTTCTATTAGTTTATTTTGTTGCCAGTTGGCACATCTGTAAATCTGAATAAGATTTAAATATCTGTCGAAGTATTTTTACACAGTACTCAGAATAAGGCCGTCTCATCAATAATTTCCTATTTTACTTGACACATCGTCCTTTTACAAATTTACATTATACATTATACATTATTAATGGTGAACTGGCTCTAAGCGACTTACGAATTTCGACGAATTTTCAGCAGGCGTGTAGCCTGCTGAAAATTACTAGAAAATTACTAATACAAGCGATATATATACGATAATACAATAATTATAACAACTTACTTCTCTTGAAGGATAATATTTAAAGCATCTGTAAGCCCCCGTTGATCAAGATTAAGAATGTCGACTGTAACTCCTAGTCCAATTTCAGTAGCCGACTGTGCATTTGCAAACTGATCTCCAAATAGTGGTACACCTACAATGGGCACCCCGCAATGCAAAGCTTCCGAAGTACTCAACATTCCAGAATGTGTTATAAATGCGATCACTTTTGGATGACCTAGAAAATTGGAATCATTATTTTTTTTCTATTTTAAGTAGACATATGTGTACATTTGCCTCTGCTTATAATTTAATTTAATCAAAATATGAAGATTAAGAACTGTAGGAATATATCCATTGTCGCCCCGTTAATCTCGTGGACTCAATCGTAACGACAGAGCGTGGGGTCTTGAGTTCGATTCCCGGGTCGTCCAAAGTGTTATTGGGTTTTACCATAAGCGATTATACAGAAGCAGACCGCAGTATGAAAGTTGATGCCCGAAAGAAGCCTTCCAGAAATGCTTCCAATCATGGAATCAACTTTGGGATAAACCTCAGACGATTAGCCAAAGAGAGTATTTTTAACGACACAAGATAAAATTTGATTTACCGACGCTAGTTAATTTGGTCATACTTGTAATAAAATCCTTCACCGTATTTTTGATCGAGCCTCTTATGAAGGTGTACAATAATTGTCACTTTATACAAACTAACTCAATATGATCAATAAAATGAGACTCACATAAAATAGCTTTTTGCGGCATCCATTTTCCTATGAACACGTTTCTGGGTGGTACCCAATTCGTAAGATCTGTTTTCCATATAAATAGCACATTGCTGTTTTCATTTTCAACAAACTTCTTTATTTCATTTGTTATATTGCGAGAGAAATTTGATGCCACACTCCCAAAACTAATATAAATCACACTTTTGTTTGCATTATTTAAAAAGTTTTGCAGCCCCTGTAAAATTGAAATCAGTAAGTACAGATTAGTCGAAATCTTGAAAAAGCACATGAGTTGTTGGCAAAGTCTCTATAATGCCGAACTCCGTATGTTATTCAGCCGGGTCACCTGAGCAATATACGTAGTACTTAGAATGTCTTAAGGACCAACAACTTCTGCTCATAATATTACTAACCTTATCTTTTATTTGAACGTTTTCTTTTATGTGCATGCCGCCGACTTCTATAACATTAGAGCTGTACAAACGTGGACCAGTTAAAGGAAAATACTGATTTATCATTATCATAGACATATTTTTCCCAAGGTCTTCTAAGAGAGGCGTATCAGGATACACTTTATTCACAATCTCCTGATCACTTCTCTGTATCACATGTGCATAGTACATATTCATACCAAAGTTAATTATAGCGCCCTTTATTTTATTCCATAAGTTTGGTTTATTTCCGCAAGCAAAAAAGTGGTTCGGTACATACGCCGGATTGTTTGGCGCACCTAACCTTGAATAGGTCCATGGCATCAGAATGTGAGCGGTCATTCCGATAGTGGGAGCATTCAACTTGTAAGCAACAGCCAGTCCACAGTCCGTCACAAATTGCTCAACTATTACCACATCGAAATGCGCCTTCGACTTTATTAGTTCTTGTACTTCTCGATTGTTCATTAGTTTTTTACAGTTTTTGTTTGCCAAGTATTTATATGACTGAGCTTCATCGTATGCTACTGAGAAGTCTGAAATTGATAGGACTTTCAAATGTTCCTCGATGTTAACATAATCACTAGCATTCTCTTTACCCTGTAGGGAAATTTGACGCAGGGTAGGTAATGCGGATACAGGGTGGTAGTTAATCACTGTCACATCATGCCGCCTCACAGCCAATTCTTCAACTAATGACGTGAAATATATGTGATGACTTCGTCCATCGTGAGGAAATATTGCCAGTATTTTATAACTGTCACATTTAACTAAAAGGAAATACAAACTCAGTAATGTTAAAATCTTCATTTTATAAACTAAGTTCTAACTGTCTTTTTGCTTCAGTTGCCACGAATTAGGTGTTCCATTGAAGTCGATACACTTGGATTTACTACAACACGACTAGTTCATTAAAACGTTATGATAATACTGAAGAACCATCTTACGATTGCGACTTGCGACTAACGGCATAACGTTGTCGTTAATAGATGTAGGTATGCTAAAAATAGATACCTACAAAATAAAGAAACACGTGCACGGCTTAGCAAAATACTTCGTTTCCGTGTTATATTTTATTATTTGAAAAAAGTTTCAATTGCTTCTAAAATTCGGTAAAAAAAAATTCGTTCGAAGAACAAAAAATCTTTACAATCCGCGACTTGTCATTATGTCACCTCAGGTTAAAAATCAAGTCATGTAACTCGAAATGTAGAATATTTTGCCTCATGTAATAGAAACAATCATTTCAATAATATACCTACCTGTTCATGTAATGGATAACATAATGAAGCAAAACAATGTACTAGTTCCCATCTCCTAAAAAGTAAGTCTGACTGTAGCTCATATCAATATATCAGTATTGCCCCTGCTTTTCTGAACTCGTTTTGAGTTTTGAGGGACAAAGGATCCAGTGTCTTCGAGTAACGTGACCCTAACCACCCTATAAACATTTATGACCATATTTTGATGATAAAATGATGATGCTGTTAAATTTAAATAAACAATTTGGACCCCAGTAGGTTAAGACAGTATTACGTTATTATGGATCCAGGATCTTTATGTCTTGCCGTCAGCAGGGCGAAAATATTAGTTAGTTATAGGACTCATTTGTGTTTGTGACGGTCTCTTATCTTTGTTGCAGATCCTTTAATTGTAAATATGGCTTGTTGTTGTAACGCAGGTGGTAAATGTAAGTATCATCTAGATACTAATATGAGATTTATTGCCTAAAATTGACACTGAGCTGTAATATCTTTTTTTTAAATATATTTTAGCAGCTAAATCTTCGGCTAGTTGTTTGGGCCGCTGTGATCTACCAAAGCACAGATGTTTAGACAAAGAGGAAGTAAAACCGGGGCCGGTGCCCAGGCATATGGGATGGCTGTACACCGCTAGAGACTCCCCTGAACATCAAGTAAGTTATACC
Source organism: Hoplodrina ambigua (assembly GCA_949774945.1). Taxonomy (NCBI): domain Eukaryota; kingdom Metazoa; phylum Arthropoda; class Insecta; order Lepidoptera; family Noctuidae; genus Hoplodrina; species Hoplodrina ambigua. The sequence continues at coordinate 7,168,589 of OX458976.1, forward strand.
TACAGATGTCCTGAAGTCTGAAAATATCTGACTACCATTGAAGTTGATATTTTATGTCGCGTATGTAGGAATGTCTCCCACTTCAAATCAAAGGCCATTAAAATATTTTGTAATATTTGGCACTGGCCAAACAGTTGTAAGTACTAAGTACCTCACCTACTATATATTCTTTTTCAGTTGAGGTGTGGCTGGCGTCCAGGTCACATCTCATGCCCAGTTCTCAGAAGGATCGAGGCCCACAACTGCGGGAAAACTGGTGATTGCACCGCTTGCACTTCATCGTGCTTCCGCCCATCATCGTGCAGACCATGCTGCGCGCCAAGCCCCAGATGCCTCGGTCCCTGCCCATCGAGCCCTTCCTGCTGCAGTAAACCTCCGTGTTGCGGGCCAATCCTCATAAGAATCATCAGGCACGGCGGAAACTACAGTATCTGCACCAAACCTTCTAACATTAGTAATGCACCTTCGGGACCCTACCCACTGAAATATGTCCTCAACACTGAGTTTGACGAAGTCGACCCTGCCTCACCTACTAAGCCTGGAGCGAAGACTCCATCAGCTAAATACAGCGTGGAGGCGAAATACAATGACTATCATTTCGACTACACTAGTTCGCAGGCATCTTTTGTGCTAGACTTTGCGCCGCCTGATCAAAAGTGTCCGAGACCATGTCCAAAGAGAAGCATAACGTGTATGTCGTGCTTTTCATGTAGAAAGCCCTGCTGAATTATATCTAACATAATTCCTTAGCTATATTAATAAGTACGTTTCTACCAGTTATGGGATTTATGGATGTCCTATATATTCGTATTTCGCTGTTACATATCGGATACGAAGCAAATGGACTCAAACACATTGCAGTTTCAGTAAAGTAATGGTTCCTACTCACAAACCCACTGAATTTGAAATGAAAATCAAACCGAACTTCAGAAGTCATACTTTTAAAGATTTAACTTACTTATTAAATAACTCATGACAATTCCAGTTTTTCATTTTAGGTTAAAGACAAGGATCACATTTCGAGCTTAACCTAACGTAGGTGAAGTTTCTTTTTTATTTCCGGGGTGGAAAATCTTCATGGATGTTCACCGCCCGGGGGAGGGAGGAGGGGTCTGTCAGACTCTTACTAAAACCCACCTGATGTTCCCTTCTCACACTTAACGCCGGAAATCACGGAACGTACGCATCTTCCGCGATCCCCGGCAGCCTAGGTGAAGCTAGATCACAAGCTGTAAAACAAGCTGACTCAATACTTCATCAATCGGTCATCTCGGTCAAATCAGTCATCAATACTGTCTGTCAAAAAGGTCAACGAGGTAAAAAGTTGTCGTCCGCTTTCATCACCCCCGCTGACGATAATTATTATTATGGAAGCGATGATTGTCGAGCCGTTGCTACAAAAACAAATACAGCTGAATACCAGTATTTTACGTGGAGCGACTGCCTATCTGACCTCCACAACCAAGTTCCTGGGTAATACGATACCCCTAGATAAGACTGGCTGTCAGACTTTCGGGCTTCTAACGACCAGTAACGACTGTCAAAGATCCACGTATGATAGCCCGGACCAAAGGTTTATCATGCTTTCAGAGGCACAAAAGTGTGCAAAAAGGGTCACCCATCCACGGACCAACCCCGGCAAGCGGAATATTTTTCGTCACTTAAACATCTCTTGCCGTGGCGCGACTTGGCATTGGGCCTAAGGCGCTAGTATCTCCGCACTGTCGCAGCTATAGCAAATCTATCACTATCAATACCTGTGCAAATGAAAGTATAAACAAGATAGATATTTAGATATTTATTTATTTACCTAAAACGCGAAAAATATTCACCAGATCCACTGAACACAATGCAGCAAGATTACTCACAAGATGATAGTGGTGAGATATAGTTAGTTTTAATTCTGAAATAGAGACGTCTTAGATATTCATTCCCTATAGTGTGTAATTATTGCATAAGAATTTCACCTGAACAAGAATGATTACACTTTCAAATATAAAAATAATTGTACAGGATGTAGCTCTAAATGCTACTTAGGTTAGGTATCAACTCAACACAACTTCAAGAAAAGTTTGAATTAAAAAATGTATGGTATTCATTCAACAACACTTTATTGTTCTAACACCCAGGACAAAATACCTATAACAAAATAAAATAAATACATTGTGTATTATTAACAACTAAAATTAACTTTGACCTGTCTTCTGTGCTAAAGCCAGCATATTCTCATTGGCAAGCATTTGGAACTCGTGGAATCTTTGTGAAACACGTTGATTTGTTCTTAAATATTTCTCCATGCAGTTCAGTGTACATTTATCCTGAAAACATAAAAGTAAAAAATATATAGGACTGATACATTGATTCTTCTGAAAAGGATAATATTTTATGCTGAAATAACACAATATTAATTTATTAACAAAATATGTAGGCACATACACATACAAAACTCTTTGCAGAGTCTTAAATAAGGAAACATTGTTGCAAGAGTGCTGTTAAAATTATAAATATAAATAGCACATATCCACTACACTCCATAACAAAACTAAAAGCAGTGCAATAAGAGCCACTTTACGAGCAAGTGTGTTGAATAGAATATTATAAGCTTCTAATTAATTCTGTTAAAAACACCAAGTTTTTTTGTTGTTTCATAACTATGACAGAGTCCCAATAAATGTGTATTTAATAAATTTTACCATACATACCTCTGATGGCTTGAGCGATCTGGAAGTGAAGTCATGTATGCAGTCATTGAAGCATAACTCAGACAGCTTATTATACTGGACCAGGAAATCTTTGAACTGGAAGGAGACCAGAAATATTAAACTATAGGTAGGTACTTGCATCTCCTTACTTTACCACACACATTACAGTTTACCCAGCGCGATAAACAGGTCATATACCCGCTAGACGTTAACCTTATTTAGTAACATAGTTTAATGTGTTTATTGTAATTTTTTCCAAGATAAAATCTACTCACTGTTTTGATTTGGTCAGCCTCACTCATCTCAGGTGAAGATGCCATTGCTACAATTTGATGAAATAAACGACCTTATTAACAATAATTTATCGGTGTAATAGACGAAGTTATTGATTGAAAACAATTAACAAATGAAAATAGGCAGTAATGGTTATTTCAATTCAAATTTGAGGTTAATTTTTGACTTTAGGTCGACCAATGAACCAAGTGAACATTGGGTAAAGTATTGCAAGACTAGAAATGAAATGCAAAACCAACATTAAAATTCTATCCATTAATAAATGGATCTAGTCCCTAATTTTAAATAAAATATAGCCCTTCTCGGTGTTGCGTATTTTTTAGTTTGCTTCTTGGACCCAGCTAAATATAGCAACTACAGCATTTTTTTTTATAGTAACATGCGTAAATTGAAACGTAAAGTGACGATGCGTTTCGAAAGTTTGACACTTTTGTGCTTGTTTCAGCTCTAGCTGATATTTTGTACATTTTACTATATTTATCTCTTTTTCTCTTTTAAAAAACTGTACATACCCTTTCTCAGTCTAAATTAATTGTAATGTCATGTTGCTTGTTCATCCATAATTCTATAGAGTGCATTGAGCGTTCGATTATTGTTAATTTTTTATTACTGATCTAGATTAGAATACAAAACCCATTTACTTATATCAATAATGGAAGAAATTGGTATCATATTGCCAGAAAAGGTAATATTGATCGAGGGTTGTGAAAATAAAAATTATAAGTATTACTTCTTTTACCAACATCATTGTTTTTCAGGATGATCAAGTCATCGATGCCAAGGGACTACCTTTTGCGGGACCGCAATCTTTTGATGAATTAGAATCTGAAGATCTTTACACAAAATACAAGGTAACAGACCAGTCTTGTTATTCAACCATAACTAACCAGTAACGTAGTTAAAGCGAAAGTTTTTTGTTTTTGTATTAAACTTATTTCAACTTAAAACAGGTCTTCGTTTCTAGATATATTACCAAATTCCTCATATTTTAATGTCATTTCTATTGTCACATCATACTATTTACACAAGAAGCCCAGTCTTAGGTTCACCAAATTTTACAAGTATTATACTTCTATTGTAATTTGTTCATACAGAAACTCCAACGGATGCTAGAATTTCTGGAAGTTCAAGAGGAGTACATTAAAGATGAACAAAGGAACCTGAAGAAAGAATACCTCCATGCCCAAGAGGAAGTGAAGCGTATACAATCTGTTCCACTTGTGATTGGACAGTTTCTTGAAGCTGTGGACCAAAATACTGGCATAGGTTTGTCTTGACTAATGCTTGATGCTTGAAACGTGCTTTGGATTTTTTTTTTATTATTATGCATCATGGCAATCTATTGTAGAAACAATAAGCCACTTCCTTGGCTGGTTAATATCTGTTTTAATTGTAATCTATGAGAGCTATAAAATGTTGAAATTTTATTTCCACTAGGCTCTCTCTTTGTTTCAATGTGGGAATCTTTTGGACATATTTGGGATGTCATGTCTCTTTAGCCGGACATTATTATGTTGTATATTCTTGTACTGCAAAAGTATGTACAATGCATGGTCTGTCTAATACTCTAATTGATACAAATTATTTAACTTTGAATGCACTAACATCATTAGTTCTACTTCTCTATATCATCATAGGCACTACTAGCTCTTGCAACACAACGTTTTTTAAATGTCATTTAAGAAATTTATTAACTTGTTCCACAGTTGGCAGTACCACTGGCTCCAACTACTATGTCCGTATCTTGTCTACAATTGACCGGGAGCTATTGAAACCATCTGCATCAGTGGCTTTGCACAAACACTCCAATGCACTTGTGGATGTGTTACCACCAGAAGCTGACAGCTCTATTTCTATGTTGCAAGCAGGTATTTATACTCTTTTTTCTTTTTTGTATCATTTCATCTTTATTTCAATTATAGACCTAAAAACAAACACTTACTACTGATATAGTTATTAGTGATTTGGGTTTGCCAAATATAGTTATAATCGTTGGGATACAGAACATAGCTTTTTAGAGAATAAACTGCATCAAAATGGTTCCACAAAAATGAAACTAACACAGAATTCCTGAAACACCTTATCTTCGACAGATGAGAAGCCCGATGTACAGTACTCAGATATTGGTGGCATGGACACACAGAAGCAGGAGATCAGGGAGGCTGTAGAGCTGCCACTTACACATGTTGAGCTGTACAGACAGATTGGTATTGAACCACCTCGTGGTGTGCTCATGTACGGACCTCCTGGGTGCGGCAAGACTATGTTAGCTAAAGCAGTCGCTCATCATACCACAGGTAAGTTTTGCACAATTATAGAAATACGAAATTTTCTAATTCCCCTCTCATCTTACGCACTCCAAAAAATTTACATCCTGTTTAGCATAGCGTCATTATTCACATGAAACATCTACTTATGTTTACGTGTCCGTCATTTATTTCTTTATGTTCTTAAAGTAATTAAAATCCATGCTTATTTCAGCGGCGTTTATTCGTGTAGTGGGCTCAGAGTTCGTACAGAAGTACCTCGGCGAAGGACCGCGTATGGTGCGAGATGTGTTCCGTCTAGCTAAAGAGAACAGCCCTGCCATTATCTTCATTGATGAAATTGATGCTATTGCCACTAAAAGGTATATATATTTTTTCAATTTCAATGTAGAGAATATTCTTATGAAGTTTCTTTGTGCTGTCATCATCATATAAACCTAAAAACCTCAACTAGTGGACAAAGGTTTCCTACTAACATCTCAAAAACGACCAACGCCACGCTGATCTTATTGAGTCATTTTATTCTCAGATTTGATGCGCAAACTGGTGCCGACAGAGAAGTACAGAGAATCTTGCTCGAGCTGCTGAATCAGATGGATGGTTTTGATCAAACCACCAATGTCAAGGTTAATACAGCTAAATTTAATGGACCTTTTTTCCTATCTTTTATTTTCTTATTATGTTTATTTTTATTTCATTGTTTTTCTAGGTGATTATGGCAACAAATCGTGCCGATACTCTCGACCCTGCCTTGCTTAGACCAGGTCGTCTTGACAGGAAGATTGAGTTCCCTCTACCTGATAGGCAAGTACTGTTATGTTATAAACATAGTTATAAGGCTGATGATGGCTTAGGTTGATAGAAATCTTATCATAATATATCAGATGTAAATGCCTATCATACGTAGGTAGTTTAAGTAATCTGAAAATTTACTACTACAAGCTTGTGTACTTATTTATATAAACTATGTACCTCGGCCTCTTCTATTACAAAAATGACGTATATTATATGTTGTATTTACTTTGAAACCATCTTACTTTTTATTGTACTTCCACAGGCGTCAAAAGCGACTGATCTTCTCGACTATCACGGCTAAGATGAACCTGTCTGAAGAAGTAGATTTGGAAGAGTTTGTGGCGCGACCGGATCGTGTTTCCGGTGCCGACATCAACGCCATTTGTCAGGAGGCTGGTATGCACGCTGTCCGTGAGAATAGGTGAGACATTCATGTTTTTTAAAATTTTTTTATTCAACTCTGAAAAGTGCCGTCCAATGAAATGCCCAAGGTATTGCTTAAAATGACGATATTTTATTATAAACCCCTAGATTTTTTTCAAACCGCAGCACAAAAAATATTTACACTCATCGGGTCACTTTTTACCAATATAAGAGGCAAAAAATCTTCGTTTCAGGTATATTGTTCTGCCCAAGGACTTCGAGAAGGGTTATAAGAACAACATCAAAAAAGATGAGAGTGAATATGAATTCTACAAATAAGTTGCGTCTTCGTCTATAACTCTATTATTTGAATTTATTGTAATAAATAACTTTAATAATATTAATACTTCTTTTTATTTGCAACCATTGAATCTTTCCGACGAGACCGTTAACAAGACAGTATTGGCGTAGTTAAAAGGATGGGGGGTCCTGGGTATCCATTATACGACGCAGTATACATTGGAGGAGTGCTCAGCTTGGAAACGGCAGCAGCCTAACTTCGTCGAGACCGTTATTTTCCAAGATTAAAAACTCATATACGTGTTATGATTTTAAACGTTTCCCCACCCTAAAAGAGCGTTGGTTGCCCCATATATGTATGTGCAATACGCTGTGTCAACACAACATCGAGGGTCATGTATAATATCTAGTTTCCTAAAAATACCGTAATGTAAGGGCATCAAGAGAAGTCAAATATGTAGCAACCAGAACATTTGTTACCAACCACAAAGGCTATCAATAATACCACATACATAGTTTCAAAGTCTATATTCTGTAACAGTTCTTAACAATGTGATTTTACAAATATGAAATAATACAATATATTTGGCATAATACCTTATAAAAAATGATGTGAATGTAAAACAATAAATTAGAATAGATTTCACTTCATCAACTGAGACTTAATAAGATGAATATCATTGTGATGTGCTTAATATTATATAATATTAACATTATCATTCTCATCTTAGATATTGTAACAAATAATATCAAGTGCAATAACTATTAGTATTATAAACAATAAAGGCTTTATTTAAGGCACTACAAATCCTATTAAGGCATTGTCAATATCTAAAATTATAATTTATTAATATTTTCTTGTCTAGCTGCTTTTAGTTGCATATAGTTAAAAACACTAATGATAATTTTAAGTCATTTCTGTTATAATGCGTAAAATGTCAATAGAAATGTTAAACGCACGACAAGACAGGCACTATAAATAGGCGCTTGAAATCACAGTACATTACAGACCAAATATTACAACTAATTTAGAAAAATAAGTAACATTAATCTCATATAATAATAATTATTAACTTAATAATGTACATAAAAAGACTCCGGACATGTTTGTGACTGACCATTATCTTGAAAGAATAACAACACAAGAAGATTCTTATTCGGAATGTTAGCTAGTTTAGCAAGTAATAAATTACCGATTCGATAAATCTTAACCTAAAGAAAATGTATAAGTTTTTAATAATAAGTACAAGGCAATCCATAATACTGATTTATAATCGATTTTCATAATTTTCTGGCACTTCATGGTTCTAATTTTAATTACAGTTAAAGAAATCGCTTTTTACAAAACATTTGATTTTATAAACGAACACTAACCATTTAGAATTAGATAATAAGAGTAGAAGAAAATATGTAATTTTCACAACATGCTAATTTTAATTTCGTAGAAATATACTACAGATGTAACATATTAACAATACACTATACTGGACGGGGCAGAAATTTGGAATATCTTACAAATTAAGTATCATGAAAAAGATTTCACAATACCGAAAAGGTTCTTTTAACAGCAACAGTATACATAATAAACTTTACTTGTAAATATAAAACGAAGGAATGTGCTGAATACCACATTGTTTCAAAGGAAATATGAATACATAAATAATGGAATGATCACTGGGACAGTGGCTAAGTATTTGTCTTACTAGTGCTGCACACAAAATAAAATTAAACAAGTTGCTCTACAACAACTTTGGTATGTCATGTTCGATATTTTTATCTATTTACTAATAACTTAGAAATAGGTACATACATCTGTATAAATAGCTGCCGTATATGTTCAACATTCGACCAGTCTTTATCGATCTGATCTAGGCGGACCGGGCGGCATCGAATCTGAAATTAAAATATTTTGTTTTATCATAAATACCGCTACGCCCGACCAGCGTCCCAGAATAGAGAACGATACTTACTGGCGGCGACGTCGGCGGCGGCGTGCGGTGCGTGCTGCGCGGGCGGCATGAGCGGCACCAGCAGCGCGGGCGGGCCGGCGCGGCGCAGGAAGGGGTGCGTCAGCAGGCGCGCCGCCGCCTGGCGCTGCGCCGGGTCGCGCACCAGCGCGCACTCCACGAAGCTCAGCAGGTCCGCCGGGCAGCGCCCCGCGCCGCGCGGCCGCGGCGGCGGCATGTCGCGGATGCGACGCATCGCCTGCGACCCCACCACGTTCAATATATATATCATTCTATGTATACAATCTTATATGGTCTTATATGTCTGGATCAGTCCATTTGCAAAAGCGTAATTGAGTTTCTTCTAAACATTTACCACATTAATGAAATGCCTACTCATAGCCTCTTAATTATTTAAAAAGTTTATATTTAGTATTTGCGGAAACTAAAACATCAAATTAGAACGGTTGTCACCAATTCAATATCCAGAGCGATAAAATAATTTACCTGTAAAGGTGGCTCATTGAAGAATGGCGGCTCTCCGTCCACCATTTCTACGAGCATGATACCGAGCGACCACACGTCCACCTCGGGGCCGTAAGGCAATCTCGATATTACTTCAGGCGACATCCAATATGGCGTCCCCACTAACGATTTTCTTTTAGGCAGTTCCTGAAATAAATAACAAACGCATAAACTCCATTTCATTATGATTAAACATATTGGAACATCAAAAACTTGAAGTTCTTATTTACCTCTGAGACTTGAGCACAAAATCCGAAGTCAGATAATTTCACCCGGCCATCTGCGGTCATAAGAATCGAGTCCGATTTTATATCCCTATGAATAACTCCTTGACTGTGCAGGAACGCTAAAGCCTGAAAAATAAGAAGGAATAATTATGCATTATTCTCGTTTCGACAACGCGCTCCCATAATCTGATCAGCATGTCGGTGATCGTACACACCCAATCTGAAACCACCCCCAGTCATAAAATGACCACAACCTATATTTATCCACTGCATAGCAGACTCCTCATGAGAACGCATGAAAACCCATATTTTTACTACACATACAATATCAACTTATATAGTTGATAGTTCTGAACCCCTTAGTCATACTCGGACAATAAAAGAATATAACAGTATCATACCTTCAAACACTGTTTGCAGACAGTGGCGATTTGTTCAGGGTCCATCCGTGCCCTCGTCACAATGTCGGTGAGTGCTCCTCCTGCCATGTACTCCATCACCACCCAGAGTTCGTCGCCGACTAAGTACGAAGCGTGCATCTCCACGATGTTCGGGTGAGGGTAGTCGCGCATTATAACCTGTGTGAATAAATTTTATGTTATTTACTTTTATGTTATTCTACGTACTAAATACACAGAGAAGAAAGCTCATCAAATTATAAAGTTGGTTGTTGACATTACTTAATGGATATTATGCAGTATTGCTGCCATAGTTTAAATTGAAGGATCCCTGTGTCATAATGCACAGAAGACATTCCAGTTTCTACTGACATAGCAAAGCAAATGTGACTTCTCAGCATTTACTGCTACTTACTATCATGAGGGAATATGGCTTGTTTGCCATCCAATAAAATAAAAAACATATGTAAAAACTTACAACTTCATTGAACAACAGTTCTCGCCTCTGCTGTTTTCTTAGATTCATCATCTTGACGGCGACTCGACGACGCGTACGTGTGTCCGTGGCTGCGCATACGACGCCCGTGCTACCCTCACCGATTTTACTGAACCCGCTCAGCGTGGCCCGAGGATCACCCTCGCTAACCACAAGGCGGAGGGCCGCGCGGAACTGCGAAATTAGGTCACTTTTATAGAGACGTGTTGATTTTTATATCGGTTCCCCTGTATGTGTAGGCCTCCACATGGCAGAGTTGTAGATCAATAACCTGTTGAGGGTCGCGGGTATCCGCTAGATGCGGCCGGCCTAGTTAAAATATGTAAGGCCTAGCTAAAATGCTTGGGGGACTTATTATTATTAACTTAGCAATAGCCATCTTTCGGCTAAACGATGATAAAATTCATGAAGTATCTATTTATCAATAACTTCCGTGAGGTCACCGCTGGAAATTAAACGAATTATTATTAAATCTCCGTCAATTGTATTACCGCCCAGAACGGTACAATAAATTATCTGATTTAGATCCCATACCTAAGCGATGCGCGAGAGACTTTGTTGTGAAATATAATACATACTAAGAAGATATTTCATGTATGGTGGTGTTGATCGTTAAACTAGCTCGGGAACAAAGAGGGGTGTCGTCATGAAGGAAACTTGTATTACATTCAATGAATGTGAGCTAAATAGATAGGTGTCGGATATCAAGCGCGATACTGCACGAACTCTAGCCACTAGTATTATCTTTTGCCCTCTTTTGATTAACACCAAAAAAGAGGGCAAAAAGATAATGGGTACATTTATTTTTATTTTTTAATTCTATATTTACGATAATGTTGCTTTTAAAATTCATTATGTGAGAAACTATTTTACTTGTAATAGCTAGCCCAGATTTATTTTGCAACCAGTCTTCTGGTTATCACGAGATAACGACCTGTATACGGTTGTGTTACGTAATGAAACATGTTTACCTGTTCATGTGTCAATCGCAGTTCGTGTTTGGAGGCTGCGAGCGGCAGGTGGGGCGCCGCACCCGGGGCACCTTGCGCACGCGACACTCCGTACGCGTCACCTGGACATGATGAATAAAACACATTTACTTAATAGATAGTATTTTTAAACGCTTCTCACGTCTGTCTGCGCGTCTACTTAGTTTTTTTTAAAACTGTACAACAGATTTTAACACTCCTTTCAACATATTATTTAGATATTTTAATCCGGAAGGTTAATGTCGTATAATACATTAATTTGTAACTTGGGGCCAAACCCACAGACGAGGGAATCATGGCGATAGTATTACTTGATGTTGAAGAAATAGATCGCACCTGTTTTATAAATAGTAAAATCTTTACTGAGAAATTGAAGACATTATTGATTAGTGTAGCCCTAAGGATTGCACTTAGATTTATTGTATCACAAGTGCCAGAGTGACCTCTTTATTTACACCCGACATACGGTTCGGAAACTCAGATTGAAAATAAGCGCGAAAAGAAAACTACAACCAAATAAGGCCATTAAAAGCCTAGCAACAGACACAATAGAAAATCTATTGTTGTCTGGTCTAGCATTAAAATGCGAATTGAGTACATCCTTTAATTTATAGGTCATTCTAAATTTGGCTAAAAATAACACTGATCAAATACCAACTCATATTTTTAGTCACTTATCGCGCACACATACGCGATAATCGGAGCGAATTTTATTAAAGGAGTCAGATGACTCATTCCTGTCATCTACCTTAAATTTTATGCAGACGCGCACTGCACCAGTGTGCGTGCGAAGGGCGACGATTGTATGCCGTCAAGCATTTGCATAGTATGAAATCTTGGTAGTTTGTCATTACAAAGGTATTTACAAGTTAAAATATGATAAGAACCAAGACCGTTTTGTTTGTTTTTGGAATCATAACAGTTGTGATTATGGCTGGATCATCTTATGACTCAAAATGGTAACTGGAAAAATATTAATTAATTAACTAGAAACAATATAAAGTGTGAATATATAATGAGGATACGAATTTGCATGTTTTATGATACAATTATGTAGATGGTGTGAATATAACATTGTGTGAAGAATAAATATGCAGTATAACAATAGCTTTCTTTAAAATGACTAACAAATGTTATCCATTCTATGCAAATAAAATCATGTTGTACAAAGCATGTTTGTTTCTATCTACTAATTTTCATCAAATCAGCCTTTACTACCTGATGAGTGATAAGATAAGCTAAAGAAGGCTTTACACTCACAATATTTTATCTAGTATGAGTATTAATTCAAAATTTAAATAATTTGAATAAAAAATAAATTACCCATATTTATATTGTTTCCATTGAGTCCATGAGGTCCATGTGTCATTGGTTGTGGTGGATGATTGTGTTGATAAGGCACATTAGCATTCTGTATGTTTTGATAAGTCATGGGAGCATGATGATTGTCATTAATTTCTGGTACTTGTCTAACGGTAGCTTCATGTGCATGCTGGCTCCATTCTACAGGGGACTCAATTATAGGTTTGTTCAATGTATAGTTGCTATGCTCTCGTCTCAAACTCAGGTATTGCTGTGGGGCAGGTGGTACAGGCGGTGACTCTTCAGGTACTGAAGGAGGTACATTAGGCTGACTCCTCAAGTCTCTTCTGATTCTCGGTGGGCTGGTACTCCTCAAAGAGTTGGACCTGGCTACATTTGATGTCTTTGGCAGTACAACACCATTCTGCACAGGTAGTTGTGGTTGTATGTTCGCTGGTAATGGCCGTGCTATTGATGACACTGAAGTAATTCTATGGTCACCTCTTACAATAGTTTTTAAATCTAGGATTTCGGTGGGTGTGATTTCTGATGGATCTACCAGAGGTAGTGGTCTGTTTGTTGATTTAAGTATCTGTAACAAATGTCAACATTAGCATTGCGTAAATAATAGCTTTTATGATTACAGTGACCATTAAAATAAGTCTCCTTTCTTCACAGTCCTGTATATAAGGTTGGAATATAACACTTTATGTGTAAACAACAAGCTAACACTAATTTGTTACTCCATTGGAAAGATATTAAAACTATATTACAGTGCTTACTCTAAGTAGCTCACAAATGGAGGAAATAACAAGTACATACCTGGTTATTACCTACAAGTGAAGCCCATTGCAAAGGAAGTCCAACAAACTTTCCCTCTCGTTTATCGAAGCCAGTATGTACTCTGTGTTCAAAATTACTCGGCGGAGAAATTAGAGGCTTTTTCTTTTTCTTAGAAAACATAGTGTGCTGTACCCTGCAAAACAAAACATGCATCACTAAGGCAACTCAATGTTTACCTGCTATTCTAATTGCTGAAATTAACACTTCTGTAATATTATAAGTAACGATACTAATGAAAAAGAAAGCTTACCGATTACCGATACTTTCTTTTACGATGATAACACCAATCGACAGTCAATTCGACACGGCTACTTTGCTACGCTTAGTTCTACAACAAAAACAACTCACAGTTACTTTCGAGGTGCGTACTCGGCGAAGTAGTTATGAACACACACAGAATACTAAATCAAGAGCGTATTCCGACATTCCTCAGCAGGCATCCATGCTTCACACAGGTACATAGCACAACAAATTAAATTAACGTAATGTTATTAGACACTCTAGATACACAGCAAAGATGAAACGACTGTACCTTAATTAGAAATTACTTTAATGTGAAGAACAAATATAGTTATGCACGGTAAAATTATAAATTGCTTTTTATTAAACATGAATATCGACAGCAACCAACAACGAACGAAAAACAACCAACCACAGACTCAGTCTCAGACATAGAGTCATAGTCTCATAGAGCAAGCTGAGTGAGACAAGCAACAACTACCATTATTCACACAGATGAAACAGTTTGATAAAAATAAACTAAATTATTTTGTCCATCAAGCAAAACAGACTGATGAGTGTTGAACCCGGTGAACTAAAGGAAGTATTTTTGAAATACAAAAATTATTGATTGATCAGTCTGGCGTTCTTTATATTAATTTTTTATTTACCAATCTTTTAGTAGTAGACAGTTAGACACTTTTGCTAGGTATAAAAGATTTGTGAAATTCGATGTTTGTGGATTTCCCATGTAATAATAATATTACTTTTCTTAAAAAAAAACTGGTTAATAGCATCTAAACCTGGTAAAAAAAATATCCTCTATGATGGTCCCGTGGCCCATGGTACCGGGACTCCGGGTGGTCCTTACTGGGCTGACACTGACAGTGACAGCCTGAGAGATGAGATATACCTGCTATTCTCCATACCCGGCCTCTAAGGTATGGGTATCGTTAAATACCCGGTACAAAAACCGGGTTTCAAAATACTTCTAAGTATTTGGGTGTGTTATGATTTCGATAAGTAAACGTATGCGATAAGTACAGTATGCCTCCAGTATAATGTAGGTACGACACGCGACGTTTTCAGTATACATTATGCGTTATGAGCTATGAAATCTTTCCTTCCTACTTTACTAGACCAGGCTTAGGACTGTCGGCTAAGAATATGATGATGATTATTGATGAGTGCTATTTGTTTAGATTTAAACTGCAAAGTGAACTATGTACTTACACATAAATATAAGCGATTAATATACGGGTGTACCTACTATTAACTTTTCCAGGAAATGAAACAAACAGGTGTAATCAATTCGCAATCACAACTGACGTCAAAAATCAAAATATTGTGAACCTACGTATACGTAGGTATTTACAGACATCGTAAACGACGTAAACCTTCATAACGTAATAATATTTTTTAAATTTAATATACTTTATGGAACTCTTTGGCATGCTAAAAAGTTTAATTCGTAATAATTATTATGCAATAATATTATTACGCAATTATGTTCCCTAAAAACGTAGACTTAAAGTATATTTTTTTTCTAATTGAATTAGATCGTCCGAACGTTCTTAAAGCACGAATGACGCGTCGGATCCTGCCGTAAGCTATCGGGTAGCTTCGGGTGGTTTCAGCGTTCCGATGTCGTACGTACGACTGGCCGCTACCGCTACCTTGTGGTAGCGGAATCGTATCATACTAGCCTATACGTCTGACGTCATACCTTCAAGGTATGTACCCAGTACCCAGGCTGCATACTGGGAAGCACATACTTGGTATAAATACCTGTACCAGTATATACGACCCATCTCTAACTGCCTGACAGATTACATTAGGTTTATGATCCAGTAACCAATGAAATCCATAATAAAATCATTCAATAACATTCATTATTAGCAATCGTTGTAAATTTTGTGTTTATTTCGTATTAGCTTAGTTTTATTGTTAAGTTAAACAGTAGCCAAAAACATCTTTATAATATGAAAGAAAAACGGAAGAAAAGCAAACATAATAAATCTAAGGATCGTGAAAGAAAAAGCAAACGTCGTTCGACGAGTGTAAGTTATTTTTTGATCTATATAAACAAAACAATATTTTGCTTAGAAATTGTTGAATTGTTGTTAATAGTAAAATTTATTACCTACCTATGAATTACATTTTCAGTCGTCAAGCTCAAGTGGTTCAGAATCTGACGAATGGGTAGAACAAGAAACAAGAAAGACCAATGCCGCACAAAGAGACGACTGGATGTCTATGACTGGTATGCTTAAAACATACACAAAAGAAGACATAAGGCCGAAAAGGGAAGAAAAAGAAAAAAAGAACATTGATTCATACAATCCTGGAACTAGTACAAGAGAACTAAATCCATACTGGAAAAATGGAGGGACAGGCATACCTCAAACACCAGAAAGCTTCCGAAAATCTAGACCATTTGTTAAACCTACTGATGATGATGATGACTATTATTCAAGGTCCAAAAGTTCAAGACCAAGCACCTCGGACAGATACTCTAGCAGAAATTCATATGAAAAGCCCAGAGAACATTACAGAGATAGTAAAGAATCTGATAGAGATTCATACAGGAAGTCAAGTAACTGGAGAAAACAAAATGAAAACAGTGAAAAAAGACATGAAACAAAAAGAGACGCAAGAGATGAACCTCCTGCCCCTGTACTAAAAGAGGTGCACACTGAGATATTGTCAATGCCACAAGAAAAAACAGAAGATAGTAAATATCTGAGTGCTGAGAAAATGAACAAATTAGCTGCCAAGATTGTAAAAGCAGAAATACTTGGTGATGATAAACTGGTTGCTGAACTTAAATCAAAATTGGAAGCTGCAAGAGAATACAAAAAGCAAAATCCAAATGCAGGCAATGAAGATGAGGATGACAGAGTTATGTTGATATCAACAAGCATGTCCGGCAACAGCAGGCCACTGGCTAGAGGTGAAAAGGGAGATCCAAGGAGTAAAAGTAGTAAAAGAAAAGCAGAAACTTATGTTTCTGGTGAGAGGACAAAGTACTTTGGTGATGATGACAAGTATAATTTGGCACAAATGGTAAGTTTCATATCATTAATTTGTCAAGTGTTGTATGAACTGCATATAAGTTCATAAAACATATAGATGAATACCTACATGTGTACATATTTAATATTTTTCCTGGTTGATATTTTATTAGAAAAGGTTTCATTTTTTTCAATTTATTTCAGTTTCAACAAGAAAAATATGGAAATAATTATAATGATGAGGCAGAGTTTGCTAAACTCGCTGCTAAACATAAAAACCCTAATGATGATATTGAAGATATTTTCATGGATAAAATATCAAGAAACAAAGATGCTGCAAAGGAAAGTGAAAATGAGAAACAGCAGGCAATCAGCCAACATATTAAATTGGAAAGGACTTTAGAAGGATGTAGACTATGTGTAGGTTCTAAGAACATGATGAAACATCTTATGGTTAGCTGTGGAAACAAAGTATATTTAACACTGCCTTCCAAAAAGTCAATTGTTAAAGATCAGTGTATAATAACTACCATTCAACATGCTACTTGTGTTACTGCCATAGATGAAGATGTTTGGGAAGAAATCATGGTAAGTAATGAGAAAAGATAGAGCAGTATCTTGTACAATAATTAGAACAAAATGAATTATACAATAAAATTGTTTTCTTTTCCAGAACTATAGAAAAGCTCTTACTCAGTTCTACAATTCTCAAGGTAAAGATGTAGTATTTTACGAAATAGCAACAAAACTACATCAACACCCGCATATGATAATAAACTGTGTGCCACTACCAAGAGATGTAGGTGACATGGCTGCAATCTATTTCAAAAAGGCATTACTAGAATGTGAAGTAGAATGGTCTATGAATAAAAAAGTTGTAGACTTAAAAGGAAAAAATATAAGAAGAGGAATACCTAAAGGATTACCCTACTTCTGGGTAGATTTTGGCATGGATCCTGGCTATGCTCATGTTATTGAGGACCAACAACTGTTTCCACAGATGTTTGCTGAGGTAATTATACTATTATATGATTTCATACACTTATAGGAGCTCATGGCTAAGTAATAACAGCCGCATGGGTCGATCCGTCGGGTTAAGCTACGCTTGCCAGGGTTGGTCCGTGGATGGGTGACCATCTTTACATACCGAGACTCCTCCGTGCCTCGGAAAGCACGTTAAGCCGTTGGTCCCGGCTGTCATACGTGGATCTTTGACAGTTGTTACGGGTCTTCAGAAGCCCGAAAGTCTGACAACCAGTCTTACCTAGGAGTATCATATTACCCAGATACTGGGTTGTGGAGGTCAGATAGGCAATCGCTCCATGTAAAATACTGGTATTCAGCTGCATCCGGTTAGACTGGAAGCCGACCCCAATATAATTGGGAAAAGGCTAGGCAGATGATGATATGATTTCATACACTTATAATTACAAACAGTGGTGTTTGTAAACATATAAATGTTTCATACAAAATTTATAAAACACCCATTTTTACTTGCAGGAAGTTATTGCTGGTATTTTAGATTTAGACCACACCATATGGAGGAAACCACAAAAAGAATATGGAGATGTGCAGAGACAAAAAGTAGTGGAGTTTTTAAAAGAATGGAAACTTTTTGATCCATTTACAAATAAGGACTAACTGCCACTCAGTGTTGTTACTTGAAATAAATCAAACTTACTAATTATTATTAGCCCATTATTCCACACTAACATTGTTAATATTTTGTATAGGTACCTTGGTATGTGGACAAAGGCATAGTTTACTTTCTAATCTGCCTCATTGTGTGCACTAACAATACTGGTTACTGACATTCACACAGAAAAATCTATTTATCAGTCATATTTTTGGCAGACAGACATTTTAATTAAAGACTGAGTGATAATAATTTCTAATTAAAGTTAATGATTGGTTTATTTGTAAGTAAGGTTCCTGAGTACCCTAAGTATTGTGTAATAAAATTACTTTAAAATCGGATAAAATTTGGTTTCTTTTAGTTTCATTTCAATCTTATTAATTAACAGGGTCATTGATTACTGATTGGCATAGAAAATTTAAAAAAACAAATAAATTTGTAAAATTTTAATATTATTATGATTTGTTTTCTTCTTTCATCATGTCTTCTATTAGTTTTTGTCTTTCTGCTGCTTGCCTCATTTTTGTAAGAACCAAAGATTCATAATCTCTATCTGATATTACTGATGGACCAGTAATATCCTTCTTTGTTGTTAATACTGGTCTCTCATTTACCCATTTTAATTCTAAGGGGTTATCTGGTAAACCTGAAAATAAAATAAAATAAGATTAATAACTTAATTAACATTATTTTTTATGCTATACCTTCACATATACTTGAACCATTTTTATTGCAGCAATTTAATTAACTAAATAACAACTAAACATAATATCTTGACATGCAGTGATAATAGTGTAAACAATTTGTTAATTTACCTTTCTCAAGTTCCAGGGCCAATTCTGATGCTTCTTTACTTGAAAATTCCACCATTGCACTCCCTTTCTTTGGAGACACAATCAAGGCTACAATGTCACCATACTTTTTTAGAAATCTTCTAAGAGTAGCTTCATCATAACCACCATTATTTGAGTCAGTCTTATCTGCTCTCCATTTTATCTTTATTCTGTTGAGACTTGAATCCCAAACTGGTTGAGTCATGAGTCCCATAGTTTTTTTGATTTCATTTTTCATTCTTTGTTGTTCTTCTATTAATAGCCTGCTCCCTTCTCTCTGTAGTCTCTCGATTTCTGCTGCTAGTTTTTGTTCATCTGTGAGATTAGTGCCCAAACCAGCTTCTCTTTCCCGCTTTTCCAAATCCTCTTTTAATTTTTGTCTCTTACTATCTAACTCTTGATGCCGAAGTTTTGCTGCAGCCTTAGCTCTGAGTACTTTGTCATATGCGGCCCTAGCAGAAACGTCTGTCAATATTTCTAATGCTTGTGATAATGCGTGAAAAGTCTCCGCAGCTTTAGGATCGTCAGGGTTTTTATCAGGATGACATTTCAATGCTTTCTTCCGGTAAGCTTTTTTGATCTGAAAATAACACAATATTCTGTATTAAAACACAAATGATAAAGGCATGCAATAGATAATAGTTGTATTCAAAATGTTCTTACCTCTGATTCTGTAGCTGTTATTGGAATGTCTAGCACAGCATATAGGTCAACATCTTCGATATTTTTGGGTGCCATGCTGTTTAGTTCATATAAGCTAATATAGTGCACCTAAGTAAATTACACGATAATATGTCTATTATAGTTATTTAATATTGCCAGTTTAACATTTCACAACATTGTGACAGACATGTACAATTCAAACAAAAAATATTATGAACTAGCTTTCGCCCGCGGCTTCGCTCACGTTAATTTAGAATTTTCCAAACAATTCGGGTTGTACTTTGCTTGAGTGCATGAGTGAACCCTTCATTTTCTGATATACCCTAATACTTTTTTCGATAAACCCAGAATGTTGACCTTTCTACTCTGACTAAAACTTTTTATTCCTATTGCCATACCTTCTTTATGACACCCTAGTACTTTTTTTCTTGGGTAATCGTAAATTAGTTGTAATAACCCCGAATTATCAATCATCGATTTTATGACATCCTAGTTGAAGCTGGTCCATCGACACTCAAAACTCACAAAGTTTATTAGGTACTTAAATTTAAAATTCGAACATGATTCCTAAAGACATGTGGCGCCATCTATCACTATAAGAAGGTTATTGTGATTTCCCTCGGGAACAGTACTTTTTTTTCGGGATGAAAGGTACCCTATGTTTGTTCCTGTACACCTGGCAACGTATATGCAAAATTCCAGGATGATCGGTTCAGTGGCTTAGGCGTAAAATGGTAACAAACAAACAAACAAACTTACTTTCGCATTTATAATATTAGTTAGGATGAATGACGGCTGAGTGACAGTCAACACCCATAAACACTTTTAACTTTTTTATTGTGAACACTAGTCTTTCAGTCCGTCATTATGAATGAATGACGGCTGAGTGACAGTCAACACCCATAAACACTTTTAACTTTTTTATTGTGAACACTAGTCTTTCAGTCCGTCATTAATTAGAGATGATTGAAAACT
This sequence comes from Hoplodrina ambigua, assembly GCA_949774945.1. Taxonomy (NCBI): domain Eukaryota; kingdom Metazoa; phylum Arthropoda; class Insecta; order Lepidoptera; family Noctuidae; genus Hoplodrina; species Hoplodrina ambigua. The sequence continues at coordinate 7,189,376 of OX458976.1, forward strand.
GTCAAGAATTAGTCGATTATGAAAGTGATAACCACAGATAAAATAAAATGTGTAAACGATTTGAAGTAATGGTAAACCCTTACATAATCTGTTTTATAACCTCTTCTATCAGAATCAGAATGCAGATTTTTCATCTGACAGTTTGTATGTTGTTATTATATTTAAGGCAAATACTAACGATTTAAATACGTAAAGTTCTTAATTAAAGACTAGTAATATGTTTTCGAATTGCTTAAGTAAGTATTTGTTAAATTGTTATTTTCTTCATAAATGAATATGGTACCTATTCTATTCATTTTAACAAAAGTCTTCTTTTCCAGTATCATGTACATAAGCACTTTTCTGTTTTATTTAAATGATAATTATCAAATATATATGTCTGCGATTTTCAGAACATCGTGCACTCATTCGTACTGTGCCTTTGTTACGATATAATTCTACCGCCACAGAACCTGTTGCATCGCCTCAACCAGAAGGTAAACTAACTAAATGTGAAAGAATTTTCTTTGATTGTCATATTTACTTATAAAAGTGATTTGTAGCCTTATTTAGTTAAACTTACTTTACAACCTTTACCTAAAATCTTTAATCCAAGAGGATTTTTAAGTAATAAAATATGTAAAAAATTCTTCTACTTGTAGGCCTGTTTATATATTTCGCCTGTTTAGGTATCAGAGTTGTGAAATAGGAATCCAGGATGTGGATGTCCAGTTACCTACTTCACTAATGCTTACAAAAAATATACTAATTTAAACCTCACAGTAATAATTTAGGTGACTAATAAAAACATCAAGTAAAACACACAGAATATAATTGTATTTCGAATAAGGACTCACCCTTGATATAACTTTATTTTTCAGACCAATCATCCAAGAAACAAATTTTGGATCATCCAGATTATTTCAGTGTCCATAACTTATTTACAGTCAAAGATTTATTTGATGCAAGAGTTCATTATGGACACAAGGAGGGTTCACTAAATGATTACATGAGACCTTACATTTATGGATCAAGACTTGGGCATTTAATATTTGATTTAGACATAACTGCAGAACACTTACGGAAAGCACTTAACTTCACAGCACATATTGCATACAGAGGAGGGATCATTTGTTTCTTCAACAGAAATGCCCTGAACTCCCATTTGGTTGAAAGGACCGCACAAGAGTGTGGAGAATATGCACACACAAGGTTCTGGAGAGGAGGAATTTTCACAAATGCGAACCACCAATTTGGTGCAGTCACACGGTTGCCTGATTTATGTATATTTTTAAACACACAAAATAATATTCTGAACCAGCATACTGCGGTTAGAGACAGTGCGAAAATGTTGATACCAACAGTTGGTGTGGTTGATACAAACTGTAACCCTAACCTGATCACTTACCCAGTCCCAGGCAATGATGACACTCCAGCTGCCATAGAACTATACTGTAAATTATTTAAAGCTGCCATCATTAGAGGCAAAGAAGAGAGAATGAAATTTTTACAAGAAAACAACTAAAAGGTTTGTTCATTAGGGAAAAGTGTAATTAAAATAGTTGGTTAAAATATAATATTTTATTTCAATATAATTGGTTACTAGAATATGTATCACATATTGGCACATACAAGTGCCTAAAGGTAAAATAGTCATATGATAATAGTCCCAATATTTTATTCACCAATACATTTCTAAAACGAAGTGAATGCCATTGTTGTTATTAAGAAGTAGAAGTTCGAAATATTTGTTACATTGATTTCTTAAACTTATGAGTATAGGCATTTAGATTTTCGGAATTTAAAAAAAACATTACAAATCATATAAAGCAGAATAAACAATAACAATAAAAATATAACAAAACATAATTATTTTCTTAGGTATTACTGATAATGTAGTCTTAGAAGCAAGACAATTTTTAACTAAGTTTTTTAGGTACCTATCACAAACAATATAAAATTTTAATGTAAAGTCAAGTTAGAATATTTAACAGAATAAAGTTTTAAATGATATAAAAATAACAAAAAAAATATATTTTAAGCATGTCTAATTTGTTCAGTTTTTATTCTTGTGGAGCTTAGTTGTACTTACTAAGAAATAAGATAAAATAAAAGCTACCATACAGGATCAGTTCTATCTTCAGCTCCAACTGATCTGACCAAAATCCATATTGTTTGAACAATAACTATTCAAAGCAAATTTTTGAAAGTAAACAGTTACATTGTTTCATGTTTGTGCACGCATCTGGTCAGACTAATTTGGTGCAGATTTGTTTGTTCACATTAATCTCTGCATGTATGATAACCTTTAGGTCAGAGATAAAATAGACCAAAGCTTGTTCATAGTCAACCCAAAAGAACTTTTCTCATCATGTGAGGATGAGGATTGTTGTCCACCTCGCGACTCTCCCAGCTTCCAGTGATGCACTTAGAACTGCATAGATACTGTAGGAGGGGAATGCGGTATTTGCCACAGAAGTCGACGAACTTTATATGCTCCACGCGGTTGTCGAAGAATACACCTGCAAGTAGAATATATTTTATCAAACAACATATATTGGAGATTTTTTCACAAAGTGTAGTAATGGGAATCTCATTGACGCGACATTGATGTGTTTAAGTATTTACTCATTAGATGCCGTGATCGCTCGTGTGTCGGATGATCAATAGATAAACTACAGTATTAAAGTTCTTGGCGGTACTAATGTGTTCACCGAAAGTGATGGTTGTAAATAATCATTCAGCCGAAAGACGTCGTCAACTGGTGGACATTGACCTTCCCCAAACATCTCCATAATGGTCTGGTTTTCGCATCTAGCGTATTCTCGCGACCTTCACCAGTCCATTGTATGTAGGCCACGTCGGGCATTGTAGATGGTCGCCATGCCAGAAGTTTTTCCCCATCTGTTCTGCGAGCAATCTGCCGTACCCATGTCGGTTACCAGGTTCAAGTTCAACTGTGGTTCACCTGATTTCTGGTTCAATTACGCGGGGAATTCAGAGCATAACTTTTGCCTTTTAGCCAAACATATTATTTCTGAATTCTGTCTATCTATATTAATTTGGGTGGCATTGAGAATTTATTTTACGCCTTCCTATTAAGTAAATGAGCTAATTGACACAATAAACTCTAATTCGCGAAACGAAGCCATAGAACGTGTAATTGTAGATACTGAGTAAAAACTTCGGTCAGTCCTACACTGCACTAGATAGCTCGAGACTTGATTGCGACATGATGCCCGAGAGACATCCTGATGACTACTGATGACTTGATCCCGACTCCCGAACATTTTTAGTTTATCTCGGATTTTCAAAACTTGACTTCTTGTTAAATAATAGGTAGATACTTACTTCTTTTATTATGACCAACAACTTGAAAGTAGTCTTACCACTTTCAAGTTGATGTACTTATTTCGTCAAGTGAGAGCAAAATAAAATAATTATTGAAAGTAATTTCTAGGGGTGTTTGGCACTTTACTTATAAATAAGCGTCTTCTCAGGCTCGAATTCATACTGTCTGATATCTCTGCAAGTCCCACCAGGTAATGGGAGCGCAAAGATATGAAACGTGCTTTCTCCACGAGCGCATTCTATTGCGAACACACACAACATTCACCTACTTACTTCAAATATTATTGGAATGAGTGTAATAGGTAATAATAAAAACGTCTCGTCTCGTGTCGTCTTAGTAGTCAGTGCTGTTACGAAACACAAAACAGTCCTTTTGATTATGTATCACGTTAATATCTAAAATAACACTATCCTAGGTACTCTTATTGTCCAACTGCAAGGCCTCTTCTCATACAGATAAGGCACGGGCAATAATCACCACGTTTGCTCACGACCACGACGGATTGACGATTTCAGACTTAATATAAGTCCAGGTTTCCTAACAATGTTGCCCTCCACCGATGTCAGTGATGTACAAGCAACACATAAAAAGCAATGATTTGAAATAATCGCATTGGTGGTCCGGTATAGAACTCGCAACCTCATACATGAGAGGCGGGCGCCTTAACCACTGGACCGTCACGACACTGTAGTTAATTTGTCCAATCTTCCAAGCAGGTATTATAGTAATTTCTAGTGTTTATAAATATATTTTGGTAATGACAACTCTGTACTTATTTCGCTTGAAAATACTAAGATTTACTGTGGACCCTAAGTTGTCGAACATGGTGATAGTTGGGTTTTCCACAATAACATCTCTGGTCTCACCTGCTGAGTCCTGAGAGATTTTTGTATTGCCACTTTTGTAACAGCTGTACCGTATTGGAAAGCTCGTAAAATAATTAAATAGCTTCCCGACCTGTGTTTCGCTAATAATACCTACTAGAGAGATAGCACAGAATACTAATAGCGATTTACACTTATGCAGTTTTAAAAATTTAGTTTTTACCTATATTACGCTCGTTGCACCTAGCAATTACCTGAAAACTGTTAAAATATCTTAGCTGTAGTTGTTGACCTACCTTTGCATTTGGGATTAACACAGCATTGAGCAGCTCCGAGGTACCTCATCAACGTGAAAGGCACTTCGCCAGCCCGGATCGGAATCTCATGGAGCTTGATAGTGCGACCAGCTAATTCCAATAAAGATGGCGGCTGCAAAGTCATGTCTCTGACGAATCTCACTACGAGAGGGTTGTCGCGAAGACTCAACTGTAAATAATCATATACTTAGGTTAGTAGCTGTTAGTAGCTGTAAAGCGTTAAGGTAATTTAAAGAAAGTATTAGGTTACTAATACTTTCTTTAAATTACCTTCACGCTTTACCATGATTAGAGGTACACTATGCAAATGTTACAAGACCTATGCGTGTACTTAATATGGCTGCTGAATAGTGATGCGCCAGCGTCGAATAACAGGTATGTACACAGCAGGCTGTAATCCCACAGCTTTTCGATAATTAGATTTAAAAAAAAAACCCTACAAGTCCTGAAAAAAGTACCTACTATCCATAAACTATCCATACCTAATTAATGTTATCAATTAGGGTACATACTTATTAAAATTCTTAACTGTGTGGAGCGGATAACTACCGAAGTATGATTATATTAATTTTTAAATAAGTACATTACATGTACCTAATCAGCAGTACTATTGTGTTGTGGCTATATGTTTTTAGTATTATAATAATATGCATCTACTGTAGGTAAATACCTAACTGTGAGTCACCTGTTTTGTAAAATAAGTATCATGATCGTCATTCGGAAGACATCAGAGAATAGGTACCTTTTATTCTTTGTTTGATTGATTATGTACTTAGTTACGTAGATTTTCGCCGAACTAGCAATTTGGTACCTATGGGTTATACGGGGTCGCGGGACGTCTTAACAGGATACCGTGGCCCCGGAACGTAAAGGGCAACAGAAGGAACAGGGTGGTTTTTTGACATTATAAGTCTGACAGTGCCTTCCGCCCAACCTAGGACGGAAGGAAACGTTCGATAATTTTTACCAACTCAAAAAAGAAAAAAAAGTATGACTTAGGTTTTAAAAAGTTAATAAGCACACGATATTATAAAATAAAAGAATATTATGTCAGTGTAGTAGGTAGAGAGATGAGCATTCCTAACAAAAACAACATTAACTATACCCCTTATGTTTTCATTAAACAATAGCCTACGTAGGCATGCAAGTGTATACCTAAAGGTACTTGTAACAATACAATAACAGCATTCCAGAGATCAATCATAGATGCAGCTAAGGGGGCATACCTACAGGGAAAAGATGATTATGTCATCTAGATGGAATGTAGTCTAATCAATTCACATCTTCATAGCTCGCACTCACCTCTGTCAAACATCTTAGTTTGATTATTTGCGTAGGCAAAGTCTTCAATCTGTTCTTGTGTATCAACAATGAGCGTAGTTGATTCAATCTAGCAATGCTCGCAGGTAGTTGTTCTATTAAATTGTCACTCAAAACTAAAGCTTGGAGCCCAGTCAAGTGTCCAACGGACTCCGGTACTTCAATAATTTGGTTACCTCCTAATGATAGAATCTGCAAACTGTTGAAGAAGAAACAGGAATTAGATCAGATCTAGTAAACAAGTGCCTACTTAATTATTCGTAGTTAGCCTTTTTTGGGTCGTAGTAGGGGTTGCCAGATCCTGAATCCGGAAAGCCGAACCACCAATCAGTTAAGCTAGACAATTGGGTAAAAAAAGTCTGAAGATTTTATGTCTGATTTTTTTCGATCCTTTATCATAAAAAGCGTCTCCATTTCTAATAAAAAAAACGTAATTACTGCGTGTTTGGTTGTGTACATAATTAATGTTATGGCCGGACACGCATCCAAACAACCTGACTATGTCTGGCTTTATGCGGGCGCCTGGCAACCCTTTCGTATGCATGATTCGAGTTATGAGAAAAGGTACTTTATTTGCCTTAAATGTAGCACCAAAATATTTCCCACACAATAATACTCACGGAGTATAATGGTATTTAAAACAATGAATCATTATGTAAATTACGCTCACTGCTTACAATAAATAATTCCTACAAAAATAAGGCAGTAATCCACACAAATGGGATCGTCGAAAGCGAAATACAAAATGGCTGGATTTGGATAGATGCGTTACCTATATTTAGAAGACGCCTAATGGCTCCAATTCGTAAGTATATTATACAGTAAGTACTACTTAATAAGTAGCCAACTGGCCGTAGGGGTTACCTAGTGATAATGGAATGGAAAGTGGTACCTACTACATAAGCGGTAGTTTACCGTTCAATTTCTGGTCTAGTGTGCGGGTTCGATTCCCGTTCGGAACAATATATCTTTGTGTTTGTGCATGTGATATTTTTGTGAGGACACTCGCAACACAAATGAGAAATGAATAAGTATGTAATAAATAATAGTACAAACGAAGAAATGCCAATATACATAGGTACCTACTTATCTTCTATCTATTAACCATTTTGCGACGTCTAGTCACGGAATAAACGATAACAAATATAAGTAAGTATATTTATGTTTTATTATCTATGTCGTCAGTCGGCAGAGATGTAGCGCTATCATTTTGCACATAATGGCATGATACAGCATTTTGATACTCAAAGAAACTGTAGTGTTTGTCTGTTTGAACCGACTGATAACAAAAATTATATCAGTTTCGACATGTCATGATATGCGAAAATTTGTTGGCAGCGACGTAGACCGGATAACGAAGACATTATTTTTATACAAATCATACAAACATTTGGTCTTAAAAGATGTTTTCATTGTTTTCATAGTAGGTATGGTTGTTACGTTGAAAGGCGTCATTTTAAATAGTAGGTAATTAAGTGAAAATTAAACGTTATTTTGTTTAATTACTGACGTTGATTGTAAAATAAGCATATAGGTATGTAGGTACCCATATGTCCACGATGACCCGCAGGCGATTAGACAGACTACAAAGAACTTCGATGTTTAAAGTTTATAAATTCGCGATTGTTATTATGAGAAGATAGTGCGAAGCGTAGAGATATTAATAATTAAGTAATTCTATAGTTACAGGTACACAAATGGTAACGGATGCAACGATTATCAGGTAATTTCGACGAAAAAGTAGGCAACTACCTTTAAATATTACAAAAACAAATGAGTATGGAAGAAGGTAGTTAATATATTCACCTGTTAAGTTTCCATATGTCCTTTGGTATATTGACTATGTTGTTACCACCTAAGTAAAGATACCTAAGAGATATTATATCTAAAACTTGCTCTGGGAAGAAGTTCAGCTGATTTCCGCTCAAATTAAGCTCGCGTAGAGAACACTTATTACTAAAAAACGATTTGGGAAGCGATTCATTGGTGAGTTGATTATGTTTTGCTATCAGCGATGTTAGCTGACAATGTTTGAAGATATCAGGCAGTACCGTCAGCCTGTTGTTGCTCACATCCAATATCTTCAGGTTGCTAAACCTGTTTATCGTCTCAGGCAGTGCCTTTATCCTGTTGTTGTATAGAAGTATTATCTCGTAATTTTCTGCGCAATCCTTCTCGTCAACAATGCCTTTTAGTTCCGATGATAGGCTGAGTGTTTCCAATAGTTGACTCGACAAATCGAGGGTTTTCTGCTCCCTTGTGTCACTGTCACAGCTATCCGATGTGTAACATTCCATTTTTTCTAACTGCGTCGCGATTCGTCGGTCTTGGTATCATTTGATGTAGTGCAGTAATTAAAATCACATTGTACTGTAGGTGTGACAGCCGCTAGCCGACCGCTCGCCTCCTACGCGGCGCACGCGCAACTACTCTTGAGAGCGATAGCGTCTGCGTACATAAGTATTCAACTTGATTAAAATTTCCCACAATTGTAAGTGACGTAGTTATACGTCTAACGTACATTGCGTGGTCTACAAAGATACCACTTTTCATACAGCTTGAATATCGCTCATTCGCGCGCAATGTATCAACACTTAAGAATACAAATCGCTTATGTAGAGACCCAGTGTTTCGAATTTATTGGGGCCTGCTACGTTACATAATGTAACGCAATAGGTTGTTATTGAAGGACCTGACCCCAAAAATCTAGTCCCAATAAAACATGGTCACATGTTAGGCCACTTGAATAGGTAAAATTGAGACTTCAATCAGGTACAGTCATAATAAAATACAGTGTTGGTAAGGTTGGAAGAAAAATAAGGTGCTCACTTGCGCAGTGCTAGGAAGCCTATCAAATCAAATGTGTTAATGGCACACCTTCAGATTACATAAAATAACGAATTTCGGACTGACTAAAATACCTACTCTAATAAATTGCTTGGCTTTGACAAAGAGATTAGAAGATTTATTTATACTGTAAATAAATAGTGACCAATGGAAGTAGTTGTTACTTAGTGCCATGATGCGTTACGTATCATGGCCATGGAACTACGCATTGGCTAATTTACTTGCTTCTTTGAACCCCATTTGCTTGCCGGCATTAATGACAGTCCGACAAATGTACGAATAAACATCAACGTTTCTTTTATAGTTCTCAATTAGTAAACCCTTTATTTTACTTTGTGATCTTCTCTTAAATGTTATTGCTAGTGTGGAGATTTTTGAAAGTAAAACCATGTTTATATAAACCTCTAAAATAACGATATTCTTATTTTTCCGGAATCTTACAAAATAATATTCGTTTTTATTGACGCTATCGAGAATATCATTCTCAGATATCAATTGATGATAGTCTGTGGCCGAACTGTTTTAGTGAATGAGTTCATGAAACAAATCTATCGTACCACTAGATGGCGGTTTAAAGCGTTTACGTGACGTCACCTTCGTACGTTCAGTAATCGAAGGTCCGAGTGAATGCCGAAACTAGCCGAACGAGCGAGTACAAGTCTGAAGAAACTAAAATCTGTCGTACACTTTAGTGATGTAAATTTTGAAAAATTAACAAAATGATATTGTAAAACCGTAATAAGACAGTCTTATTTTGATTTCAATTGTATCTTAGTGATATTGTTTTGACTATACCATCCTTAACTTGTATTTCGTCGGCAAAGTGAGTTCAGTGCGAGTGCAAGGGTGGTAACGAGAAATGTGAAGCATCTATGAAGTTCAGGATTCTAAGGCCGTTTATTTTATACCTATAATAATGAGCGGACGCCCTAGGACCACGTCATTCGCCGAGGGCAGCAAATCCGTTCGAAAGACTTTCGATAATCAGCCACCGAAACCACCTCTTGGAGGCGTAAAAATCAGTAGTAAGTACCTACCACCTAACCATTCTTTTGTCGGCCATCGTGATTTCTTACGCCTGTGACGTATTTCGATACTGACAATTTTAAAAATGGCTGCAAACTGCCACAAACTCAACTTTTACGCACGTAATTTACCAAATTTTTGTGAGATAATCAATATCGACAGCATTTTATGTCCGCAGTATTTCAAAAATGGCCACAGGCGGTGCCTTAGTTCTGCCACATAAGCCTGGCGTGTGACAGATAAATCGTGTCAAAATATCTATTGGAGGAGAAATGCGTCGTATTCTAGGATTATCTCTTGGATATTTCGTGAAATTGTTAGTTCATTTTTGTTTTTATCATCTTTAATCCATTTCATATAATTCGCCTAGTTACGGGAATTCATGTTTTATAGAAATTACTAATGAGTCTTTGAGGTTACTTGCTATCTATCATGACGTAATAAATTAGGGTTTTTTTGTATGAAACCAGTAGCCATTAATTACTTGATGGAGTTTTGAACGTATTAATTGTTCCCCTCCTGTACAAGGGTATGGCCATAGTTACATTGGTGAGCTGTCATAAGTGAAGGCTCATCTATCATGCTGTTGTTCCACTAGAGTTCCTCAGTCCTTGCTCCACCTATCAAATTATCAAGGACTTATTCAGTTCTAATCCCAATTATTTGCTAATTGTAAATCTTTCAGATTTCATTGATTTATGCTAGGTACATTAAGAGATAGGGCAAAATCTTGTGATACTGTTTAACTATTGATCATCTTACTTGACTGTCAAGGAAAAACATAAAACAGATATTCAGTTTATAAATTAAATAATAAAATTTACCATTACTTAACATAGGCAAAATGAAAAGTGAAAGGAATAGGAATTTCTTTTTATCAATACAATTAAAACATTACTGAGCTCTATTTTCAATATTTTTAGTTCCAACACCAGTGAAGATTAACACATAAATTCAGGTCTAAAAATTTAAATTGTTAGTGAGCTATATGGATTAATGTAGTGGAGAGGGAAAATTATAGAAAGAATTTTAATTAGACATTATGAAGCTTTTATTATGTACCTAATACATAAAAATGTAATTTGGTCATAATTTTGATGACATACATTTTGATAAGCAATCGTTGAGGAATAAGTTTCCTTATTGAAATGCTTGACAAGTGACACAATTTATAATATTTTCTTAGTAGTACAACCTGAGTACACTTTGTATTCTTTTATGCTACTATGTTGTCTAGACTACGGATAAAGAAATTAATTTTCTCAAATTAAGGACAAATTCACTTATAGAAAAAGAATTTAAATTGTAGAGTTATATTGTGATTATATGTGTCACTAAGCTAGTCAGTGAGAATGATTCTTAATATGTTATGAATAAGCTGAAAGTGATCACAATAATATTGACATATTGCTAAGCGGGCAATAAGGATATTTTGTCTATGTTCAATTATTCCTTCAACCAATTATGTATGATATTATCCAATATTATACTTAATGAAAAACATGACAAGTGTAATGGATTAAAATAAATGGCTGTTAAAATTTATTTAAATTTTATTAAAATCTATCTTTTCATGTTCTGTTTATAAAAAAAAGTGGCTCAATAAATGGCTTATTATAAAATCAACATTACATTTATTATTATCAAATATTTCACTTTTTTTTCGGCCCTAATTTATATCCTGTTATGATTATCATACAATTTTGTTGTTTTTCAATCACATTATCAATTAACCTACATAATATTTCATAACATGATATCATTGTGTCAGCTGTTTGGGAACCTAGTAATCTTTTTCTGTCTCATTCCAAAACCAGTTTTAACTTTTTATTCTATTTTAAATCAGGTTTTATAGTTGAAATTTAATTTTAGTTTTTATTATAAACTATTAGTTTGACAATTCAGACATGAAATATTTTGTTTTTTTTTTTACCTTTTTGTCAGTTTTGGTTTGCTTGGATTCAATTTATTACTTATCTTGCAATGAGATGTTTTATGTTGGAATCCCATTGGAAACTCAAATAAATATTTTTAGGCAATGCCTATATCAGATTACTTTCTTGGGCCTATTGTTTTCACCACCTGCAGTTCAAAACATTTTTGTGACAGAAAATTTTGTCACACTTAAAATATTATTTATATTTGGTATATAATTTTTTTTTTTTTGCTAATGCCATTTACTATTTTTTTAGAAGAGGAACCAACATTGACCTGATGCCTCAAAAGCTTAGATTCAAATCCATCAGGTGCTTATTTTAGATTCTTCTCTTTAAGAATTCAAAGAATAAGGAATAAAAATACACAGTATTTTTTTTTATATTTTTAATCTAGCCAGATATACATTATTTTCCATACTTAGGTAAGGAATAAATTTAAAAATAAATTTCCAAAAGCATTTAAAGCTAGAGTGTCCATTCTTCAAATTTAGAGGGAACAGGCTTCTGCTGGGCTCACTCTATCATAGACTTTGTCTCTGACCTAGACTATGAGTTAACAGCAAACCAATCTCTTATAAAAAAATTATCAACTGAATGATTTGAAGAAATATTTTTTTTTTCCACTTACTGCTGAGAATCATGACCACATAGGTTTTAGATGGGCAATCCACCTGGTTTAAACCCAGTGCTTTCGTAAACACCCGATAAACACCCAATTTTCTGGGTGTTTATGGGTGCTAATGGGTGTTTACCAAAGTACCAGTTTAAACCTGATTGATTGCTCTCTAATATACATAGGAGTCAATACAATTTTTATTTCCATTGTTTGTATGCTGCATCCAACAACTGTTGCCTCTACCATCATGCTGGACTCATGACAAATATAATAATAATAGTAGCTATACTAACTTACCAAAATTATTTTATTAAATTCAACGCTAATATTGTTATAATGATAAAAACAGAAGATTAAGATTAGAGATAGGTACCTACAATTTATTTTATAACACTGTAAATATCCCCATGACACTTAAACGCATGTTTTAGTAAAAAAAAGATTAACTAATCTTGGAGCCAATGAAAGTTGGCACGTTATTATTATCATGTATTATAATTTATGATTAATTAATATCGATCATGAGAAAGCTGCGCCTTTGGTGATTAAAACATTCCTAAAAATGGTGTAAAAAGATTTCACGTTTTTATATGAAAACAAGTTATAGTTATTGTTTCTAAGGTATTTAAAATAATTAATTTAAAAGTTTATGTGGCATGTACCTGTAAGCACAGTGATTTTCGTGCGTTACATAGCGCGCCTCCTTAAGCAGTAATTTTTCACATTAGAAATAAAACTTGTTTCCCTGCATTCATTTTCGCTCAATGTTACTTAATTTAATGGGCAATATACGTAGTTAACGGCTTTGTGATGTGTCTTTTTACACCCGTATAGGGGGCCCTTTATACTTAGATTGACCGCCAATTGTGCACTTTTATTTTAGTAGGTAATATAGCGATCAACCTTGACTACATGAATCGTGGCTTTTGTTAACGAGATCGTTGTTTTGCTAACATATTTTTGCGTGAGTAGCCTTAATATTTTAGGTTTTTCGTTACAAGCAATATCAAAACTAAACGCTTAATGTTTCTGTAAAGAAAACTGATCACTATCAGAAAATGATGCATTTTAACGTTACCCATTAATAAAAATGATGAAGGTAGTGATTCGTGTTTTGTATTACCTGCAATAAATAGGGAATCGATAAGTTTTATTTGCATCTGTGTATCACGTTTAGTTTATTAGGTATTAGTCAATTGTTCACGGTTATCGGTCGCGTTATCAGTGACTGTCGTCGATCTTGCTATCTCGCGTTCGGTATGACCGCACCATCCTGTCATTCGCGGAAGAACCGTGCCGACGCACTCTCGGTTTTCGAGTTGCCTTTCGCCCGACGGTTGGTCACAGTCGACCGACGACGTGGTCGCCAGAGCCGGTGCATGTTGCAAAATTACCAATTGGTTCGTTAACCCACTTCCTCAGTGGTGCGCCGTTGCGGCAGCTATCCGGTACGCGAGTAATTTGAAAACAATCTGTCGTTTGTTCAATACTAACGTACGCGTGTCAAATATTATACAGTGCAATGAGTAACAGTGTAACATACACAGTTATATCATTTACACTCGGTTGCGATTTGTGGAACGTGATGTGATACATATTTATTATTATATCAAGATTATTCAGTGAAAAGGTCAATGAGAATGATAGTAATCTGTGCTGTGCCTCTTGTGAAAGACCTTTTGTTGTGTAGAAAACTCTATAAAAATAATGTTACGACGCCGAGGGACTTATACCGTCAATGCTGATCCTGATAATCGGCATAGCAGAGTAAAACCAGCCGAACCTTCATTGGTTACCAAAAAAATTGGTAGGTAACAATTTATCACCAGAACTTTACATAACATTATCGTAAAAACATTGTGATATTTGACGTTGGACTTTTACAGTACTGCCAAAATATTATCGTGACTAGAAACTACATAAGTGCCGTTAGGTATGAAATCTTATTGATATCTTGATAAACAGTTAAGAACTATTTTATCTACAAGAGTATCATTTTCTGCTGTGTATTATTAAGCTATGTTAGTAATGTCGACTTTTGTAAATCCTTCTGTTTTATTGTAGGTAGTAGAACAATGCAATTATTGTTTTGAATACGATCCGACATCGGCATGTTAAAGTCCTTAGGAACGCAGTTTTATTTTACAGTTATTGAAATTATAACTTATAAGTAGGTACTAGATATGTAGGTACTTATAATAATGACCTCTAACCTCTGAGCCAAGATATCAAATATCTAATCATTCCGTAATTAACTTACGTCGTAGCAGGGATAAAGGTCATTTCCCAAGTTAAACTACTTGAGATGAGATGATGTGGTACGCTTACTGTGCAACCCTACTTCGTTCATATTCATGGAACGTATTAAGGGAAGTATTTAAGTTTAATAGAATTTGTACCTGACACCAGTCATGTAGCATTTATAGCTTAAAAATGACACCCAATTATGTAGATACCTACGCACAATTACCTACGTACACAACAAAACTAATAGCTTGTAGATCAGGTGCTATCGATAACCACTAAAGGCGACTTATACCGATTAAAATATAAAATTAAATTGGATAGGTAACTAGGTATTAAGACCTATATTATAAAACAATAAATGTCATCACAAATATTTCACAAAATATTTTGATAAGATATTAAATACTTACTATAAATATTATGTTCTAGATCGAATTCGGCAAAGTGGAGTAAACAATCATAGTTATTGTATTATGTAGTCATTCAAAAAATACAAGTAGGTACAATATCAAATGGGAGGCACGCACGCATGTCCTTTGTGCATAATGTAGGTACCTACACCCTACATAGCATCGCTCGTTGTTACTAGCGCACGCAGTAGGGAACAGTGTTTAATTATGTACCCAATCAAGACAGTTGCTTATTTCTCAATCTCTATGTAGATGCGTACCTACCTAATTAAATGCAATTTTATTTTCAAAAGCATTATGATAAATCCTGTACGTGCGCGTATTAAGCGCAATTAGTTTTTCTACGCAAACTACGTGTGTTTACGTTTTTTTTCTTTACAAAATCTGCGACAATACTAACGTCAGCCACGGCCTCCCTTGGAAATGCGCCCAGATTTACCCCGCTAGAGATAAATGACAGCGATATAATTAGAAAAGCAGTATCATATTATTTTATAGAGACAAAGCCTCTTGAGTAAGCTTCTATTATAGCGAAGAGGGTGTTATTTATCATTTTTGCCAAACAGTAACTCGCGAATAAATTTAGTTCAGGGTTGGTAAAATGTATGTGCAAGATAAAAGAAGATTCTGATAGTTTCTTATTATTCTAGATTGAGGATGTTTGTTTACAATGTCTAATTTTATAATGTAACAATCTGTTAGAATTGTAGTAGGATATTTTCAAAAAGCTTACGAGTATTTTCAAATTACGGTCAAATCAAATTTATTAAATTCAGTAGGACCTACGGTTGCCTTTGAACACAACACAAAAAAGATACCGACAAATTGAGAACCTCCTCCTTTTTTTGAAGTCCATTTAAAACGATCTTTAACAGTTCAAAGTACCATTGACCCTGTTTTTGTATTTCGAACAAATATACGAGGCGAATACATAGGTACAATTTTTAAGTCTGTTAAAAATAGGAGATCACCATCAAATCCTAACAGCATTAGGCCCGGTTTCAACCAAAACGGAGAGGAGTGGTGTCTCGGAAAGAATCGATAAGATACTCTATTAGAGATTTGAAAATACAGGCTTGGTTGTACCGAGACATCTCTATCCTTTCCGCTTCGATGGAAATCAGGCCTTATTGTCCTTTAAGCTTCATATTGTCGAATTTCAGTATCATACCATAATTTACAAGGGTAAAAGTACTGGCAAACCAAGAATTCTCTTAGGAATCAAAAATAAATAAGTTGCAAGAAATATACTGCGCATTTTAGTTGATTATAGTCCGTCTTGTCATTAATTTTAATTTCATGTAGGAACCTACTTACACGTAACACAAAAATATCAATAATAATATCCACGCGCTTGACATGGGGTTGTTTCAATTCGAACATCAGGAGACTACGCAGCTTAGCAACATGAAGGCGCATTTTATTATAAGGTGAGCGATGCGTCATAAAGCTGGCACGACCGGTTCCCCCATTATCCGCGGTTAGTCTCTTGCGACAATAGGGCCTTGGTCGAATTCAGAGACGGAGAGCGTGCGCGTTAAGCGTAAAGAACCGCAAACACGGTGTCGCTTTACAATGAACAATGGTGTTGTGCGCTTCACATACGTGTACTAAAGCAAGCTAGTTATGCGCAGTGAGAGTTTGGGCTTGATCGTCGTGTGGCTGCAATAAAATAAATCTCGTTAGCTATTTTAACAACTTTTATTTATTATAACCGACCAATGATACGCTTTACATAAAAAGCGAAATTCAATGTGCAGACAATTTCATCAACGCAGAACCTAAACCAATGATGCTGATAACATTTTTATAACTTTATAGGTACAGTCGGTTCCTTGTCATGTATCCGATGCAGGTACCCAATAAGAAAGTTTTTTAGGAATTCAAATATTTTTTTAAAATTAATATTATTCATCATCTACCTCACCTTTTTCCAACTACGTTGGGATCGGCTTCCAGTCTAACTGGATGAAGCTGGATTTTACAGGGACCGACTGTTTATCTGACCTCCACAAAAAAAAAAACTGGCTTGTAATAACGAATAAAATAAAAACATACAATAAATAACTATTATATACAGTGAAACTAATAACAAAAAAAAAAAGAAAACCAGCATAAGATTTTTTAAAGTCGCTTATTGGACCGTACGTCGTAGGACCGCAGCGAGTGAAATGAAATGCACATTATGCCACCAATCTATAGTGAGAGATCGATGTATAAATTGAAAATAATCCCAATAAAAAAAAATGCCTAGTGCTAGAGATTTATTCTATAGTTTTTATTTTTTAAACATCGTTTAATTTCAAACATAATTCTTAGAGAAGGGTTGTTTTTTTCACTATAAAGTATAGGTCTATGTCAAGAATATCGGTGGCCATTATTTTTCGCTCGTTTCCTGTTCATACTGCGCATCTGTACAAGACTTAGTTGTTTTTTACTTCTCTGATATTTAGTGTTCTTTGTTTTACCGCAGTATATCCATGCCGCAAAATCAATTTGTAGCATTAAAGTCGACGCGTATCGAATGATAGATGCGTGGTCCCGACGCCTTTCACGTGCCGAGAACCCAACAAACTCCGCCAAAAGTTCTAATCCAATTGCCGCGAGTCCATGACAACCATAATTCTATTAGCGTGCGTATGTACTTGCCTATTGACTGTAATAGTAATTACTTTCTGTGTAATAAATAAACACCATCACCTCCCCTTATATTAATTATAGATTGTAACCATTTACTTTAATTAATCAAATTCACAATTAATATACCTATTAATTTGGCTAGAATTCGGTAGATATTGTAGGTACCTCTTTGTTTTTTAGTTTACGCCATGTCAGTGATAGGTACTTATAGACGTAAAGCTTCTTCTGGGAAAATTTTACCATTACTATACGAATAATATTTAACGTTGAACTCTTCAAGTCTCATCCCAGTGATTCACATCATAAGGTTCTCCCAAGTTGTGCTGTTGCGTTTAATACACAGCCCTCACGGCGTGTGGGAGTCATCATCTCATCGATTAATCTTTTCCGTCAATTGGTAGTGTCTTCAATTACCGGTTTTTGCTATTCGTGCAATAGCTTAGGTCTACCAACTAGAGTAGTCTCTATTTCACGGTTTTTTTCTTATTAGAAATGGCACCTGCCACCAAAATTGGCTTCCAAATTGTGTCGCCACACTGCAAGGGTCTGACTCCTGTACGGTGTAGGATCTCTTTTTAGAAAACCAACTTAACAGCTTCGTCCAGACCTTAACGCAGTTTACCTTCCCTGAGCCTATCTCTTGCTATCTTAATGAAGTTTTAAAAAACAAAATTAGAGATGGATGTACTGATGGTAGGAAAACTTCTGGGAGATGCTAATAGACTTAGTGGTGAAAAATATTATAATACTACCTTATTCTACATGTACATTTTTGTTTTTTGTATCACAACTTTCTTTTGTGTTATTGGGTTTTTCCATCAGGAATTTCTCAGTAGCAACCTCGGAGTCTGGATTTGTGCCCGGTTGATGGCAATAGGCTCGCCCCCTATTACATGGGACTAAAAACATAACTGGCGGAATGTGGGTGTACTAATGGGTACACCTCCGCCTAACCCTTCGGGGATTACAGGCGTGATGTTATGTGACTTTCTTTTGTAGGTGTCTGTAGGATCATGCTTACCTCGATACACTAGATACTAGAGTGACTCTTGCAGAGTAATGAAGTTTTTTGACGCTTTTATCGTGTTTGCTTCAGGAACTTAGCCATAGAGTGCACTAGTTTGTCGCTGTTATGTTGTGTACATAGTCATTAAAGTTGAGAATTATTTAGAGTTCGCAGTGGATGACGTCACGTCTAAATTATCACCGTCTCTATAATAAAAGGTAGACACGCGCGCATGCGATGTGATACTGATAGAGTTCAAATGCTGTTACAATAACTGCGTGTTTGTGTTATTTTCATATTTTTTATTTAATATTATCTATAATAGGTACTTATATCAAAGAAAAAGCACTCTATTGCGTCATCAATAAATCTATTATAGTCTTACTGTATAGTATGGCAAAGGTTTCTCCATTTTACTTATTCCACTTAAGGGCGGGCAGTAAGCCAGCAAAATTTTAAAATTCACCCGCGCGCCCCTGTCCTCCCCTCACATCGAACACGATTGCGCACCAAAACAAGTGAACCTAGCCGCGCTCGCTCGTCAAGTTTCTTCTGTAGTATACGTAAAATAATCAGATAATACTACTGTATTCACAGTAGGTACCTATGACTGCAGGAAAATAGTATAAAATAAAAACAAGTAGGTAAGTGACTATATCATTGATACTGAATATGAATCCATAAAAAATGAATACCCCAAAAAAAAACTAGTTGCCCCTTCCAATAGTTAGTTTTGTATGGAGAAGAATGGGCAAGGAACTCCATACTTTCTCTTTTAAAAACAATGTTTTACAATATTATTATTTGTATACAGTAATACGTAATTTTATGTGAATGCATTGTACCTTATATATAAACTACTATAATAACACGCAAAAGAATTGACGGTACAAATACATATATTTAAAGTTACATAGTGTTCACATGTTAACAAATATTGGAACGACGTATATTGTATGAAAAATTAAAATGTTGCCTAAAATTAAAATGTTGTATTTTCAGATCGAAAAAAGTAATGACTAGTAATAGTTTAATTAAAATAAACATTCCAAGCAACCTTTTTTATGGGACCTCCCAAAGTCATCATCGACGGCTCTACATCGCCGTGGCGTATTGAGTTTGAGGTTGTAAATAGTGACCTGTGGAAGAAAGCTCCATACCCTAGAAAGATCTGCAAAAAGCTATGGCCCGCACTAAACTATGGCCTCGATTTCGATATTAAAGAGTGGGTAATCTTACCAGTCTACAAGCGTAAAGATTGACCTCATGTTAACTTCCCCTCGCGACTTGGTCACTCATGACCACTTAGTACCGGGACTGGAGTCTTCCTTTCCTTGACGAGCAGTAATTTGAAATGGTTCCCCATATTTGAACGAAAAACAATAATAAATTGTAGAAGTGGAAAAAGGGATAATTAAATTCGTATACTCATTGACCCTATATAAATCTATAACAAACACAGACCATCTAAAATCATGTATTTATATTGCTTATACTATACACTACATGTTTGTGCCTTTATTATGTCATTTTGTTTTTCATGTAACACAACGTCTTTATTATTTTTGTACAAAATACAATGCTTCTTAAGTACTACCTCAGTTCGATCCTATGTGAATAAACGAGACAATGTAAAAATATCATAGCGATACTTTAAATATTCGTGTTACCTGCCGCAGATAACGGCTATCGGTATAAGTAAGGCCTATTACGCTTTTGCAATTGGCCGCCGACGTGGTTGGAACAGCGGCTGACCGCCATGGCGGCCGACCGCGATAAAACTGCGTAGAGCGTTTGGATTGCTTGAAGACGTGTTGGTCCATAAACTATAGCTTGTATTATCTATTGTTATTACCAAAAACCACAAAAAAAGAACTAGATTCATCCTTTATTGGAAACGCGGCAGACTAAACCGCCCATAAATCGCCAGTGCGTATAAACTAGATGGTGGGCAGCCACGAAGCGGGCCGTGGTCCCGTGTTCAACCGCCGCGGTTGAAATTTTGTGGCGTGCGTACGATAATAGAAAAGCGGCTAGCCGCTCCAGTGATTAACCGCTAGTGCGTAGGGGGGCCTACTCTCAAAATTGCCCCCGACAATCAGCCGTTCTTTCAATTTGTATTTGTATTTTTAAGTTCTCGTTTCGAAAGTATTTTCAATGCTTTCTTATTATTTTTAATTTTACTATTTATTTCGACCAATAAAGCAGCCAAAAATTTGAGTGTAGTCCTCTCGTCTCAACAGAGCGGCAGCGACTGACGTGTGAAACAAAAAATATGCTTGAAGCTCTGTCAAAGTGCGACGACAGATGACTTGTTTCGCGGAATTAAAACGTAGTATGTGCCAAAAGTGTTTTATCGTAATAACTCCAAAACTAAAAGGAATTACCAAAAATGCCTAGACAAAACCCTCACTTATGTGTAAATATTTGTAATTATCAAATTTTTGTCATATTAGTCATTATAATATCGTGTATAAATAGAAAAAATAAAAAAGTTAGAGGCTACTTCGTGATGTTTTTCTATCGAGAAAATGTTATTATTTTATGTTTTTGATCAATGAGAACCCTCGAAAATATGATGTAGTTTTCATACATATGTATTTTAAGCCTAGAAATCTAGAATTGTTCCTGTAAAATAAAAAAAAAGATTGGTAATTTTGCTTACTACGCCCTCTTAATGTAGCTACCTTACCTGTTTATTTTTCCTAGCTAATTAAATCACTAAAATTAACAAAATCTATCATATTATTTACATTAAAAACACGGCAAACTATTCACTAATTACAACGCTTGACTGTTCTGTTGGTCTTACGCTGCTGGGGGTCTTGGGTTTGATTCTCAGGTCGAGCAGTGTTATTGGGTTTTCAATTAGAGATTTCTCAGTAGCTGCCCGGTGTTAGGAAGTTGTTGATATATCACCCCCCTTGCTCCAGAAAGCATATTAAACCATTTATCCTGCACCTGATCTCTGACCGGTCGTATCGAACTGCTTTCCCGACGGCCTGCCAGAGTGAGGGAAGGAGTGCACCTGTGTTTGCGCACACACTTGTGCACTATTATAATAACTCCTGCGTCGATAGATATCCATCAATTTAGCTACTAAGATCGAAATTTGGTCCGAAAGACTATTATTATTCTTAAAATACTATAACTTGCATTAATTTCAATGCCTATAAATCTCTTTAATAAAAGGAACTCTTATTTTGGAATGTTAATCTGATTAGGATAAACACAACATCATTACATTAGTACTTGCCTTAAACCAAAATCAGTAAAGTACTGTTATCTGTTTTCTGTAATTTCATAATTTCTAACAATATGGTACTTTTCTGTTAGCTTTGATAAAGGTATTCACGATTCCATCTATCATAATATTCATGACAGTTAGAATTGGCTGGAGAGTATTTAGTCGCGAAGTTTGAATTAGCACCACATGCTGTAGTATCGAGGCCCGACCTCTACGGGGCGGGGCGGCGGTTTTAGTCCCCGCGGCTCCGACCGGCAGTCTACCACAACGCGCGCTCGCGTGCGATCCTCTGCCAAGCTGGAGTGTTCCGCAGGGCCGCTATGCTTCGACAACTTAGGAGTTTCCGAAGGTCCTGCTACGGTGGCTCTGCGCCCCGTAGGAGAGGTGGTCGCTCGGTCCGAACCTTCGCTGCTTCGATTACTTGATACCGAAAAAAGTGGTCAATTAAGCCGCGCCCGTGATCGTCTCTCCTCTTTCTGTAAAAAACTTCGTCGTACCATCAGTGAGTGTTCGATAAGCATAGCTCCGCTGTTATCCGCTGTCGTTTGAAACTTGTTTACAGACCCCCCGATCGGTGTTAAACGGTTCTCGTTTGCATTCATAACACTACTTAGTTTTGCACTATTTTAAATTCGCGCCAATGTATCGTTGCATCATGTATTGTATGTTCACCACCAATGTTCTAATGCTGCTTTTGTGTTTTGCTGCGACTCGCAGGCGACGTGGATACCCCTAAAAAGAACGAGCTGGCGTCGGAAAAGAAGGCGTCCTCGCATCGTAAGTGTTAGATTTCGCGCACATTAGCTCGGCTGTAGTGCCACTTGACTGTGTTTAGTTTTTCACCACCATTTTTACTATTGGTAAAGCGAGAGTCCTCCATTTGCTATCAAGGGTTCAATATTGAACACATTAATCTGGGTATGAGGTGAGAGATTGGAGGATAATCGCCATGTGACTGATATAATTTCATTTTTATAATCATTTTTCTTCTCTGTGTTCCTTTTTATCTGATTGTCCTGATTGTTGATGTTGTGATGTTTGTAGATCATAATATGGGTTCACGTCTTTTTCTAAAACTATCTACTTACTTAATTTCTTAGGATTTTCTATTAATTAGTAAGATTGTGTTGTGGTATTTACTTACAAAATTAAGTGTGGGCTTGCTGTACGTTTGAATATTAATTCTTACATCACGTTTCATGCAGTCGCTGTGTAACATTAAACCAGTTAACATGTGCATATTAATATATAAAACTATAGCATATTCATTCTTGTGGTAAAATAAGGGTATATTGTCTACATACATTATTATGTCTCATCCGTCTTTATGTTTAGTAAATCCACACTAATTTTTACTTTGACACCGCATGGGTACCTATTATAAAAAGAATATTCATGGTTTATTTAGACTCATTTAAGTATTGATTTTAAAATTGATTATTTCTTAATAATACTGATATATTCTTTCATTTTAATTTTTGTTGTTAAAGTAGGTACACCATTCAAAAAAAACCAAGCATTTTAAAAATAGTCCTTAAATCTCAAATACAGTATAGAAAGACGCATTATTATAACAATGTACCTGACTGATTTTTTTTTAATTACCTTTGTAAGTATGTATACAGTATTTGGAAAGCCAATATTTATATTTATTTTCGTAGTTATTAGTACATCTGCACGGCCCGGATAAATATGCAAGTAGGTACTTATTACAAATAAATAAAACATAATAAAGGTATGGAAATACAGACTAACACCAACAAAACCCATTGCAATTTTTCCTTAAATAAAATAAACTAAAAAAAAAAATTCCCCCCCTAGTATATTTAATGCTGAAATAACATGATTGTGATGTTTTTTAAAAAGGTAATCAGAATCTAGATTTCTATTTTAAATACAATGCGCAATAGCATGGATTGTATGGTGATTTCTATGGTGAAATGTAGTACTTACCTAACTTTATAAGAATCACGTTGAAATTGAAATGTCACATTGCACTAAAAGTATTTAGGAATAAATAAAAATTATATATTTTAATTTCACATTAATCTTTCGTAGCAAATGTAGTTGATGTTGTTTTAGTACTGGGGGCCAACCACAAGCTCTTAAAACAGTATTATTATAATATTACTTTGCCTTCCACACTGTTGGATTTTCAACGCTCAGATCAGCGCCGAGAGTTGAAAATGCAACAACAGAAATTACAAAGTAATATTAAAATAATATTGTTGTATGAGATGGCGGTAGGCGCCCTGGTCAGTTTAAAACATTTTTTATTTAACTAAAAACGCAAAAAAATAAAGGTTTGTCGCTTGTTTGGTAATAAAAATATTAACTCTACAATTTTCTATCTCAAATCGCCACCAAAAAGGTAGAAAGAATATTGAGTAAGAAATAAGCAAAAAATGACCAATTGATACATTTAGAAGTGCGTAATTTGTACCACGTTCCCTTTTCCTGACTCTAGGAAGAATTGCGATCTATGATACCTACCGCCGTGCGGTTATTTACGTCATGTTCGGTAGCATAGCAGTTCCTTCAAAATCTTCTTAAAGAGGCACGGGTTAATTATTTATAGTTAATTCATTATCTTTTTCATTTTCCTGACAACCAAAACAGCTAGGGCATACCGATTTAAAGACCATAGACCTATCAGGCTTTCAGTAGGAGCCAGTGTTAAATGTGTTAATCAAGTTCATGACTACATACGGTGATCAAGTGCGGCCTTTATATGTTCCTTGACGCGTTAGACGCACAGCAGCACTGAATATTCTACTAGAAATCATCAGACTAGATGTCGGTTTTGTAGCACAATCTTTAGTGTTGAAATGAATCCACCTGTCTATTACGGCTAGAGCGACTGATGCCATATGTAATTACATTACCTACATGTGGCACTCGACGCTTTTCCCGAACCTGACGTCAAAAATGTCAGTCTAGTTTAGGAAGCTATCGTTTGATCAGTTTAGACTTGACATTGGGAATGAAATCCACGAGATCCGGAGAAATATGCGGGTGACACTAGATACTAGACTATTAATTCGGCACCTACAGTGGTCACAACCGTAATAAGTGATCCGCTTTTGCAATTGCCCTAATGGTGATATCTTTGCGCTTCACTCCTTAACTAATAAGCAGAAATTTCATGGAAAAGTCACGGAAGTTCACTGACAATATTTTTCAGAGAGACCAATTAGGTCTGAGTATAAACCTGTTTTTCTTAAGAAGATTGTTTTTTAAAGGGAAATTTTCGTATCCAGAATGTTGGCACTTATATTCTAAGAAATAATATCAAAAAAGAATCCAAGGTTTGAAGTCATTTCAATGGAAATCGATTTACATTGTAACAATATAGCAAAAAATAGAGCATTATCTTCTAAAAAATCTTTTGTAGGATTGACTTGTTACTTGGCTAGTTGCGGAAAGTAAACTATTTTCCGTATCGCTTTGCTTCCTGCTAGTGGACACGTGAACGTCTACACTTGCAAACTGCGGCGTAACGAACCTTCGTCTTTACTTTCTAATATATTTATGCTCATGTTCTAAATTATTCACACTATCACGCTACGTGTTGCCGTTGCCACTCTATTATTAAAATATGAACGTTAAAATTGAAAGATTGCACAACGTGTTGTGACGTTGCAGTGTTAACAGTGTTAAATAAAAATTGTAGATATAACCAGTTTGTGATATTTTTTAGTAACGACGAACACTAATTGTAAAATAGGAATACCTGAGTTTGTATTCGTAATTATTTCCGTCCAATGGAACTTGACATACCTACTACATAAAACATTGAAAGAAGTAGTTAGATAAAGAGCTGATAAACAAGGGTGGAGTGCGCTTAGGTTTACGTCAATAAGGGTTGCTATGGGTGTGGCCTGCCACACCACCCCGCAGGGCACCACATGCTCCGAGTTCTTTCTTTCAAGGTGGACATGATTGATATAGTCCATTTGCTACTATTAGTATTAGTACTGCTGCACATAACAAACTCGATGCAATCATACGATGACGTACGTACGTGGCCTACCCTCGTTTATGTTAAAAGCCCGTCATTTAAGAATTAATGGTAGCCTTACAAATTTTTAATCGCTGCAGTCAGTTCGTTGAACAGCTAGCTACGTATAAAATATCGATCAGCTTATATTTGTAATTGGTAGATACCTACCAATAATGTGTGTTACTTAAACCTGTGTTAGTTTGTCCCTGTCTTTTTATTGATAACTAATCATAGGCTGTTAGAATAACATAACACTGATGAGCTGATGACACCTATCTATTTAATTCCTCTAATGTAATGCTGGGCCAACGTGCTTAGCTGTACGGCTACGGTGTTGTGTAAGTATAATATTTGACCACGTCTACCTCATTACGGTAACACGGTGTCAAACTGTCAACAAAAGCGGGATAGGTCACGAGCCACGTCAAATAGCTGCCAGATATGTCGCAGACAATTGTGACTATTCGAGGTCAGGTAGTTAATAAAGTACATCAGAATTTTAGCAACTAATCGATTTAGAGTGACGCTTTTAAAAAAGTAGGTACCTATATCACATGACTTTGAATACGACACCAATTACTAGCAACAAACTGTGATCACAAGTCCATCTGTGCTAAGTGCTGATTTGGTTAACGTTATCTTATCCCCATGATTGTTCGATATGGCATGGAGAAGATTAAATTGAGCTATGCAAACGCCGCAGGAGTCCTATGTTTAGTAACATACATTTACAGGATTGTAATAATATTTTCAGAAGTGGTAACAATACTATCCAGTTTAATAAAAACTAAACCTAGTCGGTAACGATATTTTAATTAGCTGGTACTAATTAAATGACGAAGGCGCTAACGTTTTGAAAACAATGTACGTTACTTTAGTTTATTTTATGAAATAATAAATGTTAAATGTATATTAATGAGTTCACACGTAGACATTCGAATGTTATTGATACATGTACCTACTTGTTTAAGATAAACAACTGCAACTGGTGAGTCCAGTGAAATGATGAGCATTAGTTAGTAATGACGCAAAGTGTGCGATTTATTAACTGGTGCCTTGTTTTCATAGTGTACCTAAGCGTTACGTCATTGTATTTGACCTCAATTGATGCTTTGATAATCTAACAGTTACGAGCGTTAACTTGATAGCGTTCCATTCCAAGAGACTAAGTCGTAAAAGCATGTTAATATATACTATAAAAATATGTTTCCCTAAATTACTGAACTTGGCAACGTCGGTAGCCTAGCACATCTTTAAAGTGCAGATGTGATAGCATAGAGCACGTGAGTTGTTAAAGCCATAAGATACGTACTTTATATACTATTCGTCGCATAAAAGTCGGGGTAGAAATACAATACAAAACAAAAAAATAATCAAATAAACCGCAATTTCTTATTTGTCATGTTTGGGAAGAGAGAAAGGGAGACCAAACCAAAGATGGATGGTTTCTGCTGTGTGAGGGATGATAAGAATGTAAAGGGAGTGAATATTACAGTTGACAGAGAAGAATGAAAGAAAAAGAAATCACTGCGCTCACCTCAAGTAACATGGTAAGAAGTGAATTTCGTTCAGTAAATAGGACCTGAATATTCAGCCTATTATGATGACACTCTAGGGATACATTGGTATGTTAGGTTTACATTTTATTTCGATGAACATTATGAATATCTCTTGAGGTCTTGGGTTTGATTCCCAGATCAGGCAGTGTTATTGGATTTTTCCATTATGATTTTCTCAGTAGCAGCCTCGGGGTCTGGATTTGTGCCTGGTTGATGGCAATAGGCTCGCCCCCTATTATACGGGACTTAAACATAACTGGCGAAATGTGGGTGTACTAATGGGTACACATTTGTCTAACCCTGCAGGAATTGCAAGCGTGATGTTATGTTGTGTTACTAATAAAATATTTTGTAATTTTTACACTACGCTTAAATATCCAGTTACAAAAAACGTTACAAAATTTGCCGTACCTAAGTTACCAAATGAATATGCAATGCATATTAACCATACTAAATAGCAGCTACTTCAAATTGATTTCCGCCAACATGCGCATTTAGTTCGTGCCGCTCCTTTGTATCTAAAATCTATATTTTCGCTCTTTGGCTGTATTCGCGGTGCTCTGAAGTGAGGCGACCGAGCGTAAACAAATGTGCCATGCGTTAAACCCCATGTCGCATGTCGCACCTGCTCTTTTCTGGTGAACTACATTTTTTAAACCTGCTAATAATTCCTTTATCACAAATTAGAGCATCGATGATATTTTCAATGTTTCATGTTATAATTTGCAACACTGGCAAAACTGTTAAATTTTGATTGATGTTATATAGAAAAACATTTCTTATTACAAGGTATTTAAAAAAAAGTCTTCTGTCGTTGAAATATCATAACTTTCAAATTCGCCTAAATGTTCGAATAGGTGAAATACCCATTGACCGATGGTTTCTTTTTTTAATTTTATTGAAGACTAGCTTATGCCCTCGACTGATGCACGTGATTGTCGATCACTGGTTTTGATTTTGGCGCGGAACCCTACTAATTTTTATAAAATGAAAGTATATATCCTTATAATATCAGCTATCTGCCAGTGAGTCTCGTCAAAATCGGTCCACCCGTTTCGGAGATTAGCCGGAGCAAACAGAAACAAAAATTAAAAAAAATAATATCTCAAAATGACATTGTCTAACCATTCATATATTTATTTTGTAAATAGCTGGGCGTTTGACATTACAAACAGATACTTTAATTTTATTCATTTGTATATCTATTTGCTCGAAAATAGTTAAATTAATGGACCCTTAGGGATCAATAATAATCAGAATTGATTTCAGTTATTTTTTATTTGTATTCATTGAGTTAATTTAGGTTTCATACTTGTTTTTAGCTATAGAGTAACAACGGACATAGAAACACTAATTGCACTTGGCCGATTTTGATTGTTTGCGGCCTTGTCAAGAAAAAAATCTAGATGGCCAAGACTTTATAAAATGATTTTATTTTTAGATAAATTGTTATTCAGTTCAATCTCATAAAAACCGTATAAAAATGATGGATAATGATCGACGTTGTTCTTATACACTAAATAATAATTCAGATACGGCAGGTTAGTCAGCCGATCGAGTCGTTTATAAATGGTCTAGAATAGCTTCTTTTGAAAGTATTTTAAGTCGTACATAGAAATTAATTGGTATTGGGTTACTTTGTCTCGACGTAAATTACAATGATACGTCCAATTCCGCTCACGCTACCTGCTTATTACCGTCTGTGAAATGGATTTGTTTACGTCACCACACCACCCAATTAATTGCATTAGAGAGGCCTTTCGAATTGTGTTACAATTTTTTTTTAACCGATTTTATATTAAGTGTTCATGTAATCGACGTTTAATCACTAATTATTGAGTCCACCAAACCTTGACCTGTCATCATGGTTGTAACAATACTTTACACCAGTGGATAATATCTTTTTAGGAATTGAAACCTACAAAACTACTTGTCTCAACTCCTTTACTTAGAAATCAATAGATACCTAAGCACCTACCTAAAAGACTTAACAGTTTGTTAATAATTTGAAATAAGTATTTTGAAATTGAAGCGCGTTTAAAACGTATTTAATTCGTGTTTCAGGCAAGGACGGCTCAAAGGTGACGACTGTGGTGGCGACGCCGGGGCAAGGCCCCGACCGGCCACAGGAGGTGAGCTATGCTGACATGAAACTCATCGGTAACGGCAGCTTCGGCGTCGTCTACCAGGCCAAACTATGCGACACCGGCGAGCTCATTGCCATCAAGAAGGTGCTCCAGGATAAGAGGTTTAAGGTAAGTTTAGTTCAAATACCTCTATCAAATTTTACGAAAGTATCGCTTGATTCGTTAAATTGATAGACACTTGGTGTGGTGGATCATTAGTATGTCAAAATTCGGTCAATAGTTATAAACTTCAAAAACTCATTAATATAAATAAATTAAGATTTTTTGAACGACAAAATGTACAAAAACGCCCACCCTTTACCACTAGAAAGTTGTGTGTGTTTCAATGATATTTATTTATTTTTTGTTGTTAGCGGAATTCAATATACCTGTAATAAGGGATCAGCTATACATTAGTTAGATTACGGTATTGGTACTTAAGAGTTTACTAATTAGGCATTACAATTTACACATTGCAGAACCGAGAGCTTCAAATCATGCGACGACTGGAGCATTGTAATATTGTCAAATTGAAATATTTCTTTTACTCCAGTGGAGAAAAGGTGAGTGTTTTACATTTTAATTATTTTATACCTCCTATTTATGTGTCTAATCATTTTCTTAGACTATTTTAATTTCTAGTAGTTATTGGATCTAACTTCTGGTTTGGACCCATTTATACTATGAATTCCAATATAACTTTATGTTTACAAGGGTCTGCAAACTAGAAAGGAGATATCTCATTTAGTTTCTTTGGTTAATATTGTTTTCCGACGATTGCTATTAATAGTTGTGCAAATGATTTTGTTCCTGTGTTTGTTTATGTTAGGTCTGTGCTGGTAGTTCATGCTTATGAGCGTCATGTGTAGGTGTAATATGTTGGATCTTGTAGTTGGAATTATTCAAGTTATAACATTTTATTCAAATAATGTTCTGAACAAACTCCTTGGTATTGGATATGAGACATCTCCTTTGAGCCCTATTTCTTCGATATAAGTAACTGATTTACTTACTGTGTATTTTGATGTGATCAAAGTTACCTTTTTTAGTTCGCTTTATTAAGGGTGTATTATTTGTGTGTTTTATTTGGGGGAAGGCGGCAGTGCCCGCAGCAGTGAGCTCAATGTTAAACGCAATGCAGTCTCTTGATGTCGCAGTACGTTTATGAATCAATTAGATTGTTGCGCTAGTGTGCTAACGCACAAATTAGGCCTTCCAATCAGGCTACGGTTAACGAACAACACTTTTTCAATTATAAGAATATTGTATTATTAATTTTATGAATGTAATTACACATATAAAACATAAATAAAAAGTATCGGTCGGTAACCGTGACGGCCGTCAAACAGTTGTGTGCATACATGATTTGTTGAGAGCAAGTCTTAATTACGTCATGAGCCGTAATCTTTCAGCCATGAGCTTTTACATCTGATCAGGTCGATGCCCACTATGTTCTTCCATCATCATCTCATAAAATTTAACTTGTTCTGTATTGCGTCATCTAAGTTGTGTTATATGATTCTAACTGATGCTTGCTTGATACATTTTGTTTTCTTACAGACAGCTTTAGTGTTTCATTGCCATGTATGTGGTTTATTTGCACTCGCCTGTGAAAACAGAAAAAAATCTTCGTAATGCATTATACCTACACGCACACTGAAAATGTAAAGTTTTTCTATACCATTTGGTGAAAACAAACTAGATCTGGTGTTTATATTTAGGGTAATAATCCTTAATATCTTTAAAGTATATAAAATGTAGTACTTACATTCAATCAAAACCGAAATGTTTGGACTGCCTACTAATGAAAAATCGTGTAGCGTGCTAAATATTTGAATAAACCTTGAGTCACCAAATAAATACATAGAAAGGACATTTAACAAAATTAAGATCAGTCAAGGCAAATATATGCTGCGAAACGTATTTACTTGACCAAGACGCACGAGAAGGTCAGGTACTAAACAGATTTGTACTGATGACTTCCAAAAACATACACTAATGTTTTATGTATGTATCAATTTTTAGAACACCTATGTTTTTCGCGTGTGTAGTTCAAGGTTTGACTTTCAGCAGTAGAAGTCAGAGTTGTGTATCACTAGAGCCAAGAACCTTTGGACAAAAGCCAACTTTGAAATCTACTCGCTTTGTTAAATGTTATTTTTCAACTTTCCCAAGTAAAATTCGGGAAAGCTCCAATAATTTTGAAGATTTCTTCCTTGCACCAGTTTTCTTTTAACGCATATTTTTCCAAAGTGTATGTACATAATGGAAAAATGTTTCAACTGCGGTAGTTGTGTTTTTATACCTTAACGTATTTTCCAATATTTGTCTTTTCTTACTCTTTCGTAGTAAATGATGTTTGCCTCATATTTTATTTTTTTCCCTTAAAACTTTTTTCTTTATCATTCCTATACGTATGAAGCATTATGCAGAATTATACAACTTGCAATATATTAACATAATATCTCATTGTTATTTACAAGAGCATCGCTAGGTTCAATTTAATGTTGTGGCTGCTGAATATATTTTTATATAACTCGTGTTGTAATTTCTTAATTACAGAAAGACGAAGTGTACCTGAATTTGGTGCTGGAGTACATACCCGAGACTGTGTATAAAGTAGCACGTCACTACTCCAAAGATGAACAAACCATACCCATTAGTTTTATAAAGGTAGACCTATTAACGTTGCACCTGACAATGTACATAGGTAATATGTGATACTAATCTGTGTGCCTTTCCAACAGCTATATATGTACCAGTTGTTCAGAAGCCTCGCGTACATACACTCGTTGGGCATCTGTCACCGAGACATCAAGCCACAGAACCTACTCCTCGATCCTAAGACGGGCGTACTCAAACTTTGCGATTTTGGCTCGGCGAAACATCTCGTTCGTGGCGAGCCTAATGTGTCCTACATTTGTTCCCGATACTATCGCGCTCCAGAACTCATTTTTGGCGCCATAGATTACACCACTAAAATCGGTAATTAATTTACTTTTAGTCAAGATACCTCAGTTATCATTTGTCATGATATACCATTCTAACCTTTTCTCATGTATATAATACTAATTGTTTAAACTTAACCTAACTAACGTTTGTAAGTAGTAAAACTTCCAATTAACAAAGGTTAAATAGTGGTGGGCGACAGTCATGCAAAGTAGATTACATACGCAGACAGATCTGCGCAGTAGCTGCACAGTAACTAATTTTCAAACGTCAATGTCTGATAGGGATCAACACTTAGGCCACGCGATTAGACTGGCAGGCGGTTGCAGAGATGCGATACATTGTTATCTGCTCTCCGA
Organism: Hoplodrina ambigua; assembly: GCA_949774945.1. Taxonomy (NCBI): domain Eukaryota; kingdom Metazoa; phylum Arthropoda; class Insecta; order Lepidoptera; family Noctuidae; genus Hoplodrina; species Hoplodrina ambigua. Next base: position 7,222,140 of record OX458976.1, read on the forward strand.
TACTCTGTACATAATGTACAGATGCTATCATTACAACTGGAATCCTTTGTACAGTTGCCATTGGTATTGATTGTGATCGTTATTCTTTATGTTTTTACAAAGCAGTGAATGACATGGTAACTGCAATCTTGCGTTCGGCGGTTCTTAATTGATTTTTATGACAAATAAACCTTCGATTAAGGGTTTAAGAACCCATTTAATTAAGTTCGAAAGTAGTGATAATTTTTAAACATTGTCTGCAAAATATTCCTCTATTCATTGTGTTAATTAATTGAATATGAAACTACCATGAACTCTATTTTTTTTTTTAATCTTCGCAAGTTGCTTAGTAGCACACTAAGGAATTCTCTATTAGACAATGAAGGTCAATCACAACTCACGGGTTCCTTTTTATAATTTTTGCCGTTTACTGATTTCTTCATATTTTGCTGAGTCATGCAATCGAATTTATTCAGTTTAAAGCTCAGATATTTCTAAAAAGGCTGAGATAGTTCAGTGTTCAATTACAATTCAATGCTAACAGGCGAGCGACTCATACCAAAAGCGACTTTAACGAGGAAACAACCACCGCTTGAATTGTTATCCAACGCCTAGCAATAGTTTAATTGTAATTGTTCTTGTTTGTCGCAGATGTGTGGAGCGCTGGCTGCGTAGTAGCAGAATTATTATTGGGTCAGCCAATATTCCCAGGAGATTCTGGTGTTGATCAATTGGTTGAGATCATCAAGGTAAGGCTGCGTTTTTGTTGTAACGTCTTATTTTATTGATTGGCTTTTGTTTCTGTTTCTTTTTCTTATGAAGTTTATGTTTTTCAGGTACTAGGTACACCAACGCGAGAACAAATTCGAGAGATGAATCCTAATTATACAGAATTCAAATTCCCACAAATCAAGAGCCACCCATGGGCTAAGGTAGAGTTACGTTTTTATTATTATGACTTTGTATACGTCGTAAGGTCATGAGATAAAATATTTTTCTCCTTCTGATATTGTATGGAGACCAAAATCTGGACTTTGTAAAAAAATCGCGTCATATTTCGCACTTGGATTAAAATCACCAAGAAGTTCTACACGGCACGCTTACCGGGAAACATGTCCTCAACGACAATAGATTTTATTATAAAACTATTCTTCGCCATATTCGTAATTTTCCAAAGGAGATCTCGAGGTGACCTGCAATGTAACAAAAAAAAACGACTAAGCGAAGTTAAGTGACTACGTCCTAAATTAAATTAAATTAAATTAGAATAGGAATCCTGACAAATAACGTCAATTCGTCATACGTGTATAGTCCAGGTAATGTCCGAATAGACAACACCAACTGAACATCGTGTTACGTCGGCTTTCCACGGTGCGCGTTTGCATGAATGTGCACGCCTATTTACAAACAAATATACATTAAATTTCCAACGATACAGAGATCAAAATAGCAGAAAATGAGGCTCTCGACCGATTCGCCCTGGGAACTTCGATTTTAATATTTTACGAATACGTTATCTTGTTGCTTGTTATATCTGTATCTTCGTCTTTAAAATTCACGAACCGTGGGATAGCATCTTTAGGGTTCTGTAGCCACTCGGAAGTCGAAACACGTGGAAATTATGAACTAATTACCTTTTCACCTGATAAATATTTTATAAAAAAAAATATGTCTAATTACTGACCGTGCTGTTCATCATTTATTTTTTCACTATTCCATTATACATTGTTAATAAGTTTCTTAGTTTCAGCAAAATTTTAACTTCAAGCCGACGGGAATACACTGCGAGGTTACTACGGAACCCTAAATAAAGGCGTGCCTTCATGCATTTAATTGGTTTCTTACAAATGTGTTCCTATCTAGTTTATTGAAATGGGGCTAAACTTATTTGTACATGGCTAATAGAAACTGCAACAAAACAAGACAAACTTAAGAACATTTTCGATCATAAAATATTTATTTTAAACTTGGAATCTTTTTTTGCACCAGTATTACAAATATTTTTTCGTCTTTCATCTACCAAAGACTACTTTGTACTTATGAGTTTAGTCTCTTAAACATTGGCAATGTTTTCACAATTTTTCAAACTGTCAAAGGCACTTAAAAGGATCTGGTCACAAACATACAAATTCCCACATTTGTTTGTAAATCACATTCAACTGAGTAAACTATTTATCATAATAAACTAAATATTTATTTATGGAAGGCAGATCATATCATTATGGGTTAATCTTTTTCAACTAGAATAACTACACGTGTTATATCAGCTGTCGGAATAATTACGTAATGGAAACGTTAGGTTAGCGTGACAGACGCTAGATGATTTATACAAATCGTGAGATCATCGAACAATTGGATCTCTTGATAATTATACATAATTAAATGTAATTGGCTAAATAACAGACACTAAGCATTTCTCCTTGATCAACTTGATCTTGAACTACCCCAATCAATCTGTCTAGCCTATCCCGACTGTGTTGGGGTCGGATGCAGCTGAATACCAGTATTTTACACGGAAAGACTGCCTATGAGACCTCCACAACCCAGTAACTGGGTAATTTGAATTCGATACTCCTTGGTGAGACTGGTTGTCAGACTTTCGGGCTTCTGACGACCCGTAACTTCTGACAAAGATCCACGTATGACACGCCGTGCACCACCCTAAAGGGTGATATTTGTTCAGTACTATGATATCAATTCTGTCCAATGGGACGAATGGGAATGGGATAGTTATTTCGGCGGGTTTCCTTTATATCTAGGTAGGGAATGCCCTACCTAGATATAAAGGAAACCCGCCGAAATAAAAAATAATTCAACGTCAACATCAATCGATGTGCATGATGATTGCGATCTGCCTTCGAAATAATATATTAATATGACTTACGTGTCGTGCAAATCGCTTATATGTTAGTACTACCGCGGAATCAACTGTTCTGGTCATTTTATCCACACTTTATACCTATTATTGTACAGTAATTAGTGTGACACACATAATTAAAAGGCGCGCGTCATTGCAGTTCATGTTGCAGCGTTTGTCCACGCCCAAGTCTGCCACTGACCACCAGCGCATCCGAGTAAGATATCGCACTGCGGAGTATCTAGATGCCTTCATTATACTTGCCATACTACAACTAAACTTACCTCTTTTCAGTCAAATGACATCTTCAATACCTCAAACCAGGTTACAAAAATGAAGACATTTAGAGTAGATAATTCTAAACATGAAAATAGCCTTGGCATGAGTTGAACAGAATGCCACATACAACTAATCTGTTGAAGCTCTCTTACTGCAATTTGTTTGTTGGTGTTCAGTGTGCATTCGTAGTGTGCGACTCTGTGCCAGTTTGTTTCTGATATTTTTTCATGTTCTAAAACTCACCATTTCGGTTTGGTTTAATAATATTTTATAACAAACAAATACATTTAGTTGTAGGAACAAACTTGCAGCGTGGCACTTGATCATTATTTAAAATAGGTTCAACTAAATCATGTCATCGAGATCCAATGATTTTCCTCTAACCATTAACATTGTAAATATCGTTATATTTCTTCGTGTGCATAACTGAAACGATTTATTTCAGTCGCTAACATTTTAACGTTATGTTTTCCTCATTCATCTAGGACTGTGAACCTGTCCAATCAATTCACAATGTATAGAACTTAGCTATATGACATATAGATTCACTTAGACGAAGTAAGTTCGCTGGGATGATAGCCGGCCGTGCGCTAGCTCGTATGTATGTGTGTCGTGGCCGCAGGTGTTCCGCGCCTGCACGCCGCCGGACGCCATCTCGCTGGTGTCGCGCCTGCTGGAGTACACGCCGGGCGCGCGCCTGTCGCCGCTGCAGGCGTGCGCGCACAGCTTCTTCGACGAGCTGCGCGAGCCGGCCGCGCGCCTGCCCAACGGGCGCCCGCTGCCGCCGCTGTTCAACTTCACGGAGTACGAGCTCAGCATCCAGCCGTCGCTCAACGACTTCCTGAAGCCGCGCGCGGGCGCGGGCGCGGCGGAGGGCGCGGGCGCGGCGGCGGACGAGGCGCCAGGTACTTGCTCGGCCGAGCCGCGCGCGTAGGCGCGGCCCGAGCTGACGTGTCGCTGTGTGCAGGCGACGCGGGCGGGCCCAGCGGCGCGGCCGGCGCGTCGTAGGCGCCGGGAGACCAGCGCAGCCGTCCGTCCCATCCGCACGCGACCTAGTGATAGTTACTTTCGTGTTGGCCATCGGGAAAATTACATGCATAATAGGTGTTTTCGGCGAGTAATCGTGTGATACTGTAGTGTAATTGTCGATAAAGCTTGAGCTGTCGTAGTCGGTAAGAAGGGTAAATCCGTTGTAGATTCTAAACCGTCGCGATGTGATTACTTTGTACTTTTGTAAGCTCAAATTGTCCCCTTATGTACATACCTTATATGCTGAGTTTGAATGTTTATTTAGTAAACGACAGATAATTACCGTCTGGATAAATTGTTTTGTTTTATTTTCATTTTAATATCTCGTCAGATTCTGTCTCTTTTAAAATGATTTCGCTTGTAACTGTAGCCTTAATGTACTCGGTGTGAGACGTTTTATCATAGAGAGAGGTTAGTCACCTGTTTGTTTCACTTGAATCACCTATCGAGGGGTAGACACATGATACTTACCTTGCTTGGGCCGTGTAATCAGTAGGGAAGACATATTCAGTAGTGTATTAGAGTATTTATTGTTGGAAAGTATCACTAACTCAACAAACTTTTACGAAGCGTATGCCTAGTGTTATTTCAACGATGAAACTTAGCAAACGGAATATTTTGTTGCAACAATAGTACGCATTGTAAATTTTTATAACTAGCGTAAACTGATCTCTCAAGATAATTTATAATAATGATATGATATCTCAGAATATTTGTATAAACAATTCAGAGGATATAAATTTTAGATGTACTACACATATATATTTGTTTTCGGCAACTTCTATGTTAAACATTTTTTGCTGTGTATTTTTGAATTATCCAATGCTGGATAAATGTAATGTACCTATTTAATAGCACTGTCGGTGTCCTAATTATAACGACATAGTTTTTGGATAATATTGTATTCTATATTCAATAAATGATATTTCTATTATATGAAATTTGTCATTGAAACACTATGGTTATTAGTAGTCATTTATGAACGATGTTTAAATAATGGTAAAATTTCATTGTCATAGTTTTAAGTATTCGAGTAATTTCATTTTGCACTTCGATTTTGAATACAGTTACAAATTAGGAAAGGTTTAAACCTCTAAGTATAGACTAACAAAATCTTTTCTTCATGGTGTAGAAGTAGCCTAAACGCAAAACTTATTGGTGTAATGTCGATAACCTCTTGCACCACTATTTAGAAAAACCTGGTATTTTAAAATTCAGGCAGCTGAAAAGCACTATTTTTGAATTATTAATATTTTAGTCTTATTTGGACCAATCATAGTAACACATCAGCTTTGCTTGATAATATAAATTCAGACAGAAACCTTTTAACTAATAAATATTTCATTTGTTTACTGTTACATTCTCATTATCGATAATTTTAAATGCTTAGCTGATTCAATGTAACATTTACTCTCCATATTTTTCTAGACATAAACCAGGGCCCCGACCATTAAAATAATTAATTATAACGTATCATTTATTGTGTACCAAGTTACAACAGGTCAGTGCTGAACTCCTTCTTTCTCCTCGATAGCATCGCGGTGTTAAGGTGGCCCTTTTTCTTGTAGCGCCGCGCCGTGTCTGCTTTATGAAAGGTCGAGTTCAGCGTTATGTATGCCTGTAATTACTTATAAATTATTGTATTTTAAGAAAAGCGCTCTGCGCTTCGCTTTGAAATCACATAATAGTGGATCTTAGTTTTTGTCGTTAAGGCTATTAATTTGCTGGAACACCCATATAATTCGTGTAAATATATTATAATTATCTTTATGGTACGACTCTTGAGTGACGCGTGTGGGTGGCAGCGGAGGGTGCTCGCTCGCTAGCGGCGCGTATGAGTGTCGCCACCATATCGCACCGGACTCAGTAAGAGGCAGTAGTTTAGATATTACATGTATTTTATTAAGTCTATCTATCTAATATGAATTTTGTAATCGACGTTGCTTCTTAAGACCTTCTGTGTAAAAAGTTATAAGACATACTAGTGACCTGAATATTTGAAGCGATGTTATTAAAATCTTTATCCCACTGAATTCTCACTTTCACGATTTGCGTGCACATTTACAACATGAGAATTTTCCGTAAAATACATAGTTCGAAATGGAGTTATGACTTATTATATAAATTATTTAAAGTAAATTTTTCTTATTACTGTAATAATATTAAATTTAATAGTGAGTGAAATTTGTATTTTGTTTTCATATTTGTTTTACTGAATTTAAATACTTCATAACCCTCATATCGTTGTTAGTTATGAATGAAAATAACATAATTATTAAAAGTAAATAATTAAATGAATAGTAAGCATGGCTTTTTATTTTTTTCATTAGTAATAAACCCTATTCTGCAGTAACCTGGTATTAATAAAAACACAGTTGCAGTGCTTACTTCTTGCATTCTGCATGAGACTTAATTTATGCGTGTCGGGTACATAAGCCAGGCCACGAAAATAAATTCGGGAAAGTATAATTTACTAACTTCGGGTGACTGATAAACACAGGTTACATATATTCACCATACACTCATACACAGATAGGCTGCCAATCTGTACCTATACTTAAAAGCTTTAGGATATTCAAGCAGGATTTGCACCGCATTTAATTTGGAGTTATTTTATGCACGACACGACATCCACCTCTATTTCTTAACCTTTGTTAGCTTAGCCATGCATTTCTAAACATAGGTCTAGGCCTACTTAGTATGAAAAAATATTCGGCCACAAAAAATGTTTGTCTCTAGATTTCGTAAAACTGTATTTGTAATAGAAGAGCGATGAACCGAAGGTTGGTGGCCTGTTTTTATCTGAACAATAAGGTATATAATTCTGTTGTCTTTGAATTTATCCGCTAGATCGACGATGGTGCCGATTCCCTTGTTCACATACTACAATAAAATTAGAGAATTGGCATCTCTTACTAACATAAAGTGAAAGAAAAGGACGGTGACATTTTAGAACTAAGAGATGTCAAATTAGGCCTTGAACTTTCCGTGTTTTAACTAAAATTGCATGGAAGTTTCAGATTAACAAAAATTAACAGATCTATTTTATTTCCGCACCTTGTTTTATTGGACAGAAAAAGATAAAACGAGCTAATCGGCACTAGTACCTGTCCGGAAAAACTAATCGGCGTTGTAGTTATTTTCTACCTACAGTATGACAAGGATACTAAATAAATGTGAACAGCGGCAGTGTTAGTTCAGATTCTGTCAAATTCCGTACTGTTCATGTTCTCTGCTTTCCCAATTAGTTGCAGCATGTTCCAAAGATCCATAACGGTCTGTAAAATGTACTTCCGTGGTATTTAGTTAATGAACCCAGTCAAAAATGCCCATCGGGCGGTTTTCCATTATTGCGCATTTTAACATAACATAACATAACATCACGCCTGTAATCCCCGAAGGGTTAGGCAGAGGTGTACCCATTAGCACACCCACATTTCGCCAGTTATGTTTTTAGTCCCATGTAATAGGGGGCGAGCCTATTGCCATCAACCGGGCACAAATCCAGACTCCGAGGCTGCTACTGAGAAAATCCTGATGGAAAAACCCAATAACACTTTGCCCGACCTGGGAATCGAACCCAAGACCTCATGCACAGCAGTCACGCTTGCGACCACTAGACCAACGAGGCAGTCATTTCAACGAGGTCGCATTTTAACACTAGCAGGTAGTCACTACGCCGTGACAAAAATGTGGAATTGTGATGCTTGATGTATGTAATGCCGGCTCTACGCGCTTGTAATCAATGTAGCGACTCTAGTGGTGTACTAGTGTCAACTCGACTATTGATATATATTTGGGTGCCGTTTCCTTCGCAGGATCACGACCACACTTCACTTCACTATAAATGTCAAATTACTGAATTAAAAAATTACGTTTTGTTGACTTGACGGTGCGAATTATTAAGATTATCAATAAAAGTAAAACTAAACATTAATAGAATCAATAAGTATTGCTATCGAATAATCAATTAATATATTGTGTCTACTTGCTAATACGCGTTTAATACCAGAGGTGTGAAATAGGACTACTTTCCTAAATCGAATGTGATAATGGGTGTATAGTTTATCATTTTATGCTAAGTTAGGAGGTATAATATTTTATTCACAATGCACGAAGCATACGAAATATCTCACTTGCTCAATGCAAGCGTACAAATAGAGGCTATAGCTGCTTATGGTAAGTAAAAATATGGATTTTGCCACCAAACTATGATTAAAATCAAGACAAAATGAGTCACACTCAAAACAGAACCTATTTAAAACATAAAAGATTATAACGTTTTTACTTTTTATCATTTTTCATCATTTTTCATTTGAAATGTTGTACTATAGTTTGATAGTAATTGAGGCTGATTAGAGCAGCATCCAATTATCAATACAGATATCAAATAACAATTTTCATTTCTGCTATGTTACACAGAGTTACAAAGTTAATAAGTGAAATAATAATCAAATTAGAAAAGTTATTGACTATTGGTTTAAAAACATCATTGCAAAATTCCAGGACAACATGCTATGCTAATATGCTATTCAGATTTCATTTTATTTTATTTTAGATAACAACATGCTACTCGGAACAAGACAAGGTCATCTGTTGATGTACTCAGTGTCTCAAACAAATGGAAATCAGAAATATGAGGTGCAGCTGCTTAGGTATTGTAAAAATTTTAGTAAAAAGCCTATACAACAAATTGAAGTTATACCAGGTACGTATTATTTAATTTTTTCTTATTAAAACTTTAGCTGTGTTGTAAAATTAGTCTGTGCCGCACATGTGTTGTATCTACAGGGTCATTGAAATTTTACCTGAAACCTGAAAAGGGGTAGTAAAATCATAGTAAAAGTTGTTCTTAATGATGAGTATAATAACTCCTTTTAAGGTATTGGGTAAATTTTCAATGACCCTGTATATGCTTATGTTCCTATAAGGTACATACGACATCGAGGGATTAAATCTGTGTACACCCTATGTTTATTAATTCAGAGACAGAGTTTAACTAAACTATGCTCAGTCTTGTTATAATCTTACTTCTAGACATGCTGGTTAGCTGTTATAGCTATTAAAACAATGAGCAGATTTATGATTTGAAACATCAAAATTATTAATACTAATTTATTATCTTATTGTTGCAGCGGAAAACTTGTTGCTGTGCCTAACTGATAGTGTTCTATCTACATACAATATAAATGGTGTTAATTTTCCTTTGGTAAAGACATTTGAACAAACAAAAGGTGCTTCTCTGTTTGCATTAGACACACACACGGTGAGTGTGTCATTATAATGTTCAGGTTAATCCATCTTCATTTCTTTCAATTTAACGATTGAATTAATGTTATTACAAGCCCATTATCCAAATTTAGCAGACAATTGTTTCTCTATATTTTATTTATTTATTCGTCTACAAGATCAAAAGGTTTTAATTTACCTTTTCTAATTCTTTTTGTTTATTTACCTGACCTTATTTAAAAAATGTTAGGTAAAAATCTAATCTAATATAATTTTTTTTTCTGATTATTATTACAGCCCACAACATCAATGACTGGAGAATCCAATTCTCTTGTCCGTCTCTGTGTTGCTGTGAGGAGAAAACTACAGTTGTACTATGGGAAGAATAGAGAATTCAAACAACACTTGTTTGACTTTACAATCCCTGATGTGCCAAAGGTCATGTCGTGGGGTCAACAATATGTGTGCGTGGGTTTCAAAGCCGAATATGTGCTGTATGATGTAGGTGATAAAGTAGAATTTAGTTTAATACAATTTTTTTGACAATCGGACCCCAGAGCTTTCATAGTCCCTTATTAAAATTATAGATCACGTGATAATGAACATAACACAAGGTCTTGTGTAATATACATTTAGAAATTCTTTAAATCTGTGTATTGTTAATATTTGGTTGGCATTTAATCACTTTGTTTTATAGCTCACATCAGGAAAGCCACAAGAGTTATTCCCGACAAGCAGTTCCAAATCTCTCGAGCCGACAATAGCAAAATACTCAGAAACATCATTTTTACTGGGTCGCGATCAGACATCGGTACTTGTGGAAGAGGCTAAAAATATAGATATAAAGAAAACCATCAAATGGTCAGAAGCGCCTGTTGGTGTTGGTAAGAAAATGTTGACTGCTTATGAGAAAAATATACATAATATATCTAGATGAGGTGCTAACTTATAAATAATGAAGTTACCGTAACTGAGTTATAACAAATCTTTAACTTATTTTTTACGTGTTGCGTTAAGCCTATTGAAGATATTATGATATTAAATATTAAAATATCACAATTAAACATTTATTTTACATTATTTTTTATTAATTATTTTACTTACCAAGTAAAATACTACTTTTTCTTTTTTACTTTTGCTATTTTAATCCTTTATCTTTTCGATTTATTTAATTAAAAAAAATATATAAATTCTTTGCATGCATGCATTTACATGCTTTGAATTTTCGGAATAGACACTATGATAAGTAAATGTAATGTCTTTTATATATGTAACACTAGCCTTATTCTAATATTACTGTCCTTTTCTTCGTATATAAGACGTTGTTTATATATAAATAAAAATAAATATAATGTTTATTTCCAGTGTGGGATGAGCCATTCGTGTTAGGTCTGTTATCAGACCAAGTTGTTGTACAGACAGTAGAGCCATCCCTGTTTATACAAACCTTACCTGAACTGAACAAAGCAAGACTGATGTATAGGTTAGTTTTACTAGTTTATTCCTTATTTAAAAAATATTTCATAATTTCGTATAAGCAACCAGAAGCATTGTATTGCGAGCATTCATTACCCTACAAGAGGCCCGTTGACTGCGAAAAACACATCCGTTGTGTTTCTACTAAAAAAGGCAAGTGTGGGCGCACACATAACCGTATGTTTTTCTACGATGAACACACCGACTATGTAGCCAGGCGCACTCCGGTCTTGGCGTAGCGAATGTTTGCCCGCAGTCTACGGGAACTGAAGGGACTTTGAAAGTCCTTTACTGATCGATTTGCTAGACTATATAATTACTTGTCTCCAAGATAAGGTTTTAATCTTTCATGAAAACTCAAGTATGAAAGTATTTAATAATATGTACATTTTATGCGGTCACATCAAGGCCATCAAGCACGTAAAATTTTAGAAAGGCCCGTCGTTGCGAGTTCTCCTGCTGTTATAAATGGTATATTTATTTTCAATACCTGTATTCGTTCCAGATGTAAGCGAGGCCTTATATTCGTGTCCTCGGTTGGCCAGGTCTGGTGTCTCAGCTCCGTTGACATCACGAAGCAAAGACAGCAGCTGCTGAAAGACAAACATTTTCAAATTGCAATAGAATTAACGGTAAGTCTCAGAGAAAATTAAAATAACCTCGAGTACAGAGAAAGTACAGACTGACCAATTTTTTTTGAACTATTTAAAATTAAACTATAGCTCAACTGTTTAAGGGGTATTTAAAAATCAATACATCACAGTGCAACTGTCTTTTTAAACGACTGCAAGGAAAGGGTTATGTTTTTCGTGCTTATCTTTGTTTTCCTATTATTGTTTACTCAAATTGTACATCCATAGCTGTCTATGTGATAAAACTTATTGTCTAAAACCTATGCGACAATAACCAGCTTGCTGACTGACAGATAATGCACAGCATAAACCACACAGATAAACCAGTAAATAAGCTTGGTACACCAAGTAGGTAATATCTTTTTCTTACCAAACCTAAAAGAGTGAAATGGGTTGATAAAACTTGTATGATAAAAAATCTAAGAAACATCATAATTAGTTGCACTGTTTACAATCAATTGGGTTGTCCTTTTACAAAATAAATACAAAATAATCCTCTTTAAAAAAAAGTTACTTTTACCTTATCATCAACTCGGTATGAAGTCGAGGGTAAATGCTAGTAATTATATAAATACCTTTTGGGTGGTGGATGTCGAAAGATCACTGACTGCTAAGCGAGCGATTAAAATTGTGCCTAAAACACGACCTGACTTCTAAACTGTAGGAATCCCTCTGCCTACCCCAAGCAGTAACAAATTATGAAAGTTCTAATATTACGTCATGATTGTGTACTCTATCGTTTAGGTACGATTACTGACCGTAGTCATAGTAATAATATTATGTAGGTAAATAGTGTCTATCAGTTGTTAAAGGAAAATAAACGAGCGTAAAATAAAATAAAGTATTTTCCTTACCACGGCTTCGTCTATTGTTATTTTAGTTTTAGTCTGCAATCAGTTATTTGGGACGTGATATTGTGTGTGGCTAGACTATTATTGTTTTTATTTTGATGTAACTGTATTGGTGTTGGTTAAATACGGAGTCTACCTAATTTAATTAAACATTTGCCGGATTTCGAAGACAATTTAAATAAAAAAAATATGTTTTTTTGTTGTTATGAAGCTTGTTATAATTAAGTTCGGTAATCACTTGTTTCAATTAATCCGGTATAAAAAAATGTTTTTAAAACAGCTTTCGCGAGTTAATAATAATAATCATCAAAATCTTTATAAATTATTATCTTTTGTTGTCGCCGCTGCTCACAGAAAAAAGTAAAGTGAAAACTGAAAATGTTATCAAAAATCACAAAAGGGAATTAAATATTAGAATTTGTAGCTACATGACTATATACAAGTGCAGTGAAAATGCCATTTACAGTTAAAAATCGTGTTCAAACAATAGGGCTTCTAATAGGAGTAAGTGTACCGGCACTTCATTTTCAAGAAGTTGTTCGCTGGCGCTATACTCAAACGTCATTTTTATTTATTACCACCTATTATTTTAACAGAGTCTCTCAGACTGCACACCCGAAGAGAAAGAGCAGAAGATACATTCCATACAAGTCCTGTACGCATTGGAACTTTTTGACAACAAACAATATTCCCAGTCTATGAAAGAGTTCATTAAACTGAAAACTGACCCGGCTGACGTCATCAAACTGTTTCCTGAACTGGACGGTAAAACAAATGACGATAAAGAACAAACAAAGAAATTGGTCGGCAAAGATCTAGAGAGCGCTTTGAATGCCTTGATTATGTATTTGAAAGAGTTGAAAGGCAATTTAGACAGCGGTCAGGACGAGGCGACCAAGCAGAGGAATGTCACGCAGCAGCTAGAGTTGATAGATACTACTTTGTTAAAATGCTACTTACAGGTAAACATAAATAATGTACGATGTAATTAATTCTAAAGATATCAATATCTGGGGGCAATTCTACTAACTTAGAAGAACGTGAATCTTAGTGTCGATCTGTCAAATATATCTCCATTTCGCCTACATTTTTTGACATTGATTGTCGCTGATTATAACTAGATTTTAAACGTTTTTAATTAGTTGAATTGGCCTTCTGTAAACCGTCGCAATTGATAATGAAAAAATATTGTATTTTTTTTAAATACAGTTATGTAACCTTTTTAAATCGTTGTATCGTTAAAACTTTTTTTAGATAAACGATGCCTTAGTCGCACCTCTACTACGCAACAACAACTGTCGTCTTGAAGAAGCCGAGAAGATGTTGTTACAACACGGCAAACACAGCGAATTGATAATATTGTACCAAACTAAAGGGCAGCACATGAAAGCGCTTCAGCTGCTGAGAGAGCAGGCTAAAGAACCAGATTCTAGTTTAGAAGGGTATCAAGGAACGAAAAATTATTTACAACAACTTGGTAAGTAATTAACTATGGATGTTTTAGCTAATATTGTTCTATGAAACCAAGACGCTAAGACACCAACATTATTTTTTGGTGTTTAGTAATATGATGGTCATCACTCATTATAACAGCACCACTCCGAAACAGTAAATAATTTGCCATTCAAGATTTCGCTTAATATCATATGCGTTAAAATATTTTTTATAATGGCTATCGCCTCGAAACACCCAACTGTTAGCTGCAAACGCGTCGCCCGCGAGCTGTCACCTTTTTTACCTTGTTACTATAAAAATGATTTTAATGCACACGATTTGAAGTCCTAACTTGAATGCTGTTATAATAAGCCATTACTAAACCATTAATTTTTTTCTGTATCTCATTATTTGACTAAAACAATGCTATTTTCCAGGTGCTGAACACATAAACTTAATATTCAAGTTCTCTGACTGGATACTGAAAGAACATCCAGAAAAAGGCCTGAAGATATTTACTGAAGTAGAAGACTTGCCCCGTCCAAAGATATTAGATTTTCTTTTAAGAGAACACGAATCTCTTGTAATACCTTACTTAGAACATGTTATTCATACGTGGAACGATACGAATTCATTATTCCACGACGCCTTAATAAACATGTACAGAGACAAAATAACTGATAAAAAAGCTAATTTGACTGATGCAGAGGTACAACACATTAAGTCGAAATTAGTTGCTTTTCTAGAAAAATCAGCGCATTACACTCCTGAGAGAGTAGCTGTGCACTTTCCTACTGACAGCTTGTTTGAGGAAAGAGCTATCATTTACGGAAAATTAGGACGACACGAGCAGGCCCTCGCTATTTATGTGCTGATATTGGGTTAGTACAGCTTTAATACTTTTAAATAACTTACCTCACACTAAGATTTTTTTAATTTAAACTTCAAACCTGCGGCACGCAGCGCAGCAGCCAATCACTCAGCCACTGCACCTTCCGTGCCTTAAGCCATGGCATTACGACTATACAATAAAAATTAAAATTGTAGTCAAATACACAAATATCTAGTCAATTCGTAGGCTTTTTAAATATGTACTTAAACCTTCCTTTTACCAACAGGCGACGTAGATCGAGCAATACGGTACTGCGAAAATGTAAGCGCGAGTCCAAACGACAAGAGCCAAGACGTTTACGTAATACTGATGAGGATTCTAATGAACCCTGAACAAGACAGTGCACTCATCGGCAACCCCCTGGCCAAGGTGCCGAGGCACCCGAAGACAGCTGTACCGGACTTGGAGACGGCACTCAAAATATTGGAGAAACATGCTGACAAAATATCGCCCTTAAAAGTAAGTTTCGTTTGTCTTTCACACACAGAGCACACGGCACAATTTCTCTCACAGAGAGAAGGCCTTTGGTCTGTTGCAGGGACGTTATAAGCTGATCATGTGTTAAAGTTAGATATTTAATCCCAAAATTTTCAAAGGATGGTGTTGATTACGTCTTTGGTTACTGCTCCACACCCATGGGTCGTGGCGTGATATTAAAACCTCATGAATCAGGCAATTATATACATAAATATTTTTTCCAGTTCCGCTATTTGCTAGATGCAGACATTAGCGCGTTTAAACAAATAAACAAAGAACTCTTCAGCTTTATTATACGTATATTAGTATAAAAAGAAGAAGAAGAAGAAGTATAAAAAGATAATGTAATCACATTCTAAAACAATGTAATGTTTTATTTACAGGCCCTGTCAGTGCTGCCAGACTCGGTCCCCCTGAGTCGTCTAAAACATTTTCTGGAGAGTGCTCTGGACGGACAGCTGACGCTAAAGCGACGTACGCAGGTCCTCAAAGGATTGTTGTACGCTGAACATATGCAGGTGTGAATTACTTTGTAACATTATCTACCTAAATCTCTATTTAACAACAGAGTTTAAATCTCTATAACCAGCGATCGGATAATCGAATGCATGATTACATTAACTTCAAGTGTTGACTTAGCATGCCAAGGACTTTTGTAAAAAAATAAAATAATTCGTGATTCTGAGATTGTCTTGGATTTTTTTTCAAATATTTTTTTTATAAGTCTTATCTATACTTTCTTGGAGAAAAATAAACCTTAGTCAAATATTCATCTGATTATTGTATCCTTACTCGAGATACGAATTGCCAAACCATAAACTATTAAAATAATGTTGAACATGACTCAAACAGCCTGAGTCTCAATAGTACGAGAAACTTGTTCAAAAAATTAAAAATGCTTTTTTAGTTTTTTTTCCAAAATCGGGGTCTCAGTTACCATTTTTATTCCTAAGCTTTATTTCAATCTTTCTCAAAATTTATCTTTCTTGTACCTTGTGTCCTTGATTTAAACCTTTTTAGTTATATTCGTATGTTTGTTACAGGTACAAGAGCTGAAACAGTTCCACGAATCGAAGAGTGTATTGATAAACGCTTATAACGTGTGCCCCGTTTGTAAGAAACGGTTCGGCAACCAGAGCGCCTTCGTCAGATACCCCAACGGTGACATCGTTCATTTCAATTGTAGACTTGACAAGTAAAATTAAACTCTATACATATACATATAAACTTCATGTAACATATTATTGAATTGTTGATGTATTGTAAGCAGAGAGCTTACCCCATAGAAAACAAGCATAATGTTTTGATGATGATTTTCTATTGTTTTTTTTTTTTAACTAGTTTCCATTTTTCAAACACCCGCAGCTTTGCTAGTTCTTTACAATAAAATGTGCTCGATTTTTTCTTGGCTGTGATTTGAAATATCCATTTTAGATTGAATTTTCAGTAGAAACAATATTAGTCAATGTCATTGGTTAGTTAAATATAACGAAAATGATTTATAATAAGGGTTCCCAGCTTGTTACAGCTTGTTAAAAACGTTATGATGGAATGTTTAGTAAAACGGCAATAATGTTGCTGCTAATAAAACGTGTTTAAAAAATAAAAACCATTCTCATTTAATTTTATGTTTCTTTTCGTCAATTGGTGACGATTGTAATAAAATAAGAAACCTATGTACAGCTAAAAGACGTCCACTACGTTTTTTAACTGGCTTTAAGCTTCTTCAGTTATTTTCATTTAAGTGTATACGTGTATACGCCTACTCATATGATATGTTTAGCTAATTTTGTACAGCTCTTTCAAAGGTTTATAATAATAATCAATGTACAGAGTGTAATATAAATGTAGCCATGTATTGTACTGTATCTATATTTTACCACTGTATTAATTATTTTATGTATAAAAATATGTAATTATAATATATAATTTTTATGCAACAATATTTGTCTGATTACTATCCCCTAAAGAAGTCAGAAAATGCTTACCAAATCGGATGATTCTCACAAAGGTGGTCAGCATTTAACATACGATATTTAGGTACGCCAGTAGAAAATCGGACCGCTTATAAGCAAGCTTCCACAAGAACGGGCCTACAACCGATCCCTGCGGAACACCACAATTTATCTCTCAAGAACAACACATTTTTTGCTTATATATCTGATTTGCTAAACTACTTACAAATATAATATATAATGCGATAATCTCTGCAGCGATACATACATAAGTAGCCGCCTTATCGCGTCACAGAGCAGGAAGTTGAAAGCATTGACGATATCAAAGCCTGTTGCCAATACCGACCGAAAATACAGTACAATTATTTTATCGTGTTGAAGCCCTGGATGATCATCGACTGGGCAAAATTAAGTATGTCGAACCCTTCCGACGATAAAGAGCTAGATGTCCCTTCCCGTTATTAAGTATTCAAAAAATATTTTACGTATCGTACATACTGGCTGTACTGTAGGTATGCCGCCATTACGGCACTGATTACCTAATTAAATAAAATGAATGCGCTGGGGAATACTAATTAATATGGGAAGGAGGAAAACTCGTTATTTATTGAAAATGATTTATTATTCAGTACTAGGAGTACAGTGCACATAAAGGACGTGTTGTAATTATATCAAAAACAATATGTTTCGCACCAAAATTAAAAAGCGAGAAGCAGAAATTATCAAAATTATAAATGTAAGTTATTTTAATGCTCCATTACTAAAAATGTGCAAGTGCCTCAAAAATGTGCTATAGAGGATCACACAATGCAAATAGATAACATAATATGTACCTACCTATGTATAACAATTATTACTACCAGACTACCTACCACAACGATTAAGTTTGTGGTGTTGGTGACAGTTGTTATGCTGTTTACTGAAAATATATTATCTGAAAAAAAGTATAATTGTGATGCAATGATAAATGATTTGCCAGCTTTTGGCAATAACAAACCTAGCTACCCATTACTTTGACAGAGCCTCGCCGACTGCACACCCGAACAGAAACAGGAGAAAATACAATCAATACAAATCCTATACGCCATGGAACTTTTTGATAATAAGCAATATGCCCAATCCATTAAGGAATTCAATAAACTCAACGCCGATCCTGCTGTCGTTATCAAACTGTTTCCTGAATTGGACAATGATGACAAAGAAAAAACGAAGAAAATTACGGGTAAAGATCAGCAGATCGCTTTGAATGCGTTAATAGAGTATTTGAAGAAGTTGAAAGCTAACATAGGAAATACCGCCGGTGAAGACCAAGCGAAGGTGACGCAGCGACTAGAGTTGATAGATACTACATTGTTAAAGTGCTTCTTAATGGTAAAGTTATTCTTAACCATAAAGATAAATTGATTGATAAAATCGTATAAAATGTAATTATGATGGTAAGCAACTGATATTGTGAAAACTTTTTTCAGGTTAATGTCGAAGTCGCACCTCTACTACAATCCAGCAATCATTGTTGTCTTGAAGAAGCCGAGAAGGTGTTGCTACAGCATCGAAAGCATCGCGCATTGTTGATATTATACAAAAATAAAGGCCAGCATATAAAAGCGCTTCAGCTGCTGTCGCTACTGAGAGAGCGGGCCCAGGAACAGGATACTATTTTAGATGTTTATCAAGAAACGATGAATTATTTGCAAAAACTTGGTTAGTTTGGATTTGAATTCTTTTGCTACTTCCTGTTAGCGTTAGGTACATTTGGTTGAACTAAAGAAGTTTTGATGTTCTAGGCGCTGAAGATATACAGTTAATAATGAAGTTCTCTGACTGGATATTGAAAGAACACCCAGAGAGAGGCTTAAAGTTATTTATCGAAAAGAACATAGAAGCAGAAAAACTGCCACGTGAAACGATATTAGAATTTCTTAAGAAGGACCATGAGATTCTGGTGATACCTTACTTAGAACATGTCGTTCATAAGTGGAACGACACGAATTCTTTATTTCACAACTCCTTAATTGAAAGATACAGAGAAATAATAACTGACAAGAAAGCGAACCTACCAGATGCAGATGAACAACACGTTAGGTCGAAATTAGTTGCTTTTCTTGAAAACTCAGCGCATTACACTCCAGAGAGAGTTGTTGTGCACTTCCCTACTGACAGCTTGTTTGAGGAAAGAGCTATCTGTTACGGAAAATTGTGCCGACACCAGCAAGCACTCGCTATTATTGTGCGGATATTGGGTTAGTGCGGTTTTCGTTTAGTTACTCCTTATAGAGACAAAATCCATTGAAATAAATATAAATGGCTAGTAAATTAGCGGCTTTATAAATATGTACATATATTTGCGGCTAATCCTTCTTTCGACAGGCGACGTAGAGCGAGCAATACGATATTGTGATAATGTAAGCACGAGTCCAAACGACAAGGGCCAAGATGTATACGTGATATTGATGAAAATCCTCATAAACCCTGAGCAAGGTAGTGCTTTCATCGACAAATGTCTAGCCGATGTACCGACGCATCCGGAGACAGCTGTGCCGGACTTGGAGAGGGCGCTCAATATCTTGGATAAATATGCCAACACCATATCGCCCTTGCAAGTAAGTTTGGTTTGAAATAGATCCTAAGTTGTTTTTGATCACTATTAGATTTTGGATTCACCTAAAATAGAGAAAAGTATAACTTAATAACGACGAGAGTCATGGCTGATGGAATACCTGTCTTTTAATTTAAGAAAAAGGAATAAACGATCGTCACTTCGACTGACAAAGTTCGATGGAGGAGTTGGGGGGGGGGGGGCACGACTATCAACCCAGTCTCGGTCACCTTAGTGAGGAGTTAAATTAGCAAATGATCACCAACAACTTCCTATAACTATAATTCGTTAAATGTGCTATGTGTGTGTACTTAGATTTGGTATTATATAACTTTAAATTGCATGATTGCAGGCTTTGTCAGTGTTGCCAGACTCGGTGCCTCTGGATCGTCTGAAACATTTCCTAGCGAGCGCTATGGACGGGCAGCTTATGTTGAAGCGACGCGTGCAGGTCCTCAAAGGATTGTGGTACGCTGATCAAGTGCAGGTTTGTGAGATTCGTTACAGGATCATTGCTCACTTTAACAGCACGGCTCCGACACAGCTAATAAATTGCCATTCGAGTTTACGTTTAAAATCGTATGTTAAAATATGTTTCATAATAATGACTAATATTTTCATAATAAAAATATTATAATGACAAGATCGAAAAGTTAACAAACAGCTCGCGGCGCATGGAAAAGGTACAACCAATAAACACGGACCTACCCGCTATGTTATGATGAGCTGACGAAAAATATATATTTTTTATAAACATATTCGTTTCGTACTTTCAGACACAGGACCTAATACAGTTCTACGAATCGAAGAGCGTACTTATAACTGAAGGAAACGTGTGCCCCGTATGTAAGAAACGTTTCGGCAACCAGAGCGCCCTCGTCAGATATCCCAACGGTCGTATTGTTCATTTCAGTTGTAGACGTGACAAGTAAAATGTGATTTCGTGATTGGCGATGGGTGTGTGGTTTACACTCACAAAAAGATGTCAAAAAATAAATATTGTTACTAATATTATTAATGCGAAAGGAACTCGGCCTGGCTGTTATCACGTCACGACTAAATCACGGAACCTATTATAGATGAAAATTGGGATGGGGTAAATTTGAACCCCAAAGAAGTAAATATTACTTTTTATTCAGCGAATTGACTCTGGAGTCCGCGATAACCGACATTTATCCGCGATAACCGGACGAAGTCGCAGGCAATAGCTAGTCTATCAATAAATCAAAAATTACACTAGGCTAGTAAAGTGAATGGGTACTCACATAGTTGTCAGGGGCTCAGCTATGGATCCAGTAACGCAGTATCGTCGTGGCGTCTGTACGAGGATACATCACCATTACGGAATACTTAACTAGAACAAAAACTTGCGGGACTGTTGTCGCTAATAGTAACAGTGACAATGCGCGGATGCAGTAAGCCGATTGATATCGAAATGAAATGTGGGTATTTTGGTTTTTACTTTAACAAAATGTACCTTAATTTATTACAAGAAAAAGTTATAAATGTTCTTATTTTGAAAAATAAACTTATATTATTACTGTAGCAATACTGACTATAAATTCAATAAATTATTCTAATATTCCAAAAGTTGATTGATTTAAAATCAGCTGTTCGATACACTATAACGAAAATGTATAGCACAGCAGATTTTTTGAAGTTTGATTTTTAATGTTATAATATTGATATTCAAAGTGTACGATCAAATTGTGTGTGTAAGATCATGTATACAAATTGTTATAAAATAAAAATTACCTTTTAAGCAAACAACATTTGTCTCATTTCTACATAGCAGAAACAAAGAAAACTTTAATTTAATTCTTTTATGTGTGGTTAGCAGATTGATTTCATTTTACAGTTATAGAGAAGCTTTCACTTTTGGACAAGCCGCACAAGCGACTACCTTTTATTAGTTTAGCAAGTTATTATTGATTATGATGCTATTGGTAACTAACGAAGTATCTTTCGGAGTAGCTCGTGTACCGGTGTCGTGTTGTATCAATAGCTGTGATACTAAAATTAGACCGGCTAGGGTACCAGTTTGAAAATGAGATACATTGACATATCCGACACGAGTAGCGCCTGCTATGTAATTTTTATAGACATAAAATATATCACTAGTAATTCTTCCTTGATCATAAGGGTGATTTTAACAGACCATAAGAACTAAATTGTTTAATTTACATATAACACAATATCTCCTATAAGTGAAGGAGTACATGTCAAAATTCACACATTTGTGCATTGATAAAATATTAACTTCTGAAAAAGATTGGGGACACTCAGAGTGCAGTTCTTTAATCAGTGATAAAAGTCACATTATGATTAACAAATGTTACGATAATAATTTACGAATAGTATCTACAGTAGTAATTCCTGAGTGATAACTCGATGTTTCAGTAGGTAACCAATCAAAATAATAACATAGATTTTGTTCATTAGACATACTTCGAACTTTACCAGCACCTAACCTATATCTATTAGGAAACTGTACCTAGGTATATATGTACCATGCTGTAAAAAAATATGGGAAGTCCGCCGTGACGTCACACAAAGTTAATTATAACGTTACCTACAAAACAAATAGTAAAACAGAGGTAGATATAATAAGAACAGAGAGAGATAGATTCCTAGAGATTTATTTAGAGGCAAACTTACGGCCAGCTTTGCTTTTGACCATGTGACATTGAACTTATGTATTGACATTAATTATGTATGTATGAGTAATGTAATGCATAATCAGTGTTGGTATGTGTGTGTGATCGCACGCGCCCGGTATGACGCGCGGTGACGCAACGACGTCGTCAGCGCCGCCGAACGGGTGCGTCTACTCGCGTCGCTCTGCCGCTCGCCTCTGTGGCCCAATGGATAAGGCATCGGCCTCCTAAGCCGAGGATTGTGGGTTCGAGTCCCACCAGAGGTACACAACCGCCTTTTTGTATTAGTATCAGTTTGTATATTTGTGTGTGTGTTTGTTACAGCGAAAGCGCCAGCCATTTCGTAGCTTTTGTATAATGAAATATGTAATTAAGAGATAAGTTACAGGAGATTATTAATTGAATCGAGTTAAAATTAAATGTTTCGATAAAAAACAACTTCACTGCATTTTTCATTTTAATTTTAATTTTCTAAAATCTATTATGACATCATTGTATTGTAGACCACTATGTTCTCAAATCTCTGTCCAATTAACGTCAAGAAATAATGATTAGAAATAATGATTATATACATGTATTGGTTCGTTTTATATTGATGTATTTGCGTAGAGCCTACACAGAGTTACACATTAATCTGTCACCTACAGGTAACACTACGTGGTAAGATAAGAGGCCATTTTCGCCTATTTATCAAGTCTCAGTCCATCACCTGTCATTCCAGGATTTCAAAACATTTGCGGTGACACTGGCACGTTTCGCCTGCACATTACATCTGATAAAACTATCTAATACAGTAATACCTACACATTGGCGCCGAGTTGCTGTAGTGTGTGCCTATTATAAAAGTCTCATATCGCGGGGGAAAGCTGTTAGATATGATAACGATACAATTTTATTGATAAGGACCGGCGAACCATCGATCAGTCGATAGCTCACCGGTCGTAGTCCCTACATGGCTCCTCGCGCTCGCACTAATCATAATCTATCAAATAATTAAGCTTTGTTATGAATTTGCCTTATCAGCGGTGATTTGAGGCAATCAACATTTTTTATTTATTTATATACATAATTTACGTAAGTCAACGGTACTGTTTGAGTGTTCAGTGTAGAATAAACAGGAATATCGTGGACGTTGTTAGTGTATGATGAGAATGATGGGTGAGGGCGAGATGGTCTACGGGGACTACTACAACTACGAGAACAGCTGGTCGATAATCCCGCCGGACTATGGCGCCGACCTGGGCTACCAAGTGCGACAGCCACAGATAGAGGAAGACTACAAATACAATTCCTATGCGTAAGTAATTATTGCATTAAAAAGCTGGGCCTTTCTACATAACGTACACATTGATGTATCGATCCTCAGGGTTATTTATATTATAGATACTTACTTATTATCGATTCTCAGGGATTCCCGGTAACGCATAGAACATAACGCATTGACATAATGATTGTACAAGTAACTTCTTATCAAGTAAAACTCCATGGATGATGTTCAAACACAGACGATTTACGAAAACGAAGTGCATTGTATACCAGCACGCGATCCTGACAAAGTCGTTGAAAAATGTCTTGCAGACGAATTTAACTGAGTGCACCGAAATTGACAACGAGCGCGGTGAAACAACTTTATGTGTTTTAGAATGATATTCATGTTATTTTCTTTATTGAAATGAATTTTCTGTACGAAACCATATTACAGTGAAATGTAGCTTTCGAATTTTACATGATATTGCTAATTTAGTATTTCTGTGGACGTTGTAATACGGTTGCAATAATCTAGAGAAATCCTCTTTTTAGCTGTTTTTTATCTCTGTATAATTAATTGAGGTAACTAAATCAAATAACCGACTATGCGGATGGTTTCCTAGAAGAGATAAGCTACGAACTGCTACCGTCTTAAATACATGGCAGTACCTTTAGGTATGTAGGTAGGTAGTCGTGTATAGGTATCTATATTTCGCAATATCAGGTGAATCATTTATTTTGATCTCGGTTACGTAAAATATAGGTGTCCTACTTATTTCATGTTTTCACTGAAAGTCAAAATAAGAATGAATGGCCATTTCTTGTTTTGCTGCTAGGTTCTTGTTATAGATAAATCGTTTCGCTACCGTACAAAGCTCAGAAATATTCGAAATTATTACTGGCATAGCAAGTACGTTCCAGTCGATCGGTTTTGGTTCGCGTGTCGCACACTTATCGTCCCGTCGGCGATGAATCGGCGCACTGAGTACCATCGAGCTCGTAATCCACCAGCTGCTAGCTCTCCCATGCCTTCGTGGAGCCTTTAATTGGTTTGGAAACCCTCTTCGCAGGTTAGCGTGCTTTCACCCATTTAGGCTCAGTGCGCCTAACCAGATTGCCATAACGAAATATTCGTGAAACCCCATCGACCTACTCTATTCACTCGCGAAGGCGTACAAACTTGGATAAAGGAGTTCTACCAGCTATAAATTCGCTTTAAGTATCATAGGTGCTGACTGACGCGTAGCCGGGGGTCGTTTGTTTCTTTTTCCACCAAACTATCTGGGTCACGAATGCGGTGTGATGGCTCAGCGTGATTTATGTTTATTACTCTAATAAGCGAACTTAATACCCTTGAACTTACATTTCTCTACCCACATTTCGCAGTTCATAAAATCTGATATTATACAAAAGTTGTCGTGTAATTTGTTAACATTGTGCTGTTTAGCTCGGGTAATGGTAGCTGGTTAGTTTGGTCATAAGGTAATTTTTTCTCGCGGCGTCGACGGCGCGGCCGGCGGCGCTTGGTACGAACGGCGCGACTCCTCAATACGATATTCTACTTTTATACAAATTACATTTCTATCGTGCTTACTATCAACCCCCATTATTTTATCATTAACCAATGCAAATATAAAATGATCGTCTTTTTATTTTTAGTGACTAATTCACTAGCAATTTGTTTTGCTCTATGTAATATCTGCTATTTGAAAAACTCCGTTTTGGTGTCATTTTTAGTTGTTCAAGAATTGAAAATTATTTATTTACTAAGTTGTTGCAGCACATTGTGTAATAAATAAACATGCGCAGTGGATGGGTAAACTTGAACAATTATGATTCATTAAACACCCCGCCCTTACTGATTATGAGTTAACATTTACACCTGGCCGATTCAGCCTCGTTTGTATTAAACCCTCCCGGACAAATACGATTTATTTTATTTTATTGTTAGTGCAGACCTACCCATCGATTATTTAGGTATGCTATAATGATAAAAACAAAACAAAATGCGTGCTAAATTCTCATTGCTAATCCTGAGCATCTTTGAAACAAAACAATACTTAAGAAAAGTACTTAAATATTGGTATAGTCTTTAATTTGACGAGCTGCACTTAGTTCCTTATTTATTTTCAAAGTCTTAATTGTTGTGATTAATTCAAAGTATTACATTTATTGTGTGGGAGATGCAATGTGTTTTAGTAAAGCGTAGTGACTAGTGACCCGTGTAACAGAGGGCTATATTGCACCTGCCTCCCTCCCCTCACAAATCTGGCCCTCGCAGCTTACCTCTCGATTACAGTATACGTAAAATACGCTAAACTCCATGAATTATGCTTGTATAAGAAACAAGATTGTAGCTACATATTTGCGGGTAATATTGCTTAAGTTTACAAAGGGCAAAGCTAAGATTTTTTATAAATGTTAAAATTGAATGCCATAGAAAATATTTATTTTATTTAAACATATATAAAAAAATAGTTTGATTTTAAGACACATTTATTGCGAGAATTTTACGATCTGTCTTTTAAATTCAATGGTCACTGTTTTCTATATTGTTATTTCGCGTAGGTGTTGCGTGGTGACTACTGGTGACAGTTCTCATCGCACTGGCAACCATTCAGAAATAATTTTAGCAGTATTGTTATTTAATAATCTATTTTGCGAGTTATTTGTACCTGTCTCATAACTTTTAGTGTGTTAGTTTTGATCTACTGTTTTAATATTAGCGATAAAATAAATTATACGTATTTATGTATATACTTGCAGCAATTAATTGTATTTTTTTCATTCTAATTATATTTCTATCTAAATAATAAGGTATGCCGTCGGCACAGGCATGCGTAATTCGATTTACGAGAAGTGCTATCTGCCAAATAATTAAAATAGGTGAAGAGAGTTATTCGCATTGCGCGATTGTTTTTAAAGCCACTAATTGAATTCAATATTTTGCTACGATAGAGAGAGAGAGAGAGAGTTTATAGGTTCTCGTTGTTACGCTATGATGTTATGACCCAATTACCGTTTTCCACTTCATCCAGCTTATTTATTGCAGGATTTATTTTCTGCTTATATGATCCGATGGTTAGAGGAAGAACTGTCTTTATGTGTAGACCGTAAAATGATATTACTTAGGTACCTAAATGTTGGACAGAAATACTATGATTAAATCAATAAACATCTGGAAACATGACATATACTACCTCTACACACAAAGCGATGAGCGCGCAAGCGATTGTAGGGATAGATTTAAAAACTCATTCTCAATAAGTCAATTAAACATTTCGTGAGCTGCACGCCACTTAGGGGTTCGTTCCAATATAAATAATTGCCCTTTGTTATTGCTGCGCTTTCACAGGGAAAAATGGACGCCCGTTTGGTTGCCCTTTACGGCTTTACTCGTGTTTTTTTGTTTATCTTTTTCGAACATTAGTTCACCTTTGTTTACGTTTATGAGAAAATTTTAACATTCAAGGAGAGTTGGCAATCTGATTGTAAAATAACTCAAACACAAAGTCTTGTAAGACTTGGTTCGGGTTCTAACAAGTTTATAAGTCAATAAGATTTATAAATCAACTGAGGATCGTAATCATTATAATTCGTAACATGGTTCCTACACAAAGAAAATAGGGCTATTGAATTTTTTAAATTTGCTGACCTTGCTACGGGCTACGGATTACTGGCTACGGGCTACGAACGAGCTACGCGGAGATGTTTCGACATATTAATATTTGTCCTATTTCTTAACATGTTACGCTTTTGAAAATCAATTTAAGATATTGAGACAGGTATTATTTATAATTATTTTCGATAAAATGTACATGATAATATTTTGTGACGGTCAATCACAGGCATTTCACTGAAAATATGTATGTAGACATTTTTCTAGTCAATCTGCTTTTTACAATTATACATAGGTATAAATATCTAGTAGGTACTATAAACTGCTAAAATCATAACCTTCCTTAAAGCTGTGCCGTAGCTAACTTCAACGAAACTAAATCCGAGTAAAGAGCTTTTAACACAATTAGGATGTATTGTTCTGAGTACCTAGTTAATCTCCAATTGCACACCTGCAAGTCGTAAAACAAACTTCTATTGTTTTAATTATAATGACTAGATTTAGTGGTACTTCAACATTAGCTTAGTCACACAGTTTAAGTAGTTAGTTAAATTCATTTACAAGTTAAGTTTATGTAGTCTTATGGAGTAGATAAAATAAGTAGGTATGCGTGGAAAAGCATAAAAAAACATATTCAAACACCTAAATACATATTATCGAATTGAGACCCTTTACTATTTTTTCTCGTCCGTTAAAAAACTAAAAGGAGTACCTAGCTATCTATGTAAGAATTGTAACACGCGGTTTTCAACAGTTTCGGCCTACCCCCCTGGGAAAAAAGTAAGAGTTTATGATGTTTATTTTTCATGTAAAACTATTTTTTTTTTCTTTTGAGGTAATATAAACAATATTGTTTTATTTATAAAATTTTATTAGCCCTGCCATCTGTTACATAATAAGTACACGTTTCAGCCGTAGATACCTTTTGAAAGCACAAAAAATGACAGCCTATTTTATGATATCTACTCAATTTCTATTTCATGTTATAATGTCCAAAATCACGCTTCAATTATTTACTCACAAAAGTTGAAAACCAAGTCAAAGCTCTATTCAAGCTGCAACATGTGTCCGTTAGAGAGGTTAACTTTAACTTTAAATGAGTAGTGAAACAATATCCTTTTATTATGAATGGAGCACCGAAAACAATCGCTTGCGCACACGTGCAAGGCATAAACTGATAATTGTGGAGGTCTGTACCTGTTCGCAGAATACCGTATTGTTTTCATGCCTTCAATACGCTAAATACTTCAACATGTGCAAGAGATTTGACTGTCGTATTCCGACGGATGGTTTTAAGAAGATTTTGGAAAGGAACTTGGTTTTGTGTACTGCCTCGTGGACACGTTTATGTCGAGAAATGTGGAGGTGGTGCCTGTAGTTAGGTAGAAGTGCAACTTTTTAAAATCGAAGCTAAATACCCAGTCTGAATAAAAAACAAACTACATTCTGTCAAAAGATGTAAGGACATACGTATAGCTTGAGCGTAAAAAATCTATGAAAGGATGTTAAGGATTGCTTATGAGTAAAAAAATATTACCTAAGTAACTTTTATAAAAATCTACGATCGAATAGAGAGGTATTTTTGAATAAGTACACAAAGTCCCTAAATACACTATGGATACTATGAACTACGCATTGGTAACAAAAAACCATTTCAAATATTTTGCTAACAGAAGCTTACACGGGCTTATTAAAACACTCTAAATGAAAATCGTTATCCGGGCATTTGGAGCGGCGTCCATAACGAACCCGGCCTCAACAATGGGCTTAATGCTCGCACTCATTACAAAAAGCGACATAACATAACGCGCTACGTCGAAAGCTCCTCTATTCAAAGTGTATACTCCAGTTTTTTTTGCTGGGAAGGCTTCGGCCGCGGCGCGATTGGCCGCTGAGAATCCCGCCCAGTCGGCGGCGCGTCGCCATTGGCGGAGGTCAGTGGAGCACCCTCGAGGCTAGTCCGGAGCTGAGTAGGCTGTCGAGGTACGAGGGCGGCGCGGGGTGTTCTTCACCCCGAGCACCACTCGAGGGTTGTTTAGTGCGGACGCGGCGTCGCGAGGCGCAGCACGTGTTGACGCGAGTGTAGCTATAGCCGTCAAGATTATCCCGAAGGCGAGTTCTCCCGGTCGGGAGATGAAGTGCGAGGAGGGCGAGAGCGCGCGGTCCCCGCCGCCGCTGCTGCCGCCGGCGTCTCTGCTGGCATGGAGCCCTATCTTGCTGCCGCCGTGGGGCCCGGCCTTCCTTCCGGCGCTCTACCCGGCTGCTTTCCGATCCGCGTTTCCCGGGTGAGATACGGAAATGTGATTATTAGTGGTTCAAAAGTGATCCAGTGATAACCTTTTACGTTTTGGTCTTTTCATACATAATATTTAAAACTAGGTACTATTTTTTAAGTTACTCTAATTTATGTTTCGAACTGAGAAATTGAAGTATTAATTTCTAATCAGCTGGTTTTGTAAAGTTCTTGAGAAAGTTAGGTTCACAAAGTTGTACGTTTTTGTATGACGTTGTAACACGTCTAATCCTCATCCCTGAGGATCACGACCGTGACATTCCACGTGACAGTTTTTGCACCTCTCTTAGAGAGAGGTTGTTAATAGTGTTGTTTACAACCTGCTGGCTGGTCTGTGAGCCGCCATTCACCACGTCACGTACGGGCCTCGGTCGCGGGAACCTCACAGCTACATGTAACACTGATTGACGCAGCCGATGGCGCACTCGTCCAATGTAAAGAAATCTTCTATTCTTAAGGTCACGTATTCTCGAGAGGTGCTCTTTAACAATAATAGCTGAATTGATGGAATTTGGAATGTTTTCTTTCAATTATACACCATCGAGACTTGTCGCTTCTTAAGATGACGTGAGGTTTGAAGTTTATTTGTGAAGGAGTGTGGGTGCTCGGACCACGTTGTGACGTGATACAATAGGAGTTTTTTGTCCTGAGTCCTTATACTTTAGGTAGAGTTGTAGGTGTGATATAAAAGTTTAGATTTTGTTTTCTTAGCGTTTGAGTTGTTAAGGTACTGTTTCACAACTTTTTACTATGGAATATAGTGGTAAAATTTACGTTTTGCTAACGCAAGACGATGAAACATTTAATTACTATGGTTTAAAAAAAATACAGATTTGACTAAAATTGGTGCGCGTTTAAATCTTTCCTTCACTGATTTCAAACATATAAGGTCTTCGGATAGATATAGCTTACTTTATTATAGTATCAAGTACACGAGTAATACTTATGTTAGTCTATGTTGTTCTATGTTGTTATTTAAATTCGAAAAAAGCTGATAATTTAGAAAAATATGCAGACAATATTTACAATTTTCAAAATCTAACCCACAGTTTCCATTGGCGCAGGTTGCTGGACAGTATGAAAATGCCGGGACAGCGGCCAGGCTTCCAGATCTCGGACATCCTGGGCCTGAACGAGGGCAAGGGCCTGGAGACAGCGCCGACGCAGGGTTCGCTCGGTGGGTGCTCTTTGGAGCTGCCACCGTACGCGCCACCTCATCATCCCTACTCCCATGAACTGCTGAGGCACCATCAACCCTGGCTTTCACTGGAGCACCATGATGCGCATAACAACTGTAAGTATATAATTTGTTTTTTTTTTTAATCTGGAGATGAATGGTCCCGTCGATTCCCGGGGCACGTCCCCAGCTGTGTCAGTACTTCAGAAATCCGATTGATTGCGGTGTTCTTCATCATTGTTTTAGCATGAATCTAATCGAAGTACCTACTGATTATAAGCGCACGCCTGTTTGTTTATGTGATTGTAATGTTTGTAGGGTCGATGTACTCTAATGGTACGAGTATATGTTCATTATGATAGTAAATTTGTGTTTTGAGGTTAACGCAAGGCTTGAATGGTGATGATATGATTTGTTGATTTGAAACAAGAGCAAAATATGCCTTTATTTGATTTACACGGAAAATAAAAGTACAGTCGTCAGCACATCAGAGACTATACCGTTTTGTTGTAAAAGCGTTCCTATTACAACTGCATAAGATGCCGCACTGTTTACCTTAACGTACAAAGTCGACTTTAGTGGTAACTTTAAGTCAACAATTCAATGCGTTAGCTATACTTACCCAGACTCATTAAAGTGTCAATTAATAAGTACAACAAGTACTTAAATTAGTGCGTAAAGTTGAAAATAAACAGCAATCCATCTAGTGTTGATCTACCTTCTCTATTGAAGAGTTTTCCAACGATGCTTCATTCGAGTTATTAGCTTTCGACGGAGAGTGCCCCAATAAACATTATACCTATAATATGGACTAACTGAGTGGCGCTTCTGAAGTTTCGTTTCGACTGGTATTCGAAATGAAACGATTATTTTGTACCTTAGCATGGAGTGTATAAAGGCATCATTGTATTGGTAAAATTACTTTATAAAGGAACTCTTTCAAATCTTACGACCATTATAAATGCGAAAGTTTTGATGGATGGATGTTTCTCTCTCACTCAAGCCAGAAAGGCTTCACGGATCTGGATGAAACTTTATTCAGAAATAGATTATAGTCTAAAATAGTACAGAGCCTACCTTTTATCCCGGAGAAAAATTTCGTTCCCGTGTGATAATATATCAACGTCGCAAGCAGAAGATAGTTACATAATAATAAATTTTAAAATAGTGACATATTTTAGTATTTCCTATTTTTACTTCAAAATATAACATCATATTTGACCGTTACTATTTCAGAAAATATCTACTAAAAATACCTAAGGTTAGGCCAGTTTTACCAACATTAATTCAAACGATTACATATTTAAGCAATTCTCTATTAAAGATTTTTAGATTACATAAATCATGTAGTTGTTTACAACTATATTTATATAAGTAACCGGCTGATTAAATGTTTGGTCAATACGGGCCTTAGGTATTTTTCGTAGGCATAGCCTGAAATAGTAACCGTTAAATATTATGACGGTATAATCTTTAAGGAGAAAAAGGAAATGATGAAATGTTCAACCAATTTAAAATTAATTATTTAAATGGAAATATTTTCTTCATAATGTAATTTGATCAATGCAATGCACTCCATCTTTTTAAACATAAGTACATCTGATCTATTCTTCGTCAGAAAGTAGGCCATGACAAAAAAACTGTCTAGTGGCTACTCGACACGAATAATCAACTCTTGTGTAGCGTATTGTTTAATTTATGTGTTCCTTATCAGGTTCAAGGTTCTTAGTAAGCATAACAAGGTACTCCATGTGTTTAAAAGTAATTTGATACGAACCCAAACAACAAAGCCCGGCAGTGACTATCAAGAAAAGGAATAGAAGGTACCTAACAAGAATGGTTGTAAATTATGTTTTAAAATTAGTGGCCTGGTCGTTCTGAGTGTAGCTCAGTTTACAAACTGACTGACTGACTTTCGAGTTTATGTTTTACATGAAAATAATGATTCGTAATTTCGGCTGGTACGCCTAACACGAGCGTAAACGTAATCGAAATTTTGAATCTTGACAGGTGAACAAGTAAGAATTCTTCTGTTATTAGCTTATAGAACGTTATGATAGGAAAAGCAATTTAAGCACTGTTTTGTTGTTTTAAAATAACTACTTTCGGAAACCTGTTATTTTTTGTGATTGTATGAAAGGAGTAGGTAGTTCTTATACAAAGCTTTTATAGTTAGGGCGAGTTTTAAATATTTCATTGAATGTATTGAGGTAACTAGAGATTATCAGATGGAAACCGTTATCAAAACCATACGGATAATCTTAGCACCCAGTTTATAAAATCGTCATCTCATAAGATTATTTATCCGAAGATAAATGATAAAAATACCTATCAGTTGAACCTTCAGCACAACACAGCGTGATGAGTTATATCAATGTGTTATCCAAGTAAATAAATAACATACGAAATACGGTGGGATTTTCCATGTTCTATCGATGCAGTGAGTAATTTGGTATACATAAAATAAAAGGACAAAGAAATAAAAGAAAAATCCTGACGCACACGACAGTAATGGGTCCACTCTAATCAGACACACTTGTAGGCCTATATATCAGCGGCATTTATCTCCAAAATTGTCATCTCTGAATTATCATACACAAATAAGTTGACCCACTCGAAAGTAATGTGTATTCGGTAGTAGTTGGAGAGGCCGAGATTATTTTTTGAAATGCTCCTTCATTCAAGTGCCTTCACCCGCTAATCTAGTGTTGTCATTAATTATTTTTATCGCTTATCGAGCACTTTCGGCTCATTCTATACGTACTTGTGCATTGGATTGCTTGTAGCCGATTCTATCTGGCGTTGATTGATTGGCTTTTTGAGAGTTTTAGTGCCTCATTACCATCGAGATAGTTGCTATTCAAATATCTGTTGAAGTGGACATGTTGGTGGTGTGAAAGTTTTTTTTATGATGCCTTTTGTCTCTATTAAATTAATTCACCTGAAATATGCGAGCAGCATACTCTACCTAGGTACTTCAGTGTTACGGCAAACTACACTCTATACCTATATTTATACATTGATAGTTACTAGATATGTTATATTGTTAAAATAATTTCATTTTAGCAGTTTTTTTTTATCATTATATGGCAAATACCTAGTTGTTTTGTAAAATGCAAGCACAATACATGCTAAAATTAAAATATTGATAGGGTTATAACGATATTTATCTATGAATGGCGTAAAGCTAAATGCTTTGACTTTTACAGCTCTGTATAAAAAATTTTTTTTTTTATAAAACTTTGATTTTGAACACGATAGCTTTTTGTTACATTTTGCCAAATCAATGTCACCGGATATAGCAATGAAATCCAAAATAAATAAAATCTCATGAGTCTTAAATGGGGTTGTGTATAGTTCACGCCCTGCAGGGTAATTTGAGGGTAGCTACCAGTGATTGTTAAGCGCGAGGGGTGAGATGGAACGAATTTGTCACCAATAGATGGTGATGGGGCTCATGGGGCTAGGAGCCAGCTGTCGGCTATCAATTACACCATGTTTGCGGCTGTTAGGGATGCTATTTGTTCATTATTCGATGACAGTTATAGATTCAATTGTGTTGCTTTTATCTAGAAGAGTATGAGGATGTAATGTGGGTATAGATAGTTGTGTTCTTCTGTATTATGTCCCAATGATTAATTATTATAGCATTGATTATGCAAGATTTGTGATTTAGGGTTCTAATTACAGAATTATGACAGATGTATTTCTTTTTTGGCGGAGTCGATCATTTTGGTATTTTGATTTCAAATTGTCTTTCGGAGACAATGTTAAATATAGTAGGCCTTAATAGTAAGCTTGCTGTAATGTCACAAAATAACCTACTAAGTAAGGAGATAATAAAGAGAATCCGTGACTCGATACTTTTATTAAATTTCCTGGTTGCGCTTATGAAGGTAAGCAGGACGATCGTTGAACAAAAGCTGCCAGCTGCCGGGGGGTGGGTGTGGCAGGCTGTCCCCCTTCCCCCTCCCGCCTCACTAACCGTCCCCCCGGCTGTCCACCACGCCCAGGCGTACCCCGCCCGCCCGTATTATCATATCCGTGTGAAACAACTGAACCTTCGAGGGGTGAATACGGAACAATGTAATATTTGCTGTGATTTTTTCACGTCCCATTATTTGTTGGAACATGGCATCTAGTTAGAGTTAAATAAACCGTAACCCTCGCAGAGATTAAGTGGAGATTTGATGTGAGTGTTTGGAACAGGCGTCGCTGTTTTGTTTAGTGGTCTTATAGCTACTAGTTTGTATGTAATTTTATTGGTTGTTGAAAATTTTCACACGTTCTACAATGGTGACTGTACTTATAATTCGACTAATTCTTAATTTGCATAGTTTTAAAGTAAAATTGTTTATAATTCACTTGACTAATAAGCATTTTTTTTTGTCGTAGGCGTAGTGGGTCAACAAGCGAGTCCTGACAGCACATCCCGTGCTTCCGAACTATCTTACGTGGGTCCGTCGGCGTCCTCCCCGCCGGTGACGGACGCGCGTCATGAGCACGAGCACGACCACGACG
Source organism: Hoplodrina ambigua (assembly GCA_949774945.1). Classification (NCBI taxonomy): domain Eukaryota; kingdom Metazoa; phylum Arthropoda; class Insecta; order Lepidoptera; family Noctuidae; genus Hoplodrina; species Hoplodrina ambigua. The sequence goes on from OX458976.1 coordinate 7,257,341, forward strand.
ATGAGCATGACATCGAGCACGACGATGACCACGACCACGAGCCCACCGTCAACCCCGGCTCCGACAGCCTCGCACACAAGAAACGCAAACGACGAGTCCTCTTCTCAAAGGCACAAACCTACGAGCTTGAAAGACGTTTCCGTCAACAAAGGTACCTTTCAGCCCCTGAGAGGGAACACCTCGCCAGCTTGATACGGCTGACGCCGACGCAAGTTAAGATATGGTTCCAGAACCATAGGTACAAGACTAAGAGGGCTGTTCAAGAGAAAGGGGCTCATGACTTGAATGTAGGGGGGCTCAACTCTCCGCGGCGAGTGGCCGTGCCGGTGCTGGTAAAGGACGGCAGGCCATGTGTTGGCAAGCCTGATGGACTGCCGCCGCTAGGCATGTCCCTGCCCTACCATCAGTCCATGCATCATCAGCCGCCTGTAGCCGGTCACGCGCCGCAAGGTGGCGGTTGTTGGTGGTGAAATATACCTACATACAAAGAGTTGAAGTGATTTACTAGTCCATGTGTCGCAGTTTACAAAATTCGGTTTATTTGTAGCAGAAAAAATTGTTATGATTCGCCACGGTCCTATACGCGGCACATAGAGATGTTACAGATTTAAAGATATTCTTTTCCAGAAAACTGATGGCTCAACCACCGTTCTTAGTACAGACATTCAGTCAGTCGTCAGTCTATGGACAAATAAACCGATTTTTCCAAACCGGCAACATTTAAATTATGAGCAAATGTTTCGTAGTTTTCGTTAAGAAATTGTTAAAAGTATTGTTCAATTCAAATAGTAACTCAAATACGACATACAAGTACATTTATTAGTACTTAAATTGAAAATTATAAGGTATCTGGAGTTCCTACTTATTTGTAATATAATTAGATATGTCTAATATTAATGAGTCAAATGAAATTTTCAGCTGATTTGTGTGAGCGTCCTTGATAGGAGCGCTCGTCAAGTGATGATGATGCATTCCATTTTAATTGGAGTTTGTATATTTGTGTAAAAACCTGTGTCACTTTTAGCTAAGTAATATTATGAGAAATGACCAGATTTTATCAGAATGCAATATCTAGATGTAAGTTTCAGTATTATCATAGTCGAATATGTCTAGTTGATAGTTATTTATGTATATTCAAATGAAAGTTTTATATTAATATACGTGACATACGTATGGAATTAGATTAATTAACGTAAATGTATATTGTGTATATACTTGTGTGATTAGTTACCGAGAATATAAAGTATTCCTGTACGGTATTGAAATTATAATGTCTAGTTTGTGAACATTCGTAATAGAAATGATGTTAGTAGGAAATAATAATACATATTCACCGCGTACATTATACCCATTCATGTATCCATGATGAATTTCCATACAGTGTTTAAGGTTTTCCCTCCCATCATAGATAATAAATCAAGATTGTAAAAATGTGTTATATATAAATTATTATCAGAATACATATTAAAATGATTGAAAATGTCCTATTATTTTTTCTAGTACACTAGACACAACGTTATATTCTTCAAACTAGCTTGCAAGCAGTGCTTGAACAGTGATGACAAATAGTATTCCAAATATAAAATAACAACATGAAGAAAAAAAAAAAGACAAAAAACTTGGAACTAAGCTTTATCTCATTATAATTCTTTTATGCTCAAAGCTTTGAGTAAACGTTTAAAGTCAAAGTCAAAACATTTATTTCAATTAGACCATTTATAGGCACTTTTGAATTGTCAATATCAGGGAGTCGGTCAGTTAGTCCGAAAGTTGAAGCTAGTTACTCGTTCCAAAACGGAGGTAGGCCTCTATGGAGAAGAACGAGCAAGAAACTCAACGGCACTCTTTTAAATTAGGTTTTTACAAAATCCTGGTTACATTATTCAAAACAATGTTATTAACCTATCTACAGTATGCTTTAGAACTATGGTAGTTGATAACTTTAATATGATATCTATTTGTTATAGATAAATTAGAAATAAAGCTTTTGATTTTTGCCTCTAAGACGCAAACATATTTCTAGATTCTTTTGATACATAAAGTTTAGTTCAAAGTAGTTAAATTATTCAAAGATTTAATTTCATTTAAAGTTGGTAAAATCATTTTTTTTTCCGTCAAAGAACCGATTCATTGCACATCAACAAACAGAGGATGCTCCGATCAAATAGTCCACGTAACGAGCAAATAGTGCGGACGACACAAGTCAAGTCGCTGTGTGACCGATCATTGTTTACAGTTACAATATTTACCAGTCCCGGCCGTTTATCTAATCGCCGGCTGCCAACCGCGATAGCTTGCGACCCGATTACTGAAATACCTGTAGCTGTAGTGTTTTCTATTCACCTGTTCTATTTATTTCTACTTGAACTTAAATCTGGGGTAGATGTTTTTAAAAGAAGCCCTCTACGAGTGCTCTACGGGGCTACGGAAGCTCTACGAGAAATCCGCTTTTTATAGAACACAATACAGTTATTGTGCCGAAATTATTTTTATCACATAAATATCAGATTTTGAAAACATTTGATTTTATTTTATTTTGTTGGAACATGAAACAGTTAACCTTTGCATATTATAAAATTAAGGCATTTTTAGGCTAGAAAAACGTGTAAACCGCACCAATATCCGCAAAATATTTTTAATGAAATAGTTAAATGCGAAAAGTAGGAAAAGTACAAAAATATATCAGCCTCCTATTATACCTGTGACATTTGCCTTATTATTATTATTAAGTTTTTATAGTTTTATGTTGTTAGTGATATTTTTATAAGAGTTACGGATACGTTTACGGAAAATCAAGCTGTTAGAACTTAACTTTTAATCTTGAAAGGTAAGAATTGTATTGACTACGTGATATACTGTTCTGCTGTAACACCCTGCTAACGTCGTATATAAATCACGGCAGGTTATCGAACTTTCCCTAAGCCTACCTAGCTATTACAATAGCCATGATTAGTGCTCTGGATAGGTGAATTAGTTTAGAGTTGTAGACCAGGAACCTATTACCTATTATTTAGGAAAAATATTAATAAGGTCTTCTGGCCAGTCACAGGGCAGCAGCTATTTTTTTCGGCATGAGATTCAAATGACCTACAAGCGTAAATTTTATAGAGAAGATTAAGATATTATAAAGAAGCATTACCTTTGTAGATACGTACTTTTTTTTCTAAAATGAATAATTAAATAAATGAATATAATTAATGACCATGAAAGCAGAAGATGAGGAAGTGCATCAATTATAGAGCAGTTAGTTTGTGGTTCGTCTCGCGTTCCAACTTCAAATAAATAAGTACAATTATTTAGTACTTCATACCAAGTTTTACACAATTAAATGTACACGACCAATCGGAAACTCATGTAAGAATGTTCTAAAGACCTGATTATAGATGTGTGAATGTCTCCGACTTACAAAATAGAATGAATCGAACCTCCACGGCATTGATCGAAAACATTTCAACAAAGAGGTGTAGCCGTTTATTAAATAAATAATAACAGAGCACAAAGGACTGAAGTCGTCGGTAGCTCAACAATGGCAAACAAACTGAGAATTATTTTCAATAAATTCTCGAAACGCCTTCGATTCTGTCGCAGTGAAAGGGCCCAATGGAAGCGCTTGATTGTTGAATCGAAGGATAAGCCGATTAGTTTAATACAACAACATGAAGAAATACAGGCTTTCTGCCGAGCTGACAGATTGTCAGTTTGTTATTATAAACGGTTCGTGTGGGCCAATCGTTGAATTTGTTAACAAGTAGATTGAAATAGCAAAAATCTTTTAATTGATGAATAGGAAAAGAAATGGCGTGATTGTTTTTATAAGACATGTTAACTGTTCAATTAATCAAAATTATGAGTCTGAATTTAACGCGTTAGGATGGTTTTTTGAACTAATGTAACTTGATAGGGGATAAAACTAGGATTTAATTTTTTTAAGCATATAGACCTAATGGAAACAGAAAAATCAAATAAGTAATTTGCAGAAGTAGGTACTTTACAGGGTTGCAACGGCAGGGGTGCATCGACTTATCTTATCCCATTCATTGACACTTTTGAAAGCATGATATGACCTAATAAGTGCCTCATATTTATGACTTGGCGAATTACAGCCGCTTGGACAAAACATTATCGAGCATGGTAAACATATAGCGATATTTGCTTCTGTTGACTCAACATAAGATTCAATTTCCCATGACAATAATTGATAGTGATAGTGCATGGTTTGTTCCGAATGACTGCGGGGTGTATTGATTTTGTCATAAAATTTCAAAGGACTTTCTATCCTTATGTGTGAGAGTTAGGGTATATTTTTGGTTGTTGTGGTGTATCTGAAACAGCAATATGAAATACAATATTGTCGGTGTAAGCGTAATATCGTTATGATGGACGAGCAGTGGGTCGGTCAGCGCGCAGTCGACTTGAAACAGATAACGTGGCCACATCAACTATGCACCTGGTTTGTGAGAGAGTAGCATTACTTTCTGTGGCAAGATAGCTTTACAAAAGTTAGAAAAAATATAGAAATACACATTGTATGTCGGTGCTTTTTATTACAGCTAATACTATTAATTAAAAACGTTAAAAATCTAGTCCCAATCTCATCTCAGAGACAGTCAATGTCAAATAATGCAGGTGAATTCAAGTCATACTTTTACAGATTGAGACAAAGATTAGATTGCGATCGTTCCTAAAAGTTAGTAGAAAAAAAAGCTTACAATTTGTATATCAGAAGATATAGGAAGTGACGAATAAAAAGATCAATAAACATGTCACTATATCATCGTTTTAATAACACTAAAATTGATGTCCACCGCCACATACAAACTTACCCTTGTCACGTGTTGGCAAGTTATTAAAACAAAATATACTTCCTAATCTGATCTGATAGTAAATCACAGTCATCAAATATGTAAGTAGGATCTGAAGAACATCGTTAGAGCTTAGCCGACACGCGCTCGAGCCATTTTGCGGCTAACCCTGAGCCGCGCACCCTCGCGACCCGAAGCGATTTATTGCCATTCTCTAATAAACACGTTATGTTGTATACCTAACGAATATTAATAACTGACTTCCTGGAGCGCCCGATGATTTTCATTTTTGTTATTGCCTGTCGTCACGTCGTTAACGCTTTTATATGGATTAGCTTTCGAATATGAATATTTTAAAGTTGAAAACAAAATACTAAAGAAAGCTTTTAATAAATTATGAAGGTTCGGTGCGACTGCGCTTCCCACTGGAAAAACCATTGTGAAATTTACGAAGTTTTTTTTCCATGTGCCATTTTTATGAACCAGGTTATATTTTGTAGCGTAATAATTCGCCTAGTATCCACCAATCGCGAAAATGTTTTAGTTTTCCTATATGTGTATCGCAACAGCCATTTTTCACGTGCCAGCAACAACGCACAGACATAAAGGTTTACGACAGGCCGTCATATTTATGGCGCGGGTATTGTGATATATTTTTTGTTGTGCGCATTAGGTTTTATCTGACTTTCCGCTAAATCAAGTAGCTACTGGCCGGTGTCAGGAAATACCCTCGCATATATCATCGCCGGCGGATGCGAGCATTTTGGGGTTACGTCTCGATTCCGCAGGGCGAGGATCGAAATCATTTGTCTTATTGATTAGATTCGGTCAATTTTCTTATTTGCTGGCAATATCTAATTTATTTGTGGAGATACTTTTGTTTTTCCGGCTCCTCTTGTTGACATTGCTTTACGACAATCTTTACTTTTTAAAACAATCTTTACTCTACATGTAATGTAGCACAAAGATTGTTTTTAATAAAAATGTCTCGGATGAAAGGTTTTTTATTTTATTCCAGCTACGTTTTATTGAATTCCTCCTGAGTGTTTTGTCAGGAGGAATTGCGTTGCTAACATTGGAATTGAGTTGCTAACTTTAGTTAGCAATACATTCCTAACAATATCCCGCTGCGAAAACGGTTATCCTTATTCCTTTACAAAGAACCACATGCTAAAAAAGTTCCGTAGCAACGGTTTTGATAGCTGCGGATATTTGTAGCTATTTCGGATAGTGCACATTCTGTCTGTGACGTCGTCGGAGCGATACGGCGCTCGCCCTCGACAAAGTAGATGCTTCGATTAAGACGTATCGCGCCCTTTTTTGTGTAAAAAAGGGAAAATGAATAGTGCGGGGCGGAAATATTACGTAGTAACGACATTTCCGCACAATAAATCGGCGTCCAATCAAAGGAAAGTCTGCTCCGCGTCCGCCGTATATCTTTGTTAATGCTACACTTTATTTTATTGGGCTTTTTATCGGTTGTATTGTTGTTATACATTTAGCTTAATTGATAACTATCCACTGTGCGGCATTTTTTTGCTGCTTGACTTTAATCTTAAGACAGATCTAACTACTGACGATTCTGTTTTATTTATAATGAGTTATTTGGAGACTCACTCACTTCTTACATTATCATCACTGCTAAAAGTGTCCTCAACGAAAATGCAATTTTAAACAAACGGCTTCAAACTTACTAAACTAATTCATAAAATGTGTTTTAAATGATGCAAAAGTTAAAGTGAGTCTATCGTGTAATAGTGGTGGCCTGTTACCTGTCGTCGTTATCTGCTGGGGGAGGCTAAATCAGAAAATCGATAAACGTAGCGAACACTGCGTTTATTACATGTCGCCGTCGCCGCGCCGGCCGCGTCCGTCCAATTTAAAAGTTTCCACTTTTGTCTTAGGCGACATTGGACAACTAAATCTGCTATTGGTTTTCTTGGAAAGTAGTTGGTTTTATAATTTGTTCGGTAAAGAATAAATTCAGTACCTTTAGCAGTGCTTTTATTCAATATAAAGTCAACATTGCGAAAAATTTTCTTCAAGAAAGAAGCGATGATTCAAATTATTAAGTTTTCTTTTTTAATTCACTGACTCTTTGTTCCTTGACTCTTTCTAAGTTTATCTTGGACATCACTGACATCGGTGAACGAAAACATCGCGAGAAACCTGGACTCGAGTTAATATAAGTCTGTAATCGCTAATCCGCCTTGAGCAAGCGTCGGATCAACGCTCCTGCCTTCTCTGTATGAGAAGAGACCTTTGCCCTGCAGTAGGACGATAGTAGGCTGGTATTATTTAGTAATTTATTTATTTCTGAGTCCTTGACATTTTAAAAATGCCTGTAAATGATTTAATTGAATAAATGCTTTGACCTCGACTTTGAATGGTAAGATTATACATCAACAACATATTGCTTACTATAAATTATAGGTACAGCTTGTCTGACTCAAACCACTACTGTTACTTAACAAAGTAACTAATATTTCTTAGTACAATACTTTTAGGACGTCGCACGCGTCAGGAAGTGCGGAATTGAGCCGTCAATATGGACGTATCCGGCGACGGCCACAATATACTCCCCGCTGTTTGTTGTGAATGAGCTGTCAAATATCGCCAATTAATTACTAACAGATTTGTTACTTATACCACAGCTTTCAGCAATTTACGGCTTTGAGAATGGCCACCTAAGTGTCGGACACACGCGTCGATGCAAAAACTGGCAATTGCTGGCAGCTGAAATGGTTCAATTAGGTCAAAACTCTGCTACTTTAAAGGTTCCACAATAAAACCTTTGAAGAAAAAAAAGAGAAATAAAATGTAAGGAAGATTTACAAACGATCTAAATTATTTTATGATATTAAGGCCCGAGTTAAAATTTAAATGTGACTAAAACTTTTCATTCGAAGAGTGTTCCATTCAAGACATTAACAAATTTAAACACATTTGTATCAATATTAAAACGCTGGGAACTGTTCCCTGTACTTAAAGAGTATTTAACAAGTTCGTCATAGAAACATTACATGTTATATCTGGTCCACCGTCCTTCGACCACCGGGTCGCGGTGAGTCAGCAGCTTGCTAATGGTCACTCGGTCTGTTGGCTCATGATTAATTATCGTTATCAGAGCCCCCCGAGCCCGGCTGATGGCTCAATGATGAGAGCTGGTTAGGGAATATAACGAGCTTTATTTTATTCATTGAGGATGCGGCAGTTCAGGCGCGTTGAAAGCTTGACAGTAAATTGAAATTCTAAGGGACTTTATATTTAATTAAACGCTTCATACCTAGGTACTGTGTTACAGATAGCAATTGGGCAGTATTATTTTCATCAACAAAACAAAGACGTTTGAAGTTGTGCTGCAATTTCGAATGAAGAGATAAAAAAAATAACAGTAATTTTATTTAAGTATTTATTTTCTTTTGATTTCTAAACTTATAATTTTCGCAAATTATATGCAGTTAATTTATTCAGTGATGGTGTAGATTTTCTAGAAGACTTAGTGACGAACTAGACATTCCTGATAACTAGATATTACTAGATAATAGGAGCATTCGTTATACTTCCTTGAATGTCGATAAAAATAGTCATTACATATCACTGCACCTATCGCGGCGGCATTGGAAATATGCATTATCTATGTACAATAACATGTGCTATGGGTACCTAGAACACCTGTAACAGGTAGATATAATGTGTACCTAATTATGGTACGTTGCATTTTTCCTATAGTCTAGCCCAGTGGTTTCCAAAGTTTAAGATCGCTACCAATAAAACGCGTTGTTGTATTCCACATGCGCCGCAAAAAGATGTCAGCATAGTATACGGAGACCGCTAGGGCCAGTGCCTGCCAGGGTTGCGGAATTTGTTCGAAAGAGTCACCGCGGCACTGGAACGCAAAGGACATTAGGAAGAACACGGATGGGTTTTAGTCAGTAAGTAAAGGAGTGCTATTTTATTGAGAAGGATGTTTTAGCTTCCTATTTTTTGTCATTGTCATGTAATTTAAAAGTGTCTATTTAATAATTGCTCGCGTTCCATAGTTTGGGAAATGCAGGTCCAGCCGTATCGCTATTCGCTAATCTTATCTGATTTGCAGCCTGTAATAATTGCAAACTGCGTTAGTCAGTTAAGGGCAAGTTAAATATGTCAGTCATTAAATAATTAAGAAGGTACTTAGGTTTTTATTGAACCTTTTTTAGAGGCGTTTCAAGATAGACGGTTCAAGAACTTTATCTACCTACCGAATTTTGATTTGAGAATTATCTTAGTAACTTCATACCTTATAATATAGGGTAGGTATGTACGGAAGAGCATTTGAATACAAATAAGTCTCGACACCCATCTGACGCTAATGATCGTCTATAAAAATAAATGAAGTAGAAGTAGTTAAATGCTTGTTGTACGTACTGTAATTTGTTACGTCTGCCAGATCCCCATGTTAAAAAACAACTAAAACGTTTAAACTTTTAGATTGACCATTTGAAAGGGGGGAATTAGATTGCCGCGGGGGGTCTCCGCTGTCTCCTGACAAAGGCAACGTTGGACTTGGTAACAACGGGAACGACATAAAAGTTCCTCTTTTATAAATTATCGTTTCGCGAAGAAAAACACGAGCTAATTTATATTTCCGATTGTATTTCAAAGTTTTCGACGCAGTTTTTTAGCTGTCGCCGTATTAAACCGTACGTCACACTTGGTCGTCTTTGATTATCGCTTCGCATTCGGCTTTTATTCTATTGAATAATCTAAATTACGCTAATCCCTTATCCTTTTACGCGCGTTTCTTTGAAATTCGGAAGCCGTATGGAGTGCCCTTTGAGAGGACGACTGCGCGTTAGTAATTCTAATAATTGGTTCCTTTATCCGTGCCAACCGGAAAGGAGACCCACGTCAATGTATCGCGCCTATAAAAGGATTTGTAATGGCAAAGATGAAGTGAGAATATTTATGTGCTACTATAATGGGACAGTATTCTGTACTCGCAGACAGTGTGTCGCCGTCGGGGACACAAAAAAATGAGGAGACAGCAGGTTTATGATTATTTTAGACCGTTGGAGGTCTTACGTGTAAATTATTTATATAAATGAACATTATCTAGAAGAAAATAAAGTTCTTAATAAGTTAGTTCATCGTAATAAATGTAAGTCTTATAGGGTCTATAATTTAAATGCCTAATACCTATTGCTTTTTATCAGGATGTTGTAGGTAGGTTGTACTAGATATACCAAAGCTTGTTCAAGGAGTTGTCGATAAGAAATACTGATTTTATCTTTAATATGAAGCACTCATTTTTACAATATATAAAGATAAAATAAACAATAATGATAACAATAATTTAATATCAATCCATTTGTATTGTTTGATAACATTTATCGCAATTATTAGTACCTAATTGATTAAATGTATACTTTGATTAGGTACAGGTATATAATGCTACCTATTGTATGACTTTGTATTATGGATACCTATCCTACGTTTAAATTCGCAACAGTTTAGTAGAATAAGCTTCAAATATGCAGCATTTAACCAAAAGTGTCACAGCTACAATTGAAATTAAATGGCAATATTGCACGTAGGGTACAACAACAATAAAATAATATTCGTTTATAATCTCGAATGACATTTTATTCGGTTAAATGTAGTCCCTGATCGCGACCATGTTTCGGTTGAGCGTATTCTCCGGAGGCGTTCATTCATACAATTTGTTATTTCGAGTAAATCGCACGCAAAAATGCGGTGTTGTCACGGTGTCTGTTTGTGTTAGAACTTAGTTTTATGCAACGGCGCGGGACCATGAAATTGATTTCAATCCTCTGTATTGAAACGGCGGAAGCCTCGACCTATCTGATCACCTTCATTCATGGATGGTGTTCATTCATAAAAATTACAACTTTACGTACTATAAGTACGACCAACGGATTCACAGGTAGATAATATTTATGAATGAGTTTTTACTTGATCTTTTGTATGTTCTGAATGTTAACTAAACAAAATTAAAATACATTAAACAGTTAAAATAATTATGTAAAGAAAGTTTTACGTCGATTTCAGATTATGACATGTATTAGGTACAACGATTTAACTTAATAAACATCAATAAAGCTTGTATTATAATGTCTCCAATAAAACTTGGCCCATTTGTTTTAAGAGCACACAAGTATTCTCAATAACTGACACTCTTTAGGAATGAGTAACTCCTCAATCTTCATTCATTCGCTCAGAGAGACCGACACTCGAGGCATAGGACTATTGAATCGATCTGAATGGACACCCATTTAGCGAAGAGTGTTTTACGACGAGCCTGCAAAAACTTAAGTCAGGTACAGATCCGGATGCGAACGATAGTAAGGATGGGTTCCCACGAGTGGACAGTTACTTAATACAATAGTTTATGAAGTGACAAGTCCAGCACTTGTTTGTTTCCCTTTCTTGATTGTTTCGGACGCCTTGTTAGGAACAAAGCGCCATGTGTTTGGGATGGAGGCGCGAACAAACCAATTGTAGTTTTTGCAACAGATGTGGGTGTTTGCATGTTTTTGTTTAGAATTAGTTATTATCTTGTAATTGTTTGCTGATGACACAACTTCTAATGGAAAGAACAGAGTTTTACCTAAGTTCCTACAATTTAGAAAGTGTGCAAGTAATGAGAAAGTTCTACTTTAGTTACGTTTAATTGCAGAAATATTTCGTAAATACAAATGTATGTAGAAACAGGAAGACATAAACTATAATATTGTAGGTGGTACTTACCAAAACGTCGGTCGGTGAGTCGTCTTAGGGGTCCTCTTCCTTGAAAAACACAGATACAGTCAAATAAGAGGAGTGTCATCATTTTAGAGCACCCAACACTGGTTGATGGCTGCCTGGCTTTTCACTATCACGTAAATACACCATTCTCATTTTATTGTTAATTTTTAACATGGGAACGATTGTCGTCACCAACACAGCGCTACCGAGACTTTATACATGAAAAAAATAACTGCACCGGCACACTGTAAGTCTACAGTGTGCCTGGGTGCAGTAAAACAATTAAGTATAAACAAAAACTGCAAGCAGAACTGTCAAACTTCTTTTATATGGTGGCAACCGATTGAGAAGTACCAACGCGCGATGTTTCCAAAATTAATAATATTTGAGGGTAGATTACATAATAATTTCAGTTCTTATCTTTTTCGAACATAATAGACCTTTTATTTATTTAATTTACAATTATATAACTATCTTCATACAACTTTGGCGGTTGATACAATTAGTTTCGTGGAACATCCGTCCGGAAGTGTCCGGCGGTGTCCGCGGTGGTCTGTTTACACTGATCCTGCTTACAAAGCTGATCAATGAATGAGTTCCTCGACCACCCATAGTGTAGCGGTCGAGTAGCCAATTGCAGTGGTGTATGGCTGGAAGAAAGTACTGCGTGCATTATATTATTATTTATAATTTTGAAATAGACAAGGTATCGGCTTATTTACGTATTAAATGTATACTGAACGGGGTTAATAAATAAGAGTATATAAAAAAAGAGAACAATAAGTAAATACAAAGCCTAAAAGCTGTCATAAAAAATGTTGTTTCTCTTACAATTTAATTTGTCAACTCATAGTTACAATGAAACATTTTCCAGACAAGTTGCTCGTTATTTTTACAACATTTTGGCACAAAATATGTAGTTCGTGAAACATCATTTGCTTATAATTGACCGTTCAATGGCAGGCACCGTGTTTGTAAGTTACGTATACATGTACTCAATGACTGCGGATTCGTGCCAACATTTCTTTGACCTTCTTTTATAACATTGTTCCAGATTTTTGACGGTCAAATTATATTTAATATGTACGCTTCACTAATAAATGTTGGACGTTTGCAAAGTTTGCAGAGGCGTGCATGATAATGCTCATATTAATTTAAAATATTAATATAATATTTAGCAAAAATAAACATGTTTAAACTACAACGAACAAAACTCTCGCCTCGTATCTACTTAAAATGTGTACCTACCTAAGTTAAGTACTTTCTTGCTCCCATACCAGCGTAAAGTCGTGTGCATTGACCACGGCACCTTTAATTCCTGCCCACATTGGTGTATTGTGGACAGGCGTTATTCTGTAAACTCCTCATTATGAACCATACTTTGTATAAAAATATGTGCTCCACTATAAAGGTAAACATTGATTTTTTCTAACGCCTGAGAGAATACATGTTTGGGCCGTCACTGACAGACGGACAAAGGGACAATGAGGGATGATCTTGAATGGCGACCGCACACTCTGTGCGTACGCGCATCCTACCTACGGCGTAGTAATACTTAGTTTATAAATTATAGCAATGACTCGGGTTCTTCGGGCTTATAGAAACTTAAAAGCTCTTGGGACACAGAGCAAATAAAATATGGCAGTACTTACATTATTTTTCCATATTTAATCTATACAAAAAACATACACTTGAAAAGTGGGTTTCTCAAAATTACATTTTTATGGTAAGTTAATATTTTATTATGTTTTATTTTTATAAAAGAATAACATTTCCGGATTGATTAACAAGTTTAATGAAAATTGGATTTTTAATCATTCTGAAATTTATTACACCAAGAACATTTAAATGTTTCAGTGGCAAGGCAGATGCCGATAAACCTAATTGAATTGAGTTGAACAAAACATTTCATCCATAGTCAACAGTGTTCATCAGTCGTTACAAGAACTTTTATTCATCTAAGATTAATTTCCCTTTGACAATATACATGAATTCCTGTACCCTCGCGGCAACGGTCACAGAAGATCACACCCACTCCTGCGAGATGACTTCCCCGCCCTCAGAAGGCACGCGGTCACCATCAATTGAATGAGGAACTGCAGTACTATTGTTGCTTTTGTCAATAGTACGCAATTTATGTGTCCCCTTTGATATCTCGTGGTTTTATAAGAATGATGAAGAGAATACGGCTTGTGGGCCAAAGTATCGTCAAAAGGTTTTTGGGACACGTGCTTGGAGATATACAACCTCGTTCCAATATTCCAAGTACCACCTATAACTTTAACTAGACCATTAAATATCTGAAGGCCAATTCTATTTATTTAAAACGATTCACAATCAAGTCGGAATCTCATCTCAGCGAAAATCAATGTCAATAAATTTAGGTTTTCGACGCATTTTTAAGTAATTGCAACTGAGATTAAATTGCAATCGTTCCTAAAAGTTAGCAAAGTTGCTCCTGAGATTTCTTTGTCCTTCCAATCCTACAACAAATAAGTAACAGGAATTTATTTTATGAAGTAAGTTCATAGCAACATATCAGAATATCAAGAAATATTGTTAATTTCAAGATTGCTTTTACTTACATCCTAATTTTATGCGCTATAAGAAAAGCACTATACTAAAAGCATTTGAGGATTTTCCTTCGTTATGGTGCTCCTGAATTCAGTAGATTTATGTGCCGCCATTGTGTGAGAGCGAGACGCCAACATCTATATAGGCACTTATTCTCTAACAAGAACAAAAGATTGTCGTCTCTATTAGCTACCTAACGAATCGCGTAGCGACGCATAGTATATGCAACACCACAGAGAAGAAGCATATTCTAAAAAAAATATAGGATCTAGGAAAATCTGATAGATAATTTAAATTCTAAAAGTGGAAATAGTAAAATAAATCACTTTCCTTTTGATCTAAGATTGGATTTGTTGGCGAGATACGTAATTAATTAATTGAGGACGGGATGTTATCAATGGTGTGATTGGCATGAACAACAAGCAATATGTGTAAAATGAGGGCACGCTTTTTGTGTTTGGTAAATTATTTTAGATTAAATTTATACACACGTAATTTATAGGTATATTCGATAGTCGGTCAGGATTTTTAATCAAACCTGAGTATTTTGATCACATCGAGTATTTAAGCTGAATCGCAAATTTCATCATACATTGACCTATTTACTAAGAGGAAAAACTAAAAAGTACGTACCTAATTCAGAGATAGATTCGATAGTCATTCAGGATAAGTATTTTGATCACATCGATGCGTACTCGATGGAATTACTTTTTTTTTATTATATGTCGGCGCCTATTTATCAGTAACAGGAAAAACTAAAAAGAAACATGAAAAATGTGTGGCCACTTTGATCCAAGGGCACGTCTGTAGCTGTGTGAAATATTGTTTTGGTATTAATTAATTGTTTCTATTCTATTTTTGTAGACATTTAGGATTACTCGTGTTGTCTTTAAATAGAGAGAAAAAATATCTCCTTTTATCACATATGCTACGTCAAGCAATCTTATGAAGCTCTGAAAATCCATCTCGAGTAAATTGAAATTGGAGAGAGACAGCAGACAGCAACGGTATAGGATTTCGCAGTATGTGCGTAAGGGACAGGAATACTGGGAGTGAGAGCTCAATAACGAGCGGGCCAAGGGTTGGCTGTTTCTCTTACAGTCTGATACTCGGAGCCAAGCAATATGTGGAGATTTATGTACCTCCCCATGTACCGAGAATGCTTAGGAGGAAGTCTCATGACGCAACTTATTTCCATTGTTGCTAACATTATGTTTGCACCTAGTTGTTGGGTCGTTATATTAAAAAAGTATCGTGGAATGATGACAGCTGATTTAGTTTTTTCACAGAATTGAGTAGATGGAAACTAGACGTGCAGGAGGAAAGTTATAACTGAATATAAACAACACATTTGAAGTTATTACGTATCTCCGTACCTTTATGATGATATATTACATAACGCCTCGTTGCATCGTTGGTGTAGTGGTCGCAAAGCGCGACTGCTGACCATGAGGTCTTGGGTTCGATTCCCAGGTCAGGCAAAGTGTTATTGGGTTTTCCTAGTAGCAGCCTCGAAGTCTGGATTTGTGCCCGGTTAATGGCAATGGGCTCGGCCCCTATTACATAGGATTTAAACAAAACTGGCGAAATGTGGGTGCACTAATGGGTACCCTCTGGGACATGAGAGCATTATCAACTTCAGAAAGATACGCACTGTAATAAAAAAAATCCGCCTTTAGAGTGAATCAGTAAATCGTCCCAATAAAATGTAACCAGTGACAGTTGTTAGACCTAATGTTATTTGAACTTTGAGGCGTCACAGCGAGACAGAAGGGAGCCGTAACTCTAATCATTATAAATGGTATTGGATATTGCACTGACTGCAATAAATTATCTAATGGTTCTACCATTGCTCATTGTCGATTGCAACACGATTTGACCTGATTACGTTTTTGTTTGAACAGAACTGTTATACTGTGTTAACAGTACGACTTTGTTTATTGTTTATCCTTTACGCTTTAATTTTTTACAAAAACATATTTCGATACGAAACTGTTGGAACTTTTACTTTTTGTGTTAGTAAGATAACATTTTAGGGTTGGGTTTATAAAATAAGTAATGTACTAAGTTCATAAAGCTATTTTTATATCACTAAAAGGAACATCTTAAATTAGAATGAAAAGCTGCTTTGCTTGTAGATTTACCTACGATTTACGTAACAGTTGTCTGTTACTAAGGCGCGATCTCCACGGGCGAGACGATCGCTGCGATAGCCTCGTCTCATCGTGCCATTAAATTCTCACCGCGATGACATTACGGTGTTAAGAATTTTCTATTGAATTTGATGGCACGAGTTATTGTCGCGATAACCTCGTCCGTGGCGATAGCGGTTAAGCATTAATTTTTGTATTTATAAATAAACTAGCGGCCCGCCACGGCTTCGCACGAGTGCACAGTTGATACATATACCTTCCTCTTGAATCAGTCTATCTATTGATGAAAACCACATTAAAATCCGTTGCGTAGTTTTAAAGATCGCGTACAGAGACGGCGGGAAGCGACCTTGTTTTATCCAATATAGAGATAATGGGGTTACCAAACCAATCTCTTAAAGAGACGATTATGGTGCAATTAATACATTATTTTTCCATTTTTTTCAGCATTTACATCTAACTGACGGGCTCAATGTACCAGCAAGGTTTTTTTTTAATATTGACATTAATATCTCTATGTATTCCAAATGACATGCAGTTGAAACGAATAGTAGAAGGTTTGGAAAGCTAGAATGTGATTAGTAATCTTGGACACAGTATCTGCATAAACGCAACAAGACCATGACTGAGTTTTGAAACGCGGTAAATATAAATAACAGGTGATTCCGACGTTTGGAACGAAACTCCCGAAATATGAATGTAGTTATTTTCGGATCTTGAGCTGTATTTAGAGATGTAATCTTTATACGAATCTGTACTTTTTTTTGTAGTTTTATATTTGGCTACCTAATTTTTATGTTATCAGCCGCTGCTGTTGCGTTCTGTGTGTGAGAGGTAAAAAAAAAAGAAAAAAAAGATATATGTCGAATATACAAAAAGATATATGTTGATATAATATATCATCACAATATTTGACGTACTTACGATTGAACATTGATTTCAAGAATATGAACCCAAAAATAAATAAGCAGTACACTCAGGAAAAGAAGGTAAAAAATATGAAGTTGATTCACAGAGTTTAGGCACTTACGTAAAATAAAATAACATAAATAAATAAATAAAATAACTTTCAGCATTCTTTATAGTATAATAACAGCAAAAATATTAGTTTATCAAATTAAATAAGTATTAAACAATAATAAATGGCCGTGACTCCCTCTACAAGAGTGGGGCCCTCCCACTTAATCTCGGAGTATCGCTAACAAATTAATTTAATATTTACTCGTGTGACTTATCCTTATAAATCGGCAACAATATTAAAACCGCCAGTACATTTGATTGTCGTGTTGCTGCCACCCCTTACTTTTTGGGTTTGGTACAAGTTATAAATGGAAGCGGGATAACAGATTGACTGAAAAAAACAAAAATACTGCACTTTCTTAACGTTTACATCATGCAATTCGTGTATAGCATGTATATAATACATACATATACATATCGTGGCTTTCACGATTTCGGCTACAACGCATTGTGGCAATAAAGAAAAACCAGGACGCATTCGAGCCCTAGTTGATGCAACCACGACACGACGCACAATTTGTAGAACACCTTACGATACTAAAGTAAGCAAGTTTCTTTGAAATATTTTAAATATTCTTTCATTAATTTATTCATTGATTCTTTTTCATTAAAAGACGTCCTAAACTACAAATGTCTAATGTATTATGGGTGCGTTTACAAATATATAAACTCAGATACACAAACAGTCAGACCCAGAACCACTACCTGAAGTCTATGCAAATATTGGTTCTGTGAGAAACGAATCTGGGACACAAAGTGCACCAGCCTCATGAAGTGAAGTGCTTCATGTATTTTAAGTCGCACTCATTTAACACTTGGACAGTACCGTGAGTGAGCTTTAGCACCCTCGTTGTATGCGAGTCCATGCGCGGATTTACAACTAATCCGAGCCGTGGCCCATGTCTATCGCTCTCCGATGCTTTACACTGAACTATGTGTTAACTTTATTAAAACCTAGCCGTTTATTCACGCCCCATAAGGATTTTGTTACGAGAAGTTATTCTCTCTTGAAAAAATATATGACTACTACGAATAAATAAATGAGGGTGTACTAATAACACACCTCTAGTCAACCCTTTGGAAAATACAAGCGTGATGTTATGAGTTATTATTTGAATAGCTCATGGTTTTCGGTTTATGTACAGAAATATAAGTCATCATTAATGTGAATCTTTGCAAAAGACAAGATTGTACTCAACAAACTTATATTTTACAAAATTCTAATAATACCTACTATTTCCATATTTAAGATCAAACACAAATCTTTGTACTTTGTCCAGCTTTAAGTCCTCATTCTAAGGTACATATAGTTACAGCTAGGCACATCCACCAGCCAGGTTGTCAGTAATCATAATAGACCTTAAATTTTCATCCAATAATGAACCATACAGCACTATCTATTAAAGTACAATTTTCCTCAAAGCCAAGGTGGTGAGCTGAAGACGGCGAAGATTTAATTAAGTCTGCCCGTAATCAAACTGACATTATGAGGTGCGGGATGTCGCCTTCGATTTTAATGACGCATTCTGAACACAATCGTTAAACATTTGATTTACTGAACGAGATAGGTATGTTTAAAGAATCTTTATTTCTAAGAGAATAAAGAACACTTTCCTTCATTATATTCCTATTCATTATATTATATACCTCCTATATCATGGGTGCGTTTAGACACAAATGTTAAGAACTAGACTAGGAGTTCCCAATCTTTTTGTACCGTGATTACCTCTATTTTTGTTGCGACGCCTTTCAATAAGACGGTATTTGTATGTAGCGGCAACAGACAATAAGATTACTTTATATATTTATTATTTATATTTTTTTAAAGACTCCAAAGATTTATAATCTTAATTATAACTATTTATTCTTATTCCAAGGTTTAATTTAGAATGTAACAGTATATTTTCTTTTTAATATTTTGAAATATTTTTATATTAATATTTAAAAATGTAATTGACATGTATTTTAAAAGAATAAATGGAAATAATAATTATACTATACTCAATGTGACTTGTGCTCACAGTGGTCGACGCTTTCTGGATCAAGCTCCACGACGACGCTCCAAGGCGTCGCGATGTACAATTTGAGAACCCCTGAACTAGATCAAGAACGACTATCTGTAGCTTAACCATTTTTTCCTGTAGGATAAAAAATATATTTGTTTAGCGATGGAACTAAAACTGCGACCTGTAGCATAAAATCCACTGGGCCAATAGTGCCAAAAAGTTAATTTTAGACTAGATCGGAAGAGTTGAAAATCTAGAAGCAATTTTTAGACAAAAATAAATCTGCACGTATTATAGTGGGTGGACCATTCGTTGTATTAACTGGCAATAAAGTACTCAACATGAAAGTGAATTTTCATGCGATTGTTTTGAAGTGGTAAATTATTGCGTGCATTAGAAAATGCGAGAATCTTAATGTTGTTTTTGTTTCTTTCTGATTGACATTAGATCAAATGTAAGGTCGTGCATGATGTCTATTAAAATGAAAAGAACTAGGTAATAATGAGTTAATTATTGGACTAGCAGCATAAACGCGTAACACATTATATACGTAAAGACAATCGCTTACATTTACCAACGATATGCATTGCGTTGAAAGGTTTTTGTTTTGTTTTTCTTTAAAAAAAAAAAACGTAGGGCATCGTACTTTTTCGCACTAGGAATTTCTTCTGGCGAAATGTAGGTGTACTAATGGTGTACTTCTCTGCCTAACCCTTCGGAATTACAGGCGTGATGTTTTGTTTGTTATATATTTCCAAAACACAATTTTTTACAGCGTTTTGTATTTTTGTTTTTTCAGTGTTTTGTTTTGTTATCATACACTCGAACCTGTGAGGGCTTATTTGTTTGCCCGCGAGCCGTTTATTTGTTTATTCATATGAAGCGATGTACCTATTACGTTTGATTGTCAAAATGAAAGGGATTAAGCAAAAATGCAGGTTTATCAACCTTGTAATAACAAGGCAAAAAAAATACAAATATTTCAGTCACACGTGTAACCGATCTATTCAAAGCAGTTTGTTATACCAACAGATGTGTTTCAAACAATCTGATTATAAAATCAAACACTAGGTGTCTGCATCTATGGCGTCAACAATGACTGTCTAATTAACCGAATAAAGGGTGACACCGCAAAGCTGGTGTGATGGATCCGTTTAATAAACGCTCCGGTTCACGAGCTTAGCCACGCCTCGCGTTCACTACATTTAAATATTATTAAAGTAGGACGATAGATTAGGTACACTTCTAACTTCTTACCCAGTTTCCTGAAACATTTTTACGTTGACTGAATACCCATGTTTTTAATTCACTATTCCACATGTAAGTAAGTGTAATACCAGCCTATTAATGTCCCACTGAAAGGTAAGGTAAAGGCCTCTTCTCCATTCAGAGGAGGCATGACCATTTATATTCTATTCCACGCTTGCTCAAGGCGCATTGGTATTGAAACAGCTGTTCAACCAAAGCGACTTCTTGTCGGTATGAAAACCCTGTGTTACAACTTTATTAAACATGCCTATAATCTGATAATATATCGCTACAAACATAATCAACTTAAACCATAAAATTAGCTTCAATATCGAAAGCCAATATTGTAGCCTTCCGAAATCAGATGTCCGATCAAAATAGCTGAGGCGCATTAAGTAAGATGTAACAGCAGGGGTCGGAGGGCGAGGCGAGGGTTCCGCAGGATATTGCCTAATCATTCCCGCCTTCACACCCTACTAACTGCCAGTTGTTTTAGCATTCATCGTTTTATATCGCACCCCGCCACATGGAGATTGATTCCCCATTGTTGTAGCACAAATGTTTTACTAAAAGGAGACTTAAATTGTCCGTTTACTTTTTAATATCGGTTACCCTCTTTTTAAAGATAGTCTTGGCTGCAGCACATTTTTAACTCTCTTTTGAATAATGCATTCTTGCCCCAATTATCCTGTCGTGGTTGATTCGTGATTTACATATTTTTTCTCGGTAAAAATGCAAAGTAAACAAATCCTCTTCAATGTTATTTACGTAATTGGATTGCCAAGTTAATAATGCGTAAAACAATCCGAAAATCAGAAAAGTTGCGGCAGTGTGCTGTAAACCCCGGGCCGCATTCACGGGCTATTAATTCTGACAAAGTACTGTGGAGTTGTCGAAAGGGTTGCTCTGAGAACGGTTCACAAAAATGTTGTGACATTTTGCTGTAATGTATGAAAATAATGTAATAATATTCATTACTTTTAGACATACAACAGCTGCTAATAAAGGAGGTTAACGGTTCAAATACGTGTTAATCCTAAACTCCAATAATGTACTTTATATCACGCATCACAATTAAACTAGTGTTCCTACTATCTCTGATGGATAGTAATGTTCAGCAAACATTGGACTATTGTACAATATAACATTACCAAGCCAAATGAGATCGGAAGGAACGGCTCGCATGGAATAGACCCCCGAACATATATCATTCGTTCAATGAGCTTACAACAATTGAACAACAAGCTATTGAGCGGCAGTCTCATTGTGTGACGTAATTTTATCAAAAATATCGGACATAACAATAGGAAGGCCGACAAAAGTCGGAAGAGCGGATGCGATTCGCGTCGTCTTGTCGGTCTTGTCCGACAAACGTAGCGCTGATTTTTTACGCAATCGACACAAAGAATTGTCATTTGTCGAAGGGGATGTTTCCACCCACAAGTCAGCGGTACATGCTCATCGCTCATTACGGACAATCGGAAATAACTTTACGTAGTTCGGATCTTTTGAGCCACTTGTAGTGTCGCTAGTAAAAAGTGCTCATTGATTCTTTTGTTAGCAACGTGTGGCATGTACACACAGGTGTGTGATCCGTTTTAATAGCTTGACCCTATTATTGATTAGTTATAATGATAGTACCTCTATTGTTGAGATCTAACTTTAAAGCCATCCAATAGAAATCGAAGTAATCTGAGAAAATTTACTAGCTATTGTTCTAAACACAAAGTTCAATAAACAAACCCTTTCTGTACTCATCTGAAACTGCAAACTATAAAATAGGGTCGTTTATAGCGTCACAATTAATCTCGCTGCGTTGACTATTAAGAAAGTGCCACATAGTTGACTCGAGCCGTGTAACTGGCCATTATAGGACTTTTACTGTTATCGCAAATCGTAACGCCCGCCGCGCACCATGTAATTAGTCGACAATTCCAGACCATCTCATTACTACGACCATCAATCCACCCTATTGTTACAACCTTAATTTTCGTTACAACAACCATTACCGAGTTTGCATTTCTAATTACGAAAGTTCTCTTCACAAAGCAGCATTGGGTTATGTTCACATCGATAGCGTCAGTTAAAGTGTTTTCATCCCCCGGGGTTGCGTGTTAGGGGTAACAGACAAAAGCATCAGTTTGGTCATCGCAACAATACGATGGGCATGTCGAGATACAAT
This sequence comes from Hoplodrina ambigua, assembly GCA_949774945.1. Taxonomy (NCBI): domain Eukaryota; kingdom Metazoa; phylum Arthropoda; class Insecta; order Lepidoptera; family Noctuidae; genus Hoplodrina; species Hoplodrina ambigua. The sequence goes on from OX458976.1 coordinate 7,280,076, forward strand.
TGATTTTCTGCTCGCTATTTAAGTCAATGTTATGAGTGAGGGGAACTCGTTTCCGTTTGGTGCTGTTACACTTTGACAGTATAAAAAGTTCGATTTCTACACCACTTTGCTTTTTCTAATGTAGAACAATTTGAAAACAAAAACAAAGAAAAGAAAGGTTAAAATGATGACAAATGAGTTATTTGTTAGAGCTCAAACTTTTCTTTAATTGCTTGTCTTGTCTTTAACTACTGTGCTGAAAATTAGAATTCTATTTTCAAAGAAAATTTCCCCTCAATTCGTACAAGTTGCATCAAATAAATGAAAAATATAACACTAGAAACAGCCAATAAGGACATACAGATCGAAATAATACAATTAGTAGCAAAAAATGTCTATTAGAGAAGTCATTGCACAAAGCACAATACGTTTGTCGGTGTTGTACAAGAGCTACGCCCTTTCTGACTCGCTCGCCGACAGACAATACACATTCTCTCCTATTCTCTCCTTCATAGGAAGGAAGTGAATCATTTTTATTCGATTAGCATCCGAACTCGGCTTGCACAAAGAGAACTAACATAAAAGAACTGCTACTGTTGCGTACAAGTTAAAATTTAAGAGTGATGACTCGGTAATCAATCAATGGAGGTATTTAATAGAAAAGACATGATCTTGTAAACTGAGATCCCAGATTAAAATAAAGGAATGTATAGTTAGGAAGTGTGCGTACTTGTTAGTATCAATGCTGGGTATTCAGGTATCAGGTACAAAATGTACCTTCAAGTGTGATGGGTGCTTTTTATAATTATGTATAATCAACAAGATATTTGTTAAAGATCAACATATTTACATATGTTGATCTCCGACCTTTATAGGTCGGAGTTTTAAAGCAACTGGCCGTAGTTATGGTCAACGGAAAATGTCTGGCAATAACGAATGATTTTTTACAATATTCTGAAAAACAAATATAAAATCTAGTCACACTTGATACCTGAAAAATCATTATTTACTTACGTGAAACAAATATCAGTCGACACACGAGGTTAGAGCTTAAAAAAGAAAAACATTGTAGCAATATTGCAAGCTGCATAATAAGCATGACTACTAGCTGCCAACTGTAATAGAAAACTGTCCGTGAATTGGAAAATTAATTTCAGCACCATGTCGGAAACACTGCAGTGTAATGCGCCTAATTATAGCTCGTGAATAATCAAGAATGATTTTATTTCCCCTGATACCCTTGAAGGTAAGGTCTTCAGTTATTTTAGTACGATGTGTTTTCATATTTTGTTTCTTAGTCATAAGTGTAGAGTATTGCGAGGCCATATTGCATACCTACTGCGTAACGTTTTACGGCAACAGTGCGTTTTTTTTTTTTGATTTTCGGACTGCCTCGTTGGTCTAGTGGTCGCAAGCGCGACTGCTGTGCATGAGGTCTTGGGTTCGATTCCCAGGTCGGGCAAAGTATTATTAGGTTTCTCTATCAGGAATTTCTCAGTTGCAGCCTCGGAGTCTGGATTTGTGCCCGGTTGATGGCAATAGGCTCGCCCCCTATTACAGGGACTAAAAACATAACTGGCGAAATGTGGGTGTACTAATGGGTACACCTCTGCCTAACCCTTCGGGGATTACAGGCGTGATGCTAGATGCTATGTTATGTTTCTGATTTTAAGATGCCATTTAGTATTCGTTTTAGATTTTTTATTATAATTGTTTTTTTATTAATAAGTCTGTAAATATTGATTAGTAGCAATAAATCTACTTCAAGAAAAAAAAGATGAAGAAAGACTTGGTTTGGAAGGACACTTGATAAATTAAGCTTTAGGTACTCTAATTGAAATTAGTTCTACCAAAACAAGAAAACTCACAATCCCGTAATAGTCAAATGTATTCTTTACGCCAAAACTGTTACATTACATACTATCCAGGCAACAACAGTACAATGTAGGTACATCGAAACTTATGCTTAGAATAAAAAAAATGGGAAGAATGGGAGAAATGATAATGCGGGTTAGTTCATTTTGGCAGAACGACACCCAATTATTGACCATCAGTATCTCTAAGTTAAAATATGAAACAACTTATTTTTTAACACAAGACAGTAGTAAAACCCGGACCTTTTTTAAACGATTAAAATTAATTATACATGTAAGAAAAACACGATTGATCTCACGATTACGGTGAAGTAGAAAACATTTTTACATACACAATAGATCAATTAACGTATCAAAGGCTGGTTTACAGTTGAATCGGCGTAAATTGTTCGTAAGTAACACGCTAACTGCTGCCGTCAAGACTTGAGGCGGCCTGGTGAAGCCTCGCCAACTAATGCACGACTGAAGCTAATTGGAACTTAATTGAAATAGAACACTGCCGCAAGTGTTAGAGGATTTATGATGCTCTATTTTTGTTCGTACGTTCACGTTTCTTTTTCATTCGATGTACCTACGCTTGGGAAGAGTAAATCGAGGTGATGTTGTGTTCTTACTTGTTAGCGGCTTAAGACCGGTAATGCCGGACGGTATCTCATGCAAAAATGTCAAGTCCAAAATATTGGAAATTAATTCACTAAACTTAATTTAGATGGGATTAAGCTGATCGAAAGTTTTTTCACATTTTCTAGAAAACTTTAAAACCGCTGTGCATTAGCTAGGAAACCTCCTTTTCAAATTTTCTACTGATTAATTTAGACTTTTGCATCTTGCGTATACTTTCAGGTTTAATTAAATTCTACTCATACGTTTTCAATAATGGTAATAAACAACCGGTTGAATTTTGAATTCAAGTTTGTATGAGATTTCGTGCGGCGGGCGTAAATGCTTTTTACTCATATGTGGACTTGTCAGCTGATTTTCCTTAAAGTACGGTATCCTACACTTTTTTTTTAAAGCTAGATAGGTACTTATTACTAAACAATGTAATTGCATTAATCTAATAATGATCATAGCTGCATTAAATGTCGATACAAATAAGCCATCAGGAACACAATAATGTGTCACTTATCAACTATGCCGTAACATGAATATACTGCTATTGAATTTTCCAAGTTAGTTTTTATGCGTATCATTATCAAAATGGTTTCAGGAGCTTTTCACCCTACAATAGGTAGGCAATTAAGAGTTTTTACGATTCTTCAACACAAAAGTCAAATAGGGATAGTAAAAAAGTGTCATCGTTTTTATCACCATTGTCATAAAATTCGGGCTTTTTATATGACACAATGATAATTTGTCATCCAGGACTGACTTGTGCGAGCACCTGGCTACCACGCGACCCTAACTTATACCCACTGAGGTACGCCTATAGCACAATTCGCAACGCACCTACTTTGTCAATGATTGTTTAATTTATATAATGTGATCTTCAAATGATATTTAAGTAGTTCTTTAAACATGCAGATGTTCCGGTAGGCGGGTCGGTCGGCGGCAGCTGGTCGGTCCCCTGCGGTCTATGTATTTGAAGCTCTTGCGTATAATAGGATGATATTGGAGAGCGTTTTATAAGACCGCTATTTACCGATTGCATTATCGCCGTTGTGATTTCTACCGGTTAGTCATGCTTATAGTTACTGATAATAACGTTATGCATCAAGGTGATTCACCTACTTTACTGTTTGCATGCATTCTTCAATCATTTTTATCTTCAAGGCAAACATGCAGTATGTAGCTGCAATTTCAACTATATTAAGTAAAATATTTACGAATTTTCAAAAAATAATTTTGTATTTTTCGTACGGTTTCGCAACTGAAAATAGGGAAACAAAATTAAAAACACAATAACCCGCTGTTGGGAGTGTGACAGTGGCGCCGACAACATTCGCGGTCGGCGAATCGACTTCCTGCGTACCGTTTCCCGCCAAAATGGATCGCTTCCGGCGGGTATTTGTCATTTCCAAATCACATAGAGTAAAAAGAGTCGTTATTGATACAGTGTACCTCTTTTATTTCAAAAGATTTTATAAATAGGTCACTTTAATATTTATCTCTTGTTATGATTTTTATGCCTGCATGACTTTTACTGACGTGCAGTTCCGTTTTCACCAAACGCGAAATGTGACGTCAAAGCTAAATAAATAATAAGCTTGTGAATTAATAATTCTAAAAATAAGTTCTAGTTAATGTTTTTGATTTATTATATTTACTATAAAATTGAAAAACATTTTTAAATAATACACTTCTACAGTTTCCTCATTTCTATAATGTCGTAAACCGTTTGTGAGAATATTGTTAATGGTCGACTTTTCCCCTCAAGTTATTATTCATTGGATATCCGGATCCTTGCTGCTTGCACAAACTGAGAGGTGCTTGCAGATCAACACTTAATGAGGCAAATGTTAGTGAACTCGTAGCAATATTGTATGTGTATTTCTATACACTCTCTTTAAGAACGATTGGAATTCTTCTGTTTAATTTTGCTTGAAAATAAACAAACAAAATGTTAATGGTTATACAATCCAATTGGTGAAAGTTGCTTTATGTATAACAATGATAAAAAGTATTTGGGATGGGTCTACGAATCTCGTAGCAAAGTGCTACGAAATATTCATTTTTGATAAAACAGTTTTTATTTTACAATTGACTGTGTGAAATTGACTGTGTTTATCTATAGTTCTATACTAATATGTATTATAGAAATGTAGGTAGTTTTTGTTGTTTTGTTTGTAAGAGGTAATCTCTGGAAATACTACTACTAAAAAAGCTTTTATTTAAAAAAAAAAAGATGTACGTTCTTTTTTTAAAGTAAAGTAAATTTAGTATAAACACATTGTCGACTGTCACAAAATATATCCTGATATATTTTAAGGTATGTTTGTTTTCCACCAGGGCGAATTTGCGAACGAAAGCTAGTAATGATTATTTTCTTTTAAAGTTTTAATTTTGTATGTTCCAGATTATAGCTCAAGATTTACAGACTGAGACTGTTTAGGTGCAACGACGTGCTTCCAAAATTGCAACGAGCATTTCTTTTTTTATGTGAGGATAATAGAATGAAATAAAACGACAGTTTAATATACCTAGCTAGTGCTTAGGTGTTAACTAGTGCAGACCCAACAGTGCATATACGTCGGTAATAGTTATCATCAAACCTAGCACGTTCCTGATACACGTGGCTTCAAGTGCTGATATACACTACCGTTTGCAGCGTTCGGTGTGCTCATTGCACAAAGACAATTTACATGAAAATATTACAAACTTTAATATATCATTGCGTAGGAATCCAGTTCTTTTGATAAATAAAACTATTAATAGACAGCATTTAGCAGTATGAAAGAAAATACGAAAGTCATCACACTTTCCAAGCAAATCACTGGGAAATAAATATATGTATACAGGATGATTGTTAATTTACCAAAAAAAAATAAAAGGTCAATCATGAAAAAAAAATCAGCTGTTCTGTGTGTATTTACAAGTTCATTGTAGATACTCCTTATAATAAACCACTTTTATTATTATCCTGAAACAGTGAAAAAAATGTATGGAAGAGCTGTTTTTTTTTCATGATTTCAGAGTTGGTCCCTTAGTAAAAGTTGTTTATTATGAGGAGTACTATAACCCCTTTTATAAGTTTATGGAAAATGAAAAATCTTCCTGTATACATATTTTTTAAATTGTATTTGCGTACTTATACTTGATGTAAGAGTTTTTTTTTAACTGTAAATAAGATATTTGGTAATTAAATATGTAACGTATGGTACAAAAAATCTGTCAATAAATAAAATCCATTCAAATTAATATCCGGACTTGAAGATAAGACCACCATGCGCCAGGGGTGTGGGTTGGTGTCACAGTGTCACAGGTAATTGTGAGAACTGATTGCGTAATTAGCGCGACGAGTCACAGAGGGCGCGGGAGAGAGCCACCCCTAGCCGTGTTTTACACCCGTGAGACTTTTTAATTGTTTCTGTTTGTACTGGGCGCCTGCTCATGATCGTATTACCGCTGTTTGTTTTAGAAAAGTAATTGTTATTTAATGCCTCTCACCTCGGTTATGGGGGAAAGGAAAATGTGGATCTTCTGCTTTTTATTTCTGACTACCTACTTAACGAAGGCAGGACAGAAGTCCGATTTTTGGCAGAGTTGCACATATTTTAGGGATGTATAAGGTTCATATTTAATTTGCTTTAAATACTTTATCATAATGAAGCAGATAGCTAATTTAAAACTTAACACTTTGAGGTATCTTAGTGGATGATTTGCGAAAGTTATTGTACAACAAAATAATGTGAGTGCATCAATTTATTTCAATTTACACGATGGTATTGTTTTGGCGGGCGAGGGCGGCGTTCCCGCGCTTCCGGGCCTCGCTTCCGACACGAGCGAGACGCGTGCCGCGCCATCTTTGAATTGCACCCTACAACAATTGACGATTGTTGCCAGGAAGAAAAACACATCACAATTTAGAGTGTTCTTTACGCTATTTCCAACTCTAGAGCTTTGAAAATTGGGGATAATTTCCAATGTTTTGTTTAAAGTCTTTTTGGTCATTTTGGACTTTTAGTAGAATCTTTGATTGTTTTGTCTGCTGCGCTAATGCTGTTTAATAATTATCTGGAACATGTTTCGTGCGGCGAGTGTATTATTGAACGACCGTCGCTTTCAGGATGACTATAATTTGAATTAAAAGTCACGTCGACAGCTTACGAACAGGCAAAGTGGTAGAGGGGTCAGGTGGATGTGTATAATTACGCGAACTTATTCATTTTTATTTGTTTTATAAATGTATTTACGCAATGGACGTAAACCGTCGAGTTTGTCTCTGTCATAATCTAAACTAGAGTCAAGAGCAAACCCAATTCTAACAAAAATGAAGAACTTTCTATTGCTTTTACGATTAGGTTTCAAAAGTGTGTAATATAACTTGTACAGAAATTAAGGATTGCTGAAAGAAAAAAGCCGAAGATATTATGGTACATAATACACAAACAATACTTAAGCTTCTATAAAACTTTAATGAAACAACCGATAAAACAATCATTTACATTTCTTGCAATTCTTGCGAATGAGTGTCTCCTACATAACAGAAATATTGTAACATTTCACACGTGTCGAAGTCAAACAACATCTGACCTTATGGAAAGCAATTAAATTGTCCATTACCGTAACAAATAGAGCAAACACGATGTGAGAACGTCAAACGAGGCGGGCAGAGGCGGCGCGTCACGCGGCACGGCAAACATTTGCGATGCCACTCCCCGTGTGTGCTCTTGATCGCTGTTTGTTAACTATATCCACGTTTGCTTCCAAAGACGTAAGGTAACTAGCTGTTTTTAGCTGATTTTCTTGTAGGTACCGATTTTCAAAAAACTTAATGTTCTTTTCTTTAGTCTTGCATCATTCAGCAGCTGACTGCGATTGGCTGTGGCTGTGGCAGTTTTGTTTTACATGAGTGCTACCTATTTTTCCTACATCAAGCTAGCTATACGGCAAGATGCTGGTAAATTTTTGCCCTATCGTTGGTTTGAATGAATTATTCATGATTCATTTTGTAATCATCTAACAAGATACCATTAGCATTTACGTTACCTGAGCAGGTTTCTCCTGGTTCCGGTTGAATCCTATTATTTGCATAGTTATAATTTAATTGAAGGTCTTAAACTGTAAATATGCATGCAAGTTTTTTTATAAACCGACCTTAACCCGCCGACCGACATAACTGTCAAAATGTGGGTGTAGTTATGGATACACCTCTGCTTAACCCTTCGGGATTACAGTCTTGTTGTTATGTTTAAACCGACCTTGGTAAAGGTTACAAGGGTATACGGCGAAAGTTTCCACTCTTAAAAAAACATCAACATTTTAACATGTTTTTGCAGTCACTTCTAGTTGAAGTTGAAGCAGCGAGACTTACGTTGATCTTTAAATATTTAGTTTACTAGCCATTTTATTATTACTAATATTTTGTAGTGACAAATGTCGTAGCTGATGCCAAACTCGCAACTTTGATATATGGACAGTGATAAACAGAAAAGCTTGTTATTATAAAATATTATGCAAATAACAAGAAGTCCAAATAGACACTCGCGTTTTATGTTTACGTGTCGGTACTGCACTAAATTCAGTACGATCAAACAACTCCCTCGAGTGAAATGGCACTGTCTGTATGTACACGCTATTTGACAAATTTTATAGATTTTGACAATTTGCCAACCGGAATAGAATAGTCAAAGCGATCTTGAACTAGATTGTCGGAATTTTATAAAACAGATAGCTACTATTTTTATAGAGGACTTTTCTATTTATCCGTGTTTCTGTAGCATACATACCAGTGTAAAATGACGATCATATCACAAAGCTAAAAAAATCAATGGAATTGTCTGCCACTAGGCGTAAAATAACGTGAGGTAGATTGGTCTACACAAATTCGAATTCCGAATATCAGTCGTAGTTATTAACAAATTATTAGAAAATGCTGCCAAGTGTCCATATTCTTGCGTTTATTCCAGTTTTAAAATGGGTAAGAACGAACACCGATGCAATGCTTATTAAATATTCTGAACGCCAGACAGTTCTATTCAAAGTTCAGATACTTATAATAAAATAGAGTTTAGAAAATAGACAACTTTTCTGTTTATCGAACAACTTGTGCAAGAGGAAGCGTCTGAAGAATTACGGGGTGAAGTACGCCAGCGTAGAGGGCATTACGCTAGAAAAGTTTTGTGTAACAATGTGTAATGTTGCCATTTCTATGCGCAAATCTCCCGTCCGGAAGTAGCGGAGCGCCCGCGTCTCTCGCGGGGCTCGGACAACTTCGCTATTGTGGCGCCATCTACTACTGTCCGTACCACTGACGTGTTTCCGGCTTCTCTTCAAAAAGTCTCGAGCTGTCAACTCATGAGGGGATATCTTAGTTTCTTTGAGAGTCTTTTTATTAATTCAGTTCTCGATGAACGAAAGATTTATTATTCTATTTGGAAATCAAGTCACTGTTACGCAGCTTGTTTATTGAATTCCATCGCCGATTGAGGAAAATTGTATGGCGCAGTTCTATTTGTGGAGAGACTGTTTGGTGCGTTACCGTTTACAATAACGGCATGTCTTACAACAATTAGGTATTATCTGTTCTAGAAAGATTAATATAGACTCAAACCGAGTATGTACGAATGAAATGCGTAGGTAGGATATCATAACATGAGTAACAGACAGATAATAATTATGTGGTAGCGCTAAACACTTGAAAATGTTCAGGCCATGGTCGCCGGTGCGCAAACACGATATGACCTAATTTACCCACTTGTATGATTAAAATATAATTCCACATACATTTACTGTACCTAAATATAATTGAATTAGCTACACACGCTACTCAGTAAGGGATGGTCGACAAGTTGTGACCAGCGCCAAATCATGAGCTCCCACGGCTGACTCACCTAACGTTTTAATGATCATTATTAACACGTGTATCCTAAGTCATACCGATGCTACATGTCGCTTTGCTACCTATGATAATTGAAGCTAAAATATACATAATAGACATACATAAATCCTATCATAATTGAGAGTACCTATAATTAAGGTTCTAAATCTCTTGCTTATTTCAACTATAAAAGCTTGAACGAACCACCCGCCGTAAGTATGGCGTAGTACGTCTACTCTACTGAATATCAGTTTTTCAGTATCAAAAAATGTTGTGCCCGCAGTATTTTTAGCCGTAGTAGCGCATTTGTAAATGCCTATGCCAGACTTGATGAGAAAACTTTAATTTTGGCACGAGATGCAACATTCCAATTAATGAACACTACTTTCAATTATGACATTATAGTTTTTTTAAAACGTAGCAGAAAATAACCGGAAGTCATTTGTATAAAGTAATGGACACATCTGCTGTTATATAAAATAAAGTATTAACTACGTGTATTTGAAATAGTGATCAGTGGAGCGTAGAACCATGCAAACGCATCATCAGTCTATCCGTAGGCGGGCACTATTCGTAGCAAGGTCGGGCGATATTATATTTCAGCGTAGCACGACCGGTTCACGTAGATCTCTCCTATTTTCTCAGCGTACCTATTCGTTATCTATTTAACAAGAAGGTTCGGGTGACAGGGGAGGTCTATCGCGACTGGTTGTGTATAGTGATCGCCATCGCTGTGTATGTGCCCACGCATATCGACACACGCGTCACTCCCGCCGGATAAACAGACGCCTGTTAGCGCGACTTTGTGCGAGTGCTAAGTAATGGGACGTGGTTCAATCAAAACTGAAAGTTATCTAATGTTTACGACGTCAGATGTCGTCATCACTCTGTGTGTAGATTTGCTGGACAGAAGACAGCGTATCGTAGTAATGAAAGATAAAAGTGCGTCTATATTAAAGTTTGTCTAGGTAGATATTAAAAATCTCGTAACATACCTAATTACAAGCAAATAATGGACCTACACTGACCTTATTAGTGAGGTCCTGCAGAAAGGTCAGGTGCGGAGTACTCGTAACTGGCGTGCTTGTATGAACGTAGATGAGGCGAAAGGAGTATGTAAGGATCGTAGCAGGTGGCGTTCTATAGTTTCTGCCTACCCCCATGGGAAAAAGGCGTGAGTTTATGTATGTATGTATGTATGTAATGGAATTTTAAATAATTTAAAAATGGATAAAGCTTAGATACTTTACACAAAGACGCAACAGTACCATAGCGCATTTTATTACTGCATATTGTTACATTGTAGGGCTAGATTTTATAGCAAAGACATGAAATACATCTACATAATAGCTCCAGCTGTGATGACGTTGAACATCAATTGTAACTATACTTACATTTACTACAAGATGTTGGCTCCCTTGTTCTCGCGGACGTAAATCATGGTGTTAATACTGTGTATCTGGTGGACACGGCTCCCGTCATCGCTATTCTGAACAAAACGTGACTGCTACGTTGCCAAAATCAAATAAACATAATATATTATGTACTCTCACACATGGTGGTTTTCATAGATGGTAAACGACAGCGACAGCTTCCGATTACATTGACAGCTTTATTTATAAAAATATAGTGTTACTATAAAACGTGACGCAAGAGGTGTTAAAACATGCTAATTTAGTAAGCTACTATAATATCTTCATGCCGTATCTTCTACAGTAACTCATAGGACTCCAATTACTTATCTACAAGTGTTAGGTACCAAGGTATGTAGGTTGACCATCTGTATCTTGTACCATTGGAAATATTATTAAATCTTCAGCTTAATTTAAGTGGATTAGCTGCTAGGAGCAAAATATGTCAAAAAAACAATAAAACCTATTTTGTGAAAACCTATTTAATTCCAAAATGTACATCTGGCCGTTTGTTGTGAAAATAAGGTGAGATGACATAAAGTTTTCTTTGTTTTTTTATTTTATTTTTGTGATGTTAATTGTTTTTTTAAGTGGATTAGCTGCTAAGAGCAAAATATGTCATAAAAACAATAAAACCTATTTAATTCCAAAATGTAAATCTGGCCGTTTGTTGTGAAAATTAGGTGAGATGACATAAAAGTTTTCTTTGTATTTTTATTTTATTTTTGTGATGTTAATGGTTTTTTTTTTTTAAACTTTTTTTTTTAAAAATTAGGTGAGATGACATAAAAGTTTTCTTTGTTTTTTTTTATTTTATTTTTGTGATGTTTATGGTTTTTTTTTTTAAACTTTTTTTTAGAAAATTAGGTGAGATGACATAAAAGTTTTCTTTGTTTTTTTTTTTATTTTATTTTTGTGATGTTAATGGTTTTTTTTAAAGAGTGGATTAGCTGCTAAGAGCAAAATATGTCAAAAAAACCATAAAACCTAATTTGTGAAAACCTATTTAATTCCAAAATGTACATCTGGCCGTTTGTTGTGAAAATAAGATGAGATGACATAAAAGTTTTCTTCGTTTTTTTGTGATGTTAATGGTTTTTTTTCGGAATAGGCTTGCCAATATTTTTTGTTGTGGCCTTTTTGGTCACACTATATTATTTAAAGATCTTTTATACAACTTTCACGTGGTTAAAAAAATACGAAAGTTCTTTCTGTGGGCAATTTCATAAAAAAAGGCACACGTAGCTAGGTTATGTTCATCTTTTTAGCTGTGACGTTGTCAACTTTAATAAAATAATATTGATCAACAGATAAAATGAAGACATGATTCACAGTAATTGGCAGCTCTAATGCAAATCTCTCGTTACCAATACGCAACCTTGGTATGTCGGAAAAAATCTCAAGATAATTAAATTAGTTAATATTCCATGCGTCATTGTATGTCCATTGACGCATGGAATATATCTACTAATTTAATAAAATTCCGGATTAAAAAACATTCGAACATAGAGCCAAGCTATTTAAGTGGTATTAAGGAAATAAATCATCCAAGCAGCGTGGCGCAGTTCGTTTTATAATCAAACTTTTTATTTTGTGTCTTTTCTCCGACGTTGAACACGCAACTGGCTACGATTAAGTAGTTCATTTATTTGACAGTGCACTGGTTTTGTTATTTTGTATTTGCAGTATGAGAATTAGAAACAAAGCTGTATACATTGAACCAATTGTTTCATGAGTCTACTTACCCTACTCATATAGGAGAAAAATTACTATACCTATACACAATGCACTTATCGTGAGGACATTCATGGGTGCTTCTTTAGTTTCGTACCTACTTGAAATAGTACGTACTAATATCGTTATTTCGTACTCACAAAGGAAGGATTCCGTACCACCAACCTATAAAAAAATTAACACTACATTCGAAAAGACATATTTCTTGTATAAGGGCTTATTTTACTTTTATTTTTTGTTGTTACAGCGGCCATAATAACGGCAGGCTATTATTGTTCAAAAGATACAGCCCTGTGACACACGGACCCCGTTAGCACCCTTTGGGTACGGAATCCTATAAAGCAGATCTAGTATTTACCCGAGTACAGTGATTTCATACTTTTTAGAGAGTGATTTCTCAGTAATCGCCGTGTTTTACGATTACTGAGAAATCACTCTCTAAAAAGTCACTTGAGTTTTTGACTTTACTATTTTTATTAAAAAGTTAATTATTACGATTAGAGACAGTCATCTATGACTGTCTTAAAACTATTGTATCGACATTTGACCTCGCATTCTTTACGAAAACTGTAGTTGTCGTGTTGCCCGCAAGGTTAAACTCATAAAACTGAAAAAAATGAATCGTTACATTAAGACTTTTCCTGGTTGCATGTCGTTATTTATTGTTTATATTTGTTGTTTTGAAGTTTCCGTGCTTTCCTAATAACGGTTGACTCAATTGGACTGTAAAAAGTGTGCTAAAAGTCATACGAAGATATTTAGAAACTAACTATACGTCTACAAATGACGCTTGTACGCAATAGCATCTACGTACGAGTGCCATAAATAAATAAAAAAATAATAATACCAGCCTATTATTGTCCTAGCAAGGTAAAGGCCTCTTCTCATATAGGCTTGAGCATTATAATGACCACGCTTGCTCTAGGCGGATTGGCGATTTCAAACTTATGTGTATTAATTATAAGTCCAGGATTCCTCACTATGTTTTCCTTTACCAATGTTAGTGATGTACAAGATATACTTAGAAATTGCATATGAATTTTAAAGGTCGCATTGGTGCTTGCCCAATGTCAAACTGTCATACAAGAGAGGCGGGCGACTTAACCACTGATGGGCCATAACCACACCACAACCACGAACATAACTGTAGTAAGCTAAAATTATTCTTATTTGCATTTATTACCATCTATTACCAAATTAGTTACTGAGAAAAGTGTTAATAAAAGGTACCTAAATCACTAAATTTATTTCTGCTAGCAGCTACACTACATTGAGATAATGAAGTAAATGTCACATTAACATTATTTATTATTAACTAAACACACTTGTACCATTAAATAATTGTGTGAAACACGTGTATGCACTAAATAGTGACAACAGTAACAGTTTGTGACACACAGGAACTAGATGCATGTCATCAACGTGAACGTGTCGGTCGCCAAGCTGAATCCATTACCGAGGAGGGTGACGCGAGGGGAATCATCAGACCAACTTACTCCTCAACACTAACAATATGTAGGTAAGTACTTTAAATATTCATGCATAAGGCATAGTGATAGTGACATAAATCAGTCGTACTCACTAATTCCATATAACAGATAACATCACGCCTGTAATCCCCGAAGGGTTAGGCAGAGGTGTACCCATTAGTACACCCACATTTTGCCAGTTACGTTTTAGTCCCATGTAATAGGGGGCGAGCCTATTGTCATTAACCGGGCAGAAATCCAGACTCCGAGGCTGCTACTGAGAAATTCCTGATGGAAAAACCTAATAACACTTTGCCCGACCTGAGAATCGAACCCAAGACCTCATGCACAGCAGTCGCGCTTGCAACCACTAGACCAACGAGGCAGTCACTAATTCCGTCACCATTTATTAGTCCAATCCAGTTGCTTTATACAGCAACCTAGCTTTTGCCTGCGACTGTGTCCGCGTAAATGTCGCGAAATAAAAAGTAGCTTATGTCTTTTGTTGGGGTTCAAACTTACCCCGTACCAAATTTCAGAAAAATCGGTTCAGTGGTTTAGTCGTGAAAGCTCAAAAGACAGACAGAATTACTTTCGCGTTTATAATATTACATTAGTATGGATAACTGACGCTCAAGCGGAATCTTCGACCATAACTCTGATCTATACGAATTTAATTGCCCTTTGCTAAGTGCGACGGAACATTAACTGTTCGGAGAAACATTTATACAAACATGCGCAATATTGTGGTGTAGTGCACGTCCATATAATTAGCATCGATTAGGTTCCTGAAACGTTTCTTGTAGCTGGTGCTACGTTCCGCATTGCACATATGATTCATTGTTTCAAACAGATTTCGCGAGACGTTTATTGATAGTAAAATTCATGGTTGAGCTCCGTTTGGAACTAGTGAGACTGTTTTCGTTACTTGACAATGTCATAGAGGTTGTTAAAAATGCTAATAGTTCTAGGAAATATGAAGCAGTAGGTACCTGAAATAAACCATTTACATCACAATATTATGAACTCAATCCAAAACGAAATCTAAAAAAAATCCTAAAGAAAATATGTTAACTCTTGATCACAAAATAAACCAGCAGTGTCAACCAAACACTCTTTGCAAAGGCTATGCTCCATTAGCAAAGTTGGTTTTATCAGTGAACAAAAGGAACAACTCTTTTCTAATGTGACCCCTAGACGTAGGTTGTCACTTGTACCGGGATATATTTATATTATTGAAAGACTTATTATTCATGTTTACTCTTGTATTCACTTTAAATAAATTTTATTTTTTACTTCTAGTTCTTAGTCTAGGCTTGACAGCCGCTGACACGCGGTCTGCTTCTATTCTAAAAGAAAGTCATATTTATCTCATATCAAATAGTT
Source organism: Hoplodrina ambigua (assembly GCA_949774945.1). Lineage (NCBI taxonomy): Eukaryota > Metazoa > Arthropoda > Insecta > Lepidoptera > Noctuidae > Hoplodrina > Hoplodrina ambigua. The sequence continues at coordinate 7,295,410 of OX458976.1, forward strand.
TGCATATGGCTCAACCAGCCAGGGTCTCTACAGTACCTATCCAAAAGAAAGAGAAAATATTTACTAAAAAGTTTTAAAAAATAACTTTATTAATAAAATGCTTGATAGATACCTGCTTAGTTATTTCGAAACATTCGTAATATTTTAAGCACTTCCAAATCAATGCAGGAGTTTAAAAAAAAATCCTATTTAAGTTCTTAAAAATCTTTGTTTCACAGAGGTTTATCTAGTCGGTATAATTAGGTATTCTACTGAATTAGTTTTTTTTACCACCACCATATTTCAGCATCATTGAAATGATTTAGGTATGCAATCGATTTTATAACTTCCATTAAACGTTGTGATTGATAAACTACGTGCTGCAACTTGACCGCTGCTCCTTTCACTCAACATTTAATATTACGCCAAAACGATTAATGGTTCTTCTAGGAATTGGATTGTTTATTTACCGCGCATGACTACTTCAAACAGGAATCGATAACTTATGGTATGGTTTAGTAGTTAGCAAGCTGTAAACAGATAAATACATTCAATGTTTCAAAAACCACCAGTTGGTAGACCTATTCTATTTAGTTATTTCTAATGTTTGCTAACGGATTTGATACTGGTTTTATTTATAAGTCTCACGAATTGTCCCATTACATTAAATGCTATTCTCCAGACCGATATCGATAACAGCGGTCATACTCAATGGAGACTAGCCAAGTATGCAGGAGATATTACAGTGCACAAGTGTGTGCGCAAACACAGGTGCACTCCCACATCCATCACTATTATAGTCCGATGAGACGGCAATATGACATGACTAGGGAGAGATCAGGCGCAGGACCAACGGATTTACGTGCTTTCCGAGGCACGTAGGTGTTGTTACACCACAAACTTCCATACTCTGCTGCTGAGAAATCCGGGCTGCTACTGAGAAATCCCTAATGGAAAATCCCAATAACACTTTTTGCCTCACCTGGGAAACCCCACGCTTATCAGTCGCGCTTGCAAACATACGACCAACAGGGCAGTCACTTATGTTCTTCTGAGCTAAGCTAATTTGTAGCTAGGTACAACTACCTATTGCGTCAAAGCGTGATGCAGAGAAAGGGAACTGACTCATTTTATTCCCAGAGTGAATGTACAATACTTACCATATAAGGTAACAAAAGTACCTACCTACCACACTTGCCAATACGATGCAGACGCAAAATCAATAAATGTTTAATTATTGGAAAGTTCCAAAGAAAATAAACAAAATCTCTTCATCTATCTCTTTCTAATTCTATAAATAAGACAAGGTAGCGATCGAGTTAGCTATAAAGTTGTCTGTTCACGTGTCAACAGATACTATATCTTTGCGTTTCTGTTTTGCATCATTGTTTCTATTTCCAAACTAGCTTTAATTTATTTTGCTATCAAAACTGAAGCACTTGCTCTGCACATGTCTTCACATGATTTTAAGTAGAAAGTATTTATTTTGTAAAGGTTTTTGCCTTCTTGTTTAAATGGAAAATTGCAAAAGTCATCTGTCACTACCGACACACTGTTGACTTGCCAAAACATTATGTCACAACGACTGAAACTATGTAAACGTATCATGAGAATTGATGGCTGTACCTATACGTACTGAAAACATACCTAGGTATTACTAAAATAAATATGATATTCGTGAGTGTTTTACTCTAAAGACGTAAATCTATTTTTACGCCACAAAAGAAAAACATACAACCCGTTTGGATAAAGTGTGAAGTTTCTTGCTTGTTCTTTTCCATAGAGGCCTACCTCCGTTTTGGAACGACCAACTAGCTTCAACTTTCTGACTAACTAACCGACTCCTTGACAATTCAAAGGTGCCTGCAAATGGTCTAATTGAAATAAATGCTTTGACTATGACTTTGACATGATCAGACAGAAAATTAAACTTTTATATTTAAATATACTTACTTTTACTGATTATGCAGATAGGTGGGCGGGCGAAACGCATTGCCCATCCACCCAACCATCTAATATCATCATCATCTAGTTATACTTTTATTAGGTACTTATTAGTCGTCTCTACGTGTGACTATATGTAGTCTTTTAATAATGATGGCATCATAGAAACTGAAATACTTCTTTCTACATATAAAAACATGAAATTTACAAAAAGCTGTTTATCATAAAACAGCTTTTTAAGTCCCAATAGACTTCATCATAAACAAACGGTTTAACATTTTATTTAAACTCTTTATTAATGGTGAAGTCCATTGGTCCACTTATTCGTGTCAAATTAGGCTAGTTGACACCACCAATCAAATGACGTACTTTTTATGACCTGTCAGAACGCGATTTTTCCATAGATTTTGTATGGAAATATCGAATTGTAAAGTCACTTTTTTGGCAACTCAATTGAGTTACTATTTGATTTCAAAGCCACAAAAAATCTAATTTTACAGTATATTGAAAATTAAACGGGTTTTGAGGGCTAAAATTAAGTGTTTCTTTAAAGAAGTTATTATTTGGAACTATTGGTTAATGGTGTCAACTATCCAATTATGCAACTCTCGCATAATACTGAGGTTCTCCATGCGAGAAAAGTCTTTATTTTAGTTTGTTGTGGTAGCTATGTCAAATGCAATACACCATATATGTAGGTAGTAAGTCAGCTTGACCCTTCTAAACTCATTAGTATCCATCGAAGTTCTCTCCTTGCTCTGTTTGGATCGAACAAAACGTTTGATTAATCAAAATCATACAGACAATTACACGAAAATAATGAACTATAAAATATTGAACCGTTTAGTGTTTCAATCATTGACATTTAGTGCGTGTACAAATAGTCTGAGACAAAACAAATTGTCACATGTAATGGTCTATAATTACTATTTTATCTCTAAACAACCTGCATCATTAATATCTGAGATGTTTTGGCTACATCACTTGGATATAAGAATCTAAGGTGATAGAAATAATGTTCTCGTACGAGGGAGTCTATAAATAAAACAAACGAATGTCGACATCGTATCATTAACGTTCTAAGGTTCGTAGCTGAGGTGTATACGACTAACCGTCCTTATGTGGTACCTGAATGTACTAGGTACTTGTTCATCCTTAACACCCCCGTATGAACTTCAAAATGTCGCAAATGTGTTAAACACGTCATGTATGTTGTGACAAATGTAGTTGTTTTTCGATTTATTTTGGGTAACCAGGAATAAATTATTGCTTTGAAAAACATGTGTTGATTTATGAAATCCGAATCTTTTAAAGTCACACCTAATTTATAATTTATTTGTCGTGGGAACCTAAATAATATGTATCTATTTTAGAAAAGCTAAACCAATGCCTTACTCCACGGTCCGTTCTGTCGAATAAGCAGAACCTCGCCAAGACCTTATGGTCTAGAGAACCTATTATTCTCTCAACGAGTTTGAACCTATTTAGCAGTTTTAAGGTAGGTTTAGGATAACTTATATTACTATAAGTATATTTTATTAAGATAACTTATATTACTATAAGATAACTAATATTTTGTATTGAATAGTTTTCGTTACCAGTAAAGACATGGCTATGTTACAGTTGAATAACGGCAACCCAGATACTTCATTCCCGAGATTTTCAGAAGTTCCCGTTGCTCTAATAATATCTGTTGTGAGCGTTATTTTGTGTATGTTTGAACAGCTCGTAGTAATTTCAGGCCGGCCTTTATAATCGTGCGTAGCAATAACAAAGGGATCAGTAAGGGAATTTACGATAATTAGGTGGTATTGGTCTGATCGATCCAATCTTTAGTGTTATAATCTTCGGTCTATAGACACTATGTATAGTTCTTGGAGTAGGTACTGGTAGGTATCTACTGTAAATACTCTGGCTGGTTTAGCCATCCATATCCAACGTTAAGACTTATTTTATTTGGTCAAATTTTAATGAGATAAACTCAGTTTTAAATCAGAAACAAGGTACTTGATAGTCCGCCACGACGGCTGACAGACGGTTTAACGTGAATGAATATAATATTACCTATAATTAGCTCAATATAGTTGTGTTTCAATTAAGTAGATTGAACTCCCGGTACCGTGACCACGTCGAAGTGGTGACAGTTCCTCCCTACTTTATTTCAGTTAAATTGGTTTGGACTTAGTGAGATGCAATGGGGCTTTATACCAGCCTTTATTTCTCCACTGATAAAAACAGCACATGTTTTTTTATTGTGCATACTAATTTGCTCAATCACTTCATTATAATGAGAAAATTTTGTCACGTCAAAGTTGGTTATCCTACAACCGGCAGAGTAATAATCTTCAAACTGGAGAATGTTGGTAAACAAGAGGATGTGGCTACTCTCAACCTACCGATTTATTCCCTCCGATAGCCCGATTTAATAACGCCCACAAAAGTGACAGGATTATTGTCCTATAGCTACAAGTAGCCAACAAGGTCGATATGGAAGATACGACATATTTCATAATATTATTAGCTCGTGTTTGTTTCTTAAAGGGCAAAGACCTCACACCACTTCTACTTTCCTTATTATCACTAACTTTCAAAAACGTTCTAAAAAAAGCTATTCATTACACACTAGTCTAACCAGCCAAGCACGTTACTACCTACTGAAAAAAATATGAACACATACGTCTCGTGACAACAGAGGAAATAGTATATGCCTACCATCGGAAGTTGTTTTAAAGTCTGATCTTCATTTGTTTATAGCAGATCTATTTATAAACCAGTTGAATGCGGGCCAAAATTCGATAAAACGTGATGTTTCAGGGTGATGCACGTGGGTCGTATGACGCCATACAGCCAGACAACACACATACCTAAATAAGTAGGGTTATCCAATGTAAACAGACGAGACACTCAGAACAATCGTAAAAAGGAAATTGAAAACGTTTCACTGAATGAAGTATTTCCAGCTTTGTGACGTGCAAGTGGTTACCGTGTACGTCATACTTCGTGGTCGTAACAACGGCACCGGTCTTCTTAAAAACAAGGTGACCGATTTGTCTTTCAGAGATCATAGCAAAGAATTATATTAGTAAAAGAACTCTTCCAGTATCCGAAGTGTTACAGCCCTAGACAACCGACACGTGAAAAACGTGATAAAAAAAATAGTGTCAAAGAAAATTGAAGAGATTTTAGGCTTTTCAGGCGACAATACAGTTTTTTCTGTTAGGTACTTTATATTAGATAATAATGGTTTTATAATAAGTTCATAGATACTACAACATTGAAATTGTCAGACTGAAGCTTTCACTTAGTTTTTATACTTTCTTGTGCCCGCGACTTGGTCCGCATGTTTTATTGTTTTATTTTTTTATAAGGCTTTATGCCTTTAATGGATAACACATCCATTGGCAAAAAAAAGCGCATTTTTGCTTATTTATGCAATTGTGCTTATGTGTAGGTACATACAACAGCACTGGGGTTATTTAAAGTTTACATGGAACAATTGAATCTTGTTTTCGCAAAAAAAACATAGTGAAAAGTTGTAACTTTGACCTTCAATATCTCTACAACCAGTGGATTCCAAGGTATAGTAGAAAAAAAATCGTTATAATGAGTAAACAAAATATGTGGTTTTCGGGCACTTTACACCCGATAAACTATGACTAGGTATGCTAATGCTGACATTGCTATTGTGGCTTGCCCCTGACGATCATAATATTGTCACTAATTTTCTCCTCAAAAATATTTATTTATTTCCAAAGTTAGTAAGTATATACTCTACAATAGTGGTTTGTAACCAGTGGTGAAAAAAGTATTGTAATTAATGTATTAGTGTTTTATTTATAGAACACCCTTACAATGAATTAATACTAGCTTCTGCCCGCGACTTCGTCCGCGTCAAATTGTTTTTTCCATATAAACTTTAGACCTCTGTTTCAGATGAAACAGAGGTCTAAAGTTTATATGGAAAAAACAGGGGATCAGGGAAACAGGGGAACAGGGGATTTCCGTAGGGGATGAATTTTGGACAGTCTTTTCTTAGCGGACGTCTACTAACTATAAACTACCTTCCTACCAAATTTCACCTTTATACGTCGAGCAGTTTTCGATATTTCGTGATGAGTGAGTGAGTGAGTGAGTGACCTTTCGGTTTTATATATTTTGATTACTGTCAAACAGAAGTCCATGGCAAGACAAAAATGTGTCAAATGGTCCTTCAACGCTAAACAGTGAAGCACTTATACTGCTCTAGAAGAAAAACCTAACGTTAAAAAATACAAGTATCAATACGAGGTCACCTGTCTCCGATGGCGCCGACCTTGTTAATCTCTTTCACAAAAATAAAATATACAAAATCGCATCAAACATTTTTTGTACCAGTAATAAATTCTATCGTCTACATTATAAACATCCTGTTATGAATCCGGTAATGACCTTACTTCATAAAAAATATAGAAAGCTAAAATTCGCTGATATTTAAATATCATTGAAGTCCAAATTTACTGTCCATGGAGTCTTATAACCCGATACCAGCCCGAATCTGAAATCATAGAAAAGTTTCACAATAACGATTTGGTCACTAGTTCGATGTGGTAAGTATAAATAAATGAATAGGAGCTTTTAAGCTCACAGATATCAAATATACACTCACTCACTCACCTAGAACATCCAGTGTCCTACTTTACAAGATCAATCAATGGGTCAACCCATTGCCATTCTAAATTACGGTGGCGAGCTGCAAAAGTGGAAGGTCTTAATTTAAAAATTCATAACAAAAACGCGTTATCACTTACTTAACTTTGTAGTCTATAAACAAAGACGATTCATTAACGTGGAATGTAAAGTTGAATCACCCACAAAGTTGGATAATCTCAGGTGGACGCTGTAACGCCGCTATTTCAGTACTTTCACGGGCGAAGCGATCTATACGTGCCCGTGGATCGAACGTGTACATGCGATGTGGGAGGTTTTAATCGTTTTCCCAGAATATTCTACTCCAAATGATGTTATAAAACAACAAATAAGAATAACATTCAAAGTTGTTATGGAAATACCGGAATCAAACCTCTGTGATCAAACTTTGTATTTATCAAGACGGCTGAAATCTCTACTAATGCTAGGCCGCAAATAAGTTGTATGTTTTGTTGAATTTCATTCCAATGAAAAATAAAGAAAAGTGTTCGAATATTAAATTAAACAAATACTTATTTACATTTTCTTTGTATTTATGTCTTTAATCAATTATTATCTTTGATAATTCAATTAACAGTGATACTATTAAAAGTTGCATCCGGGACCCAAAGTAGGCACATAAGTAGTAAAATACGGGCAAAATAAAATGTTTATTGAATGCTTTGGGCGGGCGGGCGGCGGGGCAGGGCGGGCGGCCGGCGGGCGAGTCTCGCGCCCGCCGCGACCAGTGCGCGCCCGCCCAGGTCCGACACTCGACGTCGGCTCGTCAACGAAACCACACAACTCTATTTATTTAACGACCATTATTTAATCGGTAAGAAACTGCCAAGTGTTCCATCGCTAAGCCCGCAAGGGTTGTGCCAAGTGTACCCCACGTGGGGTGTTTGCCGTCTCACGATGTCACCCCGAAGTTCGTAGCGCTGTCTCGCTCTAAAGTTGCGCAATTGACACTTCGTCTCCCTCGGTTCGCGACTTCGACTTAAGTCTCGTTTGCATTCTCGCGGGTGATTAGTCGAGATAAGCGGAGATACGGTAACATTAGTTCAACAGCACGTAAGTTACTCACACGTTATTCGACAGTGAACGACAATAATACAGGTGAAGATAGTTATACAATCAAATTATTAAGCATTTACGGAATATTAGTAAACACTGTGTTCAATGATACTTCGTAAGCAGTTATTAATTTAGGGATTTAACATCTAATACTCATTTTAAAAAAGAATATTAATTTGAAGATGTTCAATAAGTTATCAATAACATGTCATTTTTGTTTTGATACAATACTATTAAACAATTTCATTGTACAAGTTCATTTAAATATAAAAGTGTAAATGCTTCATATATGCGATACAATGTTATTTTGAATGTATGTATTTGTGCACAAACATTGTTTTTAATGGATTTTCCACACAAACCACAAACGACATTCCAGAAAATATCTTTTGTGATCAAAGTTTTTTATAGAAGCAGAAAAACGCCACATTATACAAATGTATGCTGTAAAAAAAAAACACTCCGTTTTCTACATTTATGTATTCTTTGGAACATTGTATGTGTCCATACACAAGTCACAGACAGCACGGGTAGTCAGGTATCAGCGCACCTGTGCCTGCGACAATGCGCCGGATCCGGGAATGCTGTGAATCCGATCCGGCCGCGCGCGCGCCTATTTTCAGCCGCACTCATCCCGCGCCAAATTTGCAATCCCGCCAAATCGACGCGCCTCCATGTATTTTTGTAACCGTTTCACAATCGACTAGCTTTTTTTTAACGGCCAATACACACCGCGCTGTTACCTACATACTTAACCTTCAATTTCGATCGGAGTTAGATACCATGGTTTTTATTCAGATACCAATGACAGCTGCAATCGTAGTACTATGGAATAGAGCATGGAAATGGATGTAGCAAAACATATTTGACATTGGCCTTAAGTCTTGACCTGATTTGTAATAATAGACAAGTGGTTAGATCAATCTGGATCCAATCAAGATAATTGGATTAAAGATACTGAAAAAACAATATTTATAAAAAAAGAATAGTTTTTTATTTTACAAATAATTCATTATTGTCGAAAGCAAAATTTTTGCCAAATTTTAATTGAATTATTTAATAATATTGCCAATTTTGCTTTAACATAAACTAGTTTGTTCTTAAGTAGGATTATTTTTTTAGCATGCAGTTGATATGATATGATTTATTGAGTTTTTCTTTCATATTCAATTATTCATATAACGTACGTGGTCAAAGTTAACTACACAGTAAACTTTGTGCTTCATTGTAGGTCATGGAAAACAAAAATAGTAAAAGTAATAATAAAAATAATTCTAATTTACCTAAAATAATATAGAGATATCTAGGGTACCCATGGGTCCAGGAATTATTTAATAAATATTTTAGTCAAATTAATTTGATATTATTATTTACATTAAAACGGCTTTACTTAATTGAAATTTATTTATAAATTACATTCGTCTTTCACTTTTGTAACTGTGATGATGTTACCAAGTCGCCTTGGGATGTTTACAGAAAAATTTAAAAACAGTTGTAAATCGTAAACTTTTGTGCACTTGATATAAATACTGCTTATGTATCTTGGAAATAAACAATGAAAGCATAATCTTGCAAGCTGTCAGCATAAATTTCATTGCTCAAATATTTTGTTTTGTTTTAAGTTATTTGCTATGGGGGCATTCCGTAACCCTAACACATACTTGTGTATGGTTTTCAACCGAAGAGAAAATTGTATGTGCATTCCATAGATTCTTGAAGTGTTTGTTCTTATCTACACAAACGTCGATCCGAACTGAAAGGCTGATGAATGGTGTTTCTGTTCTACTAAATTTAAACCAATGACGCACGTCAATGAATAAACTCAACAAAATCCAGAGATTATGTTCTGAAGAAGTATTTGTAGGTAAGATCGTTTTAAAAACTTCGCTAACGATTACTTTAAATGATGGAGCTAGCAATCGGCTACATTGCATTGAGGATCGTTTAAAGAGAAGCGCAATAAAAATAACGATGTTTTATTTGAACATAACATCTGAGCTCGTTGGTACCTACATATGTAAATCAATCAAGTTATCTACAATAATAAAAAATTTAGGACTTAATACCAACTTCAAGTATGTGACAAAAGAACAAAGAGACTAGAGAAGCTCTTGAAATACGCCGAGGTCGCGCCGTGAAACCTTCCTCAATTCGTCTTCGCATAGGTTATACTTGAAGCTCGAAGCTTACGTAATTAGAAATTGCGGCAGGCCGCTGACTTATCCACATCGTAACTCGCAACAAGGTCGTCACAAACTCGAAAATAGCAGAGCAATGAGTAGACATTCGTAAAAACGGCTGTTTTCAAGTTTCTCCTCGACACCAGTTAGATTGGCGAGTGTCCAAGTCCACGGGCCATTCGACACGAGCCAGCCACCGAGACGGCTATTTGCGGCACTGCTGCTAACTCTTGCGTACGTCACTGCTCTATTTACGAGCCACGAGCACGCTATTGTACTCAATTGTGTCACCTGGACACATTTTTAAAATACATATATTGCCAAACTCAAGGTTAACTTTTGACATATTGACAACACATGCGAGACAACATTCCACAAAAGTTTTTCTGAACTTCTGATTTATATCAGCATAGTTTACAATTCTACATTTTGTTACAGACCACGAGCACGACATAAACTGCCAAAATGTTTAAAAATCATTTAGAAATGATTGGCAGAAATGAGACGCCGTCGAAGAAAGCCAGATTTTGGCAATCTTTTGTGCGATCTCTAAAAGGTAATTAAATAAAATTAACTTAAATTTAAAATAAAAAATGATTAATTACATGTCATGAAAAAAAAAAAGAAATTGTTGAAGGATTACAAATACTAAGTCATTCATCATTATCTTTTACCCCAGGATCGGAAGACATCAGAGCCGAAGAGAGGTACAGGCCCAGCCGCCGTAGCGTGTTCCCAGAGCTCTTGAGCACCAGCTACCCTTACAGCAAGTCCATCTACGACGACCCCATCGGCGCCGCTGAGAGGATTACTGTGCCCGGATACCGCTACCTGCCCGTCCACCGTGAGACCTACGGCTACTCCCCACGCCCCATCTATGCCCACAACTACCCGCGCTCCCTTGACTCGTACAGGCCAGGTTAGTACCACAGCGTAAACAACAAGCACATATCACAACACACCCTACACACACGCTACACTAACCGACTTGCCAATTAACCACCGAACTTGAACATTTATTATGATTGCTTAAGCTTCATTAAACCAAAATAGACAATGTTGATAGATCACCTGTTGGTAACAGTTCAAGAGGTAATCGATTGGCAAGTGCATCACTCACAATGACACTTCAAATTGGCAATCAAAGGTGACACCTTTGCCCAACTCAGTTAGTCTGCGGAATAAGAATTAAAAGTGTTTTATTAATAATTATTTTTTCGTTTTCAATGCTAAAATTAATGTTCACTGTAAATATTACATCTAGTTAAGTTATGAATAATACTGTATATAATAATATAGATAGGTACCTAGTGTAAACATTAAATAACTTTTACAAAATTTTGACACAAAACAGAAGTGCTTCACGATGGGGTCACTTTGTGTTGACATCAAACACGTTCTGTAGTTTTCACTTCAGTTCTAGAACTGTACCAACATTTTGTTTCAGCACAAAAGGTCTCCGGGAGAGTGTAGATTAAAATTCAGGACTTCTTATATTACGAATACTACATCATTAATGTATAGTCACATTGTGAGACATCATAATAATTATTATCAATATCAAAAAATGATCGTCATTTTTTTACAAAAGCGAATGAAGCAATTTTTTAATAATTTTATAACAAGTCGTTGCGGGCTATTCTGTCTATATTTTACTATGTAATAAAGTTTTATATAAATAAAGAATTTTTAACATGAAATTGAGATGATGTACACCCGTCATCAGCTCGAAGATTGAAATTGAATGAATCGATTTAACATTACATGGAGCGACATACAATCACAGATTCGTTTCTTTATATATTATTTGATCTTCACACCGTTCAATATAATGATCGTTAACGATGTCACGATAGGAAGTAATGGAAGGGGATATTAGCGATTTGCGATGTTTGAGATAATTGAAATATATTTACAACATGGTTTAAAATAGTTTCACCTGTTGAAATAGGTACATCTGTACTGGCTGGAATTTGATGTTGTTGCTTGTGCAAGTTACAACTGATTTTACTAACGCATGTCGTGTCATTTGATAGAAATCACCTCTTTATGCATAACATAACATTACTTCACACTATTAAAGTCCATGAATGTTACATCGACGTCACTAGTACTGCATTGATCTTCTAGCATTTGTCAGGTGATACATATATTATTATTTACCCCTTTAAATGACTAATTGTAACTTAGCCCACAATGATTTTCTTTTGTCGAGCCCTCCCGACAAGTTGATGTAGAGGTGAGTTCTATGAATAACTTTCGTGAGTTACTGTGATTCCCCCGACATTTTTCACTATAAATATCTGAAGTTTAGTTTAGCAAACTAATCAATTACTAACTTATTTGGAATTAATACTTACGTGCATCATTTCCTTTCATCATTTGAATAGATATATATTTTAATAAATACCATATGGTAATGGTTAAGTATTTGTAATATTTTCTATCTACTTCACCACAGTCTACAATTCTATAGTTTGTTCTTGTCAAGAAGTTCTTGTCAAAAAGTTACAAAAATCTGATTTGTGCTATCCTTTTGTTTTTTTTTTAATGATTCTATCGACGAATCTATTGTTTGAGCAGTCTTGATATTCAATAGAAATGGCAGTGAACGCTGGTTTTGGGACATAAAATTTAAGAAAGTCGTGGTAGGTACCAATTAGGTACACTATAAAAATAATCCAAACCAATTCATTGGCATTTTAAGAGTGTAATATTTTGTAAGATATCGATTTAATACTTGCGTTATAAAACTTTATTAATTGATTGTAATGTTTCCACTAACAGTATATCACGTACCAAGGCGTATCCGACGAGGCGTCGACCCCTTCGATGCCCACAAGGCGTGGCAGGACCATCTGGACAGACTCGCAGCCATCGACAGGCTGTACCCCTCTCGCTACGGTCTTTACCTGAAGGACCGGGCATACCCCATCACCGACCTTAGCGTACCCATTTCCTCACCCCTGGAGCCCAAGAGCCTTAAAGGCATCGAATATGAGCCTGACAGCAAGCCCCACTGGGGAACAGGTAAATACTAACAACTTTATGCACGAACAAATAGGATAAGCTAGGTTAAGCGATGCCGCGGTTTATCTGTACAAGTTTTACTTCTACATCTCATATTTGTAGTCATCTTTCGTGTCTGAGATAGACTGATTGTTATTGTAAATAAAGTACAGGCGAATCTCGGCTATTTGCTGAGCCATGCCGGAGGCTAAGTACGGAATACCAATTATGTTAAATATAAATTATCTGATAAAGATAACCATTCTAATTGGAATATCCCGGACGTAGCACTTCACGTGGATTCAGATAACTGAAAGAACTTATTGGGACTCCATTCACCTGTTAGATTCAATAACCTTTGAATCTAATACGTGTGGCATGGCGACGTCCGGAGAAAAACAAGAAGCTATAATATAACAGCAACTTATTGAATTAACTAAAGTAAGTACAATCTCAACTGATTGGTATCCAAATAAAAACTACTGATACCTAATAAACAAAAGCTAAATACGAACATACTTTACCTTACATTGTAATAAATAAACCATCCAAATTCAAAATTGTAAATAAGTAGAGCTTCAATAGTTGAAATTGATGCATCACATCTGCGATACAAATTCTGACATCCTATTGTAAAAACTACATCTTGAAACGATATTTTCTTATTGAGTGAAATTTTAAATTGTATTTGTTACGATATGTATGTACGAAATAATTTTATACTTTCCCATAACTTGTTGAATAGTACAAAGTTTTAAGAACATTTAACTAACACTACGATATATTTTGTATTAAAACATAAAAGACCAACCCGTGTTTTGATTTAGTAGTTTAGTACCTCTCCGCTGTAATTTAAATTACTTAGTCATAAAATATTTTCTATAATTTATTGGCACAAAATTAACATTTATTTCACTTATCGTAGGTACTTGAGACTGCCACACATTCCTGCCATTAAGTCCGTTTTACATAAACTTCCACGAACTCATATTCAATAATACCTACTTGTAGCCTATTCCACAGAAATGTGCGCCAGTCTGAAATAGAGATGAAATTTTCATGCATCAATATTTTGAAATGAACATGTTTGCATGAGCTGCATTGTAAATATGAGCAAAGCAACATTCGCTCTGGAATGTGCACTTGCGTATTCGGTATTCATGCTCGGCATACAAGAACACTACACTCTACAAGTACTTATATTTAAATAGAAGACAGGTGATCTTTCTATTCGGTCTTATATATCTATCGACGTGGTCAATGGATTCTGAACTCAATCCCCGACGTGTATATTTGAGAATGGTATTGATTATGAGACTTGCCATGAAGGAGCGTGGCCGGCGAGGATATCGGACGTGTTCAAAAGAGACCCATTTTTCGCTGAAGCTGAAAAATGGGCAGGCTTTGATCGCTCACTCCGAGGGAAGTCCCCGACGCCGGTGAAGCCGAGGATTAGCCCACCGCGCGACTGCGAGGTCGCATACGATGCCGACGGTAAGGGCAACAGACCACACCCTGTACACCCTGTATCTTCGTCATGACCCACTCTTCTGGGTTATTGAAATCTTCTCAATCAGAACCAAACTTTCTACGTCCGAAGCCCTGTTCAGTGTAGAAGCACCTAATTTTTCAGAGCTGTGTGAGACTTAGCACCTGTAGTTAATATAACCAAAACTTTTACTTCTAATTTCTGTCGATTTGAATTTTTTAGTGAATGAGAAAACAGGACATCTTTATTCACAAAATCCTGTACCTACTTTGATAATATAAATTAACAATGAACTAGTCCTGTGAAGTCCTGTTCAACGAGTGTATGTGTTCTTTTTCATAAAATGACATTTTTGCTGAAAAATCGCATGACATGAAAGCAGAAAAACATAATCATATTAATCACTATCGTCCATTAGTTTGTTGATATTAACATTATACTTAAAATACAGTTTATTTATGAGTCCTTCGATATTGCCTACCTACTTTATAATTTTAATGTTGTTGCTTGTATTGTAATTTATCATGACGCCGCCAGCTCCTAAAATATTTTCACAAATTATTAAAATAAATGCCAAATACAGTAATACTTCATTATTATATTGATCAATGACCATTTAGAACATTATTTTCATTTGCTAACAAAGAAAATCTTTTCAGGAAAATGAATGAAGTGGGTAATTTCTTTACATTTTTTAAAGAATTTACAATTTTTCCTAGAGAAAATCTTAATTCATAGTTCCTTACTTAGAAAACCAGTAGGACTCATAAATAACTAACATTGTAGTAATGTACGCAGTGTCACGCAGCTGTGTTAAACGCTTGCTTAGTTAACACTGTTTGGGCGGGCGATGACGAAGTGCAGCTGTAGTATGTCTGTTGTCCCGGCATTAAACGTTATAGTTGTGGCGTATAGGTGCACCGCTGTACAACGCTGGCGGACTCCGAAGAAGGCCTTGGGCTGACATTTTCAACCCGAGCCCCTCTCTACCGATCTCGGCCATCACTCGGGACCCCTTCTGGTACGACTGGCCGGAGCTGAGACCCATCGCTCGATGGGACCGCAGCCCCTCCTACATCCGTGACTCGTACCTGTCGCCAGTCAAACGCACCTTCCTTTGGGACAAACACCCGATCAGGCCGTTAGGTTAGTGGGTTGCTGTAAATACGCAATACGTCACTCTGCAGCTTTAGTGATGTCTTCTGAGCTGTACAAATTGGCCTTTCAACTACTTTAAATATCATCAACATGGATTACCACCGCCATTTATTAACTTTAAATATACTTAGTAATGTCACTGTATTATGACGACAACGAGACGCAGCGGTTGGTTTAACTTTTACTAAGGACGCGCAACGTTTAAAGCAAGTGCGTTGCGCGTCAAATTTTTTATTGATTCTCCTACTATAGGAGCTGGAATCTCAAATATTTACAAATGTTTTAATATTATCTCTAATTACGGCAGATTTAATGGTGGCAGACCGGTTCACAGTGGACGATCTAAGCAAGACTTTACCGTTCATTCGTAGTCTATAAAACATGCAAACTGAAGCAGGTATCTGTCAGTAAAGTCGTGCAAGTGAATGTAGTTTGTATCCTATTGTCTTGTTCACGTGTTATTCCTACTCATCTGTGGTAGTTACACGTTTGATAGACGTAGATCACCGACATTTTTGTTTATCATTCTTGCAAATGAAACTCAGACAATATATCATGAGATTTGATTTCAGAAATATTTATTTTCAAAGCACTTTGGAAACATTTTTATTCACAGTGTTTGTGTTCATTATTTAGGTACCTACATTAGGTTCGCAATCACCTTTTTTTCAATAGCATTAATTGCATAAGACCGCACATTTCATTGTCATAATTATCTTAGCACGTAAAAGGATGCCTGGATGCACAAAGTATCATCTCTAAAAACTACACACATAAACCCTAATCTAATCCATTTGTAAATAAGACCATTAATTTTAAGTAATTAGGTACTTGTCAATTATATACCTACCTTATTGTAAGCTCCATGAAGCGTAGTATTCACGATGTTACTTTAGCGCTGAGACTTATGAGAATTTGTGTAGAATCACTTATATTTTCTTACTTTTCCGTGTTCGATTTCTGGAACCTGTAAACGGAAAAAAAGATACAGAGCCTATACTCTACACTTAAGTTTACCTTACCTTAATTTTAAAAATAATTGTAACTTCTTTTAAATAGGTACTGTTTTTTTTTTTAATATAATTTTATTATATTTTTTATTTATAAATAGTTTCCTACCCAATTCGTGACTTCTTAGTCACTTCAAGAAACTAAATAGAAAAAAAAATGTCACTACTAACCAATAAAAAAAAATGAGCATAAAGTATAAAGGTTACTTTTGTTTTTTTTTCCAGCTGCTGCTTTCTAAGGGGCGTGACACCGAACCCACAATATTATAAGAACTTAATTTATATTTTATAAACTTTTTCTGTTAAACATTGACTATGTTAAAACGATTATTTAACAATAAATTTTAAAGTAAGCTACAAATTAAATTACGAATAATAATTTTTGATCAGTGATCACGCAAGATCTCAAAGACTGCAATAACATAGTCACTGCCACGAATATGAACTTGTTACAAAAGTTTTGTTTTTATTACCTAAATATTTTTATTTATTCCATAAATTAAAAAAATCAATAAAATCTAAAAAACGTGTATTTGTTTACTTTTAACCTTGCCAAAGAAATAATTAACTGCTCTGCTGCTTATTATTATTAGGGACTGCCTCGTTGGTCTAGTGGTCGCAAGCGCGACCGCTGTGCATGAGGTCTTGGGTTCGATTCGGGCAAAGTGTTATTGGGTTTTTCCATCAGGAATTTCTCAGTAGCAGCCCAACCTTCGGGGATTACAGGCGTGATGTTATTTTATGTTAAGTAATTATTATATTAATTTTAGCCAAATGGACTAGTACTACTAGGTAGGTCTACCTATCTAAAACCTAATATAGTTTCTTTCTACTTAGCTAAATTATATTAATTACCTAGAAGACTAGACATTTTTTTAGCACACAATCACATGCGATAGGTTTCCAAGTTCCATGTACTAATTTTGTACCTACAGTAACAAAAATAAGCACCGTAAGGAAACTTTTATGGAGTCTGCTTTATGTTAAAACGAAAAAAAAACCTAATAACCGCATAACTACGTATTTATTAAAGCATACATAACATCACGCCTGCAATCCCCGAAGGGTTAGGCAGAGGTGTACCCATTAATACACCCACATTTCGTCAGTTATGTTTTTTTTTAGTCCCGTATGTAATAGGGGGCGAGCCTATTGCCATCAACCGGGCACAAATCCAGACTCCGAGGATGCTACTGAGAAATTCCTGTAACGAGGTAGTTTTTATTAAAGGTAAAAAGAAAAACAAAAATCGGTAGATACATTTAGACTCGATATCTGATACCCTTATTAGGTAAATACATAGATACGAAAATTTGTTCCATGCGGGAATTGAATTTGCGACACCTAGCACAGCGGCCAATCGATCAGCAACAAGGAACTTCTGAATGTAACTTTCACGTGGATGATAGTTAAAAACTTATTTAGACGGTGCGAGAAATTTTGTGCAAGTTGACGTACATTTCCGTCGATGATCGATCACTTATGACAAAACAGCCGCGCGGTCTCGCAATGTACGGCAAATCGCACGATATTTCTCGCATCGTCTAAATAAGGCTTAAATATCGCGATTGCTTGTCTAACTTGCCATGCCATGTAAGATTGCAGTAATTAATAATGAGGGTGGCTTGATATACGCTTAGGTAATAAGCTCGGTGGCAAGGCCCGGCGTTATAGTGTGAGCAGATGGGCCACTTTTAAAAAATCTTTTAATAAAATAAGAGCAGTAAATACTGCTTGTGACTGATCCAAAATCAACAAGTATTTATCGGAAAATCATTTGCTCATTTTAAAACATCACAGATGGCCCAGTGGTTAAGCGATCGGCTGCTGCAGTGGGTTCGATTCCTGAACGGAACAAATATTTGTATGGCCTGCAGGTAGTTTTTCCGTGTCTGGTTGTTTTAGATCATGGAGCAACATGGGCCACCTGTTTTAGATCCTCCGGCCACCGCATCACACAGATTACAAAAACATAAAGTGCTTAAAACCCTCAGTACTAAACTACTGAAAAAAAAAAAAAAGTAATAACCTAACCTGTGGATTTTTATAGGGTGACCAAATTAAATAATAATTTGCAATTCAATAATTAACATAGACATATTGAACATAGTCTTTAATTGTCTATTTCACAAGTTAACAGGTCACTGCGGCTCGACTAGGTCTCTTATTCCATAGGAAATATCTGAAACAACCACAGAGATAATACCACAAGAAAGAATCGATATCCATGACCAAAAGTCATTGCGCCACGTTAATGTCAAACTTAATTAATATTGTCAACTTGTTTTTGACAGAACGGAAACGTTACTGGTCTTCATCACATTTGAAATATTTTTATTGTTTTGTTGTACTACTTAGTACGTATTATTTTAGAACAATGGGAGAAAAAGTAGATCTTGTAAATGATGTGGATATGAATAACTCTGAAATAACGTTTGACAATTTTACTATTCTAAAAGAATTCGGAAATATTGTAAATCTTGTCCGGTAAGTAGTGGGACGCATTCCTTTTTACCGTAGAACAAACTCTATTTATAAAATTACATTCCTGTAAATTACTTATCTGAAGGTTTATTAGCTGCACAGATTCTGCAACTAGGTACTTTTTATTTAAGGAATGAAGATTTTCTTGAAACTGTCCCCAAAGCAAAACTAAGGCGAGTTAAATGGATGCCCATGTTCAACTGTTTGAAACAAGGCATCTTGGACGAGATGGTTCAAGAATTAAGTTCAATGTGGGAATATGAGAACATGCCCGAAAAACTGGAAATCCTTGAAAAGCAGAAAGAAAAATTCATGGACATGGAAACTGACAAAGTTTTGTGGTAAGTCCTGTGCCAATTTTTTTTTAATGTTTGATTATAAAGTAATTATTTATTATAAGTAGGGTAGGTCTTTGCCCTGCAGTGGGACTATAATAGGCTGGTATTTTTATTTAAAAAAGCAATGACCCTTGGTTAACGCACCTGTCTGTCATAAATGAGGCTGCTAGTTGGTTTCCGAGCCAATGACGTTTCATTTTATATGTACTTTCTTAGTTTATCTTGGACATCACAGAGATTGGTGAAGGAAAACATAAGAAGACCCATACACTGTACTATATTTTATACTCATTCGATATGTACAATAAGCGCTGAGATATGGAGTTAAATACACCACCCATTATACAATACAACTTGGACTTTAATTAACACATTCACTGCCCAGAACCCGGCTCCCGAGTCGACGATAATTTGTTTGTGTGCCCAAAACTCGGCTCCCGAATCGTGCATATAGATAGCTATATGCACGACTATGAATATATGTATTTACTTATTTACACTTACATAATGTCCCTATAGCTCCTACATTATAAGGTGCAACAATTGTTTCCACTAATGTATGCTTAGCAGATTCTAGCATTATAATACACAATTTTTTAAGAAATACAATTATTACCTTTTTTTTGTAGCAAACTAACTAGCCGCTCCCTGTAACTTGGTTACTACTCTGCTCCCGTGAGTCGAACTGTGATGTGAATAGCCTATGGCACATGAATCAGGCTACCATATACAAAAAGAAATTTTTGTCCAATTAGGCTAGCAGTTCCAGAGCTTAGTGTGTTTAAACAAAGAAACAAAAATGTATTATATTAATTACTCAAGTCCCATGTTATGAGACAATTGATTTTCTATTGTTCTGACTTACCCATAAGTCAGCCGTGGCTTGACCGGTTAAAATAGATGTATTTTCCAATAAACAAAAAATTTTGATTGCAACAGCTAACATTTTTTTTTCTTCTGTAGGAGACCAGAACTTGCAGATGTTAAAGGGCAGTTAAAAGCAAGTGATGTAGCCAATTTAAAAAAACAAAAAGTTCTATTGGAATCCTTGGCGAAAGAATACGAAGCAAGAGTTAATAGGGTCAAGAAGATTCTCACAGCCAAGCGAGGTTATCTGAAAGCTCTGCAGTTGGACATCCAAAAATACCAGAGAAGAAATGAAGACCTTATTTTAAAAATTAATGATAAGTTGGACAATCACCACAATCTGATCAAAACCACTCTTGCTGACAAAATTGATATTGAAGAGATTAACTGGAAAGAGAAAGATTTGGAAATGAATGAAATAAATTGATGGATATTATTTGAATAAAATTTATATTTCAGAAAATTGTACACACCTGAGAAAAAGTACAACAAAATTTATAAGTTATTATAATTTAAAACTCAATTGCTTTCGAAACTTATCTTTCTCTAAGTGTAGATGAAAATAGAATAAAATTTTAAATATTAAGTGACACTGACAGTAAATTACATAAGTTCTAATGTTGCTGCTATCTGTACCAGCTAATTATTTTACAGTATAGTTAAAAGTAAGAACAGATATAATTTTATAGCAACAAAATTATCTCCTATAACAACAAATTTAATAAAAAGCATCAAGTGATGTAAAAGTATGAAATAGATTAAGTCACATTTACTTTCTTAGTAGATACATAAAATGTTAGTTTTAAACAAAAATACATTTTGTAAATGCAAACCAAACTGAAACAAAATAAAAATATACCTCTTAGTTTAAATAGTGATATTTATTAATGAAAAATCATACATAGCTAAAAAATAAAATTGTACAATGCAAAACCTGCATTAATTTTATAATATAACAGTAATAATACAGCAATTGCACTATTGTTGCGAGGACTACACTGCTTCTACCACGTTTTATAAATTATATCAATTCATTTTGAGACTTAACAGTAAACTTTGAAGGGGAAGCCTCAGTAGGGGAGATCATGATGAACATTCGTCAAATTTTGAACAGATACTTAATCGGTAAGAATAATACTGAGTGCAAAATAACATTAATTTCACTGGGTACTTCATTCCCTCCTTAACACATAAGTGATTGCAATGGAGTCCTAGAACAGAAAAAACACTTATTGCTATGACGAGGTGAAGGTTAATATCATGTCTTAGGCCAGCTCCACAATAGGATTAAAGAAAACAAAAATATCTAGATAATCAAAGGATGAAGTTCCATGGACGATCATTCATTTTAATTTTGCCTAATCCAATAAAACTAGAAATTTCAAATTAACCAATTTTCGTCACTTACTCAAGACCTATATAATATAATTTACATTTATAGGCACATTAGTTACAGAATAAACCAAGCGAATGTGCTTTCGATCCACTACAAATTAATAAATAGGTAATATGAAATGTCACGACGCTTTCGTCTCCAATGCCCGCATCTTTTAGATCGCTTGCCACCTCTCCAACATTTTAAAATTAACGAAACAATTTACTACAACATCAACATGTTACAATAACACAACAGGGTACAATACCACTTTAAAGGCTGCCTCATATAATCAGGGATCGAAAAAGCAATAGTCACCAAGGCATTGCCGAATAGATAATGTCAGCTCAATACAATCTGTAGAACTAAATTCATAATATCACTCACATTAATAATAAAAATTAAAAATAAGAAGGCACAAGCAAATCGATAAATAAATTTTAACAATACGCGACATATTATTCGGCTATGTCTAATGACCATACTAAACATAATAATTATAATACATGATATAATTAATTATTTGTAGCATTCCTCACTGTGCAGCACACTGGATCCCAAACGTCAGTTATTTCTTCTTAGGTGGTGATCGTTGAGGTGTGGCTGGCCTCCCGCTGTTTATGCCATTGTACTGGTATTTTGCCTTCTTCTCAGATGGCTTTAGTATCTGACAGAAAAATAAAAAGTATTATTATGATTCCTTAAATTTTATCCTGAAACGTTCCGATACTAGTGGTAAGTTAGTAAAAAGAACAGTAGGTATTATGGAATTGTCTAGAATACATCTATTACTACCAGCTCTTTTACGATAAATGTTTAGTCAAGATATTTAATAACAACCAAACTTTTCAACCACCTGAAATGCTATATAAAACAGTCGTATTGTTTATTACTTGACTTATTTTACTCCAGGTGCAGGTTCACTTGCAGTTTCGTAAAAAACTTTGTAACGCGAGAACATTTATAAAATGGGCGATTCAAACATTACATTTTTTCCAATAATAGATACTATTTTAGGAAAATAAGTTTCTTTTCACACTGTTCGGCTGCCGGGTACAAGATGTTGAAGCGTACAAATAAAGGAATCCACGTTTACCCACCGTGGTTGCTGATATTTACTTAAACTTCAAGAAAACAGTAAATTACTTTTACTTCCTATTAAGTTAGGCTACATTACACTGGCAACTTGCGAGAGGTTATGGCGCTCATCACTTGGCAACGGAGGAGCACCTAATGTCAATCAGGCATCAACTGAACGCAATCTAACACGTTATCAGAGCGGCTCAGTACTTTACGAGATTAAACTGCGCGAGTAGCGCTTGCCGAAACAACATATTCCACACCGATCAGATCACAATGCAGCGACCATCACGTAAGCACGTTGACCGCTAACTGCATGCGGTGTACTAGGTTATCCCGAGACTAGCTATGCTTTTACGATGCTGATTAGTATGTTCCAGTACAGAATTTCCCAAAAAATATCTCAGCAGCTCTAGTTTAAGCGATGGCGATAGCGATGCTGAGCCACCAGGGACGCTTTAAGCCGAGGTCGGCATCCCACTATTCGAGGTCCCTTGACGCTGTTGCGTATGCTGTATGTCTGCCTGGACGTCTTAAATTTTTGCCATTTTCAATCTCAAAATTTTATCAGCATACCAGCTGACAGTCTCCGGGTTCATACGGGCTTTGAGAAATATATTATACAATACACCTAAACCGAAAGTCACTTCATATATTGGTGTAAACTTTATCCATTCAGCACTTTTGGATATTACAACTTTCAGAGCCTAACGCGGTCGACTGACTTATGGGTAGTAGGTAAATATTGTCCACTGCTAAACATAAGCTTTCAATTACCCCGAATATAAAAAGTAACACAACGGATGCACTTTCTTAAAATGTTTTGATCAATATTCGTTGCCTAAACAATTCTATAGAAAGTGCAGTTACTCTGCTTTTCTTTCTCCCCCATAATCTGTACGCGATATAATATACGCGACGGATAACCCAGAAACAATATATAGGCTGCGTTGATCTTGGCGAACGAGGACTAGTACCTACTACGTTTCGCTAAATCTGTCCAAATGATTGCGTCCGCATTGATAGCAGCCAGCAGTTTCTTTTTACGAGACGAAAAGAAAAGATATCATGTCAATGAAACAGCCCGAACAGTGGCAAATCTCAAAACAAAATATATATAGGTATTCCCATAATGAAGTCTTAACATATGATAATATTGCATTGGCAATGCATTTGCTAAGACTTGATTAAAAGTTATAAAGCATTGTGGCGATATATTCCATGCGGAAGGTGATAGTCCGTTGAGTTTGATATGAAAAATGAAAATAGCAAATCACGTCAATTTTATTAACGAATTGGTTCATTTTGTGACACATAAAGATACAGTTGAGGGACATTTGATAAATGTATTAAAATATACTTATGTCTTAAGGATGCACCCGCCATCCTAACGTCAGGGTGGCGACTCACTTTCGTTTGTGATCTCTTGTTTTGTAACTACATTTAAATCATAAAATATACTGAAAAACACATTAATTAAGGTCAATTAATTCAACATAATTATATCCTCCATTGGACAAGTGCACTCGCCATTCTGACGCTTATGGTATACCTAGTCGTTTTACTAAAATTCCAGTCAATATACAAAACAATAAAAATAAAATTAGTGTTTGCTTTGCTCTATTCAAACACGTGATTACTTTAACAAATCATATCAATTATTACAGTATTAATTAAGTAAAACATTCTAGTACTAATTACTTTGTACTCTTTCACAAAAAAATAGCATAGGTACCTGCTTTAAAATCATTTTTTACAAAGTAAGATACAAAAAAATATACGGTCATTTTGAATATGTAATTACCGATATTCCTACAAAATTAGTTAATACATAAAGATCAAAATAAAAGAGATACTGACGAAAAACCTCAAAAAGTTATATTTGCGTTTTTCCAAAAAAAAGTTGTTTCCGATATACATTGTATTGTCATGACAGGGCAGCATTGTACTGGTATTTTGCCTTCTTCTCAGATGGCTTTAGTATCTGAAGGAATAAATGTCGCATTAGTCTACGGAACCTTTCATTTGTTGTCGTGATGCCCAAGACTTGGCTTGCATGGTGTTACATAAATAAAGAAAACTAAGGATTATCATGATAAGCTACAACAGAAAAATCCGGCGCGGTACTCGCAGGTCTTAAAGGTTATACGACACTAGAAGGCTAATTCTAATAACTAAATTACTAGGCACAGAGTGTCAAGAAAGCCAATTCACGTAAATAAAACTTAAAATCAAGTCGGAATCTCATCTCTGCAACGAACAATTTCCAAAAACTAATAAAAAATGTAGACAAATAAAATATTATATTTTTGGACAAATTGAGGCTGAGATTAGAATGCGATCGTTGTTACTTACGGGAATTGCCCCTCTGATCACGTGACGCAACGAATTATTTCCATCTAATTGCTTTTCTATAAATAAGTATAATATTAAAACCACGGCCTGCGCTGACCGCACTTGGTCCCAGAGTAAATCGCCCCGAAACTTCTTACGTCATTAATTACGCCAATATTTCACGCTACGTGAGCTGTGTGTGTCGGTTAGAAAAAAACCTTTCTATTATGCTCAACACAATTCACTTGCTGAGAAAGCCCCACAATTTAGACTAGTTAGGAATCTGAATCATATTGAAGTTTACTGTTTTAGCATAAGTACCGCCTAACCGCCGATTATCCGATATTTATGCTGTGATATATCCAACCAGAAAATTTAACGAATCTCATGTAATAAAACTGATGGTGTGATGTAGGTACCTACAAGCAAAGAAAAAATAAAATAAAATAAATACCTGGAAAGAACACATAAGTGTTTCGTCAACAGACATCATGCCACCAGCATTGTCAAACTCTCCACAGTAGTTGGGCGCAGAAAACAGTGTCACCAGTTGTCGCTTTGCAAAGAACTCATATCCATCTTCCACTACCTAAAAATCATATTAGAAAATTAATAATTAGTAAAGGCCTGCAACTATGTGGAGTCCCATGTTATAGGACAGGGGTCACTAAATGGGGGACCGGGGTCCGGATACGGACCGTCGACGTATATTGTGCGGACTTTAAAAAACAGTAAAGTTCATACCTAACATTTTTATTTAAATATGTCAGAATTTATGTGATTAACAAAGTAAAACCTTGTGGCATTTTAGTTAAACCCAGTCTTCTTTTTTAAATATATGTATTTTATTTGATGTATCCAAGTGGACAGTACCATGATTTTAAAATATGGACCTCCAATAAAACTAATTGGTGACTCGTGTTATAGGACATAACTGCTAAAATATATAGATATTAATATTACACCTACTGCTTCCTCAGAGAATACACAAGTGATGATATCATGTATTTTGTTATTTGCAATCTTATTTGTTTTCTAGACTAGTACATAAATCATACATCCTCTGTAGATTAATAAGCTTCCATTCTATCATATGACTGTTTGAGATAAGACCATCAATGATCATTATAATTTAAATATGCTTTTAAAAACGAAATTACTTTTACAGTAAAATAAACAAGTTTTACGTTATGATAGTGTATCAGAAGGAAGATCACCCGAAAAACTATATCTTATTAGAATACTTGGTGCACTGAAGAAGCCTCCATGAGACTGAACTAGCAATTCCACTACCGAAATTGTCAACAGGTAAATCTTGTCACCACAGCATCTGACAGAAGTATAGGTCGTATATAAAACAATCTCTTAAAAGTGCATACCTGGTGAGCCCGACAAATCAAATCCAAGTCATGTCTGTTGAGAAATTTACTGACGACGTCTGGACCGAATGTAAACGACACTCCGCGATCATTCTCGCCCCAACCCTGTACGTCTTTGTCTGGATCTGACCATAGTAGGTCGCAAAGCAGTCCTGAAACATTTGGATGCCGTTATAACTAATTGGATTATAATTATACTGCTCACTAGAGTCTCTAAATAGATTAATGTTTTTACTAATTAACATTGACTTTGAAATTAACAGTCTAATTGGTTGGATAATCAAAAATTTATCTTCACAAATTTGGTAGACAATAATTGTGGTTTGAAAAAGCTAAGATATGAAAAAGAAATAGCTGCACTACTACTACATCTGTTTCACAATTATTTGTTTGATGAAGTTTATCTTCCAACAAAAAAAATGCACTTCATTCATTTTGTTACTGATACGGTCCTGTTGTTATAACACAATGATACGAAACATGTCAATGACGGAAGCGAATCGTTGGCTTAGTTACATGGATGAACGAACATGATTCATCAATTAGTCATGTCTTATGTCTAGTATATTTTCATTGTTCAGCAGGACACTTTACCTGTGTCAGGGACATCAGTGGGTCGCATTATTCGCCTGATTTGCTCCATGCCTTGTAGATCTGGAGAGAGGCCTCCATGACAGCAGAAAATCTTCTCGTCAATGATAGCTGCTATTGGCAAGCAATTGAAGCAGTCCGTGAATGTCTTCCACAGCTTGATATTGTATCGGCGTTTGCACTCATCGTAGAAACCTGATGAAAGCACATAGCGTGTCGAATTGCAGTCGTAAATTATCTATCTAATAAAGATTCCAATCTATGGCATGTGAGCCTTGACAAAGTCGTAACAAGTGAGGTCAGGTATAAATTAAATTACAAGTTTAAATGAGCATTACTCAGTAGGTACAACAAACTAAGGTTCTTGAAACAGAAAATGTATAATAAAGGAATTTATTTTTAAAAAAAGATCATATCTTAAGATTCCTCATTAGATAAGATTTTCATTTTAGAAATTAACAATATCTTTTTTCCTGAAGTCTGCTGCATGCATAAAAAAATGAAGCTATTTCATACACTTACCATAAATGCGATTTATGCTTGCACACTCATGATTGCCTCTGAGAAGGAAGAAGTTCTCAGGATACTTGATTTTGTAAGCGAGCAGAAGGCAAATGGTTTCAAGGGACTGCTTGCCGCGATCCACGTAATCTCCCAGGAATAGATAGTTAGCTTCGGGGGGGAAGCCGCCATATTCGAACAGACGTAGTAAATCTGTGTACTGACCATGTATATCACCTGAAATTATTTATAATAATGAGATGTCAGTGTCGGGTATGGATCAACGATAATGACGGTTTTACGTACTCTTTGCGACACGCGGGTGTTACACAGCCCACTTAAAACCTGGGCTGTTACTCAGGATTCCTTGACTATTTAATTTATTTACCTCATCCTGGGATTCAAAACTAGAATTTCATGATTCACAGGTGTATTACAATCCCTAAAGGTGGTGTAACAAAATGTGAACACTAAAAACTTATCAAAATGAAATTTACATTACATGTTAATATGTGATAATATGTTTTATTGAATCCTTCCTTTAGGGCTTCAAAATGAGTAGTAAGGTCTTATATTACATTGATCTATATACAGTGGCTTATGATCAAAGTTATGGAGCTCAGTGACTGATAAGAGATATCTTGTTATGGTTTAAATTGTCTGTCAATATTGTTATATTTTGAAGTCCTAATCATAATATGTCTGCCAGCCTCATTCAACATACATTATCTTTGCGATAAACGGATATACAGAGAAAAATATTTTCAGCTAAAAATCAGCAAAAGTCGTTAACAAGGATTAAAGAATTCAGCTGCTAGTAATTTAGACAAAGTCTGTAATCACTTACCACAAATTTTGAGTGGTGCTTCCAATTCCAGTAGTATTGGCTGTTGCAGGAATATCTCTCTGGACTTGGTACAAAGGCCACGCACCTCTGACTCCGACATCTGCACAGTCTTCCCAGGCCTGCATCCTCGAACTGAGACAACATTAAATTACTACTTCATTTTTTTTTGTTCCTAGAACTTTATGTGATGGGCAAAAGTAATATTTATGTAATGTTGCTGAATAAATTTTATACAAAGCTCCAACATGAATAGGACTGCCATCTTTAGAATTATTATGTCAGGAAAAATTTGCTTCAAGACACTTAAAATACTTCAGAGAATTCAAGAGCCTGGGTA
Source organism: Hoplodrina ambigua (assembly GCA_949774945.1). NCBI lineage: Eukaryota > Metazoa > Arthropoda > Insecta > Lepidoptera > Noctuidae > Hoplodrina > Hoplodrina ambigua. The sequence continues at coordinate 7,324,054 of OX458976.1, forward strand.
GACCTAGGACTTGCCTCCCAGACTTCCTTGGACTCTCTAAAATTATATTCAGCTAAACCCAGATGGCGATCCTATAAATGACCAAAATATGTTGTGTAATGAGTGTGTAGACTGATGGTGATGACTAAGAAAAATACTAAATGATATTTCAAATAAATGATACAATTACATCTTCAAGCAATCACAAATACATGATATGAATGAAGTAACAATAGAATCAATGAAATAATTTCTGAAGACTGGCTATAAAAACTGTACAAACATTTATCACAAATACAATAACTAACAATAATTTATCATACAAAAACTAAATTCAAATAAATCCAATTACTATCTAAATCATGCAACTTGACATAAACCAAATAATCGCAAAACAACATAGTTTTTGGACAATATTTTTGGGGATTGGAATAGCTAATAAAATCAATGAAAAATAATTTATAATATGATTTTTAAATCATATATCATATATTTTAATATAAAATAAATTAAAGTAAGAAGAATCTTCAAATCCTGAAAAAATTTCATGCCTGTATTTTTTATATTTTCAAAAAACAGAAATTAAAAGACAAATAATAAAACTTGATAAAAAAACACAAATATCTAAAATACTAGACAGAAAAATATAAAAAATAATTAATGATGTCACAAATTATTGTTGTACAGTTCACACAATTTCTTGCATTTGTCATACATTTGTACATAGAGTGGGTATATGTTGGTGGTCAAATTACAGTGTTACTTTAGGGCAAGGTACATGATGTGGCCTTCCTAACCAATAGCTTTCCTTTGTTTAAAGTGGGCTATTTTTAGGACCTAGGAGTAATAATAAAATAAGTAAAAGAGAGAAAAAAATAAAATTTTAAGTTTGAATGGGATAATTTGTTATGGGATTGGTCACTAAAGGAAGAAAATAAAGAATCTAGCTTAATACTTTGGCAAGAATGGATATAACCATACATTCTCCTGAAAAGATGTCTTTCAATTTCCCTTTTCGCCTTGCTGTTTCCTGCTGCAGTCTGTATACTGCGGTAACCCATCAAAAAGCAGCATAATAAAGTGAAATAAACATGTTTAAATCATATAAAGTGATACAGAAAGCGAATAAAAGCTTAACAATAGGCCCATGGAAGTGTTCCATGCTATGGAATCTGACATCATTGTTAGTAGTGTGATTACTATATTGTAGCTATATAATTTTACTATTTACAGTGTCTGCTCTATTTCTAAAACGGGAATAGTCGTCTCCGAGTCATCTATAGATCTAACATCAAATGCAGAATCAGATAAGAATTGGGGATAATCGATTTATTTATGAGTTTGACGTTTCTATAACTACATACTCGATGATAATTACGCAACAAGAGCACACTGAGCGAGGATCCTGTATGTTAGAACATAACTTTCAGAGTCAGAGAATCAACGTACACATTAGAAAATGAAATAAATGTATCTTTACCTTCTAAAAGTCTGTGAATTAGACTGTCAACATTGAGTTCGTCAGCCATATTTACTACACGAATAATTTACGTCAAAAAGTCAAATCTTTCGACACCACCACCGCTAACTGCTTGTTTTTGGTTTTCAACTGTTACGTTTCGTTTCATGCAAATTTAGAATTAAACTGTTTGTTTAATGTTCCAAATATTTTATCTTGTAAATAAAAAAAGTTTTATTATCAGTATCAATCAAACGTAACAGACGTGATGGAAAAAATTAAGAATCTATATTACTAAATATAAAAAAAAATTGCCTTTGATTTTATGATAATTCTACTGCTGCCAAATCTTTGTTCCATTGGGGTTGCTCCGTATAGAAAAATTGACATTTATCTCACAATACTTTGAAAATAAGTTTTTGCGTCGGACAGCGAAGTAAACAATAAGCTGTAACTGGTAGGAATCAATTATTTTTTGTCTTGAATAGATCCTGGCTAGACCTACTAAAGTTAGTTCAAATGACGAAAAAATAAAAAAAGCGCTCTATGGATAGGTGCAGACCTTTTTCACGAGTGTCACATACCGATCCCATAGACAATACCAAAGTATAAATCATAGACAATCCGCTTTTTATTTTTAAATTCTATTTTGCGGGCAAAATGTCGCTGTTCTTGATTGTCAAGCTATTTTCTCATCGTAATGTTCCGTTCTGGCGCATAGTATGTATGAAACGCCGTGGTTTGGCGTGTGCGTTCTATTTTATTTTAGACAAGACTTGACGGCTGTTTAAAAAAACTTCATGGCTCTTTGTTCGATTTTGTTATACCATTGCTTAGGTTTTTCGTAAACAACACGAACAAAACAAGGTGAAAATTCAATGAAGTGGGCGGAAAATCGTTATTGTATCTAGTGGAAAACCTAGGCATTTCATCAAGACTGCCTTAACGTTGAACTACATCTCTATTCTCAATGGAAGAAAAGATGGAAAGTGAACACAGTTACAGTGGGGAGAGCAGTAGCTCTTCCGAAACATCTAGCGGCAGTTCGGAAGGAGATGACGAGGTGTTGGAGCCGGTGCGCATCATGGGACAGTCTCTGGAGCTTCCTCAAGAGCTCTGTGAAGACTACTCTGTATTCAAAGAGTTCTTCTCTATGAAAACTTGGGAGGCCTTAGAAGATAAACATAAAGAGCAACTTAGCAAGTTCTTGCCCAAATTCACGGAGAACGAAGAAGAGGAGAAGGAGAAAACCATCAAAATGCTGTTTAATCATGAACCTTTTCATTTTACATCACCTCTTGGTGACTTTTATAACAATTTAAGGCAGGGTAACTATAGGCCAGATATAGCTAAGATGAGAAAGTTTTTAATGAAAGCAAGGGCTAAACAGCAGAAGCATAAGGTGAATATAAACAAAGATTGACGACAGTTCTTTGTAAAATTTTAGGAATTGTGAAGATTTTCAGCAGTAGGTTCAATACTTAGTTTTGACAACCAAATATTATTATTCCAGATTAAGTCATACTATGCTAAGTTACTACCAGAAGTCCTAATATCCCGTGAGCGTTTACTAGCAGCTGCCAAAGCGTCTCCACCAGGCCCCATACCACGTCTACCTTTATTGCCACCAAAACCTTCATCTAAGAATAATTTTAAGCCATTGTATTTGAGGGCTAAACAGAGGTATTTTGAAGAGCTAGCTGCTATACGTAGTGAGGTTGGTGGGGATGAATCTGAGGATGAAAACTATCCTGAAGGTCCTCCAGAACAGTCTATCAGAAAAAGGAAACAACTTAATGCTGGACAGGTAACTTATTTGAACTACAAAATAAAGGCACTGTTATTGTCAAATCATGTAATGTAAAACCAAATATTTATTTTCAGACTACGGATGGAAATGTATCTGGGACATTAGGTGGCTCAGATCAGTCAAACTTATCATCTTTGGAGTGTTTAAAGAATGTTTTAGCAGCTCATAGGACAAGGAGACAGTATAGAGAGGTAGATATTTTGTTGTTGGAAATTATGTTTACATTTGAACAATTTTACTGTTATGTAAACATTGTTACCTGTATGTTCAGTCCAATATATCTTATCTAGACATTTAAAACAAAAATTGTTATGCATTATGTAATTTTTTTTATTGCACTTTGAATGATTAAGCACCTAGTTCCTTAGTTGTATGCCTATAGTCCCTTACTACCCATGGACTTCTACTTGTTTTTTTTCTCTCCAGAGTAACTTAAATGTTGTTTGGCTATTTGTTTTCAGACTCATCCAGAACTAAACACAACAGGTATATCAATTGATGATATAAAGCAGAGAGTTGCCCTGGTGAATGGTGCTAAAAAACTAATGTTTGGTGGTCAAAAAAGTGGTTCACCATTACAGAAAATAAAGAGGGGGCCAAAAAAAGATAGTGTTAGTAAAAGCAAAGCTCAAGAAAAGGCAACAGTTAAAAAGGGGAAAGAAGAGTCATATGAAAGTGTGGAAAATAAACCTTTATTGCCAAATATTAAGATCAAATGTGAACGTGAAGAGTCTGATTCAGAAAGTTCCTCATTTGTAGACCCTATTACCAGTCCGAAATCAACAAAGAAAGTTGAACAGGTTGAGATCAAACAAGAGGTCATTGAAAAGTACCCAAATAATGTATCAAAGTAAGTATATTCTGTACTTTACAAAACTGTTGAGCTGCATGAGACGAAATTCTGTGAAAATAGTTGGTCCTGTTACTCCAACAATCACTGTTTACAAAATACTCTTTTCATATTCTTTTCAGTCTAAACTACAGTGACACAAAGTTAGATTGCATAGTGAAACAAGAGCCTCCAGATACAATGGTGCCCATTCCTAACTCTGCAAGGGCAGGTGTCCACCAAGCAGTGCCCATTAAACTAGAGGATTTAGATGGAATTGGTAAGTTACCATACAATATACTTGATGGTAAGTATATCTTCATTACTCATTTTGTCTTTTTCCATTTAAATTTTTTAGTGCATATTTTGTTGATTTACATTTTGTTTTTCCATGAGAAACTTCTTAACTTTTTTTAATGCTTTAACTTTTGTCTTTGCCTTCAACTGTTTGTGCACATGTTTTTGTTCTACTTCTTCACACTTTGCTATTGCTTCTTTTGCTTTTTTGACCGGATGTTGGAAAAACTTATTTTCTTTTCATAATTCCAATTTGTACATCTTAACTTCTACATATATTAACATGACAATAATAATTAATCATATTGTTTTTGTATAATCAACTTACTGAATAACCCTGGGAGGAAGAAAACCTTGTTTTTGTTTGCCCATTGACAACAACAATCTCTTGATGTTTCAGATATGATGGCTTTACCAGTGGAACTGGCTGACGACTCAGGCGAAGTGATACAAGTAGAAACATCAACAGAAACAGTGGAAGAGACTCCCTTAGTAGACCCTGACGAATCTCTGACAGAAACAACACATGCAAACTTCTTGTCTTTGGTGAGAGCATTGTTCCCTGCGAGGGCTGCACATAGAGCCTCTAAACAACAGTTACATTCGAGATGTTCAGCTGTCATGAGGTCACCTATAGCGCCACTTAACACTTGGTACAACTGTAAGTTATTCAAAATGGTTGGTTATATTATTCTTCTATACTAATAGCCAAGGTTCACGACGGTTGTGGTCATAAAACAAGTTTGTCATTATGGGTCTAGGTATGTATGTGATTTCCACAAACTTTATACTGTATGTCGTGTATTTTACGCAAGCATTTAAAGACCGCAGCTGCCGCGATCGATGGCGTATATAGATTTTATAAATAGCAAAGCTAAAATGCAATAGAATAAGGCCTGAGTGGTGTGTAGGTTTCCTCCACTGTTGATATGTTTCATTTTTTATCGACGATTTTTAACTTTCTTCCAGTGTCGGATGATTGGGTTGGTGAATTAGATTCTGCTTTAGACTTCCTCGCAGGAGAGAGAGGACAACATCCTGATGACTATGTACCTTACCTACAGTTTTTGCCAGAATCACAGGTTTGTACTCTTGAAAAATGTTAACTCAATCAGAAAAGTATTAAAAACCCTATATGAAAATCTAGACTTTATTATCAAAATAAGAATTAAAAGCGAAAATCATCTCTAAAAAAAAAAATGTGTGTAAAATAATTGAATTGAATTATTATGATTACCATAGATGTATCAATGGATCGGCGCGGGTCGTGACTGCGATGCTATACTGGGTCGTCTGTGCGAGCGATGGCTGCGAGCTGCCTCGCCGCCACCGCCGCAGAGCGAACCACCGCCTCCCCGGTAACATAACACTACTATTGCTTTTACCTTAGAATGGTGCCATCCATTAAGTGTTGGAAACGCTCCGATTTGGCTGGAATTTTTCACCAATGAATGTAACCAACATAATTATGTTTTGGTCTACAGTCCTCAAATAAATTATTCATTCGAAAAGTTGTTTAGTGATAACCAATTGTTCAGACTAAAACATATTGCACCAATAGTCGTATCGATTATGAACACCTCGGAAACAGGGCTATTATTTTAACGTATTGATGTGATTATTATAATTTTCATCAGGTATCCAACAACTTGGTCAGTCCGTCCAGCATCCGAAGCAGAATTAATCGAGTTCCGATCGCAAGAGCGTCGGAGATTTTCAACGGCTATCAAACCATTTACCTATGTGCAGCATGGGTAAGTTATAGTTTATAATTAATAAATATTATAAAAAGGTAAAGTTTGTGAGGTTGTAGGGGGTAATCTCTGAATCTCCTGAACCCAATTTGAACATTATTTAGCAAATTAGAAACTACATTATCACTGAGTGCTATATAGGCTATAAATTATTATAAAAAAATTAGGGATCCGACATCCGAAAGCAAAATCACGCGAACGAAGTCGCAGGGAGAATTCTAGTAGTTAGACTCTAAGAATACTCAAGAATTGATTGTTTTATTTTGATTTGTTGTGTTTTTGGTAGATATATTCGCTATCGTAATATAAAATGTTTGCAAACAGACCTTTCTGTGCATCGGTAGTTGTATCTAGAATATAAATGTAACTTTTATGTTATTTTATATCTTATCAATAATTTTCTATGCTTGTCGGGCCATGTTTCATGTACAAAATGTCGATTATATTTTAATGGTTAAAACTGGATGTGGGAGATGGGAAATCGTGTGTTGTGGCGCGGGTCTTTATTCAATAGTGGAGTGCGATGTGAATCAACACATATATCACGTTATGAATGATCCCAATGACATGAAACCTTACAACTGGCCGCAGCTACCGCGCGGTGGTGGGCCCGTGCGCGCGCGGCGCGGGCGGCGGCGGCGCGGTGCTGCTGGCGGCGCGCCCGCGCCACGCCGCGCTACCCGCGCTCGTGCGCGACGCGCTGGCGCGCCTGCCCAACGGGGAGGGCACCCGCCACCACGTGCTCACGCTGCTCAGGTACATCTCATTCATATTTTTCTGACTTCCAAAAAGGCACAATTTAATACATGTAGGCATCAATGTATTTTTTTTTACGAAGGATTTATTATGTTTTAGATTTTTTATAACATGTGTGTCATAATAAGAAGAGATTTTTTAAATTTATTATTTGAGACATAATTTTTATAGTCCTCACTTGATGAGATAGTTTAAGAAGATTAGAACATCTCAAAGATTGTTAACATTCTGATTTAAATTTTCTTTGAATTTAAAAATTGCCACGTTATTAATAAAGCCTGAGTAGTTTTGCCGAACTTATACCTCGTAAAATGTATGGTTGCAACTTTACTCCACGTTTTGTAATAAAAGGGCCAATTACCAGTTTTCACTCAACTACTTTTTACAGTAATTTGACCAGAAACAATAAATTTGTTCCACAGAATGTCACAATGGGTGTCGCCATGCAGTGATCAAACGCTGTTGAGTGCAGTGTCTTCAGTATTAGACAGGCTACTGTCTGCCAAACGGGATCCTGTCGTCAAGTATGACCAGAGAACAGCTATATGGACTTATCTACATAGGCATAGGTAAAATGTTTATGATTTATTTAGCAAATGGGTTATACTACATGTGGTTATGTTGTATATCCTAGCCTATTCTATATTTACATGGACGGGCCACAGCGCTTTAAGGTAATTATGCGGCCGCAGCATCTTATGCGGTTGTAATAGAAGCGTTTTTACAACAAAAAAGTATAGTTTGCCAGCAACTGTACGATATATTTGATTGTCATCCAGGAGCGAAGAAGATTGGCTGAAGATATCAAGTGGCCGCATTCGCAACAGTAAGATAGGCACCATGCTTCTGTCTCCGCTGCCTTCTGCGCCACTTTCACTGCCGGCCAAAACCGTCAAACCGCCAGCCGGAAACACATCGCCGCATTCCGTGAGTCTAAACTGTGCTATTATCTGAGTTGATACTGATATTCATTGAAAGTATTTCCTAAACGTCGGAGGATACATAACATACTGCCAATAAAAACTTGCACAACTCAGCTAAAAAAGTCATAATTTTGTATAAAGTGGTTCCTATTACAGGCTTAAATTGTATTGACATTTTGTGAGCTGCTTGCATACTTATTTTGTAAAACTTCCTCAGTATATCACAGATTATCTCTCGCAGTTGGAGCTCGAAGTCGGTAGCGTAGAAGAAGTAGTTGAAAACGCATCCGACAGCGACGTAGACGTGGATGACAGTGGACCCCCGCCCTCCGTCCCTCACCTCTCCTCCGCTCAACTCCTAATGCAAGCCACACAAGCATCCCAAGGGAAGCAAGTTGCGTTACCACCCAAACCGAAAGGGAAACTGGTTGCCACGCCTCCACCTAAAACAAAAGCCAACGCTGTAACAAAAACGACTCTTACTACGAAACCAGGACCCGCTAAACAATCCGCACTTATGGCTCAGTCAGCAAAACAGGCAAACTTACTCGCACAAGCAGTGAGACAAAGTAACGTACAAACAAAACAAACCACTGTCGTACAGCCAGCCAAACCTTCCATAACGCAGTCGCCAAAACAAACGAACGTGACGCCTCCCGCGCCGAAACCTAGCGTTACTCAGACATCTAAACAAGGAACTATGATATCTCAAGTAATAAAACCGACGATAGTGAAGCAAGCTACTAGTCAAGCGAAGCAAGTTAGTCAAACGATACCGACGGCACAGTCGCCCAAGCAGGCTCAACCGCAACAGACTAAGCAGATTATTGTCAATCAGTCCGGAAGTCTTGCGGGACATTTATCAAAATCTTTGCCGTCAGTTGTAGCAACGCCGCATAAATCGCCTCTCATCAAACAGCGGCCGTTACAGAAACTTGAAGGAACACAATCTCAGGTAAATAAGGGTATTTTTTGCACCAAAGATGTGACTTTCTTCAGGGTAGATATTACATACTAAATTGTTTTTCTCTAGATAATAACAAGCACTGCAGCGAACCAAACAAGTTTGCAATCGACGACTGTGATTCAACCTTCTAGTACAACTACTGTGCAAGTATTGCAGAATAAGGTAGGAGCATATTTTAATCTTACATGTGTGTCTTAAACTCTCATTCTATCGCTTTTGTGTCATATTGAGCCATCTCACTCGCTCATTCTAGATACGTAACTATTTTAACACTTCTTTTATGATAGAGGAAGGATACATTTAAAATATTTTCACAGGGGACCCAAGGTACGCGGTCATTATTGATACGGCCGAGTCCAGTGCAAACAACTGTGACGGCTGTAGTATCAACACCCTCAACACAGGTACATCAGAACTTACTAGCTTCTGCACGCGACTCCGTCTGCGTAGTCTTCAGAAATCAGCCCTAAATTATCCCACTTTAATTCCAAATGGGAAAATTCCGTTTAGACGTTTATGCTTGAAAGAGTAATAGACATCATAGCAAATGTACTACATAAAACTATTATATATTAAAAATAGTGACGGTAGACAGAGTGAGTTCAGAGTGTATTCTCTGAAAGTAATGTTTATTTTTATAGGTTTTGAAAATTATATTTTTTTATTTACCACAATTTTTATGTTCCGATATGACTTTGGCAGCGCATTTATTTTGTAGCTGTAAGCAGTTACCGTAGTTTCAATTGTTACTGTTAACGTGTCGTTGACCGTAAACTTGTAAATCATTTACAAGATATCAAAAACCTATCTAATAAATATTTACACAGGGATGCCTTATTGCTGCAATTCTTTTTCAGGCCTACCCAAAGAAAATTGATAATAAAATATAATGCATTTTATGTTTGCTAGGCGACACCTACCACAAGACGCGGCGTAGTCAGAGTGCTAAGTCCGGCAACTCCAGCATCAGGGAAGTCACTTATATCTCCCAGAGCGCTAATGCAGCAAGGTAACACAACTCAAAATTCTGATGTTTTTGCAGAATGTCGAAATAACGCCTTTAAATGTTGTATTAATTTTTATTTTATTTCTTATTGCACTGCATTTAACATTTGCATTTTTTTTTTCACAGGCACGCCTGCAACCAAGAAGAGGCCCGTAGTGCCAACTACTGCGTCTGTCACAACTATTGCACAGGTAATTTTAAAACAAACTTTTGATTCTTTAACGCCATGTCTTATAGCGCTCATAAAACGAGCGAGGAGGCCTGCGAACATTTAGTAAGGTTTTCACGCTATCTCACTCCCATTTTTTACGACTGCGGGCGCCACGGGCTGTTTTATGTCTCTTTCTTTGGACTACTCTAAGTCGATTCAAACTGTAGTCAACATGAATGCATTACAGAGCACGGTGGGTGCAACAGCAGTAGTAAGCAGCGTGCCGACAGTTGTGACGTCATCGGTGTCGACGCGCACAGTGCAGCTGGCGGGCGGCCGCACCGTGCAACTCGCCAACACCGTGCACCTGCCGGCCGGGCAAGCCGTGCAACTCACCTCCGGACACACCCTGCAACTGTCCTCCCTCCAACTGCCCACGCACAGTGTACGCCTGCCCAGCGGACAAACAGTGCAGCTAGCATCCCCGCAAACCGTACAAGCCGTCCGCGTCTCAAACGCCTCAGTCAAATCACCCAGTCCACGCACACAGCAAAGCACACCCACAGTGAAAACAAGCCAACCCGTCCAAATACCTGTTTCGACAGTACAGTTAGCAGGACAAACAGTTCAAATCGCCGGTCAAACTGTTCAATTAGCTGGACAAAGTGTTCAACTGACTGGGCACACAGTAAAATTGCCCAGCGGGCAAAGTGTTCAAGTAGCTAGTCAAAGTGTATTACCCTCGCAAAGTGTTCAGCTACCGAGCGGACAAACCGTCCAGATAGCCAGTGGAAATATGCAAGCAATGCAGTTAAGTGGATCTAATGTTCAATTATCTGGTCAAAGTGTTCAAATGCCAAGTGGTCAGACTGTGCAGTTAGGGTCGCAAACGGTACAATTAGGTGGTCAAACGGTACAGCTAGCAGGTCAAGCAGTTCAGTTGCCAAGTGGGCAGACACTGCAATTGGCTAGTGGGCAAACTGTGCAGTTGTCGAGTGGTCAAACGTTGCAGTTGGCAAGTGGGCAGACAGTGCAGCTTGCTAATCAGACGCCAAAGTCGTTATCGCAAGTAGTACGGAGTCAGGCGAGTGGCGACAAGCCGACTACTGCGCAACCGATTGTGGCGAAGCTATTGACCAACGCACAGGTGAGTGACTAAGAGTTACAACATTTTTTATCGCAGTGTCTTGAAATAGCTCACGATTTTGGCCACGTGGGAGAACTCATATTAATCTTATCATTTAGATTATCGGCAAGCAGTAATTAATTAACAATTTTTGTTTAAATATATATTTATCTTTAATGTTGATAAAGCTTAAAATAAATTGTGTTGTTAGGTATTGTTGTGACGTAATTAAATACAATTTTACAATGATTATAATGAATGTTTAAAAACATCTGTATTTTCGACCACAGTTATATCGTGAGGATACTTCAACTTGGTTTTATACTAGATAAGATTTGACTGTTAGGATATTAGGGCGATATGACGTTGTGGTGGTCCCGCAGGGTCAGATGCTGTCGCTGGAGGGCGTGGTGGGCGGCGCGCGCGCGCTGGGCGTGCGGCCGCGCGCGGGCGTGCGCGTGCTGTCGCCCGCGCGGCTCGCGCGCCCGCTGCTGCTCACCTCTGCCAAGCCGCTGCACAATATTATATTACAGGTGACAACTTATTTATACTTACTAAAATTATAAAGCTGAAGAATTTGTTTGTTTATTTTTTGTTTATTGATTCTGAAATATCTTTCGCTATTAAGAAGCTCAGTTATCTCTGATTTCTACAAGCTATCCGTAAGAAAATTTATAAATTAATAGCGAGCGTATGGCGGAATTCATGATGGTCATGTCTTGAAAGTACTGTCCAGTGACAGAAAGATAGGCTCTATCTTCCAGTTGTTTATTTTATGACTTACTATAACAGACTACCTGGCCTCCATTAAGCTATGTTTGATATTGTCGCTGATAGCTTCGATAATTTGATTGGAAATGGCGCATTAAATATTTGGTAATTTATTTTTTCAGCAAAGCGATGGCAATACAATCAGGGTTACTTCGAGTGGAGGAGCTCCGTCGTCACAAACTTTAGTTTTAAGTAACATTGGTAAGTGTTTGTAACCACATGATTACCTAAATGACCATTTAGATAGCTAATTTAATTAATAAATAATGCTTCTTATTATATTCGCAGGTGCTCAAACAGTGACCACGTCTACAACATCAGCGCCAGTTTTAAAATTACAACAGGTATTTATAATTTATAATAAAACCAATACCTACTATCACTCACACTAAATTTTTTTTAATAATTTCCATTCAAAATAAGTTAGTATCATAAATTGTTTATCATTATTTTAGGTGAATCCAATACAACAAGTTAAACTCGCGCAAGGAATAAAAATTCAACAGGTCAGGAAAGTGCATGGTTTGAAAAAATGCTTCAGTTTCAAGACTGAGTAATTTAGATCAAGATTTGCATGAATCTAGAAGTGAATACAGACTGACAGTTACTAATAGCTGCTAACGTCAAAATGTAGTTTGGACGCAGTGATAAAAACAAGGCGGACTAACTGTAACGAGAACAAAGCTGATACAAACGCGTTTGATATCCCTTTGTTAGATTACAACTTCAGAACTTCAGAAAATACGCTCAGTTACACTTCTACATATAATTTTATTTATTTTTCTATGATTGCTGCTGTAATGTAGTTGGTTCGACTGCCAACTTCATCCAAATTACATTCTGCAGTTGGTTTGCAAGTTTATTGTTTATCTGTATACACACGAAGAGAGTTGATTGCATGTGTGATTGGATACGAAGGACGGGTCTACAAATTATAACACATTAACATTTTACTTTTTATTTTTATTTTCTTCATTGATAAAACGTTTGCTTTTCTTTTATAACACGCACTTTCTACATAACCTAATTATGTAATAATAATATTGTAGATTATAGGGTGGCAGTAAGTAGATAATGAGGTTTTGAGTGCTCCTTTGTAAATCAGGCCCCTTTTGTTTAGCTAAACTTATCTTAGTGTGGAGGATTAACTTTAACTGCTTTAATAATTGTTTTGTGATGTTATAATGATGTTTACCTACAAAAAGATAAAAACACAGAGGGTATAGTATATAATAATTTCCTTTTTATTTTTTTGTCATATTATTAAAAACCTTGACTTTCAGAATCGCTAAATGCTACAATATGTTCATGTCATTTTCGACGAAGTTTGCATTCAAACTTTTATTTAAAAAAAAAACAACTTTTATTTGAAGAATAGACTACATTTAATTAATAAGGGGATTTGTGTATGTGTTGCACTTGAGTTTTTATTAGATGATAACTAACTAAAGTTAAATTTAAATCTTTTTTGCAGTTTACTAAACCAATAGAAAATTGCAGACATGATATTAAATTAATTAAAACCTGCAATAAATATGCTGTATTTTGTATTAAATTCTGTGTAATATTTCCAGGCTGTCACAAGTGCATCAACGCCGACCTCTAGCGGCGTCCGTAGTGTACTAATGGACGGCCAGCAACTGAAACTAGTGGGAGGGCGCCACGTGCTAGCTAGGATACTGCGACCCGCACACCCGCCCCAATAGCGGTACACAGCCAAATCTTTGTAATTCTTACATAGATATTAAAATGACTTCTCCCAACTTTAATACCATTGATTAAAAAAAAACCCAAGGTACACCGTTCAACATCTCAAGAAAGAATGCTTAAATCAAAAGTGCCCTCGTTCCTAAAGTATTCCAAATTAAGAACCAAAAGGTGCCTTGTTTTTTTTTTTTTCAGAAAAGAAACCTTTGTGCTATTTGGTTTGAGATCTTTTGTATTTTGTTGCAATCTATACCAAAACATTTTAATGACAGAATTTACATGTAATATTGTATCTTGGGTATTTTATATATTTTTCAATTTTTCTCAAGGATTGTGTAGCTATAGCTAAAAAGAGAATATTAATTTTGTTTTGTAATATTAGAAACAAAATTTAGTTAACTTTTATTATTAATTTCCTTAAAAAGGTAATATTGTACAAAACTAGTATTTTTGGCGGACTCGGTTGTAAAGTTTTAAGTTCAGAATATTTTTTATATAAAAGTAATTCAACTATTTACAATTCGTTTATTTATTTTTTAACTGAAAAATAATTATTAGTCGACGTTATCTCTTTGGAGAGTTACAAACTAAAGTAACGATGGTATGTTTTAACATAATGGTGTAAATAAAAACTAATTATTAACTAGGCGTTAAAGGGAACACTAATGATTTGATTATTTTCTTGTTATGATTATGTTAATTTATTATTTGTATATAGAGGACAAGAAAGCCTTACATGGGCAGGCTTGACAATATGCGACATATATATATGTAATCTAGAAAATTTAGATTATTTTAACTACACTATGATATAATACATACCCAAGACGCAGGAATGATTATATTGGGTATTCTACACGACTATTGATACCACAAAGAGCTTTCATAGCGCCAATATATTAAGTTGTAATAATCTTGATTGTTATACATTTTCTTATTTAATATGTTACCTACGATTATATTATTGTTCTCTTGTACATAATGGGTCTGATCCCGTTTGATTAATGTGACATATTATAAGTCAATTGCTCTAACGAGTAAAACTTGTTTATAGTATTTTAAAGGCAATTAAATGTATGTTATAGTTTTAATAATAGATATTAGGTTCGTATTGCACAGTTTTTCACTGTTAGATAAATAAAATAAAAATATGTATAAATACTTTTTATGTTTTATTGGTAAAACAAATATCGTTCGTATTTCCGCTTTAATATTCAAGGAATCTCATCTTATGAAGCAAAAATTTACTTACTTGCAATTATTATTAATTATAGATTTTGAACGAATGCATAGTTGTTACTTGATGACAAACAAACACTTGCGGTTATTATATTACGTTGATTGTAAAAAATCTTGGAGTATTTAAAATAACAATATCGTTGCTTGTTTGACACTCCAGCGGCGTGGTAATTGAGTATTGTAGATACCGTGTTGTCAATGGTCACGCCACCTAGCTCGAAGTGCAGGTATAGAACTGGGATAAATAAAAATACTCTATATCGGGTGGGAAACATAATTTATTTCATTACTTATGTACATGGTGATTGGTGTGTGTTCTCAGCAAAAACAAAATAATCACACTGCTCGGAGCATTCGTAAAACTAATTCTAACACAAAGCTAATCAAACATAATTACTATTGATACGTTACTGTGCGATGTTACTTTGCATGATACAAAATGTTTTCATGAATTATAATGATCCACATGTCAATATAGAGGTAATTAATTTTATCCAAACTTCGCCTTTACACGACTCTGCGCTCGACACGATTTCATAAATACAAATCGCATCGTGTGCCAGAGACTAACAATTCCTTCTACAGGGGGAAACGACAATATTCAAAGATACTACGGAGGTATCACATTTTAAATTCTAACTAACACTTCTCCCCTCGCTCCTCTCACATATGATTGTACAGTCATATTACATACCTAACATTGAATTACATAATACGCGTAAGTGCTTATATTTTCTTAGCACACAAAGTTACACATAAATTGAAAAACAATAGAGCCGTTATAAAATAAGTTTGTAACAGATTACACGTCTTTTAAATAAAACTTACTAATCCTAAAAAACTCAATCATTTATCAGTCTTATAACTATGTTTCAAAATTATATTAATACTTAATTGAGTTGTAAGTTAGACAATTGAAATGTATAGTAATAAAAGAGCGACGTTAAAACACAGACATAACATTACACCAAGATTGATATTATTTCATCTTATCCTAACAGGCTACACAAAAAATAAATGAGTATGCTTATCATGTAGATTTATAAGTACCACAGGTTTAGTTAATACTGACGAGTCATACAATCGAAACTTTCAGAGATATGATATACATAGCGCGAACGTTGCCGAGGAATCGCGTGCCGAGCGTCGAGCCCCACAATAGTGCTGTTATGTGATGTGACAAGCGCGCACTGTGCGCAGAGTGCGCAGTGTGCGTCGGAGACAGTAGCGCCGCTTGATAAAGATTCTGATAGCGTGAATAACATTGAGCTGACTGTGGCCGAGCTCGACCGTTACAACGTATCTACATTTATTAATAATGAATGAACAGAAGCTCCGCATGCCACCACTTTATAGTTTTAGGTTCTAGCAAGCTCATAAGTAGGTACACTATCAATATCTAATTGTCATGTTTTATTACGATGCCGAACGGCATCATTATGAGTTGCAGAGAAATGGCGAAATCAACTTCCTATTGGAACCAGTCACCATTTCGGTACCTTTTAGTTTAGGTTCAAGACCGCTCGAAGCTTGAAGGAAAACTTCACTGCGTATAGACATGACACGAAAACGTATTTGGCCAAACAGATGAATAATAAAACAGCCTGGTTTTACCATTTCTCTGCAACCAACGAATCTACGTAGTAGGTAATTTTGTAACAAAAATATTTTTAGCAATTTTGGCATTTGACACAACGTACGTCCCTAATTTACAATCGAATATCTAGTGCGATTACAAAATATACTTACATATTATATCGTATCTCTGAACATGAAACCACCTCCCGGCCTTCGCTGGTACGAGACCAACCGAATCGTACATTATATACAAACAATAGGCACTGAAAGTTTGAAATATGATCGGTGTGTAAGAAGACGAACACAGACAGGTCTTCTATTGCGACTTCGAGAATCTACACTATTGCAGCTAAATCATTACAAAGTGCGTGGAATGCCCGATGTACAATTGAGGTGACAAGGACGCGTGCACGTTATTACAGCGCTGCCGATATAATCACTGTTCATATTCATTAGTATGTCTATTAGTCATACACACAAGCAAAATTGCGTAGTCTTAGATGCAACATTGAAGTCATACAATTTATATTTATTATAATTTGGTTAAAAATCAGTTAAATATAAACACAATAGGTCATTAGTCATGCACGTCAAGCAGGCGCGCTGCTTACAACAGTTTCAGTGATTGTGACAGGTGCCACACAATCACACAACTTGACCTAATGGTGGGCTTGTGTCTATGAATGATTGAGTTAGTCTTGATGCCCTCACTGTTGCTCCAAACTTGACGCTCTAGCATTTAGCGAATAGTTTTTACTAATAATCCATTATACGTATAAATATATATTCTATTAATATTTAAATAAAAGTTATAGGTATTATTCGCATATAGAAGTAGACTTAGTAGACGAGTGTGTAGTTAAACTATGTACGATATGTACCAGAGTTGTACACGAGGCATCCTGCCATGCCGGCTGGGCGGCTGCTGAACAAGCTAAAAGCGTGTTTGAGCGAGGCGCTCACTCGTCGCCGTCGCCGTCCTCGGCGTTCTCAGCCGTCAACAGGTTGGTGTTGTCGTCAGCCTGAAGATCGGCGGTTAACTTCTGAAACAAGTGCTCCGATTATGTACATATCTTTATCTACATCAAAGCATATTTGCTCATAGATATTTTGTATGTAGGCACAAAACAAAGTATCTTTACTATTTTTTACAAAATCTTTTAGCGAAATGTGGTTGTACAATTGGGTACACCTCACTCTTCGGGTATTACAGGCGTGTTCTTTTATTACCTACAAGCTTCTGCCTGCGACTTCGCTCGCGTAAAAAGTAACTCCGTAAAGTAAGTTAATTATTATCCCAAGGAAACACATTACCAGGATTTAAACAAGTATCCATGTGTTAATCTAAGAAATAGTCTATCTATATGCCAATTTTCATCCAAATGTGTTCAACGGTTTACGCGTGATTGAATAACAAACATCCAAACATCTTCACAAACTTTTACATTTATAATACTACTAGTAGGAGTATGATGTAAATTAAGTCAACATTTGGGTACCTTGCCTAAAAGAAGTTCTCTTAAATAATTTGCACTAGTTTACGAAATGATGATAGACATCCCGGCGTCCTTTCTAATGAAGGTTTTTATAGCAACAGAAACCATAACGGTCTAGAATTACTTTATACTACATAGTAATGACATTACTTCACGGTAATTCGATACGATGCTTATTTTGAGTATCTGACTGGCACAACGCACTTCCTTTCTATTAGAATCTCTCTGAAAGAATTATTTAAACAAAAACTTGATTGATAATGATAGTAATAATGTGAAAAAAAAAGAATCATTATATATTATTTCTGTGGCATTTTTTTTTTTAACCGAATAAAGGACTTGCACTACCTGTTTCAATACAAAATGGATGTTAATTAAGTATTTACCTACCTAGTAGATATGAATACAAAATTAAAATCTAATTACGGTAGGTAAGTACCTACCATACAGATTTTTGTTTTACACAAAACACTTCATTGCCTGTAAAATTGTAAGTATGAAAAGCGTTAGTTACTTAGTTGGTATAATAGAGTATCTATTAGAGTTCTTTGTGTAGAAGCGGCCGAAGAAGTGGTACCACGACACTTAAATCTGTCGCCATGCACAA
This sequence comes from Hoplodrina ambigua, assembly GCA_949774945.1. Lineage (NCBI taxonomy): Eukaryota > Metazoa > Arthropoda > Insecta > Lepidoptera > Noctuidae > Hoplodrina > Hoplodrina ambigua. Next base: position 7,342,509 of record OX458976.1, read on the forward strand.
GGTGCCGATATAATTGTGGTCACATGGATCAGTCTCTAGGATAGCAACACATCTGCATTATGTTCATATTTAGTTGCGACAAAACATCAGGATGGCTGTTTATTATTTGCTATCTAATAAAATAAAATATGTGTGTTGTGGCCATACCCCAAGCTTCGAAGAGGCGATCTGCGAGCGCTTGCGCCGGCGCACCGCTAGGGCGAGCAGCAGCACCAATGCAATTGACGACAGGGCTGCCACCAACAGCGGTAGGAGCAGGTTGTCGCCCGGGGAGTAGCCCTAAAAACGATAGAAGGTCAGTTTGCATATCATAGGTAATTATTAGTGGGTCAATTCAAGTCATAGTCAAAATTGCCTTCAGGAATACGTTAGGTCGGCCGGGAAGGCGTGGTACGTTCAGCCCTCCCCCCACTTCTTGTAATGCGATTATCTAAACTGCACTTGGTTTAAAAACTTGAGCGCAAGCGCATAAGTCACTGAACTCTTGTAGAACAATAAAAAGAACAGTGTCTGCAGTTGATGGATAAGTGCAATAAGTAGTCGACTCCATTATGTCTGGGGTCTGGGGACGCTAATTTAAATCGTCAGCGTCGGTCCCCAGCTCAGTGATTGGTGAGTGCAATCTTGCACAGCGATAGTTAAAATTTACGATTCCTTTATTAACTTTACTTCAGTGAAGGTCGGTTTCCTCTTTTTCTAAACGCCCTAAACATTAAATACAGAAATCTCGATCGGCTATTAAACTAAAAAGCTCTTGGTAAACGCCGACATTCGTTTTATGTCAATTTTCCCAGTTCTGTAATTATAATGACATCCATATGTGTACAATGTTGTAATAATTTATTTGTCATTAATTTCATTCTAGTAAGCCATGCGGATTATATTTCATACTTTAGCATGTACAGTTGTACAGTGTGCACATGTGTTCGAACACTTATGTTCTGCAGTTGACTCTCACAGTGTGATATTTTCCTACCTACCTACCTAGTTGGTAAAAAGGAAATTGTCTGGCTGGCTGATTCATTAATGCAGAGTATGCACGGATGCAAGAAACATAATTTCCTTTTGTGCGATAAAGAAGAAACGATTTTTAGAAATTCTATCTACATGAGGGTAAAATAGGAATGAAAGTTTTCATGCAAATCCATATAAAAAAAACCTATTGGATTTAAGTTTCGGTGGCACGTGTTTCAAGGTTTGTGAAAATGTTAACGCAAGGGTGGTAAATCCTTAACAGGGGATGAAAGTTTGTATGGGAAAGTCTGAAATGTCTGGGAAGTCTATGCATACACGGTCTCTGGAAAAGTACTAGTATTACTACAATGAGACCGGTTTCATCATCAGAAGGAAAAATACCTACTGGTATTTTTCTGTAACGAAAGACAACCTCTTACAGTTCGCCGCTAAGAGTGTTCCATATTCATGTTATGAAGAGCGAGCTGAAGCCATTTTTGGGCAAATATCCAAGACCCCAATACGTTTACAAAAAGATAAAAACACTTGTATATTGTCAGTTGAACATAAATTACTACTACTATTATATTTAAGACTACAAAACTTTGCTCCCTTTTCCATATTCTAGTTTTGATAGCTACAAGTTCAAAATGTCTTAAACATTTAAAAGTAAAGTTCATCTTAAGAAAACAATACCTAAGAATAAAGGCGTATATATTTGCGGACACGTATTTATATACGGTCGATGACTACAAGCCTAGACCTATGTGCTAATAGTTAAATCGGTAAGCGAAGGTCTTTACAAACATGGAGTAGAATTTTGATGCATCTAATGGGTATTACCGTCCATTTAGCGTGTACTGAACCAGGATCAATAAGTTGAAGCTTTGGTCATAGATACCTATTGCAGGACTTTTATTTTATCTTGATACCAATAGATGGAATACATAGTAAAATCTAAAATGAAACTACAATTGATGCATAATTTGGGAACATACCTACAAGGTAACAAAGCTGCAGATTACGGGCCAAAACACATACACACGATATGACGTCACCCCGTAGCACCGTGCGACTAATATTTTTGACGATATAGCCATAGCTTGGAGGAGATTCGTCCCAGCGCAGCATATTATGATGCGATGTCGTGTCGTGGAAATCTACGAAGTGCATCGTGAAAATTCACAACACGACGTCGTAACGTGTCACTATGTGACATGGTATCGTGTGTACCTATGTATTTTGGCCCTTACTTAGTCGTTATATGGTGCCAAAATATCAAACATTTATAGACAGACTTAATATTTATAAAGAAAAAGTTCTAAGCCCGTGTAATATCTACTTGTATCGATCTATTCGATTTTTCTGTATAGTGAAATATAGTATGTATATCACTTTTATTAATTATCTTATAAATTAATAATTTCACCGCAGTCCTTCATCCTTCTTCACAGTGACTGGTGTCTTGTCGAATTTTCTGCTCTACAGACCAACTCCTAGTCTACTTTCTTATGTTATCGATTTCAGACAAACAATATCTACATTGCCTCTAACTACAAAGCGTAGTTTTTGCAAGTTAGCATTACATAAATAAGTAGGTACCTACACAATTAGCAATGGATTTCGTATATCAACTACGGATTCCATATCGGCTTTCATTATATGTATTACAAGCTGTTACCGAAGAATTGTTATGATTGCCTAGGCATGTAAAACACGCACTGGCGTTATAATTAAGATAATAGGGTAGGTAAACGTTGTATAAGTTAGTTAATAATGCAATACACACCGTCCATTGGAAGTAAGATGACGTGTCCACGAACGGCCAACGCGCTCCGTACCACCCGGCGTCGCCGGCCTTCGACACCGTTACTTCATCAGAATCAGTGCCGGGAGCCGCATAGTCAGGTTTCAATGGTGGCAAAGAAAACACTTCATCTACTTCGAGCGACTCCTTAAATTCATCATCGTCATCCACCGATAGCATTGTGTCTTTCAAATCTCGTAATTTTGTATTTTCACTAGTAGTGGCGAACTCTGTCGTCACTGGAGTTCTAGTAGTAGCTTTAGTAGTAATCAAAACGTCATCGAACCCTTTTGTAGCGAATACTGATTTCTCCGAGGGAACTTGTGTTCGCGAGTAGTGTTTTAACAAGCTGCGTAGAGTGATTGGTTCCGGAGTAACTGTCGCTCGGATTATAATGTCCTTCTCCCATTTAACTGATGCATCGTTATTGTTACTGGATGCAGTTCCAATGAGAGGAATAACGTTATCGTCAGTTGGATTATGCGGAATAACTGTAGAGGACGTTGAGCTCTTCCACGACCGTAGTGCTGGCATTGTCCAAGGAGGCGTAGTCGCTCTCTCGCCAGAAATCGTTGATGGAACAGTAGAGGAGGTTGTTGAGGGTGACGTCGAAGGAGTACTCGTTTCGAATTTCTGTCCTAGGGTTAGCACGATTTCTGGGAACATCTTGAGTTCTTTTTTTCTAGACTTCACCATCTCACGAGCGGCAGATGCGATTGGTGCAGGGGTGATGATTTCATGCTGGCCTTGTTGATTCCTTGCATCAATAATATAAAGTGGAACGAGAGTTAGAACCAGCGTTGCTGCCATACTGGATAGTATCCATAATGCATATTTCAAATCTGATTTCCTTCGAGACCGTCGCACATGAATTGAGGGGCTGTAGTCACGTCCTTTTCCCTTCAGGCCGCTGTTGTTCAGCACTTCCTCGGTCTGCGGAAGGATAGTGTACTGGAGACTATTCTCGCCGTGTCGCACTGTCTTGTACATTTTGCTGTTGCTCCTACTTAGTTATCACAAAAGGAAACACTACGGTAACGTTTTCTATTCACACTAAATCTTATCACATGCTCGTTTTTTCACAATGCTGAGATGGATCCGCGGTGCTCGCGTGTCTCAGTTTTGCGAGTCATCAACGGGAAGAGTAGGTGCGAGACATCGCGGCCACTCGCGCTTTGTGCAGTGTCGTCGGCTCGGCGCTTGCGGGGCGCAACGCGCACGCGCCACAACATTGAGCGGCTGCGCGCTCCCCTATCCGCGGCGGCTCGACGGCCCCGAGCTTTTGAGGTTATATGACTTAGAAGCCGGCTTCTATTTTACATCATGCCGCAAGACAATAACAATAACATAACAAACTCTTTAAGTATAGGTATCTACCTCGCCTCATTAGCAAGGATGTCTCAGCGACTTTTTAACACTTTCCTCTGAACGAGGTACTTCTTTTGCGTGCGGCAAATTGCTGCTGTTGAATGAAACGGAAAATTTATTTCGGGTCCACTTCGCTAATGTAATCGAAAGCCAATACTTACAGCCTGCCAAGTAAATCTAGCGTAGCTAAGTTAAACTTGATTTGTACCAAACATGTTTTCTTGCAATCTTTTTGTAATTGTAAAACAATTTGCTTGACCGACTCCAAATTCCAGACCCCTGATGAAAATTATTATGAGTTACGATATAACTTTTTTCCAATACGAGTGCATGATTCAGTTTCGGGCAACTTCCATCCATTTAGTTTTTTGCGTGCATTGATCAAATGCAATGACGGATAATTTATAATGTATCATTGTTGTTGAGTCCTGATAATAATATAAAATTAGAATTTACAATCTATATAATCCTTCTTCACGCAAACAAGAATTTTAGACCACATGTAATACCACTTTGAGAGGTGCATTTAGAATTTTTCTGATAACCTTCACAAGAAAGAAATGACGTGCATTTATCCGCCTCACCTTCCCAAAGACCAAACTATCATAGCCTCTTGTAGCAAACCGGCTACCAACCGTCTCTAATTAAAGCTTAGAAAAAAGTGTACAACGAGTATATTAACATGTTTTTGCGGCCGGTCAAACAGCGAACACACCATACGAATACTAATTCACCTGACCTTCAACAGAATCACGTTTCCTTTCGAAATTGGTTCGTGAATGCTATATTTTTAGAATAAAAGTAAAAAAAGAGAACGGCCATACAAAATAAAAGGGTTGGTCGGACGAATCGTCCCGGCTTTTTTGTTGGTCCATCTTTTTATACTTCGAATTTCGTAAGCGTCGAGTTAGATAAAGGTACCCGTTTATTCCATGTATTTACAGCAACGGTGTAAGTATTATTAGGCATTTGTGGACGGTTTTCGGCATAGATGCGGAGTCGAAGAATTTGTTAATTATTAATTCTATCCCTATCGCCATTGGTTAGAGGTGAAGCTTATCAGCTTTAGTATTCGAAGTAATTTCCTTGTTTTCGATTATTCCATTAATCGAGGTTTACTAAGTTTGGAATTCCACGTTTATCTTAACCGTTAATTATAGGACCAGGAAAAGTTCGTATCACTGTATTATACAGTACCTATACGTTGGAGCGAACAATAATTTGTATTCATTACAGCTTTTCATAGCAATCCAGATCCTAGTACAACTCGACTTTGGCTGAAATTATGCGCAGTTATCATACGCAAGATATTTTCAAACTGTTTGATCACAGTCAACATGCAGATCCTTTGATTTTGATATCGAAATACTTACATCAGGGTTATCTTTCGTAAAGCTTTTCCTATCAGTGACAATATTGACTTTAGTCATTTACATACGGTATAAATTCCCGCTAGCGACGGTGACATTATTTGCTATCGACTGGTATTTGACAATATTTAAGATTATAATTCGCTGGTATTTAAATGTGGCTTTGCCCAATATCATTATAATCAGCTGCTGCCTTGCAAACCTACTTTCAGCAATACTCAGGTGTGTAACAAGGTGTGTAAAAGCCTTGACGACACTGAGGCGGTACAGCATTATATCTGTTTACTTGAACAGATAGGAATGAGTAAACTTTATGATGTGCCTATTTACTTAACTTATGAATTATGATAAACTTACAATTGAAATGATGTAAGCTTCGTTTGAAATTGCTTAAAGTTGTGTAACAATATTTGTTGCCACTATTTGAACCACGTGTCATAATGTCCCATTTAATTTGTGTGTCGTCTTATTTAATTTGTGGTTTCTGGCAGACACTATACTTACAGAGTTTTAAGGCACGCAGCGTCAGATTCATTCATACCTTTTTCATTACTGATTATAAAACTCATATTTTTTTATTCTGTCCACGGTGAATGTAAATTATAATAAGGTATTTTTTGTATGTTTACAATATATTTCATATCGACACCATCTAATACGGTTTGACGCGATCCTGAAGGAGATGTATCAATGAAATCTACGTGTAGTGCAGTACAACGCTGGACTCTACCGCGGCTTGCATTAGGGCGTCGTTTGCTCTAGTACAATGACATCGACAAAGCAGCTATTTTCGTAAGCTGCTGGAAGCCGGCCAGCGCAGCGGGGCATCGCGTAAATAAACGTACATGACAAACGCATGCTGCGCTCTCTTCGAGGCGATTTCGACAAATTTAGTAATGCCCTGTAGGAAGCTATCCACACAAAATATGGCTCGACAGCGACACACAGAGCGAAGATAGCTGAGCGAACACTTGCACTCAGAATATAAACTTCCGTGTAACTATGTTCTACTGTATAATTTAAAAGTACCTACTTGCATGTGTAGGTATGTTATTTTAGTTGTGAAGAATTTACTTTATTAAATGCAGAAAAATGTTAATGTTATTCGAGAATAATCACTGGTTTCATTCGCGAATAATATTATGCTACATTACAGGTAATAAATCTTTACATTAATTAGAATATGTTTAAAGAACTACATTTAGAAGTAATATTTAGTTATTTTAAGTAACCTCCACAACCTTGAGGGTTCAAAGCACATCCTGTCAGCGAGTTTTACGAGGTTTGCCTAAATAAACATTTTCACGAACACGTGTTTGGTCGCTAATGCTGGCGGCCGAACGGCGCAGGCGACCAGTGCAGCAAACCAACCTCCTTTGTCGTAAAAACTCTATTTATTGCCACACCAATATTGTTCTTTCATCCACTTACAAAACAATTTCGGAGGGAGAAACTATAAGTTACTTTACTACCTGCTGCGTTGTAAACGACACCAAAGGTTTTTATAACACTTTTTTTGGCCAGGGCTTTCTTAATATTGTTTCGTCTTTCGACGTAAAGTCCTCTTTTCTTATCTTATCCCCAAGAGGCTGACTACGATAATATTTTAGGCTCAATCTTGCATAAAGACGCTTTATCATTTCGGATAGGGTTTTTGAATTGATAATTATCTCGACAGTGCCTTAAAGTTTTAATTAGGGAAGGGTTTCTGAGTTGTTTTGTGACTTGAAGAACTTTTGGGGTTCTGTTGATCTTTTGTTTAGGCTTACGTGTTTAGGTGTCAGTAATGTTTGTTAGCGTGACGGCGGTGGGTGCATCGGCCGCTCCTGACCCTGGCTGGCCCAATGCCACGATATATTCGCTGAACACCAGCCCGGTGGCACCTCGCCAACACCGAGACCCTTCCGCATCGTTAGCAAATCATCATTCTGCGCAAACCGTTGAGACGGCTATTTTCAGGAACCGTTTAGTGATTCCAGAAAAAGCTGATTCATACACCTTTATATTTTATTGTCACAACTTATCGTAAGTAGTTTGATGAGATTTGTGTTCTGTGGTTGTGTTGAGATGAAAGAGTTGCTCTACTTTGTGAAGTACCTATATTTAGATCATTGCAATGTGGTAACCATAAAATATAATTAAAATTTAGGTCGATTGTAGGCGTGGGTATCATTCTCGAATTGACTCTCATTTGGACAAAGCTATAGTAAATAATTCCATGATGGTTTTCACTATAACTGTCAGCAAGACGCCAGTTGGTGGGTACCTAGTTATTCTAACAGTCGATCAACTGGACGGTATTGGCAGCCAGGACTGTTGGCATTGGCATAGGTTCAGGACGTTGAACCCGACACATGTGATATATGGGCGTATCTACGCGTGAGATTGAAAGTGCAAGTGCATTATCCGATCTTGGCTGTATCAAGCCTCTGGTACCTTATAATATTATAATAAGTTTCTAAGTAGACATGTATCATATATTGTTTGGTTATTTGGACATAATTATCGTATTGCAACAACAGCTTAATATACTTTATAAAAGTTTTGTTTTTTCATAATATGTTAAAATTAGAGATAAAGGTCGACTTCCCCATATTCCGATAAATATGTGATTTAGAAACATTGAATTCTATGTATTATTTTAATATAGATCTAAAATTTGCCTGTGGAGTGTAAAAAACATAATTTTCAGGAGGTCGAACAAACTCTTTTTTCGAAGCAAAGTCACTTTCAGTTCGCATTTGTGTAAGATATCGTATTATTGTGACGGTGGTATACTTCTGTTGGAAATGTCTTGGAAGAACATAAATAAAATTATCATTATTTTTCAATAAATTTTGTTTCACTACACTATAAACATATGGGTTTTTTTGTTATTTATTAAAATATATTCGTGATCATGTAGTAATTTTTTCCATAGGCCGCATATAAATTGTGTCGTGACTTACCATGACATTTTCATCAAATCATTTATAAAAAACATTGTCTCGGTACTAAATTATAAATAGCGAAAATTAAGTAGGTACGTTTACAACTCTATCAGTTAAGCTCCAAAGGCCTTCGCCACGCAGGAAAGACCAGATGTCCCTTTGAAAATTTCCACAAAGTTTTTGGATATCGGCCAGTGCGACTGATCATCTGAAATACTTTACCTTGAACTTGACTCGACGGCAGGGGACGGCCTCGTGACGTCATTGGCAACCTGTCAGGTGCCAGGGAACATCCTCATCCTGTCATTTCTATCTGTCTAATAAACGTAAGGTAATTGACACTAAGAAATAACGTGTTACCTACCTACGTATGTCCTAATAATATGTCACGTCTTGTCCCATAAGAGTAATTATTTATTTATTTATTATGGCACTCCAACGACAAAGTCACAAAGTCAAATTATTGCGTAAGCTTTCAACACTTTGGCGTAGTTAAAACGATCACGTTAAAAGCTCGCGTTTGATTAATACCAACCAACCAACATTATTCTCTGATACACAGTTTATTCTGGAATGTTTGTGCCTAATGTATGCAAACGTAGCAACTTGCTAAAACACTATTAATCATAATAATCTCGTTTATACAATCAAAGTACAATTTGATTATAAATTCACATACATCAGGGAATAATATGGCTTTATCAGGCCACAGGCCAGTATATAAGGCTAAATAGTTGTAGTGTGCGGTTCATTATCTAAATATGCAAGTGTTCGGTCATTACGAGGTCGGCGTAGATCGTGTTAACTAAACGTTATATTATTATAAACGTCACGTAATATGCATGGTGTAAGATAAAGCTGCGGTCCATATGTGCGTCTGCGACGTTCCCACGCCTCGCTGCCCCGCGCCCCCTGCCTCCCACACCATGCCATGTGTTCTCGACCATTGTAATGTGAACCATCCCCTTATAATTTAAATTTGAGAGGCGCGTTATTGTTTATGATGATGGAGGTCACGTTATTCTGGTGATTGTTTACCTCCCGGGTTCGAAACATGTTCACGCCTAGGGTTTCAGGACTGACGATTCTCAATAATTGATCGACGGGCAATTGATTAATGAAATATGAAAGTGACTGCATAAAGCATCCTGCTTAGAAGGTACGTCAGACATCGCTGATTTTAAACGCCGACATTATGGTTTTTTAATTGCATTAAAAAATGTGTAGGTACTACGTAAGTACGTAGCTAACATATGCCAGTATTTTCACACGCTGTTACGAGATTGTCCAAAAAAAACCCGTAGAACATAATTACATTTGCTGTTACAAATTCGTTTAGAGCAGTTCTGTGACCGACCATAAAGGCACTCTAACTACGTAACCCTAACATATTTTGTAACGTTTCGTTAAAATAATATTTAAGATACAAGTGACGTGCTGTTGATAGATTAGTTTTACAATTTTGCATACATACGGTAATAAGACGATAATAGCTTAGAGGCATATTAGACGAGCACACATTCATATGGACATATACCTATTAGGTATTATTAATCATAACGAGACTTCTCTTATTATAGGAGCTTATGCTGGACCTACTTCCAGATGGGACGTTAAGCATTCTTATAGCAACCGTTTACTAACTAAGATTATGAGCCTTTGTGTGTGTGCAGAGCTTCGCAGAAATAACGTTTCTGACTCCGTAGAGCCACCTAGAATGCTTGTTATGTAATTAACATAATTTATTTCGTTTGCAGTGGTGTCTTATTATTGTGTATGCAAAAACGTGTTTGTGAAGTTAATATGTTCCGTCCTAATGCTGTATTTAGGATCTCACTATTTTTATTTAATTTTATGAGTTCTTGAACATGTGATTAAATAATAATGCCACCAGCCTATCATTATTCATTAGTGATTTTAGACCTAGATGTATTACAAGTCCAGGTTTCCTTACGATGTTTTCCTTCACCGATGTCAGTACGTTCAGAAAACTTCGAAAGTTCATAATGAATTAAAAAAGTCACATCAGTACTCAGAACCATGAGACGAAAGCTCTTTATGCAATGGGCCACACAACAAACATGCAAAAAAAATAAACGTTTTTAAGACACTATAGATCAAATTCATTCAGGAACTTTACCTTGAAAAAAATGAAATGAAAAACAAAAAATAAAAAAATCTATTTCGTTTTAACAAATTGTTTTACAAAGATGAATCGAAGCATACATCCTCTTGCCCCCTAGAATCTAGATTTACAATTTCGCAGATGTTGAGGCATCTTGAAAATCTCAACTTATTTATATGGCTTCATACAGATTGATATCGCTACACCTGCTGCAATATGATACATGGTAGATGTTATCACAAACTCTTGCACTTACTAGAAAATTGTCATGCTATCAGTTAGGCCTGTGTTGACTATCATAATTATTAACTTTATCTCGTGTAAAAGCATGTAAAAGGATGTTTCTTCGTAAGCTGGGAAATACATATTCTATTTCTTTACAACGTATCGTAATATTAATTGCGATTTTTTTAGCTTATTGACATGAAATTAATTGTTAATGTTTCTTATAATTTTCTGACTATTGGTTTTTTTGTCGGTATTAATTCTGTTTTATTTGTGATTTTTTTCATTGTTTATCTATATAATAATTTGCACACAGTAAGTCAAAATGTAGCTAACTAATATCGTTTATTTATATTATTATTCTAACAGGTACTGTATCTACATTTAGAACAAATGAAATTGTGATCTGATTGTGATTCTAATCCTGAAAAGGAATAATAATATATTCTAAATGCTGAATGTTAGTATCTCAAAAACTTTAAACTCAAGTAGAATAATTTCATTTCTATTTCAAATGTTTTGCAGCTAGTGAGCTAACGATCCACTCGCATTGTATATTTTTGTAGTCGACGAGAATCGAGACCACACGGGTCGAATAGAAATGTGATCAAGTCCAACATTGTTTCAGTAAATATACTACTAAATCCTGAACAAGACACTACTCAATCGTGTAGATTCCCGACACGCCTTTAACTGTTTTTTCACCAGAATGGAATGATAGTATAACTAGTGAGTTAAAGTTTTAACTTAACGCGATAACTAATGGTTGAACAACTTTTCCATGAAGGTTAGCAACTGTTTCGACATGATGTCTGAACAGGCCTTCACTATCTCTGTTCTATTTCTATTTAGTGAATCGGGCTATTATACAAAGATAATAATTATCAATAGATTATTTTCTGTTCAAGTCCCATTCAGCTTCATTAAAAGTGATTACTAACATTTAATTGAAAACATACTGTAACCACGTGTAATATTTAAGTGGGTGTTTGATTAAACTATCGTACAGGGCCACTCGGCCACTCCACTTGAAAGCGTTTCGTAACGAGCAAAAAATCAAAGCTAAACAAAGCATGATTTGTATTAGTGTGTGGTGTGTGTGTCGTCTGCATGTGCATTGGAGTGTGTCACCTGACCTAACCCAACCCTGCACTTGTAAGTTTGACTCCCGCCGACATGCTAGTGATGTCATCTACGAATTACGACACAGATTTATCGATTCTATGTCTCTTCTATTTTTCTTACCGATTCGTGCCGCCATTGAATTTTGTCGGTGTAATTATGCACAATCCATATTCAGATATCATTGTTATGAATTATTTGGCATACCGTTTGTTTACAATATTATTAAAGCACCTCACGTACACTGGTACTTACCTATTAAAATTTGAAGAATGACAGAAAGTATTAATTATAACAAGTTAATTTAATCAACTGCTTGCAACACAACACACATGTGTTGGAATCTGCAATGATAATGTACTTGTTTATGAGTAATGTAATACTGGCATGACACATAAACGTAACAGAAATGTCGATATCATGATCGTGAACGAGGTCGAGCCCATCACTAAATTGTTTTGTGTTCAAAACTGAGTGGGGTTGACGGGTGCTACAAAAAACACAAGCTTTGCTATGGTAACTACGGAAAATTTTCTACGACCCTTCATAAGGACGAGTTTTGAAGAATTTTGTTATTGAATTTCTCACCCTTAAGCACCCCGGCTGAAGGACTACTAATAGGTCGTAAATATAGCCGCGTGGTTTATAATAAATTTACACTTGACAACGTAAATTGCTTTTGCCATAATGTTTTTGTAATATCTTTTGGAATAACGTTGACTACATCCTGTCCCGTCAATTCAGGTAGTTCTGATTTAGTAATTATATTACATTGTGCATATATTTATTACATCATTCTGTGAAAAGAAGGATAACTTTTTGCCTGTTACAGAGTTTGACCTGATAGAATTTACTTAGATAAGTAGTTAGGTAATGCGGGGTGTTGTTTCATGAGAACATAGTGAGATGCGTCAGGTGTCTTAGTGAATATTTTAACACCCGACACGCTGGGTTCTCGCCAAAAGTATCTACCTGTTAAGAGATATTTTCTTATCTTCATATTACTTTTCGTTGGTAACGATGTAAAAATATTGAATAAGAAAGTAAGTATTACATAAAAGTTATGCGTGCACAGACTACGTAATAAGTAACTTGACTTTTTATTCTATTGGCTGTTTTGTTATTGATTGCGTTGTCCCGTCTTGATTGCCAGGCTCTCTCGCATGTGGAGAATGCGATATTGGACATATTTACTAGCTACGCATATGCTACGTTACGCATATTATTCTTGATTTTCCTGATCGTCAACAGCGAATATGTACGCAATGCAATAAACGCTGTGTTTACACAAAATCATTAGGTTTATTTACAAGAGTATTATTCTGAAACTTTTAAGCATATTTTGGCTAAAATAAAAGCAACATACAGTAACTTCACGATACGAAACAGAAATTAAAAATATAACTGGTGAAATAATTTTGAAAAGCGACTAAATAAAGTTCTTTTATCAAATTCGCTCACGTAAACACAAGCGGATCTCTTTGATTACATTCGTACGTGGTTTGGTTCTCTGTCGAAACGAAATGAGCCATGTAAACCGACGGAAAAGTATTTGGCAAGAATATTTCATCACGAGGAAATTGTGCCGACCGGCCGACAATTTCACATACACGTAACGTAGACTGGTTTGAGCTTAAACGAGGATTAACGGGTACCTTTACATTATTGTGTAAATTATCGGTTTTCGCAATATTGTGACGATGTAAGTGCCAACTAGGTTAACTTATTATGGAGATAAGAAAAGCTTTAGAAGGATATGGGGAAAAACGTTAAAGAAGCTCGCCAGGTTTTCGCTGCGACGCCGACGGGTGTGTCACCAAAACTAGCTCTCTAGAATTTCTCCGTAATAATTTTCTTTATCAATTTTACTACGGTTTAGAGCAGTGAGGTCCTTAACCGTAAGATCAGTGATCCCAATCACACGTCATAATAATAATAACTTAGGACAACCAACACATCGCCATCTGATCCCAAACTAGGCAGAGCCTGTACTATCGTAACCAGACAACTGATAAATATACTTATATATTTCTAAATACATACATATCATAGATAAATTACACCCAGACACAGAACAAATCATCGTGCTCAACACACAAAGATTTGTCCTGGGTGGGAATCGAACCCACGACCTCCGTCCTAGCAGTCAGGGTCACTAACTACTAGACCAACAGGCCAGTCATAATACTTCATTAATGTGAAAAACATAACAAAGTGAATCTTTTGTCCGACCTGGGAACCTTAAGGAAATGTAGGTTTGTTATTGATCTTTATTGAACAAAAAACCCTCAGTTCTTGCACGACGTTTATTGTCGAAGGGATTATCAATTAAATCCATATCGTGTTGATGATGCACGATGACACCCGCATGACGTTATCTACGGGGGATCCTGTATCTCATTTATTTCCTTATGATATGAATAAATGAATAACATTACTGTTTAATGAATAAAATTAGCGCTAATTGAAATAGTAATCATAAACATGGGTAAAATAATATCGCTTAGGTTATCTTACATGTACATGTAATGAAGGAATTAATTAATCTGTGATTAAAGACTGTTTGTCACACCTTCCACGTTTGGTTTCCGTTTCAATATCATTATTATCGTTTCATCGGTTCGTGTCATAAGTATGACGTCTACCTTCATTGGTTACTTCGCAATCCCCTGTCGTGTTAGTGACACAAGAGTCAACTTCGACTTTATTTGCTCAGCTTATTTTAGTGTAACTTAAATGTATAAAAGTGTATGTAAATATGCTGCAATATTTAAGTAACGCAAAGGTTACTAAAAGTTCCAAGTTATGTCGCCATTAATGCGCTTTGTCCACTTCGCAGTTTGATTTTATCTAATGTGCCTATGTTGTAATGTTTCGCCTTAACTAGGACTGGGGTCATCGCAGAGTGTGTTTCAAGTATTGCCTTGTCTTTTTAGCAGAAGTTATGGCACCTTTGTCACGTTTCGGAGAAGTAAACTCGATTGGTTGAGCCTTGCATCCAAAACGAGGATTCGTACAAAAACTTCACATATGAGTTCTGAGCACACGTCCGTATGGTTGTGCTTAATTTTTTGTTGAAATGCAAGAAATGCTAAGATTTGAATGGGCTTTTTTTGGTCCTAACAGTCATGGCCGTACGAGGCTATGAATATTTTTTCGCTTCCTATATTTTAAGTTTTTGCAAGATGAGCACGAATTAAAGTACCTACCTACCTTCCTAGTACCAACAACTTGAAAAGCTTTTTAACTACCTATACTTACCTATATATTAATGGTCGGTTTTAAGGTTAATAATCCATAAGGCAATAACATTGCTCAGTATTTCAGTCTTTGTTTCAAAACTAATGAGACTCCATGACAGATCTTCTGTTTTAGTATTTTACACTCGCATTTACTCAATTAAACTGTGAATATTTTTGCTCCTATTAGCAGCAATTCGAACGCAGCTCAGTTTAATAAATCAAAGTATTATAAATCATTTTCATTTTAGAGCTGAAGCTTCAGTGTACACAGTCGCCACACAAGGCGAAGCTTTGTTTGTTTGTTTTATAGAGCTTTATATAAAACAGCTTACCCGTTTGACATAAAACGTTAACTATCGGATCATTAATAATAATGTTTATATTGTCATAGGGTTATAAAACTTTGGCGACGAAGTTCGTATTTTATGATAGCAGCTTCTTACAATAAATATAAATAACAATGCAGTTATAGCCTGTATGTAAATATGTTCAGATGACGTACTATGATTTCCAAGAGGTGTACAATGCACTTTTATAGTATGCCAGCCGCGTGAAGCACACCACAAGAGTGTTGACCTCTGCTCGATACCCAACTATATCGATACACATAATAAGTACGTTGTGACAACTTTATAGCTTGTTATTTAGCATGAGGAAAAATGTTAATGCATTGGTTGGCATGTTTTCTTTTATGAGAGAACAAAGTAGGTGTTTAATTTTAATTATGGAGGTATTTACTGTTGAATATTCATTTTACGGACTCATGAGAAGTTTCACTGAGACTTCTTGCAGCACACAAGTACATTACAGTACAGAAGTATAAAAGCTAAATTTCATCGACAAATTCCAACGACTAACCGCCTCGATGATGTCACATCTCTATCGTTAACCGCAAGTTATAAGGCTGGTCACGCACTTCCCTAAACGCGTCCCGTCGCATTGTCCTCCAGACGTTACAGCATATATTATATTATGTATACCTTGTGTTTTTAAAAAGCTATTCAAAAACAACCATAATAATTTTACTCGCATAACCAAGGGCATACCTGTTGCCTCGTATTTTTTGAATAGGGAAGGGCTGTGTTTTTGTTATGTCGTGCATAAATTATGGCCGAAAGCCGAAATGCGGTTGCATCTAATTTGAAAGGGCCGCGTCAAATTTGAAACGGCATTTCGGCAATCGGCTGTGGTATGAGTTTGTAATACATGCAAACAATAATTGTGTTTGTGTACTAGATCATGCAACTAGTTCCTTCTTAATCACTGTTTATGTAACGTGTGTTACGATGATATGTAGCTGATTCGTGTGCTTAATAAAGATTGTAGGGGTAAGCAGCAATAACAGGTTACTTTACTAGTTCATCGCTAAAAGCATTAAGTAGCTATATCCGGGATGATTGCCACTTGGATGGGATAATATCAGCACGAAATATTGCTTAGATTTTATTTTATATCCTAAAATATTATAAACTGAAGAGTGCTAATCTTAGAAACTAATCCGATTCTGAAAAACACGCGGACGAATTTGCTTACAAAAGCTAGTATGTTAATAGTTAACGAAAAAAAATATTCATTAAGTACTTAATGCGTATTTTTTGTAATAAATCTGCATATTAATGTCATACCATAAGTTATAATGAATGAACATCTTAAGTGCTGCAAAAACTTTTAATTTTAATGTAATTCAGAACTTATTTAAATTCTTAAGTAAAAAAAACCGGCTTTTTTGCAATGTACCTATACGACGAAAACGTTTTCCAAGGATAATAAATATATAAGAAGAAAAATTGGAGCTTGATTTTCTTTCAGGAGAGTTCTAGCCAAGTGCCTTTGTATATATTTTTCTTTATTGGAAGTCTTAAATACATAAAAGTGTATCTACTGATATTTGGTTATTTGATTTATTATATTAACTTAGTTTGTATTTTCATTAATTATTGATTATGATTTCCAGACATAATGATTGATTTATCTGCTCAGTGAATTTGGATACTTATGAAATGAGTTCTAGAAAAACTTTTAATGATTGATTCTACAATCAATGACAGCTCAAGGTTCGAACTTTATATAATACTAGTTATATGACGCAAGTATCATGCCAAATAATTATAACTATTTTTACTTAATTTGGTACTTACCTACTTTTTTGAGTTATAAAGCGTTATATTACCGGTAATAATGATGATTAGTAAAATAAACTGGTATTATATACAAAACATAGAACTAGAAGTAATTTAAGAAATATTTATTACTACTTAACGTGTTTATTTCTTGGGTAATCAACAAGCTTTAATTAATTTTTCGCAAAACTCTGCTAAGGAATTTATTGTTGGGAACTATACTTCTAGGATCAATTTTTTATTATTATCCTTATTAGTGAGTAAATAATCAGGTAATTGATTGAACCTGGGTAGCATTTTAGAGTGGGCAAGTAAACGTGTGTGAATGACTGATGAGTGATGATTAGGTGCTAATGATTGTAGAGTTTAGTGTCTAGTACCTACCCGTTAAACCGAAGAGTTTTAGCCATTGATTTCTGATGATGTAAGTTTTAGCACCTAATCCATAACATAACATAACATCACGCCTGTAATCCCCGAAGGGTTAGGCAGAGGTGTACCCATTAGTTCACCCACATTTCGCCAGTTATGTTTTTAGTCCCATGTAATAGGGGGCGAGCCTATTGCCATCAACCGGGCACAAATCCAGACTCCGACGCTGCTACTGAGAAATTTCTGATGGAAAAACCCAATAACACTATGCCCGACCTGGGAATCGAACCCAAGACCTCATGTACAGCAGCCGCGCTTGCGACCACTAGGCCAACGAGGCAGTCTAATCCAATGTTTTATCTAATATTACCCTTAATTTTTATAAGATTACACAGTACCAAAGTAAGACTGAGATCACAAAGTATCCAGACTCACAGCATTGGCTGAAATTTTGAGAATACTAAAAGGAATACCTACATACATACATGTAGTTAAGAATTGCTAGCTCTAATGTTGGGCCCTTATTCAGATATCAGGCACAAAAGTTGCTTTACTAATTTCCGATCAAGTGTGACGGCTTTTTAATGTTCCGACATCCGGCCTATTAACTTATTACATACGCATACCTCCATAACGACATATTCCTTCCTATTTCTAGAACTACTCAAGATTTCAGCATTTTTAAAATAAAATGACGTTCTGTCAGGCTATTTCTGGATCTTAGACCTTTATATTCTTATATCTTCACAAGTTATTTAATAAAGAACGCTAAGAACAATATTTTCACATTCTATTTGACACAGAAAACAAAAATGTTTCGTGATGTCGAGTTTTCCCTTTGCCTGTCAAGAGGTCGAGGCCTTTATTTGTGAAAAAATATTAAGAAATTAGACGACATTAATATAGGAAATGGTAACGTGATGTTACCAGTCAGGAAGGCGCAGCGACCTCGTATGTATCCGTATAGGAAGCTAACTATTTAGTTCCTACATTTTATTGTTCTTTGTCATGTGCATAATGCGCACGAAATTAAGATGACGACACACATGCCTACCTGTTTAAAAATAAAATGTAAACAGTAACATTCTCTTTTATTAAAAACTGCCAAAAATCTGCAAAGTCGTGTTTTTATGGCAGCACGTGTGATAATTGTTCTGCATATGCTAAATTCTATTTTCGGCGTGTCAAGTCATTGATTGAATTGCTTATGTCGATCCGGTCATTGAGGTTAGCGGCACATACATGTGTCTAATGTTGTACATGGAATATTTACTAATTATAAACGTCTGTTTCATCAAAATCACACGGTCTTTGTTTACATAAATACCTACTAAACCAGAATACAGAATAGAACTCATAAAATGTATAACGTATCATGCAAATTAACGAGCCTTTAAGCTCTTCTCCCCATAGATTATAATGATTATTTGTTGCTAATGTTCAAATGCACAAAACTCGTTTCAGAGATTCTAGTTAAGTATATAAGCATATCTATTTTTTACACACAGAAGCCTTAGGCGGTATTCAAACCAGGGAGGGCCTAAAAACTGGTCCCACAGCTCGCGGCTCTCTTTGATAACTCCAGAGAATGTGTGCTCGCTCGAAAAGCGTCAGCTACATTTACTTAATCAGTTTCGCAGTAGTTTTTAACGTTTTAACACTTTGTATAAGTTCGTATAAATATTAAAACCAACATCCTTAAATGGTAATAGAATGACTAACACAACAAGCATCTAGATTCTAGATCAACTGACTTAACTAGTCTTTATTGATCTCTCAAAGAAAATGAGTCGCATTTCGTGTCCGTATACGGCAATAGTTAGGTAAAACAAAATTATATTCTATTAGAGGTATTTTGTCCGAGTCGTTATCAGATCAACCGAAATAGCTGAGACGTGCCAAATTTTCGTAAGGAACAAAGAGTCGGCTGTTTCCAGTTCCCTACGCTGAAGTTAATTGGTGCCGCGGCCGAGAAATACCGAGAACTTTGTACACTTATACACACAAAACTCCTATAGACTGACTCTACATTAAGCGTGAAGTTGCCTAAAACTTTGAGAAGATCATTAAATATTATGATTTGAAAATGGATATTATGTTGTGTGAGACGATGATAAAGCAATTTTAAATTAAGTGTTGTCCAACCAATAAGTCAACTAATTGACTAAGTAAATCCCACCTCTCCCAAGGAAAAATACATAATATCGCGCGAACAAGGCATTTCTAAGAAATCATTTTTATAGTTTCTTTCCGCTACAGAAACTAGAAACTTATATTGAATTTTAGTGATTATAATAGTAATGTATTAGCATTCTTCCTTCCTCGTTCTATAAGATACTGAGTGCCTTATAAGCCGGCAGCGGCAGTCGAGGCGGGAGGCAGCGAGGCGGCTTGAACTCATGCATGCGACACAAAGGGGCCTTGTTCGTGAACCACCGAAGGCCGCCCAGCTCTGCGACAACGAGTTTCCTACATGCACTAGCAATGTACTCGCACTTACATTTTGAGAAGTTCACGGCTACTTTTATTTTTAAATGAGATAAACTCGGAGCACGAAGGTCAAGGACTTTATTTTTGGCGGATGCGGCGCGCTCTTGTTGCCAACGACCTGCTTATAAAGCTTTCAGTTGTTTATCTTTCTCCGAGCGATATAGCTGTGATGGTATTAATGGATTTATACTACATAGTAAACATCGTAAGTATCTAAAAGAACGTCATCAATGAAACTTTGTAAACATCTTTATCTATTACTATTTCTGACCTGGTGTACGACAGAATCTAGATTATTTAGGTCATAGGCCTCATAGCACAGATCAGTAATGATCCCTTTACTCACACGCCGGTATTTGACAGAGTCTAAGTATTGATACCAGTTCTCATTGAAGTCCCATTCGTGTCCAAATAATTAACGTGAGTAATTGGCCGTCGCTGTATGTTGTACTTATAAGTATCCTTTGCCGTGTTTATCTTCGGCATTTTCCTATGGCAGTCTCTTAGTATATAGGTATGGCAGTTTTTTTAAGTTCGCATAAGGTATTCACCGTAGCGAACGAATTAGCATTTCGTTCGCGATTCGCCAGCGCGGGCGGCGGCGAGCTGACTGTCCTTGGAATAAGGATGTGGCAAATGGGTGTCTTATCTGACCGTTTGGACTGTTAGTAGGCTTTAAATATAATTATACAAGTGTTCGGCGGCTTCAGTGCTATAATAACGACTTATTTTGCATGTAGTTAGCGTCACCGGCCCTGTTCCTGTTCATTGTTATGTAAGGACACGGTAGATTATTCAGTTCGTGATTATTGATTAGATGGAGGACGTGAGATGAGTGAACTTCAGCGCTGTTTATACGCTCATTTCTATGCGTCCCTTATTGAGTTGAGTATCGAGAATTTTTTAAAATCCTAAATCATCGATAGGTACTTAGCTGTATGAATCAATGAATTTCAATTCTATTTGAGTTTAGAGCACGCAAATTGTAACATTGTTGCAAGCAGGTAGGTACCCATTGATTCACTGTTTAGTGTAGATAAACACGTTTGAATGCAAATCATTTATAGGTATTACGATTTCCTGTTAAATACTGCGGCAATATGATCGGCAATTTACTATGAAGCGTTGGTAGTTAAGCTAGCGGCTGTGTTGGCTGACGGTGGGTAATATTAGCGAATTGCTAAACAACGGCTAAGGTTTCCCCTTATGACTTGTGAGAGTCTGGAATGCAGCTGTGTTGATAAATATGTATGTGCGTAGGCAGGCACAGACCTACGTTTGTTTTTAGATATTTATTTATCTCTCGAAGACATGACGCGGAAAAAAATTAAGGAAGAAGTCGGGTTGGTTTATTAGTGATTATCTATTTTAAACATAACATTCCTATTTACTTACGTGAATGTTACAGCTCGTCAGTCATAAAGCTTTTGTTTCCCCAATATTGCGAGACTATCCACGAGTTCACGACATACTTTATTATTTTAACGTTTGTTGCTTAGCTTATTTTTGTAATTAAAGTATACATTAAACAACAAAATGAATTAAAGACTCCAAGTCGTAAAGTAAAATTACAAAATTCTTTAAGATTAGCAAAGAATTACAATGTAACCGTTTTGAAACATTCGATTCTTTTTATTTAGAAATTAATACAAATATGCATGAATCGATTTCATAAAATAAAACTTTTGGCATCTGAGAGTTCAACGCACTGATCAAGTTTTATGCCATAATTGCGCCTTGGCCAACAGCCCACCAGAAATATCAGAAAAATATTTGTGGCCGTCACAGGCGCACTCGGCTTCTGCGAACAAAAATATGACGTGTCCTGGCAACTTCACTAATAAGGCACATGTGAGTGTTGCTAGTTTTTACGTCGCTCAGGCGCTAATGCACTCTAGTGTTGACATTTGTTCAAAATAAAATAACAAGAGTAGGCTCGACACTGCCGCGCGTCCTCCATAATGTTTAGTTAACATTCTGTTGATATGTTTAACGAACAAGATTGTGTTTAATAAGACAGGGCGAACAAAACAAAAAAGAAGATGTAAGTAGGTACATCAGAATCTCACAATATGTTTTTTCTGAGATTTTTATAACATGTTACTTACTATTTTTAGCTAGAACATGTTAATACACTTAAACTAAGTTCATCGTATTTTACTATCCTACCTTTTATTAGTCACACCTACTAACTAACAGCATTTTCATACAAAATGCAGAAAATTAAAAAATAAGAGCTGCCAACAATGGAGAAATTAATCTTGATTCAGGGCACCAAGTAGTGCTTACATAGTGTCAAACCATCAACAATTAATAAAGTTTAAGAAGTTGAAAACCAGCATTACCTACATATATTTACAAATCCTCCCAAAATCAAGTCAAAGAACTCCAAATACCTCAAAATACCTCACTGAGCCTTCAAGCCGTCGCACGTTTTATAGATTTTCAATCACCTTGTACTTTAGACATTTACGATCAATTAATCCCATGAGTCCTAGGACAACATGGTCATGTTTAGACAATTTATTATGACATAAAACTAACAAACCCTAAAACCTTAAAGTATGTTGTTATAACATCTACAGCAATAGGCCTCGCGAATTCCGGTCAGAGGGCATATTGCACAAGATTGAAATCGTTTCGAAACGTTTCAAAGATTCAAAGCCAAGATCTTTCTCAATTTATCTTATTTATCCATAAAAGGTATGGAAATTCGATGACTTTTACGGTTTATGGCGTTGTAAATTGATACTAATTTTAATATCTACGTATTTCCACATAAAGTCAGTAAATAAATATGCAACGAACCTGTTTTGCGTATAAAGGGGATTGAATTTTAACTTGTTTTCGACATGTTGAGATTTTACCTTCCACACGTCATGCGTTTGACTGAATTCGATGAAAATTACGTCATCAGACATACACTTTGCAGTTTGCAATGACGTTGTATGACGTGTTATGTAAATTTAATGGGATGACGTATGAAAAAAGTGACTGTTTGCCGTATTTTTAAATAACCATAAACTATGTTAATTGAGCTTAACTCTGCCAAAACAAGCCAACAAACAACCTTTTAATAATTCAATTAATAACGTCAAACTAATTTGATATCACTTATTATTATCCAATAAAAACAACTTATTTAACTAGATTTAAAACCAAAATATCCAAAATCAACACAATTTCTCTGAAAAGAAGGGAGGAATTTAGATGTGGATGTGTGTGTTCTTTTTAGCAGTACTAAACCCAATTAGAGATGGCTATAAAGTCACCATTTCAGTTCTTCAAATTCTCGAATGCCTAAGAGTTCAAAAGCACCCCAACATCTTTGTGTTCATCGTTGACACACGATAATGTACTAATCAACGATTTATAGATATGTAAGGCGGAACATCGGTCGGCCTCGCTGGGAGAGGCGTGATGCCGTCTCAGGAAGCCTGCCACTTCCGACCGGAAGTCGGTGCAGACGGAAGACTTGCGTCACTTCCGAGCGGCCTCAACATGGCGCCTTATAAGTAGGACCAGTAGGATCACTGATACTGCTCTTAAATTATCCGCATACTCTTTAGAAGATTGAATTTTAGATTTTCGAAATTTATCATTTTTATTTATTAATCATTCATCATTTTATTTATCATTTTTTTTTTTTTTTTATTTATCTGTCGTAGCGTGAAGTTATAGTATAGCATAAACTATTCCTCATGAATCTGACTATTAAATACAAAAACAATTTTTCCAATTCGACTGGAAGATCTCTACAGATTAACGTGTTAAAACTAACGAAGAAGCACTTCAGCTTTATTAATAAAAAATATAGTATAGATGTATTTAAATACTTATAGCTACCATTTCAGACTCCCAATTCGGTAGAGCAGAGACTAAGTCAGAATACTTAGATTATTATTATTATTATTTTTGGAATAAACACACAACATGAGATTTGACGACTCGGTTGTTTATGTTTTTATTGCAGTACCTTTCTACATTTCGAGTGTCACATGAAGACCCGAAGGGGTTGTTGTAAGTTCGTCACAAAAATAATTCGCCACGAAAAAATTTTTTGATCCTGTTCTCCTAGTACTTTCTGTTCAGATTCCACATTGTGTCCTTGTTTACGATAGATTTGTGCTGGATTTTATTATTTAATTGTTCTGCTATCCGTGCGGAAAAAAGAAATGGGGCGAATTTACAATAAACAAAAATAAAAAAAAAAACAAAAACCTTTGGCTAAGTTATACATACTTCTTTTCGTGGGGAATTATTTTTGTGGCGAACTTACAACAACCCACATGAAGATGATGCTAACAGAATGCATTGATGTGATAAAATCGTATCCACTCAATATTTGAGAATGTATAATACCTTCGGGACATAAGCAAGCTCGCGATTACAACACAATTTATAGTCCAGTTTTAAACCGTTAACTTTTCTGGTAAGGCAAGTAAGGCAGTCTAGGCGTTTCAAGGAAAAATACCGTCGGATGCAAATAGTTTGGTAACTAACTTGCTGTTATTAGGTGTCCACTCGAGAACCTGCGCTTTTATAATCTGCATTGGTTTTCATTCACATCGAAACCGACCTCTTCGGTAAATTCACTATCAACTGCTGCTTTTGTTTAAAGGTGCGTTAGCTCAGCATCGATCGATGATTCAATGGATGCTGGATTTATAAGTAAGTTCTTGTTATTGGCTGTGTTGTGGTAGTAGTGTTAAGTGACGTGGTTGAGGCGGCGGGCGTTGCGTGGGCCCACAGAACGAGTGCGACCGGTCCCCAGGTGTCAGCTCTATACAACAGGGCCGAACTTCACTTGGAAATAATGTGACTTGTTTAAGCAAGCACATGTACGTACAAGGTACGTTTTTATTGTCTTTGATGAAAAGAACGGAGTGAGTTATTAATGTCTTAAAATTCCTTGAAAATTGTTGTATCAATCAAAATCTTTTAATTAAAACTAAATTCATTAAGAGCTCGTATTCTTGAGATGCTTGTAAGTTGTGATGCCTCAGGTACTTTTTAAGTTTCTCTTGGAAATCACGGACTTATTTTTATTCTTAAGAGGTAATTCAGGATACGAATGCTGATAAAGTGAAATGCACAATTGGTATGGATAAAATTCTAACTCTTGAAGTTTGTAATACTATAGAAGTTTCCTTGAAATGATTCATTATTTTCATCCACTGCGATACGACAAAACGTAAAATTTTAGACATGCATAATTGTGTGAAAATTCCTTTAGGTATTATAAGATAAACTTAATAATTGCATAATATAATGTATTTTAAATAAAATTTCAAGAATTCTGCAAATAAACAACTTAAAAAAATATGTTATTCGCTGATCGTGTGCGGCGAAACCCAAAACCGTAAAAGAAAGAATACTACTTAACTTTATTAGAAGAAAAAAAATATCAAGTATGTTTTATCATAAAGGCTAAAAACATAGACTTAAACAAATGAACATACTTGAACATTGGTTTATTTAAAATGGGCCCGAGTCCGCTCCTGTGCGACTAACAATCTAAGGGAGTCGCTAAGTAGAGAAGCCAATACGGTTGTTTGCGTAAACATTCACTGCATCAGCTGGGTTACTTAGTAAGTTAGTACTCAACTCTAACTTGGTGCATTTACAACATCTTCATGCCTGCAGCCCTGACATTGTAGGACAGGTAATAGAGATGCTTGCTGCTTGTCTTCATACATCGCGATTTGCATACCTTGTTGGAATTACGTTAAGAATGCAAGTATTGAGAAACTTCGCACTTTTAGTTTACTTGTTGGTCAAGCATCCTTCGTTTTTATTTTGACATTCTCTGTGACGATTCAGTCTTTTAAGTTTTCGTAGGCATAGCCACGTAGGAATTGCTATAGTCAATCTAGATTGTATTCTAAATCTAGATCAATAATAAAATGTTAGAATAATAAAAACAAACATTTATTTCAGACCAGAGGTCAATTCCACAATTTTTTCGGAACGATCACAATCTAATCTCTTTCTCAAATCTGACAAAAATGCCACTTATTTACACCTACATTTTTTAACATTGATTGCTGCTGACGTGATGTTGCGACTAGATTGTGAACGTTTTTAATTAGTAGAATTTGCCTTCTAGTCCATGATCTTGTTAGTAATAATGCACCTAAAAACTAATGTTAGTATTAGCAACATAATTAAATTATGACATCAAGCCACACCCATGTTTGCAGCATGGGGGACTCCCACTGATCTGCAAAGACACTGAGTATAGTTTACATATTACTTTTTTTGTGGCGGATAATTACGCGTTTATTCACATCATTGACTGCATTTTTTAAGTCATGGTTTACAATTATTTTTATGATGATTAATATAATTTGCATGTGTCGAACTATACCTTTACAAACACACACACCTACCTTCATCTCACCTCGAAACAAAAAAAAGGCTTCACAGACCAGTGCGAATTCTGGGAATCCAACCCGCGGCCCTGAACTTATGAAAGCGGACGCTCCGCAATATTGACATTCTGGCCATCTTTGATTATGAAACACGTCGCAATGACATATGACCTCTTTTGATAAGGTCCTTCTTCTCTAATATCTAGCTGTCATGTAGTTTTAAAAAGTTTAGCCAATCTGTGGATTGGCTGCGTGACTTCTTGCTGTATCATTGTTTCCATACTGATCTAACTATCATCATGCTATTCACAATTATTCGTTGTTATTTCTACTTCTACAGGTAATTTAATCTTCCTTGAAACTTTGTCTCGATTTTTTCTCTGAAACATGCTAACGTCACCTGAACATTTTCATAAACATTTTTCCTTCTAGTTCACAAAATAGGTTTCACATGTTCTTCTTGCAAGAAGCTGTTAAATATATTAGCTTAGTTCGTCTTGACGTAGGTGCTATGACGTTTATACATTAAATACACAAATAAATTGGATGAAACATCTGTAAGCGATAAACATTTTCGTCCTATTGAGGGAATTGAACCCACGACCGTGACTGCAATATGTGGACACTAGTGATTGTGTATTGTCGTCATCGCCAATATTATGTGGCTTTGCATTCTATTATCATAAACAACACAATTACTAACTCAGCACAACGCTCTCTTCTTCAAGGTTCTTTTTTCTGCGTATTCCAAACTGTCACCATTATTCGATCGAAGTCCACTGGTAGAAAATGCATGGGCCAAGAGCTAAATGGTCTGCAGGAAAGATGGAGGTTCTATAGATAATGCTTTTATTATCACTTAGAGAACCCAAAGCTTGTTGATCGTGAAGTTCGACCTTTTTTATCTAATTGATGCCGCTTCAACGAATAATTGACAAGCCAATTAAGTCAAGGATTCTTTCAGTGTTATGCTGGATTGTGACTTCGTTTATTTGGGTATGTCCCTTCCATCACTAAGCAATTTAAACGCATGTTAAAAATATCTTTTATCCGTAAAGTACACATAATATTGGTACCTGCCCAAAAATAACCTTTATGTGTGTTTTAGACAAATATGGTTTAGGTGTGAATACTTACTTAAAAGTATTTCTTATATTCACTTAAAAAACACAAGGCATTGGCAGATACCTTCTAATTATTCATCGTGAATCAACAGATAGTGGGCTGACTGTATAAGTGTACAATTACATTGTCAACTAGAGACGGTATATTTTGATGTTTAATTTACCACAAACGTGGGTGTAGACTACAAGGCCTCTGTAATTGTTTGTTGTTGTGGAAATTTTATAATTAATTTAAATTAATGGAGAATAGGGTGTGTCAGGTGCTTCTTATTATTCTCCTTTTTTATTGGCTCGCTTTAGTGTACTAAACACGTAATAATGAAGTTAAGTTGGACTTAAGTTTAGCGTGTCCCTTAGTATTTGCTAAATGGCCTTTTTTTCGCACTATCTTGACAGTAAAGGTTTTTGTTAGCCGATTTCAATTTATCACTATAACTGGCTGCCTATGGGTGTGTATTGATGACCCTAATTTGTTATCTAAGTGGCATAACTGCTATCTGCTGTGGACACTGCACAGTAGTGGCTTAATCTGTTCCGTTATTGATAACGCGTTAGGTAATTGACATTTCATTTTATTATGTTCAAGTTATTTTCTTTGGTTTAAAAGTGATGAGTGCAAAGCTTAATAAGTACTAAGTAGATAGTAAAAGTTGACCAGGATGTGACGTCCGTTTTAGTCTAAACACCAGACATAGTAAACGTGTCTTATCGTATTTTTAAATGGTCTATCAATAATAATATTCTTAAGCCCGCTTGAACCAGCTGGGGTTATCTAAAACTCGAAGTTAGTGGCTAACACGACCTTATTGTGTATTAAAACATATTTGTAATTTAACTCTGACCTAAGTTTATGGTGCAAGTGAGCCTTGACGTCATAACCTATTCTTCAAGTTTTTTTTTTTGATCGAGCTTGCGGTTTGAATATTCAACGCGTGGGCGTTCTAACTGGTTATAAAATAAAATATTGTTATTAAGTACTTTTTATCACCCAACCGAATACGATTAATTAAACATTCATTAAGTCATACGGCTGGTTTATTACGTGTGATCACACGTTAACTTTATATCTAGAATACGGAGGCAAGTGTTAGTATGCACAGCGTACAAGGCATTATGTTCTGCTTATCGAATTCTCACAGTCGTTTTCAATATGTTGCACGTCCAATGCGTGTTTGTAATGCGTGAAAGCAACTACAACTGAAATAAATCACCAATATATACCTGGATATTACGACGTTGTTCCACGGCTTGGTTCGGGAGTTTTAGTTTTCTGAGCACGTTCGTAACCACGATATATCAGCAAGAGCTGTAGCCATAGTTTTGTAAGGCGATACGACATGTTTTACACGGTGTTACCACGGTGATGTAATCTCTGCTTGCTGTAATAGACACAATGTCAAGGTCCCATTAATTTCACTTGTCAACGACATTGATAACAAACAAGTAGGTAGGTACTTAGTACCCACCTACGTAGGTGTCTAAGTTTGGAAATTTAAAAATATAATAGGTACTTATTTACTTAGTCGCCTTTATAAATTTAGCGTTGTGCTATTTTTAACAATTACGTATGATTTTTTCCGTAAGTAAACATCTTAACTTTTCCTCAAATGGAACATTTGATACGAGAATTGGAATGCCGGCTATGTTTTTCTGTATCTAGAAAATACGCAATAATAACATCTGAATGACGAAGTTAAGTGTTAATAATATATTAATATGACCTTCTACTAAATACCACGTTTTCAAATACAAAAACGCCAGCACTCAAGCAAATATTAAGTATCTATAAGACCAGTACCTATATCAAAGAACAAGTAGCCTATAGAAATAATTCAATTACATTCTTTAATCACACATCAACCAAGGCAAGCTCTGCACTTAATAGACCAATAGAGCACTTATTTGTTATAATTAGGAAATGAAATATGTATTACAAGATATAATTTGTTACGTGATTATCGCAAAGAACATTGACAAGCAAATTGTATAGCAGAAATAACATAAGCAAGGAAGGACACGGTTTTGAATGACAGTCTGAATGCTTGACATTACATTAGGGAAAACCTAATAGAAAATTGATGTTTATTTCAAAACACTTTTAATGAATGAATGCATTTTTATACCTGGTAGCGAGCTGCATCAATGACTTCAGAATGTACCTACCTGTTATAGAGACTTCGTAAGATTAGAAACAAAACAAGTTCAAATAAATATTTGCAAAGAACAGCGAAGATTTAGTGCAGCGTTGTACGTGTCTATTACACGAACATTTGACTTTTTTGAAAAGTTGTCATTATGAGAAGTTGGCATTCTGCGAAGTTGACGTTCTGCGAAGTTGACGTTTTGAGAAGTTGGCATTATGCGAAGTTGGCGTTTTGCGTCGAGTTGACATTTTGAGAAGTTGGCATTCTGCGTCAGAACCCCTCAATATACACCAGGATTGAGAAGGCAAAGGAAATGTTGAAGGTTACCTAGTGCACCTACCTACAACAAGAATTTCGTGAATATCGACAATCGACACTAATTACTGTAATTTATATTACTGCCACATTATTATCGTTAAATGCATTTACCACAACCCTGATCAGATATTGTCTTGTACAATAATAAGCTCAATTATGTGATCTATTAAGTACCCAATACCCCACTATTGAAGTGGCAACGCCATTAGATATTAAACTGATTATATTTTCTTTATAGCGATTATATACTTAGTATAGGTACTTACGGAAATTATTTATTTTATTACTTTTAGGAAAACATACAGCTAATACATTCGAGTTGTAAGAAAACGATACAAACAGCGTGAGAGTTAAACATAGAGACAACTGAAGAGAACAAACAAAAGCAAAATACACTACAGTTAAACTTCAAAGATAAAATTACTTAATAGTTTTAAAATTTCTGACCACTATTTGTATCCCAATGGCAAGGGGTCAGTTTTTAGTAGAAGAAAGCCGATAGGTACAATAGATACATTTTACTTTTCTGTATTTAACACCACCTATCATCATCATTTACTTTACAGTGTTAAGTAATCCTAATCACAAATTAATTAGTGCAAGAAACATGAGAAATAGTATTGCCTGAAAATTTGATTATTCACCGAACGAATTTTCACACTACATGGAAAACTGTCAGAAACTCAGAACCCTTCCTAAAATCCTTAGGGACTGCCAAACTCCAACATTGTTCCTAAACTCTCGTGAGTTTTATAACAAAGTACAAATTAATTATTAAAAAAATCCCTTTATTAAATTAATGGAAAATGGACTGCCCAAGTTACGCGTAATAATGCTGAAATAACAGATTATTACAATATAATATACTGCTACAAGCATTTGAATATGAGGAATAATAAAGGATGTATACATACTCCAAACCGAAAGGGGAGCTTAAAGTGAATCAATAGACTTGTCGAATATTACCTTGCCGAGGGAATTGAGTGCTCTACCTACTCTACTTAATACTTAGTTGCACTTGCTACTAGCAGTCTCGGAGCCTCAAATATTAATATCGTTTCGGCATCTGCTACCCGTGCTACTAGTTGTACGTTGTAAGTACTTCAAAGACTAAAGTGCTCTTGTTTTACTACTTTTCTCAATGTTACAACATATTATAGTTTAATATTACGTTTAAGGTTCAAAAAAATAAACTAAAACTGGGAACCATATAGTTAATTATCTAAGTCACCATGCTTCGTTACATTTTAAACTAATTAATAATACATGTACATTGGAACCTTGAAATCCCGTAATTGCGCGTGGAATTTTTTATCGTTTGTCTTTAGTTTAAAACATGTGTTACAGCAACTAGTTTTAAATGTTATTTCTTTGGTTGTTCACTTTTAACATTTGGTTCTTGTTAAGTTTAGCTATTGATATGTTTATTATACGTGCGTTTTGTATTTTTTGCACGCCATCATTGTTTGGGCGAGGCAGACTGGCGGGCGTTGCGGACAAGGAACCAGTTTGGTAGGGAATCAGACGGCAAAACCTGTCTACGGATGGTACGCACCAAAACCTCTTGAAACGTCTCTAAGTTTGCTGCTTTTTAACACAATATAACACAATAACAGTTAGATGTAAATCACCGTACTTTACTGCATTTAAGTTCTTGAAATGGATATCCATAGGTCACATGGACATTTAACAATATTTAACTTGATGTTAGCTATGAGCTGTTAACACGGTGTACTTGTCACATAAATACGTTTGTGTAAATGTTTTAATAGAAATAGCTAAGTAACACGAACATAAATTATGTTTAGAAACAAAACTGATAGTGTTGAAACATTTGAATGATGAATGTTTCACACAAAAGTGTTAATTTTTATAATTAGCGAAATGTGTAGGCTGGGCTGTATATCAATCACAATCACGCTTTTTAGCAAATGGAGAAAGCAGAGTTCTGCAGTGTGTACTACCGTCTGTCTCGCAAGGTGTGTTTACACCGCTTGAGACATGAATAGCAATCACTTCACGCAATAGTGCCACATAGTGCACAAGTGACGGCTTACAGCTCATTGCATACTAGCACCATTAAGTAACCTGTTCCCTTACATAAAGTTACATGCATCCACTCTTACGTTTAAGTCTCGAAGATAGCCTGTTATGATACGGGTACTAATTAGCAATTAATAGCAGTGATACAGGGTGAATTTTCGAACGAACAACATATTATGATATTAAAGGACAAATCCATTTATCCAATAGTCGATTCTCATATCAATATGTAATCATCCATTTTCCGCAAAAATGTTAAGCAATGGAAGTTACAATAATCACCGCCTTTTTATATAAAAGAGCTCGACTTTGGGGTTGGTTAATGTTAGATGTCAACGAATTTTTGATTGTAGGACACAATATCAGTCGTTTTATGGTAGTGCTCATACTTAAACTATTCAGATTCATAAAGTCACTTAGAAAAAAACTACCAGGTGAATAAACCTATAGGTATAAGGTTTATAAGTACATTAACGATTCACCTTGTGTGTTGCGTTGGTAACATAATCATTTTATCATTTGTATTTTTCGTAGGAATTCAAACTCTATTCTAATCTAAATTTTGATCGCCTATACGTCTGGAAAAAATCAATTACAAGGGAAAAAGTTCCAAGCGCCGTCCTGGACCATTCACTTTCCCATTTCCCAGCCTTTTCCTAATCGCTTTCGATTTTGTTGATAAAGTTCAATGACCCGTGAAACGCAATCCTAAATTCTATTCTGGCTTCGAGTGGATATTCATTGCGCTACAGCTGTATCTATATAATTATTATGGCCAAAAGGATTGCCTTGCTATTGAAAAGTGAAACTGAATTATCATTTCCATTTCAATTACAGGGTTTATTTGCTTATAATTTATAGTGGAGTGTATTTGCAAATAAATGCTTTAGTACGGAGTAGTTATGGTTGTTATTATGCACAGTGCATTATGCAACTCTTCTACGTCGATGGTCGTTAAATCCTACGCTTTATGAACTGTTGCGATCGCATTCTATGACCGATTCATAGACACAGCTCGGTTCGTAGGTGATTGATCCGCCATACAATGTTAGTTAATTTTATGCTCTATCTCCTTATCGTTTGCATAAGGAAACAATGTTGTCTGGGTTAAACGTATCGACCATTTATGAGGGCCTAACACCAGCGTGCATGGCATAGGCATAGGAAACGTAAATAAAAATTAAAATCGGAAATACCCGTTTCGCACATAATATTTATTTAGTTTGAACGCTTTGGTCATGCTAATAGGTGATACTAATTATGCTTGTCATTTATAATTTAACCCAATGCGGATATTATAAGTAGACGTGTTTCCAGTGCGAAAATCGACTCTAATCGAATATCTTTACGATAGCTCGCTCGTGCTATAGTTCTAAAACTGTTACTATAGTTTAAATGACGTCTGGCTGTATAGATCTGTCTGATATGGTATGCAACCTATTGCTCTATCGAGACTATTCTGTTTGATTGTCAATGAAACGTTGTTGAATGTACAGAAGGAAAATAAAATTCTATTTCAGATCCAGTCAATATTTTGTCACGACTCACACATTGTATTGTGGGAATACTTTTTTCCAGATATTAATGAATAGGTAAAGCACTAAATTGTATAAGGCATCGTTCTATTGAGTATATATTTAGCAGTAGGTACACTCAAACAAGCTATTAGGTAGGTAGGTATACAGGCAGCTAACTTGCAACTACTTTTTTTAAACAATGTTTCAAGCGTGTCGATTCTTTCAAATTACTCTAAATAGGTTACACAATTATTAGACACCACAAGTTTAAAAAGTGATCACAAAAGAACAATGAATGGCAATGTAGCAGAAAGATAATTATTATTGTCTGTAAACCAAATAGATTGTTTGACTGTACATACATTCGCCAAGGTGCTAATAAGAGTCGTCCAATAAAATTAAACGCAAATAGTCACGAGAAAAGTGTGGTCAATGAAGGAGTAAATCTTTCCCTGTCGGGGTAACTGAACTGTGCATTTCGCCTCTTCATTTACTTAAATAATTAACACTAATTGAAAAAAAAAAAAAACCAGCATCTTACCAATTGTCCAAATAATAGGAATATGAGTCAGATTTGTGAGACTGCATCGTCATGCTTATCCAAATAATCCTACAAAGAAAAATTGCATAAACTTTTCTTCAGTTTTTCGAAACTTTTGATGAAAATGATCTTTTCTGTGATCTAACTTGATTATTACTTATTAGACAATTTTATTACTTAGATAAATAGAATTCTCACACTATGTCACTATTAAATACCGAGAAAACAATACACGATACAAAGAAAATCGATCTGTATTGCTGTCATGTGAACTCAGCTTTACAAACGATTGCAAAAGTGATTGAGCATTCAAAATGTTATACGATTGTTATAACACTGCCAATCAAACGTTTCAAATTAAGTATAGGTCTGTTAAGGTTCATTAAATATACAGGTATTTATTTTAACATCAAGGTATGTACACTTTTTTATCTTGCTCAGGTATGTACTCAAAAGATTGAACAAGTGTTTCCCTACATTGTTCCTCGAGCGGAAAATCTAAAAATATAAGTGGATATAGTTTTTATTTTTCATATAATTCATCAGCCTAACGATTTTCCACATGTGTTGGGATAGGATCCCAGTGTTTTACGTCTGCCTGATTGACCTCCACAACCCAGTTACTGGATAACGCGATATCCCTTGGTAAGACTGGTTCTCAGACTTCTGGGTATAGAACTAGATGTACGACAAAGACGACCTAGAAATGGAACTTAGGACCCACGTTCAGCAGTTGTGCTTTGCGCACACGAGACAAAAGTGGTAGTTTTTCTCAAATAATTACGATAAATATAACATGACCCGGATATTTGATCACATTACCGACTCAATAAAGCATCTGGTTATGCTAAAAAACAAGAAGGAAGTAGCAAAAAGTTTTTTTTATAGAGATTCAAGGATTCACAGCACGTCAGCGTCACTGATGTATTTTTTGCTCTAATATTGTAATATTATAATTCAAGTTATTAGACAAGACTTGCCTACTAAATGATTAATTAAACTCGCCAAATTAGACGGTTTCATATTAAGAACGTTAACTGGTTTTGGACAGTTATAAAGGTTTCTAAGAAATCTGCGATGACTCAGTTCTAAGGATGGAAAATCTTAGGTTTCCGGATTTTTAATTGTGTTATTAATTTTCCAGTGTTACAATAGGTATTTTTTTATATAATGTTTGGAGTAAATACGTCGGTACCTGTGTGGTAAATTCCAACTATTGTATCTTAGGTAATTTCCTATTTTCCATCTTAGGTAACTGTTACACATTTTATTGTTGCAGGAATAGGTGGTGAGATGTCCTAGATGCGCACCGCGAGGGCTGGTTCGAGCTGGTACGGATACCTGGAAAGACGCAGCCTTTGCCCGGCAGTGGGACGTTACAGGATGGTTTTAAAGGGAAAGGTTCCAAAAGGTATAAAGAGAAAGGGTGGAAGATGAGGAAATCGGTATACAAACACATTCGTTTTAGGGTTCCGTACCATAGTTGCCAAAAACAAAACCCATACAGGATCACTTTGTTGTCCGTCAAATCAAAACCTATATAACTTCCCGTTGACCTAGAATCATGAAATTTGGCAAGGAGCAAGGCCATGTAGAAGGAAAAAGGAAAAGGAAAATATCCGGAAACCGTAGTAGTTAAATCACACATAATCACATCTTTTTTTGCGATTATAAACTTATTTTTTTGCATGTTGTGTTAAATATTGTATGGTTGTACGGACCCCTTGGTGTCTTCTTTTGATAGATGTTGATTTATACCCGTCATGATGTCTGTGGAGGTTTACTGACTAATTTTTGACCCAAAGTATTAAAAAATATGTAAAGATTGATAATTCACTAAAAGTCATTCTCATCTATCTATACCTATAATTTTATCCGGATCCATACATAAATATTCCATTTAAACAGGTTCAAAATCAGTTGTTTTTTTTTTTAGTTGTTAAGCTGATGCATGACAGCATAAGACACAAATTATACTGAAAATAGCTCTTTGACATTTGTATTTCGTCTTTAAAGACTTTTTAGCTACTCGTAACCTACTACGACGTAACACAACCTGTTAAAAAAACGTTGTAGCGATTGAAATACTGACGAATAAAGTAGGTATAGTTTGATCTCATACGAAGATAAAAGGTGAAGGATAAATTTAATCCAGTGCTTATGGTATGGGCAGTCATTGACACCACGATTTCTACAGATGGAGATTGTCTGACCACTGCACTGCCTAAGCTGGTATCATACCCATAGTTTGGGTCAGGACCAGAGAAAAAGATGGTTAAGTTCGATGTTCGTCTGAGCGGTTATACCAACTAAAATCAGTGGCTAAGCAATTGGCTTCTGCGCTACGTGTTACAGGTTCGATTCCCGCACGGAACATATATTTGTATGGCCTACAGATGGATTGTTCCGGATCTGGCTGTTTGTGTATTTGAATTTATATATGTTTGTAAATGCACCCACGATACAGGCAGGGCCTGATCTAGCTATTTAGCCGCTTCGGGCAAAAGTAATACCTATTCGCCGCCCTTTACACTAACACCATACAATATTATGTCGTGAGCTTGCATTCTGAAGATTGGATGATATAATGTGATATTATTTTTCTATTGGACTTCCGAACAAGTATACAAAAATTCATGAACGTATGTTGGACTTTGTGCAACTGCCCAGTACCCTTAATTTTGCCGCCCTACATCTTTGCCGCTCTGGGCATTTGCCCAGCTGGCCTGCCCTTAGATCGGGCCCTGGATACAGGAGGAATTCCTAGTGTGGTACAACGACTTATTAAAAAAATTAAAGAAATAATGGTTTTTGGTGAAAAATGGCTCTTATAACAAAATAATGAGATAGTATGTAAGTAATTATGATTAAAACGACATTTTTTATGTAATTTCAGAACGGTACGTAGGCACTCTGTATGGCTATCTGCCTAGCTGTCGTTTGTCTGCTTGCTTCCTTTCTATAACTGAGAGGCAAACCATTCTATGCCTTGATGCTTTGCATAATTTAAGTTAGTTTTACGAGTTAATAATTGAGGTGTTGATAAAGAATTAACAATATATCAGACGGGATTGAATAGATTATACGATAAGAGATTGCTATTGTTATTCAATGAAATAATTTGTCCATATATCATTAAGAGGTGATCATGTTGTCAAGTAATCGTAATTGTACTATTGTCTTGTTTTAATTGGTAAGTAGTTCTTTTATAGAAGTGTGTACGTGTAGTGCTAATGGAAAAGAGTCTATTGTAGCAGGGTTTAATATTAGGTACATTACTGTAATCGCGCCTTATGTTTTAAATACTTTTCAAAATTCACAGCCCTCTCAAATAACATAGTTTTGGACTCATATTTAATTATATTGTTGTAATAAATTGTAGGATTAGAATAGGCAGATACAAATCAAAACGGTTTTTCACACACAAACAAAATCTATACCTAAATACCTTCATCATCATTTTCCTGCCCTTGTTCCATGTTACTTGGGGTTGGCTCAACACGTTTTCTTCTTACATTCCGTCCTGTCAGCCGTCATGCTATAACTGACACCCTTTTCTTTCATTTAAAAAAATACCTTAGGGCATTAAAATAAGCGTTACTTCGTGGTATTTAAAGTAGTGTTCTTAGTCGCCTTTTATCTTCGGATCTCCTTTAATCTCCAGATTAGCGTACAACTTTGAAGGTTAACCAAAGATTAAACAAAAGTGTTGTATTATTGTATCTCACGGGTATTATTATTCATTGGAACATAATGACCAGAGAAAAAATGATTGCCGATATAAATCTCATTGTAACGCCAATTTGCCACGTGGTGGAATCTGAAGGCACCTACCTGCCTGGCTGTGGTGTTCTGACAGTCACGTTACAATCAAAATCTAACCTTGAGTTGGGTTATAAACATGCCCCTTTGTTCTCAATAACCAATTTAAATGTTAAAATTAATCATCTACGCAATGCGCGTATTGCGTAGCCACTTTGTTTACTAACACATTCTGAATGCGAAATAACATTTTTTTCTACATAAGTATGTAGGTATCAATCCTTGACCATTAAAGGTATAAACGGCTTACCGGTTGTATGTCACCTGTCACATATTATAAAGATAACGAGTTGAATGGAATGCTTCTCCATGAGGAGCATTCAATTGAATGTAGCAGTCAACAAAGGGCAGTAGTTTCAGTCATTTGAATTCCATTTTACTTTCTATAAACACGCACACTCGAAATTTATCAATTTATAATGTGTGAGAATCAGTACAGCAATGTTTGAATTTGCCTACAGCCGGCAATTTTACGGAGCGCGAACCTACACATTCAAGCTTGGAATGCAATTATGTGCGGTCCAAGAGACAATAATGAAGCAAGTATCTTGGACCTCTGTTTGTACCGCATTTATGTACCTACCTACCTCTCGTAACTCGCCAGCCATCGCCAGCGGCATGCAATGATGTATTCCAACTTATCAACTGGTACAAAATATTTGCACATAAATAAAAGGAATTGCAATAACACAAGTCACGTAAAAAGTGTTTATTTATAATTCAATTGATGAATAACGCTCGTATTCTGAAACAAAGACCACATATTGGGACCACATCCAAAGCTATTTTGGCGTGCGTTTGTTTTGGGCAAACATCCGGCACCCTACACCTTGTTTTATTAAGTGCACAATGTATTAATGTGTTGAAACCTTTTGTTTAAAACACTCGTACCGAGAGCTGAGCTGTTCTTAATGAGGGGTTATGAACATGCCAAGATGTTTAAAGTGCTTGAGTGTCCCTCTGCTAATAAACTGTGGCACGCATGAATAAGCAGTAAATAAGAGCAGATTCTAAATGTCGCTGAATGAACAGAAAGAAAAATGTGCTTTAATTAAGATGATCATCTTTCTTCTTCTTTCAATATATTTAATGTCGGTCCGCGTGTCTTTTTCCTTTAAACATCTTCATTCGTCATCTCATTACCTATTGAGTCACCTTCTTCCTTTCTATGCTCATAATCTATCACAGAATCCATCCATCGTTTCTTTGATCTTCCTCTACTCTCATCCATCCATCCGCAGTCATATTCAAAACTTTCCTCACAACGTGTTTCTCTTTCATCAGCATTACACGCCTATGATACCTTTGACTTATGACCATCTATGACAACCAATTTCCACACAATTTCTCGGTCACCAGGGGCCACTATAATGAACTGAGAATTAAAGAGACACTTGGTGACAATGCGGCATGTAGCTGCGTTTGAAATTGTTTTTTTTTCCCGAAGGTACCGGAAATCAATAATTAAATATTTGACAATACGTATTTCAAATAATATTTGGCAGTTACCTACAAAGCAATTGTGTTAATACGAATATTTAATTAAATATAGTATCTGATACAATCCATATACTTAGCATAATATAAATACTACAAATATTTTCGTATATAACTATGGCAATCATTCTTATTTACGGAGCAAGCAGAGAAACTTCGCTTCGAGTATTGCCAACATGAGGCCCATATATTAGCATGATATGAACCCTCGTATTGCAATAACCTAATGGGTTCAAACGTTGCAGTAGCATACAAATAGAATTCCAAGTGGAACGTGAAATATTAGTACTCCCCAAATGAAACAGTTGCTGGGTTTGTATTTCGCAATAGTGCATCATAGTAGCAAGTTGTTGTACCTATCAAACCTGTAGTTAGTGCAGAAGATCCACAAATGGGTCGGCCAAGATGTACGGTATTAGTATTCAGCCGGGCGCGGGCACTGCGGCTCAGTCTATCTCACAATTATCTATTCTGAGAGCTACCCAATTAAACTTTAGTTCAAACTCGGAATTAAACGCAGGACTTCTTAAACACAGTCTGAACTTTTGTTATTATGGCCGATGAGGCGACAAATTATTAAAACTCTACGGATTCGTCCACAAGTTAATTCATACTGTAGTCTACGTTAAAAGATTTTATCACACCAGTTTATTATTCTGGTTCATAGCAATAAATTCCAAGATAATCTTAAAACTTAAAACTGAATGAAAATTCAATTCGTTGTCATGTTACAACGTAACATAATATTCGCTTATACATTTGAAACAGCCGACAACTTACTGCTTACGAATGTTAAATAGGAACCTGCGCCCGCGCAGTTAGCGTGCTTTGTTCCTAGTTTATCAAGTATTGGACAACATGACACCCGGTGTCAGCCTTGAATTTCATTGCGGTGCTGATAAACGGCCACTACACACAGCAATGTTTGCGTTAATTTATTTTATTACAAGATTAACATATTTACCACTTTATTTTGTTTAGCATTAAATGCAATCGCTAAATAATGTATATCTTTAAATATTTGTTTATTTAGGTGCTAAAACTATAGTCAATATTGTGAAGTTTTGCTGCATTCATTGTTCCTGGTGAATCTCTGTGTTAATAGCTGTATTAATGATGGTTTAAAATCTCATTAATCCTATTTCTACATTGGTTTACATAGCTTTATTGAATTCATTTATTATTTGAGAAAGCTGTCTTCTTAAGTTCGTTGAAAAAATCTTTTAGATTCTTTGATCGACTCCCCTCTAATTCATAAGCCTCTCTCTTTCCCCGAACATAACATATACAAAGCTCAATGATAACTTAATTCCTACGAAAATTTCAATCGTTGACCTATTTAGAACTTCTATGTTGACATTCTTCTTGAAACCGTCACCGTGAATCAAATTCCAGCCACAGTTAATTATGTTTAATTAATGAGCTAATCGTTTGGACCAAAAAGCAGATATGCCTATATCTGCTTTATCGTTGAAAGAAAAACTTACATACATACATATTAAAATTCACTAGTACAAATCTACCGAAAGTTTATACGAGCAGGCCTCCTTTAAAAAAAAAAGTTAGGCGTGGTTTTATCAAATAGACATTAATTAATGAGGCTGGACGCAATCACAGCTCGACAAGGCCCAGTGTGTTGCACTTACAGAACATTACATTCTGCGAGTGCACCGCTCATATGCCTACCATTATTTTCTATGTAACATGACATTATAAATGCAGTTTATTAACTAATCGTATTGTACTATAATACTCATGATTTATTGACTTGATTTTGCGTTTTGATTATATTATACAAATGGGAAATATTAATGCTTTTAGAATATGTATTAGATCAACAAACCATTAATAACATATGACAGTATGTTTTCTAATATGTTCGAGGTCGTCAGTGACAGATGATCGGCAGAAACCTATTGGCATATAAATTAAATCGTTCTATACATATTTACCGAAATATAAACTTGCATTTAACTTGTCACCAGCCATGACAAAACTGTTTTATAAATAAGTAAGTGACACTGTAAAAACGATTACAATTAAATGTAAGGTGCTAGTAAAAAATCTGTTCCATTCAAAGATTGGGAAACCAACTTAAACTTAACATTAGCGCCGTTCACTTGGTGAAAATAATACAAAGTCATTCAACATTCAACCAGTCAGTTTATTGAAGAACAATTCAAATATTCGAATTCATCGATAATATACC
The DNA here is from genome assembly GCA_949774945.1 of Hoplodrina ambigua. Classification (NCBI taxonomy): domain Eukaryota; kingdom Metazoa; phylum Arthropoda; class Insecta; order Lepidoptera; family Noctuidae; genus Hoplodrina; species Hoplodrina ambigua. The sequence goes on from OX458976.1 coordinate 7,384,223, forward strand.
TATAGCTTATAGAAATGACTAGAAGTTGATTGATAATTCCAAACACGCTTAAATCTTGTTAGTACTATAGTTAGTATAGAAAAAATCGCCGGTAGGTGCGCATTGTGATTTGAGTTTAAGCAGTTGCTTGATGGCTTGATGTGTGTGAATGTGTCGTGTTGTAACCGGGAGCCTAATTCTAGTGAGAGGTGGTTCAGTGGTTGCTCAAGCGGCCAGTTGCTTGCCAACGAGGAAGTGATGGTGCGTTGCGTGGAGCAATTGACCTTGGACGTGTGATCGCTGCTTGCTTACTAATGTTTAACTATCAGTTCGGCGTCGCACAGTGGTTCCATATCGAAAATTAGTGGACATAGACAACAAAGTTCCAATATCGATGCGATTTTTTTTTATGTGATTCTTTATGATATTCCTGACAACTTTTACTCTTGTGAAATTTCTTCTAAAGTTGATAGTTTGTCTGAAAAAAAAATAATTAGATTTTTTTGTATGGAGCGAATCACCTTTCATTTTTTTTCTTCAATTGTACTAATATGTTGGGTGTATGGCGTGAGTATATAATAGCAGGGGTCATTCTCTATCCACGAAAAATAAAATCAGCGCCGGCCATCTGCGGCCGCGCGAGTAATCATTCCTCAAAAAATAACAATTGTTTATGATGTTTTTTGCCATTTAAAATAAATTCAAAGTATATTTTTTGTCTCATTTGGCTGTTCTGACCCTCTTTTGTTTTAGTATATAGTTTTGATAGCATATAAGGTACCTACAACTAGTAATTCTTGAAGAGATTATTTTTTTTTATCGAATGATTACTCGCGCGGCCGCAGATGGCCGGCGCTGATTTTATTTTTCGTGGATAGTGAATGACCCTAGCTATCATATACTCACGCCATACACCCAACATATTAGTACAATTGAAGAAAAAAAATGAAACGTGATTCGCTCCATACAAAAAATCTAATTAATTTTGTTTAATTTTTTTTCTTCAATTGTACTAATATGTTGCATGTATGGCGTGAGTATATGATAGCTAGGGTCATTCTCCATCCACGAAAAAATAAATCAGCGCCGGCCATCCGCAGCCGAGTAATCATTCGGTTAAAAAGAATATTTTGTATGATTTATTTTGCCATTTAAAATAAATTCGAAGTATGTTTTTTGTCTCATTTGCCTGTTTTCACCTTCTTGTGATTGATGACTCATTTCACAGTGAAATACTTTTATTTTTATATTTACATTAGAACTATGGCCGGATTTTGTACCAACCTAGATCTTTTTGTGAAATTAAGAAGTGGCGGTGATCTAAAAAATTATATATTTCTATATGAAAGTATAATTTCTGTGTTGAATACCACAGTTTCTGAAGAAAACAAGAACCTAATCAAGGAATTCTGTCGATTTTTTTGTGTAAATCTTAATAAAAAGTGGATAGAGTCAAGTTGAAATCAAAAAACTTTTATGAATCGTATAAATAATCGCAAGTGGTTGAAAAATAGCATCGACTGGCCTGTTTGTGATAGTGTTGACCTGAGAAGTGAGTTGGGCTTTTCGGGCGCAGCCGTATCTGAGCCAGTGGATATGGTTTCCCATGTGCCTGATCTTGCAGTATGTACTGCGAAAGCGGGAACATCTACAGAAAAGGAGCACAGAAAACCGTTCGAAGACTTAAGTAAAAAGCAAAAAAAAAAGACGTTCTACTTCCATAGTAGAAGAAAGTTCCGAGGAAGAGTTGCAGTACTGGTACTTAATAAAATTGAAAGACAACGGCAAAACGAATCTGGCAAATTTGGTCGAATACTTTTCCAGTAATCCAGAAACGCTATCCGAAGTACACGAGCGACTATTTAAAAAGCAGAGCTTAAGTACTGTGTCTGAAGATAAGTGTTCAGCCCTTTGTACATCACTTGCGCTCTCGAAATGGAAGTACTTAGCTCTTTGACAATTTCTGAAAGAAGAAAACTTTGCTGCCCTTCCATCTTATCCAAAGCTCTTAAATGCCAAGAAAAGATGTTATCCACCACAGGAAAGTATTGAGATTACCGAAAAAGGAGCACAAATAAAATAAAATCATAAAAAATATTATTTTTTACCGAATGATTACTCGGCTGCGGATGGCCGGCGCTGATTTATTTTTTCGTGGATGGAGAATGACCCTAGCTATCATATACTCACGCCATACATGCAACATATTAGTACAATTGAAGAAAAAAAATTAAACAAAATTAATTAGATTTTTTGTATGGAGCGAATCACGTTTCATTTTTTTTCTTCAATTGTACTAATATGTTGGGTGTATGGCGTGAGTATATGATAGCTAGGGTCATTCACTATCCACGAAAAATAAAATCAGCGCCGGCCATCAGCGGCCGCGCGAGTAATCATTCGATAAAAAAAAATAATCTCTTCAAGAATTACTAGTTGTAGGTACCTTATATGCTATCAAAACTATATACTAAAACAAAAGAGGGTCAGAACAGCCAAATGAGACAAAAAATATACTTTGAATTTATTTTAAATGGCAAAAAACATCATAAACAATTGTTATTTTTTGAGGAATGATTACTCGCGCGGCCGCAGATGGCCGGCGCTGATTTTATTTTTCGTGGATAGAGAATGACCCCTGCTATTATATACTCCCGCCATACACCCAACATATTAGTACAATTGAAGAAAAAAAATGAAAGGTGATTCGCTCCATACAAAAAAATCTAATTATTTTTTTTTCAGACAAACTATCAACTTTAGAAGAAATTTCACAAGAGTAAAAGTTGTCAGGAATATCATAAAGAATCACATAAAAAAAAATCGCATCGATATTGGAACTTTGTTGTCTATGTCCACTAATTTTCGATATGGAACCACTGTGCGTCGCTTTAATTTAACTTGGCTCCTGACTAATGCTATGGGTCGAATTACTTGCGGAATATAGATTGGATCGATAAGAATTAAGCAGAAATTGAAAAAAAAACTTCTCAATTCAAAGACGGAGTCCTTTGAATTTGAAATACGATCGTAGAAGCTTTACTAATGATCCGATGTCAAAAAAGATGAATAAAACTTTGGCACAATTTTCTACGTAGGAACCCACAAGTCTGCAGGACTATCCAATGTATAAGGCATTCAAGATAGAATGGTAACCGGTCTCATTAAAAAACGAAAAGCAATCTTTTCGATCCCCGGGTGACAATTAGTCATCGAACCTTTTCTCCAGGGTATCGTAAAATACATTTGAACTTTAAAGGATCATATTATCAGGTGAAAGATTCCTGTTAGTTCGAAGATGATAATTATAAAAAACTCACCACTGGTTTTTTACCATAAAATATTGGGGTCTTGATAAATGTCAGATCTCCATAATTTTAGATAGACGTCAAGGAACAGAAAAACGGTATAGCGACGTTGCCAGCTTGGATATTCTAGTTAAAAAACAGAGATGGATGAAATAACTTTTTAGACGTTGAGAAGTTTAACCAAAAATAAACATCAACCATTTGTATCTTGAGGATCTTTTATTTAATCTGGCATATTGTAAGATATTTATTTAATAGGATAAGGAATACTGTAAGACTCCAATAGTAGTACTACCTACTACAGGTCTTGAAAAAGCACAAATAAAATTGCCAAATTAGATTAGGGGCATGAAGGTCTTAATGGCACACAAAGGACACTTGGTACCTAGTATAGTACTTAAAATGATTTTCATTTTAATGCATCGTCTACAAATTCGTATACCTATTTATTAAATTAATATAACATACTTGTACAAATGATTGTAAAACTCTTTTTTAAGAGAATATATGAAGTTTTCCCTTCATTTTTCTAATGAAACTACCTTTTGGAAGGGGTTCACTGGATTCAATTACTTTGTCTTCTGAATGACTTTTAGAAGTGCCTTTTAATAGTCTAATTGGAATAAATGATTTGACTTTGACAAACTGATCGAGATATATCAAAATCAATAGAACTGGCAGTTGTAATTCCTAACTACTTAATATTTAAAATTGCAGCATTATACTAATAGACCTTTCAGACCACATTGTTTAGATCGTACAGTGTAGATAGTTAAAAGGAAGGAAGAAAGCATTAACAATATTCTTCAAGCACCTGTATATAATGTAACTTTGTATCGAAAGATCTTGTTTTAACGACACTTTGACGTAGACGTAATGGCTCCATCGTTATAAAAATAATGATGCATTTTAATCAAGCTATAGTATGCATATCAACATAGAACAATAGTGGTCAGATATGATCTGTGAGCACAACGTAACTACTCAAAAAAACAAGTTTTGCAACCAAAGCCATTACTATGAAATTAATGTAACACGGCCGTTAGCAATTTGAAATTTAGAGCAGAAATACTATTGCGTTGTGTTGTGTTGAATATGTTTCAACTGTCATTTGTTCACGTCGACGTTGATTTTCATATTCAGATGGTGTTTGCTAACATTTCAGGCTGTTTCTTTTATTTATCGCTTATTTTCATCAAGGGCATTTACTACGCACTATTGTGAAAGATATTTGTAACGTTTCACGGAAGAATTTTGGACACAGATTTATATTTCTGGAACAGTTCAGTATAGTTTTATGAACACGTATAAGAATGTCACAAAAAATACGGAAATTGGGCTCTTCCGTCTCTTGTAGAATATATTAGGAGACTACATTTGAGTGTCGTCTAGAATTTTAGATGACGTGTGAAACTGACAATGACATTTATTTATCTTAATATATGTTTAGATTTAATTCTTCTGTGCGTGTATTTGTCATCTAACTCCTCCTACAGCTGGACCGATTTGGATGAAATTTTGAGGATATAAATAAAACGGGTTCCTGGATAGTTTGAAAATACGATTGAACCCGATTGGTGGCACTGCAAGAAAAGGTTAGGGCAGGACAGCGGCTGTCCGGACAACTAGAGTAAAAATAGGTATAAATATTTATTTATAACAAATAAACCCTAGTTTCTTGAACTTTTTGAGCCCAGCTAGTTGCTAATTGTGTAATCCTAAAATGCTTTTAGGCTTTAAAGTTCTAAAAAACCTGTTCTTGTTCCTGTTTTGATGTATCTGCTGTATCTTCTGACTCTGTAACAAAAAAAAGGCAAACAAAGCTTAACCTAATGACTTCCTTATGGCAGAAAAAAAGAGCACCAAGTGCGCTGTATGGTTACCAACATAGGTCATGATTCCGTATTCTGTTACTTACAACCCTATAAGTATTGGTCACTACTGAATAAGGTCCTGTTCTGCGGTCAAAATTATACCATACATACACTGGTGTTTATGTTATTATTCCTCCTAAGTCGTGATTCGTGTTCCCCTGACTGGCGATTCGAGACCGAATGAAGTTGTGAGAAATACACTTGAAACTGAAAAATCGCACTATAATAGAAATCACTCTTTTGTTTCCATTGATTATTGTCCATACTTTATATATTAATTATACTTGAATAACAGCTCCGTTGGAGTTGAGTGTGCGTAGATCACGTAAGTAATTATCTTTGTAAACAGATAGACATGTGAACAACTTGACATTACTGATCATAACATTACATTGTTTACAAATAAACAGTATCCACCTGCTAATAAATACGCACTTGATTATGAATAACGTATAATTAAACGTATTGCGAGATAACATAATACACTCGTTTGTATTTTAATATCTATTCAATATAATTAATTATTATGGAGTTCTGATTCACTCGGTCCCATCTGGTTGGATTGAGATCAAATCAATACAAAGTTATTGGTAATCACGGGTAACATAATTTTCATACGTTTATGAAGTGTTCATTAATAACTAAGTATTTGAATCACACAAACGTGCATCTTACATAGAAGTAAATCAAGTGTTCACTTTAACCCCTCATCAATTTGAACGATTGTAATTAGCTCACAGGTAAAATGGTTTTTTATTCCATGGAAACATTTTTATGGGCGTTATAGTGTAGGTCATTTTTTGTTCGATAAACGTGATCTTTATTTATATATTTTGGAATAAAAAAGGGGCTAACGTAATAAATAAAAAAACTTTGCCTCAATTGTAGGGTGTTCGAAAAACACGTACCATAGATGGAATTATGTAATCATTTCAGTTGAGGCAAGAGTCATATTGCATCAGAATATTCTATCAGTATATTTCGTAGTCTTGTTACATGGATAAGTTACGTATGAATAAAAATCAAATGTCGTGGAGCGCTATTGAGTCCGATAGTAACGTAATGACATTTGAAACCACTATCTCTGACCCGCGATGACTAAGCGCGAACAAAACTGGTATGACCGAGGATGATGCCAAAGGGAAGTTCGAAAGAGAACAGCATACCCAAGAAGGTGAGAACAAAAGAGACAAACACATACCTCATCCCTCCTCTTTTTAAGAGGGAAGTGAGGACGGTGCGGTTGCACCGAAAGTAAAAGTGAACGCTTTTCTGTCTTAGGATTTAATATTATGAAACTAACTACGTCTTCGCTAGTATTTGTTAAGGTTTCCAATAAATCTTACTTCATGTTATAATGTTAATATGATACTGCACGATTATGCAAGTTAATAGAACAAATCAAGCAACGTTTTTGTAATCAGTTTTTGCAATAATTATAAAAAGTTATTTGTGGTAATGAGGTTTGTGTATTGAATAGAATTAGCACATCCACTATCATCTTCCGCATCAGACACGATTTTTTTACAAAAATAAGCTTGCTTGGGGCGGAACAGGTCTTCGCCTCCATGATCCCCATCCATAAGTATCAAATGATATAGCACCAATTGATTACCTGCATTAACCAATGTCTGAATAAAGATACATATACACAGTAATATCGTACAACAAATTCCGTCTCTTTCGGTCTTTCCCTAAAGATTGGGTTGCTCAAACTGTAGATGGACCGCGTAAAACCGGTAACTTGCCACGTCAGGGATGAAAAAACTGATCGTGCAGCCGATAATGAATGCACGACGGAAAGTTCCAACTCAAGCGAACCCCGTTGATAAAAACATTCGAATAAAGAAGAAAAACTCAGTGACGTGACTGAAAATGAAGCTTTATAGATATATTAAAGATGTATCGAGAATATCAATCGATTACTTAACTACACGCCAACATTATTTCCAACATTTTTAATACTTCCTCTATTTATCCGGTAGAGAGGTAGACGTGATGACACTTCTAGTATAAAATATCACCCTTTAACATAAATCAAGGGAAATACTGAGGCTGTTTGAATTAAATTCTCAGGATTAGTCTACTTTATTAGCCAGTAGAAGATATCAGGATTCCGGACTCTTTTAATAAAGCTAACTCATATAGATATGAAATGATTGTCCACGATCAGTAATTTCTCTATCCGCTAGAAATCCTGTTCTCCACATGGATAAGTGGAAAAATACTGTTTTGCGTAACATCTCATTAGGTAATACACGATTATGTAAAGTAAACAGCCTGTAATGTAGCATCTTGTGCATCATGCTGTATAACTTGTGTCCATTATCCGAGAACCAGTCCCTGTTAAGCGTTCGGTTTAGGAATACATTAAAATTTCTCATACACACATACAGCATTTTGTTTCTCGAAGTTCCGCCAACTTTACTGATCTCTATCAACTATATGGGTTCTTTGATTCTTTCTGCATTATAAATTGCATCGATCTATTTGCTAATTTCATAGCCTGCGCTTCTCTGCGAAGCCATAAAATATCATGGGGAATTGCATCGGTGTTTTGGATCGTAACTTCACAAAAAATAAATGGAGGTATTGGACGATGACGTCAGCCGGTAACCGGTTCCACGTTGTATAACGAGCGGGCCTGATATAACCAGACAGGAGCACACAACTCACTCCCACTTTTGTAACTCCTGTTAACTCAGAGTTATGTATCCCTGGCAGTCAATAAAAGGAAATAAGTGCCAATGCTGCTTTATGTTCCATTTCCAACTTTTACTTTCTATTTATGGTGCGAGTGGATACTGAACTGGACTGTTTAGAATCAATTTTGTATTTTTCCACAGTTTATGAATCACCCATTTTTATACGTGTTCCAAAGTCAAATAGGCTTTTAAATGTAAATACCGGCAAACATTCATCCAAATCTTGCATATCATCAGTCGTATGTTTGTCATTTGGGCTCAGTCAACCCACCGCCGTTCAGTTCACTCTTATCAGTAGATAGCCTCGACCTCTTCCCCTGCTTCTCACTGCCGATATCACTACAAAAAATCAACTAAAATCACATAAAACAGTCCCTATTTCTGTAACCATAAAGATTGTAGTAATAGCAAATAAAGTTTGGGAACGTTGTACCCCTATCCTGTGTAGGTATATAACGATATCGACAGTACATATGCAGTGCCAAGGAGTGATAAAATAAGTCATGGACATGATTTATGAGTATGACTAAACCGTTGAGACCACCAGTGCAGTACAGCCGGGTCAGATAAGTCAGGGCTAGCATTTAGATACCGTAATTATAATAATGCATGCACACCCATATACTTAGTTGTAATTGAAGACTATCTTATGCCCGTGACTTTGTCCGCGTGCAGCAATGTTGCGCAGAGCGCTAACTTCTTTTCTAAAATAAAAAAGTAGACTAAGTTACTTCTTATATCATGAGCTAGTCCCGTCTTGATTGGCCCAGGAGATTAGCCGGAACAAACAAACAGACCATTTTCTTTTTTTTTCGTATAACTACAACTCATCACAACATTCATATTTATTTTTAAAAAAGCTACAAAAAACATACACTTCTATTTTATATATTTGTATAATATAGATACGTCAGACAAGTCTCCCGCTAAGAGTACTTACTAATTAGGTCATTTCCTTCATTAGATTGTTGGCAAGACAACAAACAAAATATTCGATTCGTTGGTTCTTTAAATAAGTAATAAACTTAGTGAAGTCATTTTTGTCTTAATTGATGATTGTGTAATAATAAATCCTCTCACTATTACATTAGAGATCACTTCCCAAAATGGTAACACTCCATCGTGCATGTGTTTTAACCAATGGCTCCAATCAGTTGAATTGATGTCCCTAGACCATTGCAGGCTTCATGGTGGACGGGACCCTATCCCTATGTATGACATTGAAATTTCATTATAGCAGAGAGATAGATTATAGTCTAAAATAGTACATAGGCTACTTTTTATCCCGAAAAGTGTAACGTTGCCGTGCTATAATATACATCAACTTTGACGTAGACGAAGTCGCGGTCAGAAGCTAGCATAGTTATAAACTTGCATTATACTGCTAAAAACAATGCTTAGTAAGCTCTGTTTTAAATCTCACTGAAACACAAAACTTGCAAGTCTCTAATTTCGTTTCCCACTCAGTTGCAAAATCAAATTAAAAAAACACGTTAGTTGAAATTACAGAGGTAGGTAGGTAATGTAAGCTTTTTCATAGTAAACTCTTTGATTTGTCGGCAGTTATTGTACACTCTAGCTAACGTGAGACCTTTTCTTGTTCAAAACAACATGCAATTAATATATTTTACACCGTAAGGTACTTTTATGCTTTATAAACTTTTAAATAGGTACTTAGCATTGTTCTAACAATTTTACGAAAATTATTACGTGTTTGATTTTCTAAATGCTGTATACATATTATTATAAGCCCACTGTTGACTCGCAAGGCTGTTAACATGGATATAACAAATCATGCAAATTAAGTAATTTTGTTTAAATAATTCACAAACTACATAGCAAACGTCTTCAAGTGTTGATTAAAAGATAAACGGAATTGGAAAGCACACAATTCTCATACTTGTATAGCTATCTTTTTTGTTTTAATTCAGCCTTATTGTCTGTTTAACTTTTAAATCTTTTCGCAGACTTACGCGGATTATAAAAATCTGAGTGACTAAGCTTGAAGTAAATACAATTAACTTATGTAAACTTAGAAATCCCTAAGCATGAATAAGTTATTTCAAGACTTCACACAGCTATAGGATTATCCGACACTACGTGACAAATTATTATATTTTTGCCTCCTCTATCGAAATATAGACCATATTAATATTCCATGTACTACGAGGAACTTATCATATCACTTGCCTGCCTACACAAACAGACAGTCGGCTTAAAATGTTTAGTAAATATCATGAGCCCCGTCAAGGACTGATTTGGGAAAAAACTACATATACTCGTACTGTATGTATTAAAAAGAACTCTATATTAATATTATTTAATAATTGTTAATTGTCACCTACTTTTGCATTGATAAATGCAAATATTTGGAGGTTAAAATTGATAAAAAAGGTTCGCCTCTATTTGAGACAGACATCTTATAATTTCGTAACAGACAATATTATTAAAAGCATAAATACGTACGCTTAAGAATAGCATGATAATTATTGTCAGACAAGCTTCAAGATATATTTTTTATAATATAATAAATAGAAGATAAATATTTTAATAGAAGTAATAAACTGTTTAAGCTCCCGATTAGCGTGAAAGCAATGGATGCGCTAAAATGCGCTTGCGTAGGGATTTGCTAATGAATAGCTCGTTTATTTATTGGACATGTTATTTTTATTTATAATGTTTATTTACTTGATAAAAAAAATTGGTACCTCTTGCATTAAGAAGAGTTTAATAATGATTGATTGGTTATATGCAGAAACAAGTTTTATACAACGTAAGTACATTCCTGAAGCCGAGGTCAATAAATTCGTTCTTCACATACAGAGAAACACGAAAAAATATGTAATTAAATCGCCTGATGACGCTGCAGGATTCTCTGCCAGATTTAATATAAATACTATAACAACTGTTTTTAAAATCTTATAAAGGTATTTGTACTACTTTACTTCGCGTAAATTAACGGTCCGTGCCAACGTATTATTTTATTTAATGTTTTTACTAAGTGAAATAAATATCATATCACAAAGTCAACATTGTAAAATTTCAATTAACACGAAGCAGAGTTCTGAATACAAAGGCAATTAATTTCCAAGTTTAATTCAAAGATACTGTTGTTTATCTGAATTTCTGATTCTGAAGCTGACGACATTGTAATGGTATTACTCGTACATTTTATTTATTTATTTATTTATTTATTTATTTAAACTTTATGCACATGTAAAAAAAAATACACTGTACAAAGGCGGACTTAATGCCTTGGGCATTTTCTACCAGTCTACCTTAGGGTGATGCAGAGACAAAACGTAGTAGGTGCAGAAAATACAGAAAAATGTTGATATTAAAATATAAAAAATATATAAATAAATACATATATACATACATACAAACAAAATATATAGGGTAGAGAGAGATAAAAAATATATAGGTGGTGAAGTACGACAAACTAATTGTGGGACGAGTCTGCCAACTTCTTACGTAAGTGTTCGCGAGCTTTTACCTTAAAAGTGAACCGACTGGTGGCCATCCTGATATTCTGAGGGAGTTCATTCCATAAGAAAACCGCCTGGACTAGAAAAGAAGATTTGAGAAAACCAGAGCGGTGGGAAGGACATCGCAGAATACGATTATTAGAGGAACGAAGATTCTTGGTGTGCGCAGAGCATAAGTATTGAAAGTGAGATGTCAGGTAAGAAGGAGAACTAGGTTTACACTAGGAACTAGGTACATTTTATTGTGTTTCGTGACTTTTCTTTCGGTGAAAATGTTTGCTGCACAGTGAAGGGCGCTTTTTGAATGTGTTTAATTATAGATAACAATTAGAAATATTATGACTTAGTTTTAACGTTATTATTTTGCAGTCTCCCAGCGTGTTGACATAAGCATAACAATTTGTGTGTGTTTCATGTCGTCGACAGGAAACTATATAAAAGCTTGGAGCGAAATTATTTTCGCTCAAAGTTGCGAGCTAAATATGCTACGAGTGTGTTCTCACTGTTCTCAGAAACTGCGGTGGTCGGCGCTCCGGCCCTTTGTTTTTGAACGTGACTTGCGTTTTAGATGCACGCAAATTAACTAAAAATAGACTATTTCCACTCTCACACTTAACTAAGTACATGTATAGGTATTATAAGCTCACAAATACTTACAACTCGCGAAAACAATGGTCACGATATTTTTAAACACACTTTGCATTAAATAACAAACATTTACTATCTTATTTACTCGTAAGCACACCCTGCAATGTCAAGGTTTACATAATGTTGAAAATAAATTTAGCATGTGTTGTTTGATGTTAACAAAGGTAAAAGGTTACATGATAATTTATTACATGCGCGACAGTTGTATGTGTGAATTGTTTTTTTAAATTAAGTACTACTTTATGAGATGTTGTATTTGTATAAAAATAATAAACAATGAAACAGGATTGTTAGAGTTAAGTTATTTTTAATTAAAATGAATGGGTAAACGTTTGTTTGAAATTAAACTGTTGATGCATTTTAGTGGAGCGACACCCTCTCGTTTTAAATAGCCCTCGTGAAGGGGAATCGTAGCTAGATTGGCGTACCGCTAATAACACTTATGCGGGTACTTGATGCCCTAACTCCCCACATGGAAGCCGTTTTTATAGAGTGACCGTTGGTGGTAGCTCATTCACAATTACCATATTGATTTCGCCAAGATAAGCGACGAGCTCGCGTTATAAATTATAACATAAAATTACTTTTAATTGCTTCACTATGTATGTATATACTCCACAATGTTATTTTCCGTCTCCTTGTTATTTAAAAGTTAATGGTGGCAGCCTTACCCAACGACCCGTCACAAATCTTTTCCATTATCTTTTCACAAGTTAATAAGATTGTATCAGGTAAACAGATTAATTACTCTTTGAAATATTTTGTAGTGGCTGCAGGAAATAAAATTATCGATGCAGACTGAATTATATTTAGTATACATTTTAATTGCTTAGAGGTACTGTAAATATTACGAAAATGGTTGAAACTAGGTACGTTTCATTACAATACTTTTCTTCCAATTACAGTTCTGACTGTTTGTACTTTCTTCCCATGACATTTGGTACACATAATGGTCCTTAACGATATGTTTCATTCGATGCTTTCCCCGTGATTAGTTGGGGTATGCCACCCTAAACTGTGGAACTGTATTTAATCTGACGGGTAAAATTATGCGGGTTCTCTACGAGGCGCGAGTGGACCAACAATGAACTTTTTATTAACTAAACTCTGTAATTCACTGTCGATTTAGAACCTTAACGCAATACATTTAAAGCTTTTAATTCAGTGTTATGTGGTATACATTTTAGCAATCTGCTATTAATGGAGAAATCAAAACAGGGAAGATTGATGTCATGGGAACTTAACGTGGGATTCTGTTAACTTTTTGTTATTATTTTAAACATAATGATATTTTAAAATTAAAATTCGTACATTCCCCAGTAACTTTTGCTTTGGACTTTCCGAACTTATTTTTAGGAATATAATAAAAAGAAGAGTAACTTAGATACTTGTTGAATTTAGAGTCTAGAGGTTATCAAACGCCACAAAGTAATGATGAAAAGCAGATTGCATTTTTTTGCTTTTTATTAAATCGTTTTTATCTGCAAAAACATACGGTCGGAAAACCCACGATCCATTATGTATTTTCATCACGATCCCGACTCTCCTCAATAAGACACATTGTGTGTGTTATTGGCAGCGGGCATTGGAGATGTGATTACAAAAGAATGCAGCTCTTACAATTAAAAGAGGTACTCCCATGTTCACTAGTAAGTGGCGACTTTAAAACCGTTTTTATACAAATATATTATCAGTACAATGTGGACGTGCACTAAAGCAATTACATATTACGGAAGCAATCTACTACGAAATGAAACTTATTACGTCGATACGAGTATCGACTCGACACGTACGTAAGTTCTCGTGTAATCTTACGAAGGTTGTAACAATCGTAATTTACGTCATTACCGTTCGTCATAAGTATTTATTATATTACGCCGAATACTGTTATTCGCACAGGTACAGCGCGATTCGTGTCATTCATGAAATAAGATTGTCAAGCAGGCTTTAATTGATAGTTGTAGACAGTTGAGTAGAAGTACCTATTGTGTTTATAGAATAGTTTCAACGCAGCTTATTATATCTATTAGGGGTGAGACACGTTACTAATCGCCGGGGTTATCATGCAACGGTCGCGGCCTCACCCCTAGCTAGGGGACAAAGGTTAACGTATTCAGTTATCTAGTGCGCTTACGCAGTTAACGAACAGGGTTGATCGCTTGGAACGTGGCAAACTTTTTTTAGGTTCTTGGTTTATGAATGTCAACTTATACATATTAACTGTTTAAACTATACATACCTATATTCAGCTAATGCAATGTAAACGTGTATTATTTTTAAAGGAAAAATAAACTAGACAAAGGATGGAAGAATGATTTTGTTTAATGCATAATGGTAAATAGATTATATATTTCAGCTTTTAAATAAATGTACAATATTATAATCTGAGCTGCATGTTATTAATTTTATCTTGGTTCACTTATATTTTTATTGAGAATCGTAAGAAACCATATAAGTCACTAATCCGGTTTGTAAATATCAACCGGTGTACTCTTTGCAAAACATACCAACTTTAATATGCTAATAGCGCTATTTGTGTTCGCGAGCGAGCCTTGATCTTTGGCACCTTCCCTCGAGCGCACCCCTTCAAATCGACATAAAGCGCCACCGCTTACACAAACAGCTCATCACTAAGTTTATGCGCGTTTCAAGTGTCGATTTAAACTTTTTATTATGTTCAAATTTGCGTGCTATGTGGGACACGCGCACAACACGCGACCCGCATGGGAGAACTCCGAGGGTGCTTTTTGTAACAATCATTATTCGCAAAAGACTATGTCAGCTACACTTTTGTTGCGCCGTAAAACGAATGACTGATGACGATAAAGTTATGGGCCTTCGCGGTTTCGTTATGGGAATACTTTATTTTAACCATCAACTGCTCGGCCAAAGTCATAAAGAGTAACGTGCTAAAAGTATCACTTTTAAGGTTGTTTTCTGCCTTGAAATTGCAGTTTATTGAAACCTTGACGTTTAATATGATATGAATAATATGATGGGCTCCTTCACACGCTTACATAGGTCTAAAATTAGACTGAGTACAGTACCTTCAACATAATAAAGGGGCACTTGTCATGAATCACAAGTCAACGGCCAGATAAAATGTGTCGTCTCCAACTGTTTGTGTTGTAATTACGTAGCGAGCGATTACATTGTCTTAACTTGTTAACAGATATGAATTCGATAAACACTCATTGGTTTTTATCGTGCAACGACCCCGTCCAGACCACTGGCTGCCGATCAATCCCACAACTATCGATAACATAATGGCCGAATACATGAATGCGTGAGATGAAGCCCGCATTTAAATTTCACTTTATATTCATAAGCACACCAAACACACACCGATACCTCTGTTCGCTGTTATTGTTGTACCAGTGAACTGATAAATATTAATTTCGACCTCGTAAACACGGATCCCGCAGCCAATCCAGCGGGAGGATGGTTTTTGCGCAGAATGGTGGAATTTTTTTGAATTTCAAAACTGGATTTCAAAATAGGAACATCAGACTTCAAGTTTCAATATTCTTGCTTAACCGTTTTCGTGAAATCGTATCCAGAATTGGAATTTCACAATTTTACCCAACGATGAGGATGCGCTAAATAAATCAGCACTTTCTCTAACCTCGGATTCGCAAACATACAATGCCAATGAATGGGTTTGTTTGTGTGATTATCATGGAACGTTAATTTGTAGCTGATTCTGGTATTAAATTTAGAAATGATTTGTGGCATCATATTAAAGAATCTTCTGTTGGCCTTTGAAATATCAGAGGCGAATCGATTGTGTAGTAATAAAAAAAAAATGTCAAAATCAAAACTTGTTGCGCAACACTTGTGGACGTCGGACGATGCAGATGTGTCGTCGTTTGTTACAGATTAAGATTCATAGCGTGATCTCGTTTGGGAAGTGCAATTTAACTAATATTTTTTACGCTTAAGCGCCGCCGCCGTAATTAAGTATCTAGTTGGTGATTAGGGTCACGACACGACTCACGACTTGATTCCCGGGCGAGCGGAGCCTCATTCAATTTTCTGCGGCTTTACTTTGAAGTAGGTAATACCTTGAGATGAATTTGTTTACGTTGTTTTTAAGTGAATTTATGCTAATTAGCAAAATAGGGTCTTGTTTAATAACGCTACTTTCTCAAAAGCTTTAATTATGAATGATAAATATGCACGGAGCGTGTTGTAGATAAAATGCTAAAACTTCGAAACGAAAGTTTGTAATTTGTTTATTGTTTTGGTTATTTGAAAGATCCTCTTTGTTATCTAGAAAAAAGAATAACAAAACGTTCCTATCAGCTGGATGATAAACGTATGATCCAGTACAAGTCGTAAAAGTTGTGTGAGATGAGAGCAAGGGTCAATTGTTTATTACTAGGTATTTTTTCTTATATTGTATTTGTATCAGACCGACTCCGTGAGTTGCTCTAAATTAAACTTGAAAGGATTGAAGTAAGGTACCTATCTATATTTCTTTCATAATGAATTACTGCTTCGTTATCAAGCTGAACTTGTTTTTATTTTATTGGCTAAAACGTGACCAAGGCATTAAAATGAGGGCTTAGGAAGGGACGTAAAATGTTTCTAACGTTCGAAACTAAATGGACGGACTGCCAAAAAAGAACAGATTCTTTTCTGGTTTTATGTATGGAAATTTTACGTGGAACAAAAATGTTACTTTTCGAATTCAGATTTTCCTTACTTACAACTTAACATTTAAAATAAATTAAATAAAGAGTTTGTTTATAAGAGGTTACCTCTGAAAGTATTGATCCAATAACAGAAATTCTTTCACAGATAGAAAATTATACTATCGATGATTGCCGTAGGAGGTTTTAACAAAACTTTTTTTACGATCTCCCCGCATATGAAGTAGCTTGTAAAGGCTAATAGCAGAATGAAACACTATACTTCTTGGTAACACTGTAACACAAGAGTCACTAAGGTAACAAGATTTGATTTGAATCCAAGCACAAAGCCGAGATGTATTTAACCGATGACTCACAACACTTCCTTAGTTATAATCAGACCATTATTCAACTTCGCATAGCATGTAACAGGGCAAACACTAAGTTATTTGACTTCCTCGTTTCCAAGGAGGAAAGTCTCATTGAAAACGAACCAGTTCCGAGCCAACAATTCACTGATAACCACTGAATCAAGGATATTGTCAGGAATAGTTGAAATTTTTTCCACGTGTGCTATTTTATTTTTCCGTCAGTGAACACTGAACATATACAACTCAACGTAATTAAATGGCTAACAAAAGATCAAGGTTATGTTCTGAAGATAAAACTTTTTGTTGATATTCGTGACCAAACTTGAATAATGGTAAAAAATCACCGTGTAATTGCAAATGGGCCCCAGAAAACGCAAACTGGCATAGCGACATCAATGGCTGTAACTACGGAGTTACACGAAAGGGTAAGTGAACGAAATAAGCGGAATGCCAAAACGTAGCAGTGGAACAGGCTTTAGAAACAGAATGCGAAGTACATGTAAATAACTTTCAGTTGAAATTGAAAGCTAGAATTATGTTGGTATTATTACTAGAGTTAGTGGGAATAAGTCAGTTAGGTGAGTCAAACAATGATCTAGTGGTATCAGATTGTGAACAAATTACATTTGTAAAAGACAAAGAGCATTCGAGACTTCAGGAAGTGGATTTTAGCTTCCTTTTGTTATGTCAAATAATGAACTGCAAACTCTTAAACTGTAACTATCGCACTGTTGCAAAAAAAACAAACTACGTTTCTCTAACCAAGTTTTATATAAAAAGAAGGCAATATACGCATTTAAAAACTGTAATGGCTCGTCTACATATCTAAATAACAGCGTCAAACACTCAAATGAGCTCCACAACTACATTAGGCACCTAAACACGCCTATACAGTGTTCATCATGATACGGAACACTAAGTACGGAATAAAATTACTGAACGAGTCAAGTCAAGGTCATACCACATGCGGATATGGCGGCGAGCGGTGTTGCCAGCCCACGAATGTGTGTACAGTCGACCAAGGAGTTTGATATTACAGGCAATAAATAATGTTTGCACAATATAGGCGATTCCAAGTTATGAGTACTGTAGAGACTGTGGCTGGTTTAGCCATAAACATATTTATATATTATTTATTTATTTATTTATTTTTTTTTATATTTATTTTTATTCATATTTTTTCCATATTTCATTTAAATATACCTTTGTTTGAGAAAAGTTCTGTTTAAAATTAGAAGAACTTGGAATTCCATCACGAGAACTGACAGGACGTACTTATATAGAGATAGATTAAAATATAATTAAATTAGCTAAAGAAAAAAAAATGTGCCTTTCAATTCAAATATAAGTTGGAGCCTCGCACGGACGAGCCTCTATTCACAGTAATCACAAAACATTAAGAATCGTTTAATTGATAAAACATTAATTATTAATCAAAGGTTGAAAGATATCAAAATTCAAATTCAGCCACAAAGCTTATCTGGCCCGGTGACGGCATAACTGTTAGGGCTGATTTTTCTATAGTAAGATAACTCTTATCCAAAGAATAAATGTGACAGTTTGACATATTTTCCATACAAAAGCTGTCGAATCGCCATATTTATACCTCCGCTGTACGTTATCTGACGATTGAAATATTAGCCCTTAGAGAACTAAAAATGACAGACCTTGTTACTTTTATTAGTTATTTGGTAAATAACAATACAAGGGTTGAAAACGAGTTAAAGTTAGTTCCCTGCATACTTATCTGTTTTGCTGTATGTATTGTAAACGTTAATACTAAGTACTTACCTACTTTATATCATCAGATCTACGTACACTTCAAGCCAAGGCTGGTGTGATGAGATCTATCATACATTATTACAGGTTTTATGATCGTTCAGCATTTGTAATTATGATTTTCAATTTTTCAGGTTATTATGCTGAATGGAAAATTTGCTTGATTGTTATCTAAGTAATTACAATCTCAATGTACGTGTGATGTTAGCGTAATTAAAACTAGTTTGAATTATGCTAAGTTTGAGTACGTAAGTCTGTAGGTATTATAAAAGTTTGGCCCAGATTGAAGTTTTGCAAGAGAAAATGTTGAAACGTTTCGTTTACTAATTTGTAGATCATAGAGGATTTCCATATATCGTGTAGGTGTGTATTGGTCCATGTAACACTGGGTACAAAAGCTTGTCTGCCAAGAATAGCTATCCTTGTTTCACATTTCTGTGTTATGTCGCCATAAGTTATGCACCCGGCATTGGTGCGAAAGGTAAGCGGGGCTTATTTGCATTAAAAACCAATTTTTACGTAATTTAAAACTGGTATTGGTTGTATTAACCTTATTAAAAGAAGAATCATCATGCTACCTGATAACTTATAATTAAAGATACATGACTAAAGGTTTATAATTAATACTTGTTAACACAGCGAAAGGCATTCTCTTTACGCGTTTAAGTGTGCCAAATGGCGCTAAGTAATAGTGGCAATAGCTAAGAGCAGTAACATTTTATGATGGCAATCGAGAGCTTTTCCGCAGACGATTACGTGCCTCGAGTCTGTACAGCGTGTTGCGTACACGCAGACTCATTACGAGTCAAACAAAAAAGCGCACTAATTCACACGATGTTACCAATAGTTATGAACTTATGAGTTATCGAACAAAGTTCCGCTTGATCAATTAGCGAAGTAAATTGCTCCAACACCTCACGCCACTTACACAAACACGAATATCTGCCTTTTTTTGTGCGTCAACTAATTTGATTGTTGCAGCCACTCGGTCACGTCTAACGAGATAAATTGATGCTCAAGCCATGAAACAAATGAGTGCCTCAATGACATAACTTATAATAATGATGAATATCTGTTAATACATAAAGCGCATACAAGAGAAGGTCCGTTGTACAATGAGCAGCAGGTACTCGATCTCTATTACACAGTTGTAAACCTTGCCAAATAAAAAACTTGCCAAATTAGATAATAACATAATTAGTACAGTATGAAACTCCGTCTTACGTCATAATGATTATCGACCTGCATCTCTCTGTTGCTGAATACTACAGCAAATTAAATATAATTATTATCATCGGCAATTATTAAATGTCGCGTTACGTCATCGCTACATAACGATTTTGTTCGTTTGATTTTTCTGCACTAAAATTGTTCAGCCGTTGTGTAGTATAAACGTGTAATAGAACAACTTCCTATTGTATGTGTAAGTGTGTAAGTAAGGCAGTGGCGTAGTGTTGAGCTATTATCTAACAGTGAAAGTGTGAGTGTGTGCGGCGAGCGCTGACGTAACGCACCGGTGCGCGGGCGCCTCGACTCGCTCCACTCTCACTGCCGACGATTGATGCTGATTTTCAAGTAAACAACTAGGAAGTTCCAGGTGAACTGGATGTTTATTAATTCCTTATTAAGATTAAAGCCAGCTTTATAAGGAAGTGCGTGAAATAACTACATTTACTTGCTTCGATGTGTTTAGATAAGCAAGCGCGTTGAAGTCTTTTGACTGACACGCTATGCTCGCTCGCTTATGTAACGTCTCTGTGCATTATTTACATAATGGCTGAGCTCGACTGCTGTATTCGGATACATATTATCATTTTCGACTTATAACGCTTTATGGTTATGGTAATACATTATTAGGTACATTTTCTTGTGATGTTCGCATTAAGACGTTTTATGTTTTTGTGGAATTGTATGTGTGATTGTTGTAAATTACTCTATTCATTAACAACATTAGGTAGTTTTGGAATTTTAAATGAATATTCAAATAGCTGCAGATATATTTAATGGCGTAATAATATGGCTACACATATTTATTTATATTTCATACGTGAGCTTTTTGTATCTTTATTCAAGAGCATAGTTTTTTTTTGTGTTGGTTTGGATCGCGTTGTGTACCTTCCGTTATGTACTTTGGTAGGTACTATGGTATCCAAGGTCCCTTCCCAAGGTGTTTAGGGTAGACGATGACTGGTCAACTCCTGCGCAGTGGAGTGGAGCACGCCACGCACTGCCCAATTTAAGCCGCCACGCTTCGCTGCTCAACTATTCTCAGTCTTAAACTTTTTGCTTAAACCCAACCCACTCTAGATTTAAAGAGCAGGATTAAATCACAGCATCATATTTGAATAAATATTCGATACCAGTTCATTTTACATTTAATGATATTCAGCTAAATTGGTGGTCTAAGCTGTGTGGTATCATTCATTATAATTATTCTTCCTTAATGTTGCCATGAGACTATTTATAACTACGTAGAAACTTATCTAATAATGGCCATTTATTTTGCTTTACGATCTCTATTTCAATTTGCGTACGGATACAGGCGTAATAATGTCGTCAATTCATCTCTATAACGTAAACATTCATCTAAGTCAGCGTCGTAACTCGTAATGCATAACTCCGAGTGTTGGAGCGAGCTAGCAGTCAAACGTTGGATGACGTCACCCGCCATTTAACACGCTTTACACCAGCTCTGCACCAACATTCTTCGACGTCGTCAATAAAATGAGGTTAGGCGGATAACATACAAATCTGAGCAAGTTTGTAAATAGTAACAATCGCTTGTTGTAGCCTATTTTGCGTTACCTCTCGTTTATCCGCCGTTGAAATGTCGCAGGAGCACGCGATGACCTCACTCTGATGTTATATCTTGACATTTAAGCGGCACTTATCTACTTATACGTATGTGCACGTTTTGTTTGTTTTATATACCTACTTTTGAATAAGTTTCAAGACGTACATATCGCTGTAAAAGCACTACTAAATTGATGATATGCCACTTTGAGTCTTAAATCAGTTTTCATCATTTGTCAAACAAAACCTAAAGGAAAATGCTATTTCATTCTCTGAAATATTAAGGCCATATTTACATTACAGGCCGGTGATAAGTGTATATCACCGGCCTGTAAAGTAAATATATTCCGGGTGTTCGAAAACATCACACGTGTTTTACTTATATGCAAAAGTAGAGAAATAACATATTAACATGTCCCTATACTTAGCAGTTTCTAAGTAGAACATAACATTATGGAAAAGCTAAGGTCAGGTTAAGATTACGACACAAGCCTCATTCGTTACAATTTCGTCAATCATAATAAGTGTGCCGGAAGACACGCAGTGGGAAAATCCGTCGAAGAAATAATAAGCTGAACAGAAATATCCGAAATTATGCAACATGTTGTCATGTGTTGTTGACGCAACGCTTGTTTTCGTGGGTCGTGCTAAGTGTGCCGCGACCATTACGGTCAGCCGGTGGCCCACTGAGCCTCGCTGTGACATAACTGAGCTTCCGCCACCGCGCACCATTCGCTCAGTGAAAGGTACGTTTTAACTCACATAAACTACCGAGTTACCGAGCTAAGACGAGCTCCTCCGGCCCACCATTGAGGTTTTTGTACTAAGTTAAATAGTCAACACTCAAGCACTCGTCGCGCCAGTTTAACGACTCCTCAACAAAAAGTATAAGGAGCTTTTAAAAGGTTGCGTTCTAAGGATGCCGGTGAAGTAACGCCTACAATTATAACATCGTTACGATGATTAGGCACAATAAGATACACGGCAAGCCAATAAACTGACTGTAGAATGTCCGTTCGACTCTATTGGATAAATAAATGAACACAAGTTTCCGCGGTGTAATGCTTATGTCGCAACTGTACGAGTACAACCAGTTGCTGTTGGCGCACTAGACACTTATCAGAGCAAACTGGCGGCTTGTAATTTGTAACAGCCCTAATATTGTCATTCGAAATCGCAATTAAGTACTAAACGCGTTTATTCTAGCAAAACTGATGGTTGTTGTAAGTATACGGGCGTTCTAGTTACCTTGAAGTCTGAATAAGTAATGTTGAGCATAACGTTATGCTTTACCCAAGTTTATTTTCAAATAATTCTCAGTTAAATTGCTTTGGGTACACCGAAAGAATACCCGAAGCAATTTTCCGCATTTAAAGAAATCGTTAAGAAAGAAAAGAAAGCTTATAATTTTGATAAGGAAACAACTTCCGTTAAGTTGGATTGGTGGTTTTTAAGCCTCAAAGAAAACAATTGTTTTTAAAACATACGTTGCGTTTTAATAACTAGAAAGGCAATATTAACTACCGTGGCTACAGCAAATATAGACGGATTAATATCTTGATTTTAAACATTAAGTCCTAATGAAGATTACATGACATTTACAGAGAAATTCAGTATTCTACCTACTGTGACATGATGATTGACGTTTATTTTTTTTGTTTCGTATCCAATACGTGGTCATGTCGAGTAACCCTAGTAAACGTAGTTATTTGAAAAACGGGAAATTTTCTTTTTTTTTTAATCATAGTTTTTTGAAAGTGCTTATCTGAGTAAGAGCATATTATGTTTGAAACACTATGTAGAAAACTGAAACCTGTAAATTACCACTGTGATAATTCTTCGTTGCCCATTGATGTAGAGAGCTCAGAGTAAACTAACCTTTCGTTGAAGAACAGCAGTTAAAAACAAATATAGCTAACTCTAAAACATAAATACGCTACATGTACACTTTTTCAAAATGCTATCTGTAGAAAAATTTGAAAATTTCCAGAATTCAGATCCCCGTAAATTCTTCTATAAAATCAAAGTTGCTAAGTAATATTCTTTTAATTAAAACAGAAGCAGTAGCTGATATCTACCGACAGACCTTCTATCTTCGTTCAAGACCAGGAACAGGATAAGTTATGAAAAGAGGAAGGTATGTCTAATAATAAACTGTTAGCAAACAAGTTCACTGTTTACAGCTAATGAGTAAGTGTTATAATAAGTGATATAATTGTAGTGCAAGTTTCTACTAAGAAGCGGGAGTTAGTACTTCCGCGCTCATAATAATATCATAACAGTAACTAGTCGCTACATTCACTCCATAAGTTACTAACGCCTCGGTGCTTTTCATCATCATGATTTTAGCCCGTATGGACTAAGGTCTATTAAGTCCATCTCTGTCTTGACAGTTGTTCTGTATTTTAGAACACTAGGAAGAAAGAAAATTTATCTGTTTTCACCAGTAGACCAAACGAGTCGTACTAGGCCCTTAAATAAAATACACCTGGTAGTATCATGATTGACCAACGATTTAAAGTATGAAAGAATCCACTGGACCAGGAGAGTAAGAGGGGTTGCTATAGCAATATAGGGACGGCCTATGTCTTTCAGCTGAAATGAATGATGATACCACAAGTAAGACCGCCTATGGGCCGTATTTTTAACTTTAGACCGAGTATATACGTATATGCCTTACATAATAACGCATATAAATATCAACATGGTTGATTGCCTCATGAGTTGATCACCACCATCATAGTTATTATTATTCGCTATACACTCCCATGGGTCGGATCCTTCTAAGAAGCGTCCACGCTGGTCATACTTAAGTACGTCCGGCGCCCCTGAGGCCCTTGCAGCCATCCTTGCTGACTTGTTAATCTTATTCTGCCATGAAATGATCTTTAGATTAGAGCAGGGGCGAGGACTTCATTTCTACCATCTTCCCTTCGAAAGTTTGGAACAACAGATAGTCTATAGCCATTGAAAAAATGGCCCAGTCAAACCTAACCAGTCAGCCTACTATTTATTGCCAAGTATTTAGTCACACTGCCATTTTAATTACACCATCAGATAAAAATGTTAGAAAAACATAGTGTTCGATTTAGTTTGCTTTGACGATGGATTATGTTTAATTTGGAAAAGTAAAGTTATACCTATATCTAAAAGAATTTAGTAATTTTTTCTTCGGCTTTTCTCTTACGAAAATTAACCCTTCGCCAGAATAAAATAACATATGTACTCGCTTTATGCTGGACTTCGACGAGCTCACAAAGGAGATAGACTATAGGCTGATTATGTTTATTTTCAGATACCCAGCAGTTTCTCCCTGATATCCCATTATGTTTCCGTATTCTATGCACCTTTGTCTACTGTCAGGGCAAGCTATTCGCAAACAGTCCGATTGTCAATAAGTTATATGTTTGGCCTGAACAGCAACTTTACGCCATTGACTGAAATAGAAATACTAATTCATTGTACCTACTCCTGCAATACTGTTTAAATGACATGCTTTGATTCATTTTGTTTGTTTTCCTGCCAGTTTTATTACTCATTACAACTAATTAAGAATATTAATCATAACAAACGTAACTATTGTTCTGATTTATTTATTGTTGTGCAAAGAAATAACAAATGTATTGTAGAGCAATTATATCTAGTATTTTAAACTTGTTTAATGTTTTGTTTTATATATTTTTTATTGCGTACCTATAATCCTAATTACTATAAATAATAATAATACCAGCCTGTTATTGTCCCACTGCAGGGCAACGGCCTCTTCTCATACAGAGAAGTTACGAGCATTGATCACCGCGCTTGCTCAAGGCAGATTGGCGATTTCGGACTTACATTGATAAAAAAATAAGTCAATCATTATTTTCGTAATGATAACACAAGACAGGCCCTTTGTAGTTATTTGGCTTTAAGCTGAATACAAATGGCTCCACATTTTTTATATTCTCAGTTTCTAAGAACTTTTAACGAAGCCGGAAATGAAAACACATAATAGGTATTGTTTTAACAAAACGTACAACGTAACTTATCACATGCAACTTTTCAGGACATGGTTTTACGTTCCATTTAGAAACTTAAATAAAAGTACTTGAAATTCTGCGCGACCAAAGTTGAGAAAGGTCAACACTTCAACTGCAAAACTAAAAGAGCACACAGGATCTAGGTGACCTAGATATTGCGTATGAACATTTACAACGTAATGACAAACTTACTGCTGAGGCCCTCTACGAAGTGGGGCTACGAAAATAGACATACACAAATGTATCATCAAACATTATTGATCTTTTAATGGGACTAGATTGAGAACAATGAAACAAGAGTCGAGCAATCAGCTCCCATGTGTCTGGAGGATAGAATTTCTTCTCAGAACAGTTCAATCAACGTTGAAATGTTGAAACGTGCTTCAGAACATGTCAAAGTCATTTCAACTTGTTATGATGAGTAACAGACTAAATGTTTAGTACTTGTTCATATATTAAGGTGGATCCGGGTGTTTATAAATAAATAACTGGTATATGATCCGCTTGCTGCTTAGTACGGTCTTAAAGTCAGCTTATGAGATGGCTCAGAGCAGATAATTTTATTGGACAAGCTTTTATAGCTTTTTAAGTAAACCTATTATGATAAAAATAAAGGTAAATTGATTAAAATTCGCAGCTGAACTTTTGGTAAAATCAAACATCATAAAATATAAGGGGAAAAATGTAGAGGGACGTAGCTATCTAAACAACCTGATAAAGATCAAATTGTTTTCATAGTTAATTAGAATAATAATTTACGACCATAAATAAAACATTCATATATTCACGAACGTCACGAACAGTTCAAAAACCCTCAGACCTTCAACCGACTATGCAAACATATCGTATAATGTGTCATCATCAGCCAGTATAAACAGGCAACTAGTGTCAGTACTTGTATTGGTCAACTTGACGCAATGGCGCGAGCGCCGACCGGCCGGCTAGCTACTGAGCAAACTCAGCAATTGGCTCAACGAGCCTGGTTATTAAACCTACTACTTAATTTACTATATTATGAACTACATCAAACTGTGTAGAAAGTATTCTAACACAACGTAGAATTCCATAAATTAGATAATTTTACATTCGTTAAAAAATTTAGGAAACTCATTCCGTTCTTGTCCTACGCGAGTATCCTAATCAAGGAAAATGGTTCTTAAGATAATTGTCAACTTTTTTGTTGGTAACACAATTGTAAATGGTGATTACGAGTAGGTAACTGTAATGCTTAGTTCTCTCCGTACTTCTCTAACTGTACAAAACTTTAACAGCCGCGAATAATCTTCGGATCGAAGATTTGCAAAACCACTAAAAATGTTCAGAAGGCTGCAATTGGAACGAACTACAACCATATGGAAAACATTGATCGATTTAAATGACACTATATATCTTCAAGCAAAAACGTATTGTAACGCAAAAGTAACAAATGAGTTACATGGTTATTTTACAAGAAACACATGTGCAACAGTTTCAATCAATTTAAACGTTAGAAGTGTATCATGAGACCAAACGCAAAAACTATCACGTTATAGGACAATTGCTCTGCAACTGTTTGATTGGCAATTGAACTGAAGAGATGCACTATCAGCGGTTGGTCTGCCGATGCCACGGCTGATGATGATCACGACTCCATACGATGCTCTATGCGACCAAGGCCACTATGCGATGCGCGTGATTGGTGGAGTGGCGCCTTTGGTCCAGCCGGCTGGGGTCAATTGATGGCTAATTGTGGAGTCGACGACTGACTCGAGTGAGCTGGCCACAGCGAGTCGATGCCCAACGATACAATTGTGTATTGTTGATATTTTTCTATAAATAACAATCTCATTTGCAGCACACTGCTTTCTATTTCTGTTTTTATGTTGCCTTTTGTTCAATTAGTCCTTGAGTTTCCTTTGTGCTGAACCAATAGCTTTACCAGTAAGTATTTTAATACCTGATAATCATTTGCCACAGCCTAAGTGTCCTAGAATATCAAATTCATAGACAGATATCTATGATTGTTACACTGATAAAGACTAATAGGTGGTTGTGCCAATTATTGTACTTTAAACCGGCACAGTGGTCCAAGCAAAGATCGATATCGAAACCGTGGATTACAATTATCGGTATAATAAAATATCGGAATATTGTTAGGTTAGCGTCGCATTGCATGTCGGCGCGGGCGGCCGCTATCAGCCACGCGGGCTGGGGTCGTCGGCTTGTGATAAGCGCGTATCGGCCTCGCCTCTCTACGTCTGAACTCACACCATATATTTCAATTATTAACTTCAATGATAACGAAAGATGTTAAATCGAATGCACTCATTTACTATGCACTCCAGATTTATATTTTTTATTATAAGCTTCCACTGCCTTCAGCCGTTGAGCGACCTATACGGTGCGAGAAGCACTATGGCAGTATATTATGAATGTCACACACAAAGATGACGATATTCTTTAGTGACTAAAAAGTTTGTAGGTTATTTTATCATTTAACACGTGTATCATAAGGAAATAAATATGATAAATGGAATTTGTAATATTATAAATGGCGATACCATAACCACGCGGTAGGAGTGGTCCCTCGAAATTATTTGTTCTAGCCTTCTAGATATTTTCTATAAAGTCGTTAAGACATGCCACATCACCACCGCTACAGAACAGCAGAAGAACCACGAACAAACATCATTAAATCATATCGTTGAAACCTTAAACAGAGTCCAGATGTTCTAGTGATGATGCCATGCCATGCAATAATAAAACTACGAAATACAAATCAATTAATTAGTTACCCATCCAAATGTCAGCTAGGCCGAGCATTGCTTAACTTTTTAATAAAATGTGTAAACAACACGGTTACAACAGAAGGTTTTTAATTATAATTTTATTAACATGCTTCTAAAAACGATGAATAAAAAATATTTTGACACCTTTGTAATCAAAATGGCTTTCAAACTGCTTGTAGCGTTTTCTGTTTACTTTTGGTGATTTTTGATTTAAAATCGTCCAATTGTTTGCTCAATGCAAACAATTGGTCAAGGTTATTTCCAATTATGGTATAGAATTTTCCTTGAAAAAGCCCTCAGCTTTCAATTTTTAGGGGTCCGTACCCAAAGTTTGCCAAACAGAACCCTACTAATGACTCTGTTGTCTGCCCGTCCGTTAGTCTGTCTGCCACGGAACTGTTTCTTTAGAACTGTACAAAATTTGTATAGCCGCTATAGCAGCAAATAATAAACGTTAACATAAAATTGTTTATTTTTTGTATGTCGTGTTAAATTGTACGGTGGTACAGAACCCTTCGTGTGAGAGTCAGACTCGCACTTGATTGTTTTTTCTGTAAGTCGCAGATTTATGTTAGAGTTTTTATGGAGAAGGTATCTTTTTTAGAAAAGAAGCAATAAATTATACAAGCATTTTAATAAGAAAAACCTACCTATGAAAATTCTCTTGTACTTAGGTACTCGTGTGCTTCATCATAATATGGAAATAAAACGAATGAATATGTATCAGCAACCACATTTTAGCACATGCAAACTGTTGAAACTTCCGCCATGACACGATACACAAATGATCCGAACAGTGATTCAACCCGCTAACCTATTATTTTATTAATTGATGAAATTCAAATAATAACCAACCATTAATATTGTTTTAAAATTTATTTGGTTAACCGTCCAAATCAAATTGGTAATTGTAAATCGTAACGTCAATGAAAAACTGCTCACGCGATGATCGTGATCTTACAATTTGACTGCGTAATTGTGCGGTTGCTGATGTTTCGACAGACTCAAAATGGATCAATCAAGAACATGAAAATAACAAACTGAATATTATGAACGGAAATAAGAATAAACATTAATAATATCCAACTATCTCAGGCCAAACCGCAACCCACTTTAAGTTGATAAGCGCAATATTAATTAATGGTGTCGACGATAAACTCAATAGTAATAATATTGTTTATCTCTACGAAAGCGAAAACAATCCGTTTAATTTGGACACATGGTAAACTTGTTTATAATAAGATGCTGCGGTCTATTTCCTGGAAACATGATAGTGATCTCATGTGGTCAAATAAACCTAATTGTGCACACTTTGCTGTATTTGCGATATGTAATCAGCGAAAAAATAATAATAATCAATTAATATTAATAGTATACAATATTGAGACAAGCACATATCACATCGGTTCCATGACTTCCTCTTCTTGTACGAAGTCATACCTAATCTTAATACCACATTATGCTAATTACATAAACTGACGCAGGGACTGATTGAAAACAGACTGACTCAATACGAATAAGCAATACCAGTTTGGATTCATTTTAAACACGCACTAAGCCGGTCGATTGGAGTCAGTCGGACGTTTGTAAGTGGTATCGAAATGCCGAGCGATCTTATGTAATATCCCGCTAGTCCACTATTTCGTTGGCAAAAAAAACAAAACATAAATGGCTGCTCTCATTGTTTCCGTCCACATGGGCGCGATTTATGTGGCAGTTTAAATGGCCATGCCTACTTCAGATTGTACCTAAAAACATAACTTGGCGAATGCACGCTTTGTTCTCCTCCCAACTCTGCGGGCGTCAGTTTTTTTCCTAGACCCTTTGTTCTTAAATTATGTTTGTTCGAATCTCTAACGAACCAACAAAAAACTATCGATGATAAATCGCTGGCCATGTTACTTTAATGATATTTCCTCGGACGTGTTCGTGGATCTTAACCCGAATTCCTGATGAATTACGTGGGATTTGTAAAACGGATCGCAATAACTATACATTTTCATTACTTTTAACATCCAATTCGAGAGAATGGCAAAAGGTTTTACTGCTCACGTTTATAGGCCAGCATCCCTTGATCGTAAAGCAGCGCCCGCGCAGGCACGCCGCGGTGCGGTCGCGTGATCAAACCGGTTGTGGGGGTAACATTGTTCATTATTCAAATTAGTGCGTGCTGTTATAATTCGAGGCGAGCCGTTCCAACCGCGATTAGGTGCTCGGGGCGGGCTGAATCTGCAGTTTGAAACACTGTTTTCAAAGCTTTTATACCAGTATTTCGAATTAACTTAGTAACATTCCTGAAGAAATTTGCATTTTATTCGTGTCGGTCGCCATTTTTGCTCAAGATTAAATCGATAAATTAATTACTTTATTTATTCACGCGTTAACATTATCATAGCTCCTACGAAACTTGTTTGTCGACCGGTCGTAGTAACAAAAATAAAACAAAGAGACCCAGAACTTTCCGTAACGAGCGATAACTTACGATAAACGTTGCAATGATCGCGTCATACGAGCACCAATACTTCCTAGTTGTAAACTGTCAGTAGAAGGGGGTATTATAATAAATGGCATGTGTATATCGTCGGCGACACCACGTCGCTTGAGAGGTGGAACCGGTCCTAAACTTCCTCGTGAGCGATCACCGTTGTTGGAACTATTAGCGACTCGACCAGCCGTCGATGTCTACTTCTTGCTAAAGGATCTTTACTTTCGATGCAATTGATTTGAGATAATAGTTATTAATTTTCTGAGAACCTCCTATACCTTAACACGTTTGAAGTGAACATCGTTTCATTTTATTTTAATTTAATGATGCAGACTGTAATCGTACTCAGACTAACGATAAAAACGATTGCACAAAGATTTCAGGTTACTGCTTTTGTAATTTTAAAGGGTTTTTGTATTCACCGTCGTAAATTTTCAATAAAGGCACTTTTTGCACGAAAGTAATGCACAGCATGGTTACATTTAGCAATACTTCCGTTGGGGTTTTGGCACTGTTGGATAATACATAACATAACAGGTCCAGTAGTTGCAGAATCAATTCAAGACATTCTTCAATGTAGACTATGTTAAGTGTTCATTTTAATAATCAGTGGAAATTGGTCTTAAATGGCAAATTGTAAAAACAGTGAGATAGAAATTGGAATTACTTAATGTGAATGTAATTTACATTCTGATCTCTGATATAGTCAGATATCTTGTAATGTTTACTTTATTTTAGAGAAAATCCTTGTTATTTTCCCTTTAAAGATTACTAAGAAGAGACGACTAAGAAGATGACTAAGATTATCGCTGAAAACGGAATATCATCAACTAAACATTTTTCCTAACTAGTTATCTGACGTGAGTGCGAACAGTAGAAATTATTGCTTGATAAAATTTCTGGACCTAAAATGGCGCCCTATGGAACTCCACATTGATAATTTGATATTCTCCGTATTCCTGCTTGATTATCTAATAAGTGATTTGAAAATGTCACTGTAAATTATGTTGCATTACTTTGTATATCAATGACAAGCAGTGTTTTTTTCTAGTTACGAATTAAATGCACTACTAATGCAAACCTGAGATGCATGGTTTACAGATCCTTTCCATAATGTCTGAGCTACATTGCGTAAATCTAGTTTATTATACAGAAGCGCCTATAATTGTGGAAAAATACAGTGTGGGTTTCTATCTTGTAGTTGTACTTGCCAGCTTCCTTATATTCTTATATTTTTACCTGTTGTTAGGTGACTCAAAGAAACGTAAGTACAGGCTCGTTATTCAGAATGAAAAGCGTAATTTTCTACACTTTTACAGTTTCCCTAGGTATCTACTAGGCAATTTGTGTTATGCAACTAATATTTCCGCTGGTTTACCGGTTGTGTGAATGCGAAACAATACTAAGTGTCACCTATACCGCTATACCGCACTTAAAGAACCATTGCAAAAGCGAAATTCGTTTTAGTAAGGTTCTGTTGATTATACCTTTGTTTATTGTTTACAAATAATGGTACAGAGAGATCGTGGTAAGGGAATTAAATGGCAAAAAAAATGAAAAATAGGTACCTAAATGCTTCGCCTACTTATATTTAATTCATAAAGTGATTATGAACCGCGTCATAATTAACGATCATTAAACTCTCGTTACTAGAATGATCAGACATTAGTTTGTAGAGAGCTATTAACATGATAATAAGCTATTACTAGAGATAATGTAGAATTTTCCTTAGATTGTATCAAACTGTCGATGTCGTAGGTAAGATAATTAAAGGTAAGTTAGATGCTAGCAACAGGTACGGAAAATACTTAGACTTTAAATCTTTTTGTATGTAAGTATATGCGAGAAATACTTAGGAGATCAACCTAGCTGTTATGTATGCATCACGACAACACAGACGCCAGGAATACAAGAAACATTATTACGTGGAATGAAACTGTGAGTGAGAAAAAGGAATATCTAAGATAATCTAGTAACAGATGGTGATAATGTTAAGAAGCAATTCATTTGTGAGTCAATTCCCGTTCTCTCGTAACAATTACGCCAAGTAGTCGAGAGCCGATAACAACATGCGATAGTAATTTATATAGAATCTAATTAGTAGGTATAGGTACATTTGAAACTGCGTACAACAGTCGAACGTGAGCTAATTATATCCTTGTCGATAGTGTTTAATTAAAAATAGGTTAACGAGCCCTTAATCAATTGTTTACGTTTGTGGAGGAAAACCGCGGCTGTGAATAATATTTGCCAGCGAATAGTGTTTCTGACCGCCAAAGTAAATTATTTCTTCTGTAGGTAAGTACTGCTACTCGGTTGCAATGATGATGGATGAAAGTTCGAGGTGTGTAGAAGTCATGTTTTCTGAAGCTTCAACTGCGACTGCTAGCTAAATAACGTATTTATAACTGGAGGCTGGTAATGCTGTGATATTATATTAAAAGGGTATTTATTAGGAATTTCTCTAACTGTGGTAAACAAGCCCCGAATTCTGCAACCAATGTCACACACCCAAATTATTTTTTATAATAATATTAATTAGGTCCCAAACCTGTTTTAAGTTTTAAAATTCTTGTACCTAGAATTGAAATAAACTAATAAGTAGGTAATCTTACCAACCCCTAACTGGAATTACATACATTTACCTTATTATATTAGCATTACATACGATTCGTTTCCTATCACGGTAACTTGTTTTGTTCTCGCAAAAGGAAAAACAAGATAACGTGCGTGCGCAGCGAACCAGAAATATATATGTTTTTTTCGAGTATTGTCTTGTATGTGTTCGTTAAGCGTGTATGTTCAGAACGGGTAATCGGCAATGGCGCAGTATTGTCTTATTGGAATCTTCATTATAATTTGCCAGGTGTGCTGCGGCCCTTCTCGACGAGCCCGACC
This sequence comes from Hoplodrina ambigua, assembly GCA_949774945.1. Classification (NCBI taxonomy): domain Eukaryota; kingdom Metazoa; phylum Arthropoda; class Insecta; order Lepidoptera; family Noctuidae; genus Hoplodrina; species Hoplodrina ambigua. Next base: position 7,417,972 of record OX458976.1, read on the forward strand.
AATCGGGCAAACCGCACCGACTAGATTAATTGTATCGGTTATCCTGTAAGAAAATACTTTATTTAATAAAGTTTCTTATATTCTACTCCAGCATACAAAGTATCAAGGTAATATATTAACATAAACAAGCAGTCTGTAGGAGATTACGATTTAAAACAACGCAATACACGATAATGATGCTGGACTTTTTGGTAGTTCACTTGACATAATACACAAAGAATATAGCTTTCTGCCTCAAGCAAGATAAACCTATTATTTTCTTGGAACCCTCGATAAAGGGTCAATAACGACTTGTAACACAATAAAATTAAAAAGTAACCAGTCTGACACGAGTAGAGTTTATTCACGTTAAGACTTGGGATATTCTGCGAAGATTTTTCCTGTAATAGTTAGGTCTGTATTTTATAGCTGTTTTGGTTCCGGCAATCCAGTGAATCATTGGAGCAAATGATGCGTGAATACATTATGAAATATCGTTGGATAACTAGCAATTGTTTTGCTTGGCTGATTTGATTGTTATTTCGAGTAAAAAATAAAGAAATTTTAATTGAAATCATATACGTATCATGGTTTGGTTGATAGTAGTTGTTATTTATATAAGGGAACTGTATACGTAGAGCATAATTCTGATTGTAGCATTCATTTTTAGGATATTCAGGAGAATGTTACTTGTGTGTAATGTTACTTTAGCTTTGAGGTTTGTGAAAAGGACATTATACATAGAAACCAGCAAGTGAGACTACAACTAGCCAGGATATCACATCCATGGATTTGGAAACATATTTGAGTCTATGTTCTTAATTTGGCAGCTCTATTTATTCTGGTTAGAAGCATTACTGAGCGGGTAACAGTCGGGCAACGTGTTATTTGAGTTTTTTCATTAGGAATTTCTTAAAAGCTGCCCGGAGTTTTAAAGTTGATATTGTGACACATGCTTCGGAAAGTATGTAAAAGCCGTTGATTCTGTCCGTATGTCACCCCGACCATGTCAGATTGCCATCTAATCGGACTATAGAAGTGCACTTGTTTAGGCACACACTTGTGTACTATAATATTATGTCTTGCGAACTTGGCTAGTCTCCATTGAGATTGGTTGCTGTTGCCGAAATTCTGCGGCGTGAATAATATAATTGACTGATACAATTTGTACATGATATACAATGAATATGTCCATTTTCGGAGAGACTAATGTTTAGTCGTCGACTGTATAAACTTTTTGTTTAAGTATATAAGTAAACTGTTTAAGTAAATAGGTTCCTACTATTAACGCTATCCAAAAATAGTTTTGACTGGCCTTAATCTATGAGAACACAATACATTATTGTTGAGTCCAACCTTATCTAACAGCAAATGTTGACTAAGCTGGTCTGTGACGAAACGATTACGATTGCTCGCATGGGACTAATTGCATGGATCACGTAAACTTCATGTTTTTTCGCACACACACTCGGTATCATGCGTGCAGTCGATGCACGATTTCATACACAAATATAGTACAAACTTGAGGCCATGTTGTAATTCACTCATTATTACACAATGGTAATAATGATGTGAGTGGTATCGCTGTTAATTAAGCAGACATTTTGTTTAATAATTAAGTTTCCGAATGCTTAATAAAGGATCCTCAAGTTTAGATAAAAAAAACATGACAATGCAATAACGTAATAGCCTCTTTTTCTCGTTATACGGAAGCTCATAATGCTGAGGTTCTTTTTTTCTTTTGGCACCTACTTGAAGTGGATTTAATTTAAGTAACCTACTTACTTTTGTATTACCTACCTACGTAATAACATCGTATGTTATTATGTCCACGTAAGATCGTAAAAACAGAAGTATGTAGTTAAATGTGCTACTGCTGAAAATATACGCAGTAAAGTGCTACAGATCAATGGTTACACGGTTACACCATATCTCACCAATGTTATAAGACAGTACAGACACGGAACATAGAATGTTACATAACTACTTACACCGTATAATGAGGAAGCAAGTCAAAGCCCTAGGAACACTGTTTATTCGGCTACGTAGTACAGCAGGAAACAGAGAATACACGCTTCCTGATCTACCAAATACGTACACGAGCACCTATTGAAAGTATCGCCGGCCTCAGCTGGCCTTTCATCTTTTTTATTATTAATCCATTATGAATGTGTACAGGCAACGAGAACCCGGTAGTAATCAGGAGGTCACCAGCGTCATCTCGAGGTAATCGTTTAGCTGCCCTTTACAAACTGCCGATACACCATAAAGGGAGTGGCGTAGGGCTAGCTTTGATCACGTAAGGAAAGTCAGGTTGTAGACCTTATGAATTTGAGAGCCATCTTTATCTGGAAAATGTACCTGATTTGGAATTCATACATCATGATAATTATATTCGACATATCAAAATATCGTACCTCCTAATACTTATACATTATTTTGAGATTCAAATTTAACCAGCTTTTGCAATTCTACAATGAACATTTAACATTCTGACATGTATACAGCTATAAGTTAAATATTTTTTACTTTATTTTTGGCTTTTTCATTTATGACTAATCCAGTCAACAGCGCAAATAAAAGAGATTTTGAAACTTGTAAATGAACGGTAGTAAGTGGCAATAATCTGCGAAATGCAATTCAACAAAGTTGCCTTTTGTTTACTTGGTGCTAATGAATGATTGCAGTGGTTTGAGTGATATCATACACGTTAATAGTGCTAGGAAGTCTGCACGTTCACAACAGCACGCACCGCCCCACGTGTCGTGCAATAATAAGCTTATCGTTGCACCTCCATCATGTTGAATTGATGTATTCTTTATACTATTGTATCATTCAATTGACGCAAATTCACCTGTTGCTCTTGAAATGCTTGACGCACGCTGTGAGCTATTAGCCTTGCGATTTTAACATTTAGAACTTGTCAAAGATCCGATTAGAAAATCGGAACATTGTAGTAAAGACCCATTGGATCATTGTAGCCAGAACAGAAGAGAAGCAAGAAAAGACAAATATTCGTTTTAGAAAAATTATTGCTGAAAAAAATTTATACCACTAAACCCGCTTTCTGATTTTCAATTGATCACTGGAATGCATCAACACAAACGTTTTAATTAACGTGCCAAAATGTTTGCGGGACCTGAATACTCTATAAAATTTCTGTGTAACTTCTCCAATTTTGTCGAAATGTCTACAAAAAAACCAGTTCCTGATTTTTTTTCTCGGAACTTACATACTCGAGACCCTGATTAGATCAAGTAAAGCAAGGTGATCATGAAATCACGGAGATGTGTTCGGGCAATGTACACATAGTTCCTACATAGTTAGCAGTTCAGCACTCTTTCCAAATCAGGTAGAAACTTCACTAGGTACTTAGATATTCATCAAATGGGTGAAGTCGTTCTTATCATGTTGTTTTTTAGACACGGCAAATCGTGGACACTTAAAATAAAGCACTAGACACATAACGTTGAAGATCTAAATCAAAAGTATGGCATACAAAGATATACTAAAAAATCGTTTGTTATCAACTTATCGCTGAACTAAATTATCCAAAGTCTAAATATAATGGCTATAATCTCTCTATACGAAAACACAAATATCTGTCACTAAATGAGAACAATTCTAAAACATGCTTAATAATATTAATTTAGGTATCATAGTAATAACAGCATACGCAGAATACAAAATGCTTGTTTACAAATGTGTTAAAGTTGATTGCGATATTTGTTATGTTAGGTTCATTACATAAGTAACTATGTAAAACAATAATTATTATCGGGTATCGCTCTGAATTGCACACTGCAATGCTTTCGATGATAAGGACATCGCGCCCGCATATTGTTTCACACAGTGTTGAAAACGTTACACAGTTACTATGAGCATGTAATGTTAGGGCGAACTCAATTGCACACAAATTAGACAATAGGTGCTTAGTTCAAATGTGGTGATAACAGAAGATTTTCTGTAGTTAGCAGCGAGTTTTACGTACAGCTCTATACTCCCATTTTAAAGATACTCTACCAACACCATTGTTTACGTCATAACATAGCAATAATATTATTTTACTCTACGCAACTTCCATTCAACCTCAGTACATTAGAATGTACGCTCAGAAAATCTTGCAGAACGTAGTGACGCTGACGATAACAAATTGTGCAATACGCAATTGAAAAATTACACAAATAGTAACGATAGTCTCTCATTTCAAAAGCAATACATGAATGCATGAGTAATGCAGATATGGATATAATTTTAATTGCAAAGCGTCATCATCGAATTGAATTACAGACACGTTGTACAATTTTATCAATCATAGAGCCTTCGTCACAACCACTTGTTTATTCTATAAAAATATCTATCTAACTCTTTCTAAAATAAAACAATCATAAAATAGCACAATAGAGTCTTCGTTAGCCATTTTAAATTAACTTGGTATTTATTTTTAAAAGCGGGCAATTCGATACAACAAAATCACTATGCTACTTACATCGATGATGATAAAACAATTAGATTCAGAGTTACGACCACAATATCATATTCATCTTGTAGTCGGTGAGTGTAAGTGTAAACCACCTTAGAACTTCCCGTTGGTTTCGTAAGAGGAAATGATGATATCCGGAGGAAGGGCAGCAGCTTCTACTTTCGTTACTAACACCATTATGTGATTGCAATCTGCATGCCACGCGCGGTGTTTATTAGCGAAGCCTGCCGTGAATTGTGCATCTTTCGTAGAGAGAACACTGCAACAGATAATGGACCATAGAATAAAGAAAATACCTGAATCTACCATTATCCGTAAACGTATTATCTATAATACCATTTTTCGTAGCAGTCTGTAGTCATTTTGTAACTGGCAATATTTGAGTTTGTTTAATATTTCGGTAATTTTTAAATGATTTCTATAGACCGCTCGTAGACTAAATTACTCGCAAAACAATGGTATTATACTTAAGTTTCATTGTTACAAAGAAATAGGCGAAAATTCTTGGTATGCAGGTGGACCAAACACTACAATAAAATAAAGCAATAAAATAGCAATAAGTTGAGTCGTAAATAATAATGGTGGTTTATGTAGGATATCAGGTAGGTAAACATGAATGACAATGTCACCTTTGCTTTTTATCGCACCTCTAACATATTAATGTTGTAACTATCTGAAAGTATGGACAAATAAATATTTCCAAACCATTAATAACTTTAAGTACTTACATTTTGTACAGTTGATAATTACCATATTTCAATAGATAGGTACTAGTATAATAAAGAGTGAGGCCTTACTCAAGGCAATATCAATTTCGAAGCTTAATTTCAGTGTTAAACCTATTAAGAAAGAATTTAAAATGCACTTGACAAGCAGAACGAATTATAGAGGATTAATTGTAGGTTATTTGTACATAATAATCACGTTCGCGTTATTTCTCCATTACAATGGAAAAAGAACTTAAAAATGTATAAAGAATGTAACCTACATTTGGATTTAACCTTAAAATCTTCTAAAATCAGTAAAACTACGTCTTAATCCATACTAATGAAATTTGAAAAAGATAAAGTATTGCACTTTATCTTTTTCAAATTTTATTTTATTCACAATAATAAACACCTCAAAGTTCTAACCATCGAATGAAGTTACATTGTTGCCAACAAGATTCATCTGCAATGAGCAATAACCAAGCAATAAATATACCGATTCCGCGGGCTATGCATCTGAGGCAACAAGCAAAAGCTACTATGATTTAGATAATAGCTTTATTTTCTTAATACAGACTTGCTTTTCTTTTCTTTTGGAAGTAAATAAGTACTGCAACAAATATTTATTAGCACGTTTACTATTAACTCCTGGATATTATAGACCCTCGTTGATATCCTTGGGCCTTAAGTTTTAAACGAAACAAAGAAATACGTTTAAGGTTCTTTCTTTCACGAAAAAGCTTAAAAGCCTATTGTTTAACAATAGTTCTTTTATTTATGTAAAATTATTACGAAAGTTGCTTTTGGGTCAAAGGAAATTGTATTGTTAAATACGGGCCCGTTTTACAAGTAGATAACATTTGTAAGTTTTATTAGTTAGGTATACCTTAGTGGAAGTGATTGTTTGAATATTCAGAGTCGTCCCTACGCTAAGCCTACCTGATCTTTTCTTTTGTTTCATTTAGACGAAATAAATACTTTATGGCAAGGTACGGTAATGACAAAAGTTGTTTATCACTGTAACTTTTACATAGTTATCGTTTCAGACATGTAATAACAATCGATGTAGTACTTTTCAGCATTTCAGAATAATGGATTTCGACAGTAAAATGTTAAGTATTCATTGACTTACATCGCTGACTGTAATTGTAAGGGCTGTAAAATAGCAAGTCAAAGTTGAATGAAAGTCACATGAAAGCTCGTAAAATTATCTCAAACCCAAACATAATGAGAATTCTGACGAAAGACATTCAAAATCTAGTTGCAATCTTATGCCAGGGACAAAATCAATGTCAAAATCTTGTCAAAAATGGCTGTGGTTTTTGGAGTTACTAGAATTAGCCCCCTGATGGTGGGCCCATTATCCAAAATCATCATCAAGGACTGTAGAAAGGACATTAAACCTATCTAGCTATTTTCTATAAACTCTAAATAAATTATAGCAATCTACATATTAATATATTTTAAGAAAAACCAATGCTCCATTAATAATTGGAACTTCATCGTCAGGTAGACAGATTAAACCTCATTGGTGCTAGAAACATCCAAAGAGTATTGCACAAAAATAGTCGTTTATTTTTACTCCTCTGAGGACCACTTGCACCAAAAACTTAATTCAGAATTGAAAACACGAGGTTAAAATACAAAATGTCACACGTAATAGACCTGTGTTAGCAACTAACTCGGAATTAAAAGATAACCCTGACTGGCGCAAGCGAGCCTAAGATAAACTAGTTTTGCAAAATAAAATTAGTTCAGTGTGTGAGTGGATTCAGATTATCATTTTAATTGCGGAACGTTACGTATGAAATAAATACAAAAATACATTGCGACCTATCACAGTATTACGTATGTATATTAATGGGGCTCTAAATTATATGCTGTCCGTTGAAATCTTGATTCTAAAAACAAACGAGGAGATTGTGTCATTGATTAATTCCAAGGTTCAATATGAAAAATAATAGCGCTGATTCACTAATGATGGTTATAGCTTTGTCAACAGCGCTATCACCTAGTGTTTGCACACAATGTATTGTATTACCAAGCGCCATAAGTTTAGGAGTAAGCACTACGTGACCGACACTTGACACTGACCCATAATTTATAAAGACGTTCGCACAACAAAACATGTATTGACGTTGGGTTCCGCGAATAAAATATTTTGACTGTAAGTTTTTGCAAACATAGCTTACCTTCTCTTGTGACCCATGTCTGGCTTGCAAGTGGTGTAAAATGGAGTGAGGGATACTGACAAAAGCATACGACTACAATATTATTAAGATCATCGGTTAAAATATTTATATATTATCGTTTCCATGAACCAAGCCTGAATAATGGATATTTTATTATTATTATTCCCTTAGATTCATTTAGTTCTCTGCGATGTTAGGCGTAGCCAAAAGTTAAATAAGTAAACTCGTCATCGACCGAAATCATGAAAATAACCATTTATTTTTGCGAAATATTGTGAAATCAGTTAGTGTATTTCAGTATCTATTACTATACATTTATTATCACATATAACATTATAGAGGAAGCCAATTTGCGCAATGTAATCACAATAGTGCGATGACGATGACGTCAGGTTTTAAAAGTAAAGTTGGTACCTACTAAGCTTACAGAAATTAGAAATTAAGGAGAAAGTTTTTCAGTAGGAACAAAATAAGGGATTACTTATGATCAAGAGACCCCTAAATACATCGCTCTAGTTTATATTACAGCTCGCATTTCAAAATATTTCCCATGAGAGACTGCCAGCCTTCAGCCAGTAATATAATTAAAGAAATATAATATTTCTTTCTTTTTCTAGCGTCTCAACTTATAATTCGAGCTACTTTTATGAGTCGTCAATTCCTTTTTAAAACATAACTTAAAAAATAGGTAGTCCAGAAGAATGAATGCTTTAAAATAAAAATTCTTACAGGAAGTTAGATTGTGTATGGGTCACGTTAATAATGTAAGCAGATTACTAATAAAGCTAGTTAGGTGCGTTGTTATTTTGTCGGCATTTATATTTCCTGTGATAAGCTCCAGTTACTTTATTAACTTAATTTTATTAAGTGTAACGGTTTCCTTTCTCGCCACGTTATTATATTTAAATTCAAACGATTTCTCCAATCGTATAACAACAACGAGGATTCACCACGTGGTTCCCTATTCAGAACAGACGTCCCCCATCCATTGTAGTGGGTGTCATATAGCTGATTATATCAGTAGGACAATGGACAGTAACACCCACCTTTTCACTGATAGCATCGTACTGCGAAAACCCGGTAAGTTCTGGTACCTAAATACAAAGTAGCAGACGCTTGAGAACCTTGTTGATAGGAAACTTTGCTTTACGAAGCAAGAACTTGCTGAAATCAAATAACCGTACCGAAGTCTAAAACATAGAATCTGAAGAAACTTATGGTCACTAGTTGGAAGCTAAGTTGCTACCCCACATAGCCCTATACCTATTGTTATGATCATCAGAACAAGCAAAGCAGTCATTAGATACCAAGATCCCCGACACAAGAATTGTCATTAATGAATGATGTCTCTCTAAACATGGAATATCAACAAATAATGAGGATAAGAAATTAGAGGACAAACACTAGGTCAACATAATCTAATGGTCTCCATAATATCACCCTTGTGTAAACTATAAATAAGGTTATTTTATATTTATTATTTCACACTTTGTACAAAGAGTATCGCGCGCTCATTATTACGTGCTAGGATAGTTTATTCTCACAACAATGTAAGGGCTCCGGGCTCTCAGGTCCTGATTCAGACTCCTTAAGCTTGGTGTGTGCAACATAGCGCATAACACTAAAACCGTCAAACGGGTTTGCAACCAACGAATGCTATAATAAAAAGTTGTTCCAGAGACGCGGACGCGGGCCGGTAAGGGGCTAGCTACGTTGATGAGAATAAGCGAACTTGCATTAAGTTCTTGAGATTTATTACGCTAAGGAATCGAAGAATAAAGACCCTTGTAAAGAAGCTTAATAATCATTGAGTTTTATCGAAATAATTAAAGGGACAAGGCAAGAAATAGCTGCTTCAAAAGCTTGTCTTTTCAGACGACTGCGCTTGACTGATGAAAATAATTATATATTTAATGAATCAACTCAGCCTATTGCAGTCAACTTCTAGATACAGACAGGCCACTTACAAACTAAGTCGGGCATTCTAGGGAACTTTAAAGCTCATAAATAAAATCTCTGCTCATGACTTTGGTCGCTACTTGCCCGGGAGACTGGCAGACATCTCGATTGGTGAAACCAGCTCTAAAATCGCAAGTTTTTGTGCAGGGCTTCAACCACTCATATTTACTAGGTATCCGCTACGACTTCCCTGCTAAAATTGACAAGTCTACCAATTAGGTAGATACTCTGTGTTTAAAAAACGATAATGTATGTTTGGTAAGATTGTAAAGTAAATAAATTCTTAAAAATATCATTAAAAACTTTTTAAAAGTTACCTTATATATCTACTTGATTTGAAATTGATTGAGGTAAGTAGGTAAAGTTAACAACTACCAAAGTTAACAATTACCGTATTCATTTATTCAAATTACAATGACACATTTCTTACACAACAATCTTTAGGTTATAAACACGTCGAAGAAAATACGTACCTAATAATTATAAACCTTAATAAAACATAAATAAACAAGCTTTTATTAAGAAGGGTAGTACCTTCTGCTACAGATCATGATTAGGATTAGAATCATTAAGTACCTAACAAAGTTAGTTTCTTTGTACTAAAACAATCCTAGCATCTCCATTTACCGTTACCAAAATGTTCCTTAATGTTATCATCAAGAACCAAAAACATACTAACTAAAAGAAGTTATTTAATTTTCCTGCTAAAATCTATCTTGATATCAAATGAAACCAACTTAAAACATTTAAATCAATTAAAAGTGCTAAGGTTGAGGATTTATAAGTTTTATTTTTATTTTTTGGGGGTAGAAACATAATAGAATTACAACTTAGGTATCTACTTAACTAACTACTAAAATAATTAGAGTGAAGTCAATAGATGGTTCTTGTTCGAGATAAGTAGGTAGGTACCTACCTACTAAAGCTACTTCTACATAGTTGTATCTTCCTAGAAGATTCCTACTTTAATTACCTATGTAAAATTCTAAACCTAGGCGGGAAAGTAGGGACCTATGTAGGTACCTATTAAAAGTTCCAACCGGGTTACCTAATGATTTTTAACGTTCAACCCAATAGGTAGACCTTTCCGGGCCTAATTACCTCCTGGTCTCCTGGTTATCTTAAAATAGTATTATTTTATTTGTTGTTAGAGAATGCCTAAGGCATTAAGTCCGCCTTTGTACTTTTGTTGCATAAAGTTTAAATAAATAAATGTTATAAGTAATATAAAAATTAATTAGGTAACAGAGGATTACAATATTTTCCAGAATTTAAAACTTCGTTTTTTGAAGTCGGTCAAAATGAATGATTGACAAAGTTTTTGTCTGACTGATGGCGGGCGAAATGGCGGCGAGCGGGGAGGACTTCGCGGTCGCGGACTGGCTGGCTGAGCAATAACAACACAAAACACACAGCCGAATATTGCCGAACTCACCCGAACGAAAACCGAATCTCGCTTCGCTCCCAAAACGTGATCATGCTTCGGTGCGGCGCGCTTCGTTTTGAAAACAAAATCCACCCGCCGCCCGCTGCCGGCGTTTCACGGGCGAAGGCGAAAACAACAAGAGCTTGGTTCAGTGCGCGAGCAAGCGTGATACGGAATGTACGTGTGGTGCGTCTTGCGCGGACGTTAACTCGATTTATTTTTTATCTTACGATTTATACGACCAGAATCAAAACGTCTTGGAGTATACAGTCGATAAACTAAAAAAAGTTTTTATCATAAAAGTTGACTTCGTGACAGTTCGCGCAGAATTTTGACCAATATCTGTGAATTTCCGTATAGACGCGAAAAAAGTGAAGGAGACATTTCGAAACAAAGGACTGTTTTGTACATTTTCGCAACGATTGCGAAATTGTGTTCAAACATACTGATCTGGCTCAATCGTGGAGGGCATAATAAAAAAAAATCACTGCCCCTGGCCAACTAGTTCGGACACAATCTGTGGTCACCGAACGACAAAACAAAAACACAACGATTTTACTAGATTACTACAAGGACTATATTTATAAAGGTTTTCATAAAATTCTCGTTAATTACTATCGTGAACTTTTCATCGTCTAACCTAAAAATTACAGTGAGTTCGTCGACCTTACAAATTCGTGCTTCAGTGGATCAGTCAGTTTGCAGATTTTTGATACGAGAAATTAAGCAATAACCTGGATTAAGTGTCGAGTTGGTTTTGCATGATGTCTACTGCCATAATGCATCAGTCTGCGCTGTACGACTTTGGTGATCTGTTCTTGAAGGTATGTTTGATTTATTTATTTGCAAGACTGTCATAAAACAACTGGATAGGCATATTGGAGTGCTGTTTTTTCAATGAACTGCATGTCTTCATATAGGTACCCTGGTGGTAGGTTCCGTGGCACTGTTTTCTATGTGCCTAACTGCCTACCTACAAAAACAATAGTCACAAAGACCGATATCTGTTTTTCACGAGTTTTTATTGCGCTTATTTCAAAAACTTACGTTAGAAAATGTACCTACCTATAGCTAGGCTACCTACAATGACCTACATTACCACCAGTCAAGACTCCATACAGTCGGGTCCACACTATAGGAGGAACCCGACTATTATAATACTAAGCACCTACCTAGATTAATCTGTAATAATGTGCCTCCCTATGTATCCAAAACATTATTTTAATCGCTTGTCTATATCTGTAAAAATAATTACTTAGATCCGATTGTGACAGCCTTTTCCAAAATTACCTTTGTAGCCAGAGATAGGTAGACACCTAATTAGAAACTTACCTTCTTTAATAATATAAATTAACTAGATTAGACCCACCCTTCAGACAACCCTCTGACTAATAAAGTGCTAATATGTGAGATAGGTACCTACCTACCTACCAACCTTTTTCTTAGTTAAGTCGAAAAAACGATAAATACTCAGTACTATAAATACTCTAGGTAGGTCCTAGGTAGTGTAAGAATTTAAAACCTATCTACATATTGCAGGAAGTAACCACAAATACCTACCTACTTACCTGAATTATGGATAATTAAACGTGGTTTGAATGTACCTAATTTTAAACTAATATCTGGTCTAACTCATGCCATCGTTAATTTGTTAGATTATTCAGACCGACATAAAAAAAGTTTAATTAAACAAATATTTAGGTGCCTATCTAGGTAGGTACAACCTATCCACTATCCACACAGTGCAATAAATCAGATAACGTATTATCTAGTAGGTAGGTACCTGCAATAAACGTAAAATACTTTATGTAGTAACGAACATGCCACATAAATACCTACATTCAACACAACAACAATAATATTATTTATTCTTGGTAGGCATCAAATAATTTTATAAAACCTGTCGTCGCGTCGGTGGAGTTCCTACCTACCTATAACACTATACACTTATTTAACGAAATGTGCATTTTATCTAGTTTGTAAATAGAACCCCTCTTCTTTATAATCAGTAGCTAGGCTACCTACAAGGCTACAACCTACCTAGGTAGGTACATATTATTCAAACTAAACCACGTTTAACCAAATTAAAAAACTAAGAAAAATTTACTGAAGTTACTTCTAGGGAACAAGTTAAAAGACAAATGCCAAAGAAACCATAATCGGCCATCGTGAGTTACAAAACTCATAAATTATAATTTGTGACTAGGATACGTAGGTAATTGTCACAACGATCTTTCTGAGAACAGTGAGAAACTCAATTATCCAGCATCTACGCTAAGCTTTATTTCATTGCAATAAAACTAGTTAGGTGCGTATATTTTTCAATTCGTTTCTGACGTAGTGATCACTGGAGCGGTTAATTTCCCGCCTAAGTCAATGTTCTTGCCACCATAATTACAAGATACGGAAAATAAGTAAAACCAGTTGCTGTGACTTGCGTGCACCCGCATGTTGTAGCGACTTAAAGTTGCAAGACGGGGCTTATTCTCGAAACCGATAAAATGTACATGACCAACCGTAGATACCTACAAGTTATTTACGATTCGAAGTCAATGTAATCAAGTCATATTCTAGTAATCTGTTGGTATCCTCAGTTTTAAATCGTTTGTCCTACACAACAAACATTGGGTACCTACTCGTCTACCTGGGTTAATTTGATTAAAGTGCATGAATAATTAAAAAAAACATAATATTTTGAATTATATTAGGTTAAATAAACAACCCAAGACGTAGGTAGGTATAGAATAAGTCCTCAAGCTGTGCGGTCGTAGAGGCAGTTTCCGTAGAAAAGTAAAAGTTAGTTGGTAGGTAGGTAGGTAGGTAATATTAGTTAATATAAAAAGGTTAACTTTTACTGTCATACAGTCACTGGTAGAGTTTTAACTTAGGTACTGATTATTTGGAAACATGATCAACAAATGGGCACGCTCTAAATCTTTTGTTGTTTTACTAAGTTAATATAGTAAAAAAGTATTCTAAAAACTTAAACGTTCCAAAAAGTACAAAAAATTAAATAATTCGTCATTACTTTCAGGACCTAAATAATCTTATTTTCATCTTGGTCATATTTCAGAAGGTAATGTATTAAAAAAGATAAAAAATAAATGCTTGATCCTTTTCAAATCTCGGCAGGGGTGAGTTACAGACGGAGCTAAGTGGCATGGCATGGTTGTCGATTCCATGAATCGTAACTAAAGCTATCTCGATAGGGATCAAAATCGACTAACGAAGCCAGTTTTGGATGCTATTCGTAATTATGAAGAAAAACCGGTCCTATTGGTTACCCGGTAAGGTTATAAATGGTTTGGCCCTCGCATGAGCTACCTGCTTGAAGTTTTTGTGGTCTTTTACTTTGCGTAAAAGACACTTGTTGCTCGGGGATATTCTGTTTTGTGTTGGGTTGTATGGCCGTAGTATATAGGCCACGTGAAAAGGGAAGAGGGTTAGTTATACATAATATACTTTTGGCAAGTTATTTCCGAATCTGTTCTGGTTCTTTTGAGTAGATAGATTGGTGAGGTTACTCTACAAAATACGAACTTGTATTTGTAAGGCAAGTAGGCACAAAAACCAAGTAGGTACCTACATAAATATTTGTAAGTTGTATTTACTAAATCGTCTTTCGACTTACCTATTACCTAATTTGAGATGCAATAAAGGTTTTACTGAAACCTAGTAACATTTTGAAAAATACATTATTAGGTAAATAAAACCCAATTTAGACTATATTGCCACAGCAAAGCAAAATGAACCTCAACAATTTTTTGTTAGTCATTTTGCTTGCAAAGCAATAATAAAATCTAACGAAGGTACATACCAATAATAGTATTGCAGTGGGAATTTTGAAAGGTGCATCGTGTACCATTTTTTTTACGTGCACGCTATAAGTTCGATTCCAAAAAAAAATCTTTTTAAACCGTTGAATACACCTACAACCTTCTACCTGCCATCTATTTACAAATACAACCGCTGCTTTTATTTTTTGTCCCACTCTGAGATCCAGATAAAGAGCTTTTTGTTCCATGTCTCCTCTTTTGTCCCAAAACTGTTGGTGGGAAGGCCCTGATAATAATTTTTATTTCAAGATTTTGTCTGCAACTGGCAATCGTGAATACGTATTTTTATGACGTTATGGATTTCTGTCATTAATAGGTTGGTTAATTGTTGACCTAGTGTTAAACCTACGTTTATTTATCTAAATCTATTTCTGTAATATTTGATATTTTATAAACCAGGCGTTTCTGGGTTCTTGGATTTATTAGATAAGCTTTTATTACTGCAGTTTCACATTTTTTTAATATCAAAATCTAACAGTAACTCTTCTAGTGTCTTTATTCGTTAAATTATCATCAGCAGTATAGCTTCACTAGTTCTTATAGGTACTCTCTCATAGCATCCTGTAAAGTGTAAGCTCTTCTTAGGCCTTCCTTCACTAAATTAGTAAAAAATATTTGAAATTAGGTAGGAAGGCTACCTAATTTCAAATATTTTTAAGGTTTATGTAGCCATTGCTGGTAGCTCTTTGACACGTGGAGCATTTTATAGGTAAATAAAATTTGTTTTTTTTTCATAAATTGACTTAAAAACGCTGTGGCAAAAATTCAAGCGACTGGTAGTGTTAACTATTTCGCTAGTAGTTAGTTGGTCAGTAAG
The DNA here is from genome assembly GCA_949774945.1 of Hoplodrina ambigua. NCBI lineage: Eukaryota > Metazoa > Arthropoda > Insecta > Lepidoptera > Noctuidae > Hoplodrina > Hoplodrina ambigua. The sequence goes on from OX458976.1 coordinate 7,433,371, forward strand.
GCGTGTAATCACGTGGGGCGGCGGACCGTGTTCGTGCCACGCTTGCACGCAACTTGCCGATATTGTTCGTAAAATCGCAACACAAATTACCTTATTTACTTTTGTGCATCTTTTTCTGAAACGTCGGAATGCTATTGGCAGTCCAGCGCGAACTATGCGCATGTACTTGCATGAACTTGTGATTTTATATTATCTAAGCGTGTAAAATTATCATGTTCATTATAACCTACGTACCTACCTATAAGGGCACGGTTGGTTTGCAAGCTATATTTTTTCTATGATAAATTAGTTAGTGCCATAGTTATATTACCTACAAGATTCCTAGGTTTTAGGTTGCTTGCTAACTGAATCTAAACCATCTAAATAGAATATTTTTACTTACATAATTGCATCCAAAATAAACAAAAATTGCGTTAGTAGTGGCGTACATAGAGGTCGTCACGCGACGCGATTAGCTCTCCACGTGTGCTGATAAAAGTTGATTGGATGGCAAACTGCTGTATACCAAAATGTTGTCTGACGTCATACGCAAACTTCCACAAGCGTCTCCCACCTAAAAGTCTACGATGACTTGCTACTCTTTACACGGTTTGGTACTTACGCAAAATCTTAAGATTTCAGCCAAATGTTTGGTCACGCTAGACAATTTCTGTATAATTCTATGCAAGTAAATACAAGCTTTCCACGCTTTTCGCAATCTAAACTCGAAAGGTTTCTCAAACAGCCGGTTTTAACCTCAAAGTCGACACCTCCGCCGTCGTTTCCCAACATCTAGGCGTTGCAGAAATCTTGGAGTGCAACGCAAACAATCGTGGAGTGGCGATCGTGGGAGTTCTGTAGTGCTAGCGCAGCATTCATTTGAACATAATAAGTAACATAAGAGCATTTCCTCGCATGCTCTATTGGCGAAATGCGATGCCGCGTGGGACATGTCACTTGATGTCAATGTGATCGCCTGGCTTTTTATTATTATATCCTGCCTTTGATTCAATAAGCTTTCATGGTCTATGATTTAACGTCTAATACCTGTTATTTATTGTTCATTATCAAAAATACGGTTATACCCACCAGGTTGATATGCTTCTAGAAGTTATATGTTTATTAAAATAAATGGTCAACCATTTACTATTTTAGGTTAAACCGAGTGTTATGCAATAGGTCTTAAGGAGGATCTTTAGATTTGCGATTGTTGGCATGACAATTGGTAAACCTATGTCAAGGCAAGAGTATAAGACGCGATCTGCGTAGGCCAGGTCCAACGGCCGCACTCGTAACTGCCAGTGTACTATTTTTAGCTCGCCTCCTTTCTCCGCGGACTGGGGCCCGGACGTGAGTCAACCCTTTGTTCCCCCGAAGCGCAACGGCCTCAAGTGAGGACGCTCGCCCGTTTACTTCACCACAATCACCACACGTCCCTCTGATGTGGTCAAGTCGTCAAGGTGTCGCTTTCCAAACATGCGTAAATATTGTTTAGAGTTTTAATATTTGCAGCTCGCCTTGAACGTTTCGTTCCTTGCTCAATGTGGAAATGTCATTATGTTCCAATGATCTTATAAACGCTAGACTCTTAATTTGGCGTAAAAATTAGCGGCTTCACTCTACCTACGTCCTGCCGTTGAAGTTGCGACTTGCTAGTCTAGCCATAGTATTATATTTATAATACATGTACCTACTTATTTATGAGGCTTAGCACATCTTGAATAACAGTTTTTGTAATTGCAAGGATTTTCAGTAACTTTTGGAATCAGTGATTTAATGCAATTTGAAATCAGTATCTAAGCACCTACTCGTTTCTGTGTGCGCAACTTCATGTAACCATAATCTTGAGCATAGTATTATTAAGTCCCCTTCGTAACCAATTGTTTAGACAAGGAAAAGTGAATGCTGTATACTTCACACGACATCTATTCAATTTATTAGATACTTCTGACAATACAGGCAAGTTATTCATAATCTCAAAGAATAATAAAGGAAACTGTCTATCAATTTAATACTATTTGAATTTAAATCCTAAATCAGTAATAGTATAGTTACAGTACCTAAATTAATTTTGGAAAAACTGGGCACATCATTACTTACTGTTACTAAGTAGGTCGCATTTTGAAATAGGCATTTTGTAACAAAGTCACTGCATAGAGCAAGGCAAACATAATTTTAATACATAATAAATAAAGAGGTCGCATACACAATTAACATCCAAACGATTAACTTTTAACCATTAACCAAAACCAGTTCTGTGCACATATTGATGAATCTGTTGCTAGCAAGATAGTTCATGTCTAGACTTCATAACATTACGTCATAACTATAACTCTTTTGTCTGCATTTGAATTATAAATAAGATGTTTTATCGATATGTCCACGAAGTTATTGTTTTCCATTAGTCTTACAGTGTTAGAATTTGCCGTAGTGAGCCTTTACAATGTCGTGAAGACGTTTGCTGTGTAAATAGTCTCGTTAGAATCGCGACGCGTCGCTAATTGTTTCGGCAGAGCAAATGCGAGAGTTCATTGCCGGCCAAACGACATTGTCGTATGCCTGCCCACGGCCGTTGTTGTGTATTTCCAAACAACGTCTTTGATGAGTTTTACTAAACGTCTCTTCATTATTTTACAAGATATTACAGTATAAACGAACCTGATGCCGGACATGTGCAGCCCTTTTATGATTCTTTTGAACTTTTGTCAGGAAATGCTTGATTTAAAGCCATTTGAAAGAAGAATACTTGATTCTAGCACCATATTCCGTAATTTCGATGACTGACAGTCCTCTCGTATTTCAAATAATGTTCGGAAAGTAAATGAGTTCTTTTTTTGTTGGCACTCACGTAGTCACGTCGTAGTATACATATAGGTTGCTATTACACATAGGATAGGATTCAGGAACAGACTTGCAATAAACATTACATATTATTATGAGCAATTTCAACTCCTAAAAATGCCTATGATTCCTGAACCTTGACCGGCATACGGACTGCGGCGGTTTTGTGGGTCAAGGTAGAGAGGTAACCAAAGTAGAAAGTGATTCTTCACTTTTACTATAGCATACTGAAACGTACAAACCGGTTCGCAATGTAATTGTGTAACTATAATTTCTGTTGTTTAGTTACTCAATGTTACCTAATTTAATTTTACTTTGTGAGTATTCAATTCATTGCAAGAAATTATTGTAATCTGCCTTCAACACAACATTATAATTTTTGATAAGAGTTTATTATGGTAGCACAGTTATAGTTACTGGCTTTACTTTTCTTTGAAATAGATAAGTACTGCAACAATACATGACGTCTGATTAACTTGCTGATTAGTTAATGATAAGTAAACACTATAATAATGCGCCCGAAAATTTAAACAAACGTTTCTTGCTACATTATGATTATTACAAATTCAAAGAGTCCTTGTCACTTAACACGTGTTGCAAGTGTTCTTTAAAATAACACCTACATGCTTAAAATTTATTTGTGTTACCTTTTTGATGGCATATTAACATACATAGGTTAAAGTTATTCAGCTGACCTTACCTTGATTTTTCTCGCGACCTCAGATGATCAAACACAGTTACTTAAAAATTAATTTATAAATATGTAATCGATGTCAAGTAAAACGATATGCCACATTTGAATGATGGTAAGGTACTTACTTAGATTTTTAACATTTCACAAACTTATAACTTCTCGTATAACTTGTATTTCAAATGTTATACATTCCGAGACAGACAAAGAATAGACGTAGGTAACCGTGGGGTGAGTAAGCAAATAACTAGTTACTGTGCTTATGTAGATAATGTATTATCTAAGGTCTTATACTGGAGTGCAATGCATAAACAAAGGGTACTGTACTGTATCTTATCACGGTGCTGATAAACGGCTGGAAACATTATAGTGTTGTGTGAGAAAACAACGTGGTTATTTAAAGTATTCAAAAACTAGGTTCTGCCCGCGATTTCGTCTGCGTGGAAGTCAAGTTGGTACTTATAGCTTAAACACTATTTTAGCACTCGGCATTAAATTATTATTTTGCCTTTTGATAACACATAATTGTATTAGTTTATTTAAAACACAACATCTATCTAATTACCTAACATTTTTTCCGTATTTTATCGAAACTGGTACCTACCTACTTAAATTGAAGTAGGTACATGGTGTTGCTATTATTTTGTTGGCCTACTTTATTTAAAACGGGCAAATTCAAGGGCTAAGTTCATCATCAACTACAAAGTTAGCACCACATAGGTAGGTAGGTACTATACTTAACTAGTTATCTTACCATTAATTTATTTCTGAAATGAAGCAAATTATTTAGTTGATACAATCTCAGCGTGCGAGATTTTGTAGTACGAAGTTAAGAAGACGTATGTTTTATCTCGTTAGCTAATATCGAAGGTTTGACTGCACTTTTGGCATACATTCGCCTCGTGTTGCGTCACAGCGCGCGCGCAGAATCGAGCACACCGCGTAATTCTTTTACCATTACCGCCGCGGCAACCTCTCGCCTACCTACTTGTGCTCGACGCCATCCTCCGCTTTACATAATTGCTCGTAAAGAACACATCAAGTTATGCAATAGCAAAACATTTTGATATTCTGGTTAAGTTTAAGAGGGTCAGTTTTCTAGGTCGTAGAACTAGGCTTTGCACATTTTATCTAATATGCTTAATTTATGCAGTTGCGTTATATTACTGAAATCCAGTTGGAGGTCTACGTTTGTGTTTCATAAATAAGCGTACCTATCCTAATTTATTATTAAATGTCACGATTATGAAGCATTCTGTAGAATAAGACACTCATTTTTTTAAAATAAATAATTAATTTATTCATTGTTAACTAAAGCGTTCTAATGAGATACTGGGCTTAATTGGAATGGAGAACGAGTCTAGGTGTGCTTGTTACTTGGTAAACAAATAAAAAAGTGCAAGTTGAAGTTGCGATTGCGTCACGAGCGGAGCGGGGACAGCGAGGATGTAATATGGCACAACACTGCAGTGCTGGCTGTGAGCCCACTGGAGCTACATTCTCTCGGCCGAAACGATTTTAACTTTCTTTTCTTGTTTCGTAATAACACGGCCGAACGGAGAGGAGCTGTCTCGGCCCAGCGCCGCGCCAGTCTGTCGCTGGAAACACCAGCATTGGCGCCGGTGCCACTAACTTCCACTACTTCCCTATCAAGCCGCTTGCTGTGCATTAACTTTTTCATGTCAGCTATCAAATCAACCATTTTGTTATTTCACGGTAGAAAAGCAACTTCTTTCAAAATTGGGAACCAAATCGTGCCTTTCAAGCGGAACTAAGTTAATCGGTCACCGTATCATTCCATGGTCACCCAACCCTTAGATGTCTGGGCAGCGCCTTCACCGACGGCGTTGTCCTATAAAATCACTAGTTAAATGCTCTAGCTATCTCATGAACAGTGAAGCAGCAGCCTTAATTGTCATACATTGCGCATGTTTCGCGCGATTGCAGTTTGCATAAGCGTGTTGCACAAACGTGGAGTTAGGTACCGCGTTGTGATTATAATCCGCGCGTGCCGCGATATCTTATGCACTCGCCCTGCAGGAAGTGAACTTTCGAACTCTTTCACTTTTTATGGTATCATAATCCCCGACCTACTCCAACGTTACACACTGCGCCTGCATTAATTGTTAATAAATATTTATTAGCAGAGTAGGTATTTCTACATTGTACCTAGTTGGATAATAATATATTATAGACTGCAGTCGGTGTAATTATTATTTTTGCTATTTTGATTATGTCAACGCGGGGAATCCTATTATTCTACTTTAAATATTCTGCTTGGTTTCTCAACATGCACCTAAAAAGTAACTACTTGGTTAAAAATTACCTACGTAATTAGGTGTTCTATGTAGAGTATGTGAAACTTAGTGCCCTGTGTATTGTATGTATTCTCGGTTTAGCATAAATTTTAAAACATTTGCTGCGCAACTGGGTTGATATCGGACGACCTTACGAGGTACGCACTACTGGATGCGTCACCCTACCCGATATATTATTGTATTGTTAAGCTAACTATATGTGTCCGGGTTCCACTAACCTTACTATGTGTTTAGTCATTGCAAAGACTCATTTAAATTTGAACAGGTAAAATTAGGTACCTGAACATTGATCTAATCAACTCAAATACTTAGCTTTAGGGCTCCTGGTGGCCTACCTTAGATATAATATGTGGGTATTCAAGTAAATTCAATTCCTTATGGAACTACAAGTTATTGTTGTAACAGTCGTATTTGTACAATTTGCGAACGCAATAAATAGTATTTGTATCCGTTCCCCGCTATCGTGTCCAGATAAGTGTATGATTGTTTGCCGTTATGGCGTGAATGATACGATATTGTGCTAATAGTATTTAATCGTAAAAGGTGAGTGCAACAGCTAGCACTGAATACCCTTCGAAGCGTAATAGATAGTACGTGTCGTACACACAGTTGCGTTGTATCAAACGGCTGCAATCCTCATTACGTTGGACATCACGTCACATATAATTGCTGTGTAACATTTCGCAACACTGAAAGACCCGCCACCCGCAGACTAAAATTGTTTGCCTTGTGAAAACAACGATCGATAAAACACATGATACAAACATTGGATGAGGCATTGTTTATTTTTCACAAATTCTTAAGTGTAAACTTTGGTTGAGCTTCACGCGGGCCAAAATCACACATCCGTTGTAAACTTGTAAATATTATCTAACATGGCGAGCAAACGCGATTGTAAGTTAAGTTGGGACAGACTGACGATATATAGACTACAATTACAGTTTCGGACCGCATCCATTTTTTGTTCACTATGGAGTTGCTCGCGTTTATATCGACAATCACGTAGCTAAGCTTAGCGATAGTGGTTCTCCGTTTATAGATAGTGTGTCAATAATGAAAGGAAAGTGGCGCAGCCGGCCGTCGTCGGTAGGTCAGTGTCGGTCCACTCGCCTTTACGTAACCCATGTCATGTCATACTGCACATCCATCGTGCCAAATTCAGACCTAACTATTCGTCTCACTTTATTGCTAACTTCACAGTGCAAATTCCAATACCAGAATACGTCAACGGTACCCAAGTAGGTTCTGTTATCGATTGCATAAATGTTATCGGCCTACCGATTGCTGCAATTTCAAGCTTACCAGTATTTAATATTCAAATGACTGTTCTAGCGTTGTTGTCACTAAACTATAGTCAGCTCGGTTAACCAGGTACTCGACTAATTAAAGAAAAAGGCATCTCTGTTTGTGGCATAGTTTATTTCGCAGTTCCTTTAAACCTACTTTCAATATTTTTTTAGGTATAGATTATTTTGTTAGTGCAAATTAGAATCTCGCAAGCTGGAGTCACATTTTCAACTTGCATAATGCAGGGAATCTCAAACTTTTGATTGCAACATGCAGTTGGTTCATAGGTCAGTTTTCTCTTGTAGCGGAAGAGAATATAAAATGTGTTGCCACAGTGGGTGCGTGGGTCTTGTCATCAGCAGGCGTTGAACTTCGCAAGGTCTCGCTGCCACAACACTTCCTGCTTCGAGCACGAACCGAAACGTCTATTTAGGCGGAGTCTACACTATAATCTTGACGCTTTAAAATTACACTTAATTAATTCATTTGAGGTTAGATCTTTTTGTTCGTGTTGTCTTGACATTAATGAAACATGAATTAGGTAGGTAGGTACCCAACTACTTAGCGGAAACAAAAAGATTAGAATCTTTAACATTAAGTACCTAGGTATGATGCAGAATGTTTTCGGTACAATCTATTTAAAAGTAGTCTCCAGTATCATGAACCTAATACTTATTAATAGAAAATAGAAAATTTATGTTGCAGTATTTTTACCACCTATAAGTATACAGCCTAACAAAACTTCAAATTACAATAGGTACGCATGACTTAATTCGCGTTTGGATAGATGATATAAAAAGCTCCACAAAACCTAATTACGTAATGTGGTTACTATCCGAGCTTAGAGGAGATGCTTCGTCCGATACGAGGTGAGGCTAGCGTGCCGTAACACTTATATGCTCAAGATTATTCAATTGTGGCCAGTCATGCATGACTATCAATCATACACACCGGCCACCAATTGATTGTTATTCAACGTTTACATTATTTAACTTTGAACCTATTAGTAATTACCTATACGAGGACTAGGTATGTAAAGGTGAACTTTCATGAATTCTAATTTAGTGTTGTTATTATTTAAGTAGGTAGGTCTCATGACATTTCTCCTTGGCACACATTTGATTTATTCCAAAGAAATGATAAGTTATCATAAAATTAACAGTAGTCGTAAACGCTCATCAATAATTGCAGACTCGTTTTTGTGAACTGTTATTTTAGTAAGAAATTGTTTTATTCATTAAACATAAGTTAAATAGTGCATTGAGCGTGATATTTTAAATAACAGGTTCCGAACAGGTAGAACTTGCTTTAACTGCATTCTATGCTACAATACTGTGCATTATCAAATCGGTGCGTCCGCGCATCGTTGCTCCCTGCTAGTGGAACGTATTACCTGCGTGCTCAAGGGCCCGTGAAATGCGCACCACCACTACCATACTCAAAATATTACCCCGCCCCCAAAATAATAAATTACATTTATACCTCTCATACCTCCCTGCTATTTTATGCTAGGATAGTAAAACAATTTAGATCATTGCAACAAATGTGCGATTTTTTCCACATAATTGCCCAACACGATGTGTACAAAGTCCCTCCATGTAACTAGCGGACACACATTAATATGTAAATAACACGTGTAAATTCAAAAACTCGTAGATTAATGCAAAAACTCACATCCTACAGAAACTGCTGATCGTAAGCATTGTTAAATGATTATGTAACTCATACGAACCTGCAGACCCCGCCGAGTGGATAGGCAGAGGCATCACCGTGACAAATGGGGTGGTCTATGCCATGACGTGGAAAGCCATGCTTCGATGAGCGGCACCCGTGGAAAACGTTGCGATAGCGTATACGTACAAGTTTCACGTAATTGTAACACACTTTCCATTACCACTAAATATTAAAGACCATTTTCCTATGTACCCAGCACAAAAGGTAGGCTAGCTTTAAAAAATAATCGTATTGTGACGCACATTGATAACTTATCCAAAACTAGTACAGACAGTTCATAAGTTATCTCATTTGACCCGGCGAACGGCCCATATCACGACTCCGAGAGCTTACTTACAGTTTGTTCAACTTCTCTTACGTTTCATCACAATATTTTCATTTACTGTTTGTTATGGCTAAACGAAAACACAGCTTTTATAGAAGACCTTTTATTTGTAATAAGTGCTGTAAGTAACTGACTTTGCTTTATACTGTTAATACATCTTTCAAATATACAGCACCAAATTGACGCTGAGCAAAGGCATATCATCACCACACCAGGTTTAACATTATTTATCGTTACACTTAATAACAATACATAGCTGTATATTATTGCAATGTCAATAGTAAATTAGTAATATTCACTTTAAATAGTAAGTGCACGCAATGTGAACGCAACTCGAGGCCACCGGCGTGCGCGGGCGGAGGCGGCGCAGGCGCATCGATGCACCGCGCTGACCCGCATGCGCCGCCAATGAAAGTGAAACTATATAATCGTCCGTTTGTTCTCTATTTTTATTTTTTTGTAATAGAACCGCTTGCGATTACTTCTTGCCTGTTCAGCCGACTTAACTAGCTGAATCTAAACCACTGCCTACCATTAACCATTTCGGTTAGCCGTATAAAAGGTTTGGAATAAGGATTTTAAAGGGTAATCCATATCCAATTAACCGCTTAATATCCCCTTCAAAAACTCTTATAAGTACCATGAACAGGTCGTGGAATTCTTAGGATTTTTGAGTTTAGTTTTTTTTTCGGTTACTACAGCGATAAGGCCGTTTTGTTATCAAACTCTATAAAGTCGTCGTTATAATTAGGTTTCCGCTTCATGGGTTTTAAAGATGTTACATGCTCCAAAAAGGGAAATAACTGAATGAACAGCTAACCCCTGGTGCATATAATAATAGCCTGTTCTGAATTGCCATTACTTTGTTCTTCAGGTCTCGATGATTATTTTCTCCAACCAGTCCGTAGCCACCTAGACAGCTCTGTTACTTTGCTATTTTTTGCCATTGATAAACTGCTTTCCATATTTTATAGACGACTGCAACCGCCGCCATCTTGAATTAACCGCCATAAATAATTTGATTTAAACGCGCTTTGAAATGAATTACATTGCAAACCGTATGATTTAACACGTATAAGCATCCAGCCATTTATACTTTACTTTTATTTTCCTTGAGTGACGGAAACCCTGATGACTCAGAATCGTTCCCCACAACGAATTATAACTATGAAGACATAATGAATTTGCGCTGAAAAAAAAAATAAAGCGCGTTAGGAACGGATGTTGCACATCTGTTGTTGGAGACATAATAACAAGTAATTAGCAAAGGAAGACGTCGTCCAGTGAAGGCGCCCATGTTCGCACAATGTGTCCCGCACGTTGGACCGCTTCCGTCGCCCCCCGCTTACATCTTACCCCTCAAATACCAAGTGTCCTAAATGAACTGAATTATTATTATGCGCTGAATTCATCAATTGATGAACACCACTCGAAGGTCTATTAACTCGGACCGGAACAAAAAAAAACTAAATGTAACCAAAATACATTATGCATTCATTAACATTTATAAACGACGCACCCAAATAATTTTTAAATTGATGTTCAAAATATTCTCACCCAACAATAAAAAACAGAAGGTATCGCCTTACATTTATATGTCTACGTTAATATAAAACTGGTATTAATTAAAGCCATTTTAAACGTGTGGAGTGGTGGAGCGGCGTTGATGAGCCCATTCGCCTGCTCCTCCTGCGAAGGTCACCCGCTCACACACCTACTTACCTTACTCCACGACCGACGCGGCCAACCGTTGATTGTGTTTAACTTATATTATTTCTGTTACTGATTGCGATATTGTAATAAATTAGCGTATAAAAGCGTGAATAGATATTTTTAAATGCGTAACCATTTACACAAAATGTCATCCACTAGTCTTGATATGGCGTTCAAAACAAAAATCTTACCTTCTCATACATTTGTTTTTATATACAGTTTGTTGTTAATCAACTTTATCTACCTACAGTGTGTGTTTCCTCATAATACTCATTAACTATTATGACTTGACTTATTGTACATATACGTAGCTACTACGTACTGAAAATGTTTTGTAGTACTGATTATTGTATCATAGTATGCCTGACATTTTATTTAAATTATTTCTCTTGTCGTTGAATGAATCCTAAAAGGATGAGGCCATAATTTTAAGTGATTTTAATTTTATTGGCAATATTATCCTCTTCGGCAGCACATTACAATTTAAATGTTATGCCAATAAGTCCGCGACGAAGTGGGCGTATCGGCTGGCCTGCGTGGCAAATGTGGCTAATCCACTATTTCAGTGAATTGTGAAAATATTGCTTAACGACGGCGGTTGGTGGCGCGGCACGTACTCTACCTGCCTACCGCTAACATTTGCCGAAACTAGCTTGAAACACCACCATTGCGTCGTAAGACAACCTTCGATTTCTCCCATTTTAACACAACATAGCGTTTGTTCGTAATCAATAAAATTTCGATGACCACGACTGTCCAATTTTACGTAGGTAAAACATCGTGAACACTATATTATTATCTTAGGCAATTTCAAACTTTGCCTAAATGTGGTCGACTGGGATCAGTTACTTATGAGACCGCTATATTTTAGTAGCCGTATTTAATTTACCTTATTTATTAGTATCCAAATTGCTCTAGCCTGCCTCGCCATTGACGCATCGCTTATACTCACTACCAAATGCCTACAAATTGTAGGCTCTATTATTCTTCTCGGACATACGCTCTTGTATCACATATTAGATTGACGCTTGAAATCGCTGAGGATTGAGGTTGTTATAAAATATTGGATAAAATCATTATGTTTGTGCCTTCATACAGAGTCAATATAATGTCAGTTTATTGCTACGAAAAAAAAATGTTTTTTTTTGGCATTAAAGTGAACGGCAAGAATTTCAAGTCAATCTGTGGTGCAGTAAGTTATCTTATTTATAAACAACCTTTTCACAATGAGTTATTTTGTAACCTGTTTGCAACTTCACAATAAGATAATTAGATTCAATCAAACACAATTATGGTGAAATAGGTTAAGTGTTGATATCCAAGTAACATAAGTGGACATCGAAACTAAACTTGTATTATTTTAAAGTGCACACAGGTTTACGATATGTTTTTGAAATGAGCAAATTACAGATAAAAAACTTTTATTATGTATAGTAACCTGGTAAACCCTAAAAATCTTCAATTAGATGGTATTATGCATAAAGTTACGAAACAGTTTGGTTCATAATTATCATGGAAAGAGAATGTCCCGTCACAGTTGGAGACCAAGGCTTCTTATATTAACAAAGCTGCTGAAGATACCGACGTTAATGTAATCTGAATTGTCCTCGCATTGTCCGTGTATAGAAACGCAGTAATTTTGGGTGATTATGTCAGCTGTTCCAAAGAATGCGTCGGCGTAACAGAGCTTGTGGAACACGTATTGTTTTGTTGAGAGTATACGTAACGCACGTGGGCTCTTGATCTGCAGCGGAGAAAGTAGCACAGCCAGCGGCAAGGCCATCTCATCTCGTCCGGACCCGACCTTCCAAGATGCACTTCCGGGGCCAAACCCGATTACACCATGTCACCATACTATCACCTTAGTGGAACATTCATAATTTTATAGGGAATTCGAAGGTCCTCCATCGGCAAGCCTTTATCCGCTTAATAGCTTTGCGTAAACGCGTCGTTTCATAAGTCTTTAATTACAAATGAAATCGAATAACCAAGAACGAGACGATTAAATATCACGTAATAATAATTATACACGTCTTTCTAACCGTTTTCGATCTTTGTATTTAGCAATTAGCTGATACTTTCTTATTAAATATTTACCGAAACTGCATGATAAATTAAAACATAAGAACATGTCATTAAAACTATAATCAAGTAACATGTCTATTACCCTATTGTGTGTGATCTATTCCATCCTATCATCATAATGCATCGTTGATGTTTTCAACCTTAACGTCTTCCCTGCTATGTCAAAATCCGCTTTTGTTGACGGCTCTTGTCGTGCACTCATTAACATCTAAACGTCACTTCGACCTCCAGATCCAGGGGCTCTTAAATACTGACTGACCAAGTTTCCCTAATTTTGCTGTGAGCTTACAGTAAATTTACACAGCATGTAGAGCATGAAGATAGTCTCGACGATATAATTAGTTGCTTAGGGTGTTGGATGGTATAAAAACAGGTCGAGGAAATCTAACATTCATAACGATGATTAAATCGGTTGCTAAACAGAGGTCGCGTGACAATCTCTACATGTGATTGCAACATCAGCAGTCGCAGTCGCGTGCATCACGCTGTAGTCACTGTACAGTAGATCCGCGTAAACGAATGTCTCGGTAACATCGATTTTGACGCATTTGAACGTATGGAAAAATTATGATCTAAATCAATGCTCAGTTTTGGTAACTACAAATTCCTCACGGTGCGCGGTCTACTTTTAATCTATCGTTCTTTTTCGTAACTGTCTTATTATGGGCTGATTTTTCATTAGTTAAATTAATTATGATAGTACGACATAGTTTTTTACAAATGCTGTCAAACCGCCATGTTTATTTAAAAAATTCGACCCTAAAAGTCGGTCAACTATTCAAACGTTAGTTTATTGGTTGTTGATAACTGATGATGAGCATGACCTGAGCATAGGCACATATTATGTGAATAGTACCTATACTGTTGTCGATTTTATATTATTGTTCAGTGTCCGTATCTTAATGTGGAGTGAAGAATCAACACGCAAACCACGGACTCGCCAAACGAGTTATGTTATAAATAATTAATTAATATTTGGCCGGCGAACTCTTTGTAGCTTCAAGGTCGTGGCGGCTGATCTTCAATATTAGTCAATCGGCTTTCAAGTTTTTTGTGGATTATTTCTTATTTGAATATTAATTTGTGTCAAATGCTCAGAGTTTAAACTTGCATCATTCATTAAAATTAAGTTAATCTCAGTTCTAGGTACCTATTTATTAAAAAAGTGTTGTTTTTCTATTTCGAGGTTGTAGGTATTTCAAGTTAATTCAAGTACTTAACTGTTATAATGTTCATATAGGTAATCACTTTTATGATGTTTATTATGTTGCCCACCTAGTTAAAGCTACGCCATTAGGACCACGGGTTAGTTAAGGTTGCACTATGCCATCATAAATGAATGGATGCATCGCTCATTTGCTATTCATTGTCATTTAATCTGCGTGAATAATATACTAAATATACGAACTATTGATTAATCAAGTTCATTCATTATAATTATTTCAATCCGTTATTATAATAACGCCAATAAATGCCAATAATGTTAATGTCAGCATCAACACAATTCTGTTGATCTAGTAATAATTCGTTAGAATATTATGTAAACAGTACCTACTTCAGTTGCTACAAGGCAAACCCGTCAGCTGATAATCTTGTAATAAATTAGAGAATGTTAAATAATTGTGAACATTGCTTTATGCAACTGACTTATTATTAGTCTATTATTTATCGCTCGTAAATTGATCACTTAGCAGATAATAGTTTAGCGAGTTTATATCGGAATATGGATCGATAAGTTAGTCATAAGTAGATACATTCGACACCTAGACATTAAATACATGCATACCAAGAAAAGTCTCACACTGTTAATATTGCTTTATTATTAAAATACTTATGTACCTACTGCGTATTCGACAAGAACCCTTACTCAGTTAAATTTTCACCAGATAGGTAAGTATAATAACATGAAAATGTAATGTAAACGCGGCCTCCATTTGCACAAAAGACATTAAATTTAAATAGTTAAGTGATTTCTGCCACGGCGGCCTTGCTGGCGAGTTCATTGTCTTACTTCACCTAATCTCACGTCAAATTAACATTGGATGTGTGAAGCAACAACTTATTAAACAAAATGCAATAATGGATTCAAATAAAAAGTCAGACCTTTCAAATTTTAAATGTACCTCATTAAAACGAAGCTAATTAATTTACTTTAAGATGTAAAATGATGATATCATGAAAGCTCCCACAAAGGTTATTTATTTAGTACATCATCCATTTAAATATGTAGTCAAATAAATATTGTACTACCTACATTTCTTATATTTGAACAAGTTTATGAATACACCAAGTGAATAAAGTAAAACACTTAATTGCGGCTGTACAATTATAAGTTGGTCTGTCTGTTCGGTAATTTTCCATGTGCAATCCAAAACTATTTTTATTTAGTACCGATGTAAACAGTAGCGCGATACGCCTGCTGAATTAATGTCCCCAATTCAATTGAAGTGTTTCATTAGCACAAGTGGCCCCGATTGCTTCGTTGATCGAGCCCGCTGCCCGACGATCGTCGCAAAACTCAGGCGCCATGAATACTTGTTGCGCCCCAGACACGTGATGATGAATTCATATAGCTCGTGTAATAAGGAAATGGGATGTAGGTAGAACCTATTAATTCTTAAACGAACTTATGACAACTAGTTAATTAATTCATCATTTAAAATATAAATTAGTACCTACTTAATCAATCGTGGCTCGGAATTAACATATCAATCCGCTTGCCTAGTTAATATGGTCATAGCTCTAGATAATTACTTAGTGATAGAGAAACTATTCCTTTATTTAATGCTTCACACATATTGGCATCCAAGAGTCATAAAAAATTTCAGCTTAATTAATATCCAACAAGTACCCGCGTAATGTAATGTTATATCGTCAAATCCCCGTGTACACGATAATGCCTCGCAGCCAATTTGGCGACGCCTTGATGGCGATGAATTTGAAGAGTCTCCAAGGTAACGGTGTAAATGATACGAAAAGCAATAGAATGTAATACGTGTACACAAAGAAACGAAAAAAGTAACCGGAAACGTAAACGAATGGCAATTCTCCTGACGAGCGGCTCTATGCACTTTAGAAATTGCTTCTTTTATGTAATGCTGAAGTTTGATGTACCTATGTAAGCAGCTACAAAAATCCCACTAACAATAGAGCTCATTCGATCAATAAGATTGTGTTGCTAAGTTCGTGATCCGCACAAGACCTTCGCGCGCTGCCGGGTTCAATTAGAGATCACCCAGTTGCGTTAGAAACGAAGTCTCCCATTACCGGCTAGGGTCGTGTCGTGACACCGCACGTCTAACCGCGGTGGCGTAATATCAGTATTGTAGTCAGTAATTTTCACGTGCAACTAACTTTTTTTTTTTTTTTTTTTTTTTTTTACCGATGGGAAATCATCAAATGACTTCCCCCGCCCTGGGCGGGGCGGGAGGGAGTGTCAGACTTTTACTGACTAAAACCCATCCATGTTCCTTCTTGTGCCCTTTGCGTTCCGGGGGCGCGGTATCTCTTTCGAACAACCCGCAGCCCCGGCAGGCATCGGCCCTTAGTGGCCCCTTCAATTGTTTGCTGACATCTCTTTGAGGCGCGCGTGGAACACGAACGCGCCGTCGACACGGTCTGTCGTTATCAACGAACGGACGGTGAGCTACCCATTGCTCACCGCCCACAGACCCGCGTCTACGGTGGCCGGGAGTCGTCTCGCGGCTCCCGACGCCCGGAGCGTCTCCCGCGGCGGCTGGGGCGTGAGGTGGTTCTTTCCCTCACGCGGCCCGCCTCCTCCTTCGCTAGCATTACTGCTTCGCAGAAGGAGGCGACTGCATCCCATTCCCTCTCGCTCCGGACCATGGCTTGCACCAGGGCCGAACGCGAGAGTTCGCCGCCGCCGATGGCCGCCACGAGGACGTCGCGGTGCTCCGCCCAAGCGGGGCACACCGCCACGGTATGCTCCACCGTGTCCTCGGGGCGATCCTCGCAGTGATGACACCCGGGCGTTTCCTCCCGCCCAAAGATGTGCAGGAACCTCCCGAAACATCCGTGTCCGGTGAGGACCTGCGTCAGACGGAAGGTGAGGGCGCCGTGGCGCCGCTCAAGCCACTCCTCAAAGAGGGGACTTACCGCCTCGATAGAGGCGTGCCCTGCACGGGGTTGCGACAGTCGCTCTCTCCATGTCACCATGAGATCAAGCCGGAGGTCTGTCCGCTGAGCGGCAATTTGCCGCGGCAGCGGAGTTTCCCCCCGGCCTAGTACCTCCACGCGCCACTCGTGCAGGCGCGCGAGGACCAGCGCCTCCAGATCCCACGGCGGCAATCCGGCAAGGAGGCTCGCCGCCTCACCGGAGATCGTGCGGTATCCTCGGATGACCCTTATGGCGATCACCCGTTGGGACGCGTTTAGGTAGTGGGCGGCACGTCGCCTCAACCCCCGCGCCCACACCGGGGCCCCGTAAAGGGCCATCGACCGCACGACCCCCGCGTAGAGCCTCCGGCAGGAGGCGTTTGGACCCCTCAGGTTGGGTAAGAGCCGCTTGAGGGCGGCCCCAGCCCGTTCCAACTTGGGAGCCAAACGTCGGAAATGCTCAACGAAGTTCCACCGGCTGTCGAGGACGAGTCCCAGGTACTTCATCGTTGACCCGACGCCGATGTGAACCCCTCCCACCGTGATTTGGGATCCCAGCGGTGGCGCGTTCCGAGGCCCATGAAAGCACATGACCTCGGACTTGTGCAAAGCCACCTCGAGTCCCAATTGCCGGATCCTCTCTACGACTATCGCAACCCCGCGTGTCATGACGTCGGCCGCCGCCTCGTGCGACCTCCCCTGCGCCAGGACCAGTGTGTCGTCCGCGTAGCAGACAACACTGGCGCCCTCGGGGAGGTCAGTACGCAGCACCCAGTCGTAACCGATGTTCCACAGGAGCGGCCCCAGCACCGATCCCTGTGGAACACCGCACGACATCTCCCGCCGGTTCCATTCTCCAGTTCGACCAGGGTAGATCACGGCTCTATCCGTCAGATAGGCCCCGACCACTTGACGGAGGTAGTTCGGCACCCGGTGATACCGGAGTGCCTCCCTAATGCAGGTCCAGGGCAGGGTGTTAAACGCGTTCGCGATGTCCAGCGACACCGCCAGCACAACCCCACCCCGGGACACAGCATCCCCCGTCGTGAGAGCTCTCACGCGCATGATGGCGTCCACCGTAGAGCGCCCCCTGCGGAAACCAAACTGGTTGTCCGCAAGGTCCGGCCCCATCCCAGACAGGTGCCCGACGAGGCGGCCCGCAATGACTCTTTCGAAGAGCTTGCCCACCTCGTCGAGCAGCACGATGGGCCGGTATGCAGACGGCGAGTCCGCAGGGCGCCCCGGCTTCCGAATGAGGACCAGTTTCCCCGTCTTCCAACGAAGTGGGAACTGGCCCCTCTCCATGCATGCGCTTAGGAGCCCCTCCAGTCGGGGCCCTAGAGCCTCTGAGGCCAGGACCCAGGCTTTCCCAGGCAAGCCATCGGGTCCCGGGGCGGTATTTTTGGCCTTCAGCCGGCGTACCGCCACCCTCAGGTCTACCCCAGTCACCTCTGGAATGTCGTCGTCGGTGTGGTCCGCTTCCGGCATCGCGAGCGGCGGAGCCATGGGCGGGGGAGGATGTTCCCCCCGCGAGGGGAACAGAGCGCTCACCACGTCCTCAACGAGCTCCGGCCGGAGACTCTGCGTCAGCGGGGGGGCCCAGGTGCGGAGTTTGCCCCGCACCGTCTTGTAAGGGCGCCCCCACGGATCTCCGTTGAGAGTCTCCAACAACTCCTCGCGGGCCTGAGCTCTTGCCCGCAGGATGGCCTCGTTGAGGGCGGTCTTCGCCTCTCTGTATCCCTCGTACAGCTCCGCCTCAATGACTGCCGCATTCGGTGGCCGAATGCGGAGTCTGCGATGCCTGGCGTACGGGTGCCGCGCAGCGACGCATGCCTCGCGCAGAGACGTCAGCTCTCGCGACCACCAGTACACCTGCCGGCGGGCGCTTACTGCCCGAACTCGGGGCATTGCCACGTCGCATATCTCGGACATGGCCTCCTGGAACCACTCCACCTCACTGTCGATATCGGCAGGCCTGACCGGTGATGACACCCAGGCCTGCACGATCGAGGCCTCCAGGAGAAGCTCCCGGTCCAGCTGCTTCAGCGCCCACCGCGGACCACTCGGGGCCTGTATGACCGGCGCGCTGGAGTTCTGGGCGGAGACGTCAAACCGGATGTACCGGTGATCGGAGTAAGTCTCCACCCCCTCCATAACGCGCCAGTCAAGCACCCGCGGTGACAGAGCGGGGCTGGCAAACGAAATGTCCACCACCGACTCGCCCCGCATCCGCACGCACGTTGCTACAGAACCCCGATTCAGGACGACTAGGCCCCTCTCCAGGGCCCAGTCCTCCAGCATCCTGCCCCGCACATCCGTGCAGCGAGAACCCCAAGCCACGTTCTTGGCATTGAAGTCCCCGAGCACTAGCACGGGGAGGGAATGGCTTCCGACGACGACACTCAACTCCACGAGGGAGTTGTGGAACTCGGCGAGAGTTCGGTTCGGGGAGAAGTAGACACCAACGTGCAACTAACTTAGAAGTTAATTGTGTGGAATGAACACAAGTACTTATTCGTACGTAGGTAACTAGGAACGGAAAATGTGGGCATTATCGCATTGTATTGCTACGTGTGAAGGACGTTGCAAATTAATTCTATGTGTACTATCGAAATTTCATTGTTCAATACACATTGGATCAAAACAACAAATAAATAGGTAAATTCACAATGAATTTTATAAATCAACATTTGTACTAAGTAAATGTGAGTATAATACCAATAATTCTAAATAATATTATATTTCGCTGTTATTCTATTCAGCCAATATGAACTACAAAGTAACACAATGGCTAATTATTTAGGTCGTTAACGACATAGCTACGAATTCATTCAGAAACCTAATACGTAGGAGGTTTGCAGCCTCATATCGATACTGAACGTAACAATTTCATTATAAATGATTTATTTGATGCTTGCATAACACTTATGTTAGCTAATAACCATGAAGATCATGAAATCTAGTCAGTTGCAATAAAAACATCATAAAACGCCAGTAAAGCAGTAATTGCTGTATTACTCTCGCTATTATTTTCAATTATAAGCAGCCCATCGCTTTGGCAAACGTCGAGAAGTGTAGTCTGTCTCATGTAATCAGTTCAGTTATATCGGGCCGTCTGTGTAAGTTTTCCGGACGACTAGCGGAGTACGTTTTACTTTCTTATAGGAAGTACTATCGCTTTCAACGGGGACCGGTTGAGAGTGTCTAGTCGCTGGATATATTGGGGTTCGATTAACTTGTAAACAAATATTGTAACTTACTGCCATTACCTACTTTATTTTTTACAACTGACAAATCTAAAAACGTTTCTGCTTTTGCAGTTTTGGTCTTCCTCAAGTCTGTTTTACACACAACATGCCTATACAAAGCAAAGCCAACGCTATATTTATATAAACGCAAATACTTATCTATCAAACAATCCGATAGTAAAGCAATCGTTACTGATTGCGCTTTAATAATTAAACTACTTTAAGCATTCAAACTAAATTCTACTGCAAGTAATATAACTTTAGTCCTAAATTCCTGATGTTGATACAGTTTAATAAGAAAGAACCTATGTAAAGCTGTGATCTGAATGTTCTGATAATTATTTTAGTAACAAACTAAATTATATTTTCTTTTTTCACAGGTGAGTCCCGATTACGAGTTGGATGAAATGATAGTAATTGTAAGTCAACCCTCATCATTAAAATCAAAAACAGGGACCATTTCGTACAACCCCATTTAAGAGTTAAGTCGTTAAAAAGGTTAGCTGTTCGGGTTACCCTTATAGAGCAATGTAACATTATGTTTGGCTTATCATTGTAGTACCTAACTGAATCAACGGCTATTCACCTGAAACCCTTCCTTAAATTTTCGAGTTTTAAAGGGATTTTTCATAACCCGTTCATTGGAAAAAGGTTAGGTATCCTTAAATGCAGCAATCTGTTTGCTTTTAAGGGGTAAGGATTGCTTAAAAAAACATCTTACCCTTATACCACTTTTATTGAGAACCCTTCATAAATAGTGATTACCGAAACCTGCCAATAAGTAGGAGACCACCAACCGAACCGGAACAGTACAGCATAAACAAAACTCACTGTCAAGCGTTTGCGGAGGTATGAGCAACCTTGACCATGTAATTTAGAATTTATATTCAAAATTGTTGGTATAAAACATTTGCCATTTGGCATAGCATTGTTCTAAATAATCGTTACTATTTGCATTAAGCTGCTGCAAAGAAAACATCCACAATTTTTACATCCAATAATTGCAGGCACTTGCATTGAAAGTCTCATAACTTTCGAAGTCCATTTTAAATAATAGACTGGTCTCGCCCACTACCTTTCGTGTCAAAACTTAACAGTGACTCAAAAAGGGCCAAAGATGCATTAGTCACAGAAAATGTTTATCTATGTTATTACCTCTGCATGAGTCACACAATATGTCCAACGATTTGCGGGGAAAGTATAACCCGGTAGTGACGCAACAATAAAAAAATACACGGACAAAGGAATTGCTGCAACTAGATCCACGGCTGACGTAAGGGCCAACAGCTTGTCACTAATGACCGCTACACAATGATCCGTGGTCATGACGCTTCAGCTAGCCACGTTAAACTAGTGAACACAATACAGACATAGACGCCTATTCTAAAGTTTTTGAATTCGGCAACTCTTTACGGTCACAAACAGATTTTTTTTTTTGTTTGGGACAAGCCCGCCACACTTTTCCCACCCACTGCAACTCCTGAAAGCCAGAATCAACAGTGGAGGCCACCAGAAAAGCGTCGAGGCAATGAAGCTCGACGAGTCCCAGAGAAACGTATAACTGTCTTGGGTCCCGCAACGAAATTAATCAGAAAATAATAGCGGAGGAGTAAGAAAAAAATAGTTTCCACTTCCCTCCATACAAGCAGGAGACAGAACAGAACTAGGCCAATAGGCACAAAGGGACGTTTGCAACTGGGAAAAGCCCAGATTGCCAAGCACCACGGATTGCAATTATTACAAAATTAATGGGTCCTAATGTGAGCTGTTACTTTTGATCCAGTAATAGGTATGGCAAAAACGCTTGAACGCACGGAAATTAGTTCTAGTTTCTACAAGGTCCGCATAATAAACAACACCGGATGTAGCCTGTACACTATCTAGCATAATATTGCGTTCATTCTGCCAAAGAATACACTCCCATAAGATGTGATGAGCATATTGTTCATATTCACAGTCGGATGTAGAACATTGACACAAAGGAGTAGCAACAAGCTTGATAGAAAATAATTTACTCTTAAAGTTGCCATGACCACGATCACAAACAGATTGTTTACATGTCCGATTTTGCAAGTCAACCCCGAGTCGGCGTTGTCTTGTTGCATCTATAAATAAGGAGGTGCTAAAAGCGAACCGACCGGGGGACGTGCTTCCTCCGCTTTGAGCGGCCGGAGGGTAAACATTCGAGTTGAACGAAGCCCTTTGTTGACATTTGCTTTACGGCCGCTTCACCTCGAGTCGCGAGCTTTATGGCGGGCGTGCCATAAACACAGCACCCGTAGCGACGCCAGCGCCTGCGACGACGAGGTGAACGTCTGTATGCATGCGGCAGGCCACCCGCCAATCGCCATTGCCATAACAATACACATCACGTCTCGCTCACTACGCGACATTACACCAACATATTATTATAAATCCAATATTGCCGAAGCCTATTTACCAGTACCTTACAAGAACCATTTTAATTTAACATTAAGCTTACTAGGAAAATAATACAAATAGGCGATTTTACGAATTCTCGAAACTTGTCTCCGGCACTACGTGATTTCCTTTTCGCTATGTTAATGATTACCTACTTACTTCTTCAAATACATTTCCATTGTTTCGTCTAATATAATAAACCAGCAGACAATCGTTTGGTAGGTGTTCGTAATATAAATAAAGAGGAGCGGTTGACATGTGATGGCATTTATACCTTAGCCGGTGTGTTCTCGCATTGCAATCACGGCGTGGTGCCCATCTGCATGCGTGCGGTACGCCTGGCGTCCGGTCTTACTCATCTAACAGTCGCTATCGCTAACTATGTGAACTGACTGTATACGTTTACTATATTCATAATGCCGTACATACACAAGCTAAGCAATGATGTACAAACTTGTACACTACCATATAATTAAGGTATCATTTGATCATCTAAACGAGTGCAAAAACTTCTTGTTGGGCACTGGGCCTCATCAAATTCAAGGTTAAATAAGTAAAAATAAAATAAAGTAAGGCATTTTATTTCAATGAAACTATTTACAGACACTTAAAATTTTCGTCATTTATTTACATGTTCTTAAAATATACTAGATGCGTTGTAAATGAAATAAATAAGTGAAATAAATACGGCTATCAAACGACACAATTATCAGGCTGTTTTAAAACATTATGCTCTTTGCTTTAACGGATGTCTGGACTATGTGGGAGAGCAAACATATCGCGTTATTTGTTGCGCATCGTCGCTATTTTAATGTTTCATAATTTTATCGGCGTAAAACGGGCCTAGTAGACAATCCAGACTAATTGTGGTATAATGCGCCACTTAAATAACCATAAGTGTGAGATACAGCAGTGGTAGAGGCAACACAGTGATACCGCGTGATTCACATAATACTCATCCATTGTTCACCATTTCGCGTGAGCGCTCACTAAGCGGTAATTTCTATATTTCAATAATTTGAGGGAAATCACTATCACGTCCATTATTTTAACAACAGGAAAATGAATGAGGGGGGAACAATAATCCCAGACTTGTATGCAAACTGAAATAAACGATTTTATGTGCAACTAGGGGGCGACGACGTCAGACACTGAAAGGTTAATGACTACTCTGGTCATTATTGAGAGATTGTTGTTAGGTCTCTGTCAGAGGGGACCGCAACATCTCGACTGTGATCGTTTTCGCGCAATCATTCAATAAACGTGATGGGATCAATCGCCAAGACCCTCGCTGGACTCCTCAGAGAAATGGACCACTTATAACAGTTGATACTACAATGCAACGGTCTTTGTAGTTTAAACTCATTGTTTTGAATTAATTTTTACAGTGTATTTTATTTGTTCAAGTAGACATAACATCACTCTTCTTCCCGTAGCGTTACGGAGAGTTGGAAAGATATTACCTACCTACACTCACATTATGAGAATAATTGAAGTCCTATATAATAAGGGGGCACAAATCCTGACTCCGAACTTTGGATTTCTGATGGAAAACATAGTGACACTTACCCGACCTTCTCAGCAGTAACGTTTGTGACCACTACTACACCAATTATATCACTACTTATTACTTGTTATATTATTTGTTGCTAGCAACCGCTGTCTAGATGAGAGCATTGTGATTGTCCGAGAGTTTTAAATCGTTAAAAGTTCATTTAAATATAGAACGCATTTGATTAAAACCAATTAACGTTCAATTAAGCAGTTCTCTCGTTTGAGTTATACATATAGTTGTATCAATTGTCGCGAGGCACTCTGTCTTAATGATTTAAATTCATGTTCGTTACGTTACTTACGACGCTTATGACGACCTATCAAAATGACTACTAAGAGACTCTTCACTCAATAGATAATGATTGCAATAAAGGTCAAGTTAGGTCATTGTGAATGTGCAACTATACAATAGTTTTAAGCCGTTAAGAGACAGACTACGTTAGGCATTTGCTAGAATTTTTCTTTACATAAGCAACACCAGTATCTACAGTTTGAAAGGTATTTGAAAACTCTTACGTTATACTATGAACGGCTTTTCCTACATGAACTGGTTACCCCTTTTTCAATACATTGTGTAAAAGGGTTAGTAAACACATTCAAACAAAACATTATATAAACCCTTACATTTACATACTACGGATAAGGGTTACCCAACCCTTAACCCATGACTTGGTTAGTCATGGGTTAAGCCTTCAAGATCACTATAAAACCCTTTTCCTAAAAAGGTTTTTTAAATTGTTTTAATGTATTACCTATTTAATTACTCAAGTCCCACGTAATGAGACACGATTGATTTTCTATTGTTCTGATTTACCAGTAAGATCCCCGGCTATCTTCTCCGGTTAGACGTGGAACCTCGATTCATGCGGTTTTCAGGATAGTAAACAGGAAGGCTAAATTCACAAGTGTTATCGTTATATTGGCTGATATGGATAGAAAGATTAAGCCATACAAGATGTTACATGCTCTATAAATGATATTAACGGAATCAACGGTTAATCGTTTGAACGACTTAACTTTCAAGTAGGGTTGTACAGTCCCTGACCAACGAGTCATTATGTATTGTGTAAAGTTGAACATCTTTGAATCTGCTACAAATAAGTAACCTAAATTCGCGTTCTTTGTTGTGCGGTGCCGTTGCCCTTAGAGGTTATCTGGAAAGAGAATATATTTAGCGAGACCTCGAGTTCGGAAAGCATCAACAGTAAAGTTGAGGTGTAAATTTTCAGTGATTGCCAACGTAAATACGCGAGCAGACGCGTTCGTCGCTATACTCTGAGTTCGATAACCTATCTGACTCCACATTTATTTATTTAATTTTCACAAGCCATCATTAAGAAAATTGGACGTAGTTAATACTCACTCACGAGTCTAAAATTTATAACTCGGGGTAGTTACGAACAGGTTTACTGCTAACTAATAGCTTTCAATACAAGTTACTCCTCTGTATTGTAAAAATAAAAAATATCAAATATTACAAAAGTTTTGTTTATATTAGTCGGAAAGTCGTTGCCCTCTGTGCGTTCTGGTATAAACATCTGAATATTCGCCACTAATGTTTACTCTTTCAATATTTTGCTTGTCATTACTTAGCAACAAAATACTTGTCAATTTTTTTTATGTTTCTTTGATCTAGAACCCTCCGCGTTTGGTCTTTCAAGTATTTGCATTTTTCACCTAAATGAGTATTTAAGTTGAACTTAAAATAGTACCGGCATAGAACATTATGCAACCTGGTGCCACCATAATAACAAGAAGCACAAACACATTGGCTCGAGCGGTTGGCGTGTTTGTCACGTTGACAACATCGCGTGCTAACCAAAACAGTACACATCGCACCAAGAGGCGCGACCTGTGCCCGCCGGATCTTTGGAAACGTTCATTACACCATCCTTTACCCAAAATTATATTTACCAAACAAACACCCGTTACAGTGTTATGGATTAGTTTGTTGGCCCGAACGTGTACACTGTTGACGTAGAGCCAATGTCTAAACATGTGTTTTATTATAATACGCGAGGCGCAGTCTTGCTTGGAGTACACGCTGCCGGCTGATTACCCTCAGCTTCGAACGCAACGACCGCGGCCATTTGAAATCGACAGTGATTACAATTTTCCCTGGAGCTCGGTTGCGCGAGCGCAACGTCCGATGGAAAGCAGCGTTTAACCAATGTTCCGCTCTGATAACTCTCTAATTACGCCTCGACGACCGTTTTCCGTCGACACTTGGCCGCCACCAACTTAACCCCTGGCTTTTCACTGCAACATTTCACCCGCGATTGTACTGACACGCTCATTTGTTTGCTTCACTTTCGCCTTTGACGTTACTGTACGGTCATATTGTTTCATTAAGCAGAAATATATTGTAGACAATAAATTCCTTACAAGACAGTACGCTTCTCGCAGCGATTTTGGAATGGGACAAAGGTAACTTTCCTTTGTTATTTAAATGCATTGTCTGTCAGTTTTTCAACGTTTACCTTTTGGTAATGTGATCATTGCAGAAACAATCTCTCATGAAGGACAAATAGCAACTGCGCCTTAAGAGTAGTTGGTTATTGCCCACATAGCGAACAATAGGTGGTCATACACCACTAAAAGCATTCGTGTGTAATTGTTTACCTACCGTTTGCTGCTAACCGCGAGACTTAACGTCTAGTATAGACTTTGTCGGCATGAGTCTTTACTCAATAAGAAGGCTTATCGACTGAGCCCTGTAGTAGTAATATTTTTATTTATTAAGTAGTTTATTTCGAGATTACGAGAAATATGGCAGGTGGCTTTCTGTGGTTTCTGGCTACCCTTATGGGAAAAAGACGTAAGAGTTTATGTATACATATAAACTGAAAATATAAATAGATATAAATTATTACACATCACGCAAACAAAGAACACAGTAAAATAATATCTAATAATTTGTCCGTTGTATTCCAAAACACAAGTGTTTGCGTGTTTACGATCCCCGGACGCGGAGGCGAATAGAATATACAATGACGTGTCATTCACATCGATTGAGGCCGCATACAAGATGCGGCGTATGTCTCATACGTTATGTACAATGCTCGTGTTCCCCATCCAACTTCGATTCGAACCGACCTTTAGTATGCTCGAACAAGCCAGATTAAAAAACATTTCAACATGCTTAAGCGAGCGCTCGCCCTTTATAATAGCTATAATTTTTTGCCTATACTGTCAGCCGTCAAGTGCAGCACATTATTTTAGACAATGTATCAGATCAGGCATTGGGTAGATCAGTGTAGGAGTTCTGTTAATTACCCAACACGACACGTGCCGACCGTTGCCCCCCTGGCGGAGAAATGTCGTCATAGCTCTACGACAATTACTAGTCATATAGTAGCGAGGCGACAAGCGATGCCTGAACAATAGTGCACAATCACCGTGATTGTGGCCGCCGCGCCCGTGTCAACTGCCTCTCGCGTGAACACCAGTATTGTTATGGTGATGCTCTGTAGCTTCAAGTTCGACGCTCTGTGAAAACAAAAGATGCGCCACTACGCCACACATTTGTATCTTTAAACGTTACTCCTCTGGAAATGGAATATTGATGGGGATCGGAAAATTTATCCAAATAAATAATTCATGGTAGGGTTCCGACGACCGCTGGTCGTTAAAAACTTAACATTAAAATTCTACTCACCCTCAGGCATCAAAAACATCAATTTAAAGTTCGGTTAATTGGTAGCATTAACCATTTCAACATTTAGGTAGTAGACCATTAGTGAAACGAGATGAATCCGAGCAGGTAGACGACCAACCCAACGAAGTCTCAGGCAATTTTTTTTTTTTGTAAATAGCAGGTACCTACCCCTGGCCCTTTTAAACTGATTGTGTACATTTTTTCTACTACACAAATAATGTTACCTCGTATCCCTTTTGGCACGGTCTTTTTTGTCGAAGATAAGATATTGTCGAATTTTGTGTGTTTGAAACGCAATAACGGCCTCAATTGTTTTCCAGCTCGTGTCATAAATCCCCTGAAAATGTTAAGTAACCACTTATTTTGTCATTTTTCAGAACCAATCTCGACCAGTGCAGACTATGAACACTACACTGAGCGCGACCCTCGGGCCAGTGGGAGCCGGAGGGGTCACAGGCACTGTCAACTGGGAGCAACACCCGGTTCTGGCCCGCGCCGCGTCCGTGCCAGCACACCGCGCGCTCGCTGGCTTGCTTGATCGCCTAGGCCAGAGCCATCGCCGGCTCGAACGCACTACCAGCGAGCCCGCGCCGCCCCCGCCTGCCACCAGCAGATACAAGACCGAACTCTGCAGACCCTTCGAGGAAGCCGGCGTCTGCAAATATGGCGACAAGTGTCAATTTGCGCACGGCATGCGCGAACTGCGCAACTTGCAACGCCACCCTAAGTATAAGACGGAGCTGTGCCGCACGTTCCACTCCGTGGGATTTTGTCCGTATGGGCCTCGCTGTCACTTCGTGCACAATGCGGAAGAGGCACGGCGCCGCGAGCCACCGTCTCCCGGCGGGTCCTTGGCGTCGTTGTCATCGGGCGGCTCGCTGGCGTCATACATGAGCGACGGGTCGCGCTCGCCGCGCTCACCGCACTCTCCGCTGGCGCCGCAGTCACCACTGGCTCCTCACTCGCCACCCGCCATGTCTCCTCCCGCGCACGCCACAGCATTCGCGTTCCGCCGCGCGCAGTCTCCCGACCCCGAAGAAGAGCGGCTCCCCGTGTTCAACCGTCTGTCGTCGGCGTTCGGGGATCTCGTCATCGCCTAGTGCCCCGGAACCGCTTAGTCCTAAGTTAACTTATACCGAACATAGCTTAAGGATCGTCCGTCACCTTAGTGCCTACTCGACGTCTTCCAGCCAGCGCCCGAGCGGCGCCCGCTCGCCGCGCCTCGCGCACACGCACACCCGCTCAACGAATGATCTCCAGTTTGTCGATGCTATTTTGCTACTTCGCCTTGTAATTTATAAAGTTAACGAAACGAAGTGTTTTATCTGGCGTCTCGAAAGTTTGCGGTGTGAAGTATAGTGGTTTCGTACCTACATGTTTTTAGTTATCGGCACGCACTTGTAAATGGCTCCTTATAATATTAGATATTTATTGTGTAGCTCGCGGAAGTCTTCCCGATGATCCTCCGCCGAGCGGTGGTCTCTGTAAAGTTAGCTTATAGAACATTTTATTTATTTCGTACTGCCTATCCGCGCTCGGTACTGTACCGCGAGAAGGCGCTCGTGATCTATTTTTAAGGGTTTAAGATAATAATTTATTATTTATTTTGAGTCTCTTTAACTGTAATAATTATTTTATTTTGTAGCTAGCAGCTGCGATGCCGCACCGCATACGGACGAGGCCCGCGTCGACGGGACGTGGCTCGTTACCATATACACAAAATCGACTGATTCTGAACCTGAACACAGATCATACTATTTTAAAACAATCATCGGAATACACGCTACGGACAGAATCAGTCGGTCAACAACTCGGGAGCTCGATGTGCTTGTGGATTCAAAGTATTCCAGTTTCATTAATCTCGAATATTATAGTCTACCTCGGCAGACAAAAACCGAAAGTGCTCATTTGTGGCTGCGTGCCGTACGATAATCCCCGGCTAGCCGACATTACTAGCGATCTTCTCCGCGGCCCATCTGAGAACTATCGGCACGACGACGCTCCTTCGCGCTCGACTAGTCTGCCAAGGAGATTTTTTCTCATTTTACCTCGTGCGAGGAGGACGAGATGGGGCCCAAAACCGGTTCCAAGTTTTGGTGATTATTTTTGTAGTGGTCGCGCCGAGTCCCTGTCTCGGCGCTCGCGTCCGCCTCGCAAAAACCGCCGGGAACGAGCCTCCCGGGCGCAGGCCCGCCGAACTCCCGAGCTCTCGTACCGATAAACCTGTATAAAGATATGACACAATAATATATAAAACATGTTTATACAATTGTTGTCGGCGAGCGGTCGCCGCGCGGGGCGCGGGCGGTGCCTGTCCGCTCGTCCGCGCTCCGCCTTAAGTGTGCCTTTTACTTTGTAAACGAGATAAATCGATTTATTTAATTTTTAGTTGATCGAGATAGATTATTGTTTATTTATTGTCTCCTTTTGAATAGAATATTCAAATTGGCACAGTTTAACTTTAGTCCTACTTTGACAGAGCTAAGTGATTAGTTTCCAAGTAGCATAGTTTTCTTTTGAATTTAAAGTGTGATATTTTATAATATTTATATAAAACAAAGTTTAAACTTTTAATTAAGGGACCAATGTAAGTGATTAGGAGAAATTCTGATAGAACCATCGTATGCTATCGAATCTTACCAAGAGACTGTATCCTCGCGCCACATATTGATGATATTTTTGTTACATGTCAGATCTACGAGTTCTTATAATTATAATATATTTCAATAAAACGACATTTGACCAATACTGGTTGTGTGTTTAATTATTATTCAGCTTTATAGAACCGAGATGGTATTTTTATTTTGTTTTACTATTTTTAGTTTCAGTTTTTCTCCCTTTCTAAGCGAGTCGTTGCATGGTGACCACAAGATAATAATTTTGTACCTAATGTTAAGGAAAATTTTAGTTTTAAGCGTTCATAAAGATCACGATTATTATTTATTATCAGTTCATTACAAATTATAAACCATTAAAACTGATTTATTTAATTTCTTTTGTATTTAAACCGACATTTAAGTTGTACGATTTCTTGTAACTTAATGTTAGTAATATATCATGAGTCATATAATATAACAGGTTAGTTTAGTAGTACCTACGACACTTGTAATTAAGTATTTAATTTTTTTTTAATTTAATTCCAATTGTAAGTTAATCTTCCAAAAAATGACTACTACGTATTCTATTTTCTTATGGACAAACAAATTAAGCAAAAAGCTTAATTATGACATTTTTCTTGTAAGTTTCCTTATTTCCATCTGCATTTTTATTGAATTATAGTCAAAATAATGTTTAATTTTGTTTTTATTTTTTGTTTTTATCCCTGTCCTAATATTCTGTTATTTACTGTTACCATACAAAGATACACATACCTTCTTACTTTACATATTTGTACACACATCTACTTTACAAAGGTGCCTAACATAGGAGGTATATGTATATAGGTAGGTATACAAAATGATTATAAACGATAAGACAAGTTCATTGTATGTCACTGCTGTCATAATTTTGACTGCACTAAAAAAACAATATATAAATATGACATCAGATTCACAGTCTGAACTAATTCTAAAAGCCTCTTATGTTTCTTAAAACTCACCAATTCATTGTGAAATATGGGAAAACTCACATTACCAAATATTACAGATACAAAATTGCTCATGAATAGCAAACTAATTAGTCTTATAAATGGCGTAATTTTTATATGAAGTAGGTAAACAAATAAAAAATAGTATGTGCATATAGACTTCGATGTCTACGTATTTATCTAATAATTTATTATTTTAGAATGAAGAAAAGTTACAAATCGTGCTTCTTGCTTATAGCGGAAATGTACTGCTTCATGTAGTACATAGCCTTACATACTAGGTAGTTTGTTAATACCTACCAACCTACTCCCTAGTGCCTAGGTACTGACATAAAAAAACACCATCAGGTATTTCAGGAAGGACTGGCTGGCAACGAGGAACAAAGGGACCGTTAGTACCTAAGTAAGTAATTATCTGATGAAGTATAAATTGCCAGAAAATCTAGATAAGCCATTGAAATTCTACTAGGGTAAACTACCTTTTACATTAAGGTTCTTAATGGAAAATTATTAACCGCCTAGAGTGAAGTTCAAAGGGTTAGCCGTTCATTTGGTCACCCTCATGGTAACACTTAAAATCTCTTGTAGCTTAATCCTATTTTAGCTCCATGAAACGAAACCCCAATGAAATGATAGTACGATAATAAAGGTTTAGCCATAAAGGCTTCGGTAGGCAAAAGGTTTCAAGAGGGTTTGCCGTTTAACAAGAAAAATCCAAGGGAAAGGATTTTTAATTGGGTTGAATAGGTAACCCGTTCAGAGTATAAAGATTTTTGAATGGCTTGACTAACCCGTTTTTCGAATAAGTGTTAGGGGCTTATCCAATTATTGTAAGGTTTTAAGTGATTTACTTACCCATGATATAGATGATTGGGTTGAAGGGGCAACCGCAGTTCATATAAACTCGCAGTGATACATAGCCGTGTGTAGGCATATCGTAAGGGTCTTTCAATAATTTTATAATTGTCCCCGTGATAATTAAAGTGGCACTGCTTGTGTGCCTAGCTAAAACTCCATTTATTAGGAGGTGAGTACCTATCTAATCTACATCTACATATAGGTCTTAATTTCAACACAAAATCTACTCTGTTTACAATACCAATCGAAACATCATTCTTAATAAGAGGAAAAAGATATATTTCATAGAATAAATACCTACCTCCGTAGCAAAATCTCAGTTGCCGTATTGTATACTTAGATTATTTAGATATCTACCTAAATATTATTATATTATCGTGTATTTAAGTTAACTATTTATTCAGTGAGTAATGAAAACGAATATCTATTTGTACAAAGTCAGACAGTAGTATTACCCGCATTGTACCTCCTACTAACAGACAACGTTGCGATAAAATAAAGGAAACGTTGAACAAAAAATGTTAAGTCGCAATACCTACTATTGTTCAGGTGTGCAATGGATGATTGGATCAGTAACACTGCGCAGTAATTGAGGGTAGATAACAATTAAATTGTAGCTGACGTTGTTCAACACCTACACTGCATATTTATCAAATAAATGAATGCACCTAAACTCCATTCAGGATAAAATTAGAAAAACAACGACAGTTATTGAGTTATTGAAATTATTGCATTTTACTGTTCAAATTTAAACGTAAATGGTAAATACATTGCAAACAAAGCAATCGCCTTGTATAACCAAATTGGACCAAGCGCGAATGAGACATAAAATCAAATTTAAGAATTAAAGGGAATTCCCACTCACAATACAAAACACGTATTTTTTATTGGGAGTGGAGTTTCAACTTTTTAGATTACATTACATTTGAAAACATCCTTTGGTTTCTAAGAAAACTTCAACTACATATAACTGACGACCCTGCATACCTATCTCCTTTGTTGGCTGTACTAACTCAGAATAACATTGACATATTCCATGTCATACAATTATATTGGCAAACAAAGAATTTCTGTCAGCACAATAGTTAGGTATCGTAAAGTTCAAGACCATGATACTTTGATGAGTATTTAAATATTACTTCCTATCCTTACTAATATAATAAAGCTAAAGAGTGTTTTTTGTTCGTTTGTTTAAAGGCGCTAATTGCTGAAACTATTAGTCAAATTTGAAACATATTTTTGTATATAATAGCCAGATTCAAGGAATAGTATAAATCTAGGCTACATGTATATGTATACATAATATGACACCACTTTACTCCGCCCTACGAGAGCGGAGCAGTAACCATCACCGAAGTAACTTCAAAAATCACGCGCAGGAAGTCGCGGGCACAATATTGATCAATATCGACTATTTTGTGGTCGGCTTCCAGATGATTACTAGTGTTTTACATGGAGCGACTGCCTATCTGACCTCCACAACCCAGTAACTGGGTAAAACGATACCCCTACGTAACACTGGTTATCAGATATTTGGACTTCTGACGCCCCGTAACGACTTTTAAAGATCCACGTATGACAGCCGGGACGTGGCTACAGGGCTATTATAGCAGATGTCAGAATCGCTAAAGTGACTTACTTACCTACCTTATATGGGTAAGCAGCTAGATGTTAACCGCAGCAACCAGCAAGCTACTGCAGCATATTAGAGAAGAAATAGAATGAATAAGATTTTTTATATAAACGAATCGTGCGCAAGTTTTCAAGAACATCGATTCGTTTTGTAGTAGGTACATTTAGCTATCTAACTATTTGGTGCCCCGAAATGGTGGGACGCGGTAGACCACGAAAGAGGTGGCGAGACGACCTGGTCGTTCCTTGAGAATATGCAAGACGTATTGCAAAAATGGGAGGGATGGAGGGAGCTGGCTAGACTAGCAGTGGGACAGTAGGTACGTGCCAGTTTTAATATTAATATAATTTATAATAACTACTTATCCAAGTGTAAGTAAATTGATCTTTGTTTAAAACGAAGGCGTCGAGTTCTCTGGCTGAGTCGGCGATTCTTGTAACCTAACACGAAAATAAGGACTGGCCTTGACAAAGCATTAGTTATAGTAACGACAGCCAATAGTAATTGCATAGTTTATCTACTCTAAAACAACCCCATAAAGTCGAAAATTCCACAGAATAATTTCCTCAAACGCAATGATGAAGTTGTTAGTAATGTAAAACGGATGTTATAATCTGTAGCTCGACGAACAAAATAATGAACGAGCTTGTGTAGGGGTCATAAGATCAGTCTCTTAATTAGGGAGCTAGCTCAATAATAAAG
Source organism: Hoplodrina ambigua (assembly GCA_949774945.1). NCBI lineage: Eukaryota > Metazoa > Arthropoda > Insecta > Lepidoptera > Noctuidae > Hoplodrina > Hoplodrina ambigua. The sequence goes on from OX458976.1 coordinate 7,468,120, forward strand.
CTAATGCTAAAATTACGGCGGAACAGTGACGCGTTGTTGCCGGAAACTAGTTTATCAAGATAATATTATACCTAAGTAGGTCCATAAACAGAGGATCATCATCATGGCTACCTTCCTGTCCTCGTCTTATGTTACTTGTGGAAAGCGCAACACGTTTTCTTCTTCCACTCCATCCTGTCAGGAACATATAAAAGTAAAATTAAAAACTTCCTTTTTGATATCACCTGAAAATATGACGTAATGTTGAATTTTGTAGAATTGTACTTACCTACACAATTATCACTGAAATATTTATTTGCTTGGTAGCTTACTTACAAAAACGCACTAGGTTTTTATGTGTGACTGAAAAAAGTCATCGCTATTTCCAGTTAGGTTTAAATTGAGCTTTTCTCATTTACCTACATTTTGTAAACGCCTAATCAATTAACTAGCTTAGATTTTTTCCTGATCTAGTTAATCTGATGTTTACACTGTGGAGTTTCCAATGGAAGGGACCCCCTATCCTCTGATCATGCTGAATCAAAAGTTAGGACTTTTGTAGGAATAAGAACAGTTAACGATGAAATCATTTTACACTTAAAAATGTTAGATCATATTCATAGTTACCATTAATATACTGCATCCCATTCAGGTATAAAAGATGTTAAATACCTATAATATAATACATAACACCACGCCAGTAATTCCCGAAGGGTTAGGCGGAGGGGTACCCAGTAGTGCACCCATTTATTAAGATACAGTTATGGACCTGTAACCTGAAATACTGAAAAGAAATGCATCGTGTTATTTCGTGTCTAATTAGATTTTAAATGAAATGTAAATAAAAGTAACAGTGCTAATCGACTACCGAACTTACTAGCTCTACTAAGAGCATACTTTCTTTTGTTTCACAACTGCAATATTAAACCAGTAATTATTTGCTACACGTGGCTTTGGGATCATCCGATGTCAATTGACACCTATATTGTCAACACTCAATACCGTTTACAGCGCCACATGGCACATGGCACCGTGTCAAACTATCATGGCAGATTAGAAGATTACCATTCGGAATGCAGGCTACATTACGTTGTTCCAAAACCAAGTCAAACTCAACCATTTCGTTCCTATATCAACCGACATTATCACGTCTAAGAAAGTAAATACTTAACTCGATGTTGGTTCAGCGATAATAATAATTACTGCTGGATGTGTGAGGGCGAACATTATCTAATATTTGTACAGAACGCTGATTAGATAACGAAGATGTATAAATACGTGGAGTTACTAAACCGATTAACTTGATGGCAAATTGAGAAGGCATTTACTAGAATATTGTTGGCATCTACTCATCATATCATTTATGATTTCTTCCTGATTTGCATCTTATGACCGACCGATGCGATTTTAATAAATTATGATGTTGTTTTACTGTTAATGAACAAGTCAACTCAGAAACTGCATCTTCCGCATTATTTTCATTACAGAATTAACTGGAAATCATATTATGCATAATTGAGTGAACCTCTTACAAGGTAATAAATTATATGCGTAATAATTATAAAAGCCTAAAGAAAAATGAGGCATAAGACTGTACGATTGCAACGATGTAACCGCATCCACACTTAACGTGTGCGAACGGATTAAACTGAAAGTTATTTATATTGACATAAAGCAGATAGAGGTGAGGTGAAACTGAATGACGGACGCCTCACGTCCGCTTCCTGCCCTGTTAATACCGCGAAATATTTGGAAAGTCACGTTTTCAAGGGTAGTTGTAAAAAAGGAAATCACAAAATTTGCATTCCGTACAGTCAAGCCGCAAGCCTGGCCGTTCCGTGTTTATTTATGGGATTAACAGAAGGGCAAACGGACGTGATAAGAGTTTTTGAGGGTACTGTTGTATTCACAAGCTTCGGGTAGTCTGAAGGTAACTGATAAACTAAGTAAATTGAACAGGACACTTGAGAGGTTTATACATACCTCGATAAATATCTGTCAATAATGCGATTACTTTACAAAATTGAACAGAAAGTGTAGTATGTTCTACTTTTGCTCACGGTTATTTCGACTACACAGTATCAACCATCTTAACTTACTACACATTAAATTAAAATTCTAATAAACAAATAACAAATCTATGACATAACGCTACGGTTTTCTCTTGAAACAAAATTAAAGATGCCTGCTACAACAATGAAGTGAAATTTTTAAACGATTTCATTAAACGCAATAATCTTCGATTTTACAGTTGAATTGGCGTTGAATTTTTACATTATAGTGACGTTAAACAAATTGTGGTAGCCCTAGGAGAGTTGCGGCGCATATTCTATTACAATAAGCCGAGCTTAGAGAATGCTGTATCAACGGTTAGGCACGGCGACAAGTGACCCGCTACCGGGTGAACGCAATATAAATTTTACTGCTCGATGCCTGTACTACCGTGTACACAAGCGTTATCGTCATTTAAAAAAAAAAAAACATAATCTACAAACTTTTCAGTAGAATCACAACGGATGTGGTATCATTAGAATATTAGAATAGAAAAAGAAAATCACAAAAATCAGTAATTGCTTTGAGAAACTTAAGTTATTTCTAAATCCATGGCGTCATTCGGCAAAAAATCAAAACAATTTGTATGGTAATTATTTAATCAAGTAATTGTTAGGTATTTAAATTGACGATAATCTAAAATACATATATCTGTAAATTCATTTCCATGCTTGTTTCGAGCCTGGGAATCCGAAAGAAAGGGTCAAGACTGTGTGAGCTTAATTACTTAGGTAATTATTACTGGCTCATAACCCCGATGGGTAGAGAGAATGGCAAAGTTAATTACTGGAGTACGAAGAGGAAGACTATCAAATCTAACAAAATAGTTCATAGTTCCCCCCCATTTATTAAATATAGAGCTACCTAAACCCTCTTTAAAAATGTCAGTGCTGAAAGAGAAGGCTTGAGAGGTGGTAAGCTGACCAGTTGTCAGGCCCAACACGTAAACATGCTCAAAAAATAAACTCCAAAAAGAAAAACTCAAACAAAAGTTCATATTTTTAGTCAATTGATTTTTTTGTGGGTAAGTATACTCGAGCAGTACGGTTGGCAGGAATCGAGACAAAGGCTCGTAAAGATACGCGACGTATCGCTCGCTTTACGTAACTCAGGCACTCACCTCATTCGCACTCATATGCACCAAGCACCAGCGCACGAAGCCTGCACAAAGTTCATGCACTTTTTGTTTGACTTTAATTGCCCATAATGAAGCATTGTTTTGGGTGTTGATTTTTGAGTTTGAACCTTAACAGTCAGAAGTTACCTACCTAACCTAGATTCCGAAGTACTTAATTTTCAAGGCATTTCCTCTGCATTTTCGAACGCAACTTTTGTGTTGACTTTCAATCTACTTCAGAACTGTGTCACAACATCACATATTTATATGATACTTATTTATATTCCATTTGTTCATGCAAAAGGTACAAATCAAATTCTGAAATACCGTAAATGGATTCAAAAATGTGCCAACGAGACTGTGTTTCCGTTATCCATTAAATTTTTATAAGACATGGCACAAAAAAATATAGGTTCCTAAATATCGAAATTATAGATACCATAAAGACGATACTAAAAAACAATTTTATTCCATCATTTCAGACAACATCACAATTATCAATTATCACAATTCAATTCAATTATCACATCATTTCAGACAACTTCACAACGAGGCAGGGCCACTCTCAAATTGATTTTACAATATCCTAAGGTAATCTTTTGTGGGTGACGCTGGTGACGCAGTACAATTATTCATATAAAAGGTTACATTTGCATTGATAGTCAAGAGAAGAACATTAAACCATTGCTAACTGAGCATTAATCATGCGTAGTGTGTGGGCTGCAGCGTTATTTAGCGATAACCCGTGATTTTACAACACTAGCGATGATGTCACCAGTTTCCCTCGTTCATATACTATTTAACATTTGGGTGTAATTTTCGTATTGACAATCGGTGGGACGATATAATGCAAGGCTTCTGGTCCTATGGATAACTTTGTTAAATAAAACCTCTGTCATAGGATACCCCTGTGTACTGGTCGCAATTGAAGTAATTTCTCTGCTTGAAAGCAACAATTTTGTTGATTTTATAAATGTAGATTTGTAGAATTTCAGGATCGTAGACCAGTATTATACCCATCTGATTTCAGTTGTAAGCTTTCTTAATTTGTCAAACATGTTAAGTTCTAACGAGCACTGCAGCAGCAATATGGCAGCACAGCGATTCTTTAGTTCTGTTGTGTCTTTAGAAACAAAGTTTGCATTCATTCAATATTATTATGCGGCAAATACCTACAAGAAGTTTGTTTACACTCAAATCGCTGTCCCGATCCATTAATGCCGGCTGTAATATATTACTAGCCAACGATAAATACGATAAAAAAGCGTTTAAAATACGATAGTAAGTAACCGATAAAGATTTTGTATATTATTCACTGATAAAGAGGTCGGCTAGCTAGCCGGAATTCAACAGAATTCTTGAAAATCTTGAGCAATCTGTACACTCGGTTCCATAGAGTCTTTATTGAATTTGTACACAATGGTGCGTCAGAAGCCGCAAAATTTGATACGTTACTGAAAGATAACTGAAATTATATTACAGGAAAATTCTTGTTGAAGCCATGTTTGTCGTAGCTATGTGTATACAGCTTACGGTTTTGTTCTATATTACAAATACACATATGTATAGAACAAAACTGTAAGCTGTACCAGAATAATATTATGATATGGCTTTTATGTTAATGGAAGGATATAGGAAAACTTTTAAGCTACCAAGCTCTATAAAGGTGAAACTGTTCTGAAATAAACGATCACACAATAACATATCCGGGAGTTCTAACAGCTGCATTCAAAGTGTAGTTATCGGCTGGTTTACGTTCGTAATCGTCACCAAGTTAGATCACTGCAGTTAAGCAACACTTAGCCGGTACTCAGTGGTTGCATGATCATTTACGTGGCTCGCGATAAGTGGGGAACGCATTTACGTGTGCTCGGTCCAATGTTAACATAACGACTATTACGAATGAATGCTTGATTGAATGTGTTGGCGCGAAAAAAACAAGGGAGTCTTAATAAACGTCGCCTCTAACTAACTACCTGCTACTGCATCTGTGCTAATGTACCTTTACTATAGTAATGAGACCGGGGAATCAGAAGACTTTGTAGCTGTACAGGCTTCAAACCACTTTCAAACTTTTTGGGAAACCGCTGGATACGGGCAGCGCGGGACCGGGCATTGTTACTATCTTTAGATGCCTATATCCAGTAGTAAACGTCGTTCGGCTTATATTATGATGATGATGAATTGATGATGATGACGTTGACCGGCTTCAAACCAGGAAACTGGCTGTATAAGATTACACGCGAGAAGAACTTTGTAACCGCTAAGTGGCTTTTCTGTAATCAAGCAAAAACCGTTAAATCAAACAGCATTTGTTCAAGTGCAATTCTGTCAAAAGGTTGAATGGAATACTTTTTTACCTATAGGTACTATTTTGGCAATGTTGTCGTCAGAAGGCGTGGTAACAATTTTGTGACATCCAAGCAGTAAAAACTGACGAAGATTTTTTCTCATAGCCTAAGCAATTGTTATAAAAACAAACCAGGGTTTTTGTAATCATTTAACCTAATATGACAAGATGCCTGAAAGCAGAATTGTAGGCATCTGAATTTAAATAAAATGAAACCTGTTGAAATATTAAAGAACGAAAGAATTTCAACACAAAGCAGGGAGAGCAAACAGCGACAATAGAAAATGTATTAAATCGTTAGTTATATGCAAGTCTATCGTGCCTACGTAGAGTCTACGTAGTATTTGCTACGACTGCTACGACATTTTATTTTCCAGAAAGAATATTGTCTGATTTGTCTTGGCTCACCTCATAATCATTACTAGTGATTGTTAAGTTCATAAACTAAGTTTTACTAAAGTCAAGACCAGGTTGGCAGAGTCTATAATTATTTTAATATTATACCACAAAAATAAAATTGGTAAGTCGATTGTTTTGCAAGGATATTGAAGACTTTCGTTTTTGCATTCACCAAAACCACACGATTATACAAAAGCTAACAGGTGTTTCAACGAGTATCGAATGTTCGTCAAATGCTATTATTTCGCACTTCATATTTCAAAAGAACGACAGTCAGCAAAAAAATAAGCGCAAAAAAATATTCGCAATAGTTTTTTGTCAGTGTTGTATGACTTGTCTGTTTCTATTGGTCTTGGAAAAATAGGCTACCCCACTCTTGCCTTGGGTAAAGAAAAATAAAGAAGTATTGTTATATTACTAGCTCCAGAGATTTTATTTTCAAATACTTTTTTATTTGCCAGAGTAATATTCTGTTAATATTAAAATAATAAAAAGACCAAGGAAATGGTTTATCTGTCCATTAAATTAAAATTATCAAAGTAAGCACCAATACATAAAATCTCCAATTTCGGCCTCAAATTGGGTCATGTTTATTAATAATCCTGTGTGGTGTCAGATAACATCGTTTATCTTTAAATGCCTACTTATTTGTTATTGTGAATCATGTACCGAATAACCAATTCAGTTACAATATCAATGTGAATAAATGTTTCAAATGCTTTATCGCTGTTTATTACTTTGAATAATGTATTCGTAATATTGACCCACATACATCAACTGCCGATGTTTTTTGAGAAGAAAAAAAAAATGGTTTTTAAAAATATTAAATTCATTATGCTTTAAATTAAAATAAAGAACGCATTCTAGAATATTATGAGGTGAATCGTCGGAACATAATATAAAAATACTTACTATTTTCAGGCGTTAGGTACCTACTCCTTTATCTTTATGTGCTTGTCTGGCTAATGAAGGTCAGTTCAACATTCAAAAACATTTCAAGAGCATTCGAGTTCAGCATTTCAGTCTGTCCTTGCTGACAGGAAGAACGTAGGCTGGCTTTTTTAAAACTCAATTAGGTATTCAAATAATAAGCTGGTGTTATAAAATATTCCTACAACGTATCGTGCTGATCCAGGCGTCATGTTCGTGAATGGTTGCTGTTAGTTGTGATTGGTCAACTCTCAACTGCCATACCTTATAATTTTATTTGTTTAGGTTACTCTTTGCCTACATTGTTATCGCATTATATACTTAAGAGACAATATTATTGGAACCATATAAGAGAAAAGTATGACCTTGCTATTTCTTATCCTCATAGTCTTACTTATCTTCGTTTTCGAACGAGCAACTTCTGACTAATTGACCGACTCCTTGACCGTACGAAACTTCCAGTAAATGATATAATAAATATAAAACTTAAATCTTAAAATTTTCACAACAACTTTGCTTCGGATTTTATTATATTCCTAACATTTTGTTTCTGTCTGTACACAAAGCCATTGCAGCCTTGAGCACAAATTGTCCCTGGAGTTATGTATGGCAAATTGATCACAGCTGCTGTTGCATGGAATGAAAATTAACATTAAACGTACACTTTATTATTTTCCTGTTTACCGCGATTGCTATAATGAACGTATGAAGAACATAACAATTGGTAGTTATCACGATTTGTGTACCTTAAATGCATCATACGATACTGCGTATTTAATACAACAATGACAGCAATTTAATGTTCATTTGTTCATCTGTCCATGTTATCACAGTAATTATTTATCGTTTCGAGGCATCGTGTAACGAAATTAAATTAATATTTTAATTTATATGCTATCTGAAAATGTTATTATTATTAATCGCGACATGACACACACAAGTACGCAACCGGTCCATAGTCGATTCGCTCTCAGTTATTGAAACAAATATAACAAATGGTACAACAACTGACTTGCAATAACAATTTAATGAAATACGAAATATTACTTAAATGTTGTGCATTGAAGAGAATTAAAAGTCATTAAGCATCATTAAAGGCAATTAAATCGCTTAGCTACGGCTATATCTGTCTTTCGACAAGCTCAAAGGAAAGTAGAACCAATAAACAATACATTTATTACCAACTGCGTATTAAATGTTGTGTTTTTTCCTTCTTACTGACCGACCAAGAGGTAGGTTCATTACTAAAAATAAAAATTTAATGGATTGAACCAGTTCTGTGCCTGCGACCGCAGCCGCAACCGACGTTGAACCGGCCAGTCTGTGTGGCTGGCTCTTACTCATCCCTCAGCCTGACTCAGTTTACTATTGTTCATTAGGTACTTAGGTACCACTTCACTGTGTGTGACTGCACTTTGTAGTAGAATGACAATGACCTTTGTATGTATACTTAACTTGCTTTTTATTCTCGACGTCAACTACTCAAGCTATTAGTCATAAAAGGTTCCGTTATTATCAATTAGAGGGTAGTTCATTAATTGTCGTAGTAAATGTGTGGTTATGTTCATATCCTGCATCGCATGGCTCATTTGGCCTTGAGGCAAAACATTAATAATTTCTTTTCATTTTAATTTTATTTCCTCACAGTGTTTTGTTCGACAGTTTCGACGTAGTGAAAAATTGTGTAAGTACTAAGTACAAACACATTAAAATTTGCACACGGAGTTCAAAGAAATAATGGCTATCGTATTTTTCTTTGATAGCCCCCTCCTAGGCTATCTTTGCTAATTATATTATTAATCATAATATTTGATTGTTTATTTATACTATTATAATGACTTACTTAATGAGTTTTGCACGAGTAGGTAACTAGGTACCTACATGATATATATTTATTCATAAAGGAATATAAGTACTTAGGTATTTATACATACTCATAGACTTTTTAATTTATACATAGAGTTGAAAAGAAAACTCGGTACTTGAATAGTTCAATTCGCGCAGGGTTTTTTCTGATTATTTTCGAGGTACTGAAGTGATACAGGAATATTTTTCATATTTTCCAGTATACTACCTACACTGAGACTTTTTTCAAAGGGACGACACTTTTTTTTAGTATCATTCTGTCTTTGACGAATATTTGTTATAATTATGTTTTCCATCACAGATTACTTTATAATTACTAGGAGTATTATTAGATACTTTACTTAGATAAGTATTCGTTTACATATTTCGGCTTTCGACCCAGGACGCGTTCTACGCAGAAATACCATAGACTTAGCAAACCGTTACCAATAAATAGTTAAAAACGATTAATATTCATAATACATCAAACTTTTATATTATAACATTGTGACATTCGCAGAACAATACGTTATTCGATACTTGGAAGTGCGGTATTGAATAATTTTAGTATTTTTTTATTGTCCACCATTAATTTATGTTGTTCATATTGTATTTTATTTAAGTATTTTTCTATAGGGGTTCAGTTGAATTGTAAGTACTGACGCGAAGTAGGCAACTTTAAGTAACCTTTGTTAGTAGGTATTGTTTTAAATGTCATAACAACGCTTATGGTATTAAGTTACTATTGCATTGTCTATTTATAACGGGTGTAAAAAGAGCTTAACGTAGTTGAATGATACATGTTATTCCCATTCTTTTGTCACTTTTTGCTGCATAAAACTTGACCAATATGTAACCTAAATGGAAGAAGTCGCTGGCTCCTGGACGCCTACCGCCATCTCTTATAACAATATTATTTTAATATTACTTTGTTATTTCTGTTGTTGCATTTTCAACTCTCGGCACTGATCCGAGCGTTGAAAATCCAACAGTGTGGAATGCAAAGTAATATTATAATAATACTGTTTTAAGAGCTTGTGGTTGGCCCCCTGAAATACAGGCACTCCAACTTAGCTCTGGAGACAGGTCCCACACTTTTCTTAAACCTGCTGGTTACGGAGATATTGAATGTCAAAGTATCAACTTTTTCATGTTCCTAGGTAAAATGGTAATCCGTATGGATAAGAAAAAAAAATGATCACCATGATGGGAACAACATGTATGGCACTGTCGGCTTCGTAGGTATCTTTTTACAGCTGGTATTGTTTATTCCCATGTATTTTAATAAACCTCTATAAGACGACTGTTCTTAAAAAATATGATAGCCGTTAATAATTTTTAAATTAATTCATGACGTAAGTATTCATATCTAAAACATATTATTTTTGCAAAAAATATATGTGAATCAATCTAAATAAGGATTTAAACGTGGGTACATAAGGAAAGGTCAATATGTTACGTGACTCATCTGTTATTATATTGCAATTTTTTGCATCATTCACACGCTTTGAGATAATTGCTTTAGTTACTTCACAAAAAACATATTCGATCGTGAATCAGTTTGACGTCGCAGCAATACCTAAAGAATTCAAGATGTTCGTAGAAAAAATTAATCATAAAAATGAATAACCCAGTCATTACATTTAATAAGTTCGAGCAGTAATCTTATTCACTTTTATCTGCTCTATCTTGGAATTATGGACAAAATGTACATAGCTGTAAGTATGTAGATATTAGCTAAGCACACATTACCGGCAAAACATGAATCACGATCTTAGTCAAGTTTTTTTTTGGAGAGAGACTGACAATTTCCATGGAGGTTGTATGAGATGTTACTTGTTACCAGCCAGCCTCAGCCCAGGTTGGTCTATCTTCGACTCTAATGTGCGATGTCGGATACTCCTCCAAGTCCATGGTCGATGACTTCATACTAAGATAATGAAGTCCTTTCGTCCATAAAGTTGTAGAATGGAAGTGGACGTTAAGTAGTTGCTCAATGTTAAAGCTGAATCATCTGTAAGCATAATTGTTTAGAAATTCTGTTGCAATTATTTTGCTGTTCTGTTAATAGGGCTTTAAACGATAATAACAAGGTCAATCATTAATCACTATTTTGGTCTCCAAGGCATGGAGTCAGAACCTTCTAAATGTAAATTGATAAGAATATGAGACACCTCTTTCCAATTTAGGTGTTTGCAACAGTCTTTCAAGAAACATCTCATAATCATCTGGACTACCTTGTTACAGGTTCATATGTTCGGTTCGTATAATGTGCTGTCAGTTATAATTGTTAACATGGTACCTACTGCTTCGATTTCGATGTTTATCGCTAGAAAATCGTGCCTCCGGAAACGAGTACGATTAGTACCTACCTAATTTTGTTTTAGGGAATCTAAGTAGATTAATCAAAGCACTCTTTTTTAAGCATCGTGGTATTTCGTAAGTTTCTCAAAATGTCAGCAGAAAATTAAATTACACGAAGAGCTAAAATTGTACCTATAGCTAGAGTACTATTTGTGATAAAAACCACATTGTCGTAGCTTCAGATATCCTCGACAGCAGGTAACCCAAATAACGAGTTATCAGATATATTTCGCTTACAATAATGAACAATTGAACCACTTGTGATTGTAGGTAATTATTTAATATTTTAAGAGTTAGTGACATAATTTCAATATAAGAAGCTTCTTGCAACGGCGGAGCAACCTTCTTAGGATTTGAAATTGTAAAAAAAAATTACAGAAAATTTTAAGAATGAAACAAACAGTTTATTTCGAATAACATATTGTAACCAAATGAAAATTAAAGTTTATTTTTATAATTATCTAAATATGAATCAGTCGAAAATATACTCAAGGTTATTACCATTGTAGTGGACAGAGGATAGTGTAATAGCAATTACATGGCAGTAATTTAAGTTTTATTTTCTTCCGAATAAACTGAAAAATTAAAGAAAACAAGTTTTCTAAATTATTTATCATTATATCAATGAATCAACGATCTATACTTACGTGAAGGAAAATTTGTTGTATCCTTTTTATTGATAATGATAATATTTTATAGCCGATAACGATAATCTTAATATAAGTGTGTAAGTACTCGAATATTTCAATACCTATTTCCTTTCTTTAACATGGTTATTGGTTATTGGGGACGTATTAGTCTGTAGATACGACGAAATTTAGGTCTTACGATCCTTATATTAGTATACTAGCTTTTGCCCGCGACTACGTCCGCGTGGAACTTTATTATATCGTACTTGTATACAAAATTCCATCCCCCTTTTCACCGCTTTTTAGGGTGATTTCAAGGATAAAAACTATTCTATGTCCTTCCTCGGATGTTAAACTATCTCCATGCCAGATTGCTTCAAAATCGATTCAGCGGTTTAAGCGTGAAGAGGTAACAGACAGACAGACAGACACACTTTCGCATTTATAATATTAGTATGGATTCATGAAAACTGACTCAATGTTGTATTATTTATTACTATATCCGGTGACTCTATTTATTGTATCATAAAATGTGTTTCGAGCTGGTTCCGCGTGGTCTCCAGCGCACACGCAACTAAGATATTAAACAAGTAAACACGCAATCATCGTTAATTACGATTATAATAATATCATGTAATGATAGTTGTAATTGCAACATTGATCACTGTTTACTTACACAATATTATGAAATTAACTGTTATTTAATTTATCTGTTATTACAGTGTTAGTTTATACGTTACGTTATAAAGTCTTAGGTCATTCATTGTTAGATTAATAAAACAGAATGTCATGTGACGACATCTTGCGTGCCCCAAGATTGGTTAAAGTAACCAACTTTTGAACAAAGAATTACACCCAATACGTTCATTTGTTTAGTCATAATTAAGTATTGATAAGATAGCATGTAACGACTTTTTCCAATGATTTATCCAATAAAAGATTATTGTCCAACCAGTCATGATAATGGTGACTTTATCGCTCTGTAAATAACAAGGGGTCAATAACGATGAGTTTCAACTTTTTTTTTTTATTGCAATTCAGCTTCTAGAAACATCAATTTTAACTTTCAAGGCTAACCGTCTACTAAAATGAGCGATCCGTTGTCTTATGGTAATTTCATCAGTAAGTAAATTATGATTCACTTGGGAGGTGAAGAATGAGGAAAGATTTACTTATGTAATGAAGGAAAAGAGTACAGAAATATACATACGTGGTTAACTGGATTCCTGTAGAACAAACGACACCAAAATGTCGGGATGGCATAATAAAATGTGAATGCGTTTGTTCAAGGCAAACATCGCAACATTAGGAAATGGTATGCAGTGTCTAAATAGAAGGAACACCTGTGTCACTTTATTTCTTTAAACAAACAGACAGACCCTTTGATTCAACAAAATAATGGTCAATGTGTCATGGTGTATGATATCCCCTAACTATACTGCAGTTTGTTAATGAAGTATTTATAAGAATTTATTGTGATAAATTAAATTAAATGTTACCAACGCTATGACACGGTTAGAGATATATCATCAGCGTATTATTCAATGTTCTAATGCAGGCCGCACACGTAACGATATAGGTACTTGCGCAAAGGACTTGCACAAGTATACATCAACTTGTGTAAGATGATTTAACGTAAATATCTGGGACATTTCTGGGCACAAAGGCGGCGTTACACTGACTTGTGCAAACCTGAACTTGCGCAAGTATATCGTTATGTGTGCGGCATGCATAAGTTTCCAACTCGGTTACTGTCTTTAGTTCTTGTTCGACGAGTCTCACCAATTCTAAATTTAACTAAATGGCGCCAATTTACCGGTTTTCGATATCAAAAGGTGCTAAAAAAACAGATACTAAGTATATGTATATTTCCAAAATCGAATGGATGTGCCATGCTAGCTTTAGGAATGTATAAAAGGATTACAAAGTTTCAAATTCGTGGTATGATACCATGCTTTGTTCAGCTAATAAAATGCAGCAGCGATACGTACAGGCACAAGTGGCAGGCAGGTATCGAATTGAGGACAATACGGATATTTACTCAAGTGCTCGCCATTTGTTCTATTTTATGTATTAACTTAGTACCTAAGTAATGAATTATGTTCCACAACAGCGTAAGTGTCGCGGTACACGGCTCAATGTGTTGTTTTTAATAAGTCCACACCAAAATAGGTTGTTATCGGGCAACATTTGTGTGTTTCCGTCATCGTCTTTGTAATCTTTGTCATTAAAATTATTGCATAAATAATTAATTAATGTATTTTAAAGTTTAAAATTTCTGTGAAGTTAAGGTCGAGGAAGGCTATTTTGTTTGATAACTTTTGCCTATTTAATGGTTTTTTTAATGAAATTGTAATACTTAGATAAGTATCGACCCAGCATTCTACCGGATGTTTCCCAAGAAGCTTATTAATTGGTTATGTTCATTATTATTTTACATACACGTGCCGTTCAGGGAGTTTTTTTGGTTGATAATAATATTACAAATCATTTATCATTATTTATTTAAAGGAAATAACCTAAACTATGGCGTATAATCCGTGTAACAGTTATTATGCTTTGGCAGGGCTTTGTGACAGTCTGCATTAATAATAACAATAATCTCTATCCACAGTACGTAATGACATCATAAGATAGCCATACAGACATTTCGTTCACAAAGTACATTGTTTGTTTCATTGATAACTTTAAAAAATACACTTACGTAGGTACCTATTGATACGCTATCATTTTGTTTATAAATAAAATATGCCTGTTTACAGGTATTACTTTACAGGTATCCAAAAAGTAAAAAGGATATTTTGGACCTGTGTTAGGTTCTCCCTGTGTCCCTCCCTAATTATGCCAAAACTTAGACTTTACATAGGCTGTCATAGTTATAAAAAAAGATTGTAAGCCTTTGGCGATTAATGGCGTGTTTTTAAATAGTAACAATTTAAATAATAATGAAAATAGCCAGCCTGTTATTGATCCAAAACTAAGCGAGGCCTTTAAAATAATCTTGTTATTACTTAATCAAAAAACAATTTAATATTGACGCCCATTAAAATTCATGGGATTGTGTACGCTCAATCTAAGTTTGCTCTGAAAAAGCTTTTTTACAAAAAAAGATCACCGCCTTCAAAAACCACAAAATAAAAAATAACTTTAGCTAGGAAGTCGGCGGCTTTGGTTTTATTTCTTGTTATGTAGGTATTGCCACCGACTTCCAAGCTAAAGTTATTTTTTATTTTGTGGTTTTTGAAGGCGGTGATCTTTTTTTGTAAAAAAGCTTTTTATTTTTCACTTTTTAGTGCTTGTGTGTTAATGTTTGAAATCCTTACATAAAGCCCTTTCAAACAATACCTCACACGATATATTTAATTTTGGAAAGTGGTAAGAGGGGGGTTGACGTACCCCCTCCCCACTTCCTTCAGTCAGTCATCGACTACACGTATAAACAAAGCAATTTTTCTTGTTACGGCGGTTCTGCTGTGATTTTATAAGGAGTTCCGTTCCATATCTCCAAAGTTCATCATCAGATCATGACAATATTCCTATGGGACCTATTCGGGACCAACTCTTTAAAACATAAAAAGAATCATCCAAATCGATTCATAATTGGCGGAGTAATCGTGGAACAAACACACAAAAAAAAAACATACGCGTCGAATTGAGAACCTCCTCCTTTTTGAAGTCGGTTGAAAATACCATGTGTTGCACGGTTGCTGTAGGCATTGTAGGTGATTTTAATGTCGCTCAGTGCCATTGTGTTGTGCGTGTGCGTTCGATAAACTTTGTTTATAGCTAAATGAGCGATACGGCGTGCGTTGACCTAGCTCTCAAATAGAGAACGGTCTGCGTTTAGATTGTGCGTCGATATGCGTTTGCGCACCAATTACGAGATCGCTCTGCGAGATAACTACATACTGTATGCTGTGACGTTTATGTTAAATTCAACATTATGGACTACGGAAGTACAGGTTGTATCTAATGGATAAGCGAGAGATTCCGGGTTTTACCTACTGGGAGTTAGATTTCCAACCTACTGTTTTGACACATTCCCCCGAGACTTGTGGTTTGGTGTTTAAAACTAGAAGTTAATTTAATTTAGTTATTTCCACTGACTAAACTATACTATACTTATAGCAGGAAGACACATGGCTTGCATGGAACACACAAAGTGCATTACATGAATCATTTGGAGTTCTCGGAAAATTCAAAGACTGACTAGATATTTTGTTGTACCTACCTAATAATGTGGTGAAATCTTAGTAATATTTATGACATTAATAAACACATTCGAAGTTGGAAGTCTTGGATTTTACATGAGGTAATTTACGCCAGAGAGTCATTAAATAAAATAATAATAACAGGCGAGTTTATTTTTGTTTGGGAATCAAATCTAGTCATCGGGTTTTCCGAATGCTGCAGCGTTGCCATCCTGCTTCCTTTGCTTCCAATTCCTCACTTTATAGCAAGGTTATTTTTGTACATTGTAGATAGTATGATGAACGTTTTTTTTTTTGTGATCTATTATCTTATCCTCGTAAGTCATTGTACGGTAATGGAGAAAGTAACAGACAGAATCTTTAAAATACTTTCTTTACTTATAGTTTCATTACTTCATTGGTACGAGACGACATTGGTTAACCAGCCTAACCTTGGATTAGAAAACACCCTAATCAAAGTTCGTTAATTAGACGCCTATTAGTATTTAGTTATTTCTGAAAACAGCTGATTATAAAAATAATAGCCAGGCAGGTAAAGACCAAATAACATTCAGAATAATGAATATTCAATACGGAATTTATTTTATTTTGAATTCCTAAAACTTGTTCGATAAATCAACATGAGAAATTGTCAGTTGTGTAAACTGTGAACGAGTCGATCTACAGAAAATTCGCGAATAATTTTATTCAGAACGAACTTTATAATTACGAAGAAAATGCAACAATAACAGTTAAAGAAGCGGATACGTATGTTTGTTGTGTATTTAAAACAATGTTATCAAATGTCTGCCAACCACGGTATCAGTCAGAAGTCCTAGTAATGAGATGATACCGCGTTATCTACAAACCTCGCACATTTGTAAGATATGCCAAAATATTTCATATTATGGATTATAGGTAGGTGGGGAAGTAGATACCTAGTGCATACTTACGTCTATCACCAGGATCTCGTCTAAATAATGTATATGACATTGTTTTGAACCTTATTCATTATCTGTTTTCGTAGACAAAGACTTTCATTATAGGTACCTACAATGGTACTAATCGTTGTAGATAATAATTTATGTTCATGTTTTGGTCACAATTCTCGTTAGTTTTTCTAGGTATGTAAGATTGAGGCCTCTGTTTATATACCTAGGTAATATTATTACTATATTATTTTTATATTATTTAAGTAGGTACTTTTAATGTACTATCAGCTTAAATAGCTAATCAATCTATTCAACTTTGTACGATTAGAAAAGAAAAAAATATTTTTGATAAAATGGTACGAGGTATCAAAAGATGAATGACCTTTACTGCCAAGGCAACGTGTTTCATTATAAATGTTGTTATTATGTTTAATAGAGTGTCATAACAACATATTATTTTACATAAATTAGATAGAAAATTCATAATTTAGCTGCAGACTGCGACTAGAGAAATAATTTCTCAAAAACCTACTTGCAAGTTAATTGGTTGTGTCCACAGGTTGTGACTATTTTAAAAGGGTGTGTCATTTATCTTTTGGCAATTTAAGTCTTATTAGGTACCTACATCTTACGATGCCTGTTCGCTTGAATTTAATAAAAAGCAGCCTTTGTCTTCCCGTGGGGTTCAAACTTAAAGGAAAAGGCGTGAATTAATGTCTGTTTACTACTTAAAAATATAAATTATACTAATGTGACTAATTTTAATAGTCAGCTTCATCATAGTTTAGATTACACTGCTGGGGCATAAACAAATTCACGGTCTAAGCATGATGAGTATAAAACCATACGTGCGCGTAGTCATCGCCTCATTTTCTGTGAAAAACGTAGCATCGTAGCATTCGTAGCACGCAGTACGCAGCACTGTAATCACAAACATGACGCTATACTTAAAAATAAGCCATAACAACAAAACAAGCTGTTGATTCAAACATTCGATGTGTTATCTTATATTATACAAGTTAGTACCTACCTATATGTGTACCGTAAAATATTTGCATGATAATAGTAGTGATCAATGGTTTCTGCATACATAAGTTCGTATGAATTGAAAATGAGTAGGTACCTACATACCTACTTGCTTCCTACCTTCAGAGAAGGCCAGACGGGAGAGGTTATCTCCTTGACCTAACTTTATCCTTACAGGAGTCTTGACAATGTTGTCGAGGAATTCATTATTCTAATTAGGTAATAACTTGTGTGGTAGACGTGGAGATCATAAGTTTTGAACACGATACCTATCTAGGTAGCTATAAACTGCGGTTTGTCTGCTAACAATGTACAGACTGGACTAGGTATATACCTATTGGCATTTAAAATACTTCTTAAATTTTAAGTGTATTATTTAAAATAATAGAGTTTTTGTTTACGTGAGTTTTCACAGACATTGTCACATTTACTTATTTATTGCTTTATTGCACAAGACTTCGTCCGCGTTAAAGTTGATATATTATCCCACAGCTATCGTTCATTTTTCCGGGATAAAAGTAGCCTATGTGCTGTTCCAGACTAAAATCTATCTCTGTGCCAAATTTCGTCCAGATCTATTCAGCCATTCTCTCCTGATTGGTTAACAAACATCCATCCGTTCATACTTTCGTATTTATAATAGTAGAAACATTGTTTATAGCAAATTTTACTTGCGCAATATAAGCGCATAATGTAATTAAAGCATTGATTCTCTTATCAAGAGATATACGTGAACATAACAGTTCCATCTATTTACAATATGTTCATATCTTACCTACCTCTGTAATTAACTTAATGAAACATGTTATAATTAAAAACGTCAATTGATATGTAGGTTGTATGGATTTCCTTGCCGCAATTACACTTTGTAATTTGAAGCTTTTACAGAATAAAAGGGAATAAAATTGAACAAACCTTCTCCATGTTTTTACTTACCGTTAAACGGGGTGAATAAGGATGCAGATTTTATCGTTGAATGAATACAGTTTGTCAGCAAAAAATACCCGCAATGTGTATCTAAATTATAATTTACGATTTAGTGTTATTGTTGGCAACAAACTATGTATATTGTTTCAACGTTAAAATCCCTTTTAAAGTTTCGTCCTGATTCACCCCTGCATCCCTATTCACCCTGTTTGACTGTAGGTACTGATCGTGACGTGAGCATGGGTCCCGTTTTTAACGGGACCGTCCAATTATTTGTGGCTTCGTCCCGGTGTCCCCGAGCGAAGCTTCGGGGCACATAATTGCCCCGTTTGTTAGCAATAGTCTCTAAAAACTTTCACATTTTAACAGAGAATATTATACAAAAGATAAATAAATTTATAGAACTTTTAAAATATACCTATTTTTTATTTTTGTGTTCAATGGGTTATATAATATATTATTATCAACATTTTTAAAGTGTTGTCGGTTAGATTTTGGTAAAATTTAATATAAAATTTGAGAAATAAAATCTAACCGAAATTACTTTATAATTAGGTACCTATGATTATTTGACATGGTCTCAACTGATTTTTTTTATTAGACTTCACTGTATCGGTACTTTTGTTCCGTTTTGAGTGAAAATAACCTAGGTATTTACGGTATTTTAGAAACACGCCATTTTTGTCCTTTCCGACACTGGCGGGAATATCTGCAGTCCACAGGTAAACCTTATATAGAAGTTCGTAAACATTTTAATATGCCTTGCGTTCAAATTGATTTACACCCGTGAAATATTAAAGTGAGATAAAATAGTTTATGTTCAGCTGAAGTAGCGAAACCAACGCAGTGCAATAGCATTGCTGATTGTTGGACTTACACATGCACCGTGTGCGTAATATAACCTATTTTACTGAAAACATCTACATATGCAGCAAATCAAACGCGGTGTGTTCCCCTAACAGTGGTTTCGTTTCTTTGTTTAAAACATCTACGGATTAATCCATTTGTCAGTCAACGCCAACCGTAGATAGTTCAAAAGAAGGGTAACCGCAAGGTTTATCCGATTCGTATTTGAACAGAGCTTTGATTTGTAATGAGGTATTGTTTTATTGATTTAAAAATAGGTGTTCTTGTTTACGGAAACTTGGGTTTCGTTCTACTCCAATGGTAATAGACAAAAATTCTGTTTGAAGCGTAAATTTTCTTTATGATTTAGGTACCTACACGTACGTTGCTCTTTGTTTTAGTTTGAAAATATATTTTTCTTTGTCTCGTCATAAGTTGAAAATGAATCATAGAGACGTACGTAACACGTAACGCAGTACCATACGTTTCTAATAAGTTTTTATTCCGAATCTATGTAATGTGGGTAATTTTATCACATCCATAAGCGACACATATAAACTGCTTTACGATATTAAATTTTCATCCGCATTTTCAATCAGTCATTTCACTTACAGCGCATGTGTGTGTAGACTCATTCGCTCCGGTGAGTCGTTGTGTGCATGACCGATAGGCCGGTCGTTGACCCTCTTATCAGGCTACCTACGTGCGCCTCCGCGTTGCATTGAATGATCTTTTCCACTGGAACACCTAAGCAGCTAGACATTTACATAATACTTAATATCATTTTTCTTTTGTGCCTAGATTTGCTATAAAATTTTCCTACGTGCTTCACTCAACGTAGCTGTTGGATGAATCAATATTAGCGCGTTATCAGTTAATTTCGAGTGTTAGAGAATTGATTTGCCGTAGGTTTAACATTTGTGGATTATTTATTTGTAAAGGTAAATTAAGACTAAAGTAGGATCTGGAAGATTCGTCCACGTCGCAAAATCCGTTCTTAGCTAACGTCTTTTGCTTGTATACTAGTCCAGGAGCTTAATCAACCATTGGTTCAGTCTCATAACGTAATAGGTACCCTATCTTTATATTTTAACTTTGGTAGGTGTTACCTATCCTTTATTTTTTTTCTGCTTTTTAAGGAGAATGAGCAGATCAGAGGATACTAGGTGCCCTAAAAAATATTTAGTGACAATGTACAATTCTAACGTTTTAATTTGTATATTGTTGCAAAGGGTAAACCTGACAATCTGCCAGTATAAGTATATAAGCTCATTACCAGTTTTAAAAGTGAGTAGAATTAACAACTAAGTTCCTGAAGTCGCGTAATTTGTTTCCATTCTTCGTTTCAGGTTAGCTGCAAGTAATTTTAATTAAATTAACCAAATAAGTAAGTAGGTAATATTATTATTGTGGTCAAATGATAATTTGACGGTGCCTTTTCAAGTATAGGTTGGTAGGTGTAGAACAAGCGAAAAGTATCTTATACAAAAGTAGTAGGGTACCTACTTCCTAGACAAAGTTTTATTTTCCGTTGTGGAGGTTGCATTCTTTTCTGATACGATGTGTTTCATGAGTTTCTAGTGACAAATTGAACTACACTGAAGGAAAGCAAGTAGTTAGTTACAAATACTGGACCGATAAGGGATGCTAGATCTTAAATCCGAAAAGCCGAACCACCAGCCAGTTAAGCCGGACTTTTGGGTAAAATTGGGTAAAAAAAGCCGGATTTATGACTGAATTTCAAATGATAACATAATTGTAATTTGTTTCGATCCTTAAATTATGAAATCGTGTTTGGTTAAATGTAATAAGCCGGACAGATGGCAACTGACTAATTAGGCCGGACACGCATTCCAAAAGCTATAAACTATGTCTGGCTTTTTCCGGACGCCTTTAGGTAAAGATTTTTATCCTCAGATTTTTTTCCAGGACGTTGCTATAAAAGAAATAAATAAATAAAATAAAATTACGATACCTGGTCAAGGAGAGACCAAGGAAACGTACAAAAACATACACACGGGGTGTATAAAAACACATCACATAGATACCCGTTAACTATCCCCATCATACTGCCCTTCAAACTTAGTAACATAGAGCAAAAATTATTTCGGAAAGTAAGTAACTTTTAATTGGTGTGAAAAGTCACTGTTTACGGAAGCCCGCAGCAGAATTAGGGGAATTAGGGGTCGTGGGACTATTTATTAAACTTTAACTGAAGAACATTTAAATTTGTTTTCTTAAAAAACAAATTTAAATGTTCTTCAGTTAAAGTTAAAGTTAAAAAAAAAAACAAATAAGAACGTGGATGAGGTGAAAGGAGTAGGAACGTGAGGATCGTAGAAGGTGGCGTTCTGTAGTTTCTGCCTACGCCCATGGGAAAAAGTGAGTGGATGAGTAGATATGTAAAAATAAATAAGTTAGAAATCTATAAACTTTTAATATCCCCGTCATCAGAAGGTTCCCACGTATAGTCCATTACGAGAGAAACATGTAGGTATCTAACTTTAGTATTATAAGTACCAGAAGTGTTTTTTTACACACGCTATACTAAAAAAAAGAACAAAATTGTTTTAAAAATATTTTATTGTCGTTCACCTAATATGAATTTATTATTCTAGGAGTAAGCATTTACTTAGGTATTATTATTCATGTGTTAAATTGAATAAGTAGGTACTTCGTACAGAAGAGTTACTATGTCTCTGTTTGATCAAGTGTTGGCTTATCAACACAGTGGACCGCTGTGTTCCAGCCAGCAATCAACGGGGTCTTTGTGGCCACCCCGCCAACCCCACCGGATGCAAAATATGCTTCTAAAATAACGATAATATGGAATACATACATGTCCCAACATGTCATCGAGCCCCTGTTTAGAGTTTAGTTTATCTAAATAGGTACCTACCCACTTGGAAACAACGGTCTGATAATGGTGGGACGAAGGCGGCATGAAAATAACAACGGTGGTTCATTAGTATACAAAGTGCAATCGCTATGTTCTCATTTCTCTTTTGATGAGGTTAAATATAAATGTTG
The DNA here is from genome assembly GCA_949774945.1 of Hoplodrina ambigua. NCBI lineage: Eukaryota > Metazoa > Arthropoda > Insecta > Lepidoptera > Noctuidae > Hoplodrina > Hoplodrina ambigua. Next base: position 7,490,736 of record OX458976.1, read on the forward strand.
TGGGCATTAATGGGTAGATCTAATAAAATAAAATAATATTTTTAATTTGCATATTCGTTACTACCAGCGCCCTCTGTTAAAGTTCGGGGTAATTAATGTATTTATTTTTTGGTGAAGTTGCTAGTAATTAATCGAATATGTAACATATTCGATTCATTATCTTCTTATTATTCTTGTGATTATGATTGTATTCTTTATTCATGAATGATTTTAATTTTATTAATTTGATTAACAGGTATCTTTATGATTCTTATTTATGTTATTCTTGTAGGTAATGACAAAACTCGGTAACTGGTAACACCCATTGCAGTAGCCTCTATCAGTGTCTTGTCATAATGACAACTGCTGTCATTATATCAAAAAAGACAAGCCAACAAGTGCAAAAAGAACTTTCGTTCCATTGCACGAGATTTTTTTTTTTGTTATTTGCTGAATATTTAACTTTTTTTTTTTGTTTACTCATTACCGCATCATAAACTAAAACAGATCCATAGAAACACGTTTTTTTAATAATAAATTAAACTGTCGATAAATAAAAGCTTTTTTTAGAATGAATAATCAATTAAGTCAATTTCCCAGAAAACTGAATTAAAACGGAGTGTAACTGTCAAATTATTTTACCGAAAATCAAAACAAGCTACTTTGCGATACATGACGACAATATTATTCAAGTTTATCAATTCAAGGCCAGATATATGTATTTTAATCAGTCGGCTTTGCCCCCTTCACGTTTAAGGGCCGCTCACAGATTGGCTGGGTGTCTTTATCACGATAAAATAGAAAAAACACCATGGCCTCAGCAATGTTGAAGTTATTGAAAACTGAAGTAAGTTTAATTTGTGTTTTTGTTCAAAGATAGCTTTTAATAATTCAGCATGTGTAGGTATTATGCGCTGCACGTTGTGCGCAGTCACGTTATCGGCTTATAAATATTTAAACAAGAACTGCTCTGACCAGTTTCTTAAATTATGGGAAAGGAATTACAGTACCAGTATTCATAACTAAAAAAAAAAAACTGTTTGGCACTATGCACATAATATTCTTCTGTGCATTGCTTTTCTACTATGAGCTTAATTTGGTTATACCAACTGTACTTGTAGTTTTAGTTTTGTCAATAGTTTCTAGTATTTTTTTTCTAAATATTTTTTTTTATTTAAAATATCATGGTACAAGAATAGTTTCAGTATGTCATACTAGATTTTTCTTTTACCTTGTTCTGACAGTAAGTAGCTGTTTTATAGACAAACAAAGAGGGTTTATACATTCACATAATTTGGTATTTAAACTGGCTACATTATTTATAACTGGTACCGATAGGCTGTTGCGCAGTTGAATGTTGATGTTCTAGTTTCAACATGTCTTTCATTTATTCACTTTTGAAAATTTCATTGAGTTTACAAAATATGGATTTGTAACTATGTCAAGAGGATGAGCGGAATTATACATTTCTCAGTGTAAACAACATTTACCGCATTTCAGAATTGTTTGTCTGTTTGTGTGTATGTATGATTTTTTCATTACTTCTGTCATTTTGTTGAATTTAACACTTTGTGGGTATTAAACAACAAAAGATCATATATTTTGCAAAATTTGAGCTATGACATAGAGTTATTGACTCCTGCTTTATAAACAATAGAAGTTTTTGCCCATGACTACATCCATATAAATTCTATAGAGGATTTGTATTTTTTTTAAAACAAACGTGGCTTTACGAAGGTTAAAGAATTTTTAAAATTCATAAAAGAGATCTATAAAAATGTTAAAGTAAGTCAAAATAATAAATATATTTGAACTGTATACTTTTCAGTGTTATATGGAGTACTAGCTAGAAGTAAAAAATAATATTCAAAATGACATGAAATCCTTCACATAAAATGGGGTGAGAGTTTTGATGCAAGCATGCGTGTGGATTTATGTACACAGTAGAATAAAGTAGCTCAAAGTTCAATATGTATGCATTTATAGCCTGTATGAGAACAGTAGCAAAATAAATCATGGTAGAAAAATATTTTAAAGCACAAACAATTACATAACATTAAAAAATCCATCTTTGATTATTTCTAACAAGTACAACCTATACTTCCGCAGTCTCAACTTGTTCTTCGTAGAAGCTACAGCAGTGCTGCCCCCACCACAAAGCTCTTCATTGACGGGCAATATGTGGAGTCCAAGACCACTAACTGGATTGAACTCACAAACCCAGCAACCAATGAAGTTATTGGCAGGTAAGAAACATCAAGCATTATTGAACAATTAAGTATCTTTTGTGGCTTCTCTTTGTAAATGGATGGCCTAATTAACTATTTCCAGATAAGTTTCTGTTAACTTGAAACCGATAATAAGTTACAAAATCAGGACCTGATTCATGGTATGTGTGATACCATGAAACAGGCCTTTAATTATTCAAAAGAAACTTTTCTTTGCTTATTCTATGCATTTCTTTGTTTGTTCAGTGTTGTTGACCTATAAAATCTGGATTGCCTCAAAGAACTTGTCATTTTTGATGCAATGCAAAAATACCAAGGCAGTAAAAAGTTACATTCACATATTGAAGGCTCTTGGATTTATGATTTTACCCACTTAGACATGCAGTTGAAGACACTGGCCTATTGTACAGTAAAATAAACTAAAGGCTGACGATTAAGTACTTCATAATGTGTTAAATTACTATTAGCAATGAAATCTAAATTATCTTAAAACTGGCATCAATTATCAATATCAATTCTAATTTATCAACTAGGTAACTTTTATAAATGATAATTATTTACTTCATTAACATTTTTCAATTCTAATGTTTATGTTGAATAAAAAACATTTTAATTTCCATATGTATGCATTAGTCATTCACAGTTAGGTAATTTATTCCTGGAGGAAAGTTCAAATGAACTAACATGACATAACATCACGCCTCTAATTCCCGAAGGGTTAGGCAGAGGTGTATCCATTAGTACACCCACATTTTGCCAGTTATGTATAAGTCCCATGTAATAGGGGGCGAGTCTAAAACTGAATGAACTAATATTCAAAATATGTAATGACATTACATCATTGCATTATTTGCCCATTTTTGATAAATTTGACATAGCGACACACCTTAATCAAAGTTTGCCCACAATTTTTTTATCAGGTACGCCGAATCTGGCCTCATGTGTGACTTGATTTCTGATAACAGTTTTTTTTTAGTTACTATCTCATTTTATTTGCCTCCTTAGCAGTTACGTATGTCATTGCTTTATCTTTGTAGTTATGTAACAGTTATAACACAATAATATAAGACTTCTTTTTAGGTCAATTGTGATGTGACTTTGGTCTTGCATTTTAACTGAATTTAACAAATTTGATGCAGGTGTTTTAAAATATATCTTCCTGATATTTTCCTATCATATTGACGTTTTAAAAGTGACTGGTGGCTGGCATTGAAATTTTACTTTTACCACTGTGATCTTGAATTCACAGAAAAAACAACTAACTACCTTTCACCAGTATCAAGAAGTGATATATTTCGAATCAATAATATACTAGATACCGCCCTCGATTTCGTCCGTGTAGATTCGAGAATTAAGCAAAAGTCCTTAATTATCCCCAGGAACACAAAAAAGGGTAGCTAGTATAATAATACTGCCTCGTTGGTCTAGTGGTCGCAAGCGCGACTGCTGTGCATGAGGTCTTGGGTTCGATTCCCAGGTCGGGCAAAGTGTTATTGGGTTTTTCCATCAGGAATTTCTCAGTAGCAGCCTCGGAGTCTGGATTTGTGCCCAGTTGATGGCAATAGGCTCGCCCCCTATTACATGGGACTAAAAACATAACTGGCGAAATGTGGGTTTACTAATGGGTACACCTCTGCCTAACCCTTCGGGGATTACAGGCGTGATGTTATGATGATGTTTATGTTAGTATAATAATAAGTAGCAGGATTTGGATTTACACCTACTTTCATTAGACTATTTTTAACAGCTTGTTCTCTTAGTCAAATAGTCTTAAGACCTTCTACGATTTTAGGAGCATGATTGAAATCAATGAGTTAAAGTATTATTGTTTACTTTCAGGGTACCAGAAGCAACTCAAGGCGAACTAAACTCTGCCTTGGAATCAGCCAAAAAGGCGTACAAATCATGGAGCCAGAGTACTATCATGACCAGACAACAGCTTATGTTCAGGTTAGTACTATCTGACAAACTGAAACCTGGCCTCGAAAATGCCTTTTCACACATTTTATTTCATATCTAGCCGGGTAAATTTTAGGGTATGCGTGAAAGTTTTCATACATGCCCCAAAGTAGACCGCACTAATTGGTGCCTACTGTTTGGCAACTAAAATGTGTGAAAAGGTCTTAATATTTCTGAATCGTAAATACTAGCTTTTTTTTTAAAAAAAAAAAACCATTATGAACATATTATTAAAAAAATCAATAATTAAATCCACAGATTCGCCCGTCTGTTAAGAGAAAACCAGAGCAAGCTGGCCGCTAAGATCACTGAGGAGCAAGGCAAGACTCTCGCTGATGCTGAGGGCGATGTTCTCAGAGGCATTCGTAAGTAGAATAAAATATGTAGATTGGTTTTTACTAACCACAAATTACAGTTTCAGGTCTTGGGTTCGATTCCCGGGCCGGGCAAAGTGTGAATGGGTTTTTCCATCAATAGCAGCCTCGGAATCTGAATTTGTGCCCGATTGATGGCAAAGGCTCGCCTCTGGCTGGACTTTGATTTTACTCCACCGGGATAACCCAAAAATAAATTATTTATTTGTTTTAGTGAGATATTTTCTTTTAGCCTTGTTACCATTTATCAACCTATGTTGAAGTAGATATTTTAGAGATCTATTCGTTTGTCTATAAATGCACATCACTTTATTCCATCTTCAGAGTCGGTGGAGCACAGCTGCAGCATCACAACTCTTCAGTTAGGCGACTGCATCCAAAACATCGCTAAGGACATGGACACACACAGCTACAAAGTACCCTTGGGTGTTGTTGGAGGTGAGTAATATTAAATATTATACATTTTGCAGGATTGGGCAGAATAAGGAAATAAGTAATACGGACGAGTTATAAAAAACAACAAGTATGGTTTTTGCTTGAGTATACCGTGAGCTTTAACTACTACATGAATGATCTTTTGAATCTTTTATTATATTTTATGTTCCTGATTTTTATTCTGGGAGAGCTCATGGCTAACTAGTACTCTCGGGCATACTTTCAACATAGTTAGGAAAAGGCTACGAAGATTGAGATTCCTGATTTTTATTGGCTGGTATTTTGTTTTAAAATAAAAAGAAGGTCGCAAATAATGAATCAATGTAGCATGATTATTGAACTGCGCATTATTTGCCAATTATGGTTAAATATGACGTCTCTAAAACACTGAGCAACTTATGATAAAAGAGGTTTTAGATTTACATAATAACTATGATGTGATTCAGAATTATAACATCGTAATAGTTCTTGAAAAACAAGATAACATACCATGCGATTAATAAATTGTATAATTACCATCATATAGATTAATAATAACATTATTTAGTTGACAACGACAATACGTCACTATTATTATCTTATTTGTGCAATGTATAGTTAACTAAAATGGTTCGTGTTTACTATATGAACTTACTTAATACATATTTATCATCTTTACGGTATTCATAAGCTAGATTTTCTATACATTATTACCTCTTATAAGGTCCACTTATGCGCTTAACGGGTGTAATATTTATAGGTTCCCTTAAAAGAAGTATCTTTAGTATAAATATGTTTAGGTATTTTCATTGCTGGGATGCACTTATGCTTCCTTTATGATTTCTTCTATCGTCCGAAAGGTCACTCATCACGAAATATCGAAACCCGCTTTAAGTTTGCCAGGGGGTAATTTAAAGTTAGTAGATGTCCGCTAAGAAAAGTTTTTTTTTTTAAATTCACCCCCTAAGGGAATGAAACGCGGGTCTATAATTTGTATGGAGAAACTGAACGAAGGAGTAAACTAAGTTATCCGAATTTAACGCCGCCGCTTTGTAGCCGCGGGTAAAAGCTAATACATACGTATATTGTGAATTCCAGTTTCTGTTCGACACAGGCATTAAATAAACAGCAAGGAAATATATAACAAAAGATCTCGCAATAAGGTTTCTCTGACCCACAGCTAAACACACAACAAGCCAATCACACTGCAGCACTAACATCGATAGTTATAAATTGTGAATATACATAAAATTGAAGTATTTTCCAATTAACCAGGCGTGGCGGCCTTCAACTTCCCCGTGATGATTCCCCTCTGGATGTTCCCGCCTGCGCTTGCGACGGGTAACACGTGCATTATCAAGCCTTCGGAACAGGACCCTGGTGCGACACTCATGATGATGGAGCTGCTTAACGAAGCTGGAGCTCCGCCCGGTGTTGTTAACGTTAGTATTATTTTATTGAGCTCAGCAGCTGTACATTAGCATCACTGTGCTGGGTGTACGGTCAACAAAAGGGATAAGCAACTAGACTAGGGTCGTCCGATATAGTTGATGTTTCCGTAGAAATCGATGGATATCTTCGATTGAAACTGAATTTAATTCATTAATTGTTTATTATCTACTTTCACAAAACGTCCAATAGTTTCTAAGAAAATTTCAACTATATCTGGCGACAGTGGTTACTTTTCTCTTTTGTTGTCTGTACATACATTATAATACGAATAAGCTAAGTTTGTCATTGAACTTTAAGTTGGATTGCAAACCGAGCCCGAAGTTGAGGGCGTAATGGAACCGGGAGAGTAATGATAAGGCGCCCACACACTGCACACACTGCGCCGCCCTCCATCGCGTAGCACAGGGCAGGATGTAAAACATATTTAGAACGTAGAGCTTATCATATCATCGTTTCAGGTGATCCACGGCACCCACGACCCGGTAAACTTCCTGTGTGACCACCCTGACATCAAGGCGGTTTCCTTTGTCGGCGGCGACGCGGCCGGCAAACATATCTACAGCAGGGCTTCTGCTGCCGGTATGTGTTTTACCATATTTGTAACTAGCTTCTGCCTGCGACTTTGTCCGCGTGGAAATAATATCATAAAAGTAAGACTACGGCAAGTGCAGATGTGTCGGTTAGCAATAAAATGCAAAAGACGTATCTACATTGTTTTTCAAGATGCACATAAAAGGCAGTTTACTAAATGATCTTTCTTTATACTTAAAAAATATATTATTATGTTTGTAAAACTAGGAAACTAGTATATGAATTAGCTTGATTATTTTACTAAATAACATTGCATTTTAACAGAAGAGTTTTTTTATATTCTTTTTCTTTAATTTATTCTGAGGCACAGTGAAGTCTAACCGTGAATTATTTGATAAAAAATGCCTTGTTTGTTTCAGGCAAGCGCGTCCAAAGCAACATGGGCGCTAAGAACCACGGCGTTATAATGCCCGACGCTAACAAGGAACATACTCTCAACCAGCTAGCTGGCGCCGCCTTCGGAGCCGCCGGCCAGAGGTGCATGGCTCTCAGTACTGCGGTGTTTGTTGGTCAGTAGGACTTTGTTGTGTATGAACTTATTTATTCATTCAAACTTTATGCAACAAAAAAGTACAAAGGCGGACTTAATGCCTTAAGCATTCTCTACCAGTCAACCAAAGGTGGTGAAGAGATAACATGGCAAACCAACTTGTGTATTCATACAAGTTGGTCTTCACCACAGAGTAACAATACCCGACGCCTACAAGGAGTAACAACTGTACCAACTGGTTCTTACACAGGGTATTTCGAATACTGCATTTGCCAGGAAATAAAACAGTTATTTTCCCTTTTGTTTGTTACGCAACTGCGCTGTAAATTTTGCCAATAGACAAACCCTGCATCGCTTTCGTTTTAAGTCAACTTAATGAGGATAATGCATTCCGCACCTTCAAGCCATAAAATATTTTTTTTTCTTTTAACTGATCAAATCTTTATGAAGCATTTTGTAACTTAGTACAATTTTATTGTTCTAACAGGTGAGGCAAAGGACTGGATCCCCGACCTGGCTGCGCGCGCGCAAGCATTGAAGGTTAACGCCGGTCACGTGCCCGCTACCGATGTCGGTCCCGTCATCTCGGTCAAGGCTAAGGAGAGGATCCTCAGGCTCGTCGAATCAGGTAATTTACACCTTATTAGTACTGCTTTTATGTAAACCCAGGGACTGTCAGCCCAGCAATTAGATATATAAAACACAACTTCTATAAGTAACACTAAATATTTATTTTTTAATAAATTGTAATTCATAAAGATTGATAAAAAAAAATTTCGTCGAGCGTCTCTCACAGTTTCTTTGTACCGAGTGCTACTTTAAAGTATTTTTTTTAAGGTATTTTATTTTAAATTTACATTTTTTTGTTTTAAATATTGTATCTACCAAGATAACCAGTAGATCTAGAAATAAAACTGTATGTGTGTAGATGGTCTGTAGTGTAGAAAAATAGAATATTAAAAACTTGATACGAGTATACTTATTTATAAAATTAATCAAAACTAATAACACCAATATATCTACAGGCGTAAAAGAAGGAGCCAAGTTAGTTCTCGACGGCCGCGGCGTTAAAGTTCCCGGCTTCGAAAAGGGCAACTTTGTCGGCCCGACCATTCTGACGGACGTCAAGCCCAACATGGAGTGCTACAAGGAGGAAATCTTCGGCCCAGTCCTCGTGTGCCTATTCGTTGACACCTTAGACCGGGCCATCCAAATGATCAACGCGAACCCCTACGGTAATGGAACAGCTATCTTCACAACCAATGGAGCCACAGCCAGGAAGTTCGCCAACGAAATCGATGTTGGACAAGTCGGTGTAAATGTTCCTATCCCTGTTCCTCTTTCAATGTTCTCTTTCACCGGTTCCCGAGGCAGTTTCTTGGGTACCAATCACTTCTGCGGCAAGCAAGGTATTGACTTCTTTACTGAACTGAAAACTGTTGTGTCTTTCTGGAGACAGAGCGATGTGTCGCACGCTAGGGCTGCAGTATCCATGCCAACACAACAGTAAATAGCATAGTATATAAAATTATCTATTTATTTTTATAAGTGTTCAAGAATAATGAATTTATTTTTTTATTACCTAAATACTTTTATATCATGCCATGTAATGTAAGTCTTCCATATAATGCATAAGCATAATGTTCATTTTATATTTTTTATAAAAATCATTTATTAAATATTACTTGTTAAAGATACTTTGTATTTATTTATTTAACCATTTATGTACACGAAACAAAATAAGACACGAAGTAAGAACAGAATAGTCAAGTACAAAT